>OZ012627.1:29138688-30403416 GCA_963942485.1 Pediacus dermestoides | reverse complement strand
TGAAAATTGGAAAGACTAACGAGAAAAAAGTTGCTTTGATTTTTTTTATGCTGTCTTAATATGAGGTGAGGTTAGATGAAGACAAAATATAAGTTAAAGTATCTCATGTAGCCAGCATATCACTTTTTAACCTAATTTATATTTAAAATTTATTGAATTGATGATTTTAGCCAACATTGAGCTTTGCAAAACTGTAGTCTTAGTGAAAATCTGTTAATACGGTCTAGAGTTACGAATTTTTAAAGATTGATCAGAAATTTAAGATTTTCTTAAATTCTCGCAAAAATACTCTAAAACTATTTTCAATTATATTGATGATTTTTTTCTAAATTAAAGCAACATTAAGCTTTGCGAAACTGTATTCCTAATGAAAATCCGTTAATCCGGTGTAGAGTTACGAATTTTCAAAGTGGACCATGATTTATGTAAGTTCAAATTTTTACTTTCTTATACGAAGTAATAAGAAAGTATAGAGTATAGTAATCGTGATTTTTTCTATTCGAGTTAAAAAGGATCCAAATTACCTTGCTTCGAATAATGTTATCACTTGACTATACAGGGTGTTCGCGCGAAGTGGTTCACTATTGCTAACTTCGTTATTATTGGAGCTACAAAGTCGGTTAAATGAGCAAAGTAGTAGCATTTTTTCCGCTGATTACAAAGGTGAAAACAGAAAACAATTGACCATCTGGTTTTCGAGATATTCACAAAAATAACATTTTTTTAAATGGAACACCCTATATATTTTTGCAAAAATCGATGGTAAATTAAATTCTATACAAAAAATATTCTTATACTTTTTTGATAATTATTTAATATAAGCGAGTTATTTTGAAAAAAACTTATGAAGTTTTAATATCAAGTAGCCATGAAAAATATAATTTTGTAAATGTTCAATATTTTCGTAATTCTTTCAAGTTTTTTTCAACTTGCTTAAATTCAAAATTATGATTGTTTGGTTTTAATAAATTACTACTCCGTTTTATGGCTACTTGATTTTAAAGAATTGCAAACTTTTTTTCAAAATAACTCGCTTATTATAAATTATTATCAAAAAAGGATGAGGACATTTTTTGTATAGAATTTAATTTACCATCGATTTTTGCATAACTATATAGGGTGTTCCATTTAAAAAAAATGTATTTTTTGTGAATATCTCGAAAACCAGATGGTCATTGGTTTTTCTGTTTTCACCGTTGTAATCAGCGGAAAAAATGCTAATAGTTTGCTAATTTAACCGACTTTGTAGCTCCAATAATAACGAAGTTAGTGAGCCACTTCGCGTGAACTCCCTGTATAAAGAGATAAATTTCCGTAAAATCCGCTAACAACTGTAAATTTACATTTTTACTTTCTTATACGAAGTAATAAGAAAAGTTACAAACTTAATTTTTCCAGAACTAATAAGCGACTAAAAAGCCGCATCTTTTGCATTATCTAATTTTTGATTTTTATACATTTTTACACTTTTGCTTTGCTAAGTTTATTGGAAAAAGTTAGCAAAAACTGATGTACTTTTTTAAAAAGAAAAGTGATTCTAAAAATATCTTATTAAAATCACTGCAATTTTGGTTCACACTGTGTTAAACTTTGCTGTCTTGACATGATTTTTACTCAAAAACTACGATTTAGTGAAATTAACAAACGAAACGCTCAACTCCTTCACTTTTTTTACCTTCAATTTTCCCCATTTTGGTGTGACCTGCCCCCATAAACCACCCAGAAAATGTGACACAAAAAATCATGAAAAATCTCCACTTTATTTCTACTACGACTCCAAATAAGGCATAACTGAAACACCCTACGAAACGAATAGGTGGAATGCCAATATTCGATAAGTGTAATGGTGTTAGGAAATGGAAAAACGCAATAAAACCCGAAATACAGCCGATAACATGTGAAAATATTTATTCGAATAGCCTTCCAGCATGTGCTTTAGGACAACTAACTACCAACGAAAATAATTTTAATGCAATAATACCGAATAGTTTGTATTTATGGTGTGTAATCACGTTGAAACGAAAAACATTTTAGGTGTTTGTTTTATTGTGATATAAGATTAAACGAATTATGAACCCATTTAGAATAATTATCGTTTAGGCCATGCAATACGCTATAATTAACATTTATTAATTTACAATCCTAAAAAAAAATGTTTGATGGAAATCAGATAACCTTTCCAGTAATAGCCAAACTACATGACATCATGGCAAAGATAAACTTGCTGCAAATAAAAGTATTACCAGTAATAAAAGTTCCTTCAATGGCCATTACGGACAAAGAGGGTGAATTTGTCACTGTATTGAGACATCTCTTATCTGGTGCAGCGACTGTAGGAAATCAATAAATTGCAATAGAGTTCAACTTCTTTTGACAAGACGAACAGAAGGAAATCCCCAAACTCATAATAACAAAATCAGAACTTGCTATACGACGATGTGCGACAGTTACTCTATGTTTTGTTAAATGAACCGTTTCGGCAATGAATTGAGTAAATAAATTGATGATGCGTTCTGGGCCGTAAAATACTGCTAAATCGCTGGCGTTGGGAATTTGCAGGAGGAAAGTTTTCGGTTGAAACTTCGCGACGACTCTACTAACACCAGTTCTAAAGAGAATGAGGGTATTAATCATATTGCTCTGCGTCCTGTGAAATAATATTAATTAGGTTGGAATCGTGTTTGAGTCACCTTTCAGTTTTGCAGGTAATATTATTAACAGGATTTTGGGTTGAACTTGTGGGGGATTATCAAGGAGAATGGATGTTAAGAAGCATAATGGCGCGGAATTATTCAGTGTGGTGAAATGATTTCTGGTTATAATTAATTCTGAGCTTATCTAGCTAATTTAGAATTGAGGTGGATTTTTACTAGAGTTGGAATTAGTTCCGATTATTTGAGATGCTACTCAAGACAGGTCACGATAATTTTGTGATCTTGCACAACGAATCAATTCAATCTGTTGATGTACATTCAAACTCGCATCGCTTTTATTTTTATCGTAATGATACTCACCAACACTTTTTTAGTGGTTTCCGTTATCTACCCCGGAACATTTTTGCAAATATTGTGAACTTTACCACAAAAACCGGACGAGTATAACATGGTCGATAACAGATAAAATTTATCTACATATAATGATTTTCCTGTAGCATCAGCGTTTCACCAAAATTAATTTCAATAGGGAGCTACATATTAAATTCCCACTGATTTACTACTAACTTCGTTGCTGAACCATCAAACTAAATGAGATGAATCGAATGTGAGCCTAAACACTCAGAAGTTGCCCACAAGCAACCAAGATTTAGACATCGTTAACCCTGACTTAGCGGTTCAATTCTGTCGTTAGGGATAATCATGCTATTCTTGCACTATTAGACAGCTCACCTCTTGAAAGCTAATCCATTTAGAAATGTGGAAACGTTTCCATTATTTATCAAAAATCAAAAGAAGGAAATTGATTAATTGGCTTTAGCGTGGATAAGAATCGAGGGTTAGCGCAATATTTTTTACTCCAAGCATCGAGATAAAATTTGCGTAACACTTTTATTTATTTAACAACAATGATTTTATTGACTGGCTCCAAAGCTCAAAGTAAACATGGAACACACTATAGTACATAGTGAATAGAAAATCCGTATTTATATCTGAATATATGTTTTTATATGAAGAGTATAAGAATCTTAAAGAAGACACTTGTGAAGGAAAATCAATCATGTGAAGTGGTGGAGGTATTATTTATTCCTATTTATACCCTCCCCCCATTCTGTCCGTATACGGAGCTGTCAAATACACAACCTTTTTCAATTCAATTACATCAAACTGGGTGTGCGTTCACTTCTCCTACACTCTTTGCGGTTTCTTTTAAGGCAAAATTACACAGATAGCATCGCCAACCACAATTCCAATTGACTGACAAGTCTTCCTTCTTTCTTTTTGTGCGTCTAACACACAATTTATGTTGAGTTTTGCACAAATAACTGAATAAATTAGTTAGGATAGAGGATAGACCCAAATTTATACCTTGCAATTAAAACATAATATTTTATCCAGTGGGCAGGTTTTTGTAAAAGCGGAAATTGAATTTTTAGAGAGAGTTTTAGGATCGCTGTCTTAATAATGGTAACCAAGAAAATTAACTAGCAGTTAAGGATAATTGCCGGTTATCCCTAACCTGGCACTAAATTATCCACTAAAGTTAACCGGGACTCAAGAAACCGGCTCTCAATGAACCAAGAAGATTTCTATTCCTTGTTTTTAAAAAATTTTTTTGACAGGATGTTCCAAGTCCAAGGTAGCTCCTTCAACAATTTGATTAGTTCGCCATCCTGTAAAAATGACGATTTATTGACGGAAAAGGACACGAAAAAAGCTGACAAGCAATGATGTATTTATTTTCAGTTAAACGATGGTGGTGTGAAGTGACAAAATGTGGCAACGTCTACCGCTTTGTCATTAAACAGAAACTGAAGTGAAGCTAATTTAAAATTGCGCCTGTCAGTTCATGAGCGCGCGTGAAAAAAACCCAATAAAACTTAAGTGTTAATAGGATGTATAAAGTATCCATACTTCTCAACTAGAGAATCTCGTACATCGCAAAGAAAAACTAATTAGGCAATTTGCATAGTTATAGCATAGAACCAATTTTGCGTTTTTGCCAAACAAGTAAAAACTGGATTTTTTTAATTAAAAACACCAAGGGGAAATTTGTTGGAGACACAATAACAATCGCAGGAAATTATTGGTTTCGTGTATACAAACAAACAACGAAAAAAAGTTAATTTCGTTTTGGGCGCCGGAGTTTTCGCTGATGGTAATCTGATCTAGATGTTTTATTTTCGTAGTTCAACATTACGACTTCAAAGGGAATGATATTGTGTTACAGCTAATCCAATAAGTTGACTAATAATAAACAGGACAAATGTTTGCTAAAAGCGCCGGGTTGGTTACTAAGTCTAAAGTGACAAATTTCACGTTTACTTTAAATATTAGACATCTTTTAAATGTTCTGATGATAAAATAATGTAATAAGAATATGACAGTTGGTTTATTTATGTTTTTAATTATCTTCTGGATTTGTCGCGGTCTAGGGTTCAATTTTAAGCCCACTATATTTTTTAGAAACTTTCGAACTTTTTCCTAGAAATTTTTAACTGAGAATAAGATAACGTATTCGATCTAAAGAACCTTTGTAATGTAATTTGCAGTTAAATCTGCGTTTTATGAACATTTCCTATTAAACCTCAAAATAATCCCTCGAACAAACCAGTTATTTTCCTGCCTACTTCTCATAAAACTGGCATTTTCTTAAGGTATATGCTTTGGTCAGCAACGACCATCGGAAAAATATTCAAAGAGCCAATGGACCGTGTGCGTTAAAAGACATTATGGAATATAGTAATTGACATTTGGTCGCCACCTAGGCTAGACCTCTAGCTAGCTCGCCGTGAATTTATGTCGATGCATGTAATATGGAATAGCTAAAGCCAACAAAAGGTGTATAAGTAGAGATTGCATCTGCATTGTGATGTGGGTACATAATGCACTTACCTTTGGATATGTGTGTAATGTTGTTCCAACAACACGCAGAAACGCAAACAGCCCCCGTCTCTCTCGTCCATTTACATTATTCAGAAGTGCATTATTCCAATTCATTATACGAAATACGTATAGTGTGGATACGATTATTGATTCGACAATTTCATAGCTTCAGCATTCTCAGTTTGATAATGCGGAAAAAAGAATATAAGGGGCGCATTTATTTCAAAAGGGAAATCTGCTCTTTTAGAACCAACTGAAACCTGGATATTTCAGGAAACAAACATAAAACTGTCGCTGTAAATGAAATTAAAACGCGTTTATAATGGATATAATCTCGTGGGGTTTGCTTTAGGAAAAGAAAGCATTAAAACTAAATCGAACCCAGTAAATCACGGAAAATGGACAGATCTTGGGAAGCACACTGAACAAGAGCATGAATGCATTTGTATATCTATCTTAATGTTGGCGAGGGTTTTCCAATGGTTATGAATAGGGGTGGGTTGTTTTTCTAAGCGATGGCGATGCTCATCTGCCATTTCCCTGCATTATCTTCTACAAGTGCAATTTTGAGGGAATTTCTATGCGTCACTGGTTTCCCGGAGGCGGGGATATTGGATTTCTTGTCTTGGTCTTCCAACACGGAAAAATATTTTCACATAATGTATCTACTAACTACTATCATAATTATTAGCTTTTTAACATAAAAATGTTTAAATTTCGAAGTGCATACCTACTTGTCTTAGAATCCGAGAGAAAATTAATATTTTTTGTTGTTGTTTATCTAAATCTAAAAGCTAATTTCCTTGAAAAATATTCGATTTATCATCATCATCATCATCATCAAAGAAATATTGTTTTTATGTAAAAAATGGTTATAATTTCGAAAACCATCTTAAAAAATGGAACAAACAACTCAAGTATGTTATGAGTACTCTACACTTTAACTCCCAAGATCGTTATCCAAAATTCACATAAATATAATATGACATAGAATCAAAAAATACCGAAATTGTAAGTAAAAAAAAGTTATCGCTAAAAATTGATTTTTAAAAATTTTACACTCCTGTATTTTGTAATCTATTTACTGTATCAAAAATTTTTTCAGATACAACTTGTAGAGAATTTGATTCTCTACAACTTTGGTAATATCTTATTTCATCGTAAAATCGATAGGAGAGACGATATTTAAAAAAAATGTAAAAAATGCAATTTTCAAGGCATGTTCAAAGATATCCTTAAAATTCGATTATCGTGGTTTTATCAAGATGGCTGCGAAACGGCAATTCCCTCAAGATAAAATATTTAATTTTTTCTAAATCTTACAACATGGACACATAAAATAGCTAACCGGGAGTTTTTGTAATCTGAGCCCAATAATTTTTTTCTTATTTATACTATTTATTCTTAGATATGATATATTAGCCAAGAATAAAGAAGTGAATGATAATTAGAAAAATTATGATACTTTCTAGTGTAGCATTCTTTAATTTTGCACAATTCCCTATAGTTTCCACACTTCCTTTCAATTTCTCCTGAAAATAACCGACAATTTCCGCACTTTTCCTCTTGTAAAGTTACAACGAAAAATTAACGTTACTCTCCTAATACACTTCGGCTCTTCTCCTTTTTTTCAGGCACATTATTTCAGCACTAAGTATCTCCCGAATCCCTTAATCGTAGGTAGAATAATGGTTTATCAACAAAGCTCCTTTTGTTTCGCATCGTTCTTATTACAAGAAATTGTTATTTGTCGTTTTCTTTGGACCATTAGTGATATTTCCCAGGAGTGCTAGTCCAATTAAGTTCCGATCTTCACTCAGCGAGGATATAAATCCTGGGTTTTACGTAATTAGTGAATATTGAGAAAGATTACTTCGAACTTGTCTTTGTCACCGCGTTCACCCCCACCGCGTTTCGTGCATTTTAAATGAGATAGAGAGCAAGACACACCCTGATATAACATCCAAGTTGACAGATAAAGTGATAATAAATTCCATTTCGTTTTTTTTTTCACGCTTTCTTAAAAATACTTTAACACTTTTAGGAACTTTTTTCCATTTGAGCAAGAACAGATGGATGTAGCTTTTATCTGTGTTTTTTTTTTGCTTTATCGCACAGGGCATATGTTTTATTAAGCGACTTCGTCTTGTAATAGAGTAGCAAAATCAGAGCGGCTTTTATTCATTAGATTTGTGATAAGCGAGCTTGAAGGAATGTAAACTGTGATGTATGGCGCCTGTTTGCTGTGGCGATACAAGAATACTGAAACATGTACGCGGGTTTATTGGGTTATGAAAAGTTTATCTGGTAGATGAAATTGAAAAGTTTTTATTATCTAAGCTTCCTAAGTGGAGCAGAATTTGGTCTTAAAGATCTTATAAAAAATCACGATTACTATGCACATAAGGTATAAGAAAATAAAAAGTTATAAGAAGATATTCACAGTTCACATCGTCACTTATTGGGATTAGCTCAAGATTCTTCTGCGTTTTTTCGCATAGTTATTAAGTAATAACGGAAATCAAGGGATTTATTGCTTTTACTGTTATTCAAACTTCACATTTTTACCTTAAGCTCATAATACAAAGTGAAATCTGCTACGCAAATGAACTAATCTCACTCTTTGGCAGCTGTTCAGCAATCAAGTGTGAAACCTAATCACTCACCTAAACCATAACGGTTAGCCAATTCCTTATCAGATAAACAAACGCATTTTCCACTTTAGACCCAATTCTATTGCACAACAACAATAATATTGAAAGTACAGAATGCAATAAGCAGTTTATTGGTTACACCGGTAAAAATAAAGCAGAACCTGCATTGGCGCCTAGTTAGCACATAAGCCTGCTTATCTTGATCCATGTTCAAAACGCCTACGTGAAAATTCTTATATTTATGCATCTTCACGGGGTATCGCAGAAAACAAGCGGGATTTGTAATTGTATTATAAGAACCAGCTAATGCAACTTCAGATAAAGGCCCAGACACAATCAAACAATAGCTTTTGCTAATGTCACTGCATGTACTTGGATTTTATCGGAGCGTCTATGTAAATCGGCTTTTTATTTTCTGGATTTTCTTCTGGGTTTATTTAAAACAAATAAATATGTTCAACACAAACAACAAGATCATGTCCATTGTGCAAATTAGATTTTTCTTATGCGGATTACATACAAGTTTTCTATAATCTTTTATTACGTTTTCTTTATCGCTATAAGATTAACTTTGAAGTCACCTAGTGGAAAGTGGTTTGTTCGCTTATAACTTCGCCCATTGTACAAGTTTTAGAATAAATGCCCAGTGATAAGGAAAGGAAACATACAAGGGGCAATAATGTAGAGTTCGGTTGTAGAATCACTTCAAATATTTCAGAAATTGTAATCGAAATAAGAGAGCAATCTGATAAATTGTCACAAAATTGGGGAATAGAAATCCATTCAAAAAGCATTAGAGTAGGTTATGGAAAAACTGGAAGTCTTGGCTTAAGTAACACTCTTTCTTTAACTATAAACTATTATCCTACTTTCATTTACTATCACAGTATACAGTATAACAGACAAATGTTAATTTGAGATAGCAAACCTACTCGAATTCATTTATTTTGTAATTTTTTTTGATAAATCGTCACAAAATTGGGTAAAAAAAATCCAATCCAAAGTAGGCTATAGAAAAAACAGAAGCTTTGGTTCGAGTTATTTTAGCACTTTTCTTTAAGTCGTACTTAACTATAAGTAAAACTCTTTGATCGATGCTATGGTAATAAAGTTTCGCGTAGGTACAGCTACTTAAAAAATACGGAGTAATTGAGCCTTTAACTATAACCTTACTTTTATCAAATGTCACAATATAACTGACATATGTCAAATTTGCCAACTCTAATTCACTTTTTTGGAACGCCCAACAGCCAACTTATCTTGTTGCTGTTCTTGTTTCTTCTACAATTTCCGGATAATTGTAGTAATTTTTCAACTCTGTTTCCGCGTTTCAGTTCGCTTTTTTTTAGGGTTCCCAGCACACTTTGTGGTTTAATGTAATAGTTATTTTTAGATAATTGTTTGTTTTGGAGAGCCAACCCGCCATCAAATTAAAATCCAGAGAAAAATAAGGTTACATCTCGTTTTTGTCGTAAATTAAAACGGCACAGCTCCATTTCGTTTCTTTATCCACCCCCACAATAAAATAATATTAAGTACATACAAATAAAAAATATACGTTAGTATTTATGTGGAAAACAATATAAGCTTTTTTTACTGTTATTAAGCATACAAAAAATCGTACCTATTTCCATGAAATAGAATGGGCGTCAAGAAACCGCGCTTAGGTAATAAAACAGCAATCTGTTGCTGGTTCGCTTGGTTTTTTTTATATCACCAATTCCCTTATTAGATTCCTGAAACCAAATCGGCGTATCGACTATATAAGAGAAACCGAAACGAAAATCGCATGAGTGTGTGTGTGTATATAGGATAAAGTTCGCATATATAGGGATCACCATTCTTGAACTTCCTGTCTGACAGAATGTCAAAACAAGGGACCCATCAGTTCAGACTTTCTCTCCCCCTTGTTGCCTTTTATTCCATTCACCCCAAAAACGCGCCTCTGTACTTATTCGGCAACATCACGTTTCAGTATTTACACATTCTTTTGAGCAAATCCTTGCAGGGAAAATTAATCTATCCTGCCCAAACAATGGAGGCTCGGATATGTTACAAAACAAAGCTCAAGTGGTGTAAAGTTACACTCTTGTTACAAAAAAAGGAGTTTCGAATTAAATTTAAATGGGTTTTTTATTTAGCGCGTGTGATTTATGAGGATTTACATAAATGCTATTAAGGTGGAATAGCTACACAGGAAGCGCTTCTGATGCCTTGGAAGAAAATCCATACCACATGCAAGTCATTTCTGGTGTAGTTGAACAAGATAGTGGTTTATATGGCGATGTCTTGCATGTCTTGTCGAGCTTAAAAGGCAGTAAAGTTAAAAAGTTTGTATCAATTAAACACGATGTCAGACAATCGAGGCACCAAAGGATAAAATGTTAATTTTTTTAGTGTGGCCAGGACTTTGTTAGATCGATACGAAAAGTCTCAACAGCATGAAAGATTTATCATGGATACATTTCCGACAAGGTTATTGTCATTTAGCAAATGGTCGCACTGTTACGTGGTAAATTATTTATAATTAAAAAGGGTGGATGGAGAAAAATGTTCAAAGATTATCATCTTGGGTGTCAAACAACGTTTTATCCTTGTATGTATGCCAATGTTGATTTCAAGACTTTTTTAGGAGCATTAGGTGGTAGATAATTGAAGAATTGGAATAATTGTGTGCTTTTTAGAATATTATCTCTGATGCTTATCTCGAAAAATTTACATTAAATTTCCCACAATTTCCCTTTTTTCATTTACCCAAAACCGACTGTTTCCTGAAACTATCCCGCTGCAAAACCCACTAATACACTACACAGCATGCAGGGATAACGAACAGATTCATCTGTTGACGTTCCGTGATAAATCTGAAGCTTTTGTACATTGTGGAGGTGTGTGGGGTGTGCATACAATAGCTGCTAAGTCATTCTTTTCACGCCTTTTCTTCAACCAGTACGGCCCTTTCACTTATTTGAAGCACTAATGACCTGTTATTAGTTATGGTAACGCTCGAATAATATTCCAGCTACTTAGTGTTTTATTGCATAATGTAATAATGGATGGAGTATACACGAAGGAAAATACTAACCAAACAAAATATTGTTTGAGTTATCAAAATTGTATAATATATTATTGTGATAAGAGTCTTGTAATTGAATTGAAATAAAAGTTGATTGATTTGTTGAGTTTTCTTGGTCATTCACGTCTGATTGGTTGTTGTAAGTTATCAATTATAATTGAGTTTGGAAGAAGATTCAATCAATATGATGTTAGAAACATTATTTTGCGATTTGCACAGAAAAAATCCAACCTTGTCATACCGACAAAAACAATTAAAAGCAGGAATACGACATAAATTACTTGTTTTATTAATTGTACATAGCTGCAAGGGATATCGCAAAGCCACTCATCAATCAGGAATTTAATTTATTTCCAACACTAAGAAAATACCTGTACCTTTGTAACCTCAATATAAAGATCAAAATGAATTTCATCGATATCCCAAAACTTCGGTTTAAAATCCTCTAGAGGATATAATACCAATTTAGATGATTTATTTACGAAAAATGAGTTCGAACTTTATTAGGATTTTACCAAGTAATTTCTATCTCAATTTACTTATCCTTTAAAATTAAAATACAGTATAGTGTGTTGAAAGTGTAATAACAATAAAAGGATATGTGATAAAACTTCTATAAATAAATATTGATTTTATTATTACCTTACGACATAATAAATTATATGTATTGTGGTGTGTTGATGTTGATAGTTCCATAATTTAACTGGCCACATACCGTAAACATTTAACTGCCTATACTGATACAGTATATAATTCAATTCTGATATTAATTTTATATCTATGTGCAGGCCCCATTTCATTATTCTAACACAAAGCTTGCCAGGATAATTGTATATTAGAAGCAACTATCACAATCCTATTAATATTGTATAAATTTTCATTGAAATTACATTTGGTGCTAATATAATTATAGTGTATTAACTTGGGAATGCCTAATGTTAATTTCTAGTCGAATTACTAAACAAATTAGCGAAACAGGATTAAAACAAACAGCGAATTTATCAATAATGACTAAAACTGTACGAGTATGACAATGTTGTTTTATAATTTGAGTTGGAAAACTTATTAAAGTGATATCTTCCAGTTTGTAAGAGTTGTAAGTACACTAGAGGGACGAACTACGGGGGAGTGAAGTGCCCATTGTGGCAGCTGAATTACTCTCTTCAAAGTTGCTACTTTACAAACTTAATCGTTTTAGTTGATATTAAATCAGAATCCGCTAAATCCTTCAAACACAAAGGCCTAGATAATGCCTCATATATTCATTCAGGCAGTCGGCATGATATACCAGAAAATGTATTAATCCTTCCATGTTTTGTCTTTGTTCATCTTTTGTTGTTTACAATGTTGACGAGCTTTCCGGCAATTCATCACGGTGTGTAAGCCTGTGCACACATTTATGACATTCATTTTCTGTTTAATATTTTCTTTGTGATGGAACAGCCGCAAATTTACAAGTAATTGATGGATCTTGTTCTGGACGAAGGGAGAAATCCGAAATTTCAACGACATTCGAAATATAATTTTTTTATTGATGCAAGAAATTCTAAACTATTTTCCACTGTGTTGATTATTTTTTTGTTATTTGAACCAACAATGTGCTTTGCAAAACTGTATTCTAAGCGAAAATCCGGTGTAGAGTTATAAATTTTCAAATTTGACTATATAGAAGATTGGTGAGAAATTGTATTTCTCTTACAATAAACTGAAAAATATTCTAAAATATTTTTCATGACATTGATGATATTTTTCTTAATTAAGGTAGCATTAAGCATTGCAAAACTGTTTTTTTAGAAAAAATCCGTTAATCCGGTGTAGATCTACGAATTTTCAAAGTGGAGCATGTAAAGATTGATAATTTTTTTTCTTCCATTCTCACAAAAATCATCTAAATGAACACTTGTCTATACGAGTATAAAAAGGCAAATTTATTTATAATCCACTAGAGGTTGCAATTTTTTTTTAAATCTGCATTCAAGAATTTTGCTTAACAATTTCAGACTATCTAGAATCAAACTTATAAGTGAGGTTACAAATTCTGTTATTTTTTTTAATAATGCGAACCTTATTCTGTGAAAACAGCAATTTTTTTCAAAAACCGACCTATGGTTCTATTTGAAAATATGCATTTTTCTGCGTATTTGGGTTCTCTAAACTGCCGTTTTAAAAAATCGCATTTTTCGAGGGTAACTGTTTTAAAAATCTTAGTTTCGGAACCGCTGGTTTTTTTTATCAAAAAGACTGGTATATTCGAGTACCAATAGAAATTTTTTTAAGGAATTTCAAAAAAAGTTATACAAAATTTAAACTTTTGTCTTATATACAGAATTTCTCTCAACTTGACTGTTCTCTATACTGAAACCTGAATACTTAACTACATTTCAGTTTCAATGATTATTATAACATATTGTTGTGCTAAATTACCGCCATTTCGCCGTCTCCCTTGTCACAACTTTGTACCATACGCTAAGACTAAACAATGACTGTTTCAATTCCACATGCTGCGTTTCCATGCTTGTTTTGTGAAAATTTGATTAAGATATTTTGGTGTGCGGTGTAGTCGTACCTACCACAATTATTTAATATGCAAGACACACCAGCTAGTACAGTCTGAGGAACAAAGTCGCTTCCCGGATGCGCTCCGGGTACAAGATAATAAATATAAAACGCTGCTAACAGATAGAACAATAATAAATCAAAAAGATTTTGGTTTTGGTGTGGAATTGTGATTTATCGGAGGAATATGTAGATGTATCTTATTTCCTTTTTGATAGCCATTGGTTAAAGGTAACAGTATAGTCCAGTTTATCTTCCGTATAGTATTGATTTTCCTGTGAGTAACAATAAATCTGGATTAAAAAGGGTTGCAGACGCATATTACATATTAATTTAAATAAATCGAAAGTAATTTCGAGCAGCTGAATAAAAGAACCAGGGCGAGAGATTGAGTGACAGTTCCACATTAAGATGGAAACGTCAACATACTAAATACCCTACACAAAAGACCAAGTGTTTGCTAGGTCTCACTTGTGGGTCTTATAGTTTTTTCTCATCAGATGATATTAAAGATTAAATTCCGGGCCACCAAGGCTATTACGTTTCGGGAGGATGAATCACTTTGGATGGAATTGATGTTAAGACATTTGTTCAAAAAAAGTTTTAAGTGTTACGGAAACTTTTGATTATTTGAAGTAGAAGGGGTTTTACATTGATCACAAGATTTATTAGAGGGTGGTGATTCTTGCGAATTTATTGTTGTGGTTCAAAAGAGTCTAAGTATATAATTTTAGTGAGCTGAAAAATGTAGGAAAAAGTTTTAAATTATTATCCCTTATGATTAAGATATTATTTAAGTATTCGTAACGAACACTAGAAAATGTATGTATATGTACAGGGTGTCCCAGTTTATATCGTCAGGATTTCACCAGTCGATAGTTTAGCGAAAATTAAAGGTGGTTTGTCTAATAAACTATAGTCGAATGTTGCTTCTTTTTTGATGTACAGGGCATTAAAGAAAATAAATTATTTTAAATAATTTGCTATAAATCAATAACAAAAAAAATTAGTCTTCTGAAATTTTGCATAGATCTTTTTTTTGTATTCTCTTATTAATAGTGTTTGCAATTATTTTAGTTATAACACAGAGGTGTGCGTACGGGTTTCTTCAAAAACATTTTATTGTATAAAACGTACAGCACTGGTTTTTTTGCAGCACCAATATGCAGAGAGTATTTTCCATTCAATTTAGAAACTTTTTTGTATCTTACAATTTCTTGATAACTTAACTTTTTTTTTCTTATTTATTAAAGAGGTTCTTCCCTATTAGATTTACGAAAAAAGCATCATTACAAAGTTGTAGAGAAAAATATTTCCTACAAGTTTCCTTTTAATATTTTTTTGATATTGTCAATATTTAAAAAGATATTCAACAAATAAGTTGCAAATTTTAGGGAAATTTCTCTCTAGTTAGGTACTACTTACTAAGTACTACTACTTACTACTCTTTCCTCAAAATTTTCAACTTATTTGTTGAATAACTTTTTAAATATCGACAATATCAAAAACAGTTTAAAAGATAAGTTGTAGGAAATATTTTTCTTTTCAACTTTGTACTGGCTCTTTCTTCCGAAAATTTAATAGGAAAAAAGTTATTCAATAAACAAAAAAATCCAACCCTTAAAGGCGGGGTCTATGAATACACAAACTCAGTTTTAAACTTTCAGGGTGACCCTCTAGAAGATTCTACAAAAATTGGCTGTAGGGTAAAAAACGTCTATTTGAAGCCTTTTTTTCTCCCTTATTTACTGTACTATTAGGTTATTTTGAGTTAAGTTATCAAAAAATTATAAGATACGAAAAAGTTTCTAAATTGAATGGAAAATACTCTCTGCATATTGGTGCTGCAAAAAAACCAGTGGCGTACATTTTATTCAATAAACCGTTTTTGAAGAAATCCGTACGCACGCCTCTGTGTTCTAAATAAAATAATTGCAACCACTATTAATAAGAGAATACAAAAAAAAAGATCTATGCAAAATTTTAGAAGGATAACTTTTTTTGTTATTGATTTATAGCAAATTATTTAAAATAGTTTATTTTCTTTAATGGCCTGTACGTCAAAAAGGAAGCAACATTCGACCATAGTTTATTAGACAAACCACCTTTAATTTTCGCTAAACTATCGACTGGTGAAATCCTGACGATATAAACTGGGACACCCTGTATAGGCTGTTCCAGAAATGATAGTCAATCTCTAACACTACGATATATTTAATTATTATTATCACAAATTACAAGTGTATAAAAAACCGACTATGTATCATCTATTATGCTATAATAATAAAACTGATGTTTCTACTATTTCACTATTTTATCCGGATCTATGACTAAAAATGCATGACTCATTACGTCTGTTTTATCTTAGGTAGTTATAAAACAAACTAAATTAGTCAGAAATCTAAATTTTTATCCAAATTTCTCAAATATAGCAAAATTAAATTAAATTGTACTAATTTTCATGGATTATTATTAGATGTATCGTGTGAAAAACGTAAAAAAAAACTACAGCACCCTTAAAGCTTTGAAATCCAAAAAAATATTTTTCATTTTTCCTAATGATTGAGACGATTCAACTTTCGTGCTCTATTTATAAAATCTAGGAAATTAAAACCTCTTGACAATATTTCCTTTAAATCCTAGATTGAATTTTTTTCCATATCTCATTAAAATTTCTTACGATACTTTTGCAAAACACGCAATCTACAAAACCAGAAATAACTCTGTTACTTCTACCGGCAATAGATTATAACGTGTTTTAGTTTCTTTGCCCTCGACCAATCACCCGGATCATATTTACATCTACTTAGCCACACAACGATGACTTCTCACTTTTCAAAGAAAAAACCAACAAATTACATTTGCCATATTTGTTGCATCGAAATGCACGGGTTTTAAATTAACATTCACCGTTAAACTCGCTTTGGATTTCCATTAACGGGTTATCCACATGTGATTGATACAAAAATAGTATCTCCATTTAGGGAATTGAAATTATTTACCAGTAACCTTGCCCCAGGCGCAATCACAAATTGAACTCTTTCAACAATTTGTTTCAAGGTTCTTCCGATTACATTTATTTTCTACTGGAAACAGGCCAGAAGTCGACGTTTTCGTGTTGTCGCTGCTGCGAATTTATGGATGTTATTATTTTGGACACATATGACTTGAGATGAACAATGCTTTTCATATAAGAAGCGCTTTTTTACCTTTGTTTCAAGAGTGTTAAAAATGAAACCTGTCAGAGGTTATAATGATATATCGTGGAGGATTACAAATGACTTCCAGTATTATTATCAGAAGTGGGATATGTTCAGCAACTCGGAATGCAACAACATGAAAAGTGCAATAATAAAGATCCTGAGCACGTAGTGAACCCCGAGTAGAATAGAACTTACTCGGCACATACACGCATCATACAAAGAGACATGGGGTCGTTTCGTTTTCCTTTTGAATGTGTAAACACTTGGAAGCGAGTGGACGCCAAAGAGAAAAACTGAAGGGAAAAGATTATGATCTTAATGAAGGGTCTTTCGCCACTTCTAAACAATATACTTTATGTCTAAAAAGAGTTTTATTTAGTTGTGTGCGTGCTTAGAAAATTTATTGTTAAATAATTAATTTTATGGAGTTTTCCCTCGGTATTTTCCATTGTTCGGAAAAAAATTTGCAAACGTATATAGGTAGTAAAAAGTTAAACAAAAACTTACCCCTGTTAAGTTGTTGAGTTCGCCCAGCCATTCGTTTAACAAATGTTCGGGATCCTCAGGATCTGAATCAGCATCCCCAGTCTCATTGTTTTCAGTTAATTTATTCATCTGAAAAACGAAAGCAGGAACATTTTTTAGAGAAATTTCATTTAAAATTTTGCTTGTGGGGAAAAAGTTTTCAGGGAATTTATAATAATTGTTTTATTATAAGAGATTGTATACAGTTTTGTAAAATATCGCGAACCTCGTGGAAAGTAATATAGAATATTTTTGAACCGTTTCAAAATTCCACCAAATTGTTAAATTTCCAGTTTAAAAATTTTTAATTTTTGAACGGGTTGTCAGAATTTTACAAGAAATACAGCTTTACAAAGGTTAAAGACGCATTTAATTAGAAAAAAATCGTCAACCTCGTGGAAAATAGTCTAGAGTATTTTTGGGCCGTTTCTAAATACCTAGCATCCAAATTTTCTCAAAAAGTTCCACTTTGAAGATTTTAAAAGTCTGATTTAGTTGTCCGATTTTTACAACAAATATTGTTTTGCGAAGTTTTAATTACAAAAAAATCGCCAATTTTGTAGAAAGTAGTTTAGAATATTTTTGGACAATTTCTAAAGAGCACTAAAATTATTTTTTAAATTTCCTCAAGTTCTACTTTAAGAATTTTTAGTTTCTGATCTGGTTGTCAGATTTTTACAAAAAATACGGTTTTGCAAAGTTTACGGACGTGTTTAATTAGAAATAAATTGCTAACCTCGTGGAAGGTAGTTTAGAATATTTTTTGGTCGTTTGAAAATTACCGAAAATTTTAAGGCAAACTTGCACAAATTTTTTTTATAATTTATATCATTTATCATAATAAAAGAATGTAAAATTGCAGTACTACTGGAGGTGCAGAGAAGGGTTCAATCATTTATTGGAAAACGTCGACTAAAGGACAATAAATGTTTAGGAGAAAAATTGTGGAGTGTCCTACAATAATAGACCTTAACTAAGCCCATATATTATTTCTCTGGTGAATATGGCTCTGTAATAAATTTCTCTTAGTGGACGCAGTGAAAAAGCCTAAAGAAAAGCGTAGGCAGCTATTTTTCAATGGTGATCAATCATATTTTTTTATTACCACGATTTGTTCCTTGATCCATGACCTAAGTTTACATATTTATGATTATGATATTAAAAGGCATCAGATATTTATTAGAAACATCCAAGTAAATTACGAGTTCTTTTCAAATAAACTTCCTAGACATTACGGGAGTTTTATAATAGAAAACAAGTACATACGTAATTATTTGATTAGATATGTTTTATGTCAAAACAGGTCAAAGTCCCATTTATTTTAGTTTTAGAGCACACAGCAAAATAAAATTATGCAAATTAACCGAAATGAAAACTAATTGAGACAAATTAATTCGTGTGTTCTAGATTTTTCAATGAAGGAAATCTTCAGGGATGTGGCACAATAATTAAATTGTACATTCCACTTTAATTAGTCAATACATTAATTAAAATGAATGTTCTGTTCTCTTATTCTTAAATAATTGTATACAACAAATACAATTGATTTTATTAATTAAGAAAGTTGAGACTTGGCACCAAAGTTTTTTACTTGGAAAAACTTGTTTAATAGGTAGAAAAACAAAAATGTAATTAAATCTGTCACGGAACCATAATTGGAATCATAATAATAACAGACGTTTTAATTAAATGTTTAGAATTTGTCGTACAAACAACTCTCACAATCTATTTCACAAAGTTTCAACTGTTTTTACGTAACGCCCACAATGTAAATTTTTTCGTTAATACAGAAATAAATTTCCAGGAGAAAAACGACAGATTTCCGAACGGTTCATCGATATAAAAACCAAAACACCATATGGTGATGTAGACCGCCCTTGCATAAAATACTACTGCATTTTCTTGGCGCCCACACGAAAAACACCGGCCTACGCCAATGTATATTTTTACGCACAGCCTACCTACGAAATGCGTGGGGAATTCATGAATGAACCGATTTGATTTATTTTTGTTACAAATGCCGGTTTATTTCTGTTTCGATTAAACAACACGCGAAAGCGATGAAAGCTATCAGAATCTGGAAAGTGTTCAGCTAGGAATATATGAAAAGTTGAAGGAAATCTATTATTAGTTATTAGTTATTTTATTACTACCACCTCACCTATACGAGTAGACTAAATTCCTAAAAAGCGAAGAAAACTTACGTGATGTGGTTCAATTTCTAAAAATTGAAGATTTGTGATCAGGGAATCTAAAACGGAGTCTAATTCTTCAAGGTCAATCATTTTAGCACCTCACTAAAATAATTGTGTGTGTATAACTGATAAACCTTATCAAGTATCAAATTTTAAATAACATGAAACTGTAAGATAATCAAAATATAGGCACAATATTGATGTGATAAAAAAATCTGTGGACCTGAATTTGAACCTTCAGATTGTGATATAATAAATACAACAAAAACTTTAATTTATCTCTCTCAGCAAGATCAGGATCAGACCAACCAAAACGATTATTATCATTTTAATGACCCGGACCACCAAACATATACACTCCTATTATTATTAATTAAGTCAATTTGTTATACAATACTCACTATAAAGGTTATAATTTTTTACGATATTATAATTTAATCAATTCCATTTGTTTTTGTGACGACACGAAACAATAAAATTATATGTGTGCTCTTAAAATATGATTTCAAGGAACTAATTACTGTAAGTGTGTTGGAAATTGTTTCGTTGAATCGGCATTACGTATTCTGCCTTTGTTTTGGACGGAATAAATTATCGGGTTTTAATGATCGATAATTTGTTGGAGGAAATCGCGAATAAGAGAAATGATAGATTTTTTCGTCCTTGAGAAAAAAAGCAAACTATTAACAGGAGAAGTCGGTTTTTACACATCCATTTTTAGCAGAGAATTGGAACTTTGACGAGAAATTTAAAATACATCAATATATTTAGTTCCAATTCTCGATACTAAATTTTTTTAGCTGTAATTCGTTGACATTTAATTATCATTTATTTCTATCTTTATCTTGCACCGGATTAAACTAAAACCTTTCAACGTCTGTAAGTTTCACATTTTTTTACCACATTTTAAATAGACCAACATCCTGTACCTCTGTTATAATCGCTATAATGCTTCTTACGCCGCATGATGATGCAAATTCTATTTTAATATCAGTTAGATCCGTTCAGGCTCCTGCTGTACTTTTTTCTGGTATCCAGACGCGTTGCTTTCCCCATTCATCTATTCGTTGCCGTCTTAAATGTAACACTTTGCTATGCAAATGTCGGCAGTATATTCACTGGGCTTTCAGCAAGTCGCTTCCTATGTCAATGTCGAAGGACATTGGAAGGTTGCCATGGGCAAGCGAGGGGTAAAATTATTTCAGCAAAAATAAAATATGCAACTTAGTGTTTTTGTGCCTATATTTTTTTGGTTATCGCAGTTATAAGATAAGATTTATCAGGTTACTTGCAGTTGTATCCATAAAATAAATTAGTAGGGTGTTAAAAATTATGCTTTAGAGTCTTCTCGAGATTCTCCGTATCTTCAGTTTCTTGAAATTCAAGCATTCCTATGTAAGTTTTCTACGTTTCCTATGATGCAGGAATAATTCCTCTACTGTAGTTAATTTTCGGCAAAAACCTAACTAAAAAACTAATAAACCCTCAAAGCTTCTTCCTAGCATTAAAATACCCCCCACGTTAATAAAGCCATCGGATCCAGTGACAATAAAGACTTGCATTATACGTCTTGGGGCACACCGACAAGTTTATTAAAAGTAGCAAGATTTAATGACTTTCAGGCACTGTACAGTTTACATAGCGGAACACAATCGATTATATGTGTGTATGTACCTCCAGTGCACCGAAGCGATGATCCAACACTATCCAGAACCGCAACAATAAAATTTATCTGTTTGCCTAGCGATATTTCAACTCGCTTATAATACAGAAATAAACTGAACGCGCGATCGGACGTTATAAGATCTAATAGCCGGCGAAGAGAGTAGTAATAGCTTGCAGACAAGTCTTTCGCGAATTTATTTTACAGCCCGACTGAACTTTGTGAATTATTGACAATATTCGTCACAGTCGGGCACTGGTTTGCAATTCCCACGGAAGGTTCAACTTGAATTATGCCCTGAAGGTAAACTACGTCGTATAAGATACCAATAAAATAAATACGAACTGGATATTTTATGGGATATATGAGAGACGTTTTGAATGAATTTATAAAAGCGGAAAATTGTTCCATATTCGCCTCGGATGCGCTCACATTACCTCCTGTCTTTATAGCGGCTTGGGCAAATTGGAAATTTTAAACAGGCGACGAAATAAAATGTCAATAAGTTGGAAAATGCAGTCCTGCTTCTAGAATTGCAATGTGTGGCCTAGTTTTTGTAGCTGACCCACTAGATCCTCCAAACTGATATTTTTTAAAAAATTATAAAATTTTGCTCATAAAATTAGTATCCTAACATCAATAATTTGTCATTGAAAATCCAATAAATTTAGATAAAATTCTCCTCGATTAAATACACTCTTGTTCCTTTTTGAATGATCTTATTTGGAACTTTGTACTCAAAGATGTAACAAATTTTTTTAATTCTAACAATCTTAATTCACTAGATTTCCTAGTCAAGTTTTTGCCACATAAGCCAATTTGCAGTGATCAACAACTTTTATCTATTGACTTTTTGAGATGGTAAAAGCAGTCCGTCAAAACTCTTTTCATCCTTATAAAGTCGACCCAAGTCATCCTCATTTTGGCATGTCTGATATTATTTCTTCAATTCTGATTTTATGCCACATTTTAAACCAACTTGCTAGGATCTATAGTGAAGCGACTACGTTCTTTTTTGGACTAATCTGCTCAAATTTTCTTGATCTTTTATACCCTATAGTACTGTATATTCAAGGAAATTTGCATAATCTCTCAAAAACTAAAATATATAGTAAATAAAACTTACTGATAAAGTGTAAGTCCTTTTTCTTTGTTTTTGTCCGTTTCGTGACATCCACAAGATAAACTAACTAAAATATTTACACTAGTTACAGATACCACTATATTTACACTATTAACATCCTAAAGTCAAGGAAAATTGCACATAACTATTATATAATTACAACAACAATTTCCAACACTAATATTCTTCGAATTAAGTCACAGGTTTTTCAAAAAACAACATTCTCCTTAGAAAGTTTGACCTTGAAATTGAAATAGGCAGACCTCAACGAGTTCAGATTTTCTACGAAGACGTTAACATTCATATTTTGCGTCACTAGGAGCCCAAAAGTGTAAATAATAATTTTGAAGAGATTGCCTTAGTTCGTAGGATCCTGAATGTATCCTTACAAAGTCACTAGTTTATGTAAAATTATTTTTATTAAAAAATTTTACAAGGAAAAATCTTGTAATCTGGTTTTCGTTTACAATCAATTACAATCTTGAAAAATGTCCTATTCCAAAATATTTCTATAACGATTCCACAAAATTTTTTTAGTAGAAAGAATTGGAAGTAAAAATTTGTGGTGGAATATTTAAAATGTATGGAGTTTAATTAAATTGTTGTCTACACTTGTCTACAGCATTATAACTTAAATTGCACAAAATTAAATTACCTGCTGCATCAACCTCTAATATGATACACAATCAATAACGCTATCAGAGACCACATGACCCCTTCCATGCTGCTACATAAAACATCCATGTGGTGTTAATAATTGTCTTGATATTTTTAGAATTAATATTAACAACTATTTTATATTTGTCAAAAAAATCTTTAAAACAAATTGAAGTACCGAAGACCTATTCATTTCTTATTATCTGGAGGTCTCGATAATTTTTCTTCAACTTTTCTTATTTGCCCGACCTTTAATTTGTAATCCGTTGATGATGCAAAGTAAAATATGCCATTACACGTGGAATTAATGATAAAATATGTATTGCAAGTTTTCACGCCGAGCCCTGTCAAATGATTAAGCATCTTCCGGGTGTTACCGTTGAATGTAGTTTAAGGTTTCGCCTGAAACTGGTTTCTGAAGAAGTTAAATCGATGCATGAACTATATTCACACTAGCGGAAAATACGAATAATTATTATTGAACACAAAATGCACGATATAAGATCAATTATTTTCAGATTCATGGTTAAGGATGTAAAAATTAGCTCAAAATTCGTATATTTTGTACTGTGACGTCGTCAAGTTTAATAGCATAATTTTCGTGAAGCTAAAAATAAAATTATCTTCACGTTAACTTGACAAAAGACAGAATTTAGAGTTTTTCTGATATATCCACGTTTTTAGTCTTAAATCCTTGATCCACCTTTGTCCTAACACAAATATTATAATTTATCACGTTTTTGATAAACGTCACCCAAAAAAACTAATCTTTACAAACAAAACAACAATAAATTACCGAAGCAACAAAACTTTCCACCAACCTTGTCATCCATCTTTTAATCAACGTTTAATTCCAGCATCAATTCCTCGCACTTACTTAATAAATTCCCGGTCATTCAAACCCGCTCTTTTTTACGACAAACCATTTTATTTGCACAGTACAAAAGGACATCCTTTCCCCTATTTAATTTTAAATATATTTGTTCGAGTTCCAACTAGAGTATTAAATATTCTATGGGCGTATTGGTATTCTAGTCCTGATCCAGTGGGTCTAGTATGAATTTCATGACGTGCTCTTCTTGTCTATTGGAGTTGAAGGAATATCGTCGACCTGGTTTTCACAATGCGCCTGGTGCAATTGCTTGAAAAATGAGGACAGGACTTAGAGAATAGCTGAAGTAATTGGAAATTTCTGTGGAAATATTTAATGGCCTCGACAGCCCTTGGTTTTATTTTAGGCTACAATACTTTTGTTCTTAGTGTAGGCCAAGGATAAGGATGAAGGATGGTTGTCTTCGTTCTAGTTTATTAACTGGGAAATATTGCTTGGAAAGTTGTAAATTTTTGGGCTCGTATATCAAGATTTTATTATATACTCTCGACAGCATCGGTTTTTATTATATACCCCCAGCACACATATGGATTATGTAATTCCCATCACGGTTCAGGTCACGACATGTCACATGTACGTGTTTGTGGTTGTATGTGTGGTTTATACTATACATATATACGTGAAATCAAATGTGAAATCACAGCATTAAATTTAACTTTTCATTCATGGAAATGGGAAATTTAATTTGCGCACATAACACAACCATCATCAAATGATTTCAAATAGTAGCTTTTAATGAACGTCCATTGTGTAATAGTTTAAATTTCCCATAAAGGGTTAAAGCTATTTTACGTCTGGTGATAAATTCCCGTGAGGTCAATCTTCGATTTGAAATGCAATCACAACGGAAACAAAAAAATCAAACGCCAAAACTCTATAAATGGAAAGGTATTTTACTACCTGCTAAATTTGCTATTCCACAAGATTTTTTTTTAATTCAAAGCATTCTGTCCTAAAATCGCATTGTTTGTTTAGCAAAAAACACGTTTAAAATCACCTTCACCATAAATGGAAGAAGATGGAAAGGACTAGTACTTTCGCTTGTGGAGTGTGGAGTATTTCGGTCTCGTATATTCTAAGGTTGGTGGCTTCTGGCAACGCGACGTGCAAAGCTGTTTGAGTTGATTTATGATAAAAATAAAGCTCCACAGAAATTACACGCGACTTCTCCATCAGTTCAGAACTTATAAATTAAGCTTTATAATTAAACACACACATACTTAGAAACACTCGGTTAGGTCAGTAGTAAATGTTGGAACGGAGAGAAGAAAAAATGCCTTGAGAAAGGGTTAGATGTCGTGGGAATTGTTTTTCAGCTATATTCAATATTTTATCCTAGCATTAGTTCGCATATATTATTTATGTAAAATATCAAGTAGTGAGTTGAATTTACAAACTGAACATTTCAAGTGAAAACCCCCAAAATCTAAATATTTGTCACTCAAATAAATTGGAGTTTGAGAATCTACTCAGAAAAATTTGATTTCTTCTAAGTGTTCTTAAAATTAGTTTCTACATATAAATAATAAAATAAATCACTTTCAGATTATTCTAGAGCCAGGATACTATAACTACATTCACAATCAGATAATTTTTACCAGATTGCATTTTTTCGATTCAAAATTTTGGTAAACTTTCGCCCTACATAACAATTGTTAAACCGTCGAGATCAATTATATTATAAAGTAATAGATTTCAATTTAATTACCATCCACTTGATTATAAACAGAGATTAACTGAGTTAAAAGCACTTAATTCACGCACAGTTCAGCCGAAAAAATTTGACATGAGTCAAGCTAATAAACGCTGGCGCCAAGAAAAACATGTTGGCACACAAACTCATGAATAAAGCAATCCACTAACACAATTATTATTGTATTTCAACCTGTTGTGCCTATATAAAATATTGTAAACAAAAACCTGAACAACTGTTTACACGACAAAAAACAGTGTTGTCGCTCATTATTGCAATATAATTAATCTGAAATTCAATTTTAAGGGAAGCTTTAGGGAATATAAGAACAGTTGTGTTTACATAGTTAAAGTAAATTTAACTATGGCAAGCCGCCCCTTATTTGCGTAAAGGGGATGTAAACCAAAGAGATGCAATTTGTTAGAAAAGCCTCAGGGCAGCTAGTGAAGCTTCAGCTATGGTTTTGTTAAAATATATGTATTTTACGTAAGAAAACTTGGCGCAGCGTAGAGAGATAGAACTAATCAACTAAATTGGAACTTTGACGATACCCAGAGTAAACCACATAATTAGTGTATATTAGTTTGTGTCTATATATGGCAGGATCGTTTTAACGGGATACAACAGTATTAACATATTAGTTTGGAGAAAATACGAATAATATGTTATCAGTACATGGAATTTCTTTAGTCATGTTACTCGAGGATTAATACATAATTAGTGTTTAACATTTTAAAAGCATTTTTATAAAATTAAAACGTAAAGTATAAGAATATTCTAACTAAAATGTTCTGTTCGCCCTCACGAATTCTCCGCCTATGTACGAATGTACGTTAACATTTCAATGAAAGTTTACCCAAAGATATTTTCAAAAATTATTCATAGACTCCTTGCAATAAAATAAAACTAATACATTTTACATTCATACGCCTTTATTACACAATAAACTTTGTTTTTGTGCATGGTGTAAATAATCACGGTGATATTTTTATTATTATTGTGGCTAGTTTATACTATAATGTACTTGAATCACCCACACAAACTAGTTTGTGTATGGCAATAGAAATCCTTGATCACATTTCAAATTGTGTATAATATACAGGGTGGTTCTTTAAACAGAAAACCGAAGTCAGTTTTGTGACACTTAAAAGTATATAATTCATTTTAGCGACTAAACTGTTTTTAATAATAATATTTTTCCTTTGTTTTTCAAATTTATCTACACGGCAGATGGTTCTGATACCTCCGCTGGAACAGCATCTACAATTTATTATTAATAAATCCAATATCCCCTCTGATCGAAATATATTTTATTTTTTTAGCGACTCTCCAGTCTCCGTATATTAGACCAGTATATTAAAATTTAGTACAAGTTGTACGAAAATTATGTAAAAGTTCATACCGTTGAGTCATAAAATTGTCAGTGATGCTGGGTGAAGAAATACAATAAATTTAGTGGGTTTTAACTGAACATAATTTGCACGTTCCGAACATTACACAATATGTTGATGGTGGTGTAACAATTTTTGTTGCCATAATAAACCCACATTCTTATTTTCAGTCTTGATGACCTCTTGGCGATTGTTCAATTTCTGGAAATCCGTAAAACTGGAGTAGAATATAAATATGTAATATAATAGAAATTTGCGAACTTCATAACTCACATCACGTACTTATAATACAAAATTAGTTTCGTTGTATTTATATGTAGGTATCTCGGTTTAAAATTTAGATAATTCAATTGCTTTTCTCGATGTTATTCTATTATCTGTAATCTTGCTTCCGATCTTTGAAAGGGGAAAACAAGGCGCGAGTAGATTATGCGATCTAAGAGGGAATGATCTAAACTTCGTAACTTTCGTCCTGTTAACCAATTTCTACGGTGATGCTCTAAAGCTAGTGCTAAGCTGGAAATGTTGAAAACTAGATGATAAAACAAGAGACTTTGGTTCCGGACAGAATTTTCTTTCTATAAAAAAATTATTAAAATTCTTAGACAGTAAAGGTACTTAGTAATACTCTAGTTTATATAAATGTTTTCTGCATTTTTCTTGGACTCTATGCTTCGTCTAAAAAAGTAAAAACTGGGTTTTTGGTAAACTGCAAGTTTATTAAGTCATTACCAAGACTTTAGCTAAAATTACATTAAGGCATAAAAACATTAAAGTTTAATAAGTACTTAACAAATTAAAAGCATTAACACTTCATACTAATGAAAATTTATGCGGTGAGAGTACAAGTCGTAAATTGGATAGGTAAGAGGATAATTCGTCGAAGTTTCCGATTTATCCCTAGAATACTTTAGTAAATTTCGTATAATAACTAAAAATTTCCTTGTACCATCATCCAACTTTTTTCTGTTATAATTAAATGCTACACGACAATGAACTGTGCAGCAACATATGCGGAAGATTAGGAAAACCCCTTTGCGCAATTAGTATTATATGCAGACAGGGAGAATTTAAACTACAACCCTTCCTGTGTAACAACACGAAAATTTTGTATAATAGTACTAGCGAACAGTTAAATTACACGGTATACCACAAACACAGTCACGGAATTTTCTACCCAAATAAAAAAACTCCAAAGTTTCGCTGATGTTTTGTACACGCATCCAAATCCAACCGCCGAAACAAACAACTAATTGCACATCAGACTTTGTTTGATGGTGGAAGGAACAACATTTAGTCTCTTCTTAGAATTATATATTTACATTCGGTATAAATGTGTGTGTGGACATACTATACCATATTCGAGCATCAAATTTCGAACTTGTTTTTTACACAGTTGAGTTCTTTGTGCGGGGCGAATGTTGTAGTAGATGTTCGTAAAGCCAGTTGCCTTATATGTCCCTAAGATAGATTCATGTAAGAACATGGTGCGCATACTAATGCAATACAATGACATCGCTAACCCAAAGACACCGGCTATTTTTGGGACATAAACAGGCATTCCTTCGATGTATTAACGACCGAAAGGCGTATAAATATTTTTTGTACGGTCTAAACTCGAGATTATCCCGAGAAGACCCAGGATTGAGAGATTTTATTATATGATTACGTGGATTTAATAAAAAAGTTATTCCAGCAGTGCAATTTCGAAGGTCTGGAATTTAGACTCTTCCTAAGGGAGTGTATAGTCTAATTTATCTAAGAACGATTTGACGTCATAGTATATGAATGAAAACGACTAATTATCTGTCAAAATCCTTACAAAATAATCTCATGACGTTAAAGCGTTCTTATAAAAACTGAACTCTATTTACATATCTTTACATTTTGTTGACATTTTAAGTTAAATTTTAACTCTAATTATTGGATTACAAAAGCGACTATTTTAAGCCAATAAAAAAGAAACAGATCTTTGGTTATGTAAAAAATATTATTCCCGAATTTCTTCGCTATTTTTTGACTTGCCTTTACTATGAGGGCTCAGTAACCTAAATAATTTGTTTTCGTGGCA
Organism: Pediacus dermestoides; assembly: GCA_963942485.1. Taxonomy (NCBI): domain Eukaryota; kingdom Metazoa; phylum Arthropoda; class Insecta; order Coleoptera; family Cucujidae; genus Pediacus; species Pediacus dermestoides. Next base: position 30,374,180 of record OZ012627.1, on the reverse strand, counting down.
ATAACTCGTAAATATTATTAAACAGATAGTAGAGAATCAATAAATATGCCAACGTAAACAACGATTACAGCCCTACGTAAACTATATTTAAGATTAAACCAAATTGCAAATTCATGTAAATTAGGGCAAAGTCAGGCAATTTAGAAATCAACTCAAGATATATAAATTTCCATTTCCTTGTTTTGTTGGTAATCAATTCCATTGTAACAGATTGTTGTAAGCACACATGTGATACTCGACTATATAATAAAACAAGATTTAAGGTTTCCATTATTCCGAAATCGTAAACTATATAACTTGAAACAAAACTCACGCGCCCTCCACCTCTTTATTAATCGTAAAAAAGCAGCAAAAAATGAAAAGGCAAGCTAAGCAAGACATTATCCGTTTCCACTGTCTAAAAGTGTTATAGTTCCACGATAAAAGTATAATAAAAAATTTGTTATATAACCAAGGTAGTATCCTTAGGCCTTTAGTGGTTTGGTTTGCTATGAGCACCCTGATAAGATAGTCGAGTCGGTCTTCTTTCCGGCAGTGCTTTCGTTACAGTTACATCCGGTATACGTGCTACCAACTTAACAAGGATATCTTTTGATATTCCAACATGAGCTACTGTCTAGCGCCTTGGTCGATATTCACTTTGCCTCAATGACCCGTTTGCAGTTTATTTAAACGTGATAAGAGTGCGCTTATTAGATTCACGAATTATCTCAACAGGATCACTGGGTGACTAGCACCAGAGATGGTTAATCTGCTTGCGCTTGATGATGTTTTCTGTTCATGATCAAGACGCGAAATAGATTTTTAAGTGGGTATATGTATGTAATCAGTGTTTGGAAAAAATGGTGTTGTTGAGGAAAGTTTTATTAGGTTAGTTAAATATACTTGAGATTGAAAAGTGGCACAAATTTCTTAGATATTACTTGAGATTTGAAAAAATTATTGGACATCTACATCTGTATTTGTTCAGTAAATATTAGTGAATTACATTAAGATTACAATATTTAAGTAAGATATGTAAGTAAAGAAATGATTCGGTGACAAAATATTCGGTTTCAATAATAAAAAATATTTATGTAAACGGGAAGTGTAGAAAAATTTTCATTTTTGTCATTTGGAAAAGTAGCAAAAGATAACAAGATTTTATTCTATATTTCCTCTAATAGTAAATTTGTCGATTTTGTTCATATATGTGAATAAGATTCCAGATACCATAAAATGGCCAAAAAATTATCTGAAATAAGTCAATTAATCAACATAGCACATTATTTTAATATTTGTAGTGCAAATCAACTTTAATTGGCCGCCTGGAGTAACTGACTAAAAATGATATTTTATTATATAAATTGCAGAATGATATATTGTTGTTGTTGTACACTTGTGATAGACAGGTCAAATTTATCACAAACCAGTCAGTTTTTTGTTGAAATATAAAATATAGTTGTATATCAAAAGTTTATTACATTATATTACGATGAAACCAGCTCGATACTGTGGGTAATAAATCGTGTGAGGGGGTGTGGTGTGGTATTTCAGCGCTAATGGAAAATATAGATTTAATATTAGAGATTTAACTATAGGAACTGATCCGAGGGATATGTGTCAAATGTAATCAAAAACCAATTAACTCCTAATATAAAATTTCAATTCAAACTACAAATACATCCTGCTGCACACATACAAAAACCCCGCAATATTTATTTTCACATTCAAAACTTTTTCAATTTTTTCCTTTCAATATTGTTTGGTGAGTTGACAATGCGAAAAATGGAAACTGGGTAAAAACATGGAGAGTCGGTTTCCATGGGAAATTACAATTTCCTGCTGCCACAATCTCTGATAACTTAATACCCAGATTCTGCAGGATTATATGAAATGTAATAGGAACTTCAGGTATAATTGGAGTGATTTAAGGGGCGGTTTACCAATTTTAGTTTACCCAAGGGTTTGGGTGTATATGCACATTTACAAACTAGATGCAATCCCTGATACGATAAATAACATTGGAAATGTTATAAACAACAATTACGTAAATGAAAAATAAAATAGATGCGATAAGATTTTTTATATATTTAAGTACAGTTTCTAAAAAATTATTCTATACTTACATAAGAGAACTGTATTCAATTCTACCTGTTTCTATATTTAATTTATATGTATTTTGTTCTAAAATTGTGCAGCTTCAGCTAAAATTACCGAAGCAGTGGATTCTTCATAATATTCTAACTAGTTAGTTTTTTTTGAAGAATACATATAAGATATATGATATAATATAATAATATAATATATATAATATAATAATATAAGATCCTGGTATTGACGTCATAACGACTTAAAATCCGCTGTTTATTTATGATAAATCCTCGAGTGATTTTGAGATTGTATACAGTTGTTACCATGGTAACGAAGTACTTTCGTATTTTTGAGATATCTTAAGTTAGATTAATGATTAGAAACCATTTCTTAAAGTTTTTTATTATAATCTGAACAAAAATGAGGTTAGAACATATATTTTGATGTATTATGAATCCGAATGTTGAGAAATAAAATTTATATTTCCGTTTTTATGGAAAATATATCTAAATTTTTTCGAATTTTTAACCCTAAAAAGTTTTTAAAACCTCAAAAACAGTTGTTATAATTAAGATTTAAAAAAATTTCCAGTATGCTGGAGTTTATCAAGAAACTATACTGTACTATAAATGTTTTATTATTTATTGCACCTGTAAACCAATTTATAACACACATAGCACTGAAATTTCGTATATTGGCGCTAAAATTCCTCCAAGGCACATCTTTTTTAATGGCCTGAAGCGTACCATATTGTCGACTATTTATACGGTAGTAAAAAATTTATTCCTTCAGAAAAATTAAAATCGCCGCTTGGGTTCACATTGTACACAAACAGTGCCCACTGGATAAGTTATTCAAACAACGAGGTACATCAACGAATTTTAAATTTAGAAAAATAAACAGGTAGAATAATGTGGGTGTATAATAACAAAACAACCACAAGTTGAGTTCACTTCGGTTGTTATTACTCACAATCTATAATTTGTTATTTGAACATCATTTAATTTATGGTTGTTTTTTCTTGTTTAAAAATACTATAGTACTCACTGGTCTTAGATCTAAGAAATGTTAAAATGCATTTGAGGACATAAATTTAATACAGTCGAGTTAGAGGGACATAAAAAATGATTCATATGAGAAATACCCTAAAGTTTTGTATTTATGGACACGGTGGAACTTGAAAAGAATAAAATTATTTTCGTGCGGTTTTTACGATTTCTATTTGTGGTAAAGGAACAATTATTACCACGTTAGAAATATGATTAAGTAGTGATTATTTGTCAAAGAAAAAGTCGTTGAGAATTCAAGAAATTATTTTTAATAGACTTTGTACTATTACATAATAGAATCATTTCTACTTACACCTTTTAGTGTAGAAATATTGGATATAAAAGTAGTGATAAGCAAAAGCAATTTGCAGATATATAGCTCGTAATATTTTACGATACCTAAAATATTAATCACACTGCTCATAACATTTCTGCTAATAACATACAAAACCCAACAAGAAAAAAACACACTTTACAATTTTGAGCACCCTAATAAATCCCCTCAAAGCAAATTACAGCTTTTCATTTGACATTTTCCGTTGAAATGTCCAGTTCAACAAACAGAAAATATTACAGTCATACAATAAATGCAATTGCCACTTCACATGATCTTCATACACCATACAGTACATCAATAAATTTTACGTGTAAGTACACCGAGGAAAATTCTACATGTTAATATAAACAATAAACTGGAACCAGTTTGCAATTTACTAAATGGCGTTTTTAAATTGCTTCTACGACGATGGGGATAATAATTTTTATCGCAGCCCTTAAATTTTTTAGTAAGTGGAATTTGAGTAACTGAAAAATAAAATCTATAGGGTTTTAATTGTCGTATTAAACTCTGAATTTTATTAGTTTTTTATTGGTTTAAATATAATTGTGAACGTTCAAATGGATTTATACTCGGATTTATACTAATGAAAGTTTTAGGGAATGATGGAAATTGAGCAAAAATATTTGGTAGCCACTAATGTGACATGTTATCACTATCTAACGGCACTTTTATCAGATAAACGAACCTGTTAACAGCAAATTTGGTGCCAATATTTGCGATCATTTGCACCTATTAGGGCATTAAGTGGTTGCAAATTACTTCTACTTTCTATTAGGTGCAAACCAGCTTTAAATCTGATATCTGTATTATTATTCTGTAGCAGTTAGAATATAGTAAATTAACGTTTCTTTCAAATTTTACCAAAAAATATTTAATAAAATTTTTTCGCCTCGACTTTATAAATTGTGATAAAATTCTATTGAGGCGAAATAAATCATACATTCCGGCCAGTTGTTGGATTTTTTGATACTTAAAAGCGCATTTTTTTTATTTTCTTGATATTGTATTGAATCTTAAAATCTTAAAAATGTTTTTTGAGAAATTGATCGGAATTTTGAAAGCATTTTTGAAAATGTTGTACTTTTTTTGTTCCCCAAATTAGATCGAGACCAATTCCTAAAAGAATGTTGCTTATAAAATGTTCTTTTATTTTTTGAATCACTTTTGTTTCATTATGCAAAATGTTTGCTTTTTAAATATTTTTTTACAGGTCATGTTATTATCATCATCGATTTTCCAAGCTGGATTAAAAAGCTTTTTGTCGTTCTAATCCCCTATTCACATTCATTCAGATGTACCATTCGGCGGTTTTGTGCATATAAAAAGTAAACTCGTAATTATTAAAAATGATATTCATACACAAACAGTTTTGTAAAATATTTTGAGGTAAATTGACAACTTACAAAGAGATTTTCCCTGGAGTAATCTTGATAAACTCTTACAAAATCTCTATTTAAAAAATAATCAGTACCTGCACTCAAATCAATATAACTTCCTGGTAAACCTTATACATTTAATAAATACAATCACGTGATAAATAAATATGAAGTAAATTATCATAAAACTTTATGTCTTCTTATTAAAATGGAGCTCAATTTGTCGCTTTTAATTCGTTATAAAAGTATGATAATATTAGGACGAGCTTTGAATTTAATAACAGTGTAATTCACTAGTCACGTGTGTGCATTTATAAAATGGATACGATTTATCCTCAGAACTTCTAACAGATTTAATCATTATCCAACTTTCCTAGCCCCTTCAAATATAATTTTAATTGCATTTCCATTTCCCCTGAGCTGTCTCTGTGTATTTTTTTCCAGTAGAAAAAACTGAAAACCTGAAAGACTAAATCCAAATGGAATCCCTACCCGTGTTACTTCCGAGTACGCACGGGCATTGCCTTTTTATCCCTTCAATTAATTTCAAACTATGCTTGCGTGTGTAATTTGGAAGACACAATCATAGGCCCATAAAATTAAATGCCGTAAGAGAGCTTTTGTACACCACCTGATGGGCATTCTACAACTCTCTCAATTGGATTCGTATTCTCGTATTCGTGGCCCCACTAATTTATATTTATATGTCCAAATATATCATTAACGTAACAATAACTCTTGCGCGTTTATATCTTAATTGCTTAATCGAATTAAATTTTTTTATGGCTGCAAGTTAATTTTTGTTGTGTGATTGTGGGGTGTGGTTGATTTTTATAATTTTCGGTTTTGTTGGATGTTTTTTTGTTGTTAATTGTTGTGATTGGCATACATTCTCGTAAAAATGCGCGTTTTATCATTATTAGTGTTTTTATGGATTGCAACACAACTAATTAATAAATGACATTAAAAATTCTAAATATAGAAATGTAAAAACTTGTCCGACTTAGGTGACACAATTTCATTTTTCTTAATAGAGATGGATTAGAATAGAATTCCAAGAATTTCCCTTGAGATGGACAAAAAAATCCCTTGCAATAAAAAGCCATATAAATACCTCACATTTCCAAAATTGTTTTTAAATTCCTTCCAAATACCATAAAATTTTAAAAAATCACAAAATGTCTGATATAAATTCCTCTAAAATACCAGTTAATTTCCTCCCCATAAATTTTTCAAAAATGCTTTTAAATTCCCCTCAATTCCAAAAAAATACAATTTCCAGTTACCATGGTAACGAAAATAACAGCTGTACGGACAATTACGAATTCCGGATAAACCCATCGTTACCATGGTAATTACCTCTAAATTGCATCTTCTACACTATGCAGTTTATTGGCTTACTTAGTTTTTTTCGAAACTAATTTGCTATGTCAATTTACATTGTGTTAAAAACCAGATGGCATCAATATTTGAACTTTATGGTCGAACTTATGTTTATTTATGGACAAATAATACAAGTCCGTCTGAATAAAGGATTAGCAACAATGACAAAAAGGTTTTTGTATCCGGCTTTGGTAAATCGATGAATGCACAATTACGAAAGTGACTTACGCTGTATAAAGAATATTAATTAATTAATAAGAGAAAACGACAGTTTATTCGAATGGGATTGATTATGTTTAAAATTGAAAATTGCATAGGAAACAAAAATAAAAGTGTACCTAGGTACCTGTTACGTCTAAATAAACAACCTTTAAGTATGAAATTGAACTTGACTTATTTAAGATTTGTAAGAATAATGTTTGCATCATTTTTATTTTTACGTAAGTATTTGTTTATAGATGTTGCCTCAACGAGGAATCTACATCAGATTATATTTGGTTTGCTAAGTAAAATTTACATTTCGTAGAAATTTTTCCAAAATCTAGTGTCATTTTTTTTCAAATTTATTATGCTATCTGATGCGATTTTTGACTACTTACTTCAAAATGCACTTATAATAATTTTTTCCAGTTCTATTTTATTATGTACCTACTTGCAAACGAAACGTGACAAAATAATTGTATACCTAGTACGCGTCATAATTTAGTCATTCACGTAATAACAATAAATTTAAAGCCCCGTTTAGAAAGTGGAACTTAAGTTTAACGTAAAAAATAATAAAGTACAATTACGAAAATTCACCGAGCACTGACATTTCGGTTAATATTCAAGCAGTCGCCCAAAATATGTTAATCTAAAACTCAAACAGCATCCACATAAAAATTCAAAGAAACACACCGAGAGCGCCACAGAAATAAATAAAAATAAAGAACAGTCCTAACCTCACATGCAGCATGCAATCTGTCAAAAGAAATTCAAATTACCGCACAATTAACACAAAAAACCGGTTGATTTTCCAATAAAATATCTTTACCTTGTCGTAAGTACTGGATCCTTGCACACAATACATGAGGAATTAGTAAAATCCACTTAAAAAGGCATTCATAAACAAATCACTAAACACCGTTTACAAACCAGAGTGCATAAGAGAGAGAGGTCGACGTACAAACTCCACTAGCATGCCGCACCAAACTGAAGAAATGTTTATTTTCTGTGTAGTGATATCCACTGACTCCGGTGGGTGCGCATATTGTGCAGTAGTAACGCATGCGTTTGGAATTTCTTTCCGGATAAGCAATGAAATGGGAAATGCAATTTGGAAATATGTTCGTTTGCGTAAAATGCTAACTTTTGGGGGCTTATCACTAAACTCTGATTAGGTGGAAATGTTTGGATGGCTGTATTTTTGTAACACTGAGTAATGTGTGTGGGAGATTATGATTTCATGTGGGATTGGCTAACGAGGATTAGACTGGATTTATTGGGAAATTTGTCATATGGGCACGGGGTTCGAAAATTGATAACTTTATAAGAATAGCTACATAATATATGGAAGTATTTTTTAGTTTAGTTACCATTTTTTGAAATTTTTGTTTGGGTCTTTGTTCTCTGAAAAATATACAATGTCTGATAGATTGAAATTTGTACTTTAATTTGGTGTATCATTTTTTAAATATTTTCGAATGCTCAAATTAATAGACCAGTTTTGGTGATTTTCCACCAGCCACAAGGGCTTTCCATTGTGTCGTATAGAGAAACTGAGTAGATATTCTTTTTCTACGCTCTTGAATTAGTTAAGAACATAGTTTTCATAAAAATCTATGATTTAATAAAATTCGAGAATTTTTTCATGGAAAAAATTGTGATTTTTGCTATTTTTCAAAGTTTTTGTAAAGGCCTCTGAAAAATATACAAAACTTTCATAAAATGGGTTAAAACCTCATGTGGGGATAGGAAATTTTCCGCTGATTCCAAATCTGTCCTCACCATCTATGTGGAATACTCAGACTTTCCATAATTTTCATTTTCCACACTTGAAATTTTTTCTTACATCACTCAAACATTTTTGTGAAATCTCAAAATTCAAACTAGGTCACTACATGCTGGAGATATTTGTCCAATATTCAGAATATACTTTTGAAGCCTAGAGGACTCTCTTATACGAGCCCTAACAACTAAATGTTCGGACAAAAGTAAATTTGATTGTCTTTTTCCATACGCGCAAAAGTTATCTAAATTAACTTCCATTATATTGATGATCTTTTTCTGTTACAATGCCAACATTTGGTTATATAAACACGTAAATTTCGTAAAAATCCGCTCGGGGGTTCCAAAACTGTGGCACTTTAACCCAGCAGGTGGGAAAACTGTAGAAACAAAGAATTATTATTTTCAAAACGCTGGATCTAGTAGTCGGATTTTGATGAAATTTACTTTATTGCAAAGCTGGATGTTGGTTTTCTTTACAAAAAAGTTACACAAGCTTTTATTTGGTGATTTTAGGCATTTATCGGAGCTTCAAAGTTGCACCTTTAAAAATGATAGAATTTTCTAGTAACTGTTTTAAAAAATCACAGTTTTGAAATCGCTGATTGGATTTGTGTCAAAAAACATTTAAATCAAAGCTCAAGGATCATACTATATTGAAAAAAATCCTGAAATGTTAATATGATTTTTTTTGCATTTTTTTCGAGTTCCACAGTTCACTTTTCAAAAAACGTGTTTTGGAGGATGAAACCTACATTTAAATAATCACAGTTTTGGAACCACTGGTTGGATTTTGGTAAAATTTTATTGCAAAGCTGGATGTTGGTTTTCTGTACAAAAAAGTTACACAAGATTTTATTTGGTGATTTTAGGCATTTATCGGAGCTTCAAAGTTGCACCTTTAAAAATGATAGAATTTTCTAGTAACTGTTTTAAAAAATCACAGTTTTGAAACCGCTGGTTAGATTTGTGTCAAAAAACATTTAAATCAAAGCTCAAGGATCGTACTATATTGAAAAAATCCTGAAATGTAAATATGAATTTTTTTTGCATTTTTTTCGAGTTCTACAGTTCACTTTTCAAAAAATGTGTTTTTAAGGATGAAAACTACATTTAAATAATCACAGTTTTTGAACCGCTGATTGGATTTTAGTAAAATTTACTTTATTGCAAAGCTGGATGTTGGTTTTATGTAGAAAAATATCCCCAAGTCTTTATTTGGTGATTTTAGGCAATTTTCGTAGCTTTAAAATTGCACTTGAAAAAAGTGACGTAATTTTCTAACTCTTTTTAAAAAATCACAGTTTTGGAACTCGGTGAAAATGACATAAATGTGCTTTTATGGCTCTCATCCAGTCCGTACTTAAATGTAATTGAAAAATTGAAAATTATTATGAAAAATTCTCCGCTTTAGTAAATTGACCTTTCTTGAGATATTTACAGTAAAACACATTTTTTTCTATTCCATTTTATCAACTGAAAAAACCATTAGTCACACAATTTCCAGTTATAAACAAATTTCTGTAAATAAAATTCAAATTGTCTGCAGAATTTTACAAGGATACTTTCATATACGAAAGAACAAAACCAAAAGCATTGTACACTCACTTTAGACTTTAGGTATCCAATATCAAACTTCGCTATGCACTGGACAAGCACATTGTTTCAAACTAACTTCAAATTTCACTAGCAAGAACCCTTTATTAATCGAACTAATTGAATTCATGTTGACTAGCCTCTCATACACATTACTTTAATCGCGTTTAATTATCCAACATCTAAACTATTCACTTCTAAACTTACTACCTACTATACAATAAAACTTGTCAGTCAAATAATCTGACAGAAAATCTGGATATCATACAATCAAACGGTTTTTAAACTAAATTTATTAAAAATTAACTGTGACAATGCTTCAAATTGAATCGAAAGATGATCTGCAAGATGCAAAAAATGTTATAGAAAAACATAAATCCGCACCACCAGAAGCTAGAATTGCTGGGCATCCAATTATATGGCGCAGGCTGCATAACGGAATAAAAATCCAACAGTTAACCTCGAACTATTTTGAGGAAGTCGTTCACATGGTCAAGGTATGAACCTTATAAGCAAAACTCTATCAAACTCGAAATTTTCCAGTTTTATTACATGAGCCAAGCCACGTTATTCCGAACTTTGGATATCTTAAACGATGAAACCTCGAAACTTTCATTTTTGGAAACAGTTTTAACAAAATTGTACGAGGAAACCTCCATAATAGCCCTCGATGAAAGTAAGGAGCTAAATAAGGAAAATTTATTGTTTTATTTGTATTTGAAGTCATATTTTAGAGAACAAGAATGTAGTGGCTGGATTTGTCGTATTGCTTGTGATAGATCGCTATGATTACAATAAGATTTTTGTTAGAGATCCAGGTAAAGGGGTTGAATATCACAAAATTGTGGAGATAGTGAAGGTATTGGATAAGCGAGAACATGTTTGCAATTGCTTGCAATGCGATAGCTATTTAAGGATGTCGTTGCTGTGCATTCATCCAGATTATAGGAGAACCGGTAGATAAACCACAGGAAACCTACAAGTTTGTTTCTAAGTTTTTTCGTAGGTTTAAGTATAAATCTTATGAAAACTGTTGTGGATATGGCTAAAATCTGGAGGATTCCTCTAATAGTAGCTGTGTTTGATGATAATACCCTACAAAAGAAAGCTGAGCAGATAGGAATGCAGGTAAGATTAATTTTTGTCTGCAAAACTTTAACTTAGAATAGCAACAATTGCAGACTTTGTATAGTATTCCATACGCGACTTGGTTAAACAAACATGAAAGTATGATTTTTCCTGACCCGAACATCGCTGATTACAGTTGCGCTTTTATGGCTGTTGAAGTGGACCTACCTGTGCTAGTTTCCCCTCGAAAAACCAAGCAACTGAGCGCTAAAAAAGATCATAAAGAAAAAGATACAGAGAAAAAGAAAGACAAAGGCAAGGGGAAGGACAAAGGTAAAGATAAAAAGGACAAGGACAAAGGAAAAGATAAGGGAAAAGGCAAGGACAAAGGAAAAGGTAAAGACAAAGGAAAAGGCAAAGACAAAGGAAAAGGGAAGAAGAAAAAGTAACCAAATGAAACATGTCACAAAAATTGTTTGTTTTGTCATTTTACCATCATGTTAGTGTCATTTATTGTCAGTGTGTGAACATATTTTTGTTGTTGTAAATCAAATCATGAGTAAAAAGTTTAGGCATGAGGAGGCGGAAGAGCGCATCAAGCAGGAACAACCTGAGGAGGAAGATTTTCTGGAAATTGAACATCGTCGAATTTTTGGTCCTTTAGTTTGGAGAGAATTGCCAAGTGGAATTAAAATAAAAGATATACATACCCCACACTACGATAAAGTTTTAGAGTTGATTGAGGTAGCATCAAAAATTTCTATTAGTTTGTATTAGATAATTTTTAAATGTAGGAGCATTTCTTTGAAGAAGACATTTTGTGTAAAGGTGCCCAGTTTAAAGACGACGAGGTTTCAAAGAAGGATTACTTCAGTAAAATTATTCAAATCTTACGTGAGCATGCTTCTATTATAGCTTTGGATTATATCGAAGGTATTTGCAATGGATTTTTGTAAAATTCCCATATCAACTCTAGATGATTATAGTTAAGAAGCCAAAAAAGGCGGTTCAAGTAGATCTAAGTAAAATTGAAACAAAACATGAAGTAAAACAAGATGAAGAATCATCTACAAAGGCCAATGAGGAAGAAGAACATGACATGAGAAAGGACGAGGAATCACCTAACAAGGAAGAAAAACTGGTTGAAAACAAAGTTGAAGAATCACCTACAAAGCCCAATGAGGAAGAAGAACTAGACGTGAAAACAGAATTGCCTAACCAGGAAGAGAAACAGGATGAGAAAAAAGATGAGGAATCACCTACAGAAACCAACGAGGAAGAAAAGCAGGATGAGAAAGCAGAATTACCCAGTAACGAGGAAGAAAATCATAATTTGGAAAAAGTCGAAGAATTACCTAATGAAACTACAGGAGAAACCGAAGAAAAAACTACCGAAACTGAAGAAACTACAGATCAAGTTGAAACTGAAACAAAAGAGGAACCAGCTAAGGAACCAGAGAAAGATCCAGTAAAAGAGCAAGAAGAAGAGTTTGAATTAGAAATTAAAGAAGTGGTTGCTGGAGTTCTAATAAACAAGGTGGTAGATGTTAACGATTATGGTAAAATTTTCAGTAGAGTACAATTAATTGAAGGACAAGCCCACACAACACTTAAAACTTTTTACAACATGCTGAGCAGAAAAGTCAATATTCATGAACGTATGAAATGTGAAGTATATTTTAGATATTACTTATTGTGTCTTAATCCAACCTACAGGCATAAAGGTCTGTTATTTCAGTAAAATCTTATTAGTTGTTAAAGACTAAAGAGTTTTAGGACTGGGATACCAGCTGATGTTAACTGGGTTAGACTTAGCCAGAAGCTTTAAAGTTCCTGTTATAATGGGAATTTTTCAAACTAGTACTCTGCAGAATTACGCTAAAAAACTGGGAATGAGAGTATGATTTCCTACGTATAGGCAACTTGTTATACTACAGAACTATTTTAATTTTTCTGCAGGTTTTAGACGAAATTTTTTACACTGCGTTGTTGGATGCTAATAAAGAAATGATTTTTTGCAATCCTGGTCCTGGTAATTATACATGTGCAATAATGGCTGGGGAATTACCACCTAAAGAACCACCACCACCGCCGCCGCCTCCTAAAGTAGACGAAAATGCTCCAAAACTAACGAGACTTGAGAAGAGAAAGTTGAAGGAAAGCCAGAAAAAGTAAGTCAGGGACAGAGTTTTACGTTATTAGTGATTTTTTTCAGGAAATTAGTACAGTTGTCTGTTTTGTTTAGACGTTTAGCGAAGTTTTAATTTTCTGTTAATTTCAGAATCAGAATCAGCACCGTTTCATGACTATGGGATAGAAGGAACAGTTAAATATCTACGATTATTTCAAAAGTGTTTTGGAAAATCATATAATTTTATTGTGTTTATAAAATTTAAAAAATCTATATGCTATTCAAGATTTTTGTATTATTTCAAAGAAATTTTTGGTATAAACAGAACAGGAGTTTAAAATTCGTCCTTGACACGTGTTGGTGGTCTGGGATTCCACGGTAAACTCCTCCAAAGTTTTGCGCGCTCAACAAACAACCCACTTTTCATACCAGCATCTGTCGTGTTAATATTATAATATTCTAAATTTTCCGTTTTCACCGGCAACCACTTCTCTGAAATTATTTCATTAGTCTCCGGAGTGGGATTCCTGAAACAAACAATTACAATTTGGAAATTCCCACATTATTCAACAAATACCCAGATGTGGCAAAGTTGACCCAAAGACTGGTCATAATCTCTGCAATTCTTTTCTCTTCTTCTGTTTGTTTCTTGTCGGGGAATAGCCCATCACCCACAGGAAAAAGGTATTGTAAATCGTCCGCATGGCACACACCTGTTAATTTAAATTTATGGGGGTTCTTAGGGAATTCCAAAGATAATTACCATAATCGTTGTGAGGGTCACCAAAAATTTCTGTGAAGCTTGAAGTACCACGAAATGCGAATAAGTACAAGAACAGATGTTGTTTTGATTGCTTTTTGTGTAGTCTGATTGTTTCGTCTATACAATTGAAGAACCAACCGTCGGTGTACATCTAAATTTGAGATTAAATTGAAAATGAGATGATTTTGTCCTAAAGAAGTACTTACGTCTACTAACTGCTTTCTACTGGTAGTGGTCAGTGGGTTGTTTTTAAAATAAAATTCCTTGAGTTTCTTGGTGATTAAAGGGACATCTTGTGGTTTAGCTGTTTTGTCGTATAGTAAGCTTATAGGGACTATTCTGTTGAAATCATTGTTGATTTCTTCAATTAAGTGCGGGTTTCCGAAGATAGCTGTAAGAAAATTTTAAACTTGAGTTTGCTTTAGATATTGCAAAAATGGCACAAAATTAATTCAGTTAAAATTTAATAAATTTTGAAGATTAAAGAAGTAAAAATTTATACCGGCTGCCCGAAGTGCTCCATCATCGTGGTTGAACCCCAACATAAGTGGGACTTCAGCATAACGTCCAGATTCGATGATATCTACAGGGTGCTCGTAGAGGAAAGCTCCATCGTGTTTTTTTTCTATGATTGGTTTAAAAGGAATCATAGGGTCGAAGTCCCATTTCTCAAAAAAGAAACAAATTCAATTATTAATGGATTCTGACTTAGGCCTGTCATTCAAGCAAAAAAGGTACACAAAATTCCAAAAGTTTAGAAACTTGGACACAATAAAAATAAGAAAAAATATTTTCCGGACTTGCTATGAGGTTGCGAATTGAGAAGTACTTTCAATAATATTATAGACAAATATAATTTGAGATTTGCAACTCTTTTGCAATTTTTTGGATATACGAAATTGGAAATATTTACAAGATGTTATCAATTTAACAAAGTTCCGGAGGTATGAAAAGGTTGCAAATTCAAAGTACAGTCTGTACCTGCGTAACGAACATTTGCAACCATATTCGAAAACTTTTGCATTTTGTTGACCCCCTTTGTTAAAAAATTCACCGCCCCGAGTAATATAGAAATAAAAAAAAATTCTTCCGTTCCTCAAAAATTTATGCAAATTGGCATGTGGGTTTCAGGATTGTATTATAAGTAATACATAAAGTTTGCATAACTTTTGGAATTTTGTACGAAGAATTACAACAAAATTTGCTAATTATTTAATAAAAATCGAGGTTCCGTTTAGCAAAAAAGGTTGCAAACTCAATGGAAGATTTGTAATAGGCCACTTAACATTTGTCCAAGTTTGCATAACTTTTGTAATTTTGTACAAAAAAATATTGCAACTGTTGTTTTTCCAATTTTTAACAATGTTCCGGTCATCCGGATGGGTTGCAAATTTAGACTTAATATTATTTTAACGTTTTCAAACTTGTGCCCAAGTTTCAAACCTTTTGCATTTTTTAAACAAAATGGACTTTAAAATGCTTGAATGACTGGCCTAACTATTATAATTAATAAAACAATTTTGGTATTTTCAATACAATAATTTTATATGTAAACTAAAGTATTTGTTTTAAATCTAGTTCAAAGGAAAATCCCTAATGAATTGCATTTAAATTCTATTTACAGCAATTATAAAATTAGTTTTGTCCTTAACTATATCCTACGACATTTAGTTAAATTAACCAATTTAAAAACAAATTACATTTAATACTTCACACATCAACTCATGTGATTCTTTTCGAAGTAAACTATTTACTTAGGTAATTTTATACGAAATACTGTAAAATTCCTCTACCTACCATAAACACTTCATCCTGTGCGACAATCGCCCCTGCATCGACTTTCCTCAAACACTCAACCATCTCCTTACTGGACCCAGTAGGGCATTTCAAAGCTTTCGCTAATTTTTTAGCGTTTTCCACCGCCTCACCCTTCGGGGCTATAGTCCAAGTACAGAGCGATGTGCCACTTTGTGCAATGGCCCTGTTGAATAATCCTGCAAAAAGCAAATTTATAATAACTTAAATTGGTTTGAAATTGTTAGGAGTAGAACCCAATTTTCCGGTAGATTAGCCCTGAAACAAATTATAAGTACTTTCTAGAGATCCTTGTGCAAAGGATTATATGACCTTAATACGGTGATTTTTTTAGCAATTATTTTATTCTTTAGGTACCTAATTATGGTAATTGTACTGACATCAGAACTAATTGATTGTGTGGTATTTTAATCTAATGTAGGTACTATTGATTCGTGCAAATAACCTTCAACAGCTTCTTTAAAACGCTGCAGTAATTATTATGCATAATGTACAAATAATTACAATTTTTTATTATCTGCATTTCAATGAGGTAATAGTTCGCATTAATTTAACACACCTCTGCTAAGTGGTGATAAAGTATGATAATGTGCACTTGCCCCTCCAGCAGATTCACCAAACAAAGTGACACTATCTGGATCACCACCGAAATTTCGAATGTTATCCTTAACCCATCTCAAAGCCAGCGTCTGGTCCTTCATGCCATTATTACCAGAAACCACATCGTCTTCTGTGCTTAAGAAACCTAGAGCTCCTATTGGAAAATTTTGATTAAATTTATTTCTTATAGCAAAAAAATTCAACCCACCTAATCTATAATTAGTTACGACAAGAACTACATCTCTGTCCAATAAAATGTCAGGTCCGTACCAGAGGGAATTGCCGGCTCCGCATAGCCAGCCGCCCCCATGGAAGAACACCATGACAGGCAGAGGGTCGCTTCCAGCACTTGGCATCTAATAATTGAAATTGAATGTGTACATGCATGGTAATAATTTATAAGCGTCAACTAGGAAAATTTTCTTACTTGGGGTGTGTAGACGTTTAGATAAAGACAGTCCTCGTCACCCTCGATGTCTGGGGATCTTCTGTAAATGTCCCGTTGTGGACAAAGTCCGTGTATGTGGGTGCTTGTTCTTGTGGTGGGCCATGGGTCAGGTGGAACAGGAGGCTTAATAGGATATTTGAAAGTTATTTTGATATACAGCGTGTCCCGGAAAAAGTGGTAATCTCTCGGATTCAGATAGGGCATGAAAAAATAAGATGACAAGTTCCTATAAAAAAAAGTCATTAAAAAAAAGTCTCATTCCGAAAAAAAATCAAAATTTATAAAACGCCTGTAGGAAAAATTGTTATAGGTACTTGTCATCTTATTTTTTCATGCTCTATCTGAATTCTAAAGATTTCTCACTTTTTTCCGGGACACCCTGTAGAAAAATTTAGGATTTTTTGATGACCTAATTAAAACTTGTACTTATGTATTTTTTACCAACATCTAAATTATAATTTTTTTTAATTTATAGTAAAGTTCACTCTTTTTCTTTATTTTTCGAGATTTAGTCAAACTCAATAGGTTTTTACAAGATTTATAAAATCAAAGGTCATTTTTAGAAAATTTGCTGTTTTACAATAATATGGAAATTTCTAGATGGTTTCTAGTTTTCGTATAATGGGACTCTAGCTACTAAATGTTATTTTAATACTTTATAGAAAAATGGTCCAAAAAATATTACGTGTCTTCTTAGTTTATGATTTTAGATAGAAAATGAAGACGTACTCATGTCGCAGAAATATACATTTTTCAGTATTCAGGAGATATTTTATGTTGAGTTAAGACAGTTTATATTACATATACTATAGGATTATTTTTGACGTTACAACTGAGGTTTAGTAAAACTGCCTGAGTTTTTGCAGGATTTATAAAATAAAAAAATATTTTCAGAAAATTTGCTGTATTTAAATAGTCAGAATAATTCTAGGCGAGTTTACCTGATGTATGAATTTTCTGAAAGAGGTTTTGACTTTCGCGTAGTGGGACTCTAGCCAGAAAATGTTTGTTTGCATTTATTATTATAGTTAAAGGGATCCTAAAAATATTTCCTGTCTATTTCGTTTGTGTTATTAGACGGGTTCAGAAGAAAATGTAGCTGAAATATGTATTTTTCGGTATTCAGGAGATATTTTAAGTTGCATCAAAACTGTACCTACATTAAATATAAAGAAACAAGATAGCTTGTTGATTTAAGTGAAGCGATGCTTCTTCGGATCCATGTTTTAAATTTTTTTAGACCTAAACTAGTTTCTAGACTTATTTTTGAAACTGTAGATAGTGGTTAATATTTTAATATGCTCATTCTGTTTATTTTATGTGTCTTTTATATTTTTGTACCTCACAAGTGTAAAATAAACTACCTATTAAAATAATTACTCCTAATATTGTGGCAACTAATTACAGACTTATCAGAAATAAAAAATACTTCTAAGTAAGAAGGTTACATCTAAGATAAAGAAAATTGTTGTAACGTATAAATAACAATGAATAACTAACATTTAAATGTACGTTTTGTAAAATTTTTGAAACTTTTTTTAACAGTTGATTCAAAATATTTTTATATTTGAATTAAATTATACTTTTAATGAAATACTCAGTGAATTAAAAATTACTGTAATTTTTCTAAAAAAATAAACTAAAACTCCCCTTTATAGTGTAATCTAACCAACCTAATCCTAAAATTGTGTAAAACCAACATAATCTTATTAGAAAGTACAATTTTGTATATTTTATAGTTTTTTTTTCTTATATAGTTTATATCGTCAGGATTTCACCAGTCGATAGTTTAGCGAAAATTAAAGGTGGTTTGTCTAATAAAATATGGTCGAATGTTGCTTCCTTTTTTATGTACAGGGCATTAACAAAAATAAATTATTTTAAATAATTTGCTATAAATCAATAACAAAAAAAGTTAGTCTTCTGAAATTTTGCATAGATCTTTTTTTTTGTATTCGCTTATTAATAGTGGTTACAATTATTTTATTTAGAACACAGAGGCGTGCGGACGGGTTTCTTCAAAAACATTTTGTTGAATAAAACGTACGCCACTGTTTTTTTTTGCAGCACCAATATGCAGAGGGTATTTTCCATTCAATTTAGAAACTTTTTTGTATCTTATAATTTTTTGATAACTTAACTTTTTTTTTCTTATTTATTAAAGAGGTTAGGTTAGGTTAGTTACAAAAAAGTATCTAAATTGAATGGAAAATACTCTCTCCATATTGGTGCTGCAAAAAAAACAGTGGCGTACGTTTTATTTAATAAAATGTTTTTAAAGAAACCCGTACGCACGCATCTGTGTTCTAAATAAAATAATTGCAACCACTATTAATAAGAGAATATAAAAAAAAAGATCTATGTCAAATTTCAGAAGGCTAACTTTATTTGTTATAGATATATAGCAAATTATTTAAAATAATTTATTTTCTTTAATGCCCTGTACATCAAAAAGGAAGCAATATTGGACCATAGTTTATTAGACAAACCACCTTTAATTTTCGAAAAACTATCGACTGGTGAAATCCTGACTGGGACACCCTGTATATAAATGACTTTTATTATTAATCTATTGATATTATTTTTAAAAAATGTGCATATCCCTTATTCTATTTGATGAAAAGTACATACTTATATTTACATAATTTTAAAATATTTTTGATAAAATAAAAGTTGTGTCTTCCATATTTACCTCAACATATATTCTGCTATCAGCTTAATGGATAAATCTACTTAAAAAATTTCCACTGAAATAATCATTAATAATGTAACAGTTTTCGCCGCTATTATAACCCCTTCCCCCTTCATTGTGATTCCAGCAATTTCCTGTAAAAACCCCAAGCTGAATTTTAAATTTAAATCACATTAGGTACTGTATAATTTCTCTGTGAGAGAATTTTTAAAAGGCGACGAATACATTTAGTTGCTTTTGCTTCATCGATCTAAATTATTTCATAATATTATCTATCTCAATTTTTGTTACCTTAAATCGCAGCTCTCCAACTGGTGGTTTGGCAAACGGAATGCTCAAAAACGCGCTAAATTTCCTTCCATTTCTTGTGGTCATGTACTTGCCTAATAGTTCACCGCTATTTGTACTAGCTGTTGGTCCGTTATCATCATAACCAAATGCTACACTGGAGAAATGCAAAATAGCACAGAGAACTAATGGAAAAACCTGCATTTTGCCACAATAATAAATTTATAGAAAGACTTTAGCGCGCACTGATTCAGTACTAATCAATCGTTCCACTTTTATAAATAAATATTAAATAATCTTACTGATGTGTGTATGAGCGATGTAGTAGGTATATTAGGTGAGAAAAGTGGGGAACCTTTCTATTTTGTAGTCACATTTTCAAACTTGTAGTAATTTAAATCCCCACACCACACAATATTCATAACAATATTAAATTGTTACTAAGCCTATGTGGATAGCGCTGTATTATTTAAATAGGATCAAGTTTAGGCTATGGTAAACAACGATATGCAATTAATATTTCGCGTCTACGTATCTATGTACACTTTCGTGAAAATATATTATTATTATGACAGGTGTTTTTGTTTAAACAATGGTAAATGTCGGCAACCAAATATTCTTGTTTGTTTATTATTAGTTGCTATTTGTTTAAATGAGTGTTTAGTACAATTTTTCTCATGTAGGTACGCAAAAGTAGTCAAGAGACATGGAGTGATTTTAATTTGTGCAATTTTGGTAATCAGATAATTTTTCCTGTAAACCTGAAAATCTATTGTAAAAAAATTAAATTTATCGATTACTTTTAAAATCAATGACAGCTGTAATAATACTAATAATTTTGTAAATATCTAAAATCATTTGAGAATTTCCATTTATTTTATTACTCCTTTTCTTTACATTTTCGAGGTAAACTGTAATTTCGCACAATTTTATTTTCTCAAGATGTTGGAACAAACACACTAATTGAAAATATTTTTTAAGCATATTTTCACACAATACGATTGGATAAATATTTGTTTTAATTATTGAGGCACCTCTAGATACCAGCCATGATTATACATGGGTAAATCCCAATGAATATGAGACACTTCCTTATTTGTGCAAATATTATTATTATAGTATGTATGATAATAATGTTCGTGAATCCCTTGATATTATAATAATTTTATTGTGGTATTCAAATTAAAGTTGCAAGAGCGTGGCCATTAATATTCAGATACCGGGACAATTTTAAAATGTACTTGTGCATCATGTCCTGTAATTATCATAAAATTAATTTGTAGATGGAAATTTTTTTATTTTTATTAAATTTAAAATACTTGGCTGCTTGAGAATACAAAAAATAAATAATAATACATAACAATATAGAAACTTTAGGAAAATCGTAACCTAACCTAATTTATAGTTAATATCATTTATATGAAATATAATTCGTAAATATCAATTTAATTTGCGTATATTGAGTTGATATGATGCAGGACAGTAGCTAGAAAAAGTGGGCCCAATTTCCAGGAGGACCTCTTCACTGCTCCAAAAAATAGCTTAGCTTATACCTCTCTATGTTTAGTTTAGTTGTTCAGGACCACGCTAGATACTAATTATTTTTGTCTAACCTCCTTAGGATTTGCCTCATAATATTTAATGACAAAATAGTGTGCCTCAATTATGTAGAAAAATACCAACTTACTTTTATCTGGACTATTGGAAGAAAGACCAAAAATAAACTCATAATTAATGACTTAAATTTATTTTATACTAGCCCCAGAAACGCACTTACCCCACCTTAACTTTATTTCCCCTAGAAATTATATAAATATTAGTTCTTTAACAAATTAATTATAGTTTATATTTTTAGCTAAGCCGATTTAATTACGTAGTTTCTCTTTTGGTGAATCTTGAACGTCGTGTGCAAAGCCCCAAAGCAAATACGCGCCTGCATTTTATTTACCAAGATTTGATCTAATTATTAGAAATAAAGTAAATTAAAATATCAGTTGTTTACAAATTAATACAATGCAACAAAGACACATGTTTATTTGTCGTATTAAGGCTAGATACTCTTTTATTGTTATTAAATTACACATAAATTACACTAATTAATTATGATATTGAAACATCCATAAAATAATAATGTTATGAATAAATATAAAATGTTATTACTAATGTTTAAATGCGGATATTTCATAAATTTACATAAGAATGTACTACTTTATTTACAAGCAATTACATGTACAAAGAGTACTTGAGGTTTTTGATAACTACCATTACCATCTGGAATATTTACCGGGGATTTTACCTTTTACCTGTTTGCATTACATAACATTACAAAGAAATCCTCAACCTCACCAAAACTTCCAAACCATACCTCCTGATGTTTTACATAAGAATTTATTTAGAATTCTGACAACCACGATAATTAATATTTTACCGGCATCGGTAACTTTCTTGCAAATTAAATAACTGTAACCTTCAAAATAAATATTTAAAGAACTTTTACTTTTGCCATTTGCTCAAGTGCGAAGAAAAACATGTGATAAATGCAAATATGTTTGGGAAATAATTTTGAGGTTTTATTTTCGTTTATAGTCGTAAAGTTATTGCATATTCGGAATTGTAATAAAAACTAGGTAATTAAGTTTTTGTAAGTGGTTTAATTAGTCGTGTAGCATGTTAAAAGCTCCTATACTATAGAAATTCCAGTGTTCAATAATTATATACATTAGTTAAATATGATCTCTATTTAAATGGGATTTATGTATAAGTGTATACTCTGAATTATATAATGATGACGGAATTAAACTCAATTTTTATGATGATAATTAAAAAATATTTTTCAATACTTGGAAATGTTTTGATGTGGGTATTTTATAAATAAATCATGGACAATTGTTTAAAATGTAATTGAGTATGTCGATGGTTGGAAAATTAATAATTCTTGATAATTTTATATCAAATTTAGAATTTAATTAACACATAATTTCGTATCATTACATAGACGGTTTTGTTTCGGTAATTTAATAGTTTTTTATTATATATCGTGAAAATGTGTCTATAAATTTAGTTTTTTTTGCTTCATTTAAAAAAATAAGTTTAAATGTTTGAACAAGAATTACAATATAAATTAAGAGAATGTTTTTGCAATTTTCATACAAAATATTATCATTTTGTGTATCAAATAAAATATCCTTACTTAAAAACTCTCCTGGATTAACCTCTATCATAATTTAAGAATTACAGAAAAAGTGTTGAAATTTTATGCATAAATTTAGTTTTTTTGCTTCATTTAAAAAGTGTCTATTTTTGTACAGGAATTTCAATAAAAATTAAGAATATGTATTTTCTAATTCTCACATAAAATTTCAGTCATGCAAATTGGCTCCTAGTTTATACAGGGTGTCCCGGAAAAAGTGGGAAATCTCTCGGATTCAGATAGGGCATGAAAAAATAAGATGACTAGTTCCTATAAAAATTTTTCCTACTGGCGTTTTTTAAATTTTGATTTTTTTTCGGAATGAAACTATTTTTTAATGACTTAATAAAACATGAATTCGTTTATTATTCTTTTTCTCGAAAACGGTCCACTTTATCGACAATAAACAAGAGTAGCTTTTCTTAAGTCTAAGGTTCAAGCTACCTGATTTTGTTGTTTTAAGTCTTTTTCACGCAGGGTGTTAAAAGTTTAATCATTAAATTGTAAAGCTTAGTCTGCCCCTGGTAAACTAAACAAGCTAGATATGTGTCAAGGACATTATTTCAAGAGGTCCTTAGTAGTGTCCATCATTTAACTTTTTATAAAATTCTACTAAGTACTTTAAAAGTTATTAAAAAAAAAACGATTTCCAGCGAAGCTCTTCAGGGCTACATATCTTCGTAGGTAAGGCCTATAGGAAAAATTTTATAGGAACTTGTCATCTTATTTTTTCATGCCCTATCTGAATCCGAGAGATTTCCCACTTTTTCCGGGACACCCTGTACCTATATTCAGAAAATCATCGTTCCCAAAATGCTTTTCTGGATTTGATCCTGTCAGAACTGAAGCACGATCAATGAAAATAATTTTGCAACTTTCTTGTAAAATTTGAGCTTTTCTTGTATGCAAAATTTTCAAAATATTTTGTTTAGGTACTTTAGATTCTCAGAATGAATTTAACGAAATTTGAACAAAATTTATTACTTACTAATTTTCTGAAGGAGTGGACGATTTTTCAGTATATTTCTGAAACAGAATATTCTTTAAAATGTTTACATTAATTATCGATTTTTTTTGACAAAGCTAAAATCGATAACCACCTGTTCCACTGCATCTGACGCATAAATTCCTGTTTTTTGTTCAAATTCAATCAAGAATGATGCATTTTATTTACCTATCACCTATTTGTTAATAACAGAATCATAGTGGGGACTCGCATTAACATAATATGTGGCCTACCACAAACCAACAACACTAAACAAAGTAGAAAGTATCCAACATCGTCCACCGCGAGTCGAATAAATCTTGCAGATATTGTTTATCCTCCTCACATTAGTCTACATCTACTAGACACGTTTGACTATGTTGCTTTTTGTCATGATAACCAAAGGGTAAACTTCAGTGGAATCATTAATTAAATTAATTATCTATGTGTGTTACTCGGGAAGTTTTATCGCATGTTCTAAAATCATTGTTTTTTTTATAATCATTATATTATTAAGAACGTTAACCTGGGAGTGGAAAAAAATTCAACAGTATTTATGAATCAAGACTCAGTTTTAGAAGAACAAGTGCAGAAATTAGTTGGTTCCTTCTGCTGGGCTCTCGACAACCATGGTAATCAAAAGGTAATTATCTAACTAGTTTAATGTGTTTATTGGAAGAAGAATTTGTGTTGGAGAAATTATTGCGAGGGAAAATAAATTTTTGTGAGTGTTGGTGGAAAATTTCGTGTGTTCAGACAAACAATAATATAAATTATAAAATCAAAACCATTAACTTGGTAATTAAGTTTTATCACTTGTAATTACAGGAAAATTTACGAATTTATAGAAAAAATCAATAATATTAGAGTTAAATTTACGATTTACTAAAATATCCTAAATATAGTAAAAATCTCGATTCAAAAATTATTAAAAAAATATCTGGAAGATTTCATTTTTGTTGTAAAGATATTTGGAGCTGATTAGCATAATATTTAAATAATTAACTAACAATGTTATTGTTTAGAATAAAAATGTTTTTGCATACCTGTAGTCTCAATATAATAACACAATTAGACGTGGTTTAAAATATAATTTTCACGGATCTTCAAAGGTTAAGTTTTTCAAGGTTAAGTGTTGGGATTGTATGGAAAATCTGAAACAAGTTTTCTTTATCAAATTATTTCGTCTAAGAAAACAAGTGTTTATGGAAAGTTGATGTTAATTACTATAAATGATCAGTGAAAGTAACCGGAAATGATAGAAATATCGTTTTTAGAATGACATAATATTACTAAGAATTTTATTAGATATTTTGTGGAATTTTGAAAATTCCTCGGAAAATTCTGTAAAAAATTTGAATTCGCATTTAAAAATGTTAACTGTTTACGAGACTAGATTCGTAAAACGTATCCAGCAGAATGTCCTGAAGAAAAAACAACTTTGACTCAGGCTTTTTCAGGTCTGAATTTTAAAGGCGAACTTCTAAGTTTTGATAAATTAGAAAAACAACATCTTTATTAAATTAATTTATTAGTCTTAGTTTAAAAATTGCACTTGATTGTACAGGTATAGGTATGCAAAACAGCGTCAATTTTTGGTAAATTTAATTTACATATTTATAAATAGAAATCGTAACTTGACCTAACCCAATTCCAGTTACACATCCTACAAATTTTTATATTATAATATTAAAATACCAAAAAATAAGTCTAAAATCATGAGAATTTCAAAAACCCCAACAAAATAAATCCCACACAATATCCTACATCAAATTTAGAAATGAAAAAAATTTTCTGCTTTAACTAAATAACTGATTTTTGTTTTTAATCCCTAATATTTGATTATTTGAACAGTGATCAGTAGAACAGTAGCCCATTCATTTAATGACGCTATATTACGTACCTATTATACTATTATATGGACATGTCCATACCTAATAAGTGTAGGTAATAATTATTCCAATACCTTATGCAGGATATCTTTGTCTAAAGTATAAACTCAACATCTCTCCATGGTTATATAATAACTAAGTTTTTTTATTTGGTACTGGTCAACAGTTTTGTCCTCAATGTCTTTCACTCATGCCATTACTCAGGTCATGGTAAAAAAAATCCTATTAGGTATTGAACTACATACATAAAAGTTTAATCAAATGAAAAGTATTTACTTGACAAATTTACTGTTAGAAATTTATTTAAATAATTTCAGAAGAGTTTTTGTTTAAATTTATCGAAAGTATAAGTTGCTAAACTTTATAATAATATAAGCAAATAAATCATAATCTTTATGTAAAGTGTTATTTAACAACAAACGAGACATATCATAAAATTGTTACAATTGAAAAATGACCTAGCACGTTATTGTAATGCAATTTGCGCTGACCTTGTCTTGAAATACCTTTCTAATGAGGAAGATGATTTTTTAACATAAAAAAAGTACGAATACCCTTCAAGGATTCTTTTAAAAAATTAAACAATATCAAAAATTAGCTGGTGCTATTATTGTTAGGATTATAATTACATTTATTATGTAATAAAACAAGTGTTAAAAAAATTGCGCTTCCTGTACGCTGTAAATGCGTAAATTGATAAACTTTTGCTTGTTTTTTCGTTATTATGTGTAATTAAGGGACATTTTGAGCGAGGAGTTAATTGGAAATTAAATTATTAAAGTTGTAGGTATCTGAACATCATCTTGTTTGGGAAAAAATGTTGGAATTTCCCAGGATAATTTTTTAAATTCCGTTATTTGAAAAAGTGATCCGGTTTTTTAATATTTGTGCGAATAATGTTTAAAGAAATTGTTTTGCATAAAAAAGGCGATAATTCTAAAGTTATGAATGGAAACAAAGAGTAGTTTAAGTAGGTAAATAAAAAGTAATAGCCAGTAATTTTTTTAAGCAATCGTAAATCAGATAATAAATAAAATTTAATTTTATCAACAAACTCTTACGCAATTATTCCACTTTTTTTTTATTTCGTTGATCATAGAATTTTTATACTTTTTATGTTTAAAAAAACCTTATAAACTATTACTACAGTTCTAACTGTTGCAAACTTCTTTAACCTTGAAAATTCAAACAAACCTACCCCCAAATTTATCTTAAACACATTTTTTTCGCCTCTGATTAATCTTCTTCTTCCAGTGAACGAACTCTCTCTCCCCTTCCAGGAACCACCCAAGAAAAAACCGCCCTTCGACAAGCCCTCCCCCAAATCCTAGCAGTATGCGTCAAGAACGTCCTCCTCCTAGGCTTCGGAATGACCCTCGGATTCCCCACAATTCTCATCCCAAGCCTTTCCGGCTCCAATCCAGATGAAAGGATACAACTAGGTCAAGAAGCAATATCATGGATAGGTAACAAATTCACGGAAATTTACACAAAATCTAACCAAATCCTTGCAGGATCCATAAATTTAATCTGCGTTCCAATTGGCTGTCTTCTATCTGGCGCAATAACCCAACCAATTGGTCGGAAAAGAGCGATGCAACTGGTTAATATTCCGTTTTTGACTGCGTGGCTGCTGTTTCATTTTGCCAACGAATCCTGGCAGGTTTTCCTAGCGCTTTGCATCACTGGTCTTAGCGGGGGGCTCCTAGAAGCACCAGTAAGTACCCGAAACTCACTAACAACTCTTCCAAACTAAATTTCAACTTTTTACGTTTTTTTTTATCTAATACTGTAAGGCCCAGTTTTAATCAGTAGTTAACCGTAACCAAGAAAATGAACTATTAGTTAACGTTAAATATCGATTGAAAACCGACCTTAAATTGTACATACACAAATTTTCCTTTACAGGTTCTTACATATGTAGCAGAAATCACCCAACCACATTTACGTGGAATGTTGTCATCCACTAGCACCATGTCTGTAATTTTAGGCGTACTCTTCCAGTTCCTGCTGGGCACGTTCCTATCCTGGCGCCAAGTAGTCTTAGTAAACTGTTGTGCTCCTGTTATATCCTTTATTTCCTTGATGTTCGTTCCGGAAACTCCTGTCTGGTTGATTCTGAAGAATCGCTTCAACGACGCCCGACATAGTATTGCTTGGTTAAGGGGGTGGGTTAGCTTAGATGAAGTTGAGGAAGAGTTTCAAGAGTTGTGCAAACAATTGGGGAAAACCCAGCCAGTTGGAGGTGTTGATAATGCCGCGTTTGAAAACAATTACTCCGGAAGAATAAACAGGGAAAAGCAGCCTATTATACAGAAACCATCGAGGATTGAACATTTGAAACTGTTTACGAAAAAGGGTTTTCTTTGGCCGTATTTTATTGTAGGGTTCACGTTCTTCCTTGGGCATTTCAATGGAAGTACTCCAGTACAAACTTTTGCCATCAATTTATTTACAACTTTAAAGGCTCCAATAAACAAATACTACGCAACAGTTCTTTTAGGAACAGTTCAATTGCTTGGATGTATAACTTGCGTGTCTTTGGTTAACTTGTTAGGAAAACGAATTTTGAATTTCATTTCCCTCCTAGCTTCAGGTGTCTGTTTTATAACAGTAGCTACATACGCGTATGTAACTGATGTTAACTATCTCCAACAAGGAAATAGTACCACGAGTTCTACCACGATAGAACTAGACAATTACCACTGGATCCCAGTAACCTTCCTGGTCCTAGCCGCGTTTTTCTCCTACCTAGGAATAAAAATCCTCCCATGGATTCTCACAGGCGAAGTATTCGCAACTGAAATAAGAGCAACCGCTTCAGGTCTATCAGGTGGTATTGGATACATCTTCGGATTCATTTCCAATAAAATTTTCCTATCGCTTATTTCCAATTTCACCTTACCAGGTACTTTCTGGTTTTATGGTGCTGTTAGTTTTGTCGGTACCATAGTCTTATATTTTGTGTTACCGGAAACTGAGGGGAAAACCTTGTACGATATTACGGAACATTTTGCTGGACGTAGTAGAATAAGTAATAAGGTTACTAGACGACATGGTAGGGGACAAGAGAATGCTGGGTTTGATCTTGAGGAACCACATAGAGATGCTGAGAGTAGATTGTGATATATTTGATTAATAAATGATGTTTTTTAGACGAATCTTGCCAAATGATTTAGAAGACTGTTTTATTTTTATTAAATTATCCTGATTTTATTTTATTTACTATGTTTTGGAGGTGGTACTAATTTGATGTAATTTTAACAAGCAACCAGTTATACAACATTTTAGAATACGGTTGCCTATAGTTGTACAGTTTCAATTATTATTGTTGTAAACTTGTGTAAATAATTATAATATAATGCTAAACTTTATCTTGGTGGTGGCTTTTTTCTCTACTAACCTTTCTTTTTTATATTTAACGCATTTAAGGTGATTCAGATTTGAGCTATCTACTCGATCATATTAAAAACTGAGATATCTCAATAAATTTGAGTTTTATTACAACTTTTACATCCACTTAACTTTTTTCAAAAAAATTTAGCTAATATTACCAGCTTTTGGAATAATTACCTAACTATAGCACACATGAAAATATTTTACTGATTATCGAAATTATTGAAGGGGACACTCTTAAAGTTTCAAAATTTACAGTTTTTTACGCGATTTGTTGTCACTTGATATTTTCTTTTGCTTATTACAATCTATATTTTTTTGAAAAAAATATTTTTTGTACAATCAGGACGAAAGCAAAATATCTAATTTAATATCTAACCTAACCTTTGACAAATTTATACTTCTGCTGAAAACCTATAGCTTTTACAGGGTCTAGAAATAAAGTTCTTGATTTTATTCATTTTTAAATTTTGTTGTTTTTTTTGCTTACTGTCCTAACTCAAATGTTTCTTGTCCCTTGAGATCCCTATGATAGTTTTGCAACATTTTACGTATTCTTCTTCTATATCTCTCTTACATCTTATATATTATACACTTTAGACTTCTTGATGTCATATTCCCAACTCTTATTTACATTTTTTGTTGATTTTCAGACTCTTACCTACGTAGCTGAAATAACCACTCCAAGCCTCCGAGGAATTCTAGCCTCAACTAGTTCTGTAGCTGTGATATGTGGCATACTCTTCCAATTCCTCCTTGGCACATTCTTCGACTGGCGATCAGTAGCCCTCATCTCCTGTATAACGCCGGTTCTCTCCTTCATCACCTTATTCTTCGTACCAGAATCCCCCCATTGGTTAATTTCCAAAAAAAGATACACCGACGCCCAAAACAGCCTATCGTGGCTACGAGGTTGGGTAGGTGAGAAGGAAATAGAACCTGAATTTAAAGAGCTGTGTTTACAATGTGAAAACGAAGACAGTGCAAGGATGCAGAAAAATGAAGGCAAATCCAAACTGCAAACTTTCAAATTGTACGGGAAGAAGAGTTTTCTTTGGCCGTTTGCTATAGTTTGTTTAACGTTCTTCCTTGGGCACTTTTCAGGAATGACCACTTTGCAAACTTACGCAGTTGCTATTTTCGCTACGCTTAAAGCACCAATAGACAAGTATTACGCGACGATTTTCCTAGGAGTTGCGGAGGTTTCTGGGTGCATCCTAAGCGCCTGTCTTGTACACTACGTCGGGAAGAGAAAAATGAACTTTTTTTCGTTAATAGGCTGTAGTGTGTGCTTCCTAATAGTTGCAACTTACGCGTATTTAATCGATGTCCACTATATGAACTCACCAGGATCCACCACTGCAGCCCTAGCAAACGAGAACTGGATTCCGATGACTTTCCTCATAGCAGCCGCGTTTTTCACGCACGCTGGTATAAGAATCCTACCATGGATGCTGATTGGTGAAGTCTACTATGGGGAAATCCGGGCGACTGCCTCAGGATTCTCAGGAGCCGCTAGCTACATTTTCAGTTTCGCTTCCAATAAAATGTTCTTCAAAATGATCCAAACGCTCACACTACCAGGGACTTTCTGGTTGTACGGTGGGATTTGTATGATTGGTTTTATTTTGTTGTACTTTGTTTTACCGGAAACGGAGGGGAAAACTTTGTTTGAGATAACGGAACATTTTGCCGGTAATGACAGAATTGATAATAAAGTTTGTAGGAGCGGGAAACGTGGTCAAGATGGTGATGGTGTGGTGAATACAGGGTTTAAGGAGGATGAGAATGCGGATGCCACGATTGAGAGCAAACTCTAGAATTAAGGGAATTGTTTGTGATATAATTTTATTTATTAATAAAACTGTTTTAAGGTTATACGAGGACAATTTTATTTATTTTATTACGAAAAAATAAGAGACAGCTGCAAAGACACTAAAGGTCCAGTTTCTCAACTAACTATAAGATTCAATTTAGAAATTTTTTTGTATCTTACAATTTCTTGATAACTTAACTTTTTTTTCTTATTTATTAAAGAGGTTCTTCCCTATTAGATTTCTGAAAAAAGCATCAGTACAAAGTTGTAGAGAAAAATATTTCCTACCAACTTTCCTTTTAATATTTTTTTAATATTGTCAATATTTAAAAAGATATTCAACAAATAAGTTGCAAATTTTAGGGAAATTTCTCTCTAGTTAGGTACTTACTACTCTTTCCCCAAAATTTTCAAATTATTTGTTGAATAACTTTTTAAATATCGGCAATATCAAAAAAAGTTTAAAAGATAAGTTGTAGGAAATATTTTTCATTACAACTTTGTACTGACTCTTTTTTTCGAAAATTTAATAGGAAAAAAGTTATTCAATAAACAAAAAATCCAACATTTAATTGAGGGCTGGTGAAGGAAGGGCGGGGTCTACGAATACACAAACTCAGTTTTAAACTTTCAGGGTGACCCTCTAGAAGATTCTACAAAAAATGGCTGTAGGGTAAAAAAAGTCTATTTGAAGCCTTTTTTTCTCCCTTATTTACTGTACTATTAGGTTATTTTGAGTTAAGTTATCAAAAAATTATAAGATACGAAAAAGTTTCTAAATTGAATGGAAAATACTCTCTGCATATTGGTGCTGCAAAAAACCAGTGGCGTACGTTTTATTCAATAAAATGTTTTTGAAGAAACCCGTACGCACGCCTCTGTGTTCTTAATAAAATAATTGCAACCACTATTAATAAGAGAATACAAAAAAAAAATCTATGCAAAATTTCTGAAGACTAACTTTTTTTGTTATTGATTTATAGCAAATTATTTAAAATAATTTATTTTCTTTAATGCCCTGTACGTCAAAAAGGAAACAACATTCGACCTTAGTTTATTAGACAAACCACCTTTAATTTTCGCTAAACTATCGACTGGTGAAATCCTGACGATATAAACTGGAACATCCTGTATTTTTGCGTGTTGTTAGTTTGTAACCGTCCTGTACAATTTGCCGATTTTCCCCGAAAACAATTCGTAGAAAATACGTTACCTGGTTGTGTTGTTAATTTTAAGGATAAAATGTCGGTAAGAATCTTTTCAAAATAATTATTTATACCAGACTTGTTTAATTTATTTATACTTTACGACAGAGAAAGTCTAAGAGTAACCCTCCACAAGCCGGACCGAGCGGTTGTAAGTATACTTTATCAAAAATATGCCCTAAAAGTAGAAATAGGTTAATTTTGTCCAACCCCAAAGGGGTGAGTTCAGTTTTTTGAGAATAACTCCGTATCTTTAAGTTTTACGAAGAAGAGTGCTTGCATAATTTTTCTAAGGAATAAAATTCTCTACAAATTTGTACTAATAGCTTTTCGATATTTTTATTATTCATGGAGTTCTAGTTTTTATTGGTCCAATGGTAAAAGTGAAACCCTCTTGAGGTTGAATGCTGCAAAATTGATATTGAGGTTGTCTGATGAGTAGAAAAATTGTATTTAGTATTGACCTCCCTACACATGAACGACCTAAAAACCTAAATCCTCTTAAGAGTAACTCCTTCAAGTCACCAATTACTAATTCTCGAAAAAACTATTTTATACATACAGAATTACTTTCTGGAAAGCTACACTTTTTTTCCTATTCTACCTTTGTTCCAGTACAAAAACCGCCCAGGCCTGAACTATTTTCCAATGTCATATACGAACTCTTTTGTTATAACAAGGAAGTTATTGAAAACGTAAAGATCTGCGTCATGTTAACTATGAAAGACTACAAAGTGTCTGACGTCAATCCTCAGCATCCCCAAAACGAACCATACTCACATGTAATAGTGGTTTGCGTTAAATTTATGAAAACGCGAATGTATCAACCTATTGGATCTCTTATCTACCAACGCAATAAAATCCATGAAAGTATTCCAGCTATTATAAGTATGTTACGGATGTATGTTGAGACGTTAACTCAGTTAGGATTGAACATTGTGGGATCGGTATCCTCAACCGATATTATTTTCAGGCATATTTTTTCGCGCCTTTTATATGTAAACATTATTAGGTATAAAATCAAATATTATTATATTAACAAGTTTATTTTAGGATTTTTTTAAATCCGGGGAAAATCCAAATAAAACTGTGATGATTTATAAACTAGCCGGACTTAAACTTATACATATCTATGATTATAAAGACATATTTAGACAATTATTGGAAAAATGGAAACAATGTGATTTATACAATTATGATGGATACAAATTTAATACAGCATCATGGTCTTACATTGATGCTACAGGTATTGTATCCGAACTTCAAATGAAACATATGATGACGAACGATGATCTTGCTTGTCCCCGTTGGGTTTTTAACTTTTGGGTATTGGATATGCTTGGAAATAAAATATATAATGGTGATTATTTTTACAGGTTCGCTAACGTTTTTCTAATTTTTTGTCTCTAGGACCAGCTTCTAGAAAAGGCGAAGACGTTTGGCAAGCATTAACGACATTAACACAAATATTTTTGCACTTTGATCCGCATTATACGAGGAAGGAGAAACTATCGGAAACACTTACTCAAGATAGGTTGGCAGTACATAGACAGTGGTTACTATCCGTATGTTT
Organism: Pediacus dermestoides; assembly: GCA_963942485.1. Classification (NCBI taxonomy): domain Eukaryota; kingdom Metazoa; phylum Arthropoda; class Insecta; order Coleoptera; family Cucujidae; genus Pediacus; species Pediacus dermestoides. Next base: position 30,340,515 of record OZ012627.1, on the reverse strand, counting down.
TAAAAAAAAGAAATTACCACTCACTGATATTTCTACAGAATCTAGTTCCAAAGAGAATTCGAATAAAGCCTGTGAAGTCAACGACAATAAAATTACGAAAGATAAACCACAACATCAAACTGATTTTAATCCTTTGACTACACAACAAAATGAAACTAAGCATAAGCGAAAAAACCTCACTGTATTAGAGCAGATACAACATGTTAACTCTAAAATTAACGAAGGTAGTGTTGAAAGTATGCCGTTTATACAGGAGCTGATTAGTATAATTGATAGCTCTTTGACACTAATTGCTTTGATTAATCTGAAAATAAATAAACCTGATATAGACAAAAGTTTCTTGAATACCGAGCATGTAGATTATTTTATACAACTGGTTAAGACTTTAAAGAATGGAATTGAAAACTCAGTTTATACAGGTTACGTATTCCCAACGTTGGATTTACAAGCAGCCTATGAAGCTATGGACAAAACAGATGGAGCCTTAATGGTTTCTTATAAAAGTACAAAAAATTTATCTGTATAGAAATTGTGATTTTACTGTTTGTATAACTGTATAATTAATTTCTAATTTTCGTTGTTTTGTCAGGTTTTTAATGATGTTTTAATAATGAAATTGTTAAAATTTTATTATAAATGAATTAACATAAAAAATTATGTATTATGAGTATTAAATACATAATGTATGATAATCAAACAAGTGTTTCATTAGGTGTAAGTTTCTTTCAAAAAATTCTTCGTAGAAGCAAGAATATTGCTTTTTTTGAAATTTTCAGTAGAGAAGTACACTGAAGAGATTCAAAAATGTTAATGGTAAACAATTTCTGGAATTCGGATTAATTCACAGCTATAACCTAGAGATAGGCAACCAAACAATCAATCTTAGGTAGGGAGTCAAGCAATTCAAATATTTTTTGAAGAGATTGTGCGACTCTATGATTTTCAGGTGCTAGAAAGCGATATTAGACTTTGGAAAAACTCATTTAGGAGTTAACTAACTAATTTAGGGTGCCAAAAATTTTTTGTATCGCCTTTGTTAAGTCATACGACACCATATCCAAAAAGTTTTGTTTTTTTAAGCGTCAATTATTATTTTTACTTTCTTATACGAAGTAATAAGAAAGTATAGTATTCGCGATTTTTTTCGACTTCGAGATTTTGATGGATTTACACGTTTTGAGGGCCCCTGTGGTTGCCACATTCAATGTTTTTTATCTAGCACCAAAACAAGTGAAGACATTTTTAGGTTTTTTATGAATATCTTGAAAAATAAACAATTTATGAGATTTTTTTATTCTTTAACATTGATTTAGAATTGAATTTTGAACCAATTTTGTTTGAACTATTTTTTGAAATTCCGTCAAAAAAACGAGATAGCTATTCTAAAAACTCTTATACAGGGTGGTCCAGGTTGAACGTCATTAATTTTGGGAAGTGATAGAGCATCATGAAAAAAGTAGACTTTTATTAAGAAACTTTGCTCAAAAATGTTTTATAACAAAGATATCGGGTGTCAAAGTTTAAAATAAAAACTCGTTTTCTTAACATAACTTCTAAACCACTTGAACGATTTCCATTAAATTTCGCACACAGAGTAATGTAGTACATTTCAAGATAATAATGGGGTTCATTTATAAAAAAATCTCCAGTGGCGTAGATATTGGGGGCCATTCCATTTTTCCCTCCAATTTTCGACGCCGCTGGATATATTGGGAGGAAAATACAACTTTTGGAATGTCTGTTTAATTTAGAGAAAATAGTTACTCCTGACAAATTTTAATTTAAGGTTTCGTTTTTGGCATATTTGAGTTTGAAGGTTTGGAAACAATATCAAATACTGTGCTGAATTAAAGAAAATTACGGTTAGGTCTGAAAAATCCGGAAAATTGCATTAAGTCTTGGCAGCGATTAATTTCGTGGCTAAAAGAGCTCGAAAATGTATCAAAGCCTATTTTGAGAACTTATTCAAAGTTTTCTTTAATTCAGCATAGCATTTGATGTTGTGTTTCCAAACCTTCAAACTCAAATATCTCAAAAGCGAAACCTTTATTAAAAGTTTTCAAGAGTAACTATTTCCTCTAAATTGAACAGACAATCCAAAAATTAATGATGTTTAACCTGGACCACCCTGTATTTCTCATAGTGCGCGTTGAATCCGAAATCCGACAGCCGAGTTAGACTAGTGACTAAAGGGACTTGACTGCCAAACGGAAGGTCGCGGGTTCGAATTCCAGAAGGACCATTATTTTTTTTTATTTTACTGGTTTCTATGGTAACGAAAACAATAATAATAAATAAATGTGATTTTACATTAATAACGTATTGAATGTCGACTGCATGTGATTATTGGCTACCCCTTCAATATTTTCCAAAAATTAAAACTGTATCATGGTAATGTATAAGAAAGTCATGTGTTGGACACATCAGATATTTTACTTTACATGAGATGATTATTTAAAAAGTTTAAAAATTTCCTTTTTTGGCACATTTCTGTGGTATAGTTGAATGAAATTTGACAAGTAAATATATATTTTCTAGACAGCATAAGACCAATCTACTTTTTGGGGTTTTCATACCACATTTCAAATATTTGAAATTTTTCAAAAACTACCATAGGAAAGCTTGTTGTTTTGACTTTTCTCACCGTAGCGTCTACAGTATCTTTAGATGGTAGAAGATTTTAATAAAATATTGTTATAATTTAACAATCGATAAAATGTTACACTTTGGTCAAGTCCACCGTTATAACTGAGTGTACAGATTATTTTTTAAACATTTCAATTTCTACTATATTATATAAATTGTTTTATAAAGTATGAATAATAAACGTGGTGCCAAAGGCAAAACCCGTCGAAAAAATTGTAAGTAAACATCTCATACATCTCAAAATCCTTCATTACTATCTTTATAATAATTTTATTCTTTTCCAGTACAAAGACCACCAAAACCTAACCTATTCTCCGAATCTATATACAAATCCTTGAAAAACCACATCTACACAAATCCCAAAATCATGTTAACAATGAGTAACTACAACGCCTGCGAAATTAATCCTCTACATCCAAAAAACGAAGCATACTCACATGTTATTTTAGTATGCATTAAATTTATGAAAACGGAAATATACCAACCCATCGGATCCCTTATGTACCAACGAGCCAGATTAATCGAAAGTGTTCCAGCTTTCGTTAAGATGTTATCAATATATGTTGAGACATTAAACAACTTGGGATATGTAGTTGTGGGATCGATTTCATCTTCAGATAAAATTTTCCTACGGACTTTTCAGTATCTTTGTGACGTAAACTTATGTTTATATATTAGGAGCTTTAGTGTTTTACAGTATTTATTTTTTAGGTTTCTTCGAAATCAGTGAAGAATCATAAGTTAGGACTGTTGACATATGAACTAGCTTCAACTAAACTAGTTCACATTTTTGATTTTAAAGACTTATATGTAAAATTTATGGAAAAATGGAAGTGTAATGATTTATTCGGTTGTACAGGAAATGATGTAAAAGCACCTTGGTCTTATATTCATGCTGCGATATTATCAGCTCAACGCTACTATTTGGACGACGATTTTCTAGAGAGTTTCTTTAACCTGGATATAGTTTTAAACATAGCAGTAATTAAAATACTAGAAAAACAACTTATTGATGGTAAATATTCCGTAAAAAAATTCTAATCATTTCCCCTTATTGCTTTTAGGACTAATTCCCACGGAAGCTGAATCTTCTTTTCAAATACTAGCTCTAATGACAAATATATTTATAATAATAAGTGAAACTGCATTTGTTAAAATGGAAAACTCGAACATTGAAAACCTTTTAATGTTTTATGTAATAACCTTACGAGTCCTATATTTTAAGAAGAAAAAATCTCCACTACTCGAAGTAAAACCCACTGAAAATATGTCTGAAAATACCAATGCTACTACAGCTACCAGAAGAGTTGAACTTTTAGCAAACTACTTTGCGTACATCAAAGTCTTCATGCAGTGCAATTTGTACGGAAATAATTACTTGCATACCAAATTATTTGATTTCTGCTCTCCAAGTAATTTATTTGCACGTATTGACTCTATGGTTAATAAAGATAAAATCACTGAAAACAATTCGTTGGTAGTTCTCTTAATCAACACCATTATTGGTTTTTTGGAAATACTACAGTCATTCAAAAAGAGCGAAGTAAACACACTTAACAAGAATTGTTTCAATATTGAGCATGTTGACTATTTCGTTTACTTCGTCAAAACGGTGAAGAATAATGTTGAGAATTCGGTTTATCAAGGGAGGCGGCCATATCCAGCACTGGATTTAGAAGCGGCGTACAAAATTTTCAACCGGGAAGATGGGGCGTTAATGGTTAGTTATTAAACTGTGCAAAGCCTGTTTTAAATTTATGTACCTGTGTATGTATTATGTGTAACTGATAATGTAAAATTGTTATTATATCCTGAACTTGAATAGGTATGTCTATTCATATTATTTAAATAATTAAATTTAAAATAATATTGTAAATATTTATTGTAGTCTCCTATTGTAATTTATATATGTATACTATTATATCTATATAATATACCTTATATTAATTTTTTTTATATAGTCAACTTAATATAAGAATTTAACCGATTTTATTAAAGATATTTTATTCCAAGTTTTTGTCTTTTATCGTAAACTGTTTAATACTTTAGTAAGATTTGCAGAAGCCAAGTATGTGATATGCTAGTTGATTAATTCCAATAATTTACTTCTACCCAAAATTCTTCTTTACAGAGATACAAGGATTTCAAGATGATTTTTTCAATTTATTGTAAATAAATAAGCCTTTATATTTTATAGTGTAATAATAAATAAACTTACTGGAGGGTGAAATTAGAAGTATCTAAAAAATAATCAAAAATAATCTATCGAAATATGTAAAAACTGTTACACTTCTTAACTTATTCTGTTTGATAGCGCTAATTAATTAGCACATTATTTGGAATATCGGTAACAAGAAAATATACTAATGATAGTTAGATAATCATTACTCTGCCCTGGTAAAACTGAATAAATATTAAAAACCAAAATTGATTTTCTGCTCCTTTTTCATTAAAATTTGTTTCAATTACAATTATTTTAATTAAACAAGAATAAAAATATTTATGTATTACTGCATCATAAAGTACTATTTATGACATAGTTTTGCGGTCATAAAGTAGCTGTTTATACACTAGTGCATAAAGTTACTTTATTTTACTGTTACTACAAATTATCTATACACCAGCTGTCAGACTCAAAATAAATAATGTCAGAATAAATTTATTACTCTGTCATTTATAATTTTACTACATAATTCAAAGGTAATTTTAGCAGTCGAACACAAAGCTTTGTATGGAACTCGTATATTATCTGACTTTATTAGCCTCGTTCGCAAGCTCGCTCTTAAAACAGACTCGTCAATAAAACCATAGATTATATACTTGATAAATAGTTATTTTATTCAAATAATTTTCTTATAACACTATTTAAAAATTCAAAATTTATTGATATATTATAATAACCTCTGCATTAAATGTAGGACTGCGATTGCAAAAATGTAACCATTGAATAGAATCCTTTGTACAACTGCAAAAAATAAAATGAGTATCTAAATGAAATAAATAATATCAAGTCTACCTTAATTAATAAAGTGTGATCCAAAACAACAATACTGGAGCTGGAAAATCGTAATGGTTCCATAGAGTTTATTATTAATATCCTCAACAGTTTCTGGTTGTGTTTATTTAGTACATAGCACGAGCATGTAGTTAACATATTGTAAAAATTGTCAGACTGAAAAAGTTATTAACTTTTCAATATAATGTTTGTTTTAATATAAATTATTCAATATGAAAATGTTTAAACTAATTTCTGCAACGATTTAGTTGTAGTTTTTATAACTGAGTGTATGTTTATTCAAATTCAAAGAGATCTTACGAATATCTGCTTTTATTACAGTGCGATTAAATAATTATTAGATTAAAAACTTTCGTTCAGGCCAAAAAAATTATCAAAAACAGAAAATTCGGAATAAAATTTTTTTTATTAGTTTCTATAACCAGAAAATTGTATAAAAGCTATTTGTCGTGGTTTTTTTAATACTTAATATTAGTAATAATTACCTGATCCACTACAGTTTGACCGCATGTTGCAAATAAAGTTACAATAAAAACAGTGAGAAAAATCGTAAATGCCATTCGTAGATTTGTAATTAAGTTCATATTCTACAAAAACAGTATTTAATATTTTAATAATGAAAGCTATTAGAACAAAAAAATAATCTAATATATGTATAATTTCTAAAACAAAATCTAAAATAACTTTTAAAACATAAATAAATATAATCAAGAGCCAAATTTCAACTTGCTTTCTTTTAGAATTTTATTGCGTTACTTCTTACCGCTAGCAGTAACACAACAGTACCAATCAGTACAAATAATCCAGACATTGAATATGCCATCAATGGAAAATATAAATACTCATTAACATCTGATGTAAATCTTAAAAAAATACTCATTAGATCCTCAACACATTTTGCCATAACAAATTATCATCGCCGATTTATTGTTCTAAACGTTTTATAAATTTACCGTCTAATATTTTGATGATTTTTGATAATTTTCTTCAAACTGCTCCTAATAAACTCCTGATACTCCTCAGAATCCATCGACCTTCTATCTTGATTCCCTTCAAAAATACTCCCAAACTTCTCATTTAGCAAATAAAACTGATACTTGGCATGTAAGCACAAATACATAACCATCCACCCATAACATATCATTACCTCTCCAGAATGATAAATAAACATGTAGGTTACATACGCAAATACCGTAGAAAATTGACTAAAGTACTTCTTCACAAACAAACTCGACATGAGCAAATCAATGGCATCATCGAACGGCATAAATAACGTCGAAGAAATAAAAGCTATGATTATTGTGAAATACATCAATATTATAGCGATTTTTCCTTCGTTTTCCATATTTTTGAATAAACGTCCACTGGCTGTTCCTAAAGGCGTGAAAGTACCCACTCCCTTGCGGAAGGATTCTATCAGATTTGGTCGTAGGATAAATCCTGTGATATAAGACACGCCAGCCTGAAATCTCAAATAACAAATAAAAAACTCTTGATGGGTAAGTTACTTACATAGGAACAAAGCAGCATTAAACTGGATGTTGTCTTGATTAGTTGTGGATTAATTTCGACAAAAAGCACGTAACCAGCAGAGAAAACTACATGGAGAAACAGTACCAGTACCATGAAAGCTGATAAAAATGTTTGGAATTTGTTTAGAATTAAATAAAGGGGGAAATTCACTAAGGGCGAAAGAATGTCATCTAGAAAAAATAAACATAGAAAGCATTGTAGTTAATCGTGATTATTTTACTAAACCTTCTAGAAACTGGTAGGTTCTGGGCATTAATTGGAAAAACCATTTAGGTGCCATGATGTTCCACCTAATAATAAAGAGTTTTCAGTATTCTAATTTATTACCTACGAGAAATAACGACAATTATCTAAAAAAAACATTAATGAGTGTAGTTGATGACAGTAATTATTACAGACAATAATTATTTATCGATATGGGAGCGAAAATGTGAATTTGCAAGGCAAAGTGGAAGCTTCCATCACAATGTTGCACTGGAATAGTCCTTGTTCTGTCTATGTCTAATAAGTACTATCAATTTTTGTATAATTAAACTTTCTTCAGGTTCTCTAGTTTAATTATACCTTTTATCTCTGTAAATACATATTTCTATTAAAATCTAATAAAGAAAATTAACAAAACCATTTGTACTCATCTTGTAATTAAATTTAAATGCCTCATCAAGCATAAGTAAACGCACTTCATATACAGAGTGGTCTATAAGCAATGAGAGACATAGAGATAGAGTGGATTTTGAAAATCATAATAATTTAGCCAAATTTATTACCTTGGAAAAAGCAGCAAGATTACAACCGCATTTTAAAAATATTTGATGTGTCCAACAACTGACTCTTTTATACGATGCGATATAGACTACAATTAATTTTCCTAAAGTTAAACTTCCCGTAAAAATAATCTTTAAATTTTGAGCGTTTCCAGCAATTTATTTTCAACTAATTTTCGGAAGTCTCTCTCGCACTTATTGCAGTCCTTGTCCTTGTCCCACTCATTATAACCGAATTTTAGGCCAAAAAAATATTGTGCTTGGAAATTACTTTGCCTAAAGTAGCGAAAATGGTCAAAATGGATTCAGGGACCCTCAAAGTAAATCCATCAAAATCTCGAAGTCGAAAAAATCACGATTACTACACTTTCTTATTAGGTACTTCGTATAAGAAAGTACAAATTAACCCTAGCTCTTGTTTAGTCTAACCTAACTTTTTTCAAACTTTGTCCACTGACAACCAAATAAATAATCTAAAGCTGTCACTTCATTTGCATGTTTTTATTAAGTGTGAAAGACTTTCAAAAGGTCACTGGTTACTGTTTAGCGGCTTCTTATGGTAGACAATTTGAAGATTGAAATTAACAACATTTGAGTATTTTTTTGTCATTTTATTGAGAGCTTTGGATTATTTATTTGCTTGTCCATGATGGACAAAGCCTCCTAACTTAATAAATTTTAATGTGAAAACGAGCTAAAATTATGTAATTATTTCCCTTTTAAATAAATTAATTTTACTTTTTCAATTTTAAAAACTACCAGAATATGTAAAAAAAGACAATGTCCCAAAATTCATTTTGAAATTCGCAGTAGAAAAACCATTAACACGACTTAAACATTTTACCATGTAAATCGGTATGGGGACTGAAAAAAAAACTCACTGTATAATAAGTACTTTGGATTTACCGGTTAAATTACGAAACTTGTTACACAACATTAAAGAGTGTCAGTTTGACAGTTTTTTTCGCTCAGACGGACAAATTTTGAACAAGGGACTGACCACCTGCAATTTTTTTTCACCATAAATAAAAACATATTCTGGGATTTCCACAGGAATTCCATGGAATCCACTTCCTTTTACACTATAATTCCAAGATGGTTTGCTCCTCGGTTTTTAATTTTATTCAGTTTTCAGTGCACTTTGGTTTTGTTCTGTTCATATCTTGCACCTCACTCCGTTTTTCTTGAAATATTCCTCAGCTTTTTAAAAATCCGTTTTTATCAAAACGAACTTGGTCTCTTAGGATATAACTTAGATAAGTAACTTAGTATCACTATTTGATAATATTAATAACACAGTTATACATATGGCTTCGACAATCGGTAATAGACAGGTCATTCAAAGGCAGGCTCGGGAAATTATTTTTAGAGTATATTCATATATGCTTCTAAAATATCCCGAAATATCATTGAAGGATCTTAAGGAGGATGTAGCTACAGCTACATGGGTCTGTATTACGAGCATTGCCAACATCATTTATGAGGGCAATAATGTACCGGAAGGTGCAACGAAGAAATTTTCTACTCCAGGAAAAAACGTCCTCGGAAGGCTTTAGTGACCGACATTGAGGATTATCTAAAGGTAGATATACGTAATGTGATCTACCAGTTTCACAACACGGAAAATGCCAGAGTGACAATGAAGGGGCTTAAGGAAAAACTATCTGCAGACTTTGAAAGGCAGGGGAGCGGAAGGTTCTTAACGAAATTTGTAAAAAATTTGGGGTTAAGTTTTGCAAAACTAAGGACAACAGGCGACTCTTGATAGAGAAAAGTGATATCCGTACGCTTAGAATAACTTTCTTACAACAAATTAAGTTATAGAGGGAGCAGCAAAGATCAATTGCTTATACTGATGAAACCTATCTTCACAGTGGTCATACCATTTCAAAATCGTGGTCAGATAATTCGTCTAGTTGACTTTTTGGAAAAATCAGTAAGGGAGATCGTCTAATTATTGTACACGCTGGAGGCGAAATGGGTTTTATTCCACAAGCCCATTTAATATAAATCTAGACTTCTCATAACAATTAACAAATTATATCTGAACTTGACCGGCGAAGTCGAACACCCATCGAAATATTGCTGACAGGGCAGAACCTTGGCGCTCCGTGAATATAAACAAAGCCAGAGCGGTCCGTCTAAGAATATTGCTTAACAAATATTTATTTATTTATTTACTAATTAAAGTTGTTAATTTTATTTGTTTAATTTTTAACCGCATAAATAAATCTACTACAACATAGTTTTAATTTTATTTTCTGAATGTTGCCCCCTATAGAACTTTTATTGATACAGCACTGGTATTGGTCAAATGAGCGAATTTAGCCGACATTTCGTTCGGAATATGCGCCACCCACTTGTTTCCACGGCTGTACCTACGTCACATTATCGCTGTCTCTGCCTTGATAGGGAAAAAGAGAGAAACACATGTCCCTTGAAAATAAATATTCTATAATAGGAAAAACTTATGTTAATATTGTTTTTATTTATTTAGAAGAATCATACCCTAAATTTTGATGTGAAATTATTTAATATTTTTACAGGTATCATTAGAAGAAGTTTTTATATTTTCCAAAATATTTCAAATATTTTAAATTTCTTTACGTTTTCCTAAAGTATATAAAAATATTTCTACAATGGTGGAGATTTTAGGAATATTTAATACAAATACGAAAAATGGTTAACAAATATAAATAAATATTATGTATTTGTGAAATTAACTAGAGCATTTTGTGTTATTGTGACTGTGTTTATATTTTTAATAGGAATAAAATGACAGTAAGAATCTTTTTAAATAATTTATGTTCCATTATGTTTGTTTATGTACATTTAATATTTATTTCATTTTATAGCGTAAACGTAATAAAACCAGGAACAATCGTAAGTAATTCAAAATCACAATTAGAACAATAGATCTAAAATACGAACTACTTAGTACCATAAAATAAAAGAATTAATAAATAAATTGAAGGATGAAGACTCATTTTGTTGGAAACATCAAGCGAAAATTTTTACAATTGCTTACCCATAAGATAATTTTGATTTTCCAGAAAAAAAAACAACCAGACCTGAACTATTCTCTGCAACCATATACAAAGTCTTGCAAGATCATATTCGCTCTTCAGAAAACCATAATCAAATACTGATATGCATGTGTGATTACAAAGTATGCGATATCAGTTCCAAACATTCAAAAAATGAACCATATTCGCATGTAATAGTGGTTTGCATTAAATTTATAAAGGGAAGCCTGTTTCAACCCATTGGATCTCTCATCTATCAAAGAAATAGATTAGATGAGAGCATTTCAGCTATTATTAAGATGTTACACATGTATGTTGAGACGTTAAATGAATTGGGTTATGTGATTCTGGGATCGATTTCTACATGCGATAAAATTTTCGAGCGGATCTTCGATTATCTTGTAGGCGTAAATAGTGTGGCAGAGTTAATTAGTTATTTTCTATACTACGCAGTTTTTTCCAGATTTCTTCCAAGTCAGCAAAGGATAAGGATGGCTCAGCTGCAATAATTTATGAAATTGGTTCAACAAGACTTGTACACATTTTTGACATTTACTGCTTATATTCCAAGTTTATGACTAAATGGATCGAATATGATATTTATAGTTATAATGGCTTAAACTTTGGTACAAGTTCATGGTCTTACATTCATACGGCTCAAAAATATTTGTTTAACGATTTCGTGGTAGAAAGATCCCATCTTGCCGACATAGCTTTAAACCTAAATGTACTGGATATATTGACAAGACAAGTGATAACACGTAAGTATTTGATAAAAAAAAATCGAAACTTGAAGACTTTTGATATTGATTTTAGGTCAGATGCCCCTTGAGGCTGCAAATACTATGATAATATTTGAAGCTATAACACACTTAATGTTATTATGTTGTTCACCAATACTACTATTTGATATCGAGCTTCGAAAACTTCGTATTCTTTTCATGAATTATGTAATATGGTTACAAAACCTATGTTTTAAAAAGGAAAAATCAGTTGCTAATATTTCTATACACCCACCGCGTAATATTTATTTTTGCACTTCTGTGGAGAGTTCCAAGTATTACAACGTATATATCAATCTGAAAGATTCCTCAACTACAGAAGATATCTATAATTATGCACTCGCCTATGTAAACTGCATATTGGATCAGGAATTCCTTAGATTACGTAGGACAAATTTCTGTCCAGAGGAACACTTGACACATATTAAGTCCGAAATTAATAAAGGTACCATTGAAGAAGAGCTATTTATATATCAGATGATCCAGACAATTCTTGGGATTTTGGAAATAGTACCATATCTTCGAAAGGAAACTTATCAAAATCTTACGGGCAATCTCTTTAATGCTCATCCCATCGCTTTTTTCATGCATCGTGTGATAAATGAAAAGAACAAAATTAAAACATCACCATATGTAGGTGCAAGTTCGTCTGGTATATTAATGAATGAAGAATCGGCCTACAAAATTTTTGACAGGCATGATGGAGCTTTAATGGTTACTTATAATACGACTACAAAAAGTTAATGTTAATCGGGGTTATCTGATTATTTTTACGGAATGTGGAGAATAATATAAGTATAATAATTTTATTTTTATTTAACATTCGTGCCTGTTACTTTACTTTACCGTAATTTAATAATGAAATTTAATGTACCTATATTATGCATATTAAGTACTTATTCATAATATATATTATGTACTTTATTGCTGTTGTAGTTTTGCAAATGTATTTTGCTTGATTCTGACTTTTTTATTTTAATAAACATGTTTTACACTCCAAGTTTTTTGAATTTTCTAGAAAAATTTCAGTTATGATATTAAACCGATTAAAAAATAGGACGAAGGAAGGAAGTGATTTATGGTTATTTCTTAAATAAATAAACTTTCTTCAAATTAAGGAACATGTACGTCACATTATCGGTGTCTGCCTTGATATAGGAAAAGAGGGAAGCAGATGTACTTTGAAAATAAATATCTATAGGATGTCTCTAAAAGGTCTTTACAAAATCCTACCACAAGTTTTTGGGCTCCGAATAATTCGATTGAACCAAACATACGTTGGTCCAAAAGTCCTTCCTTAGGTACTGAGTTAGAGGGCGCTAAAAAATATCTTTCCAAATCGTTTTTTAAGTATATCTACAGAACGGTTTAAAGTAGAGACTTGAAATTTGGTGGGTTAATAAATCTATAAGGAAGCTACAATGTGATGGTATTACAACCAAAATAATATTGTTTAGTGTCGGACTTATAGGGGGGGACTCAGTGTTTTTTTGGATATTTTTTGTAGGGTATCGAATTTTTTTACAAAATAACAAGTATTATGATAGATACGCTCAAGACAAAAAAGGTATACTTGTTTGACTTGCGTTACCTCAACTGTTTGCGAGATATTTAACTTCGAAAATTCTTTTTGCTATAAAAACAATTTGTGACTTACCCTGTAAAGTAAAAAATATTGGGTCACTCTAATACAGCTGATTCTACGTCCAAAACTAAGCATAAATGGTTGTAGAAACCGACCCCCAAAAATGTTTCCTCACTAAAATACAGGGTGTTGAAAGATATATTTTTATTCGCCCTCTATCTTTTTAGGTATATCTACAGAACGGTATAAGATAGAAATTATGTTTAGTTTTGGACGTAGAATGAGCCGCATTAGAGTGACCCAATATTTTTTACTTTACAGGGTGTCACAAATTGTCGTTTTAATAAAAAAAAAAATTTCTAAGTGAAATATCTCAGTTGAGTTAATGCAAATCAAACAAGTATACCTTTTTTACGTGTCTTGAGCGTATCTAAGTATCATAATTCTTATTATTTTGTAAAAAAATTTAATCCCCTTCAAAAATTATTCAAAAAAAAACCCTGAGACCTCTTCGATAAGTACGCCACTGAACAATATTATTTTGGTTTTAATATCAACAAATTGTAGCTCCCTTATAGACTTATTAACCCACCAAATATCAAATCTCTAGTTTAAACTGATCTGTAGATAAGTATACTTAAAAAATTATTTGGAAAAATATTTTTTAGCGCCCTGTAACTCAGTAAGGAAGAACTTTTGGACTAAGGTATGTTTGGATTAAACGAATTATTTTGAAAAGTAAAGTAAAGACCTTTTAGAGACACCTGTATATTAGGCAAAACTGATGTTAATATTGTTTTTACTTATTTAGGAGTATCACTCCCTAAATTTTGACGTGACATAATTTAATACTTTACAGGTGTCCTAAGAAGAAATTTTTATGTTTTTACAAAATATTTTAAATTTCTGTATGTACATTTCCTAAACTATATAAAAATATTTCTGCAATGGGGGAGATTTTAGGAATATTTAATACAAATAAGTACTAAAAATGGTTAACAAACATAAATAAATAATAAAAATTATGTATTTGTGAAATTAACTAAAGCATTTTGTGTTATTGTGACGGTGTTTATATTTTTAATAAGAATAAAATGGCAGTAAGTATCTTTTTAAATAATTTCTGTTCCACTATGTTTGTTTATGTACATTTATTTCATTTTATAGCGAAAACGTAATAAAACCAGGACAAAACGTAAGTATTTCAAAATCACGATTAGATCATTAGATCTAAAATGCGAATTAGTAGATAACCACAAAATAAATAAATTAACAAATAGATTGAAGGCTCATTTTGTTGGAAACATCAAGCGAAAATTTTTACAATTTGCTTACCTACTATTGAAACATTTCCATAAAACAACTTTGATTTTACAGAACAAGAACCAACCAGACCTGAGCTATTCTCTGCAGCCATATATAAAGTCCTGCAAAATCATATTCTCTCATCAGAAAACTATAATCAAATACTGCTATGCATGTGTGATTACAAAGGGTGCGATATCAGTTCCCAACATTCAAGAAACGAACCATATTCGCATGTAATAGTGGTTTGCATTAAATTTTTGAAAGGAGGCTTGTTTCAACCCATTGGATCTCTCATCTATCAACGAGATAGATTAGATGAGAGCATTTCAGCTATTATTAAGATGTTACGCATGTATGTTGAGACGTTAAATGAATTGGGTTATGAGATTCTGGGATCGGTTTCATCATGCGATATAATTTTCGAGCGGATTTTCGGATATCTTGTAAACGTAAATAAAGTTGCAGAGTTATGTAGTTACATTCTAGAATACTAAGCAGTTTTTTCCAGATTTCTTCGCAATCAGCAAAGGATGACGCAAGTCCTATGATTTATGAAATTGGTTCAACAAGACTTGTACACGTTTTTGACATTTTCTGCTTATATTCCAAGTTTACTACTAAATGGACCGAACATGACATTTATAGTTATAATGGCTCCGAGTTTGGTACAAGCTCATGGTTTTACATTTACAGTTCTCACTTTTGTCTCCTATACAAAGATGTCCTAGAAAGATTCCATCTTGCCGATATACCTATAAACTTAAAACTATTGAAGATATTATCAGAACGAATAGCGACAGGTAAGTATGTCATAAATAAATATCAAAACCTAAACAATTTTGTTATTGGTTTTAGGTAAGACGAACAGGGATGGTATGAATACTGTAGTAATATTAGAAAATATAACACACTTAATTATGTTATGTTCTTCACTAGTACTAATAAATATCAAGCTTCAAAAACTTCGTGTTGTTTTCATGAATTATGTAAGATGGTTACAAAATGTATGTTTCATGAAGGAAAAAGCTATGTCTGCCAATATTTCTACGCAACCACCGGATAATTTTTTTTATTTTTGCACTATTACGGAGCTTTACACGTATTACAACGTATATTCCAATCTAGAAGCTAACTCAATTTCAGAAAATATATCTGATGAAACAATCGCCTACGTATGCTCCTTAATAGATAAAGAATTGGTTCCATTACATCAGAGAAATTTCTTTCCAAAAGGACACTTGACACATATTAAGTCCGAAATTAATAAAGACACCACTGAGGATGTACCGTTTGTAAATCAGATGATCCAAACAATTCTTGGGATTTTGGAAATAGTACCGTCTTTGCCCAAGGAAAATTTTACGGTCAATATTTTTAATGTTCAGCCCGTCGCTTCTTTCATGCATCATGTGGTTAATGAAAAGAACAAAATTAAAACATCACCGTGTTTGGGTGCGCCTTCTATAATAATAGATACTGAATCGGCGTATGAAATTTTTAACAGACACGACGGAGCTTTGATGGTTACTTATAATACAACTACAAAAAGTTAATATTAGTTTAAGTTATCTGATGATTTTTACTGTGTGTATGTAATAATGTGTAATAATTTTATTTTCACTCAACTTGTGTCTGTAATACTGAATGACAATCTGTACAATGATTTAATAATCAAAATTAAAGTATACGTGTATATGTATTACGTATTCATAATACATATTATACGATGCACTTTGCTGTTGTAATTTTTGCAAATGTATTTTGCATGATTCTGACTTTTTTGTTTTAATAAATGTGTTTACACCAAATTTTTTGTTTTTTCTAGAAAGATTTCAGTTATGATATTAGATAGATTAAAAAATAGAACGAAGGGAGGAAGTGATATTATAATTATTTGTTAAAAACTTTCGAGTAAATTTTCTTCAAAATAAGGACATATACGTCACATTATCGGTGTCTCTGCCTTGATAGAGAAAAAGAGAGAAACACATGTCCCTTGAAAATAAATAATCTATATTAGGAAAAACTGATGGTAATATTGTTTATTTATTTATAGTCCGGGAGCTAGTGAATTTTTTAGTTTTTCCAGTCAGCAAACATTGATAGGATTGTTCAGTTAGTGATTCTAAATAAAAAATATTATATTATGTGTAGGGGTTTTCCGATGGGTTGAGTCAGAATCTGCCTTTCAAAATACAAAGGCGGTGCACTTAATTTTACATTAATGAAAATGCTTCTACTAACAAGCTGTGTACTAAAATTCAGTAATAAGACAGTTTGGCTGATCTGTAGGCACACCAAATATGTCTGGCATTGAAAAATTCAAATTTTTTTAACAAAATAATTGCACTTGTTTTGGTAGTCCTGAAAATTTGTCAGATGACAGTTTGCATTATAATAATAGCTTAAAATACAGTCTGGCTATAATACACGATCATCAAAGCCCTGCCAGACTCGTCTAATGCTCATAAGACTATATACGTTCGATTATACAGGGTGTTTAAAAAATACACCAAAATATTTCAGGGGGTGATTCCCGAGATCATTCTAAGAAAAAAAGTTCATATGAATATGGGTCCGAAAATCTTTTTTTAACCCTCCACCCCCTGGTTTGATCCACCTCTGGTGGAAATTTCAAAATGATTTACACACTATCTTATTAAGCCTAAAAACATTAGTGGATGTGGTGAATTTCATCATTTTACCTTGAACAGTTTCGGAGATAATAAATGAAAACCTTCTCAGGGTCACAAATTTAAGGGGCTATACCTAACTCAGAGGGTAAGCATTTTCGAACCCATGTTCATATGAACTTTTTTTCTTAGAATGATCTCAGGAATCACCCCCTGAAATATTTTGGTGTATTTTTGAAGCACCCTGTACAGATGATTGGTGTTGTACCTACCTTATCATAAAGAGTGTCTCAGGTTTTAATCGGGAAAATCTAACAGGTGATAGAACTTGCAAAAATAAAAAGAAAAGTTGATATGAACATGTATGTTTCAAAGCTTCGTTTTCGATATACAGCGTGTTCAAGTTAATAAAAAAAACTTTTCTTATGTATCTCAAAGACTACTTGAACGATTTTGATAAAATTTGGCAAGTTTTCAGTGACAAGTAAAGGGCTTCATTTGATGTAATTAGATTGAATTTAATTATTCCAAGGGCGGCGCTGGGGAATCCTAAGTAGATATTTTCAGAAAAATTGAGCACGCCACTGCTTTTTTATAAGTTTGATATTATTTTCAGATTGAGCAAATAAAAATACAATGTTTTTGTCTCTTGCGTTTTCTGTCTATCTTGCTTACTTTTCGAGAAACAAAATAAAATTTTCCTCACCAATATACCCCCACCACCACAAAACTTGAAATAAAAGGATTGTAATTTTTATCAACCCTCTAAAAATAAAGTGATATGGCAAGATAGTGTAAAAAAATCAAAGAATTTTCCTGCTTCGCATTCTCCTCTTATTTCTTTCTATTTTGGGTATAATTTGCATTTTTATATTTTCGTAGTTTCACATTCCACTACTTTGGCGTATTGTCGAGTACGGAACCCTCTTAAGAGCTTATTTATTTATTATAGTTCAAAATTTTCAGGCCTAAGTACCCAAAAAGTTTTTACGAACTTCAGAGCATAACGAATTAAGCACGTACTATTTAGAGTCTGGCGAGACTTTGGTGATTGAAAATAATAGACAGATTGGTTTTTTTCGTGGTATTATAGTACAGACTATCATGTGAAAAATTTTTAGCACAGGAAAAATAAGTTAAATAATTTTTTATTTTTGTAAATTTCAAGGTGCCGCCAGACTCACTTGGTAATTTTATAAATCAGCCAGACTTGTTTTCAAATATATGCCATGATAATATCAATTTGTATAATAAGTTTCAAAAATGTAAAAATAAGTGCAACGTATCCGAGAAATCGATCTGATTTTCAGATCAGCGGATTTATGGAAACAGTTCAGCCAGACATACTTTCCACAACTGGAGGTAAGCCATGCTGCTTTTTCTGTAAGTCTTATGATCTACTTTAGTAAATCAAAAAGATTCATAACTGGAAAAATAAGTTCAACTTATTTGTATTTTCCGCCCATGACCACATCGGAAAAATTTTGCCAGGCTCAGATTTAGTTGATTAGAATCACTAACTGAACAATCCTATCAATGTTTGCTGACTGGAAAAATTAGTACCAAAAAAATTCACTAGCTCCCGGACTATTGGAAGAATCACTCCCTAAATTTTGACTTGACATCATTTAATACTTTACCTACAGGTGTCCTAAGAAGAAGTTTTTGTTTTTCCAAAATATTTCAAATATTTTAAATGTCTTTACGTTTTCCTATGTAAAAATATTTCTGCAATGGTGGAGATTTTAGAAATATTTACAAATACTAAAAATGATTAACAAATATAAGTAATTAATAAAAATTATGTATTTGCCAAATTAACTAAAGCATTTTGTGTTATTGTGACTGTGTTTATATTTTTAATAGGAATAAAATGACAGTAAGAATCTTTTTAAAATAATTTATGTTCCATTATGTTTGTTTATGTACATTTATATTTATTTCATTTTATAGAGTAAACCTACCAAAACCAATGGTAAGTAAGTGAAAACCACAATTAAATCATTAAATCCCATTTTGTTGGAAACATCAAGTGAAAATTTTTGTAATTTGTTTACTTAAAACAATTTTGATTTTCCAGAACAGGGACCAACCAGACCTGAGCTATTCTCTGCAGCCATATATAAAGTCTTGCAAATTCATATTCGCTCATCGGTAAACTATAATCAAATACTGTTATGCATGTGCGATTACAAAGGGTGCGATATCAGTACCCAACATTCAAAAAACGAACCATATTCACATGTAATAGTGGTTTGCATTAAATTTTTGAAAGGGCACTTGTGTCAACCCATTGGATCTCTCATCTATCAACGAGATAGATTAGATGAGAGCATTTCAGCTATTATTAAGATGTTACGCATGTATGTTGAAACGTTAAATGAGTTGGGTTATGTGATTCTGGGATCGGTTTCAACATGCGATATAATTTTCGAGCGGATTTTCGGATATCTTGTAGACGTAAATATTAGAAATGCAGAGTGAATTACTTACTTTCTATACTATGCTGTTTTTTTCCAGATTTGTCCGCAATCAGAAGAGGGTGTCTTAGGTCCTATGATCTATGAAATTGGTTCAACAAGACTTGTACACGTTTTTGACATTTTCTGCTTATATTCCAAGTTTACTACTAAATGGACCGAACATGACATTTATAGTTATAATGGCTATGAGTTTGATACAAGCTCATGGTCTTACATTCATATTGCTCAGAAATGTTTCCTTAACAAAGTTAGCATAGAAAGGTTCCAAATTGCCGAGGTACCTATAAACTTAAAACTATTGTGTATATTGACACGACAAATAGTGGCACGTAAGTATTTTGATAAAATAAATCGAAACCTAAATAATTATTATTGGTTTTAGATAAGATGCATAATGATGGTATTAATGCTGTGGTAATATTAGAAAATATGACACACTTAATTATATTATGTTGTACACGAGTACTAGCATCTAATATTGGGTTTCCAAAAATTCGTGATGCTCTCATGAATTATGCAAGATGGTTACACACTCTGTATTTTAAAAAGAAAAAATCTTCACTAACCAATATTTCTATACAACCGCCGAGCAATTTTTATTATTTTTGTACTTCTGCGGAGGATTACAAGTATTACAACTTATATTGCAGTTTGGAAGCTACTCAATTATCAGAAAATATATTTGATGAAACAGTCTCCTATGTAAGCTCCTTAATAGATCAAGAATTGTTTCCATTAAGTACGAGAAATTTCTTTACAAGAGACTTGACACATCTTAAGTCCGAAATTGATAATGGCACCCTTGAGGATGTGCCATTTGTAAGTCAGATGATCCAGACAATTCTTGGGATTTTGGAAATAGTACCGTCTTTTCCCAAAGTACAGTGGCAAAATCTTACTGGCAGTATTTTTGATGTTCAGCCCGTCACCTGTTTCATGCATCATGTATTAAATGAAAAGAACAAAATTGAAACATCACCATATATAGGTGTGCCTTATGTAGTTATAGATGTTGGATCGGCTTATGAAATTTTTAACAGACATGACGGAGCTTTAATGGTTACTTATAATACAACTACAAACAGTTAATGTTAATTGAGGTTATTTCATGATTTTTTACTGTGTGTATGTAATACATAATGTGTAATAATTTTATTTTTATTCAACTGGTGTCTGTAATACTGAATAATACTCTACATTAATTTTATAATTATACAGGGTGTCTCTAAAGGTCTTTACAAAATTCTACCACAAGTTTTTGGGCTCAAAATAATTCATTTAAACCAAACATACCTTAGTCCAAAAGTTCTTCCTTACTGAGTCACAGGGCGCTAAAAAATATTTTTACAAATAATTTTTTCAGTGTATCTATAGAACGGTTTAAAGTAGAGATTTGAAATTTGGTGGGTTAATAAGTCTATAAGGAAGCTAGAATTTGTTGGTATTAGAACCAAAATAATATTGTTCAGTGGCGTATTTATCGAAGAGGTCTCAGGGTTTTTTTGAATAATTTTTGTATGGGATTAAATTTTTTTACAAAATAATAAGAATTATGGTAGATACGCTCAAGACACGTAAAAAAGGTATACTTGTTTGATTTGCATTAACTCAACTGTTTGCGAGATATTTCACTTTGAAAATTTGTTTGTTATTAAAGCGACAATTTGTGACACCCTATAAAGCTAAAAATATTGGGTCACTCTAATAGGGCTCATTCTACGTCCAAAACTAAGCATAATTTCTATCTTATACCGTTCTGTAGATATACCTAAAAAAAAATAGAAGACGAATAAAAATACATCTTTCAATTTTAGTAACGAAACATTTTTAGGGGTCGATTTCTACAAACATTTATGCTTAGTTTTGGATGTAGAATCAGCTGTATTAGAGTAACCCAATATTTTTTACTTTACAGGGTAAGCCACAAATTGTTTTATAGCAAAAATTTTTCGAAGTTAAATATCTCGCAAACAGTTGAGTTAACGCAAGTCACACAAGTATACATTTTTTACGTGTCTTGAGCGTATCTATCATAATTTTTGTTATTTTGTAAAAATATTCAATACCCTACAAAAAATATCCAAAAAAACACTTAGTCCGCCCTACAAGTACGACACTGAACAATATTATTTGGGTTGCAATACCATCACATTGTAGCTTCCTTATAGACTTATTAACCCACCAAATTTCAAGTCTCTACTTTAAACCGTTCTGTAGATATACTTAAAAAACGATTTGGAAAGATATTTTTAAGCGCCCTGTAACTCAGTAAGGAAGGACTTTTGGACTAAGGTATGTTTGGTTCAATCGAATTATGTTGAGCCCCAAAACTTGTGGTAGGATTTTGTAAAGACCTTTTAGAGACACCCTGTATTTAAAGTACCTACCTACATGTATATTTATTAAGTACTCATAATACATATTATACAAATGTATTTTGCATAATTGTGACTTTGTTTATTTAAATAAAATAAATTTTAAACCAAGTTCTTCAACTTTACTAGTAGACGAGTGTGATTTGGAAAAAAAAATTATGTATAAGGTAGATACATACCTAGATATTATTGTTATACAAAAATACTAAACAAAACTAACGTACAAGTGACCTAAGAACACTCTGTATATGTCGATTTTTCCAGAATATTTGAAATATTTGAAATTTCTTACGCATCTGAAGTACTACTACAATATTTCTAAAATGGTGGCAATTCTAGAGGATCAAAGCGACTTTATAATATTAATAAATTAGAATAAACTAAATAAAAAATGTTAGATTAGCAGTAGGTGATTTTAATTATTTGTATGACTGTATTGATATTTAAAAAAAAATGACGGTAAGAATCTTTATTATTTAATTTCCAATAAAATAATTAATATTTATTTTGTTTAATAGAACAAACGTTTAAGAAGGAGCCAGAACAATGGTAAGTAAATTTATTATTTTACTTAAAAATTCTAAACATTTTATTCATATTTCTCTTCTAGAAAACTCACCTAAACCTGAGTTATTCTCCCAGGCTATTTATACCACGTTGAAAAATTATATTACCACAACGGAAACTAATCAGAAAATCATGCTAACTATGAACAACTACAACATGTGTGATATTAACTCCCAACATCCAAGAAACGAACCATACTCTCATGTTATCTTAGTCTGTGTTAAATTTATGGAAAAAAATCTATACCAACCCATTGGTTCTCTTGTCTATAAACGAGATAAAGTAAATGAAAGCATCGCAGCTTTTATTAAGATGTTACGCATGTATGTTGAGATATTAACCAACTTGGGATATGTAGTTGTGGGATCAGTTTCTACATCCGACATAATTTTCCAGAAGACTTTCCAAAATCTTGTAAATAATTACCTACCTAATAGTAAAATAACGTTTTTTACTTTACAGGATTTTTCAGGTTGGTTCAAATCATAGACGCATCTCCGATTTATTGTTATATGAAATTGGTTCTTGTAAACTAGTGCATGTTTTCGATTTTAAAAATTTGTTTGTCCAAGTTATACAAAAATGGATAGAATATGATATATACAGTTATAATGGTGTGCAGTTTAGTGTAAGCTCATGGTCTCATATCAAAGCTGCTATATTATTATGTGAAAAATATTATTTGGACGCCACTTTTTTAGGATGCTTCGTTCACCTCGACTTAGCTGTAAACATAGCAGTAATTCGTATGCTACAAAAACAAGTATTTGACGGTAAATGCTTTGAATATTTATTTATAAACGTTTTCTAATAAGATTTTTTAGGAAAAATGTCCCATGAAGCTATCGCTGCTCTATCAATTTTAACAATAATGACAAACATATTTATATTATTATGTCCATCTATATCGGTTAATTTCCAAGATAAAAAAATTCGCAATCTCCTCATGGTTTATATAAAATGGTCACGAAGCGCCTATTTCAAACAGAAGAAATCT
Source organism: Pediacus dermestoides (assembly GCA_963942485.1). Taxonomy (NCBI): domain Eukaryota; kingdom Metazoa; phylum Arthropoda; class Insecta; order Coleoptera; family Cucujidae; genus Pediacus; species Pediacus dermestoides. The sequence continues at coordinate 30,316,800 of OZ012627.1, read as the reverse complement.
CCATTAGTTGTTAAGGGTTGTGTGAATTATGATGCTTGGTCCCCAAACAAAGCTATTAAATCAAGTAGAAGTAACGAATTTGTAAGCAATGCAGTAAGCTATATCGCTGACTTATTAGAAAAAGATTTCATAGACCAAATTACCCCTAGCATCTTTCCAAAAGACTTACTTACACATATTAACACTGAAATTAAGAATTGTAATATTGAAAAAATGCAGTTTATGGTTCATTTGACAAACACACTTGTGGGTGTTTTAAAGATTGTAGAGTCTCTTGAAACGGATGAATTAAAAGTACTTGACAAGCACTGCTTCAATATTGAGCATGTGGATTATTTTGTATATCATGTGAAAATGGTAAAGAATAAATGTCGGAATTCGGTTTATAAGGGTAGGGGGTATCCAGTATTGGATTTGGAAGCGGCTTATGAAGCTTTTAACCGAAAAGATGGAGCTTTAATGGTTAGTTATGAAAGTATAAAAAATTAATTTTTATTATTTTAACGTGATGATGTATTGTAAAAATTTTTTATCAAATGGTAGTACTCAATAGTTTTATTAAAATTTTTGTAGGTAATAAAATTTATTGTTTTATTACAGTTACAGGTAATTTGTACAAATATATTCTTGTAGTTTGAGTTTTTAGTGTGTGATATTTTTTTGTGTAAAACTATTTATAAACATGTGGGTGATTTAATAAATATATTTTACTCCAAGTTGTTCGTGTTTTATAGTAAATTTTCGATTGTATCGTCCAGAAATGTTTGGATTTTCCAAAAGAATATCGTGACAGTTAATTTAAAACATACCAAACGCAAACGTAGACCAAATTTTTTGTTGGTCTCAAAATTTTCTTAAAACTTTACTTATACAGGATGTCCCTGCTTTATTTGTCAGTTTCTAAAAACATTTAATAATAAATCAGCTCGAGTATATACAGGGTGTACCTATATACAGAAATGCTAAACGAAGTAATAAATATCTATAAATTTTAATCCATTGTCTACTTTTAATAAATTTTAGTTTTGTGATTATTTTTATTAGTCTAGTTTTCATGGACGTGATTTTTTCGAAGCGAATTTACTCGAAAACAGTTCAAGATACAAAAATCTGCTGAGACTACCTTTTTTGTGTAAAAATAAACCAAGTTTCAAAATTTGATATAAAAAATTTAATAGTTATCCTCACAAAAAATATTGGGCATAATATATCCAACACCAACCCTGTATGTGACGCCCCTAGCAAAATTTCTGAAAATTGGAAAAAGAAATATGTGGCAAATTATAAAAACTTCAAACTCACCAAATTTCATGAATCTACCTCAAACAGTTGCAAAGATATTACAGAAAACTCTTCTTTGGGGTCCCCCTTTCGGGGGGTTGTAGCCTCCTTAGGAAGCATTTTTCAACCTATATTTATTGAAACTTTTTGCATTAATTTTGAACGTAGAATCAGCTGGTACATTTTGGCAGGCTAATTTTGGGACACCCTGTAGAATTTAAGATTTAAACTGCCCCTGAAAACTGAAAAAATCTGTTAGTTGTATATTTGGTTGCTGAAACTTAACGCCCTTTGTAATCAATAAGGATCAAGGGCTGAGGGGTGGTTGTAGTTAAGCGTGGTGTTTACATTCTTGCAGGTATACACATTCTTTAGGTTAAAATTTACAATTTGTGCTACTAATAAAATATAAAAATTACAAATTGTGTGTACCACATTCTATTCATCAATAAATCAGGTATTTTTCCAAGCAAACACCCTGTACAAACACACTAATAGAAAAAAATATTTTTTTCCAGTTAGAACACAAAGAAAAATATGTCGGCTGTTAAGGATATGAAAAAGGAAATGGGTTCTAGTTCGATTGCGACTGCCTCGTCCTTAGGAGTGTGTGATTTTCTTCGGCAAATATACAAAATGTTCAGACTATTATTGACTTGTGCCGCAACCGGTTTCGAAAACATTGAACCTCCTAGTAAGTCACTTAAACAAAAAAATTTTTACATATATTTCAATCGAAACGTTTATATTCTCAAGGATTTGTCTCGTGGAAATATCCATTTTAAAACCAAAAAAAGTCATACTATCTAAACTGCTATTTAATTTTAGATTTGTTTCCAATTTACCTATAACTTTATCATATTTTCTTTACAGATACAGGAGGCTTCATACCCAGAGGTTTTCCAGTAGCCTCCTATACCTTCTTAAAAACGTACTATGATGAAATCATTCGAAAAAGCAAAAGAATAGATCGAAAGATTTTTTTGACTATGAGCGACTACAAAATCAAAGACATCAATCTAGCGCATCCAGAAACCGACTCTGTTTCCAATGTCATTATTTTTTGTGTTAAATTTGTTAACTCCCAAGGGTTCCAACCAATTGCTTCTCTGTTATATAAAGCTAATGAACCCGAATCCAGCTCTATAGCTATTTGTGCATTTATACATAAGTTGATTTTTGGATTAAATCAAATTGGTTTTGTGGTTGTTGGAAGTGTGTCGCCGCACTATTATATTTTTCGAAGGGTTTTCAGCATACTTACAGAAGTAAGTGATTATTTATCGCAGGTAAACTATTCTTTCTATAAAATTATTTTTTAGGTTGATATCACACAAACCTCGTGTACTGATCCTGAAACTACATTAGTTTATAATTTAGACGAGATAAAGGGAATTGTCCACATTTTTGACTTGTGGAAGTTGTATGATGCATTTTTCGAAACGTCGAGAGTACGAGATTCGCTATTTGTTCATTTTGATAGGGTGTTAACTTGTGAATGGGATCATTATGATTATATGCAAATAAAAAAACCTCAGTTATTTACTAAGAAACTCCTCACTGCTGAGGATATTTTGAAAACTCCTTCTAAGTACATCTTGAATACTAAAGTTTTAGATTTATTAAGAGGTTCCCACCGTGGTAAGTCTCCTATTATTGTTAAATTATTAAAACAAGTTTCTGATAATTGTTTAATTATTGCAGAAAATCCAAACACAGAAGGCACCAGGATCTTCTTCGAATTTCTATCGTTAATATACGCACCTTTAGAAACAGGAGATATGGAACTCAACAAAATGAATCAGTTAATGGAAATTTGGGACATTATTACAGAAGCCATAGGAACTCTTCACTTTTCTAGCAAACCTAACTTACTAGTATATGAATCTTACCCGCCTTCACCTAAAACCTTAGAAGGGTATGTACGCAATTACTTGGAGAGAAATCCCTCCGAAAAAACCAAAAAACTAAAAGAGAAAAAGCAGGAAGTCAAAAAAAGTCATTATCCAGAATATACAGGACCGAAAACATACAGGACGAATCCTCCAGCTCCAGAGGACGCTTTCATTGTGGACCCGACTAAAGAAGAGGTGTTAGAATCGATAGAACGTCAAGTAGCTGCCGGTTTTCTTATTAGATACGAATTGGCTAATGTATGGGCATGTTCAGTAGGCAGTTTGAAAAATGTAGTAGATGATTTTATTACTCGTTTTCCAAAAGATAAGATGGTACACGCAAGTTCTTTTGATGTTCGACATGTTGATTGGTTTGCGGCATATATTAAATCTAAAAATCACGATCTTGCCACCAGTATGAATAACGACTATGTACTACTGGACTTAGACTTGGCCTTTAAAAGTTTAAGCCCCTTGGATGGTTCTTTTGAAATATTCTAAAACTAAAGAAGGGGCGTTTTTAATATAATTTTTATTTTTTTTGTGCTTTTGACTGGTTTTTATTGTGAATATATACAATTTCTTACACTTTTCAATTATTCTACTGTCATTTGAAAATATTATTAAAATATGTTATGTGTCTATCTAAAAAATTGTAAAAAAACAGATAAAATATTTTTATAAGAAATCTAATAATTTTAATAAATAAATATGTGTAAGTTTCATTAATAAAAAAAATTCATTTAATTTCAGTTACATTTTCACCAAGTAAATATAATTAAATTTTTTCTTATGGTATAAATCAATTTGGAAGATTTTGAGATTAGAATGTTAAAATAAATATCATGCACCTGCTCCTTAGGCAACTTCCAATTCACTAAAGGATAATACAGTTTTCTGCTATTATAATGGCTATAACTCCTAGTGACGAGCAATAGATGTCACTGCACTTCAAAAGTGTATAACTAATTAAAATAAGCGATTAGATTATTAACTAGTTAAGCGTTTCGTTTTCAAATTACATACCGCGTAATTTTATTTAGCTCATTTAACATTCATAAGCAAGTTAATAATGTATGGAATATGGATTGGCAAACATGTCAATACTGTAAGGTTTTTTGACTAACTTCAGAACAGTCGTTGTTTACCGAATTTTTGTGGTTATTTCATTTCTTCGTTTTACCGCATAAAATGGGTGAAAAGCAATTATCCGCAGTGGAAGCCGAATTGTACGACCGACAAATTCGATTGTGGGGCATTGAGTCACAAGAAAAGTTAGTAAAAGTTTATCAATTTTCAGTAGAGTTTAAATACTTAAATTTGTAGGTTACGTGCGGCAAATGTCCTTTTGATTGGAGTGCGAGCTTTGGGCTCTGAAATAGCCAAAAACATCCTACTCTGTGGCATTAACTCATTAACAATCCTAGATGATGCAGTTGTAACCGAAGAGGATCAGTCAAAGAATTTTCTGTTGAAGAAGGACAGCATAGGGAAAAAGGTATGTACGAGTAGATCAGCTACTAGTTCGTAACTTAGTAAGTACTATTGTGGTTTAGATTGCTGAGGAAGTTTTATTAAGAGCACAAGCTTTGAATCCTTTGGTAAAAATATCAGTTGACACTGAATCTCCAACAAAGAAAGACAACAAATACTTCGAGAAGTTTACTATTATTGTGGCCACTACCATCAAAACCGATTTACTACTTAATATTGACAAAATATGCCGTTCGAAGAAGATAAAACTTATCTACGGAGATGTCTTCGGCATGTTTGGATATTCCATTTCGGATTTCCAGGAGCACAACTATTTTGAGTAAGTAAAACTAAGCAACATAAGCATTTGATAATACAGGCAACTTTCAGGGACCGAGTTAAATTTAGTGGTAAAAAGCGTACGCATGGTGGTGCAGAAAAGGAAACAGTAAAAGAAAGCGGCAGCATTATCTACCCAGATTTAAACAAAGTATTAATACTTCCCAACACCAAACAAAATGCAGGTTCTATCAAAAAAACCAAACGCAGAAACGAGTATTTCTTCCTAATGCTATGTTAGTAAACTACACTTATTTAGCGTTGCTATTATTAACGTCTGAATTGTATTTTTAGCTTTAATCGAATTTCGAAATCGATTTGATCGTAATCCTTCTATTGAAAGCAAAGCCAAAGACATCGAAACCTTGAAAGAAATCAAATCTGAAGTCTTCCAATTGTATGATGTTGATGAAGCGAAGTTAGGTGATGACATTTTCCAGTTGGTGTTTGATGAAGTTGTACCAGTTTGTGCTATTTTGGGAGGAGTAATCGCCCAAGAAGTTATTAAGGCTGTTTCGCAAAAAGATGTGACCATTAACAATGTGTTTTTATTTGATCCAATCACGTTTAACGGAAAAGAAGAAACTGTGGGAGCTTAAATACTACGGAATTTTTTTACTAATTAAAATTTATAATAAAGAACAAATTTTTAATTTGGAATAGCCTATATTTGTATTTTTTTTATTTAAAATAATTGACTTCATGCAGGCTGGCAAGACATTAATTATACAAATTTCGCTACTTCGTTTTTGTAACAATAAAACTTGTAGTTAGTTCATTATTAAATAGCTATTCTCAAAAATCCAATTTTATAACAATCTTGGTTAATACTCGTAACTTTTTGTACACAAAACTCTGCAAACTTACAAACAGGTTAATGAAATAATCAAATAATACAGCCAAACGTATATTTTTGTTTTAAAAATAGGTAATCTATAACCCCCCTTCATCCCTCCATTGTGGAAAGGACTTCCCTGTTAATATCCAAACTATAGGATATATGAAATACATCTTGAACATAAAGTATAGCAAGTTAAGGTCCGCTGAAATAAAAACAAAATAAAATGTACGTTAAAAAATACCTAATAGATCTATTTAAAATTTTCAATAACATTAATTAAAATGTTGTAGATTTCTTCAATTTTTGAAAACAATTGTAATAAAAAAACACTGAAAATATTGAAAAAATTCTTGTATATGATATGAATAGATAAGGAATCCCAAGTAAAAAAAAAGTTTTCGGTGGTTGAATTTTTTTGGAACATTGGAACAAGATCTAGTAAACTTTTTTTGGTGAACTAAGTTAGTAAAACCTTTTTATTTGAAAAATTGTTTTGAACTTAAACCAGGGCCTAGAAACTGGAAAAATCGACAATCTCTAGGTACAGAAAATCGCTTTGTAATATTTCTGATGTGAAACATTTTCGTCTTATTTAGAATTTTCCATTCGCCAACAATTCTGACATTTTTATATAAAAAATTTAGAGCAGTAAATTAAAATAAACATTTTCCTCGGCACGCACAAATAAACTCACGTGCTTTATTGTCTAGTTACGACAGCAGTGACGATTTATTTTTAGTACTAAGGCGCTTGAAATGTATATCAGTTTGGTAAAAAATTAGGGGAAATATTTATAAAGTGCACATTATAAAATGATAGCTCGTTAGCTCTAATGAATAAATTAAAAGAACAACCCATCTTGTTTGGCAAAGTACTTTGTATGTTTTCTATTGACGAAAAGAAAAGGACCAATGTATGATAAACGACGTCACGGGTTTAAAAATACACTTTCTATCTCAACGCGTCGCGACGTCCGTGGTGTGTCTTTGAAAGGGTCATTCAGTCACATTTCTTACCAGTTAAACAAACGTCGTCGCATTGTTTTTACAAAACTACAACACAAACCATTCGACTCCTTCATCACAGCCCCCTAAAAACCAAGTGAAACTAAACCAAGTGCCAACTAAACCACCCTCTTAACTCAACAGGTGGTTTCAAAAAGGACATGTATTAAATTGTCGGTACCGCGTTGATTCCCTTAAAACGAGTTCGTTTTGCTTTGTCTGTGCCGTCTTCTGAAATGGATCGTGATGACGATGATGGGGTTGGGTTTGTGGCGGAGAGTCACTTTTTGAAAAGTCCGACTGCCGAACAACAACAAGCCATGGCGCTTCTGCAAATCCCTTCGAGGGCTGGCAGGGAAGGCAGCATTTCGTCCAATGTCAGTGATTTGGATGTGCCTATTTATTCGTCGGAAAATTTGACGACTAGCGCAAAGAGGCCTGTGCATGGGGTAAGTAAGAAAAAAAGTTTTTGAGTTTGTTCGGGTTGTAATAAGGAAAATATTTCACCCTGTGGATATAGTTGTTGTAGTAAAGACGAATTTTCAAATTTAAAACTGTAAAACTTATTTTTTAAACGCGACTGACTAAAACTTGAAATCCTGCAAATATTTCAAATTTGATAAAAAAAAATGGATTTTATATATTTCTTTTTTTTCAAAAATGGCTACAAGATAAAAGTATGTAAAAAATGTTTAATATTAGCAAGTTTTATGTAATTTTGTTGTTGATTATTCTCGAACCAAATCCGTAGAATCCAAAATATTTCAATGCAGTTAGATTTTGGTGCCAACTAGTGATATTTTAACATATTGGACCCATGACAATTCAAAATATATTAGAAAAATGCTAAATGAGTTGTGAACAAATCTTTAAAATAACCATCAGCATTTAGAATATCCTCCTAGGAATTATATGAGTAATTTTAAAATATTTCGTTTATCTCACTTTCGATTTCCAAATTGATACTAATCAGTTCGATTTCATAAAATTCCCTTACACACCTGTAAAATATTTTTGTGGAATAACAAATTTTGTAATTTTTTAGCATTTATATCGTTATCTACCCACTAATATTCATATTTTGACAATAATAAAGAAATTCAGCTTAAAATTTTACTTGTTTTAAATAGAAATTCAATGAAATGTGTACATTATGTAATGAAAACCACAGAAAAACTGTAAATATTTGGACAAAAAGTAAATTTATTCCAAGGCCAAAACTCCAGGACTATAGAAATAATATATATTATACAGGGAGGTCAAAGTGTAGTGTGCTACGTATATGTTACATTAAATTGAAAAAAAAAGTTGCGGATTATCAATAAATATAACTGTACCAAGTATAATTTTATTTCTATATTGGATAAGTACTTTTGAATTTCCATCCTGTATACTATATCAAACGATCTCTAGAATCTAGAATTAATAAGTATAAAAAACCTATTTCTTGTTATTTATAATTAGATAAGTTATAAATCCTATTTTTCTACGAAAATGCGGAATGACGTTTTTTCTGACAAGATAATCGAACTTGAAAGTAGGCTTTTGAAAAACTAGTACGGAAAATTAGTGTGGAAATTTTTTTCCGCACACATTTTTTAAACTTTCCGCACGCAAACAAAAACATAAAGAAATACTTACATTTAGTTATAATTGTAACATTTATTTAATATCTAACAACCGGAGGAGTGCACATTAGTTCATCGCTTTCGCTATAGTTTTGAAACTCCATGTTTATATTCACGTAATTTGATCTCAAAATCAAAATTATTTCGATGACAGGACACAATTTATAAACTGTCAACAGCTATGAGCTTTCAGTTCTATGACAACAAACTCACTTGATGTTTTTTTTAATTAGAAAAAATTTACAAATAATTTTATTTTTTACGAATTCCACGTTTTCGTAGAAAAAATCGTATGTAACACGCTTGCGGAAATGGCCCATGACAATACTCGTGTGATTGCAGCACTCGCTATCGCTCGCGTTGCAAATTTCACACTCGTATTGTCATGATGCGTTTTCCGCACTTGTATTACAATATACTATTTTGTATCATTTTTTTAATTACCTGAATTTGATATAATTATTCACATAGAAAAAATCCGATTTTCAAAATAAGTCAGGGTGCTAACTAAAATTTGCTATTCTGAAACTTGGAAAGGATGCCAAGTTCTTTAAATGATGCTATTCTAAAACGCATATTGCAGTTTATTGATGTGATGACTTTCAAGTCAAATAACTTTATCAGTTTCACCAGCTTATTTCGTAGATATTTTGAAATAAAAATGAAATATTTATTTACAAAAAACTACATTTTTTGAAAAAGTTTATTCTTTAGCTATTTTATTTAGAAAATGTAACTAAATATGGAGAAATTGTATTTTAAAATAAAAAAAATAGATTTTTGTTTTGAAAGATAGCGAACTAATTTTTGATTTGTCAAAATTAAGACGAGTTTGTCTAAAAGCCGAACGTTAATAGTGTTATTCGCTTTTCTTTGGCACATAACTTAATTTCGTCAATAAAATAAAATAAAATAAAAAACCAATCCAAGTTATTCAGATACTAAACCATTTATCTATGTCATTATTTTTACAATGATATCGGTAGCTAAGCTGCAGTTCGTAAAAATAATTAGGGTCTAAAAATACTTAATTTTAATTATTTCAGATAAAAAAAAATTATCTGGAATTTTAGTTATTACGAACTGCATTGTCATAATAAAAATAAATAAAATTGGAATTTGTTCGTGTACCGAGCAATGTAAAAACTGCTGTTAAAGTTACTGAAAGAAAATCATCAGTACAATAACAAGACACCAAGGAGTGAAAGTAAATTTATATTTGGCATCTTTTTGAGTTTGGAAGATTAGGAATAAAGTGATTTTTGAAAAAATTTAAGCGAATCCGACTTCAATTTGAAGACAAAAATAAAAAAATATTGAAAATGAATTTAAAACAAATTCATTATGCTCTATTCCTGAAAATAGCCCATTAGAACTGGCAGTTTTGACGGAATTTTTGTTTTTCCAGTCTTCAAATTTGTACAGTGTTTTCTAAAGTGAAAAATAAAACGTTGTATGAACCTTGATGTTTATAAATCTCGGACAACTTACAAACTTGGTTGCTCTCGAATATAAACATCCACATTATGCCCTTAATACATAAATAGTTATTTTAATACTGAATCTGAAAGTAATATAATGAATCGTCTGGAATACAAAAATTGTTAATGAGACTATCCCATGAAAACAGAAACTGTTTGAATAGGTACTCAAAAAATCGTTTTCTACAACATTTGCTCCATTATTTAAATAAGAATTTTGAAAAATATCCAAAATGCCTACGTCCAATTTGTTATCTGAAATAATACAAAATATTCGCATTTGAATATTTAAAGTTAATGGACGCACATGACTTATATTTACGTATGCAACGTGTTTACATTCCAAATTTAAATATCTAAATTTTCACTAGATTGCGCAACAGGTACGCTAATAAAACCCACGGAAAAAAAATCTCGTGAAAAATCGTCATCCCATGGCGCCATAATTGCTCCAAATTAACTCATATTGAAACTCTGGATTATCCTATGTAAAGTACCTAATCACCAAACTGATGAAATAATGCGTAATGAATGCAAATACTCTCGTCGACTGGTTTAATAATAAAATCTGCGTCACAGTGTCAACATTTCAAATCGCTCGTTGCAGACACACCCGTTATACAAACCAATCAAAAGCCAATACGCCTCGCAAGCCTTCTATTGATCCCAAAAATAACCTAACCTGTTTTCGGATACATTATAATCTTATCCTTGACTTTTGCTACATGCTACATAACTTTATACCCAACAATTTTATGAATGCCTCTTCCAGACAAAAACAATCCTGTCGCAATAAATTGCAATGTTGGATCCAGAAGGACCTCAATAACACGTGACACTGACGTCATATTACGTTTCAGTCAATCTAAGGACGTTCTGAGGTCGAGTTTTCCAGCATTTTCAGCACGGCTTTCCACTGTGACGTTGTCGGAAAATTTCGTGGGAAAAACAGTCTAAGATTGTTGTTAATTGTCCTGATTTTTGAGTAAATTTGTTCGAATAAGGGTTGATTTTAAGGAGTACAGTAGAAACAGGTATGAAGTGGGAATTTGTGATTATTAGGATTAACACCGGGTAGCATGTGGCCGGGTTTTAGATTAATTTATTGGTGGGTTTTTGTTGTATTGAATGCAGAATATTGTATGCTGATATCAAAGTAATTTTATGTAAGGTTGTTGATTTTCCTCTAAAGGACATTGAATTGCTAATATAATCTATTTTTATCGGTAATTTGCATACAATATGTTGGGGATTTTTTTTAATTTTGAATAGTATTTTATGTGAAATGTATAGTGAATTATTTATTAGTATTTTTGAACCAAAATAAATTATTTATTTTTCGTCAATGCAGCTTAGTAGGAAAAAATGGAAGCAGAGGTGAGATAAATTATATAATTTAGCAATGGAATTATTGTTGAAATAAATGTGGTTTATAGGCTATTTTTTTCAATTATTGATAAAGTTTAAATTTAAATTTTTTCTCGAAGATTAAAAAAATCTAATCACTTCTTTCAATTTCATGGATTATTCAAAAATTTATTTGTAGCTAATTTCGTAAAATTATAACTGAATAAAAATTGCATATGTTCTGAAGAAGCTTACATAGATGAGCAAAACTGTTATCAGATTGAATTAATTTGTTTCATTTAATATTAAAATAGGAATTTCAGCAGCTATGAAATTAATTCTTGAGAAATTCCTTAAAAGTCCATACTAAATTACAGAAGTTTTGTTATTTGGTCATTAATTTTGTTTCTCTTGGATAACTGCCAGTTTTTACAAAGATTTCTCACCTCATAAAAAAACTTCTACAAATACAATATCTAATTTAAATTAAAAAATAACCTACCACAAAATCTGATTAAATATATAAAACTTCATTATATTTTTGTCCTAAAATCTGTTTTGCTTTAAAACGCGCATGCAGACAAAGGAACTAGAATCGAAAGAGGAAAATCGTTCCAATATCTCAACTACTGCTTCAGCTGCTACCACAGCTTCGAAAGCTGAACATTGGGTAAGTTTACAAAATTATACGAAAGCGTCATTTAGTGTTAGTTAAAATCTATATATTTCCTATTCCCAAGTGAATGAGATTAAGAAAATTTCTGAATTCATTGAAAAATTAGTTTTTATTTATTATAAAGTTACATCACAGTAACTGAGTCATTAGATATAATGTATTTTAAATCCGAAGATAACATCAACATAATATTTACTTGTAGGTTGTAGGCATAAGAGGATGTCACCAATTGACCCATGTCCAAATTGTTTTTATGTATTTAATTGGTAAATAGTACTATACGCTACTATACAGTTTGGGCGTTTAGATGCTCGTATTATAAAAACCCCTTTCAATTGAAACTAATTCGGTATAACAATGTAACGATCCGTAACAAAAAAATCAATAAAATTCGTACACTCAAATCGTTTTATTAGTTAAATTGCATCGTCATCCAAATTTCCAACTGCATTAAATTTATTTCCTTCTGCATCTCACAAATGTTACGACATACATGGTAAATTGTTGTGTTTACATTGATGCATACCACGACAGATGTTTGTTGCACAGATGAATAAACCTCATAAAGCGTAAAGTACTTGAAATATTTATCCAATTACATTCTCTCTGTGCTGCTGTTGCGGTTGTTATGTATGAAGTGTGTTCAAATAAAAACTTATTAATTTGAGGGGTCAAACAAAAAATTGATTTCGATCAATCATTTTGTATGAGCGAGGAAATTGGATAAATTGATATTAGGCGGAATGAATACATTTATTTAGTTGGGATACTTAGAAATGGTTTCTATTATATTGTTTATGGACAATGTGTAAGTCTGGATGATTTACGGGATGGCGCTGGTTTTATTATGCTGTAATTTATATGGATTTCATGTTCAGTAGGAATTTGTAGTTATTAAGTTGGTTAAATATCCAGTCGAAACGTTTTAATAAATTAGTTGAAGATGCGCAATTTTTGAATGGGGGAAATCTTCGAAATGTTGCTTTAGATTCAAGTTGTAATTAGTAATAATAGAAAAGATGGTGCACTAGAAACCTCAAAAAAAGAGCAAAATGATGAAGGCCTACTAATATAGTTAGATTACATAGAGAGAACTGGAAATTACGATGTTGTGGACTAAGAATTTGAAGAAAAAAGGCAGAGGAAAATAGATAGATAGTTGGTGACCAAAAGTTTTTGGCACAATTTCAGATCGTCTGTGAATTAATTCATAATAAATTTTAGTGCGAATTGTATTCATTTCTTTTTAAATTAGGATATTTGATAGTTTTTCGAGTTTTTTTTGTAATTTTGTTATACAGGGTGAGTCGCAATAAGCTTTACCTGCGTAACTAAAAAGTTATAGGCGTTTGAAGTTTAAGAAAAAAATTTATTTTTACTAATAACTTCTAAACTAATTGAATGAGAAGAACCAATTCTTGGTAGTTGCTAATGAATAGCAAAGACCTTTAATTTGTGAAAATTTTGTTGAAATCAAACTTTAAGAAGATGGTTTTTTAAAGTAAGTAAAGTGTTTAGCCTTCTGGAACTTTTTTGTCCTTAAAATTTTAATTATAAAAAAAATTGCATTTAATAGGCAATTTAATTTAAAAACTTTTTGATCTCTTGTAAAGTTTTGATTAAACGCACCGTTAAGCTTTAAAAAATTAAAAACTAACAGCATGTTTTTACTAAGTTTCAAAAAAACAGCATCAAGAATGCTGAGATTTAAAAGTTATTGACGGAGGACGGACCTCCAGCACATTATGCAACACCTGTGCGACATTGGCTATCTGTCACGTATCGTCAACGATGGATTGGTAGAGGCCCTGAGGCTCCTGTTGCATGGCCTCCTCGTTCTCCTGACCTAAACGCAATTGAATTCTTTTCTTGGGGATATTTAAAATCAAAAGTGTGTGCAACACCTATTCCTTCACTTGAAGAGCTTAGAAGGAGAATCGTTCAACACGCCAATGAAGTTCGAGAGGCAGTTTATATTTTAAAAAAATTCGGTTTTCAATGCAAAGAAGAGCTACAGGAGCGTCATCGTCAGGGCCTCTACCAATCCATCGTTGAGGATAGGTGACTGATAGCCAATATGCTAATGTCGCACAGGACGTGCATAATGTGTTGGAGCTCCGTCTTCCGTCAATAACTTTTAAATCTCAGCATACTTGATGTCGTTTTTTTGAAACTTAGTAAAAACATGCTGTTAGTTTTTAATTTTTTAAAACTTCACGGTGCGTTTAATCTAAACATTACAAAAGATGAAAAAGTTTCCAAATTAAATTGCCTATTAAATGCAATTTTTTTTATAATTAAAAATTTAAGGACAAAAAAGTTCCAGAAGGTTAAACACTTTACTTACTTTAAAAAACCATCCTCTTAAAGTTTGATTTCAACAAAATTTTCACAAATTAAAGGTCTTTGGTATTCATTAGCAACTACCAAGAATTGGTTCTTCTCATTCAATTAGTTTAGAAGTTATTAGCAAAAATTATTTTTTTTTCTGAAACTTCAAACGCCTATAACTTTTTAGTTATGCATTTTAATATAACAACTTTTTGCGTCAATCGTCTTAGTTTTAGGCCTAGTATTTACAGGTAAAGCATGTCCCACTTATTGCAACTCACCCAGGATTACAAAGTTGGATAATTAAAAAAAATAATTTTATTACAATTACAATTCGACAAATAAATATCTGAACATGAAAACTTTCATTATTTTTTTTAGTCCAAATGAAGACTCTAATAATTTAGTATAAATTTGCCTCATATTTCTTAACTAAGAACAAAATGACATCAGAAATACTTGGGATAATACATACTATAAAATTTCATTTATGTATAGAGACTTACAAATATTTAATTGCCTTTCATTTTATTAATAGAAATCCTTGTGGGGCGACATTTTATATATAATCTACTCCTATGTAAATGGTGTGCTTGCAAATCGTAAGTCTAGAATGTGCATAGATAAATATTAATTCATTATTAATTATATAAGTACAGTTTATAACAACCAGAGTTGTGAAAAATAATAATTTGACGTAAATAATGTTGGGTTCTTTAACCCACATTATGACTGTGAAGTAAATAATAGATTTTTTCAATAAATATTTTATGTAGTTCTTATAAAATTTGCTATTTTTGAAAAATCGAACACACTCTTATCGAAATTTTTAAATAGGATCAGAATCATATTACAAACATCACATTTGCTTGTCCAACAAAGTCATCTGAGCTAATTCTAGTTTGTCGCCAGAATTCTCAATTGCCTACAACTGGTTTAGTTGTTATGCTAAACATCACCCAAACCCACTTTTCGTTTTCCTAACTGTAACAACCCAGCCATCATCTCCAATTACCGATCGATTATTATGAATAATTATCCTCTAAATTGTCGATCTGGAAAAAACACCAACTGCCTATACGTCTATACTTAAACACTATACAAATTGTCGCCGGTTATTAGGTACAATGAGTTGCGCCATATGTGATGTCTGATCTGATGTGTGTGTCGGTACTTATTCGTGTATGTACATCATACACAAACAATTACTCCTTTTATTGTTTGGACATCCCACCACAGTTCCTTTTATTCAATGAGTACATTCATTCTTCCTTTGAATATGTTTGACCCTGCGTCTGGCCAGTTTCACTACCTACTCGTACTATCTACGGTGTGCACATTTTCTGACCATACCTGTGGAGCTGGAGGGTCCAAAAGAGCCTACTGGTACCTGTATTAAGCAGACTTTAGAAAATAATACTGCACCCAACAACGCTGGAAGCACCGTTATTTTATTTCGGTTTTAGTATCGTATCAGAACTAGTTTTTTAGTTCAGTTTTTGTGTTGGTGGTGTTTAAGTGATTGGATAATTGAACGGGAAAGGAATATACTTAATTGGAAATATGGGACGACAAAGTTTTAAGGTCTGCTTATCACTAATTATTTCAAAAACTTTAATTATGTGTATTCGCCGGTGTTATTATTGTCAAGGCTTTATTGTAGTTGTAGAAAATTCAACATCATGCTTATTGTTAGTTCAAAATAGTTGGTATATATTGACTTTCATATGTAAATATTGTCTTGATTAATCAAGGGTCAATCGGTGGTTTAACTTATTGTTTCAAGAAAATAAATTTCTATATACGAAACTTTGAACCATGTGGTTTGAGACAATAAAAGTAAGTATCAGTAAGTAACTTTTACGGTTTTGTTATGTCCAGTCTGTACATAACAAAACAGTAAAAGTGGATGAGAAAATTGTGCAATTAGTATTTAGATAAACTTCTGATGTTTATAGCAAATAAATATGTTGCGAAAATTTGAGGTAACAATTTGATTTAATGCGATTTGTGTTGTAATTTGATCTAGGCACAAAATTACTCCCCTAAGCTGTAAAATCTCGCACAATTTATTCGATTGCTAATAAAAAGTGCAGTTTGTTTAAGAAATTACTACAAATTTTGTAATGGTTGAGGAAAATTTATAAAATCGAATAAAAAATATGACAAATCGCGTGGTTTAAGACTGAAACATGGAAGTATAGTAAATGTCATTTTCTAATCAAATATTCTTGATCCAATCTGGTTTTACACATTTCTGCAAATTTTTGTGGGGTTTAAGAAATATTTTACATCGAATCAAAAATATTATAAATTGAGTGTCTTTTGGGACTGGAATATGATAATTTTTTAATAAAACATTGTTGCTTACATCGATTTTTTTCTGTTTTATGGGAATTTTTGCTTGGGACAATTTTTTATTATGATTTTAAGTTTGTATTTTATTATTAAACAATTATACTTAGTTCTTTATTAATGATAAATTTTGAATAGCAAGTTTCTAGAAGAAAAATTATGAAAATAAAAATGTATCAATAGATATCCTAGTTTTAAAAATTGTGTTTTGTAAAAAGAGTCCTCTGCGCGAGGCTAGCTCTTTACTCAATTTATTTATACGACAACCTATAACATTTTGGACATAATCATAAGATAACTAAAAGAATTTTCATGAAGATCTCCAAAAAATTTCAAAGCCTAATATACATACAGGGTGTTGAAGTTTACAAGAAAAAATCATTTTTTTTGCAATAACTTCTATAAAAAAGCTTGGATTCAAACAAAATTTTGCATGTCCTCCTCCTTAAGGACAATTTTATGAAGATATTTTCGATTTTGGGGGGGAACCAGTGGCGTGCAATTCGGCCACATCTCAATTATTTCAAAGAAAAAAGCATGCCACTGTAATTTTTAAGAAATATTTTTTATGTATTGAATTCCTTGTTTAATTTGGAGTAAACTTTGCTTTTATAGAACAAAAATTGAAGTTTTAGTTCCAGAGATAATTAGTTTTTTCGAAAGACGTCCCAACTTGAAATTAGTCACAAATCAAATAGAAAATTTATTAAAAAACAAAAAGTAACAAAAAATAATTATAAAATTACAGCAACTGTTCAAAATGCAACCCGCCAGCCTCGATGCATTTCTGACAACGACGAACTAATGAATTAACAGCATCTGTCATCATTCCCGGATTTTTTAGTAATTTCAAGTTAGCACGTCTTTGGAAAAAATTAATTATCTCTGGAACTAAAACTTCAATTTTTGTTCTGTAAAAGCAAATTTCACTCCAAATTGAACAATGAATTCGATAGATAACAAATATTTTTTTTAAATTACAGTGACATACTTTTTTCCTTGAAATAATTAAAATGTGACCGAATTGCACGCCACTGGTGCCCCTTCAAAATCGAAAATATCTTCATAAATTTGTCCTTAGGGAGGAGGACAGGCATGCAAAATTTTGTTTGAATCCAAGCTTTTTTATGGAAGTTATTGCAAAAAAATAATTTTTTCTTGTAAACTTCAACTTTTTATGTATCGGGATAGGGGTATATAATATACATTTTTCCGATTCAGGACGACCAGGAGAATGTACCATTAAAGTTTGCTCGATTAAAACTGATATACCCTGTATAAATCTAGTAAATTGCTATAGCCTCGCACTAGAAAATTAGTTTACGTACGGACTAAAATTTAAAAGAAAAATTCAAAAACTCAATTGTTATTTACTTTTTAAATCTTAGTTCATAATATTTTGTTTAAAAGTTATACCTACAGATAAGCTAAGATGTTTAGGTTATTTTGCGCCACCCGGTATTAAACCATTGAACATTGCGAGGAACATTGACACTTAAATTAAATATTCTTCAGTAGAAAGTTCATCGGAAGTTGGTATTAATTCATATAGATAAATTGAGATTATCAGGAAAAATTGTAATCCAATACTTTTTTATGGCGACATAGATACGTCAATGATAAAGTACAATAATGAGTAATGGGTATTATGGAAATTAAAAAAAAGTTTTGACGAAATAAAAATAACTACTAATTTTAAACTTTAAGCATCTTGTTATTAACGAATTATGTAATTTTTAAACGATGTGTTAAATTTCACGTGTTTTGACTTCTGCAATTTTTTTTTTAACAGTTTAAAGAATATCTTGACATGTTTGGATTTTTGCGTATATTTACTTAAATTTTCAATATTCACAATTTATTCCTTTTTACGAATTGTAGTATGTAGCAATTTATGTAAATTAATGTGAAAAGTTAGCATATTTTAAATAAAATGCACACACCTCAATTGTAATAAAGTTTAATACGATGTATTTTTTCCTCATTTTAGATGGTATTTTTCCGGTTTGAATAACGCATAATATTTGTGAAATTTGACGAAATTTTATCATACAATAGATACACTCTGCCAATTAAAATTTTATTTTATTTATTTAACACATTACAAAGATTTATGGTGTTATTGATTATAATAATTCATTTTTTTTTATAATTTATGTCGGTTGTCCAAAGTTCAGACTATTAGGGTTTTCCTTGGAAGCTATTAAGAAACCGATTAATATACATATTATTAAAAAAAAAACGATATATACACATCCTTATAAATAAAAAATATACATATTTATAAATACAATTTAACGTACGAGTGAAGATATAGGTCAAGATACTTGAATGAATTTGTGTAACAAGAAAAATTTGGATTAATTAAAACTGAGGGGAAAGGAAGTGATCTATATATTTATATAAAATTTATCCATCATCATCACAGATTTTTTCTGTATAAAACTTCAAGGGTCTCTATAGACTATCCAGTTACAAGGAAACGTCACTTAAAATGCAAATTGATCCGAAGCCATAAACCAATAGCTCATTTCGTCCGTGGTTTGGTTCCCCATCGTTATAAATTATCATCAAAATTTAATATAACTACAAGCATTAAATTCACTTGTATTTCTTTTAATTATTTTTAATTTAAGTCGAAACAAATGCATACAAATTTATCATGAGAGTATTTATAAAAACAAATCGGGGACCAGAGACCATTTCGTCGTTTCGTAATCATACTCTCAAAGTTCAAAGTCAATAATCTACCAAAACGTATCAATGTGGTAGACCAAGAAGTGGTTTCAACAGAAAAATTTTCAGAAAATAAATCAACCACAAGTTTGTGAATTTATGTGTTATTGAGGAAAGATAATCCACAAAAACAATTTGGTAAAAAAACTGTTTCCATGATCCTATGAAAATATTGCCCAATACCACGTTGAAAGCTGCAAAGGTACAAATTTTCGTTTATTTGCAGTTTCTATTTAAGTTGAAATTTTAGCACAACGACTCCAACTTGTAAACTGTCTACGTACGAGGATGAGAAAACAAAATAAATAAAACTAGCAGTGTATCAGTTATTATCAGCTTCTGCCTTGCCTCCGCCAAGCCTTTAAATTGAACCAATCACAGAGCAATATACTTTATTCACTAAATAAACAAATAGACATTTTATGTGTTACATACATATAAAGATACCCAAGCGGAATTCTCTTGCATTTGTAATGTGTCTGAGTCTGAAGTGAAACCGACCTCAAGAAGTGACGAGTAAAATTTGTGTTCAGTTCTATTATTGTGTGTTATTTTTGAAATATGGGTAAAGGTGGAGAGCAAGTTTCGTTGCATTTGGACGGTAGTGCGGGAAAAAATCCGAAAAAAAAGGAAATTAAAAAGGAGGAACTAGCGGACCAAGTAAGTAATAGAAAAAATATATCCGGTGTCCAGTTTGTCGATAAATTTGTTTCCGGTTATTAAAATATAATAATCTGCACCCACATGTCCAAGTGCATCCGGTTGAACCAAAAATGTTAATCATTTTCAATTCCCCGTGAAGAGCGTCAGTTAATCTTTGCTTTGTAGTTTGATTTTGACTGATTTATAGTAATTTGTTGTGCGTCAAAGTGAAATTAAAAAAAATGACTATGTTATAGTTTTTTTGCTGAGATTAAGTTTGTAGAAAATAAAACAATTCTGTGAAGGTGAAAAAATATATAAATCATGACTATGTCGTAAAAATTCCCAGAATAATATACTACAAATAAATAGAAGAACTTTATAATTTATACACAAGTAAAAATATTTTTATGTATGTAGGTATATTTTCACAGCAGTTTTTTTTCCAATGATCTATCAAAAATAAATATGTATGTACCGCAATAACCAAACAGAAAAGTGGGGGAGATAAATAACTAGGTATCATCTAGAACCTAGAATTTCTGATGTAAATATTTCGTAATAGAATGTATGTAGGTACATACTTTATACAGGGTGTATCAAATATAGGCCGCCACTTCTGTACCTGAGAGTTATTAACAAAAATATAAAAAAGTTTTTTTTACGGAAAGTGAAATAATTCTAAAAATGTGAGATTTATCAAAAATAATAATTGCAGAGGATAAAACGTTCTTTGAAATGAGTGCTTAAGCGTTTCTATCTTTTAATTAGTTCAGGAATAATTCGATAGTTCATTAAATAAAAACACGATTAGTGTTACTTCGAATAATAAAGTAAAAAATTATTTTGAACCCAGAAATTTTTTGACATATCACAAGAAAAACTGCATGAAATTTTGAAAATGGTCTTTGCACTTTAAAGCACCTTATGTCACATTTACGAAAAACTTAGATTGATGCTTTTGTGGATCGCGCAATAAATGCAACAAACAGGAGAAAATTTCTTCGATAAATTTTATGATCCCAAGATACAATTTATATTTAATCCTCTCATTAATCTACTGCAGTTAAAACCGTTGAAAAAAGTAAATATTATTGCAAAGAACATCTTTATCTTCGCTCATAACATTACACTTGTCTGTAGTCTGTAAAAATATGCCTTGTTTTGCTATGCTCATTTCTTCACACTTCTAACTTTCCGGAAACTAACTTCAGATGATTAGGCATCGCTATTTTTGTGATCGTACTACGTACAATATTTATAATTAGCAACTACGGAAATTCTCCATGAATTTAATTACCAGTTTATTACCAAAACCCATGTACTTCCTTAAATGGTTCCTGAAAACTAATCACAACTTTCAGATAAATTTACCAAAAATTGTTATGTTGTAATAACAATCCAAGGGTCGAACAAAATAACAAAAATGATTTATAATCACCATAAAATGTTTCAACATGAGGTTTATCTCTTTTAATTCTGGTTTTATGTAAACTGCTTTGTGTTCCCAAAAATACACAGATAAAGTGATAGAAAGACCAGAAGTTTTATTTGGTTTAAAATTAATGCATTCAGACATTCTCGAAGAGGCTAAGATAGAAAAGTTGCAAATCATTTACTGATGAGTATTTGACTTTGCACATTTCTGTTTATCGTAGGTATTTATTTTTAGGATTACGTTTGTTGGTTTTAAAATTAACGGTTTTTATACGTAGTTTAAAAAGTGTTAATTGATAAGGTACACAATGTGCTCCTAGCTAGAGTTTTGTCTTGTGAATTTTTGCTAATATGATGAGTTACACATTTTATATTGTACCGGTTTTTTCTAGAATAAAATTTAAATTTATGCTCTGTTTGTTCGGCTGTGCATATTTGAATAAGTGCGATATGAAGTGTTTGGAAGGTTTAACTTAAGTCACGTTATAATACGTATGTGGCTACTTAAAAAATTTAAACTTGTTCAAGTTTTGCCACATGGCAAAAACTGGTACTTTCTTTTAGCAAAACAACAATTTCTTCTAATTGATAACTAACCACTTAGACAACACAAAATAGTATTTTCCCGCCTGATTCACTGATTTCCTGCAATTTATCTTGAAATATATCAATTTCATTTCGATCCGAGCACCGAGCTTATCGTTTTACATCCACAGGGAGAAATATTTTACTTTACAACATGCGTGGGGGTCACTATCACATTTCAATATGCAATAATAACACCCAAGTGTTATTTATGGAGTAAATAATTTAGTGGAATGTAATGAACTTTTTTATTGAAACATCTGTTTTTTTTTTCTAGGGCTTCAATGGGAAGTTAGCATTTGCCATCGCAGCATCTGCTTTAGGATCATCATTCCAACATGGTTACAATACTGGAGTGCTAAATAATCCAGAAAAGGTAAAAGAGATATTTAGAGATATATAAAAAAATTACAAGAGTATATAATAATTAACCCAAAATGTTTTTTCATATTATTGGACCATACACCAAGAATTGTTCTTTTAAATGGTGTCCTAAAATAACAGTCGCCTAATTCAAATTTATGAATACCTACTAAACAATTTTTTTAACTTAGCTATCTTTATGTTCAGATAATAGAAGAATGGATCAGTACAGAAATAGGCAACCGCACCGGTTCCCTCCCCGAACAAAACACCGTGGTGATGATCTTTTCCATCTGCGTGTCAATATTCTGCATCGGTGGCATGATTGGAGGCGCCATCACCGGTAACTACTCACCCCCCTTACACACCTCCAATTTTTACCAAAACTCTTCTTCCAGGCATGATCGCTACTCGCTTTGGACGTAAAGGTGGCCTCCTCCTCAACAACATCCTGGTACTTCTAGCTGTAATCTGCGAGGGCATTTCCAAATCCGTTGGCTCTTACGAACTGATCATTCTTGGCAGGTTTCTAATCGGAATAAACTCCGGTTTGAATGCAGGGTTGGCTCCGATGTACTTGGCGGAAATCTCCCCTGTGAATTTGCGGGGCGCCGTTGGAACTGTCTATCAACTGGTGATAACTATTTCTATTTTGGTGGCGCAGATTCTTGGGTTGCAGTCGGTTTTAGGCTCGGAGAATTTGTGGCCTACACTGTTGGCCATGACGATAGTACCGGCCATATTCCAAGTAATTATTACATATCTACAAATTAACAATTTTCCAAAATTTGAATTCTTTGTTTTTTACTAGGTTGTCACTTTACCCTTCTGTCCGGAATCACCAAAGTACCTATTGCTCTCCAAGGGAAAGGACACGGACGCCCAGAAGGCTCTAACTTGGTTGCGTGGTACCATGGCCGTCCACGAGGAAATGGATGGAATGAAGGCTGAAGCTGAAGCTATGAAACTCGTACCGAAAGTTACGATGCGTGAACTGATTACGAATAGTGCCCTAAGAATTCCCCTGATTATTGCACTGACTGTCATGGTTGCCCAACAACTCAGTGGTATAAATGCGGTAAAGTTAAAGTTAGATTATTAAGAGAGCGTTTGTTTATTAATTAAATTTATAGGTAATGTTCTTCTCGAGTAAGATATTTGAAATGGCTGGACTTAGCCAGACTAATTCTACTTATGCCACGATGGGAATGGGAACCATTAATGTTTTGATGACTGTTGTCTCGTTGTTTTTGGTGGAGAAAGCTGGTAGAAAGACGCTGTTGATGATTGGCTTCGCTGGTATGACGGTGGACACCATTCTTTTAACCATTGGAATGATTTTTGCGGTAAGGATAAGTACCATTTATGATCTTCCAAAATTTTGTGCTGAAAAAACTCTCCTTAGAAGAGCAAATCAACTAGAATATTAATGAGATAGTCTATAACATAATTCTAAAAGTTTTACACTGATTTTTCATACAAATGATTTGATTTTTCTAGAGCTCATCCCAAGTTGCTAGCGTTTTCTGCATCATCTTCGTCTTCGTCTACGTGATAATGTTTGCAACTGGTCCCGGCTCCATCCCATGGTTCCTCGTGTCCGAATTATTCAACCAAGCCGCCCGGCCCACAGCCACATCCTTGGCAGTGTGTATCAACTGGACCGCCAATTTTCTAGTTGGTCTTGCTTTCCTTCCACTGGCCGTAAGTGACATTTTTTCCAAAAACCATCAGAATGTTTGCATTATCTTTTTTCAGAATGTAATGGGTCCCTATGTGTTTGTAATTTTCGTGGTACTACAATGCTTGTTCCTGTGGTTTATCTATAAGAAAGTACCGGAAACTAAAAATAAAACTTTGGAGGAGATTTCGGCTATGTTTAGGCAGCAGTCCTATGAGTAAAGTTATTGTATGTTGTTGATTGTAGCTAAGCAGTATTTGGAAAATATCAAATATATCGAATAAATGTAAATAATTATATTTATATAAAACAGATATATAAACATTTGCGACTGAGGTAAATATTTTTAATGTTGTATTTATAGAAAAAATGATTTTATTTTTGAATACATTACTTGTTTTTATTCGTTAAGAATTGTCAGTCGATATTTGTAATTATTATTTCATTTTATTAGTAAGCTCAAAATTGAATTTGTTAGTTTATAGTACCAAGCGAAGCGACCTACTATTTATTTTATGATGCTCTCTAGACTTTTTGATATTTAAAATATAACTTTATTACTATTTTATTCCTAAGAAAACTGTGAATTTTAGCTTTTGATTGGTAGACTTTTATTCTTCTTATCTTATCATTTTTTTATTATTCAATTTTCAATAATCTACATACATATTATACATGTGACAAATAATAAAACTTGATGTGTTCTATGTGCATAAAATTACGTTCTGTCCCTGCTGTCCCTCCAGAAGACAGTTGGATTCATGCAAATGTCTCAAGTGGAAACATTTTGAGAAATATGTAATTATTTGTATTGTAAT
Organism: Pediacus dermestoides; assembly: GCA_963942485.1. NCBI lineage: Eukaryota > Metazoa > Arthropoda > Insecta > Coleoptera > Cucujidae > Pediacus > Pediacus dermestoides. The sequence continues at coordinate 30,291,887 of OZ012627.1, read as the reverse complement.
TGTGACTCATCAACTGATTTTCTGCAATAACCCGAATTTTTGTTAAGAAAAAACTCAAGCAATTAAGGGTATTTAGTATCTAGCCAAAATGTAGTTTAATTTCAATAATTAACTGCAAATAATTTATTTATTGTGTATTTCTTATGGATGATATGATTTGTATGTATTGAATTATATTGTTTGGAAATATATGTACTTTTTAATTAAATTTCGTAGTTGATTTTGACTAGGAAAACGTAACGTTTCCGTAATTATTTGTCTTATGATTTTTTAAACTTTTTAAGTTGTTTAACTTTAGTAAGGGTGAAAATTAGTCCAGCCCCCAATAAATAACAATTATATGTTGTCCTATTATAATAAAATTTCAAGGATATCTTTAGATATTTTTTAAAAAGAAACTTTGTACAGGAAATTCAAAGAGTGAAGGGGCGACGGAAGTAGAAGAGCATTTATTTAAAATATTTATTGCATTTGACTCTTTAATACAAGATTATCCAATTTGTAATTAATTTCGTTTATAAAACAAATTCTACAGCTGGTAATCCTTTGGCTCCCAAACCAGTTACTTTATAAGTCACGCCATCAATCGAGTCGTTAAAAACTTTTTTCTCTGGAGTTGGAAATTTGGCAGTGGTAACGTACAATTCATCCATGTTTGGACCACCAAATAATACACAAGTTGTCTAAAAAATTATAAAATACATTAGTACATTTAACATTTTTGTGTAACATTCTTTTTATGTACCTGCTCTGCTGGTATTAATATCGTTTCCAACAACGTGTCAGTTTTCCTAGGATCAATTTTGATGACTCTTCCACCGCCAAAAATAGCAAGCCATAAATTTCCATCTGAGTCCAAAGTAATCCCATCGACCATTCCAGGAATATTAAATTTGGAAAGCGAGAAAACCACCTTGCGATTTGCTGAAAATTTCCTTTAGTAATTTTTAACTTTTACTCCAGGAGTTTCTTACAAATTGTTCCAGCTTTCTCGTCCAAATCAAACTGGTCCACTGTGAAAGTAGCCGAGTCTGCAAAGTACATTTTTTTCAACGCCGGGTTAAAGTCTAAGCCATTGGAAATTTTCAGGGTGTCCACATGGGCCTTCACAGTGTTCTTTGTGATGCTGTACAAGGAGCCCTTGCCAGGGCTATCAGTGCTTATGCTTTTTTGCTCTAAGGTGCCTAGAATATCTCTTAGTAACACCCAGAATTATTCGCAAAATATAGTCCTTACCTGCCCATAGTCTTCCAGTCGAATCGCATTTTCCATCATTGAAAACATTGTCTTTATTCTCAGTGTCAACCTCAGCAACTTTTTTCATATCTGAAACTTTGTCACTGCTTCCATCCCAAGTTATGGACACCAACTCACGACCTTGGCTGATAATAAATTTGTTTTTCTGGCCCTTGATGGGTATAATAAAGGAAACATGTTGGTCTAAAAGATTACAAAATTATGCTAATTGGCACTTAAAAACTATAGAGAGTCTTACCAAGAATTACTTTAGTGTGTTTTTTGGTTGCTGGTACGTATTTGTGGATGCTCTTGCCGCCAATATCCACAAAGTACAAGGATTGGGTTACGGGCTCCCAATGGGGGCTTTCGCCTAAAATTACACTTTCAACTACTTTTTCAATTTTTGGTGTCATGGTTTCGGCAGTGAAACAAAGTCTGATGATAGAGGAGCAATGGAACGTTTATATACAGCAGGAATTATTGTTAATTAGATGGTAAACATTACACTTATCTTGAAACTGATAAATGACTTTCAAAAAACACACCCGAATTTATTGGTACTATCTGGGATATAAAATGCCGCCTATTTCGCCTTCAAATTTATTTACTGTAATATTTTTATAGAAAATTCTATACAAAATGTTGTGTTTTTTAAAACTGGACAATTGGACGAGTCCCAAAAATTTTAATTTCATATAAGTAGGTACCTAACTACTTATAATAAAAAATATATTATAGCTTTGGTGATAACAAATCATTCGGTTTATTAGTTTTATAATTATCTCCAATGTTATTTATTTGTTCAATTTATCTAATAACTCTTAAAAATGTTTGTTTAGTTTGATTTAAAACATTACAAAACATTATGCAATACAAAAATAAAATAATAACTCATAAAAACTGGCTTCAAATTTTGCAGACGGAAAATGTGATTTATAGGGAATTTTTTACCATTTACGCGAATTAAGTATAAAAAAATTCAAGGCACTCAAAACTATAAAAATCGAATAAAATCATACACTATTAAATTTATTATCAAATTACTGTACCATAAATTTAAGAAAAAGTTCGGAAATTTAATTAATTAATTTTTTACCGCAAAAACTTTTACTAGTTCTATACACGCAAATCATATTTTGTGCACTTGTATTTGTTTACATATTTTTGAACACTCGTTAGGAATTGTTTAAAAAAAAACATGAAAAATTTTTTTTATTTGTATAACGATTTTGATCTCACCTTGTACATTGTTCATATAGTAACTGTCATCGTTATACAGTTGGCATCCGTGAAACACGTTTTAGTGGTTTGGTGCAAATTACCTAAACGTCAAACATACGTCAAAATTTTAATGAACATCCCAACATTAATGTTTCTCATTTAAAATTTTTAATTAAAATCAGTTAAAATGGTACGAAGTGCCTTTTCAACAGAAACTGTGTCAAAATATATAACATCCTTAGAAAAGACCGGCTTCGCAACCGGACTACTCTTTGGCCAGGTAATTATATTCATTCAAAATGGAACATATGTTTTAAATTTTTATATTATAGTCTAGTTTGGGAAAAGACTACATTATACATGCATGTATTACACCATGCCGCAGTGAAGATCAACCCGAAGCAATCAACAAAAAAGCCAAGAAAATGCCGGATAATATTAACAATGTAAATGAAAATTGGGTGGCAGATCATGCACGACATGCCTCGCGAATGTTGCCAGGGGGCATGTACGTTTTAGGCATTTTTATAGTATCAGACGAGAACTTGTTAAGTGTATTTAGCCCAAAAATCAAATCTATATTACACAAACTACATCAGCAACTCAGCTCCAGTAAATATCTGTACGGTAACGCCGATAACGAGAAACTTGTACTAAATTTCTCAACAAAATCTCAACAGTATTCCTGTAAAACTTTCGACGCAAGCTCTTCGCATGTATCACCGGCAGACTTCAAAATACTCACCAACTCAAACTCAATCAAATGGCAAAACCTCGAGTGTAAATACGAGGTTGATTTTCTGTACCATATCAGAAAAAACGAGACGGGTTCTGCATGGAATCTAAAAAGCCACATGAATGTAAGTGCAGTTTAGTTTCTAGTAGTAAGTAATTTATAGATAGCGTTTTCTTCTAGGTGATATTAGATAAAGTTGATAAGAAACTAAACACCGCTTTATTCCTTTTCAACGGTGAGATGCGAGATGGTGACGAATGTTTGGAAAACATAAATAAAAAGAAAGTATTACGAAAAACCGGGACAAATTACAAAGAACAAAGTGATGATTTGAAAGCAATACAAGTTTCAATTTTCGAGTCATGTGTAAGTAGAAATTAGGAAGTACGAATTTATTACCACGCTAAGAAATTTCTTATAGAATGGAACTGAAAGCGAAAACGAGTTCGAATGTTATCAAGCTGGTGGGCAAATTCGTATTGTTGGACAAGTGGCGTCCAAAGTCTGGTTGAATCCCAAAGTTTCAATTAAAGTTGCATCCAATGCTGTTGTCGAAGACATCATGAGGAGCTTGGCTACGCGATTGGAAATGCATTGGGATTCATTGACTGAAGAGGAGCATTCCGAGGGTTCGATTTTGTCACCACACTAAAATGAATTTGGTCTAAGTGGGTTTTCTTGTAGATATTAGTACCATCCATGAGCCACCACGCAGAGTTTTTATTCCAATAGTCAACACTGATATCACGGTTTCCGATTATTTGTTTCCGGGAGAGTCATCGCCTGATTTAATAGCTTCTCTCAAGGATTTACTAGGGATAACTGCTTTGAATTTGAAGGATGTACAGGATATTGAAGGGCAAGCAGGTAATAATAGCTTGTTTAGTTTTTAATGCGAATTTGTGTTTTAAAATTATTTTGTTATTACATAATATCTTTGGATTTTAGATTTGGGACGATATACAGATGTTTTGGAATCGGAAAGCGAAGAGGCTTTACCCAAACTACCCACCGATACTAATAAATTTATGTATATGATTGGCTTGGGTGTAGCTCTCTTGGTATTAATTTTGTCATTGCTCATACATTTTTTTAAACAATAAAAAGGTGTTAATTGTTATGTACTGTTATTTGGATAATAAAAGTTTTAATTTTTATTGTGCGGGCAGTTTTAATGTTACAAACTGAATTACATAACTGTATTTATGTATTAGTTTAAATTATAAAGAAAAATAATAAAAATATAAAGTGAAATTAGTCAAATTAATTAAATTTACATTTTGAAAAGTCCATTTCGGGATGTTGGGCTTTAAATCTGAAAATAAATCAAACAGTTAACTGAATGTTTCAAACTAGAAACGCATAGAGTTTACTTATTAATAATATCCTGTTGTTTTTGTTGGTCGCTCGTTGGTAAACCCATTTCCTTCTGTCTTTGATCGTACATCATTTTCTCCACCAATCCTCTAGTCTCTCCATCCAAATCACTTAGTTTAGATGGCTCAGGATTGATTTTTCTTGTACTGATCTCCGGATCAGAATTCACAAATTTACCCCACCAATTCATTTTATTCACCTAAAAACAATCTTGGATTATTGGTCACATAAGTTTACGAGAATAAAAAGAAGATTGGATTTTTTGCACAATATTTAACGAAAAAATATATTTATTATTGTAATATGTAAATCCATAACAGAGAATTATTTAACAAAATCTGACTAAAAATACAGCGTTTTGAGAACTGCAGATTTTTTTAACTGATTAAAACAACGATAAAAATAAAAAGCAATTTGATTTAAATCCTGCCCAAACCAAAATAAAACCACTAGGAAAAGTCTAATAGGATTTGCCTTGAAAGGAAAAGTTGTCGTAATTTTATGCATTGTTGACGACCTTCACCAATCAACTAAGGGTTGTAACAACCAAACATTACACACTCAAAGTCAACCTCTAAGCAGTTTACCTTTTCCAAATTGAACAAAACCGTTTTCCCATCCTCGATTACCCAAGTGGACTCCTCAAGTTTAATTTCAAATGGAAAATCATCATCCACTATCGCCGGTTGACCTTTCACACCACAAACCAAATGTTTCTTTGTTAAATTCACAATCAGATCCTTTTGTTTTGCTCGGAAATTGATGTTTAGCGGAATTCGTACCTGAAAAATAAACCGATTAGTGTGATTGACATCAAAGTATCTTTCGGTAGGCAATAAATAATTTGGCGTAGCTAATCGAATAAAACCGTTAAAAAATTCGCTGGTTAAGTTAACGTGTATAAATAAAAGGTCAACAATTTGAAACAGTGCATTGACGCAATATACTTTATTATACTTGAGTATCATTCATTTTGGTCAGTTTACTACCGGTACAAAAAACTTGCTGTGGATAATTGTTAAATGTGGAAAAAATTTGTTAGTAATCACTAATCAGGGTTCTTTAACTTAACTTACGGTTTAAAGAATTTGGTCTTTAGTGTAATGTTAGCTTAGACCACAATTTAAAACGACAAATTTTCGCTACTTGAGACAATGCGGAATTTTTGTTTGAAAACTCTAATTAATCAATATTTTAGGATTTTTATTAGAATATTTATTTTCCAACCCTGGTTAAAATTGTGTCAATTACAATAATTGTCTCATGTTGGCCGAGATTTCAACACATAATTAATGAATTTACTCATGTACTACAAGCAACCTTTCCTATAAAAACAAACAATTAACCTTGTGTACTATGCCTTAAACATCGACGACAAGAACATGGAAAAAATTAAATTTCATATCAAAAACCACTAAATCAAAACTTTGTCCTGAAAATAATCTCCTAGTCGGCGATGATTTTATTAATATTGGCAGAAAATGCAACAGGCGGGTACCGGACGACCTTTAAAATAACCAACCGAACAATTAGACCGCGACTACGTCAGCTAGGTTGCGTAAAAGGGATACGGATTTTAATCCATTAGAATTCCTGCAAGTTTCATTGCGCAAACCCTTAGCCGAGTGCGAAATTAATGCATCTTGGTTGCAATTTCTGACACATTTTATTCTACGATTACGCCTCGCTGTGATGACTACCTAATTAATTCTAGCGTGTTGGCTTGGCCTTTTAATGAGGCGTAAAATCCGCTTTTAAACTGAATTTCCCATAGTATTCATTGCATTAACTATCCACTGAACCATCCATCTATAAATCTGCGTATGTACCTTAATTTATTAATAATTTCTCATTGCGCAGCCTTAGGATACCACTGAAGGTCGGCTAAAACAACAAAGGGTACAACAATACCGGTAAAATCTAAAAATAGCGTCGAAAATTTGGAAAGAAAAACGTAAGGTCAAAAAATTAATTTCGAGCAAATCGTTGACGTCATCCAAAAAAGTGAATCGAATCGCTTGTCCGACTACCGGATTAATGAATGATCACGTCCAAAAAAAAACTTAAAACTACGCACAGAAAAATCACCTCCTCCTCCTTATCTAGGCGAATATTGCGATATCTTCAGCAGCCGATTGATTAATGCGAATTAAAAGTGATTAGGTCAAGGTTGTTTCGCAGGTGAATCTAAGTCATTGTTACACGAAGAAGATTTATACGATGGCTATTTAACGATAGTGTATTATGTGATGTGTTTTCGAATCCCATACAGCTGGTCGACGATGCCACTGACCTTACTTTGCTGCCTTTGTGGTTAAACAACCAATTGGTTTACTGTTTCGCTATTGAACACAATACTTTTTTAGCTATAGGCGAAAAATTACTGTACTTAATTGAAATGAAACGTTGAAGAAACGTGACTTGATTGTGGAGATGGGCAGAAACTTGGAGAATCTGTGGCTGTGGTAATTATGGAGGTCTAGAAATGATGTAATATTTCGGAAAATGGGGCATTTTGAAAAGAATTTTGGGAGTGTTGAGTTGATCAAATGACAACGTGTCCAAGAGGATGAAAGGGACAAAATATTGATTCCATATTATTAATAGTTAGTTATAATGTTACTTATCCATTCCATCAGTTGAATTTCGAATAGATCAATTTTTTTATTTTGAAAGATGTAAACGGAAAGAAGTAAAAATGTTGTGACTAAAAACTGTAGAAATAAATTCCCTTTTGCGAACAAATTCAAGTTGTAGGTCTAGACAGGGTTCACATTTCTCACAAAATCCAACAAAATTGTTTGAAATAACGCCAGTTTTTATATACAGAAGTTTTTTACGGCGTTGCTTAGAAAATTCTTCAGTAAATTTCGTCCAATTACTGTAAGTTTGTTGTAGTTTTGATTTCATTTAATGAAAATCGAACACTTGAACTGGTATAAGGTGAACCTTGTTTAATATTACATTCAATTAGACGAAAAATGGGCTATTAGGGGAAATAAATCCAAAAAACTTGCCCTTTAGGGATCCGACGCGGAAAGTGGTGGGTTTCAATATTCTGTGGTGTCCCCCAATTTTATTAGAGCCTGGCACCCCTAAAAGCTATTATTTTTACTAATGTAATTTAATTTAAAAAAGTAAAAACACTATTTCAACTATTATTACCCTTATTTTTGCTAATTTGAATGTACTATAAGCCTATAACCTGTACTTGTTGGCAAAAGGTATGAGTAATTTTTGAGTTTTATTTTATTTTATTTTGTGTTGTGAATCAGTGATTTCCTTGGATAACCAGACGAAAGAAGAACAAAACAAGATTCTATAATTTTTAAGAAAACACCACATTTCAGTGGCGTAGTTACAAATTTTGAGTCCCCGCATAATTTTTTGGACCCCCTACAAACATTCTTGAATAATTTCAACATAAATTTGGTATATTTTTCATATATTTATTTCTACGCCACTGTTCTAATTCTCTCCTAAGAAATGCAAGTTGTAGCTGCTAACGTCTAAGAAAAACCTGTTCAGTGTACCTAAACAAAAATATAAATTAAAAAACTCTTCTTTTTCCGGTCTTATCAATTCGTAAAAATTTGCACCACAATAGAATATTGACATCCACTTGACCATTACCATCATCAAAACAATCATCCCCCACATCCTTCAACTGTCTAAACACCAATAACTCATTTCATACAAAACAAAAAATTAAATCCTAATTTGTCATCGGTTTTCCTTGGGGCAATTTTTAATTGCAAAATTAATAATTAGGCAAATACAAAACGTGTCAAAATGATTAATAATTAAAAACATTTAATATGGTGCGCGCATTGTAATTAAAAATTATGACTGAGAGGTCATTTTAATGCAGATCGTAAGCGCAAGGTTGTTAATTAACGAAATAATACCATATATGTAGAACACAGAGTATAATCCTTATTAATTCGTCTTAATCATTAATTACCGGTTTCCATAGACTTGATGACTAAAAACCAGGTTCACTTTTCCGTTTCTGTAATTCTCCTACAATACAATTAGCTTGCCGTTTATGTAACGCAATTTCCCAACACTCTTTTAATTATACCATCTAATTAAACCATTACAAATCCCATCTTCACACCAACAGCCGTGTAAGTGGAAAAATCATTGCCATTATCACTAGGACAATGTTATCCATTACGAAATGCGTTTAGCTGCTGGAATACACAATTAACTAAAAGGAAATAATTATTGGTACGAGGGTCCTACATGCCTCAGGCTACAGTTAATCCACAACATCGAAATTTGCTTCCACACCACCATTGGTGAGCACATTGCAAAATTTTGTATACATTAACTATTAAAAAGATTTTGTAATAATATTTTTAAATAGTTTGTACATTTTCATTGTTTGTGATGTGTTAAGAAAAACGATGGCTGCTAACTGTTTTAACGAGGTAAATCATAATATTCTACCAATAACGTAAGGTCAGTTTTAAAGACGTAACTAAAAAATTTGCATAAAAATAAAAATTTTGTCGGTTATAAATTTTAGAAACTTGTATAAAAGCCGGGGAATCGTGACATAATGCGTCATAACCCCACAAAAAAAATCATAAAAATCGCCTAGAAAATGCAAAGAATTTATGTAGATAACAGTAGTGTGAAAGATACATATCCCCTTAAAAAAACTTATAGCCATGCAAAATTCTAACAATAACGGTACATCAAGCGAGAGCTTACGAAAAAGTTACAATTACATTTTCAGTATATCTCGCCTTTCTTATACATTTAGCTACAATATTCCTCCAAGGTCAATATATATTATTTATATCGCTTTGACATTCAAAATTAAACAGGAAATTACACAATATTGTCAATTAATTAATTTAATAATCAGACCAACACCGTAAAACCAAACCACAAATTCTTGCATCCAAACAAACAAAAATCATCTGTGTTTACAACAAAAACCAACAATTTCTATAAATTTTACCTTGACGCATAATTAATTATTACAATATTTAATAAGCTGACACAAAACTATGTATGTTGTACGTGCATAATAGTAATTGTCCAATCTTTTGTTATTACAATATTTGCTCGTATGCTAATGAACACGGCAATTGGTTGTTTTAAGAGCTTTTCTCATTTCCTACATTACTTAACACACCACCGTTTGCCACACGATTATGAATCAGATTTCAATACCGCTAATGCTATTTCATTTCTATAAGGGAAATATCAATGTCAATGCGGTTGCGTAACAGAAATATCTTAAATAATGTTTCATACTCACATGTAATAATTTATTTATTAATAATGCGAAAAATAGGGGAATATACTAACTTAAAGTTTGGTGCCATGCAAAAATTAAGACAGAATTATACTTAAGTTTTTAAGAAAATAGGATTTTATTAATTTTGCATAGTTGTATAATTTCTTCTTTCTCACTCTAGGGTGAGAAAGCTCTTTATTTCACCCTAGGACTTTTTATTATATTGCGATGGTTACATAATAGTTTGTTTATTTATGTTGTTCGGTTATTCCATTTTTTTTTTATTTCAGAAACTTTACAGAATTACATCCAGAACTCTGACTTTTTTAATTTTAAATTAAAAGTAAACATTAACTGAAAAAAATAGTGTATGTACTCGAACATGTTGCCAGGCTAAATTTTTACTCAGCCGGTCAAAAACCGCAACTTTACGCCTTTGATGAATAAATAATTATTCTTTAAAACCGGTAGCAATAGAAAGGCAAATTTTGAGATTTTCCCAGAATAATTAAATTTTTATTAGAACCGCATATTAGTAATAATCTAAATATTCTCAATAATGTATTTTTAAATCACATTGTGGTAAGACATGAATGAAATTAATTTATAATCTATTAAGTTAACATGTGTATCTGGTTATTCCGATAATTTCCATGTTTTTTCTTTGGACTTGCCCCATTCAATCTATAACCTGTCATCAGTCTTACGCCTCACCCTTTTGGTTTATGTTGATCGGTTTTTTTTCTGTTATTCAATGATGGTTTTAGTACTTTTGGGGATTTTCCGGGCGTTATTTTTAAATATTAGAACACTAACTTGTACTTTTTTTATTAAAACTAGTTGTGCCACCCAGTTATTTTTTGCGGGATTGATATTTATTAGGTATCTTGTAATATGAGGTTCATATAATTATTCTTTCTGCCCAACAGAGCCGGCATTAGCTTTTTTAGTGCCCTATGTATATGATTTTTTCAGTTAACAACTGTAGCACTTCTGCAGGAAAACTGCAATTTTTTTGGGTTTTATGTTTTAAAAGCACAAAAAAATTGCCAAATTTTGAAGTGAGGTTAGTCTAAAATAAAATTTTTAAACTTTTTTCCTTTTCACGAGTCAAGGCATAACCAGCTACATGTGCATTTAATTTAATTCTTGGTTACCTTCTTGCTCGGCTTTTTGTTACTTCTTGAAAATGCTAAACTTTCTACTGCCATAGTTTTGTGCAACATAAAACCTCTTATAGAAGGCTCATTTGACCCTTAGCATCATAACTTACAGTTTATTAATAGCTACTCGATTTTGAAAAAACTGCTTAGATAAACTCTTCAAAGTCGCACTAATTTACCCATTAGATGTTGCCACTTAACAATACATATAAAAGTTAGTCATGGTTTTCTTCACAACAAAATTTTATAGTTGGAAAAACTTTGAAATCACCGATTTGTCCAATACTGCGTTTCTATTTTTGTAAACAAAGACCACCCAGCATACTCGCAATCATTTAAAAAAAATCCACTTGCATATTCAGCAGTTTTTGCGCAAAAGAATTTCCTGCATTCTTACCATAGGTCACGGCAAAACTCCTTGTCCAATACCAATTTATACATCATTTTGTAATCGCATCTCCTGTAACATTCGCACCTGTATGCACCTGATAGTTGGCGCGTTTATTTTTCCCATAACAGACAGACAGGTGATTGCGAAGTTAATATTACAAATACTTTCATTAGGCACTACGTGGGTGACATTGGTTCTGGTTCTGGTACCATAATTATCAGTGCCTGTATAACGCGCGTGTTCGATACGGAACGAAACCAATAGCAGGTTTTTTCTTTATGTATTTAAATTCACTGACAAGGTCGCCTATACTTCGTATTATATCTTGTCTGTGTATAGTACACATGACACATATTTATGTATTTTTACATAAAGGTGCAACTCCCATTTGATTGATATCTCACTAGAATTGGACTTAAATCCGCATACTTGTTACAATATTTTATACCTGTCACAGTTTTGACGAATCCAAAAATGCAACTCATATCCTTGAATCTACCATAAATTCTTTCTGCTCCGGAAAACTCAAACTCAAACGCATTCCAACCTCAAGACACGATGCAAATCTCTAATCAGATTCAATTCTATTGTCTTGAGGCCAGACGCAACAAACCGTGCAGACGCAAACTTTTAGCAGACAAAATAACAAAATTTAAATTTATTTTAAATAAAAATACAATAAACGGATATGGATGCTTAATGTGGGAAGTCAACACATAAAGTGGGTCAAGATGAAAACAAACATTTTCGTTAGGGAATCACACAATCATAATAAATATATTATTAATTCCAATATATGTCACCTATAATTTGCAGCAACCTTAAACTGTAAGTGCAAACGATGATTTGTAATTACCACGAGCACTCAAGCATGGCGCTTAGTGTTGGTTAAAAAGGTTAATGCCTACATCTTCTCATTATTACATCACACAATTAAAATTTTCTTAGCTGGATATAGGCCAATTGCAGCGGGATTTTTTTCTAAATATTTCATGTAGCCAAGGCGAAAAGTTGCACAATGTTGCCTTCATCTTCATGCACTGTAATTAAAGAGCAAACGAGGGATGCCCAATGGAAAAAACCGAGAATAAGAAGGAATTTTTATTACGTAAATAAGAGAAAAGATTGAGGGTTTTTACTTTTTACTTTCTTATACAAAGTAAATAAGAAAGTATACTTATAGTAATCGTGATGTTTTTCGACTTCGAGATTTTGATGGATTTACACGTTTTGAGGGCCCCTGAATCCATTTTGACCATTTTCGCCATGATGTCTGTCTGTCTGTCTGTCTGTCTGTGTATCTGTCTCTATCCACGATAACTCAAAAACGAGTACCGGATTTGATTCAAATTTCATATTTAAGAGTTTGAACAAAATTGTGGGTGCCACATTAAATATTTTTCATCTAGCACCAACACACGTGGTACTTATCTGAACACATTTTTAGGTTTTTTGGGAATATCATGAAAAATAAACAATTTATGAGATTTTTTTATTCTTCAACATTAATTTAGAATTAAATTCTCAACAAATTTTGTTTGAACTTTTTTTAGAAATTCTGTCAAAAAAATAAAACACTTATTTTTGTCGTAAAATTTGGTTATAATGAGTGGAACAAGGACAGATTTATGCGTATTGCAATAAGTGGGAGAGAAACTTCCGAAATTTATTTGAATATTGCATGAATATTGCTGGAAACGCTCAAAATTGAAACACGATTTTTACAAGAAATGTAACTTAATTTCTTTAGGAAAAGTAATTGTGGTACTATCCGTATAAGAAAGTCATGTGTTGGGCACATCAGATATTTTAAATATGAAATAAAGTACCTATTAGTAACGGTGGTTTTACACAGAATAAAGTTAAAATTATTTTTTTTAAATAACAGAAACCATATTAACCTCACTTTTAAGTTAAATTAAGTAGTCTACAATTTCCAGGCGAATTTGTTTAAAAAATCATAAAGTGGCTGATTTAAAAAACTGTAAATTAGGAATCTTTTAGCGGATTTTGACTATTTTATGTAGCCCAGTGTCGACATTATTGAAAAAAAAAGAAAACATTATGAAAGGTATACCTAATTTAGATCATTTTTGTGCAAATTACAAAAATTTCTAATCATGGTCAACTTTGAAAATAAATAGCTTCGCACCGGATTTACAGATTCTCAGTAAGAATACAGTTTTGCAAAGCTTAATGTTGTCTTAGTTAGGAGAAAAATCATTAACATTATAGAAAATTTGACAGCCTAAATTTCGTTTTGTATTAAATTATAACGAAAGTTTCTTGCCTTACCACCTGCTGAAGTCTCCGATGATAAATCGTTAAAATAGGATAAATTTCAAAGAATAGCAGAAAATTTGTTAGATTAACTTGACTTTAGACTAAAAACACATACTTTTACTAATTTTGAAACATACTAAAGACAAAGAAAAATTGAATAAATTCAAGTTAAAGTGTCGTGTATGTCTTAAAAGAAGTTTCACCACCAGTCCACCAGCTTCCTCTCATTTATTTTTTATCATATACGAGTAATACAGGGTTATTAAAAAAACCTCAATCATTATCAGCAATTAAACTTTAAAGTGAATCTGAATTTTTTCAAAAATAGAGTTTCCTTTAATTTGATTGTTTCCATTGTAGATAGAAATGAAAAAAAGTAAAAAAAATAGACAGGTGTGTTCTCCCAAATTTATACGAATTAATATTTTGTCGAATACTTAGTAAATCACAAAAGATATAAAAAACCGTTTAAATTAATATGATAATAGCTCTGAATGTCGGTTATGAACAATTATCAGATTTATGCAATCACCTCTTATTTATACAGAATTATTAAAAAAATAAATTAATAGCTTAATTATAAACAGCAATCGTGAAGAAAATGAAAAGTCTGCATGTTATAACACTACACGTGTAGATTTTTATAAAAAATTAAAAAGTAACAGTAGAAGAATAAGGCAATAAAACAGAAAAAATTCTAACCTAATACATATTTATATGTATAAACATTATTATCCTTCTACTATTTATCAAGTAAATAAATAAATATTAATTTTCCTTTATAATATCTCGCAACGTTTAATAATCTAATTTGGAATGTAACACATCAGGGACTCTTAAATATTACGATACTTTTATATAATTTATGATTATATAAAAAATAACAACACCTCATAAGTGTTAATTGTTTAAAAATACAACAAACAACCAATAGTTTTAATTATTGTTCCGTGAAGATTATGTGCAATTAACATAAAGGCCAAGAGCCACTTGAAAAAAAAACATTACTAGTCCACTCATAAAAAACGCTACTGTAATGCGCATTAATCCAAGCGACAGCAATTTTAAAGGCTTTTATGCAAATTCAATAACATTGCATCATATCAGAAATAAATGTGTGCAATTTCAACACAATAAAACACAAATAAATAACAATAGTATTGAATGGAACAGACAATTATTTCATTCACGACACATTTCAATGGATTTAAAAATAGCAATTCGCAAAAATAATGCAGGTAATGTTGCAGGAAAGACTGTGGGCATGTTAACCTATAATGTCCGGGTTCGCCAAACCAAATCCAAACAACACCAAAAAAAAAGGTAACTAAACTGTGAATAGTCTGCGCGATGCTGGTGCCTGATAGGCATTCACCGGTCCAATCTGATTCTTAACCTCGTTAAATTGCCGCAGGACGTACGACAACCTTGTCCAAATTATCAAACAGGATTTTAACACACCAAAATGCGGGGAATTTCTATAAACAATGCAACACAGATAGATCAGTTTTTAATCAGGAATAATGGTGTACGAGGATTCTTTGTGATGCTAGTGGTGGCCTTTAATTTATTTTAATTCCACCCGACTCGTCTTTGAGGCTAGATACTGGATCTCATATCTCAAGTTAATTTTATTCAACGCTAAACTAGACTATAAAGACTAGGGCGCAATTTTAAAGAATTACCTGAATTATCTATTACTACATACAAGCATAATTTCCTACACAATTAATAACTTTCGTAAAATGCTAACCTTAGTTTCTTAATTAATTTGCTGTTGGAAGAAAAAGCTCACAGTCATAATTCACAATAATTATGGATTAAGGTTACATTTGTTGCGAAAATTTCGTTATTATATTAAAACCATAATAACAAATGATGTCGAAAAATTTTATTTTACAGGTATTATTCTTCTGTGTGCGCTGCCGCCGCAAATAAAAACTCTATAAATGAATAATGCCACATGTTGGGCAATCAAAACTAAAATAGCTACAGTATTTTTTGTACAATTGAAAAATTAAACATGTGCCACCATAAATAATACTCCTTTTCACATTTATCAACATCCAATAAATCATGCTGTTAACTTCTTTTGGGGTCAACACAGCCTTGCCTTGCCAACTCAAACAATACTTTGTGGCATACAGAGTGACCCTTGAAAATGTTTCGCGAAATCTACCAGAGGAAAAATCGGAAAAATACAGCAGAACAAGGAAAAGTGATAATGGGTGAGGTTAGATGGGGGTTCCTCTGGGGTCAGGAAAAAAATTCAAGAAACTTTGAATTATATCCTAGATAACTAGTTAAACTAAATTTAACGAAGTTTTGTAGTTATAATTTTTTGGCGTGTATATACAGGGTGTCCCAAAATTAGCCTGCCGAAATGTACCAGCTGATTCTACGTTCAAAAATAATGCAAAAAGTTTCAATAAATATAGGTTGAAAAATGCTTCTTAAGGAAACTACAGCCTTTATACAGCTTTTATAATTTTCCACATATTACTTTTTCCAATTTTCAGAAATTTTGCCAGGGGCGTCACATACAGTGTTGGAGCTGGGTTTATTATAAACTAAAATTTATCAAAAGTAGACAATGGATTAAAATTTATAGGTATTTATTACTTCGTTTAGCATTTCTTCGTCAAATATTAATAATAAAAACAAAATATCAAAATAAATTTCGTTTTTTTCAATTTTGTGATTATTTTTATTGGTGTAGTTTTTATGGACGTGACTTCTTAAAAACGATTTTACTCGAAAATGGTTCAAGATTCAAAGATCGACTAAGAGGATCTTTTTTGTTTAAAACTAAACCAAGTTTCATAATTTGATATAAAAAATTTAAAAATTATCCACACAAAAGATATGGGGTATCATTTACCCAGTACCCACCCTGTATGTGACGCCCGTGGCAAAATGTCTGAAAATTGAAAAAAGAAATATATGGCAAATTATAAACGCTTCAAACTCACCAAATTTCATGAATTTACCTCAAATAGTTGCAGATATATTACAGAAAACTCCTCTTTGGGGCCCCCCTTTCGGGGGGCTGTAGCTCCCTTAGGAAGCATTGTTCAGCCTATATTTATTAACACTTTTTGCATTATTTTTGAACGTAGAAACAGCTGGTACATTTTGGCAGGCTAATTTTGGGACACCCTGTATATGCTAAGTAACTAACTTTGGACAGCACAATTTATTTCGCTAAAATAGTTTGGATGGATAAACCATCAAATTTTTTTCAAGAATAAATTTTACTATTAATACTGAATAGTATTAATATTTCTACAAGATTCATAAATAAAGGCTTTTAGGCCAAAATAATTCCGTTAGATGCGTCATTATAAAAACCGCAGATCTATTAATTTCATTCCCATAAAATAAATTTGATAAAAAGCTGTATATATTTTTCGAGGACTTTAAAAATCTATTCCGCAATAAATTTTCTTAGCGTAGCAACTCTATCTCACACAGACTGTCAGAAGGTGCAAATTGGACAAGATTTTCCAAGATTTTTTACAGATTTTCTAAACTCATGGCTTCCTTAATGTCTCTGCATCTCGTTCTTGATTTTACTTCTCTTAGAATTTTGGGGGGGCACAAATTTTTTCAAGTAGAAAGTAGAATTGTGAGTGTATCAACTAAAAGACTATTTTTTCTGATCTCACCCTAACATAGTATTTTATATTATTTAGATAATGTTTAAGTTTAATGCCTCCTTAATTACGCCAGTATCTTTGAATTATTTTAAGGTGACTAACTGGTACGTCACACTCTCCATCTTTATCGCACTCAAGAGATGCCAATAAGAATTAGAGACAGAGACAGTGTAACGCACATGTCTACTAAAAATAATGCTGGTATATTCTATTTTTTTATTTCAGGAAAAACCTACTGAATTTTCAGGTGCAAATATTAAAAAATAGAATAAGTTTAAAATATTTCATAGGTTAGGTTAGGATCTTCGGATCTTTGTTCCAAAAAGTCAAGTTTTGCATCCACATATTAGCCTCTACCTTCTAATTAGGGTCTTTTAGCCTGTTATTTTGGATAATCTATGTTCTTGATTCCAGTGGCTCTTATTTTGGAACTACTGATCGAATTTAAGATAAAACACAATTTTTTAATACGACTGACATTGCAGTATCTTAATCTGAAAAGACACGAACACTTTAAGAAAAAAGATCAACTTAAAAAGGTTATTCCCAAATCAAGCCACTAAAATGACCATTACGATAAAATAAACCCACACAAAAACCATTAAAACAATGAGAAGACTCATAATTATAAAATTATATTAAGGACGCACCAAAAACTTTATTATACCTACATTAAAAAACATTTTCTTACATTTCACCAAGGATCCTTCTGTAATTATTACTAAAACCAAATTTTTATATACCAGCCGACTTTTCTCAAACACGCTGTACACAGAGACACTTTTTGCCCATAGTGAATGACTCAATGCCCCCTTGGCTTTTCTCTACATGTGTTCCTATAACTGTACACCTTTCCAAATAATCTGATGCTCTTGACCTTAGGCAATAATGTATCGACTTTAATCGCACATAAATATAGGTTCATCATAGGTGATGGGATTTGCAATCGCACACGACTAACTCATTACTAGATATTATTTGCAAATAGCTAGGATGACGTCAGGCAAATGTAATTTTAATTCATGTTTGAAATTTCTTCCTGGATAGCTGTTAAAAATGTTTGCATTTTTTTGCACTCACGACTAGTTTTATTTATAAAAAAACAAACAGTTTGTCGTCGCGGATTCTAGAAATTTATATTTTGTATAGAATTTAAAATTACCAGTTTGATTCATAAATTCGCATATTCAAATCCGGTTGGATTCGTCGAAAAAATTTTTGAATAGCTCAGAAGCTACCACGAATCTATGGATAATTTTTGATTGGAATATCCTGCAACTGGTTAAAAACACGATTTACAGAGTCCAGTCACGCTTTAGAATCTCATGGCAGCACCGTCCATTGACATTGATATTTATGGGGTTTGACTGAAAACGGCGACTGAGTCAAGAAAAAAAGTAAAAACAATCTGAGCAGTTTCCTAATTAATAAAACAGCAGTTTCTTTTTTGATCGCATCCGGAAGGTTAATGGAGTATGTGCAGTTTACGATTATCGGAAAAGGACTTCTGCTTTTAAAAAAATGTTTAATTATTAATAGGATATTAGACGCCTTATTTAGGAAAAAATGTTATCTAAGGTCATTTTTACAAGTTTATTTGGTTCCGTACGTTCAATGAGTTATTATCGTTTTTTATCTAATTTGTTGTAACTTTTATTTTCTTCTTCTCAGATTGCTTATATTGTAGTTATTTTTGCCTAAACATTCTAATGAAAGGTTGAAAATAAAACCTAAAAGAGAAGAGGTGTGCATCTTTAATGAAACAACTTTTACACAAACTTAAATGAGACATTTTACAAAGCACATAAATTAAACTTTTTATCTGTAAAACACACTCCCTTTCTTTGTTAAAATTCAAATTACCGGTAAACTGGCCGCCGGCTTTACGTTAACTCGCATATGACGCTCTCGAAGAATTATTTATTGTGCGCTTGGCCCAAACGAAGGCTGCTGTTTGTAACTGAAATTATTACAACTGACTATTATGTTGATTTTATTGGATTTTCTTCCATGTTATTGAAAAAACGCCAAGATTTCTTTGTCGTAATTAGTGTACAAAATAAATCAGTTCTGTTTTGCGTCATTGGATCTAAATCGTCCATTTGCGTGCACTATATTTTATCAGATGCAATAAATTATTCTTGCTGTCCCATTTCAACGCAATAACTAAATTACCATCTCGTGCAGTTGTCGTTTATTGTTTATTATCCTGTTTTACATCAACAAGCTACTGTGTGCAACTCATCTCACTTAACAGAAAAATACCATCAAGGATTTATTGTTTCTTATGTTGATTGAAGGAATATCACTAATTTGAAGCTTACACACATCCTGAAGTAGGTAAATTAACAACAAACGCAACAATAGTAGAACCTTGTTACAGCCAATTAGGAACAAAAACTACAATTATCGAAGGTGTTTAGAGATAATTCTCTCAATTCCTTCTTCGGAGTAGAAACGCCGTAAAAAAGTATGATTACACTCGCAGTAAAATTATAGGAAAATTAGTCGATGTTTTTACATACCTAATTATAGTTTTCCAAATTTAATTCGACGTAATTTACGATTTATCTTCGGCGACAAGAAACTTTATGAGAAATTTTATTTTTTTTACCACTGTTTTTTAAATCAGTCACTTTACGACAAAAATGTGAGGTTATAGTTTCCGTTATTTTTTTTGGCATGATTGTTAAATTATAAAATTGGAATAAAAGTTAAATTTTTCATGTAGACTTTCTAAATACGTGGAAAACAAGAAACATTATTTATGCAACTAGGGAGGAAAGTGTGTCATTTCCTCAAGCGCGGCTGAACGATTATGCCCAATCGAAACAAAGGCAGTAATAATCCATGGGAAGAAATGATATTTATTCGTAACCGTTTAAATAACAATATTACTGAAGATAATATCAAACTGTCACAACAAACCATAAAATAAATCCCACAAAAACTTATTTACACCGATCATTCCTGCTGATACATTTTCCAATTACGCTCATTGAATATTGATGCAAAACAACCACACCAGCCCAGATCAAATCAATCTGCCATCGTTCAATTACCAACTCGTTTTTTGCACAGTAGGTGGACCCGCCGTACTCTGGACCAAATTGAAAAATAAACGATGTCTCACGCTCCGAACATCCTGTTCTGCATCCTATAGTCATCCAGGATGGGCAAACGCATTGTCGCGCCTTCTCATTCCAAACCACAATCATTGCAACTTGTAATTTTATCAATAAAAATGCATATCATGTCTGCAACCCATAAGAATCTATTATTATGGCGGTGTGCTTTGTTCCATCCATCATCATGGTTAAACACCTAAGCAGGTCAAGTGCATGATCTTCCAATGCGTACGTGCTCGCAATAGGAAAACGAAAGTCAGTTCGAAATTTCTTCCGTAGTTAAAAGGAAATTTTCTTGGACTACAAAAAACTGAATCTTGGGTTTATATTTAATGCCCAAGCATATTTCACACTGCAATTCTTATTTTATTGCTACTAATTAAAGAGATTGTTATTACATTCTGGTTTTGTAACCGTTGGAGTGTTTTGTACCCACATTGTAATAATCGACCGTTGTCGTGTGTACAACGTACAAAAGAAATGGGTTTTGTAAAGCAGTAGAGTAGTAAAATCTCATTTAGTCTACGTTACTTATATTGTGGTTATAAGATTTGATAACCAAGTAATTAAAAAATTGGCAAATTGAAATAGCACTGGCAAATTATTTCCTTCAGCAAGAAACTGAAAATTTTAACAAAATTTGCCAAATAGAAAACTGAACATTCTGTAAGAAAATTTATATTTCATGTATCGCCCAAATTTCAAGCTCCGCCACTAACGTATGTAAAAACGGCAATAAAATACCATAAATTACAATAAAAACTTGCGGAAGCTAAAACCACAATTACAATTAATTGTGCTAACCATTGTTCAGATTTTAATAATAAGATTTTGATTATCCTATTCGGTAATAGGCGAAACGATGCAAAAATCATAAATTTCTAAAAATTGTTTTAATTATTTATAGCGTGCGATACCCGTCTATAAACTACTTGATTAAATGCAAAAACTCAGTAATTTATTTCTATATTTAAAATACAAAACAGTGACGTAATGATATGCAGAATATATTTAATCGACGACTTGGGTATTAGTTTTGCGTCAAACGCCGCAATGCCGTTAACAAAACCTTTGCGGTAAATTTTGAACCCCCAATGACGTTATTTAGTTTCGCATTGTTAAATTAGCAAAGGTACTTTTTAATATTAAAGTAAAGTTAGCGTTAAATATTTTCGTAAACTATTTAACGAAGTAGTTGGGTTCACTATTTAGAAATGTCTCGGGTGGTCAATTATGACCCAGGGGCCCAAATAAAGACCTTTGAGGCATGTCCTTCTTAAAGTTCTGAGTATTAATAAAGAATTTAGTTATAACTTTTTAAGTAGGAAAGGAATGGAACAATATTCTAATAAAAAATTGATGATTACAATACTGTTTATTGTAAAAAATAGTTATGGGGCGAAATAAAAGTGAAAACTCGACTAAAAATCGTTTTAATGCACTTTTTTCCATTGCCCTGTATGCTTGGGGAAATCGTGTGAATTATATTCGAAAGAACATTTAAAAATGCTACTTTTTCATTACTTATAAATTTGTGATTAAACCAGTGGTTCCAAAGTTATTTGCAGAAGAGCCCCCAAAAAAATTTCTGTAGGTTTACTGCTTCTTCCTCAAATAACGTTTTAAGTAGGAGAGCAATAGAAAAAATTTCTAATAAAAAATTAATGACTACAACACTGTTTATTGTAAAAAAATAGTTATGGGGCGAGATTTGTCAAAACTATAGGCAGTATAAAAGTGAAAATTCGACTAAAATATCGCTTTATAAGATTTTTTTTCATCGCCCTGTATACTTGGAAAAATCTCGTGAATTATATTCCAAAGAACATTTAAAAATGCTACTTTTTCATTATTTACAAATTTGTGATTAAACCAGTGGTTCCAAAGTTATTTGCAGAAGAGCCCGCACAAAAATTTTTTGTAGGTTTATTGTTTCTTCCTCAACTAGTCTTAAGTAGGAAAGCAATTGAAAAAATTTCTAATATAAAATTGATGATTACAACACTGTTTATTGTAAAAAATAATTATGGGACGAGATTTGTCAAAACTATAGGCAGTAGAAGAGTATAAAGTGAAAATTCGACTAAAAATCGCTGTATTTACATTTTTTTCATCGCCCTGTATACTTGCGAAAATCGTGTGAATTATATTCGAAAGAACATTTAAAAATGCTACTTTTTCATTACTTACAAATTTGTGATTAAACCAGTGGTTCCAAAGCTATTTGCAGAAGAGCCCGCAAAAAATGTTTCTGTAGGTTTACTGCTTCTTCCTCAACTAAAGTCTTAAGTAGGAGAGAAATTGAAAAAATTTCTAATACAAAATTGATGACTACAACACTGTTTATTATAAAAAATAGTTATGGGGCGAGATTTGTCAAAACTATAGGCAGTAGAAAAGTATTAAAGTGAAAATTCGACTAAAAACTGCTTTATTACCATTTTTTTCATCGCCCTGTATACTTGGGAAAATCGTGTGAATTATATTCGCAAGAACGTTAAAAAATGCTACTTTTTCATCACTTACAAATTTGTGATTAAACCATTGGTTCCAAAGTTATTTGCAGAAGAGCCCGCAAAAAAAATTCTGTAGGTTTATTGCTTCTTCCTCCACTCAAGTCTTAAGTAGGAGAGCAATTGAAAAAATTTCTAATAAAACATTGAAGATTATAACACTGTTCATTGTAAAAAATAGTTATGGGGTGAGATTTGTCAAAACTATAGGCAGTAGAAGAGTATAAAAGTGAAAATTCGATTAAAAATCGCTTTATTACAATTTTTTTCATCGCCGTGTATACTTGAGGCAATCGCATGAATTATATTCGAAAGAACGACTATAAATGCTACTTTTTCAACATTTACAAATTTGTGATTAAACCAGTGGTTCTAAAGTTATTTGCAGAAGAGTCCCCAAAAAAATGTCTGTAGGTTTACTGCTTCTTCCTCAAATACCGTCTTACGCAATGGAAAAAATGTCTAATACAAAAATAATGATTACAACACTGTTTATTGTAAAAAATAGTTATAGGGCGTTATTTGTCAAAACTATAGTCAGTAGAAGAGCATAAACGTGAAAATTCGACTAAAAATCGCTTTAATACAATTTTTTTCATTACCCTGTAAAAATTATTTTGCCAAAACTTCTCGTCTTTATGTAAGAGACTGTATATTTTTTGTTTTATATTTCGCAACTCGAAATATCAATAGGCGTTTTCCTGTAATTAAAACGCTAATAAATAAATAATAACTAAGTGCATATTCCGGTATTCCTGTATGGTAAACCCATTGTTTGATTTTTTACCCAAAACGGTCAATGCTAATTATAACAGGTATACTAACAAATGATTTCATAGGTTAGTAATAATAATATTTTTAAATTAAACAATGCCTTGTATTGTTTGCAAATATAATTAATAAGTTCCCTGCTGGCAGCCGTTGTTTAGAAAACTCCTACATGGCACGGAAAACCCGGAATTAGTTTACATGCGTTTATTTCCGTTTTGATATGTGTGCAAACGATGATTGATTTATGTATAGCAAAGCAGATCTATTGTTGTTATCTATTGTGGGACAAGGATCTTTGCATATGTGGACTAGAACTTAAGCCTTAGGTGATGAGATAAAATCCAATTGCCACCCAAGGTGGTCTAAACAATATTATTTGATTGAAAAATGATTCGAATTGTATATTTTATTAAAATTGTGGCCTTAATTTTCGTTATATATAAATTTTAATTAGTGCATTAGAACTGTTTATTGCAGGATGTCTAAATATATAAATTAGTGTTGTCAGGCAAAGGACGTGAAACAGGAACACGAGCTGCAACTTAGGCAAACATACACCTACTCTCACACACTTAAAACTATTAAGTGGAAAACGTCCATCAAATCCTGCCAGAAATATATCTTGTACATATCTTGAGTTCGTTATTGAATATGAAGTTGTAAATCAATGTAAAAACGTGACGGAAAAATTTATGATGCGATGAAAATAATGTAAAATTGTATTGTTCAAGGCAACACAAAAAATAACACATCGCAACCAATATTTATTAATATTATTTTAATGTTTAAGAACCTGAATCCAATAAAATTTATTTAATTGAATTTTACCAAGTGAATTTAGTTAATTGGTATAGGTGTGCACTAAGTTGACCAGGTGGTCTCAACTTTAATTGCTTCCAGTCTGGTAATAAACATTTTTCGAATTATAATCTGTTTTTTTAAGCAATAATTACTAATATGTAAACATTAAGTTGGGCTATACAGCAGATGGGATTAGATTTTTTTCCGAATTCCACATCCGATATTTATTTATAGAATTTACCTCAGAACTGTTTTTATTATGTAACGACAGTAACTGGCGATGTAAATTTTGATGACAAAAAAATAGACATGAACAATCATAAAAAAACTAAATGTTTAAAAATTGCAAAACTTTTTTCTTCTCTTTCTGCATTTTTCAAGAAATTATGGAAAAAACTGGGAGTAAATTTTGAAAACTTGATTGCTTGAATTATCGGAAACTTGAGGGACAAAAAATTGCTAACAATAAATTAAAATTTGACAGCCATCTACTTTTCCTTACTAACAACCTACACCTTTTTGACCCCAATTTTTCCTAAAGTTGAATGTCTAAAAAATTTGTCATCTCATTTTCGGATACTAAATATTTCGGTGGCCCTCGCTTTCAATGCCACTGACATTGAAACCCCTTCATTCGAAAGGGCACGAACTAAACGGTTTTAATTTAAACGTCAAACGCGTTTAATTTACAACTTCAGAAGTTGTTTCCAAATCTGCATGCTAGTAAAATGACCATTGCAATAAAATGCACCCACGCAATAACAACTATCCACTATTAAAACAATGAGGATAATTATTATAAAATTGTATTAAGGTGGGGCCAATAGGCAAAAGGTTGTTCCCCCTTTGCGGATCTAGCCGAAATGGGTCAGTTGTTTTGTTGGATATTCGAATTTTAGCTGTCACAAACAGTTTATTTATTGTTAATTTAACTAAGTTTGCGGAAAAGCTGCGCATCATTTTCGGAATATCTGAATTTGAAATGTCGGCGGGCGCCAGTCATTTCGACTGGGTTTTGATGAAAAAAAGGAAATAATAAATAAAACATTTACATAATTTATGAACTAAACAATATAGTAGTGGTTTATAGTATTTTCGTCGCTTTTGGTTCGGTTTTTTTGTCTACAACGCTGATTAGGAATTTGGAAACAATATGTTTGGCTTTGGTGACCTTTTATTAATTGATAATAAAACGTGGGAGTGTCACAATCATGAGCTATAGAATTTAACAAATCAGAGAACATTCCAAGATTTTTTATTGGCTTAGAAACATAGATATTATTACTGCGTTTAAAAAACATTCGTTAGTTTTTAAATCTGAATAATGTGACTCATCAGCCACTTGCAGTATTTATTTTATTAGTAACAAATTACAATTTTTATTTTGTTTATCACTGAAAACTGTTATTCAACAACATAATATCATTTGTCGGGAATTAAAATTTAATTAGTTAATACATTTTATTGTCGTTAGTTCACCTACTAATTTTACATATAAAACAACTTTTTGAGAGGAATATTTTTACATGTTTTAAATCAATAAAAAACTGAGGTAGCAGGAAAAAGTTTCGTTGTATTTTATTGGACTCGTTTCACAAGATTTCATATTTTGGAAACATTGGTTTTTATAAGGTTTTTTTGGTAGGAAGAGAAAAATGGAAAATAATATTTTATAGTTTATAAAAGGTACAGGACTTTGACCAACAATTACCTACGGCGGGAAATTCAAATAATTCAATCAACTTTAATTATTTGTATTATTTAAAGATAAAGAGAATCCGGGTGCCCAAATTATTCCGTACAAAAAAATCAATTTACTCGCCCATTTCCACACAAAGGCATAAGAATGTTATTAAAAAAAAAGCCGTGCAATGTTCGGATAATTAGCCTTGCCCGTATAAGTTCTTTCTTTATTTATCTACGAAAAACTACAGACACATTTTTAATTCATTGGACCACTTTTAAAGCATAGCAAAAAACAAAACATTAAAATGTAAAGTCAAGGACGCAAATCAACACTATTTAATTTAATGATACATTTTACTCCGTTTTTTTTTGTTATTTTCACAATTAATAAAACGCCTCTCTACTCTAAAATAATTAAGTAGGAATCGTGATAACATGATTATGTAACCATTAAACCAAAATATTGCTTAATATAAAAAGCGGCATAGCTACAACATTACTTCATTAATAAATTATAATTAATTAACAATGAATGAGGTGCTTCTATAAAAACCATTTAAAATTGTAAATATGCTATAGTTTCTTATGACAAATCGATTTTGATGATATCATCACTAATAATTTGAACCGATACATTTATTATTTAACAATAATCACACAAGGAACTGATGCTTCTGCGAAAAAGGATAACAAAAACAAGCACCTTGAACAATAATCACAGATTTCCATGTCCAAATTACCAATAATTACCGATAGGTATCTCGCTATCTGTAATTTGATTAACACAACATGAAGACTTTTTTCACCAAATAAAAATCTAATGCCACCATAATTAATTAACAACAAAAATGAGGAAGCGCAACTATTTGAAAGTGCCATTAAAAAACCTCTTTATGGCTTTTAGTTTTAGTCTAAAACACAAATTTCCAGCCTTTATACAAATTTATATTTATCCTCTAGAGATTATCACGCTTTAATCAAGATGATGTCAGGGAAAATACTTAAGCCTTTCAGGGAGACTTTTTCAATTGGTTCCATCACTTTGCATTATGTCACTTTCCAGCTGATATACAATAAAAACTAGCAGTTGCAGGAACTGCATTGCGAGACCTTGAACGGTTTCAATTACCAACACAAAGAAATTAGCAGAAATATGCAGAGTATTCAATTCATGTAAATACGGGGCAATAAAATTTGTTGCTTTTGATTAAATGCAGGAATTTTTTCGTGTACTGACATTAAAAAGTTATGTGGTGATTAAGCGATAAATTCGAATAAATACGATGGAGATGTAAGAAAGGTATTTTGTTTTGTTCAAGAGGAGGAGGAATTTTTTTAGTAGCAGGAAGAGAATCACAAAAAAGAAAAGTTAGGTATTTTTTGGAACTTTTGTTTTAGAAGAGACAAATTATTGTGTCCGCTTTCATTTTTATTATTTTTCAATTAAATAGAGGTTTTATAGGAAAAATCGAAAAATTATTATTATTTCAATCTAGTGATAAAATTTATCTACAAATTTTATGGCTTAAAACAAAAAAATTCATATCACTTGAACTCTTTCGACCATTTTTCTCATTATTATCTCTAGCCTCCACTCCAACTATTGGCTATTATGTTAAGCGTATTTCAAAAATGTGGTTCTATAAAAAAAACATTAATTTGTACGAAAAAAACGGTAGATATTTATAGATAACACGTAGTACAATTTAAATTTATGAAAAAACTGTTTTCAAACAAAACTTTTTTGGTAATTTCAACTTTTTATTACCACCTATTATTCGAAAAATGTATAACGAAGGTTTCATTTACGTAATCCAAATCCTTAGGCTTAGGATATTCCGATTCCTATTTAACAAGCTTTTTAACATCAGTTGTCCTACTTTACTCAACTTCGTAGTACATATTTTAATATCTTAATTATCGGTGCTTTGTCCCAAGGCTGGTATCGTAGGTTTGTCGTGTCTATCTTTTCAGTTGTACGTTAGCGAGGCACTCCTAAATTTAATTCGTAATTTAGCATAATTTATTCAATAACATATTATTGGAAGCAATAAAATTATCAAATTTCGGATAAAATTACACACAATTTCCGATGTATAATCGACTTCCTGAGCTTGACCTCTGTGTGGTATTCTTTTAAGTAGTAGTCTAATAGCTCCGAAAAAGCGACGGCCTTCTGGAATTTAATTAGCATAAAACAACGCGAGTGTTTGTTTTGGGCTATTTAAGGAAAATCCGGAAAAATCCGTTTCAATTAACATTTTTCTACTATACAACCATTCGTAATATCTATTTATATACTCGGCTTGAAGACAGAAATTCAATCAGCATTTTTATAATTAATAGTAACAAATATATTATATTTTTTCTACAGCTAGAATTACTTTGATATTTCATGTACTAGCGACCTTGGTTAGTCGAAAAAACTATAATAAGTTTATTAATTTTTGACAATATCATATCATGTATCAGCGTTGTGTGCTGTTGTCTTGAATTCCAATCAAAATAAGTGAGTAGTGGTATTTAAATTAAAAACGCAAATATATGATGGATGTTACGTGCTTGAGGCAAGTAATGAACATGCTTTTTAAATGACATTACTTTTAAGATTAGAGCGGTGATGATGTTAAAAAACCCACACCTTTGTTTATATGGACCTGGATAGCTTTATTGTACCAAACAGTGTAATAATAATAATAACTCTTGTACGAGCGACACTGATATTCTCAGACAATTCATGTTCGTGGATTCTTGTAGCCTGTTTTATTTTCTCCAGACTGGCCCGAGCGATAAAAAATCACAATAACAGACAAAGCCATACTGGTTTTTATTCGCGTTACCTGTTGCACTAGTTGAATATAGTGCAATAATTAAAATTAGTCATTCGCCTTGAAGATAAATTTTTGATGTCTAATTCTCGGGCAGAATTTAATTGAAACACCTTGTGTAGGTATTAATTTTGTGTATTTTGGAAACAATTTCTAAGGACATCTCGGTTTTGATCTGTGATAATACCGATTGGTTGTAGTTCTAATTAAACAAGTCATTGATTGTGATTGATTAGTAAAAAATGACCAATTAGACTAAACTGTTTCACATGTACAGCTGAAGTTTCTTAAGTAAATACAGGAAAAGAATGTCCAATTTTATCAAGGTTTATTGATTATAATCA
The DNA here is from genome assembly GCA_963942485.1 of Pediacus dermestoides. NCBI lineage: Eukaryota > Metazoa > Arthropoda > Insecta > Coleoptera > Cucujidae > Pediacus > Pediacus dermestoides. The sequence goes on along the minus strand of OZ012627.1, from coordinate 30,262,490 downwards.
CTGGTTTCAATCTGTTTAATTAATAAACGCTATCATTTTCACAAGAAAATCAATCAGGTTAGTCATACGCATGTATGTGACTTAGGAGTAGTACGACCAATGCAAATTCTATCTAGTTTATTGCAAAAGGTAGTTAGCAAACTCGTATACATAGGTCAGCTTGTAAGGACGCCATTGGCTGCTTTTAAAATAAAAATAAGAAAATCCGACGCTTGTATTACAAAAATTATACGTAGAAAAACACAGTCGCCAATTAAAATTTTTTTAAAGGACACTTCACAAACCACGTATGCATCTAAACATTATAATGTTTAATAAAGTAATTTATGCGTCACTACGACATAAATTAGTTGTATTTATTAGCTATAAAAATTTCAAGGATTTGAAATTAAAACAGCAATTTTTCTGGCGTAAGGTTCGCTTTTTTGATAATATGGTATATTTGCATAATGATACGTTAATTAATACATAATACAAGTTGTTGGACATGTTTAAAAATCAATCAAAAAATTTGTACGGGAACTGGACGAATTTGGATGTTGACAGTGGAGGTGTGGGTTTTATAGAGGATTTGGGGGTCTAGGTCTAGTAGACCAAATAATGGGTTTTATGAAAAAAGTTAAAGGATTTTTCTTCGTTTTGTCAAAAAGTTTAGCCCACGATTCAAAGATTATCTAATTTCCAAGTTCGCCATTGAAGAAACCAAAACCAGAATTTTTAAAAAAATAAATCATAAAAATACGATTATATTAGGGTGTCCCAGTTTATATCGTCAGGATTTCACCAGTCGATAGTTTAGCGAAAATTAAAGGTGGTTTGTCTAATAAATTATGGTCGAATTTTGTTTCCTTTCTGATGTACAGGGCATTAAAGAAAATATATTATTTTAATAATTTGCTATAAATCAATAACAAAAAAAGTTAGCCTTCTGAAATTTTGCATAGATTTTTTTTTGTATTCTCTTATTAATAGTGGTTGCAATTATTTTATTTAGAACACAGAGGCGTGCGTACGGGTTTCTTCAAAAACATTTTAATGAATAAAACGTACGCCACTGGTTTTTTTGCAGCACCAATACGCAGAGAGTATTTTCCATTCAATTTAGAAACTTTTCCGTATCTTATAATTTTTTGATAACTTAACTTAAAATAACCTACAGTAAATAAGAGAGAAAAAAAGCTTCACATAGACTTTTTTTACCCTACAGCCAATTTTTGTAGAATCTTCTAGAGGGTCACCCTGAAAGCTTAAAACTGAGTTTGTGTATTTATAAACCCCGCCCTTCCTTCACCAGCTCTCAATTAAGGGTTGATTTGTTTGGTTATTGAATAACTTTTTTCCTATTACATTTTCGAAAAAAAGAGTCAGTACAAAGTTGTAAAGAAAATATTTCCTACAACTTATTTTTTAAACTTTTTTTGATATTGTCGATATTTAAAAAGTTATTCAACAAATAAGTTGAAAATTTTGGGGAAAGAGTAGTAAGTAGTAGTAGTAAATAGTACCTAACTAGAGAAAAATTTCCCTAAAATTTGCAACTTATTTGTTGAATATATTTTTAAATATTGACAATATCAAAAAAATATTAAAAGGAAAGTTGTAGGAAATATTTTTCTCTACAACTTTGTACTGATGCTTTTTTCGGAAATCTAATAGGGAAGAACCTCTTTAATAAATAAGAAAAAAAAGTTAAGTTATCAAGAAATTGTAAGATATAAAAAAGTTTCTAAATGGAATGGAAAATATTCTCTGCATATTGGTGCTGCAAAAAAACCAGTGGCGTACGTTTTATTCAATAAAATATTTTTGAAAAAACCCGTACGCACGCCTCTGTGTTCTAAATAAAATAATTGCAACCACTATTAATAAGAGAATACAAAAAAAAGATTTATGCAAAATTTCAGAAAGCTAACTTTTTTTGTTATTGATTTATAGCAAATTATTTAAAATAATTTATTTTCTTTAATGCCCTGTACATCAAAAAGGAAGCAACATTCGACCATAGTTTATTAGACAAACCACCTTTAATTTTCGCTAAACTATCGACTGGTGAAATTCTGACGATATAAACTGGGACACCCTGTATATTTAAAAACAATTATAACAAATTTTTGAATAACATTTTCCGACACTTATTTTTGAAAGTGTTATGTAAATTGACAAGTTTCCAAAATTCTGCTGAAAAAATATACCAGCCAACACAAAGAACTAAACGAAAAAGTTTAACAACCCCAGTTTTGCGTTTTCAAAATAAAACAACACAACTTCGTTCCCTTCTTAGTAAATTCCCATTACTCTTCCCAGACAAGATTATCATTATTAACTTTACTGTCTCTGCATCTAAAGAACTGTGTTCAAGTAAAAAAAATCCACTTTTTTTCAAATAGCATTTCCCAACGACTAAAATCGCCTAAAATAAATTGGCTACACAGCACCGGACTCAATTCTTCTACCACACACTTAGACACATTAACTCATTAAGTACTAATCTCGAGGGGGTTCGCGAGTTCTCCCCTGTGTTTGTTGCAGACAATGTTCATTATATCTCACAGCCGTTCATCAGAAATTCCAGGTAGACGCATCCAAAAAAAGGTCGGGTTATAAGCGAAAAAGTTTTTTTTAACTACGACGAGATAAGTAATTTGACTCTCACACAAAGGGGTGGCAATAAAATATCTGCACCTACGTGGATTACCATGCAAAAAAAGGCGTATATAAACATGTAGCACATCTTTGGTCCAGCAATTTAACTTGATAAAAGCGAAATACATTTGGGAAATTATTATGACAGGGAGCGGTTTTAATGCGTCTTTGTTTGAGGATTTGTTTAAAATTATTACCCTGGCTTTTTGGTTATAGCATTATTTTTGACACAACAATTAAACTGAACATTTTACAGCGCTTTTTTTTGTGCACCTGGTTATCAAACTCATCACAAATTGGACCTGGAAAAATTTATATGGAATTCTTAATAAAAAGCCATAAAAACAAACAAAACCGGTAGTCTTGTCACTAAAATTGCAGCAACCAAACTTGGACATTAGTATTCAGTCCAGCAAATAATTTTACCCTATTCGTATAATTTATGAAAAATATCTGATGATGTAGCCTTTCTTATCCACACCTAACCTAATTAATATTTATTGTAGGTTGAGATTTTATTAAACAAGATATAAGCGACATATTAACTTGAATTTTCTTTGTCTTTAGTTTTATGAACACCCTGTATGTTTCAAAATTAAATTGAATTAATAAAAGTATGTATTTTTAGCTTAAAGTCAAGTTTATCTGACAAATTTTCTGCTATTCTTTGAAATTTATCCAATTTTGAGGATTTATCTTTGGAGACTTCAACAGGTGGTCAGACAAGAAACTTTTGGTTATAATTTAATAGAACTATTTAAAGTTTATTGTATTGAATGAAGCCACATTTAGCCATATAAAAAGACAAATTTCTCCAAAATCCGCTAAAAGGTTCTAAATTTATATATTAGTCATTTTTGAAGCAATTTCGCTTAAGAAGACTGGAAACGTTTGACTGCTGTTTAAAAAAAATGTGGATTTGGTGTAATTTTTTCGTAATAATGCTAACTTTAAATAATATAAAAACGCAAATTGCGTAATTTTAAAATTGTGGCACTTTAAACTAGAAAAATTATAGGAAATTATAGAACAGAAAATGGTGGCATTCTGTGTTTAAAAAGTTATAATTTTGTTGCTTGTATATTGGTAAAATTTACTTTATTTCAAAGCTGGATGTTCGTTTTATTGACCAAAAAAATCAGGACGATGTCTGAAATTTTGTGACTTCAAAAGTGATTGGAAAATAGAATTTTCTAATAGCTGTTATAAAAATCACAGTTTTGGAATCACTGGTTGGATTTTTGGCAGAAAATATTTATATCACAGCGGAATGGCGGTTTTATTTTGAGAAAACCGATAAACTGTTTATAAAATTTTTTTGCATTTTTTCAACCCACAAAATGTGCTTTTCAAAAATCAACGTGTACGACTTAAAAAAAAATTTTGGAACCGCTGTTGGGATTTTTTAAAATTCTTGCTGTAAAAGTGGACGCCGATTTTTTTTTTTTGAAAAATCACGAACTGTTTATAAATATGATTTTTCTGTTTTTTTGGAGTCCCAATTTGTTTTTTTTTTAAATAAAATTTTTCGAGGGTAAATGTTCTAAAAATCACCATTTTGATTGGATTTTTGTTAAAATAATTTATTTCAAAGCGAATCAACAGATTTTAGTAGTAAAATAATCACATACTGTTTATCTGAATTTTGTTTACATTTTTCATCGTATTACTTTGTACAAAAAAGTTAAAATTAAAAAACTTCAAAATTTTTCTGTCTAAGGTCCTGAAGTATACATAATATAAATAATATAATTTCCGCAGTTCCACAGGGTTACATCCTGGGCTCACCTCTGTTCTATTACACAATCTTTTTAATCGCACCAAATTTGGCTAAATGATCAAAATTATAGCTTATGTAAATTTAAATCTACGTTAAATTTGTACCTATTTGCAAAAAATTATTTTATATTACAAACATAAGCAGGAAAATCCACTCGGAGAAACTCTCGGTATTCCCTGAAATGCACTCAACAAAATGCACTTTATTACCGCGCTAAATGCCCTAAACAGCCACGCCAACTCTATGAATAAATTCTACAACAAATTACACAAACACCGCACCGGACTGGACTGGATCCGGTACACACATGCACGCTGTAGCCAACCCGGAGTTTGCCGCACGCCGGACTCGACGCGATCCTGCACACAACTATCGTTATTTAAGAAAAGTGAAGAGATAGCAGCAAACAGTAAGCGGGTTAGCGCCGACAGAGAAGAGTTAAGAGAGTGGTGTGGTTATAGTGGATGATATCTTGGATAATTTTGTTATTGTTTATTATTATTATTATCTTTGTTGCCATCAAACTATTATATTATGGAAAACGCAGGTTATATTCCAGATAACGTAAGTAATTTAATTTGTATTAAAAATTTTGAATACCGTCACGTGCTGTTAAACAAAATATCCTAATCACAAAATAATTTAATTTAGTTAATGCAATATTTAAATAAATTGTGCTAAATTTAATATGCAAAGAAAAATTTAAAAAATAATTTCACATTATCCCCCAAAAAACCCAAACACTTGCAACAACTGCTATAAATAACTATCAACATTACAAAGTTAATAATTGACAATGTAATAAATCATGTAATACTCTTTATTACAACAAAATTAACAACTGTTTCAACAGTACAGTGTTGAATTCTCAAATGAAATGATAAACCTTGTATCATATTTATTAGCGATTAAATGAAACTTATACACAAAAATCTTAATAACTTTACTCATTGACATTGATCACCGCTGAAGGAAAATTCAACTTTTCTACAACATACACACGTATTAATTTACCATAAATCATGGATTTGCTTATTGGAACAGAACAACCTTAACCAAAAAGCGTCAGTAGGAACTCAAGATGATACTTTACCTTTAAAGGCAAAAATTACAAATATTTTTACGTAAAACTATAAACAAACAAATATAAAGTCAATGACAATTTTTTTACGAGGAAGGCAATTAAAATTTACTGCGAGTGTTTCACACCTTTAGTGATTTGTGTGCACGTATGTAAGGCGATAGTTTGTTTTTGGTGCACCAAAAAAATATTTTGTTTTAACAAACTTTGTTACATTTCGTATATTTTAGTGGTTTTTAATAATTATTTTTAAGATTTTACATTTGTATTAATTCATTTTTGTAACCACTGGTTTTATTTTAAATTTCCTGTCTTTGTTTGGAAAAACTAATATCGGTACGATTAAAATAATTTAAAGGCCAAAAAATTTTTGTTCATGTTTATATGTATTAACTTTTAAAAAGTAATTTTGAAATTTGCTAAAGTATATTTAGAAAAAACATGGTACTGGTATTGGTACTGTTACAATTATTTTCGATTATTTCGATAAATTTTGGTACTTTTCGAAAAAAAAAAAATCAAATTTTTGAACCACCTCTTAAATTTTTTACACAGTTACTAGGTTTAAAATTTGACCATTTTGTAACAGTTTTGGAGCCACTATTTATATTTTGTTCAAATTGGCCTTTGCAGGTACATAGTTTAATATGTAAAAAAAGCACGAATTTTTCCCGCTGAAAACCTGCTTTATTACAAGTATGACAAAAAATTTCGTTTAATCCCTAAATAGTCACAAAACAGCCCATTGGAAAATCTGTAAAAATTTTGGTTTCAATTTCTATAAAAACACATTCAATATCTTTTCATGAAAGAACTTTTTTCAGATTCGAACACAATGTAAATTTAGACAATTTCCGAAAATATATTTGTACATGTAAGGAGTTTATAAATTATCGTAATTTTCAACGGCAGACATTTAAAATGAATCACATTTATGATAAGGATTTTTTGATATAATTTTTCAGTTATTAAAACAAAATTTCATTTAGATACTAAACCAAAAGCCACATAATTAGAGGTTGCAGTTTTCAGATTATATTGTTAAATTAGATCCATTTAAAACACATTTACGTACACAATTTCTTCCAAGCCAAACCCTAATTTCTCCTCGTAAATATCCTTCTACATAATTTAATTTGTCTATCTAATATCTACACAAAGGCTAACACAATGAATTAAACACCATTACAAGTATACTTCATTAATAATAATAAACCATAATTACCTATAATACTATACATAAATTTTTAATTATATTACAATGGAGTTAACATTGACATAAAAGCATACATAGCATGTGAAAACCGTCTTTCTATACTACGAAACTTTTATGTAATAATAATATTTTTGGCGTAAATAAACACACACACGGAAATCAAATCCGCCTCATGCACATATCGTCCACACCAAATAGTTGCACTTTACATAACAACTTCTACACCAGGAAGAATTTTTTCGGTTATTACAAGAAATTTATTCACTCGCGCCGCCAATTAATTTCCATTCATTCATTTTCAATCAATTAAAAACATCATATATCGACTAGTTAAAACAACATAACTCAATCTACATATGTTTGTGTTAGCCATTATTTAAAATTACGACCACAATTAATCAACATCAATTAAAAGGTTTGCCTTTATCTTGGAGATATTTACAAAATTAACCTTAATACATATTCCACTTCCAATTAATTAGGTGCGAGCTTACATCTTGTTGGCTTTTTTTGCCCCGGCACAATTTACATAGTTGAGTGGACACCTTGAAATACCGCTGAGGCTAAGAGCAAACAGGGTGGGCGCATAACTATTTTATGTTAATACCCTAAACCTAAACGATAAAAACATTGTGATAACTTCAATCTTGAAACGGCACCTTTCTAAAACCGAACCAAATTTTATTGTTTTACTAGAGAAAAATAAAGCAAATTAATTTCGTGACTTGGTAATTAATTCCAAATGATATCACCTGGTTTTAGTTGCAAAATCAATGTAACCATATACGAAAAAGGCAACAAAATTCCACCGTTTCAACCTTCCTAATTTCCAAGTAAATTATCTTGAAATTTCCGAGAGTTGTGACTAATTTAAACTGAAATCGATTGCGCTTCCTTTTGCAAACTACGCGACATCTCCAAGGTTTACACTAAAATTGCACCACATTATTACGAGATCAAGGCAAAGGAGAAATTGACGCTCATTGACACTCAATTTTAACACCTGCTGATGGATGACTAGGCGTAAAATCGTAAAATTTCGAGTTAAAAACCAAGTTAAAACTTAACACCGGAAAACTTTTTTCGTGTTTAGATTGGAAGATTAGAAACAACCTCTGAAATCTACCTCCTCAACTTCGTACAAGACAATAACATATACGGTAGCAAGAACCAGTCAAATAAATATGTAGATAACTTGGGCGTCCTTTGGCAATCAAATTTGAATTGAATAATAAATCATAATCGACTACAATAAATTTCTACAACTGTATTGATGATACAAAAGAAAAGACAAGGTTGACATCTCAATTTGTCATAACAAAACATTACCAGTTGATAATTATTATGCAAAACAACTTAGAACTGTGTAGATAGTTTTGGTTTTCGGAAAAATACCACTTGATAACGTAATTTTTAGCATTGTAACACTTTCAGTGTCCTCAGAAAAAATTGTAGATTCCGTAAATACAGAATCGAATCCAACAAAGTATTAGCTTGAAACTGAAATCCGGATTGATGACACAACACAAATATATTAATATTTATGAGACACATTAAACGTAAGCTAAACGTAAACAAACCAGGCAAATTCCGCAAAAAATGTACCTTAGTAAAAATGAACAAAAAACATTTTCTTTAAAGTAAATTTTTAAGGAAAAATCTCTTTATAATTTTAATTGTTTAAAAGATCCGAAAATAATCCAAAAATGTCTTGTCTAAAATTAACCGTTTCTTATGCCATTTTTCGTGGTACAATTCCTCTAATTTTTGCAAAGAATATATTTATAAACCCGGAAAATTACCGCAAAAAACTTATCTAAATAATGAACATTAAAATAAAGATAAAATCCATAAAAACGAGGCCGGTCAATAGAACAACTACTCCGACTCACCAACACAATTATTTTTTATTTCCACCTGCACGGGCGTGGTAAACAAAACGTGCCACTTGAAAAAAACCATTAATTCAAACTTTTTCGTCATTTCTATCGAATTAATTAAGGTCACTGTAACGTTTTCGCTCAAATCCAGAAGAACATTTGGGCGCGCCAATCAATTGCAATTAAATTCCTATTTTCACGAAAAAAATTGCACGCCTCGGGGGCCCCACAAGAATGCCGTCTTTTCCCCTTTTCCACAGCCATAATTAGATGGGCGGAGGTTGTTTTACTACAGATTAAAAAAAACCATCGACAAAGAGAACGTTTTAAATCTCGTTTTGCTCTTATTGAATTACTCTGGGTTTTCAAGCACAAGTCCTTGGAAAACTTACCGTAGCAACAAACGACAATTTGAATCAATGCATCTTTTACTTACAGATCCCGGCAGATCTCGATAAGAGTTGGCACATACCAAGACCCACACTAGCTCGGAGCTCCAAAAGTTCGCAGGGTTCCACGTCTAGTAGTAACAGTACACAGGTAAGCGCCCCTTTAGATTAAAAAACAACAAGACACTAATTTTTGTTTCTTCAGAGTGCAAGATCTGGATCGCTTCTATTAACAGCAGCAAATCTAGCTCAGATACATCAACAACAGGAATCGAACAACGATGAGTTAGTCAGTACGAAGAACCAAAATATCCAATACTACCTCGAACAAACAACGCACAAAAACAATGATCTCTTTAAATTACCAGCTAATAACACAACGAAGACCATCGAGCCTGACAACGTATCCATAGCTAGTTCAATGCATTTTACTGTTGTTAATATGAATACTAGACCGCAAGTTCCCAAAAGAAGTTGTTGTAGAAAACACCAATTGACCATTCTAGTTCTCACCATGTCTGCATTATTTACCCTAGGAATTTTAACTGCCATATTTCTATTAGAAAGTAAGTGGTATTAAGTCAATTATCGACACACTATTAATTTGATGTTTTGTTGCAGTGAGAGCCAAGAGACAAAGGTACTAGTTGTTCGAGTGTCGATAAAATAACAAGAGTTACCAACATCCTTCTCCTGAAATGGCATTAACTCATTTTATTTACCTAGTTAATTATTATTTATACAAATTACGTGTATTTAATGAAAAAATATTTTACCATTCATCGGACCAAAATTGCGGTTGTTTTAGCAATTAAGTTTAACTGTAAATTATGTTATTATTAAGTTTTATTGTATTACTGTGATATGAAACAACAATCATCATTATTGTTTGTATAGTACTTATTTATAATGAAACTTCTGCATTAGTTGGTTCGTCCAATTTTTCTCAAGTTTCAGCTTTGTAAATTTATTATTTTAAATTAAATTATATTTCAAAAAAACTGGGATTCATTTTCCTTATAGCATGTAGCAAAAATATCAGTATTAACTTGAACTGATGTTGATTCAACCAAAACTACGATGATTACCCGAATAACCGTAGATTTATTTTTATTTAAATTTCTAAAATACTCACCTCGATATCTTGCAGAGTTTGAGTCCACTTATACTTATCCAAATCACACCCATTTCCACTATTAGGCTTCAGTTTCCCAATTTCAGTCTGATCCTCATCCTCCTCGATTTTCTCAGGCGGAACAAATTCAGTCGGTGGTGCTTCCTCGACAACCCGTTTCTCCTCCTCGGCGAGTTTTTTCGCAACAGCTGCAGCCTTTTTAGCAGCTTCCTTTTTATTGCGTTCATCCAAAGCCTCTTGTTGATCCTGGCTGATTTTTTCGTATTTTTTAAACGTTTTTAGAACCAACTGCAGGAAAATAATTATATGATATATAACAGGTAAAATTAATCAATTACACACTACTTACTTTTTCCCATTCGCCTTCCTGTCCACCGACGAAAAAATCAGTTTTTCTACACAAAAAGCTAGCAAATGTGTCTAATAACTGCAACAAAGTTTCGTTTTTGAGGTTAGAATTACAAACTCGCATGTTATATGTTTACCTGGGGGACTCCTTCGGGGTGGTGGTGAGCTATTGATAGGAAAAGTGTATCAAACTCTTCGGTTTTATCGACGTCCATTATTTCTTTTATTTATATACCAGACAGTAAACAGTTTAGCAAAAATCGAATTAACAACACTCAACTTGGACGGGTTTGTTTGATCGTTAAATTGACTCGTGCTGTATGCAACCAGTTATACACTCGCCTGGTGAGTATGCAACACAATATACTTATGTACATTGCCATCTATTGTCTTTTAGAGAAACAAATGTAAGTTTGGTTGCATAGTTTTGAGAAACGTCAAGTTGACATTTAAAATATGTTTTTGTATTGTGCTGTGATGAAAATTTAATTAAGAAATGTCTTCAGCTACGGCTCTTCAACAACAAGTATTTGCACTAGATGCCCGATATAATGCACACAGAGCCCCACAAAGTCCCAACTTCCGTACGTAAATATTTTGACGAAAATCCATAAACAGTCAGTTTTTTCAGGTACTTTATACATTCGAAGACGTAGTCAACTTCTTAGGGAAACCGATGGTACCGCAGAGAAATGGAAGCAATATTTGAAATTACGCTCAGTTTTATTACAACAACGTTATGGAAGCCCTAAAACAGAATATGCGTCGTCCATCGTCAGTTTATCGCGCACCATAAGCAAAGTAATTGAGAATTTTTAAATGAACTGCTTATTTTTCACCGTAATTTTACAGACAAGTGTTGGACCTGAACATCAGTCGACGGTCATATCGTCTAGTGGCACTGTTATACCCACAAGGGAAGCCGAGGCCTCCAGGGCTATGGTTGGCGGCACAACAATTGCCGAAAATTATGCTTTCGTTGGGGTGCACCATATTTTTGACCAGGTACAAAATTAACTATTCTCGAGCGATTAACTAACATTTAACGATTTTAGCATAATCAGGCAGTTACTATGATAAAGTTTGCTAACAACGACAGGTCTAGATTGTGCTGTAATTCTTTAGATGGGAATTTATCGATTTGTGATGTTACCACTAGCCCTCCAGGTGTTGCAGCCATTCTGAAAGGGCACACGAAAGCTGTTTCAGGTAATCATGGTGTAATTAGTTTGAGCTGAACTAATTTAAATTGTGTAGGCTTCGACTGGTCTGCAAATAACGATGTAATAGTAAGTGCTTCTTTGGATGGTACAATAAGAGTGTGGCAAGTGAGTAATTATAGCTGTCTTCGAGTGTTGAGCGACCCAAACCACGCAGAAATATTGTGCTGTCTTCTTCAACCGAGTAACAATAATTTACTTATCGTATCCTTCTCTTATAATCGTATTAATAAAAGAAATAAAAGTCCTTGCATGAAATTTTATAGAATACAGTTAATTTTGTTCCTTAATTCGCATTAATTAGACTGGAAATAATCGAGGCGAACTTCGAATAGTCAACGTATCCACTGGACGATTCCTGAAGAACGTCTGCAGAATCGGTGGCACCATTCTAAGTTTAACTTCCGATACCAATGGTAAAATCTTCTGGGTTGGTAACGATAAAGTACGTACTGTATTTTCCTGCATCTATGATAAAAACTTAAAAACCAACGTTTTTTTCAGGGTGAAATAGTGTCAGTCTTCTGCGAGGTAAACGGCGGTCTGTGCAAAACTAAAAAAATCACCCTGGCCTCAAACTGCCTGATAACCAGCTTGAGTTACCGAGCGTGGATCAGCCGCGAGGCACGTGATCCTCTTCTGCTGGTAAACTCAACAAACAACTCCATGTATTTGTTTAGTGTGGTGGATTTTGAGGGTACGTTACAACTGAAGCGTAAATTCCAAAACAGGCACCAAAAGTACATTGTGCGATCGACTTTTTGTCCTATTATGTCCTTTAGACAAGGAGCGTGTGTTGGTTAGTGACTTTTAGAGTTTTGGCAAGAAAAATTATTAAAATGTTGGTTTTTAGTAACTGGGAGTGAAGATGGAAGTGTGTATTTTGTTGATATTGAAAAGACTGGTAGTAAAGCTGTGGTAAACACCCTGCAAGGACACGCCAGCACTGTGTTAAGTATTAGTTTTAATTACGATGAGTCTTTATTGGCTACCAGTGATTTACAAGGGCTTGTGATAGTTTGGAAACGAGGCAATGTGGATTTGGGCAAAAAATCCTAAATAAATCACCTGGAATTATCAATAAATATGGTTCAATAAACGTTTATTTATTTGTTTTATTACATAACTTACTTCACTACACTTTATATTACAATATCTCTCTACCCTACTAATACAAGAAAATTTAACCAATCACATTATTTAGGTCCGATACGGACACATGACAATATCTACAACAAGTATCTACAAAAAAAATCAAATAAACTCCATACTAATTGTCCGATTTATTACAACTTGGTTGTGGAGCGACAATTCGAGAATAGAATAAAAATACTGTTTGATTTGTTTTGATATCAAAAAACTACACCACTTAATTTGCTTGTTTGTACAAATTAATTAATTGGACGTTAAGTTTCAGTTTGTACATTGTAGTTTATGACGACTAATCTAACAGATAGTTCCAAATATTTAAACACTTAAGTAACGACTTATTTTCAGAGAAACGAAAATGTTACACATACATCAGTTTTTAATGTAACTTTTTTGTGGCGTGTATAAAATATATAAAATAACTTTGTAAAACAGATTTCAATTAAATTTTCATAAAAACAATTTACAATATCACAAAAAGTATTATAAGAGGTGTTTAAAATATTCATAACAATAAACGCAATGAAAAGAGTTAAAAATTAAAACTAACTTACCTCTCTACTAACCAGTTAGTTCAGATCGAGTTGTTTTAAGAAATTCTCTCTAACTAAATTCAGATTCTTAAAAATCATGAGAAAAGCAAAAGGTAAAATCTAATACTGTTTTTTCCATTTAAAAAACTTTAAATTTAAGTAAGTAGAATTACAGTCGAATTTGCCTTTTGAACTTATAACTAATTTAGTCCACCGCAACATTCCCCAATTTCCTCTCCAACGTACTGGACTCTATTCCACTGTCCTCATCAGCGCTATCAAGCAAACTGGCCTCTCCTCGCACCATCTCAACCTTCGCCTTGCACTCATCCTCGAAATCGTCTTTTAAAATATGCTTTTGCAACGGTTGATAACCGTAATCGTTGCATGCGGATATGTCATTCATTTCGTTCTTTTCTTTATCCAGTGGTTTGTATGGCAATGCCTCAAATGACACATTCTTATGCGTACTGCTGTCATCTGGTGGAGAATCAACATGCTGAACTAGAAACCGACTTTTTCCAAACGTTGAAAAAGTTGGCTTGTCTCGAATTTCCACCGGTTCCACGTTGAATATTTTCCCTGAAGTAAATGCGCTGGGACTTGGTGGTAAATCGAGTTTTAGTTTATTTCTTGTGTGTCTAAGCCCACCTAAAACATCGCTGGGTTTCACCTCGGTGGTTTTGGTTTTATTCACAGCAGCAGACGCGAGGATTTTTAAAGGTTGTACAGTTTTAACAACCGGATAATCATCGATTAAACTAGCAGGGGTGATGTCTTCCGTTCCACTGTCAGGCGTAACATTTTCTGGACTCCAGTGGTTTGCTGCGCTACCACCAGGGAAAAACTGCGAGCTCAAATTACCAATCATATCAAACGGCGCTGCTGAACTACTAATGAAGAACTCATCATCTACATTGGAGTTGCCTAAAAAATTCATCAAAACATTTGTTGGTTAACGTAACGAGGCAATGTCACTCAAACACGCTTTTTCTTACTTGGGGCTAAATCAGATATACTAGTCAGATGGTACAAATTGCTACTGGAGTTATATTTTGGTTTGTAGGTAAAGGTATTACTAATTAAGTCATGTTCATCCGTTGGTGGGGGTAAATAGGTATCAGCATCGAATTCCCATTCTGCAATTGCAGCAAACAAAAACAAACCGAAGGCTTGGTTTCATTTCATTTATTAGGGGGGTGATTAATGAACATGAGAAAAGAAAAACGGAAGGCGAAAACAAGTGAAAAAGTCGATGAGTGATGAGACAACAGACACTTGAAAAAACTACGATTCTCACCTGCTGTAAACGCTGCAAAATCCGACTGGGGTTTCCACAGGTCATGGCTATGCAGTATCGGACTTTCCGGTTCTCTTGGATACTCGTACACGCAATGGTACTTTTGTTTTTTAAACCAAACTCCTTTGGATTTCTACAGAAAACAAAATAAATCCTTTGGATGATGTATAATAAAACCGCAACGTACCTTCTCGTCTTTTTCCAAAGTTTTCTCCGGAGATCTCAGTGCTGATTTTACTGGAATTGCGAATTTATCCCAAGCTGATGGTACGAATTCCGGAGTTTCGCACTCGTCATCACTGCTACTAGCACTACTTTCACTAGAGGTTTCTTCTAGAATACCTTCCATGGGTTTTACGTCATCCAGCTTGAAAAAATCATAGAAAAGTGTCAGGAGGCAATAATTGCAACAAAACATTAAAAATAATGATTTAGTAATATGAAAGTTTATTTACAAAGGAAAACACAACTTACCACGTCTTGAGGAGCAGCGCGTAGGGCCTTAAGAGACTCCTCATGCTCTCCTTCCTGTATTAGCAAACACACATAGACAAGGGGTTACAAAAACACAACAGATATTATAAGATTTACCAGAGGGGTTAGTTAGCTTTGTCGTAAAAGTTATTGAAAAATATAAAAATTAATCATGTAATCAATTTGATAGTAATTTTTTTAAATTTTACTTCCACGAAATATTTTTATTAGAATAGATAAATGAAAATTTGGTTTTTACGCCACAAAATAAAATGAAGTTCGTCCATGTCAATCGTGAAATTTTGGAGCCTACTGTAGGTTTTCAACAAAGTCAAACCCCACAGAAATTTACGAGTTTATAAGGAGCAGTTATACAGGATTTTTCAGAATAATTTTGTAATTTAATTGGGAACGGAAATAGCCAATGAGGGCGCCACTAGCCCACCCATCAGCTAATTCTGTAAACGAATCACTAGTCATAGTTTTTGACAATCGTTTACACAGGAAAAACATTTAATTTCGTTACTTTAAATAACCTATTCTGAAACATCCTGTATATAAGTTAAGAACACATTTTCGAAGGTAATGTACGAGTATGATGCGATAATGTACAAAAAAGAAACTACTGAACTCTGTCTACAAACAAAAACGTTAGTTAAAATACAAAAAAAAATCTATCTCACCTTCCAAATAAATTCGCCACTGGAACTGCTTCTTGTGTCTGACCCACTATCCCAATCCTGCTCATCATTCAGATCATTGCTCTCACTAAACGACGTCGACATTAAATTCAGGTCGTTTGGTCCATGAAACCTAATATCAGTCAAAACCCCTCCAAATAAATCCTCCTCATCCTCCTCCACTTCCTCATCTTCAACTTCATCCAGACCATCATTGGAAATAATCAGTTTTTCATGCTCATCATCACTCTCGTTTTTTCGTTCGATATTCTTGGAATTTTCCAAATTTACATAATCGGCCTCGTTGTAAATATCACTCGCATTCTCAATATTCTCATAGACCCCTTCAACTTTTTCAGGTACAGTATTATGGATTTCCATTACCGGTAAGAGCATTGTGTTATTTTGAGACAAAACTTTATCGAACGTAAGCTGAGAAGCCGGCAGTTGTTTCCAGGGGTTATCCTCAGGTGACGGTAGCGGCGCCACTTGTTTATTCACGAACCGACTTGGGGGCTCCTCCACTGGTTCCGTTACCGTTACAACAGCCATCGCCCCGTGCTGGCGCTCATTGACTAGAAAACTCTCGATGTATTTATGGGTAGTTCCGGCGCTCTCCACTGGCAAACTCGCCTCCACACTATCAACTGTCTGTGCACACAACGTACTCGATTCATCCACGTTCTCATCCTCAACAACGAAATTTTTATCACACTCGCTGTCATTGTTATTGTGTTCGGACTGCTTCATTTGCGATGAATCATTTTCTACGGTAATCACTGTTTCCTCATTAGACAATGATTCATCTTTTGCACATTCGACAATTGTTGGGTAATTATCTTTGTCTGGTTCAGGGGCGATGCAGGTTAATTCCTCTAAATTGAATAAGGTGTCGTTGGAACAGCAGGAGTCCTGACTGGGGGTGTGGCGGTGGAGGGGGCCGCGGATTGGACTGTCGAAGGTGTGCACGGAAATGCTTTCGGTGTCGACTGGGGGGATTTCGGGTTCGCCTTGCTCCCAGTCGCTGTCGTCTTCGTCGCTTAACACTCTAGAAATAATTTTAAATATGAAAAAAAACTACTCTGTCGTTGGCTGCCAAAATAAAAATTCTGATGTACCCAGATATTTTACTAAAACTACTAGGTAATTTTTAAAATTTAAAATTTCCAAAAAACTTACTTTGGAGTATTTTCTCCCGATTCAATATAGCTCTCTTCTGGAATAGGCGACAACGGCGCATTGTATACATTATAATGCAAAAACACTTCGTTCCTCTCACATTGTTTCCATTCCTCCTCCTCCTCCTCCTCCTCCTCTACTTTATCACTTGAAGTACCCTAAAATCCAACCTTCAAACACTGCTAATTAACAACAAATTGCAAACTAACCTGCGCATGTGGCAACTTCTTCAACAACTCATTTCGAATCTGGGCCATAACCTCATCATCCATACTAAACCCTACGTAACTATCAGAACCAGGTGGGGGTGGCACCATGTCCCCAGTCATGTCTTCACAGGTACTTTGAGGATGTAAAAACCAACCACCACCAGTTTCCCACGTTCCCTCAGAAGAACTACCATCATCCACATCCTTCTCCAACGTGAATGTTTCATTCAATTTGTCTGGTCCGTCCTCCAAAGTGTACGTGGTGTTCAACTCATTTTCCGATGGTTTTTCCTCCGACGTAAAACTATCAAACAAATCGCTCGGTTGCTGTTTCTCATCATCTAAGGTCTTCTCCAAATAATTCCCCCAAGTCTCCAACGAGTAGTTCAAATCTTTAGATTCCGCGTTAGAATCAACTGAGAAGAGATTTAAACTTGAATACGCGTCCTCTTTTGCTGGGGTGCTGTTAAAGACGCTGGAGTGTGTCAGGGAATTAGGCGTGGTTTCATCTTGCTCTTGGCTTAAGTCAAATGCCACTTTTGGTAAATCTTCCGGTTTGGTGTTTGGCACATCCGCACTATCCTCGTCGTAGTGCTCCAGAATAAAATCCATTAGCCCGTCGTTGTTTAAGATTAAATCAGCCAGTTTAGGAACTTGCTTGGGGGGATCCGAGGAATTTGGCACTGCTTCGGTTTGGCCTCCATAAACGTTTGTTTCGTTTAAATCCTGTGTAATATCTTCGGGTTTTTCTAAAGAGTTTTCGAGTTTTCCACAGTCTTCCAACTCGGTTTTATAGTGGATTATCTCGTCTAGTTTTGCTTTATCTACATGTACAGGACTAAATTTGTCTATGGTAACATTGAACACATTGTAAACCTGATTGGCTGGTTGAATTTCCGATGGGCTGTTCAATTCCTGCATCAATCGTTTAGTGGGAGAATCTTCCTCTAAGTTACTTACATTTTTCACTTGAACCTCACTGTCTTTATTACTATTACTACAACTAGCACTCAAGTTTCGACTATGACTATCAGGTACAAATAGCAGACTATCCCTGCGTTCCTCTTGTAATTTCCTCAGCTCCTCCCCAAAAGTGTCTTGTACACTCAACAAATTCCCCTCACTTCCAAATGTCAAACTAACCCCTTCCAAATTGCTTTTGGGCGCATACCGAACATTCCGATAATTCACACGATAGTCCAAACTAGGCAAGGGAGTTTCCGATTCCGACTCGGAATAATCCACATGCGTCAGCACCATCAAATCCGCAACCGAGCGCGATTTTAACCGAACTTTTTCCGTGTACGCACCTCGCTCCACTTTCTTCTTCCAATTCTCGTCTTCTGTTTCGCTTTCGCTGCTTGTACGATGTGTACTATCCGACAAACTGTCGGTTTGCGTGGGGCCCAACTTGAACTCAATCTTGGGATTTGATAGTAAGTTGTCGAGAGACCCATGGAGGTTATTCAAACTAGGCGATAGGGGTTTGCTGGTTTCTATGGTAATGGTTGGATCGTCGCACTCTGGTAAATGGTCGGTTTTTACTAGGAAATTGGGTTTGAGGCTCGCCCAGCGTTTGTCGAAATCATCAGCTGATATTTGGGGAGGAGTTTTGGTGTTGTGGTGGACTTGCAGGAGGTCTCGTAGCATTAAGTCGATTTGGGCCACAGCTGGACGAGATTCGGCGCTTGGGGTCCAACACAGTTGCATTAGACGATATCTGGAAAAAAAAATTCATAGTCAAAAATAAAATTTAGGTAAAGACACGTTACATTCTTCAGATTTAGAGTATTGACTAGATTAAAAAAGTGATGACTTTATGGATACAAAATAAAATAGGACAAATTTTTAAAATAGCACCAGTTTTCGTGCAGTAACAAAAACTTTTGTAATCTAATCCTATTCGTCCTTGACCCTAACGAACCACATACATATAATCCGTGTAGAGTACAGGATAACTAGGCCTCTCCAGTCGCACACTTCCAGCAGACACCACCTGCGACACAACCTCATCATCGGTCAAACTTTCATAAGGCTGTGCCCCACATTCCGTTATTTCCCACATGGTCACCCCCAGCGACCAAACATTCGCTTCCAAAGTAGTTTTCTTCGGCTGAATGGTGGTAGAAGTACAAGTGAGTGATTCGGGAGCGCACCATCGCACTGGTACACCTGGTGCTCCCTGATAATAATCGTTGGGGTATTGGAACACCGACAGGCCGTAGTCGCCAAGTTTCAGCGTCAAATTCGACGACAACTGGCAGTTTCTCGTTGCTAAATCACTAAAAAAACAGTTTTAAAAATTTATACAAGATTTGACGAGGTAAAAGTTACGGGTGGGTTATCTTGTGTTCGTGCAGGTGCTTTAGGGCTGCGCTCAACTGGCAGCACCACATTAGCGGGTATTCCGTCGACAAAAGCTTGTCGGCTGTAGCCTTGTTATCTCGTAAGTATTTCTTAAGATCACCCTAAAAAAAACTTTATAAAAAAACTTCAAAAGTTCTATTATTATATCCACCTGTGGGCAGTATTCTTGCAGGAGTAACAAAGGAATAGTGTCCAGACAACGTCCGATTATCTTTAGGATATTAGGATGGTCCCCGCAACGATAGATGGCAGCATCATGCAAGAAGACCACGCGCTCTCTACTAGTAGCAGATGCCTCTAAAATACGCACGACGACAGGCGTCCAAGTTTGGGCATCGGTTACGTCGTTTGCAGCACCCTCCACAACCTTAATTTAAAAAAAATTAATACAGTGTCTAAGTAGATATTATTCAGTACCTTTCCGAACCAACCCCTTCCTAGCTCTCGAATGTACTTCAACTTAATCCTTGGAAAGTCTTTTTCGGAACCATCTGCAAGAGGAATTTGTCTTTAGCATATCATCAAAAGATAAACATTGTCTAGTTTATGTAAATGTTTGAAATTTTCATCTAAACTTTTTTCAGAACTAAATTCTCTTGATTTTAAAGAGCCACAATTAGTAGTTAACAACAGCTTGAATTTTTGTAATTTAACTCGTAAAACTAAGAGAGAAACAATAAAAATCCCTTCCGTATCAAAACTAAACCACTTACTAAACCACGAGCTAACATCCACATCTCCATAACCATAATCCTCCACAGTACGTGTCTACAAAACAAAAAAATGTCACATTTACAAGATTTACGTTTCTTACATGAATATCTTACAATGATTTGTTGGTTGGCAAGAAACACATTGTTGTTTTGGTGTGGCGGTGAGAGCGGTGTGAATATAGTAAATTCACCATTTGCCACCGGATTCACGTGTCCATGGTCCAAATTGGAGGCGGTCGAGGCCACCACGGGACTGTCTCGGAATTCCTGTAATGCGAAATAGTGACGTTATCAATGAACAGTCGAAAATAGTACATGAATCACCTGGACTAGGAAAGTTTGTTTAAAATTTGGTTGGTTTTATGGACAGTAAGTGCAAAGTCGAAGAAATAAACAAGAGGAATATATGAGTTTTGAACATAAAATTAAAGCTATAATTATTATTAAGCAGCACCAGATGTGTCGCGTTTTACTAAATGTAACGTAAATGTTATTTAAAAGTTTTCCTAAAACTGCATCTATAGTTTAAAGTCGCCACTTTCTGACAAAATTATTTGAGGATTTTTTCCAAGAAATCGGTGTAACTGACGTCTCAGTAACGTCATAAAAGACTAAGTTTTAACAAAGAGAATTGGGTCAGATATTTTAGTGGAAAAACGCGTAATTACACTGTATTTTTTAGGGCAGGAACCCATTGATGAAATTATAATTCTCCATGCATGTTGTTTTAAGTAACTTAAAGCTTTTGCTGAAGTTGTGACATCCATTATATTTTAACCACCCACAACAATAAAATAAAAATATAGGCATAACACTACAGCTTTTATACTAAAGTTTTTAAATAACAAAGTTAAGGGGTAGTCAAAATATTGACCTCTTCTAGGTTTTATTATAAATTAGCTTGAAATTTCTCAATTTCGCGGTAAATATACCATTAGTTTTCCTAACATTCAAATTTTCTACACTAAAATAAAATAGAGATCTCATTTTCACATCGATATTAAAAAAAAACTATTGAAAACATGCAAGAAACATTCATCAAGCTATGCTTGAGAACTCATGCTTATAACGGAGCAAATTAACAATATCATAATAATTAACAATAAATATAAACCTACAATAAACTAACTAAAATATTTTTACGACACAACCAGTAATCGCAAATTACCTTTTCTTCATCCTATAGCATCATGGTGGGCATTATGAAAGAAAGTAAGTTTTATTACAATAATTTATCTGTTTAGTTTCATATTAAATCGCACAGCAATTACATTTATTTTTATTATTATCCGTGTGAAGAAAGCATAAGAATAAATCGACCACGCTCGCGCCACTGCACAAGTAAAGATGAATAACCTTCACATCATTACAAAAAAAAATAATTAAAACCGATTGGTTTCCTTTCAGGTATATTAAATAATCAAGCGCCAACTAGAGAGAAAACGAAAACTGGCATGAATCACCACTCCAAACACTGCCAATATATT
The DNA here is from genome assembly GCA_963942485.1 of Pediacus dermestoides. NCBI lineage: Eukaryota > Metazoa > Arthropoda > Insecta > Coleoptera > Cucujidae > Pediacus > Pediacus dermestoides. The sequence goes on along the minus strand of OZ012627.1, from coordinate 30,240,707 downwards.
TTACTATTTATAGACAAGTTTAGAGTTTTGCCTTACAAAACAAATATTTTGTTGCGTAGGTGCAACAAACAACCAAAGTGCAACCAAACCCACCAGACCAAACAATCAAAAACCAAACAAGCCTTTAAATTTATCCACATTTCCTTAAGTATCCTAATTTGTAAAATGATGAGGCAGAAATTAAATATAGAATATGACTAGTTATACACACTATAATATACACTCAACCGAAAATCTACCTGAGAAACTCTGATTAATGCACATGAAAAGCAGTTTAAATTATGCATCATTCAACATAAATGATTAAAATATTTATATAACTTTATGGATTACGGAAAGTTTTCGATGAATGTGTTGTATTTGTTTCATTTATTGGTGGCAAATTGCGCACTGGTGCTTTCGGAATACTACATAATAAATTATGGCCAAGAAAACAAATGGAACATTTAGTATTTGTTCAATAAAAAGAAATGAAACCACAATTTCAGTAAACAGGAAAAGTTTACGTGTTTTTCGTTGACCTTATTACTCATCGATGAAAAAAATTGTGAATGCAGTTTTTTAAGGTAAAAAAAGTCAAAAAAAAGAAATTTAAAATGTTTATGTTTGGAATTTTACGGGTATGTTTTCGACATGCACCAAAAAATTGTTTTAAATTCACCATATAATTTTACATCACATTTAATTTATGAGTTTTTAAGAGTTTTTCGCAACTGTTTCAAATTAACTAAACTTCGAATATAAACCATGAAAAAAAATTAATCAGTGTTTAGAAATTAAAGTAAAATCAAGACATAAAGATGTGACAAATTAATTTTCAAGAAAACAGACGAAAATCGTCATTATTTATTGAAGATAATCGAACAATTTTATTAGGGTGGCAGTTATTTTGGCAATATCGGAATTTTTTTCATCTGGAGAATAAACTAGAAAATTTTAATATCAAATATTAATCTGCTCAATTTATTCAATTATTTTTGTCCGGCTTATTTCAGAAAAATCTGTATACACTTTTCCATAAGATTAACAAAAATTATCAAAAAATAAATTCGATAATAGAACAATAAATTGAACAAAAGCAATATTGGAACTTGTTGAAAATTATCGAGGGAATTTCCGAGAATCAATCTAAATTTTTGATAAGAATTAAATAAAAAAACAGTGTTGGTACATAACTGAGGTTAATTTATTAAAATTTATCCTTCATAACCTGGGAAAGCGATAGATTAAAGTTAATTAATGGTGATTTGCTGTACGTAATAAATACACTAGAAAAATTGGTCCAGTTTTTAAATATACAAAATCCAAAGCCATTTTTTGATTTTTTTTATTTCAAAACTCACCAGCTCTTTCAAAAACCTACAGCCTAAAACATATTTTCAGTTTTTCCGAGGGGTTAGGGTGGGTTACCTGAGAAATCTGTCCCCGTCAAAGGAAATTGTTGTAATTTTTTTGGATTGAAGGAATTTATGGGGAATTTAGTTGGTATTTTCGTTTGTGTTGTACAAATTCGTTGCTTTAAAATTGGGGGAAAAAAGAAGTTTTTTAGCATTTTGAGAAATTTTGTGATTTAAGTATACAGGGTGTCCCGGAAGAAGTGGGAAACGGATTCAGATAGGGCATGAAAAAATAAGATGATAAGTTCCTATAAAAATTTTTCCTACAGTCGTTTTTGAAATTTTGATTTTTTTTCGGATGAGACTTTTTTTTTTAATGACTTAATAAAACATGAATTCGTTTATTATTCTTTTTTTCGAAAACGATCCACTTTATCGACAATAAACAAGAGTAGCTTTTCTTTAGTCTAAGGTTCAAGCTACCTGATTTTGTTGTTTTAAGTCTTTTTCACACAGGGTGTTAAAAGTTTAAGCATTAAGTTGTAAAGCTTAGTCTGCCCCTGGTAAAGTAAACAAGCTAGATATGTGTCAAGGACATTATTTCAAGAGGTCCTTAGTAGTGTCCATCATATTAACTTTTTATAAAATTCTATTAAGTACTTTAAAAGCTATTAAGAAAAAAACGATTTTGAGCGACGCTCTTCAGGGCTACATATCTTCGTAGGGAGGGCCTGTAGGAAAAATTTTTATAGGAACTTATCATCTTATTTTTTCATGCCCTATCTGAATCCGTTTCCCACTTCTTCCGGGACACCCTGTATAAAGGCAGTTTTGAAAATGTGAGTTATTTATGTGGCCTCTTCATGAACTCCAACTTTAGAACCTCTGGTCAGATTTGACTTTCCCAAGTTGAAACCCTTCCACACACAAACAAATGTGATAAAAACCACGATAAAAGGGTCATTACCCTTTAATTAATACCATCGTCTACTCGACGATATCACATGACATATATCATTGCTCAAATTCACTACACTTTGTTACGGTAGGTCAGATAGATAACGACAACCATAAATTAAGTATGTCGGTGTAATACCGGGTACAAATCCGAGACAGTTAACAAGACTGTTAACTACATCCGTTTGTACAAATCACCTCTTTAACAGTGGGCCCTTCTAAGAAATGCAACTCCACTGACGCACCTTTTTCATAAGAAATTTCCGAAATTAGACCACAGAAAAAAATCAATAGAAACCAACACGGTTCATCATTGTCAATTCCAATTATCCCACCTGCTTGTTTATTTTTTATTGTCTCGCCCAAACACGCAACAAATTACCATCAATACCAACCCAACCAAATCCATTTGGCATGAATTGACCTGAACTGAAGGGAAAACCAAAATTGTCTTGACAGTGGCAATCCTCATTACCTTTAGTGTTTCACGCGTAAATTTGATTTGCCCTTTGTTCTAACCATGTTGGATAATTTCTTGTTAGAGCAGAACATCCGTTGAAAAACGAAAGTAATAGGCAACTTCCTCCCAAATAAGAATATGTGCCAAGAGCAAAGCAAAACTATAAAAAAACTACGACAATATAACACTAAAGAAAGATATTTGGTAATATATGTTTGTATTGTTCCAAGTTTGTGTAATAAACAAACTTTATATGAGATGCGATAACACAAAAAAACGCATTGGATAAATTATGAGAATTTCTGAAAGTAATTTGGTTCCCTCAATTATCTTGTTAATGGGAAAAACAAAATTTAAAACAGAACTGGCTCAGGGTAAAAAGAATATGAAAATCAGCAATTAGTTAAATAATTAAAACTATACTCTAAATTCGGTTAATTATTTAACGACACAAGATTATATTTTGTCTTCTCTTTGAAAAATCTAACGAGTTTCAGAAAAAATGTAGATTACACATTTACAAAATAATCCTTTAAAATAATTAAAATTTTCGTTCACGTTAATTAAAATTTCTAAATCTAGGAATAGTAAATTGCTTCCTCTCCACTCTTTAAAAAGAATAATCATTAAAATTTATTTTTAGCTATTACTGATGTAGTGTGAAATCACCGAAAACAGTAATTATGTATTTTGTGGCTAAATTTCATCTTATAATATAAATACGTAGGCATATTATGTAATACACCTAACAAAAGTAGTACATAAATAAAATTTGGACTTGAGGAGCAATCTCAATTTAAAAATCAAAATTTAATCCACATGTGTATAGAAAATTTTTGTATGGAAACAGTAACTAAATACGGAATAATAAAAATAAATATTTGTAAACATAAAAAAAGCAAAATATAAATTTTATAGACATTTTCACTTCGTAATTACAATCAGATGTGTTCAGCAAATGACTTTTATAACCACTGGACAGATATTTTAAGCAAATTTACATTTTTACAAAACGAAATTTAGCTTTTATTATAAAATACTAGTTCAAAGACTTTAAAAGCTGTTTTTCGGACATTTAAAATGATCTTTGAAAATAATGACGGATTTCGTCGTGTAATAGTTTTAGTTTAGAACCACTGATTAAATTTAAAGTAAATTTACATTTTTACAAAGTAGGCTATAAAACCCGGAATTTTCATTCTGTTTGATTTTTCTAGTAAAACTAATGATTCTTTGTAAAATACCAAACCGCACGGAATCTGTCAATTTTTCACAGTTTTATAACAGTTTTAAAAACACAAAGACAAAATTTGGGCAATTTTTTTAGCGAGTATATAGTAGGCTACAAAATCCGGAATTTTAAGGGGATTTTAATTCTGTTTCAATTTTCCAGTAAAACCAACTTGGTTCTTTGTAAAAAATCAAGCCGCAAGAAAATCTGTCAATTTTTCGAAATTTTAGGACAGTTTTAAGGACACAAAGACAAAATTTGAACAAATTTTTAAAGCTAGTCTATAGCAGGCTATAAAATACGAAATTTTGGCGGGATTTTCATTCTGTTTGAATTTTCTAGTAAAACTAATTTGGTTCTTCGTAAAATACCAAACCCCACGGAAATCTGGACCAATTTTTTAAGCGAGATAGAGTAGGCTATAGAATCCGGAATTTTGGGGGGATTTTCATTCGGTTTGAATTTTCTACTAAAATTAACTTGGTTCTTTGTAAAAAATGAAACCGTAAGGAAATCTGTCAATTATTCGAATTTTTATAACAGTTTTAAGAACACAAAGACAAAATTTGAACATTTTTTTAAGCGAGTCTATAGTAGGCTATAAAATCCTGAATTTTGGCGGGATTTTCATTCTGTTTGAATTTTTTAGTAAAACTAACTTGGTTCTCTGTAAAAAATCAAACCGCAAGAAAATCTTTCAATTTTCAGACTTTTTATGACGAGTCTGAAGTCTGATGGTTTTAGCGACAATATTTTAAAACCGCCGATCAGACTTTAAGGGCCGGTTGTATAAAACTTTAATCGCGGTGTTAAATTTTTATCCTCCAAAATATCTATAGTGACAATTGTAATCAACAATCGTTTCTATAGCAGTTTATTATTTTTGGAGGATTATCTCGCGATTAAATTTTTATACAACCGGCCCTAAGAAAGTTAACATTTTTACAAGTTTTCGGTAAAAAAACAAGTATCAAAGGCTCTAATGGCCGTATTTGTATATTTTTCACAGTTTTAGAATCACTGGTCAGATTTTAAAGTAATTTCTGTTTTTACAAAGCAGAACGTGGGTTTTCTTACAGAAATAAAATGCAAAGGCTCTTTTAGGATTTTCATGGCTTAAAAAAAACGATTTTTATTCGCAAATTTGGGAATCGTTAATAACGCGCCACAGCTCGAGATGTTAGTTGACGTATTTCGATGGACATGACGTACAAAACCCAATCAATTACACAATAAGCACGTCATAATTTCCAATTTAACTCTCATTTAATCCGTATCGATAACAGATACGCAAATTTACCAGAAAATTTATGCATTAAATAAAACTGCATTCAAATCGCTTGTTACTATGTATAAAATAAAGAGTCTTGTTCTTGTTTGTTAACTGCACCAGATACCTAATCTCCCCAAATCTGCAATTCCAACAGGAAAACTCGACCCACACACGAACCGCAACAAAATCCACAACAAGTTATTCTGTCGTATAAGCAAAATTTTTGTACAATTCCAATGTTTTATATAAACAAAATGTGTGCCACAAATTAAACAGACGGGAGGCACGGATTTAACGGTAAATCATGTCGAGTTGACTTAGCAATAATTCTCATGTCGTTAAGTCGTTATCTAATAGAGCATTTCTTGGACTCTTGCCTTCAGGTTGGATTGGAAACGAAACGAAATTCACTCAACCGGATAAGTTGAATAAAAATAACGCATTCTGGATGCAACACACAAATTTAAAAAACCGTCTGTAGTCTGTACCTTAAATCCATTTCCTCGTTGACAGCACAGGCAGCCTGCCAAAAGCACCACACTGCAAACGGTCAATAAAACAGCTACAAGGCCTGTTAGTAATTGGGTATGAGAATCTGAAACAAACAGACGAGATCTTTTTACTTAATGTTTGACAAAAAAACAAACATTTTGCCAATAATTTATATTAGTCGAGGCAGTGACGCATTTCCTATTAACTAATCAACCTTATCCACGTCTTTGTAGAGGTCATTTCGAATTGTAATTTATATTCGTATTGGGATTCATTTAAATATATTACAACAAATACATTCGTTGATCTGGTTTGAAATTAGCGGCTAGTTTACAATGAAATTTGCATAGAAAAATAGAAATGCATAACTTATGAGGTTTAGCTGGGAATTTGTGGAAAACTTTCTGGTTTTTGTGCGTCAAATGTTTCATGCAAAAATATACATTTTTAACAATCGTAGCTAAACCAAGATTTTTATCAATCATCTGCAATTTAAAGTCTGGTAGGACTAATTTTGGAAATTGGGTACCTACCCATCGAAAAAAATACTACACAAACAAAATACAGAGAAAATCTAAAAATGTATTTTTATCCATTAATTTGAGGTTTCATTTTTGAACCCAAATTAAACTCAAATTCCTTGTGGATGGATTTTTTATAGTATTCGTCCAACTTTTTTCATCCTCGAGAAGTTCACGTGGAAATTTCCCATTACTTTACAAGTATAAGAAAATGACTACAATAATTCCACTGAGAACTTAAAGTATTCAAACCTCAAACTTTACCAGATCTTTAATATTGAATGACTCCCACGTCCCACATAATTACCAGCAGCTTTTTTAACATTTGATCATTCTACCAGAATCTGAACAGGAACTTAATGGCAGGTAATTTAATGCCAACTTCCTACTATTGTCATGTGTTGGCACAAAAGGTAGAAAATAGACGCATAAGACATCAATACATCTTTTCCTGCTTTGGTTTCTGATTCACATTATCCTGTTCAATCAATTTTATTAAAAATAACAAATGTACTCTCAGGTGTTTGAACTCCTTATTGATTATTTCGGAAAAATTTCTAGTCTATGTTATTTCAGTTCTAATCGACTATATTATGAGGCAATAACTATCGGTTGTTTGTAAAGCTTAAATATTGTTTTTCTCCTATTAAATTTAGTATTTAATAATGGTTATTAATACTAGATACTAGTCAAGGTTACATTCTATAGAAACGAGAAATGCAAGAGATGGTTTGCTTATAAAATCAATATATTATTGAGCATAACTGTTATTTATACATCACAAGTAACAACAATATAATACCGTAATAATTACCAGCACAATTACAATATTTTCCTCCGAAAACGGTAACGAATATAAATCTGTTATTTACTTAAGTAATATGCTGCTGGTACATGAAAGTGATAGTAGGCGATTTGAACTGGTGACTCACCTGCAGCAGTATTCTCCAAATTTATGGGAAATCCATTACATAATTCGACACAGCACAGCCCTAACCAAACACTTAACACTTTCCATGTTCTTTCCATAATTTTCTGGTGCACTCACACTATTTTTGTTTTCCTTGGATATTTTACGCACACATACGTATATTTTCCTGTGTGGAGTTTCTATCGATCGCACAGAAAAAAAAACGTATTTTTCCCAGTCAAATTTGGTAGTGCGTCACATTTTATATACTTCAAAAATAACTGCACGGCATTCACAATAGACAGAAGAAGATTTGTTGAACAGATTTACAAACGGGTTACTGCACAACATTTATCTCGGATTTTTTGCGTACGACTGACATTTATCGGAGCTGATTTTTTTGACAGTTGCATAAACAGTTGAGCGGCAACAGCGCCACCTGGAGAAAAGGCGTTTGAGGTATGTAGTGACATCTCTTGAAGTGCTTTCGTAGTTACTACAGGGACCTTCTTCGAGATTACACAACAAATGGCGCGTAATTCGATTTGTACAAAATACGATTACATGCCTGCAGTAAATTTTACTTGCCATATTAGACTAAAATCGCTCAGTACAAGTTATTTCCACAACTAAACGCTTGTTTCTGTAGGAAATCAATAATTCCTCTTTATAGTTTTATTACACAGTAAAAGCCCCAAATATTCTTATAAATACGAAATTTATTTCTAAATGTAGGAAATAAAAAATACAAATAATTACATAGTTGGAAAATACTTCAAAATGCGTAACGAGTCCTAATATCTTCTAATTTTTTGGAAACTTCTCCCGATGTTCGGTCTAAATCATTTGCAATACTTTTTTGCTTCGATGGTTCCAAGGAATTGTACTGCTCACACAAATCACCATCAATAACATTCTGCAAGAAAAACGAAAACTTAAAATTGGAAAATACAGAAAGAAAAAATTCGATTTTGTAACAAAATAGTATCAGATAGTGGGGTTAATTTTAATCAAAACATCTCATAAGTCTAGCATGTGAAACTGAATCATCATAAAAAAATTCTGTTGAATTTACTTCGAGGTTTTTCCAAGAAAACTTACCCTAACAGGAAAATAATAGCTTCTAAAAGACAAATGATCCCTTCCACATAACGGAGAATTCTCACTCCTCATATGCATTTCTAAATGCTGGAAAAAATCGTGATCCTCATGCGAAGTAAATGGTACCAAAACCCCCACAGTTCCCGACAATGTGGTATAGATCAACGATTCCCAACCACCTGGAATCAACGTAGTCTTCTGCAACCAAGTCACCATTTCTCCAACATGAAAAACGGCAATAGTATCCGCTTTCTGCGATGCACCATTCAGCAACCCCCGATCCCATAGCGCTTTGTGACCAGTTGGATCTTCCTCGACATCATCACTGACATTCGTGGGTAGTCGCATTATGCTTATGTTGCCAAATTTATCGGCAGTGGCAACTGTGTCATAGTCCAGCACACTAGTACAGGTTATCCAACGTGGATGTGTGTCATCAGCGAAGATAATCAACTGGTTTTCTGCGCGTTTATACCGAACCATGAAAATGGATTCCTGGACGTCAGAGACAAAGATTCGTTTGCCCATGGCTTGGATATTTACGATGGCATTGGGTATATGCTATAACAAAAACAAGGGTTTATTAAATCCAAATGGAAACAACCGATAAATTTTGCGATTTTTCGAAATAAATCAGCACTGCAGGATTTCAACATTAATTCAGAAATCTATTTGTCATCACTTGAAATTACATTATTATAAAAATAATGTTTAATCTGAATTCATACCTTATTCTCGCACTTCCTCAACAGTTTCTTCTTCCCCATATCATACAATCGTAGCATCTTTCCTACACCAGCCAACAACCGCCCATTGTAAGAACACAAAGCCATCGGAACTTCATCAACAGGCGTCCGATGTACCAATTCGATTTCCCTCCCCATAACATCCACTTTATAAGTGTCTAAAAATCCAGTAGCACATTGTCGAGGATTCAACTGGAAATCTTTAGCGATTCCAACAATTAAAAACCATTGATGTTCGGGCTGTCCATGGAATTTCACCAGGACAATTGACATAGCAGCTTCGTTTTGTTCCAATCGAACCAATTTGTGAGTTATACCTTGAACTGGATCCATCAATCTCAGAGTGGACGCCCACATACCATGCCCGGCTTTAGGTGCCGAAAAAATACTTTCTGGTAGATCTTCATTCAAGAACGCTTCAGCCATTTCCTTGGCAAGTTCCTGTTCTTCTTCTCCTGCAGCCTCCTTCATTTCCTCAGCCATTTGTAATCTTCGCTGTTTTTTCGTGTCTTCAGTATACGCGTTATGTTCGGTTTCAATCATCATGATATTGTTGGAATCTGGATGAATGATAAACTTTCTAGGAGTGTACTCCAAGGGAAATGACACTTGATTAAAGACAGCGCCTAATTTTTCCAACGCTAAAATCCTAAGGGTGTTAGTTGAGATTGCAACAATTCCTTCTGGACACTGCTCGGAGCTAAAACCAGACGCATACTCGAGACTCTCATAGGATAAGGGCGTTAAATAGAACCGGCTTTGATAGTAATAACTCAACCAACTCCGACTGCTCATTGCCAAAACTGCTTCAGATTCATGCATGCGAATTCTAAACAGCTTAACTGGTCTAGAACCTAGATATCTTGTCCGGGTATCAGTTAAATCTCCGGAAATTGGGTCGAGCACCATTCGCATCAAACCACCATTCTGCAAGCCGATGTTAAGATACAGATTACTAGTTGTACTTGCAGCTGCTGCGTTATCTGGATCACGCTCTGTACATCCCATTTCTACTATACAAAGCGACTCGGCGCAAACTGGTAGTGGTTGAAGGGAACGTAAAGCAAAACAATCGTTTGGACCTAGTGAGAGGATTCGGACGGTACTGTCTGCTAAACCAACTGCCAAAAACCAGGATTTTTGTTCGCCTGCTGGAACATTTGCTAGTGCCATGCAGAGGACGTCTGTATCCATTCGTTCGCGTTCTTCGTATTCGTGTAGTTGACCATTCTGGAAAAACAGTAAAATTAAAGTTTATTCAAGAGGTGACCAAGTGGTTTTAGCTTTGTGACAAAGATTTACAGTGTAAAGCGATGACCACCCCACGTCCCTTCAAAAGCCAGCTGAGCGTAATTTAAGAAAAAGGAGAAAATAGAAAAAAAAAGCTTCAAAAACATACTTTTATTTTCGTTTTTCCCCCTTTCCTATAAATTGATTATGGATCATCTTGTTCCGTCTTGATTCACTCCAATGCACTATTGTAATACATTGGAGGCGACAAGAAGCATTTTACTCTAGCACTGGGACTGAAACCAACTGGTTACTAGTACAAACCAATCAGATAAGTGTCACTTGTGCTCATAATAAAAAAAATAAAAATTAATTTACCGGGTCCAATTCGAAATACACCAATTCTCCACTGGACAATGCAATGACGACTTGTCGTTGATTCACTGCGCATTTCACGATGCTCTTCGAACCAGTCTTCAGTTCGTTGACGTGTTTATCGGCGCAGATATGCCGAATACCTCCAGGGTAAACCTACAAAAAATAAGATAATTAAACATCTACTCGTATAGGTACGTACTTTCCTTTTAAAATTTAAATGTTTATACTTGAGAATTTAATTGTTACATACAGTGGAGGCCAAAGGTACCATCATAAAGATACTTCTGGTACTATGAGCATGGTTTCAATATCGGGACATTTTTACTACTTATTGTATGGAAGACAAAAAGCACAAAATGAAAACATCCCTAAGACATTAGAAAATTGAAACTCGTCTTTACCTGCATCAAAGCGTCATCACTCAATGCCGAGCAGGACAAGGTTGGAGTAGTACCCAAAAAACCACTATCCGTTACTTCCTCAACAGTCTCCCCAATAGATAGCACCAAAGTGGCATTTGAAAAAGACACAATAATATAAGCATCATATTCGTCTGCAACAAACAGAAAACAAAAAGTATACCATTAGTTTTTTGTCAAATAAATCGAAGTATAAAACAGATAAGACAGTAAGCATCAGTACGTTAATTATAATCATTGTGAATCAGTTGAAACACGGATAAAAAAGTCATCATGATAATTCATAATTTAAAAAATATTAAAAGTATATTTATTTATTAATTTTTTCCCTTTTGGGAAATTGCTGCAGGCTCCCTCCAATGTTGCAACTCACCTGCAAATTCAGGCCACGACAAACAGACTGCCATCTGAAATAAAAAAGCACTGGTGTTGATAAATGTTCAACAGCCAGGCTTTATTAAAATCGTATTTTTTACTGTTTCTCTTTTCCCCCAGACAAAACTCATAACAAAAACGCAACTCACCGCCACTTCGACGCTTCACCGTCCAAACAGCATTGGGATTACCGGGAAGCTCAGATACCGCCATTTCAGACACCTCCAAACCATGCCGCAGGACCCTCAAGGAAGACCTTGGTCCTCTTCCACATAACATGTACAACTGAGGAGTGTCCTCTCCAGCCAAGTCGGCAACGCGCGACGAGAGGATCGGAGACAGAGATTCCATTTCGTCGACGAGGACTAGGTTTCGAAGTGGGCGCGGTGCAAAGAAGAACGTGTCGCCTTCTTCCAATGGCATGGCTGAGCTAAACTCGAGTTCGTCATCATCGTCTCCCAAATGAGCGATTTGGTATAAGTAGCTGTGTAGAAAAAAGAAAATAATGTTAAAATTGTACGAAATAAGACATTAATGTTAAATTTGTTAGATACAGTGGAGACCCAAAGGTACTATTAAGGTACTTCTGGTACTATGTGCATGGTTTCAATTTCGGGACATTTTTACTACTTATTGTATAAGGTTACAAAAAGTACGAAATGGGAATGTCCCTTAATAAAACAAAGTTTTTTGCTAAACAATAAAAGAAAGGGAAAATTTAACTCAACTATAATTTTAAAAATTTTGAATAGTAAGCAAATTCGGTATACAAAGAAAAAATTCAAGAATTATTTTTTAGTGATTATAGTGTATTTTCTGACTTGATTTCTCCAAACAAATTTGTATATATTTTAAGATACTTACTGGTTTCCAAATTCAGATGCAATAAACAAAAACCCCGTCTTCAGGACACACATAGCAGTGGCCACTGGCACCGTATCAAAATACTTCAACTTAATCTCCGTAACCATGTCTTCCTCAGTTTCCAGCGTGATCTTAAATATATCCCCTTGCTCAGTTTGAGCCAAGAAGAAAAACATCGATTTAGTTTTGTGTGTGGCTGAACAAACAAAAATCATCCCACGTTCCGGATCATCCAAATCATTACGCCTCCTTGGAATAGGACAACGAATATCCAGTTGATCTCCAGAATTTTTGTAAGTTAAATAATTCTCCGAGCAAATCAACACCCCAGAAGGTCCGTCTTCGCCCCCAGGTACAGTTACAAGGAAATTAGCGTGCTCTTCAAGCGGTTCAGAGTATTTTCTTACTACATGATTAACCCCGAGATCCAACTCGTAGAATGTGAGAGTTTGCTGAGTTTTTTGCGCGGCTTCGCCTGTGGGATCTGAATCGGCTTCCTCGTAGTCGATTTCAAGGCAAGCAAACATAGGGTTATCATAACCGACGTCCACTCCAACCATGTGGTAGACTAAAGTGTTGCTTTTATGTGCTTCCAAGGGCGAGGAAATCGTCAATCGGGCTTGACTGTCCCTATTCAGAATGTAAACCAATTTCTGTTTTTCTATTGCGCCTATCATTACGGCTCTCCCTCGAAAATCGGCAGCTAAATACTGACCGGGGACGATTCGGCGCCCTCCAGATTTTCCAAAGGTTTCCTGGTGGATTTTTTCGAATATGTTTTTTGCTGGGATGTACTCGAGGATGACTATGCGACCAGAATCGGAACCCGCTACAATATAATCTTTGCTTCCAGTTAATCTAAACGACATCAACGAGCGGACTATGCCGAAAATTTCCATGGTTAGCAACGTGTGTACTTTGCCCGTGTTTGGGTCTGGTCGTAACAACTCCAAGCTTTTTCCACGTGATATAACAATTTCCTGGGTTTTTGTGCCGGAAAAGTTGCCGTGAACCGCGTGGGTTATGGCGGTAGCCCTTTGAAGGGTCAAATTGTACAAAAACATTTTTCACGTGTATCTGAAAGAGGAAAATTAATAGTATTAAACTGAATAAATATAGGTAAAGAAAATAACCGTTCAATTAAACGTTATTGTAAGGTACTGATACCAGGATTTTAGTTATAGATTGTAACTAATTCCAACGATGCGATGTACCTCGTTTAATCTAGCACAGTCTCGACCTGCACAAATATTTAAAAAACGTGCAGGAGATACCATAGTGCATTTCAATAAAAACCCAAAAAAATATTTTAACCTTGATAAAATATCGCTTACAAACACAGTCATCGTTAACAAATACAATAAAATACTCTCACAAACCCTCGCAAGAAAACACGGTGAAAACATTTCAACTTACTTGTAAATTAGATGAACTGAAATCTAGTACATATTTTCAGAAGTTTTCAAACGATTTTCAGAGTTGCACCGGCTTCCACTTTTTGCACATGGCCGCCGCGCCGTCCGTTGGTACAAGAACGAACATTTCCGTCCTTGCATCGTCGAATCAGAGAGAGAAAAGAACTTTTACACCAATACGGCGCTGTTTATACCTGCGGTTGCTCCAGGGTGATTTGTGCATATGAATTTCGCGCTGAGATTTAACCAATGGGGACATTATAGGGACAAAGCAGGCTGGTAAACGTTAAGAAAATGAAATAGAATCGGAACTCCGCTATAATTTTGTGGCAAAAGGTCTTAAATTCCATTTAAATATTGAAGGGGAAAATACTTGTATGAAAAAATTTCAGTGAAACTACTTAATAGATCGGAAAATTATGATATAGTCCTCATTTTCTTATGGACAGTGTCACCAACTTACTTACAAAAAGTAACTATGAGACAAATTGGTGGAAAGGCGCTTAATTTAAACTTTATTCTTACAGTATAATTATAAAATTAGTGAAACTTCTTAAACATGAGCAGAAATTAATGTTTTATTAATAAAAAATGTTTTATAAATTACAATAGTAATAAATTACAGTATACACATTATGTAAAATTACTCAAGTATGTAAATTTATCGATTATAACTATTAATACTAAGATTATTTTAAACTAACACAACTCCTGAATGAGGCATACGAGCCTCCGGCAACGTTAAAGGCAAAAATTCCAGTTAAACCGACAATAAAATATAATGGGATTAGAGACGCTGTATAAACCTGGTATCTGTTTAGTAACGTAAGACAAGACACCAATAAATGTGAACCAATTACATATAAAATATGGACTTTGTTCTTGTTATCCCATGCATTAAAATAAATCACACTCCAAAACGTGTGTAACAAAATAAAGCACAGACTAGTGGCCGAACTGCTTAAAAAGAACATTTCATTTCCAGATTTCAGTCCCATTGTTCCTGGTCCAACAGCATCAGCAACCACGTTAATTAGCGAAAAGGCGCCACTAATTATTCCAAAACCCAAACCGCTCACATATGCCAAAATGTGTTTGTTTTCAATGAGGGTAGCACTATCATCTGTAATTTTCTTCAAGCCATTCTCAGCCTTCCTCAGAATTTTGTATATTATATATCGGAATATTTCCTGGAAAAACACCGAAAACACCATTCCAAATATCAAGTCTTTTCGTAGGGGCACCACAATAAACCACAGTAAGGACGATAGAAGAAGTGACAGTAACCAGAAGAATGCCGCTGCTATAAGAATTATTATTCTTACAGGATCGTGGGCTATTGTGAAGAGGAACATGGCAAACGGCGGGCCAAAGGCCAAAAAGGTACATCCAAAAAACTCTACCACCGTCATTTTATTGTCCGCATTTGTCTGTTTACTTTAATTAATCTGCACAATGTAAAAAGGGGCAACAAACTGACAGAATGACAGCTGTCAATGATTCAGAGGAACTTATAGGAAACTGTAATTAACCAGCAGGGGCATTTGAGATTCTATCTTTGGCAACACTGAACCAGTTTATCCATATTTTTTCTTTTTTCACAGAAATAACAGTTTCTAAATTTTCTATTTTATTTAAAAGTACGTTAAATGACATCTGTGAAAGCTTAAAATAAATGTTCACCAGCAAAATGCACAAAAAGCAGTATTGATATCCGTTGTTTTCACATTGGCAACACTGAATTAACTTAACCAACTTAACTTTGCAATTCTTATAAAATTCCCTAGAATCAATGTTTACTGTTTGCATGTTTGCTTTTCCTGCATTCTAACTTCCAACACAAGTAACGCTTTATAATAAAAAAGTGCGGTTTAATTAAACTCACAAGAAAAATGCAGCGTCGCGGTGGCAAGCGCATCCGTATGGATGAACCACCACCCGAATACGAGAACCCCATGACTCCACAAGTAGAACCGGACAGTTACGGAGGTTACATGCAAACAAGCATATATGGGGAGCCCTACGGCGAACATGCAGGAACTTCATCGTCTGATGGTATGTTTGAGTCGCCTCCAACTCCTGGAATGCGTAGAGTAACGAGGTCGAAAGCTAGAGGACAAACGCACGTTCCAATTTCTACTTCATATTCCCCTACTAGTACCGGAGTAAGTGCTCCCCCGACTAGAGGACGGGGGCGTGGTAGGCCTCCAGGTAGGAAAAACCATGTAGAATGCGTGTTGGATGATGAGACGTCTTTGTACCATATCATAAAGAATAGTAAAGTTTCCCTGACGAATATTGTGGATGATTGGATTGAAAATTATAAAGTAAGCCGGGAGGCTGCGTTAATTTCCCTAATGCAGTTTTTCATCAACGCTGCCGGTTGTAAAGGAAGGATAACGCAAGCGATGCAAGCTGGAATGGAACACGCTGCGATAATCCGAAAAATGACTGAGGAATTCGACGAGGAATCCGGAGAGTACCCATTAATAATGGCTGGACAAAGTTGGAAAAAATTTCGGCAAAATTTCTGCGAGTTCGTGCAGACGCTTGTTAAACAGTGCCAATATTCCATAATCTATGATCAATTTCTCATGGACAACGTCATCTCGCTACTTACAGGTTTATCCGATTCGCAAGTTCGCGCGTTTCGTCATACCGCAACTTTGGGCGCGATGAAACTAATGACGGCGTTAGTAGACGTCGCACTGACTGTCTCTGTTAACTTGGACAACACACAAAGACAGTACGAAGCGGAAAGGCAGAAAACACGAGAGAAACGCGCTAGTGACCGTTTGGAAGCCCTACTGGGAAAGCGACAGGAACTCGAGGAGAACATGGATGAGATTAAGAATATGTTAACGTACATGTTCAAGTCTGTTTTTGTCCATCGCTATCGCGATACCCTTCCTGAAATCCGGGCTATCGCCATGACGGAAATCGGCGTTTGGATGCACAAATTCCATGCGAATTTCCTCGACGACTCCTACTTGAAATACATTGGGTGGACCCTACACGATAAAGTTGGAGAAGTTCGCCTTCGCTGCCTTCAAGCCTTGCAACCCCTTTACGCTAGCGAAGAACTCAAAGGCAAACTCGAGCTGTTCACCAATAAATTCAAAGATCGCATCGTGGCGATGACCCTAGATAAAGAATACGACGTGGCAGTTCAAGCTGTTCGTCTTGTAATTTCCATCCTGAAGCACCACCACGAAATCCTAACCGACAAAGACTGTGAGCATGTCTATGAGCTTGTCTACTCCTCCCACCGAGCCGTAGCTCAAGCTGCTGGCGAGTTCTTGAACGAAAGGCTCTTCCAACCCGGTGATATGGATGCTGGTAAAACTAAACGAGGGAAACGCCGGCTGCCTAATACCCCATTCATTAGGGACTTGGTGCAGTTTTTTATTGAATCGGAATTGCATGAACATGCAGCGTACTTGGTTGATTCTCTTATTGAATCTAACACCATGATGAAGGACTGGGAATGTATGACTGATTTGCTGTTGGAGGAGCCTGGGCCACACGAGGAACCTTTAGATAATAGGCAGGAAACTAGTTTGATTGAAATTATGGTTTGTTGCGTTAAGCAGGCAGCTACGGGGGAAGCGCCTGTTGGGCGTGGGCCTACGAGGAAGGTTTCTTCGTTGAGGGAAATGAAACAAGTTGGTTTAGAACTATAATAATATGCATGTGCTAAAACAATGTTGTTGTAGGCAGGAGAAGACAAACAGAAGCTCACCGAACACTTTATAGTAGCCCTTCCTCATCTTCTAGATAAATATTCAGCCGATCCAGAGAAATTGGCTAATTTACTGACCATTCCACAATATTTTGACTTGGATTTGTACACGAGCGGAAGACAGGAATCTTCCTTGCAGGCACTTTTACTTAAACTGAAACATATTGTTCAAGTTCATCACGAACCTGAGGTATTATCATGTGAAAATCTTACATAAATATGAAAGGTTTTTCTAAAAAAGAATCTTTTAATCTCTGCTCAGATTTTTGTCAAATTAACTTACCTGAATGATTTATTTTGGAGAAATCACGTACTTTTTCTGTGAAGTAACTTTTTATGGAGCATCTGACTTTGTTTATTTAGGTTCTGGAAACCTTAGCCAAAACCCTTGAAACACTCTGCACTGAAGGTCATTCGATTTATACTAGATGTGATGTGGCCAGATCCACTATTGTGGACATGATTGTAGCTTCCTACAAGGAATCTATAGACGACTGGAGAAACCTACTTATGGGCGAGGAAACCCCAGATGATGATGAGATCTTCAACGTGGTCAGCTCCTTGAAGAAGGTTTCGATGTTCTACGCGTGCCACGACTTAAATCAGTGGGGATTGTGGAACACATTATTCCAAGATTTCAAGGTATTGGAATTATTTTGAATTATTTGTTTTACATCTCACTACAACTTTTATATTTTCTTCTTAAGGACGTGGAAAGCAGCCTTCCCCCAGAAGCTTTAAAGTACTGTCTAAGCGCTTGCTACTACTGCCTTTTGTGGGGCTTGCGTGGTTTAGAAGTAGCAAACGAAGGCGGTGGCCTATCGGAATCATCTATAGACGAGCTTCGACGAAACCTGGACGAATTCATCGAAGCCTCCCAAATGCTAATCCGCTCCTCCCCGCATACAGTTGTTAAAGAAGAAGCCTACGTGGGGCTGTGCGATTTACTGATTGTATTCAGCGAGCAACTGAGTGGTACCGTTCAATTCCTCTCCCAATTGTCTTGCGAGCCAGATCGAAATTTGCAGAATCTCTTGAATGAATTTGTTCAAACTTATGTGTTTGTTCCGGAGCAAGACGCCGAGCATGACGAGCACCGCATTGAAGAGTTGCATAAGCGAAGGAATTTCCTGGCGGCGTATTCCAAGTTGATTGTTTATAATATTATGCCGACGAAAGCTGCTGCGGATGTCTTTAAACACTATGTGAAGTATTATAATGAGTACGGGGATATTATTAAGGCGACTTTGAGTAAAGCTCGGGAGATAAACAAGGTCAATTGTGCATTGACTATGTGTTTAAGTTTGAATATGGTGTTCAATGAGGTTCAGAGATTGTCGGGTGGGAGAAACGCACGGCAAAACGAGGAATTCTACGCGTTGAAGGTTTGATTTTTCCGAGGATATTATTTGAAATACAAGGTTTTTTTACAGGAACTCGCCAAGCGTTTTGCTTTGTCCTTCGGACTGGACGCCGTCAAAAACCGCGAGGCTATAACAGCCTTACACCGTGCCGGGATTTTATTTTCAGTAACCGGCGCTGAAAACTCGGAAGATCCCACAGGACCTCCTCCAAATTTACCATTCTTGGAAATACTTTCCGAGTTTACTAATAAACTTCTAAAACAAGACAAGAGAGTTGTCATGGCGTTTTTGGACAGAAGAATAACCACAGGTAAAAATGGGTTTGTTTGTGAAATGGAGTTTTGTATTATTTTTTGTTTTATATCAGGTATGCCCAGCAGTAGAGGCGAAGATTGGCAACCGTTGCAGTTGTATAGAAATTCGCTGTTGCATGGTGAAACTGATGCACTTCCCACGACTAGTAAGAGGGCTTATGGACGGAAGCGGAAGGAGATTGAGTCGGATCATGAGCAAGACGACAATTTATCGGATCAGGAATTCCCGGGAAATTTATATGGTTAAAATTTTGTTTTTTTTTTATTTATTTATTATTTTTTATTGTGAATTATCTTTTCTATTGCTTTCCGTTCTAAACACATTGTATCTTAATGTGAGGAATTGTAAATATTTTCAAGCTTCTAGTGTCTAAGGAATTATGTGGGGAAAATATTTGGTCATTTTCAATACCATAATTATTTCTAATGCTCACTTCATTCCTTAGAATAAAATTGCAATTATTAGGCGTATGTTTATAATAATTGCGGAATTTTAATTCAGGGGTTCCCAAACTTTTTATAAACAAATTTGCCAAAATATTCTACATAATCAAAGATAATTCTAGAAAATGTGATTTTTTTATTTAGTTACTTGTGTATAAGTTCAGAAGAAGAGGAGCCATTAGTGAACCTTCCTGAGCTATTCATTTTTCAGCTAATAGTATTAAGAGTTATTCCTGAATCAGACAGAATGAACCTGCCGCGTTTTAGAATTGCAGGAATTTAAGCGATCAGGAGTCTTGAAGTCGACCGGAGTTTAGAATGTTGTGTTAGGTTAACTGAAGAAGTTTTAAATAGATTAAGAATTTTTATCACTTTCTTGGTTTCTAAGTGTTTCCCTCAAAATGATTCTTTATCGAAAATTTCAGTCACTGATGCGTTTTCGATCCTGCTCTTTTTTGACTTTTGGAGTGGAGTAACTTTAGGACTGCTACTGTTAATCGGGCTCTATTCTAGCTTAAATTTTTCGTCTTATCTCTTCTCTGTCTTTATTTATGACGTTTAATATTACTTATTTCGCTCCTGACTTTGGGAACCCCTACACTAATTATTAAAATATTACTGTTCCTTGTTTTTTCAAAATTTTTATAAATAATGTAATTCTTTTTTTTTACAAAGGTTTGCGACAATGATGAAGAAAGTCTCAAAATAAACCTTGGTGGCTACATTTTCCGTAAATTGGTAACAAGATTACCTCGACAATTAATGTTAATTAAATTATCATTAATATTAATAATGTAAGCAAGACAAAAACATTCTACTTTTAATTTTGTTACAGTTTCAAAAAAAAAACTGATGTAATGATTTTACAATACTATTAATAAAATGTAGGTATTTAAAAAGAATATAACTGTCTTTTTACAATTTGTATTATAATTATTTTGTTTATTAATAAATACATAGTCCAAAAGTAATAATTTAATGTGGTTTTCTTTCCTTTGGTTATTTTGCAATTTCCTAACGCTTTTAGGGTGCAACTGTTTGAAGATTCATGAGGCAATATTACGGAATTTGGCTTGGTCGCCCATTGTACTCCTTCACGCGTTTAAAATCATTTACTACATTCTAATTGCGACAAACAAAAGTAGATGATCTGAAAATATTTTATATATATGAAAAAAATTTCAAAAATTCACTGGTTAGTGAGCCGCACAACTCCACACACTCACACAGTGTCACAGACATACATGGATACGAAAAACAGGTGTCCAAGTTGATTACGAAAGCCAAATTGATAAGTGGGCACATATAAAAGACTTTCTACTTTATATGAGCAACTGTAAAGTGAAGGGAAAACACAAGACAGAATTTATAAATATAGGTTTGTGTAGATTGCAGATCCTAGTGATTTGAAGCTACTCAGTGTATACGGATCATCCCCAAACATGAAATTAAACATTATGTAAGTCATTTGAAATAACTTTTTTCTAATTAAACTCGTGAAAAAAACAACCATATGCACGATGAAAGCAAAAGCGAGGCAGCGACGCGATTTTAATTGCGTTTCCAAACAGCTTTCGGTTTTAAGTAAGTTCGTCGTCGTGACAATTTTTCGTGATAATCAATTAGGTTTTTTGTGTTTTTGTGTTTGCCAACTATTAATGGGGGGGCTTTTGCTGTATGCGCGAATATAATACAACACAAAACATTATGCAATCAAATGTGAAATCGAAATTTATTTCTCTGAATAAATGTGTATAAATGTTAAAACATTATAATATTTTATTATATTGAATTTGTGAAACAAACGTTTTATTTTATGCAATGTACGATGATCGTTGTTTCACAACAGCTTTTTGGGCTTTTTATTCAGGAAGCGTGTTCAAGGACCAAGTGGCAATTTTTATTTGTTTCCTGAACGACACGAAACCCTGAAATTTACTCCAAATTTCAAATGTACCGGAACAAATCTTAATTTTGCGCAAGGACACTCTCACCACCCGGTTTGTAAACAAAATGTTGGATTGTCGCCTATTTTACGAAATTATCATAACCCAAGGTTTAAAAGGCAATTTTCATTCTAAATCAGGGGCTTTTTACAAGGTTGCAAATAAAGACATACCTCGCTGCTATATACAGTTATATGCATTAGTCAATTAAATTCTGTATCATTATATTATAACCATTCAAAAACAAGTTTTGCATATTATAAGAAACAATAGTATGTATGTACGAGTAGGTAGGTAAAACTAATCGATTTCCAAACTGAATTGGAAATTTACTCATCCCCCCATTTATTATCTTCAATTTTATTACGTTTTTACAATGCGGAAATAACTGCACTTTATTATAAATTCCTTAAGAAAATCAATTTGTCAAACTGATAATTTTGTCTTAAACAAAAAGTTGTTGTTGGGTTTCAATTGAAAGTCTTGTTGAATTGTTACCAGAATACAAAGCAGCTTGTGTGGGTGGATTAAATATTGGCAAACATGACATGCACTCTATTGTAGAGAAGGTGTTTATTATAAATGCAAATGCAGTGTAGGTACTGCAGGATTAGCGTAGCAATTGAAAAGTGTTTTCGTTTCGTTTCGTAAACCGGGAACTTTAAGCCAAATTATATTTTATTCAGACTGAAGAGATAAACAAACAAAAATCAAATTTGAGCAGATAATTATTATGATTGCCACAATATTTTTTTTTAAACATTAAATAGTTTTTCAGATTCTATCTATCATAATTTAATTCTGAATTCTACAAAATTTTTGTTAGGTTTATAGGAAATTAGAGAAAATAATATAAAATTTAGCTTAATAATCTTGTAAAAACACTAAAATTCAACAAAAACCTCCAAGATACGACATGACGTAATTTAGATAAATTCCAAGGATCTTTTCCGATTACGACTAAAAATTGTACCAAAATGAGTGGAAAAGTAGGTGCATGCAGATTTTATGATAAATTATACAATAACAATATAAATTTAGACGATTTCTTTTATGTACCTTCATGAAGACTTTTTAAACTAAAAAACATTCCTGTTAACAGTGGCACATCCACAACTGTGCTTTATTGCCTTTAAACGCATTTTTTACGATGATATCTAAAAAAATATGAGAAGCATCATGAAAATATTTCTAATGCCCCTTTTTTCCTCATCCTGCATACGTCACTGACTCAAATCGAATTTGAATATAAAGATTCAATAAATCAGTAATTATCTACAATCTGACAATAAGAAAATGATTTCAGAGAGAAATTTGTAGAAATAAAATCGAGTTTTAAAAATTTTTACTTTCTTATACGAAGTATAATTTATGAGATTTTCTTATTCTTTAACATTGACTTAGAATTAAATTTTGAACAAATTTTGTTTGAACTTTTTTTTGAAATTCCGTGAAAAAAATAAACACTTATTTTTGTCGTAAAATTTGGTTATAATGAGTGAGACAAGGACAGATTTATGCGTATTGCAATAAGTGCGAGAGAGACTTCGAAAAATTATTTGAAAATTGCTAGAAACGCTCAAAATTCAAACACGATTTTTACAAGAAATTTAACTTAATTTCTGTAGGAAAAGTAATTGTGGTATTATCCGTATAAGAAAGTCATGTGTTGGATACATCAGATATTTTTGTTTGATTTCAATATTTTTATTCGAAACATATTACATATTAAAATATCTGATGTGTCCTACACATGACTTTCTTATACGATGCGATATAGTAGGTACTACAAGAAATTAAGTTAAACTTCCTGTAAAAATCGTCTTTAAATTTTGAACGTTTTCAAGGAATTTTCAAATAGTTTTCGGAAATCTCTGTCGCACTTATTGCAGTAGGCATAAATCTGTCCTTGTCCCACTCTTTACAACCGAATTTTAGGACAAGAAAATTTGTGCTTGTAAATTACGTTTCCTAAAGTCGATGTATTTAGATTCTTTCGTATATTTTTTATTAAACCACATGGAAATTAAGTTAAATTTCCTGTAAAAGTCGTGATTAAATTTTGAGCGTTTTTCAGCAATTTTCAAATATTTTCGGGAGTCTTTCTCGCACTCATTATAATCGAATTTTAGAACTAAAAATATTGTGCTTGGAAATTACTTTTTCTAAAGACGATGTATGTATTTAGATTCTCTCACATATTTTTTATTAACCGTATGGAAATTAAGTTAAATTTCCTGTAAAAATCATGGTTATATTTTGAGCCTTTTTCCAGCAATTTTCCAATAGTTTTCGAAAGTCTCTCTCGCACGTATTGCAGTACGCATAAATCTTTTCTTGTTCCACTCATTATAACCGCATTTTAAGACAAAATATAAGTGTCTTTTTAATAAATCTCGTTTTTTGAAATTTTTTAACGGAATATAAATATATTCCTAAAAAACCTAAAAATGCTTCAGGTAACTACCACTTGTTGGTACTGAATAAAAAATATGTAATGTGGCACCCACAGTTTCAAACTCTTAAATATAAAATTACTTAATATCAAATCCGATAAGTAGTTTTTGAGTTGTCGTGGATGAAGACAGACACTCAGACAGACATCATGGCGAAAGATCAAAATGGATTCAGGGGACTTTAAAACGTGTAAATTCATGAAAATATCGAAGTCAAAAAAAATCATGATTAGGCTATACTTACTTTCTTATTACCTAGTATAAGAAAGTAAAAATATTCATAATCATTAACTTAAAAAAAATTAAGCAATTTTGAGAAAAAATAAAGAAAAGTACTACATTATTATTTGCTGCCACAAAATTATATAATTTTTCAGCTCCTCAGACAAAAAGTTTTATTTAGTAACAACTAAGAATCTGGACGTTATAAAAATAGATTTGACTTAATTTCCTAATTTCCCGTCTCTAATTTAATTTTTTTGAAAATATCGTAAGTACTTGACACAAAAACCACTCAACCATACCCAATTAAAAACCGATATTTTCAACACATGCCCCACCTGAATTTTTAGCTTTTTTCCAAAAATACCACACAATTACCAGTAGGTAATTATCTTAATTATACACTGATTAGTTTCGGTAATTCATAGCATGCACATGCAACATGCAAACCACTTCGCTTATAAGCACATATTTCTCATTATTAAGCAGTTTTATAATTAAGTTAAAATAATCAAACGACGCGTCCTTGAACTTTACCAGTTTCACTAGAAATGAGCTTGGTGTTCGTCCAAACCACAATTCATTTATAGTTTTATTTTTTATGCTAATTATGCGGTCAACATTTTATTGTTATAAATAAAATAAAAATGTTTTCTAGCTGTATTTGAATAATATACAAGGTGACCCAAATTCATTCGTAATTATGGCGAATGCGCCGGTAATCCCTGAAACCCCTGGAATAGTAGAGAGAGTAAGTTTTATTATTATGGTAATCTCGGTTTTTTGTGGAACAAATATCAGCGTGAACCAGAAAATTGTGAAACTAATAAGAGGATTGGCATCAAATAAATTATTACATATATCTGATGAACAGGTTTTTAACATAATGATTACATCGAAAGTATTGTACCAAAGTACGTATTTCTTGTAATATACCATCGAGGTCATCCGATGATGGATACAAAAAATTATGTGTCAAACACTCACATTTCTAGATGATCATTGAGAATAATTCATTGTTCATTATTAATAATAATAATAAATAAAAGTTACTTTCGATTAGAAAATCTAGTTTATTACTGATGGATAAATTAAATTGTCCAAATCCAAAGAAAAACCGCATTTTACTTGCTAGTTCTAGTTAACCAATAATTATGATATTGAACAAGTTCACCTTGTAAAAGGCTTTCTTCAGAAATATTTGACTAAATTCCACGTGTACAAATTTTCAATCATCACCAGCAGGAATGTATATTTTGTAACTTAACTAAGCTGAAACAGGTAACAGGTGGATAGGATTAGAGGTACAACCGTGTCTGGTATCTGACCATCAAGTGAAAGTAAGATGTCACAGGTCAGGTGCTATCGAGTGCTATGGTACGTTTTGTGACCAATCAAGTTCAATCAGTCGAGGCGTATGGAGAAAAATCAAATTTTCATTAGGAGAAAAGTGGAAAAAAATCGTTGCTGTTAATTTTACAAATTTTCGTGTGATAAAAAACGAATTAAACCACAAGTTTTGGCTTGTAATTTTTGAAATTGTAGCGTAAGAAATTAAGTTAGTCTACTAACTTCCGGCTTATTTGAATCACCTAAATATTGTTTATGTCGCTATAGAAAATAATGTATAAGGCTCAAGTCTGTAGATCTTGTGGGCTAAATTACTTATCCGGCACTCCATCAGATAAATTAATTATAAGTTTTTTTATTGTCTTCAATAGTTACCAAAACAAGCTCTTATTTAAAATTTCTATTATGTATGGGTTAAAATTAAACCCAGATTAGAGTCTAATTTTCTTTTTTTTTGCAGAGTAATTTTAGGTCTAGTCACATTAATAGCCGTTTGTTCGGCAAGACCGGCTGAAGAAGAATATGCCGACTACGAGGAAAGTGCCGATGCTCCGGCTCCACCCCCGAAGAAAGCACCAGCTCGTCCTCTGGTAGGCCGTAGAAGCCCCATTGCCAACTCACGAAATAACAAAGCTACCTCAACCACCACCGCAGCACCTGCTAAGGTACCAAATCACTTTAAAATTCCTTCTTAACCAATAATAAACAGATTTCTTTCGTTAAACTTTCCATTTAATTCAATTTCAATTGATGTTTAAATTTGTAAACAAAACATGCGTCATCTTTTGAATCAGAGAGAGTTTTAGCTTTCGATGGATAAATGTGATTTAATTCCAATTTGTTGTAGGAAGAAGAGCAACCAGTTGAAGGCGACTATGAAGAGGAACCAGCCGATCAAACCAGCTCCACCACTGAAGCCCCTAAGAAGTTCCTAAAAGGCGGCATTGTGCGCCCCTTCCGCAGCAACGATGATCTGTTAGCCACACTGAAAAGACGAAGAGAACAAGCCATCAGCAGTAAGTTATCCTCTTGACCCCCCAACGTTTCTGATATTTATTTTTTCGTATTTGTAGACAAACACTCAAAGCCAGTTCAGCAATCCGAACAATCCGAGGAATCAGCTCCAGTTCAAAATGAATCCAAACCCGCCAACAATAACAATAACAGAGCCTCGTCGGGGCGAAGACGGTTTAACGGTAAAGACACTAGTAAAAATAGTGAGCCGGCTCCAACGGCCGCCGCTGAGGAACCAGCAGCTGCTCCAGCTAGAACGGGCAGACGGTTCCATTCTAGGAGTTAACAAATTGTGTTTTAGATATTATGTAGATTTTAAATATATAAGTTCCCGCCCTTTTTCCCCCCAAAAAAACCGTCTGTAATATAACTATGTTAGAAATTGTGTTTTTTTATACCTAATAATTCGATTATAATTATGCAAAGTACGCGTTAAGTTATGAATTATATTGATAATTTAAGTGTTTAGATTCATTTTTTTATGATTATTTTTATATATTAAAAAAAACATATAAATGTAAATATATTTGGGTTTTCTAGTGATTGTTCTTATTTTAAGAATGTAGTTTTGTGTGTGTACAAAAAAATAATAAAACTATGACATGCTGATAAAACTGAAGAATTTATTTATTATATGTTTAAATAAGCCGTTGCCAACAATCATATTTTAGCAAATTAATTTAGTTATTGTTTCAAAATTACAAAAATTGTTTAAATTTATAAAAAAATTACTAAATTTACGTACTTCTTCTCTTGAAGCCCCTTTGCTTTATTCCCATTTGGCGATCCAAGAAAATCACAAATTATATACACAACATTAGCACTTTTTGAAAAAATAAGTCAATCATTGAGAAGTAACCGTAAAAAATATTTAATTACACACAAATTAAGATTAACTACTAAAGAAATTACAATAATACGTGTTAACGCGAAATAATTAATTAATAAATAATTAAATGGAAGTAACGAACAAAATTTTAGCACACATTCTTTACAGAAACAAAACTAAATATCTGATGTGTCCAGCACATGACTTTCTTATATAGTACGAATAAGGTTCTGATCTTTGGAAAATATTGTATAGTTGGCGACACGGAATAGTTTCCAGACAAATTGATCAAAGTAGCGAATTTTTAAATTTTTTTAGCATTATAAACCAGACTTTTTAAATCAAAATTTCTTTTAACGACAGTCGTGGAGACAGGCGAAGATCTCATTAGATTACATTTACATGTCTACTTGACCAACCATTTTTTATCGAGCATCAGTAAGAAAATTTCTAGGCGTTTTACTTCAAATACTTTACATAAAATATTGTGACACAACTATGACTGCTAATAATGTCACTAAGCAGTTATCGAGCCTATGAACATGATTTAATTTACAATGGAAAAAAATGCCTGGAAACTATTCCGTGTCGTCAACTGTACTTAAGCCGTTGCCGATAATCATATTTTAGCAAATTAATTTAGTTATTGTTTCAAAATTCCGAAAATTAAATCTCTATAAAAAATTGCAAAATTTTCGTACCTTTTCTCTTGAAGCCCCTTTGCTTTATTCCCATCTAGCGATCCAAGGAAATCACTAATTATCTACAAAAAGTCAATCATTGAAAGAAAACTTGAAAAGTAACCGTAAGAAATAATTAATTAAGCGAAGCTACGATTACTCATCATTTTTTGCCAACAAAATTTTAAAAGATTAAAGGCTTGTCACAAAAATCAATACAAGCGCAGAAAACGCTTGTAGGTATTGATTTTTGTAAAAAAGTGAACCCAGCCTAAATCTTTAATCTTTTAAATTTTATTTATTGGCAAAAATGATGAGTAATTTTTACGACTTTACTATGTATGTTGTACATTATAATGTTTATTTTCAGTATACATAATTTAATTTATGTACTTCCGTCAAAAAATGTGTTTTTATGGAAATTGCAATCCTTCAAATTGAAGAAAATATCATTTGTGAAAAACGTTTGGGGGCCCCCAATTCACAAACTCATACGGAATTTGGTATTAGCTACAATTTAAAAATAATAACTGTGAGATTATTAATATTATAATCCACATAGGCCTTCCATCTTTCTCTTTTATTAACAACTTATTTTTCCGCTAGCATATTAAAATTTTTAAGGAACTCCATATGAACAAATTTTTGGAAAAAATCCAAAATAATATAATGTGTACGTTTTATTATTTATATGTTTCCCTTAAATCATACCTTTGCCATTGACACTGCAAAAAGTGTCATAAATATTATATAATTTATCGACCCAAAATTGGGTTGAAATATGAACAAATATTTTGGTGAAAATCCAAAATAATATAATGTGTATGTTTTATTATTATTTATATGTTTCCCTTATACAATTACCTTTCCCATTGACACTGCAAAAGGTGTTATTATAATACTATAAAATTTATCGACGAAATTTGTGATGAAATCTATTTTTATGCAAAAATTATTATTATGAATACTTATGCTCTATAATACTGATCGTGGATTAGGCCTCCTGGGGACACCACGTTAAAAAAACGCACCTAAACTCTACCTCAGTGGTGGTGAGGAAATGAGTTGGTTGTATTACATTATTGAATTATTACTTTTTTTGAAGCTATGGACCATAGAAAACAGTCAACTTTATTAGAATATTTTACAAATTTTAGATTATTCTTTGTAACAGTGGAAAGTTTATGAAAATGTCATCAGCAGTACTGGAACAGGAATTTTTTAAACTAATTAACCTCAAAAAATGACAAAAATTCCAAAGTAAATTTCAATTTACTTTTTTAAAATATAGAAACTTTTTAAAATATAAAAATTAAGTTAAATTTCTTGTAAAAATTTTGAGGGTTTCCAGCAATTTTCAAATAGTCTCTGTCGCACTTATTGCAATACGCATAAATCTGTCCTTGTCCCACTCATTATAACCGAATTTTACGAAAAAAATGTGTTTTATTTTAGTTTTTTGACCTATTACTCACTTAAAAAAATCTCCCGGTATGAAATTACATTTATTTATTCATTATTATTGTTTTCGGTACCACAGAAACCAGTAAAATAAAAAAAAACTAATGGTCCGTCCTTCTGGGATTCGAACCCGGGACCTTCCGTTTGGCAACCATATAATGAGACACATGCCTACCTCGACCGTCGGATTCAACTACCAACGCGCGCTATGAGAAATATAAAGTGTTTTAAGAATATCTAATTTTTTTGAAATTTTTCTGTCGGAATTTAAAAAAAAAGTTCAAACAAAATTTGTTCAAAACTCAATTCTAAATCAATTTTAAAGAAAAAAAAATCTCATAAATTGTTTATTTTTCAAGATATTCCTAAAAAACCTAAAAATGTCTTCAGGTAAGTGTCACTTGTTTTGGTGCTAGATGAAAAACATTGAATGTGGCACACACACACACACAGGCAGACAGACAGACATCATGGGGAAAATGGTCAAAATGGATTCAGGGGCCCTCAAAACGTGTAAATTCATCAAAATCTCGGAGTCGAAAAAAATCACGATTACAATACTTCCTTATATACTTCGTATAAGAAAGTAAAAATATTGATTTTTTTTTCTAATTTAGTTTAAGCATTTGGTGGTAGATGGTGGGACGGTTATGGATCTTTATTATAATATGTACTTACTTCAACTTCGATGGGAAATTTTCATTAATTTTTGGGCGATCGGAGACAAATTTTGGGGAAATAAGACAATAGTCATGAGAAAAATCTTTATTTATTTATTATTTCAAATAATTTATCTATACATTAAAATCTAATTGAATTACGGCAAAAAATCAAAATTTCTTGGATTTCTTCTAATATTAATACATATTTTAAACTTTAGTTCTAGAAATGAGGTTCTCAAAAAAAGTAATTTTTTAAATTTAAAAAATAACACGAGCCCATGAGTTGTCCGATATTCAGACGATATTTTTGAAGTCCAAGCCTAGAGTGTCCTTTTTTGGAAAAGGCTAATTTTATTTCGAAAAAGCATGATGAAAATATCTCATTATTTTCGTATTTTTTGACTAGCTGTAAAATCGTAACTGGTGCTCCGAATCACATTTTGTTACTGATAGATTAAACTTTCTACTTTAATTTACTGTATCACTTATCTGTTAATTATCATTGTTTATTTTTTTAGATGGCTCAAAGCGATGGACTTTATGGGGTATTTTTAAAATTTTGGTGGATGCGCCGGTGTTGATTTGTGAAATAATTTTTAAATTACTGAAAATCATTACTCTTCACGAATTACAGTCACATAATAACACCATAAAATCCCCTTGTGCCCCCCGGTTTGCAGTAAAAATCTGACCTATACCAAGAAGCGTTTCTCTCGGAATTATTTCGTAACACCCCGATCCATTACAAGTAATTCCAAATAATATTGTGCATATTAAAATAAAGTCTGTCCTTGACGATAGATGCAAATACTGAATCAAAAAATTGTTCAACTGAAATGGCAAAACCGATTACTCATACCACATACGGTTCACAGAATAATGTCAAATAATTTTTTTGAAAATGTCATCATGTCACGCGTGTCTCATTAATTTAAATATACTGTTTATGCTGGAACACGATAACTCCATTGGATGGGTATATAAATTATTTAAATCACGGGTATAAACAAAATATTATAATAAACTTGAAATCGGTTTTGTGCTGCTTCTGAAAATATATGAGAGCCGTTAAACTCTCAAGGTGTACAAGAATAATATCATCCATTTTTTGCCTCATCTCCTTTTTCAGATGAAACATCTTTTCATTGGTATTCGATGCATTTAATTTGAAACCGAATACTTTTGTGTGTATAAAAATAAACCGAAAAAATCCAGCGTGGTAACCTTGAAATTGTCAAATGAAAGTTATTGCCTTGGTTCAAAGAAGAAATATTTTATTGGAAATAACAATAGCTACAATTTTTTTTGGGCTGATTGTTGATTATTATTTATTGCAGCAGTTGATTGATTTATGTTAAAATATTTTTGGGTTGAACTAATTTCCCCATAATATAGGATTTCAAAAACTGTTTGGGTTTTTTCTATTAGGTATTGATTTCAATATTTCGTATATTTATGTTGTATTTAAAGTATATCCCTAAATATGTAGCCAATAAAACTCAAATCTTTACTTTCTATCATTTGCATATGCGAGGTATCCCCTTCACTTTCGTGAATTCTTGAACTGTTTGTTGTTCGCCATACAGAAATAAAGTTTGTTCATATTTCTGCACCCATAATAACAAGATGCCATTTGTTGAAATGAGGTGTGAGATAGCTTCTAGATTCTTTGTTTTGTCTGATAAAATAAAATAAATTTCTATGTTGCGGAAAACCAAGTGCCATAAAAGGTTCTTGCAAATTTTCGAATGACATTGGATTTTGTAGCAATAATGCCTGCCGCCTTATTGTGTGTTTGCGGCTTGGAATATCTGCAATTACAATATGTTATAAAATGGGTGTGACCGCATCCACATTCCAATATACCTTATTTGATTTATCTGCCAAGAAAATAATGAAATTTGCTTTGTGGAGCGTGATGGGGACAAAGACAAGGAGCAAATTTGCGAGGAGGAAAGGAAGACACTATAGAACGTTATAGAAAGAGGTTTAAACAAAAATTACCAGGAGAATTTAAGGATGTAATTTTTTACATCCAGTTTTTGTGCGAGAAAAACTAAATTAAAATAAATACTAAATTAGTTTAGGTACAGTATAATGAACACTAAGAGAAAAAGATAGATAATAATTTAATTATCTACAACATACAATAGAAATGTATAGATACTATAAAAAAATCCATTTGAAAAAGTAAAATTTACGATATTTTAATTTTGTAGAGATAAAAAATAAAATAAAATTGAAAATATCGCTAAATTACTATTTAATGTTTAATGGTGAATGAAAATGATAAAGAATTTAATTAACTTCATTTAAAAAAAGAAAATATTCATAGTTTAAAATTTTGGATAATTGACGGTCAATTGCGAACACCCTGTATTATATAATTGTATTATTATTGCATCAGTACATTTCTTAATCATTATATTTTACAAGTCCAAAATTACTTTTCAAGAATTATAAGGCAAATAAACGCGTTTTTTTGAATTCTTCAACTATACAGGCTGTTTCAAATTCGCTTCTCACTACAGGGATCTCAGAAACGGTAAGAGATACAGCTTTGGTTAAATTGGGGAAAAGTTGCGTAATAATGTGGCCAATAATAATCCATTGAGAAATCGAAAATATCTTTTGTAGTTTTGGAGATTTTTTGAAAAAACCAAATTTTTGCCTTTTCGTTTTTATTTTTTTCTGCTCTTATTTTTTAAGATATCGAAAGACCAAAATCACTTTGTTATGGACACTTATTGTGCTTTATAAAATGACGTTAAAATTTTCCTCATGCGACGTTTCGTTTTTCCGCTGACGTCATCAACTCATTTTTTTTAAATACGGACCTGTATTTTTTTCATCGTTTTAAGTAGCATTTTTCAAGTTCTAGAAAATGGCGTTTAAATTTTTTGCATGCGACGTTTCGTTCTTGTGGTGCTACTTAAAACGATGAAAAAAATCCAGGACCGAATTTAAAAAAGCGGACCTGATGACGTCAGCGCAAAAACAAAACGTTGCATAAGGAAAATTTGAACGTCATTTTATAAAGCATTAAAAGTGTCCATGGCAAAGATTTTCGATATCTTGATAAATAAGAGCAGAAAAAAATTAAAATGAGAAGGCAAAAATTTGGTTTTTTCAAAAAATCTCCAGAACTACAAAAGATATTTTCGATTTCTTAACGGCTTATTAGTGGCCACATTACCACGCAACTTTGCCCCAATTTAACCAAAGCTGTATCTCTTACTGTTTCTGAGATCCCTGTAGTGAGAAGCGAGAAGCCTGTATATGCCAAAAATTTTGAAAATGTGCGAATATTTCAAAAACAGATTTTCAAAATGTGGTACTATTTCTTATCTGAAACCCGAAAATGTCTCATTCAAAATAACGAAGTAAGTTGCTGTACAGCACTAATTAACCACTCTGTATAAATAATAATAAATTTTATGAATTAGTCAAATTTTGAATTTTTGTCTTTGTATATGGACCCTGAAGTGTTTTTTTTTATTAAAATTGTTACTACGAAAAATTATTAAAAACTGTTCGAAGCATAAAGATACTTTATAGAGATCTTGGCCTCTTAGAAAACTGAGAATTTGAAAAGTTTGTCCTGAAAAAATGCTTAATTTTTCTACACTTTTCAATGGCTGCAACCACGCGTGAAAAATTATTAGTAAGTGTCGAAATTTATTGAAACTGGTGAAACTCCAATTCTAAAAATACCAGGAGAATACAGAAAAATAAAATAAGTTCGTTTTTATGAGATATAATTTTTTTAAACCTATTTTGTTAGCGTTATTTTCTATTTAATCCACAAATTTATTGAGGTCTAACTCATCCCCATTTCCTGTTCCTTTTACAAATTTAAACTAAATCCTCCAATCCCCACTTTTCCTTTTTGCACATTTTCCCCAAATTCCATAAACATTTTGCAATAACACATGGCTCAACTATTTTTATCGCTCCAGCACGCTATAAGGAGAAAAACTCGTTTTTAACACGAGAATTCAGATTATATCTTTCGTTTCGATACAATAATAACTTTCTGGTTTTCGTGCAAATAGCCGAACAAAAATAGAGTGAGTGAGAAAAAATCCACAACACACACACGTTAAAACAATGAATTTCAAACAGGGTCAACAGTGTAAATGCGAGTTTTGAAATGGTTTATTGATTGTTTAATTTAAATAAAAGCATATCATTTAATAATAATAATCGTAAAAACCAGCAACTGCCTTACGCAGAATCAAGGTGACTTGGGTAAATTGGGGCCATTTCTCAACGTTGTAAACTGTAACAATATCTACAGTTATGAACTAATTATTTATCGATCAGTTATTCAGTTTATTTATATGCAAATTATTCTGGTAATTATCCTATAAGAACAATACAGAAGCATTTCTTAATTCGCCACAGTCGTAATTTTGCTTCTAAATAATTGATTTTCATTAGTTTAGATTTCTTTCTTAATTAAGTATCTGTCTTGTTTATTGTAGCACCGCATCACGTCCATCATTATTTTTTTATAGTAGCAATTTTTGTTAAATGTAGTCTGTGTACTCAAGGTCGCCTTGTTCACTTTCTTTTGTACATTTATAATTTACCAGAATATAAAAATTGTTCAAACACCACATTAACAACCATTTCAGGTTCTTATTGCTTCGAAATTGACGAGAAACAAGACTATTATATTGGTTTTTATCCGAATGAGCCACAATTGGATGTTTACAAGACGCGCCATAAAAAATAAAACATCTTAAGGATGTCTGAAGAAGCTTTGGTTAGTTTTTATTTTTAGTACCCATAGATAAATTATTGGTTTTGGTATAAATGTTTAATTTATTTTTTTGGGAACACGTATGCATTAATAACACATTATAGACAAATTTAACAGCAATGTGGCAAATTATATAGGCGCAAAGTCATCTTTAAATGCGTCACCTCGCCATAAGTTACTTTCACTACAACAATGTACTTTTGGAATTTTAAACATATACACCAAACAAAATAAGAAAAATAGCCAAACCCACATTATTCATGACAATCATTCTTCGATTTTGATTGAAATGGATTGGGATAGTTTAAGTCATGGACGATAAATTTCATTGCGTGGTATAAGTACTTATATACTTTGAAAAAAAGTTTAAGATAATTATACTCTATCTAATATTTCTGTTTTAAAATTGCACTTTGCATAATAAGATAATAAAGAATTTCAAAAGAATTTGAGTATTTATTTTGTTGAATTCAACGTTGTTAATATGTAAAGTTGTAAAGTCTACACTTACTGGTGCAGGTATAATTATCAGTTTGAATTCATATTTCTAAATCTTAAGGCACATCACTCTACAGGGTGCTTTACCTGTAAATACTAGGCCTAAAACTAAGACGATTGACGCAAAAAGTTGTTATACTAAAATGCATAACTAAAACGTTATAGGCGTTTGAAGTTTAAGAAAAAAAAATAATTTTTGGTAATAACTTCCAAACTAATTGAATGAAAAGAACAAATTCTTGGTAGTTGTTAATGAATACCAAAGACCTTCAATTTGTGAAAAATTTTTTGATAACTTTTAAATCTCAGCATACTTGATGCCGTTTTTTTGAAACTTAGTAAAAACATGCTGTTAGTTTTTAATTTTTTAAAGCTTAACGGTGCGTGTAATCAAAAAGTTTTTAAATTATATTGCCTATTAAATGCAATTTTTTTTATAATTAAAATTTTAAGGACAAAAAAGTTCCAGAAGGTTAAACACTTTACTTACTTTAAAAAACCATCTTCTTAAAGTTTGATTTCAACAAAATTTTCACAAATTAAAGGTCTTTGGTATTCATTAGCAACTACCAAGAATTGGTTCATGTCATTCAATTAGTTTAGAAGTTATTAGCAAAAATTTTTTTTTCTTATACTTCAAACGACTATAACTTTTTAGTTATGCATTTTAATATAACAACTTTTTGCGTCAATCGTCTCAGTTTTAGGCCTAATAGTATTTACAGGTAAAGCATGTCCCACTTATTGCGACTCACCCTGTATAAATGATTACATGCTTGGCTATGAAAAGATAATTGCCGAAAAATAACATTCGTATCTATAGTAACTCCACAAAACAATAATTATTCATTTATTAACTCGTCGTTTATTTTTATGTCAACATTTTCAACGCCCGCTCTGTCGATATCTAAGAATTGATTTTATTTCAGCGAGAAATTGATCGATTTTTTCAAATTTTGACCATGATAAAAAACATAAATTATAACATTCCCCTCTGGCCTTCCCAACATCTAATTAGGAAGTAATAATTGATATTAGTCACGCGCCAGCAGTAAATTATTGAGATTTTGTTCAGGCGATTGCAGTAGGCGATGAAGCGACGAACCCACTTGATTATTATTTCTCAAATCATTTTTATATTGGCAGATGTGACTAGATTAAGGCAAACGTACAAACACAACATTTTTTAATAGAATATAGTTTGACATTGCAGAGTTTTTAACCAAAAATATTTTTGAAATCTATAATTCTTGTTAAATGTTAGATTTATTTTCATCATCATAATATAAAGACACTTAAAATAAATTTAAATACATATTAAAAGCTGACTCAGAAATTCTTTTTCAAACAGCGTTTTTTGTGGAATTCCCTCAAAAAACTGTATCAATAGAACTACAAGAAAAAAATCAAAAGTACAAAACAATTCAGTTTATAATAAACAGAATAAAAATGTGGAATTTTTTTTCCAAAAGTTAAACTGTCTGTATGTACAAAGTCGATTAAATTTTAAAATGTATTCTTCAGAAAACAGGTCATTAGAAATTAGAATCACACTTGATTACAACAAATAAATATTAATTATTTTCCAGTTGTAGTTTATTACTAGAACATAAATAAAAATTGTTTATTTTTAATTGTTAAATAATTAATCACTTCCGTTTTAACGGCTTGAATTTAAGGAACTATCAGAATAACAGTAAAAACAAATCAGTTTTCTACTGAGGTAAAAGCTACCAAATTATCATAATATTTTTTAATCAGTTTTTACATCTACGCACTTTAATGACCTTTGAATTAGCTTTAAAAGCTAATTCCTAAAAAATTGGTTTGCAAAAGTTGTCAATTAAAACCACGAAATTATAAATTTTTAATCTGCCTTTCCGAATTAATATTAACGCAACACACTTAAATATATTTACACAAATTAATTTCTTACCAAAATCACTCACAATAATTATGTACCTATTTAATTTATGTACTGCAACAAAATTAAATATTTTTGTAAAATTTGTCAAATTTATTTATTATAGTCAAACTGAAATTAATTTCCATCACGTTGCATCATTAATAGTCCCACAATGAGTCGTCGTCAATATGCACAATGCATAAACTCGTAACGGAAATTGTCGGTGACCGTAAGTTTTAGCGCCACAAAGCAAATCCAGAGATGAACAAAGAAAATACATCCGTCATTAAATCTGCATCTAAGCAGATATTAGAAAGTGTGAATTCTGAAATTTCAATGTCAGAGGGAGAGGATTATTCGAACAGGAATAATCCAAATTATTGGTTTAAGTCCGC
This sequence comes from Pediacus dermestoides, assembly GCA_963942485.1. NCBI lineage: Eukaryota > Metazoa > Arthropoda > Insecta > Coleoptera > Cucujidae > Pediacus > Pediacus dermestoides. The sequence continues at coordinate 30,202,947 of OZ012627.1, read as the reverse complement.
ATCATCATCATCATGTACTTTCAAAAAATTAGGCCTTGGTAACATATAATTTGCAAAATGTCAAAAATTGCTTCCAAGGTGGAAAACGATTAGTTGTGTAACATTTCGTTTTCTTTGCATTATGCAAAATGTCGGTTTTCGTGTGTGGTTAAATGTTCATTGTTCTCGTTGTTTGTTTCGAACAATAGGACGGTTTGTAGAAGGAACGAAACGTTTTAAATAATTTTACATTGATGGCATCAAAATTCCATATGGAATAAATTAAATTTGTCCACTACACTATTTTTCACGATCCTCACTTTCAATGACACAAATTTATGTCAATATACAATATAAACGAACTGTAATTTTTTTAATCATCAAAATTAAGGAAGTTGGACCTTGAATATGAACGGTTAGATTTAATAGTGATTTTTTTGTTTGTTTTCGATATTTAACTGTGCTATAGGATACATTGCTGTACTATCAATAAATATTAATGATTTTTTTCTCACTTTATCTTGAATATTCATGACGATTATTTTTGGCTAGGCTCCTTTCAGAAATTTGTAGTGTTTTGTAGTTCTTTCCTATTATAATTACTGACACCTAAATTTAATTACAAGCGTGTTTCACAAGTTAGATGTCCACGCAATTACAAATTACAATGCAAAATTAATTGATTAATCTTTGTGTTTATAATTATGTTTGTTGGGTGCGATTTTGCAACACCCTCCTGCTTATCTGGCACAAAGCGACCTGGTGTTTTCCATTGTATAAAGGAAGAAAACAGACAAAACCCACGTTAACCTTGCGATAATTATCAAAGAAATTTTCTCGCGAGGAGATATACATTTTTAAATGTGAATTTTTTCTTTGCAATTAGTTTTATAAAGTATGTACATTCAAATTTGCACCACCACGAAAATAAATAGATTTTTCACAGAGTTTCACTGAAATATATTGTGGCTTTTGGCGTCCTTAAAAATAATTAGTGGTTTCGGAAATGTTTTATAGGCAGCGTCAAATTTTTATCTCTGTAAACATTTACTAGATTTAAGAGAGTTCTATCCATCGAGTTAAGTTGGATTAAAAACAAAAATTGTTTTAAACCTCACATAAACTTGGAGTTAAACTTAATTTTTTTTACAAAATTCTATTGAATTCAGTTGGGGTAGGGAATCGATTAATTTCAGAATTTATTGTGTTAACGAGGATTGGAATTTTAGGAAATATTATAGTTGTCCCGGATTCATTCAACACCACAAAAAAATTTTGAGTTATTATAATAATTTCTTTAAGACTCGACTCGAAAATATTGTTTCTTTATTATGGGAAAAAATAGGTTTCTACCTTTAATTATCTTGTAAATTACAATCACAGTAAAACTGAGTCATTTTTATGTCCTTTTTTTACAACCGCCAAGAACTCAGACACTTTTTCAAAGTTTTATGACACTTTTAGGACACCTTTCTTTTAAGACACGAAGTCTAAAATCGGACAAAATTCTTTAAGCTAGTATATAGCAAGCAATAAAATTCGGAATTTTCACACGATTTTAATACTGTTTGGATTTTCTAGTAAAACTAACTTAATTCTTTGTAAAAAATCAAACCGCATGTAAATCTGTCAATTTTTCAAAATTTCATGATAGTTTGAAGGACACAAAATCTAACATTGTACAAAATTCTTGAAGCTAGTATATAGCAAGCAATAAAATCCGGAATTTTCGTAGGATTTTATTACTGTTCGTATTTTCTAGTAAAACTAACTTAATTCTTTGCAAAAAATCAAACCGCATGTAAATCTGTCAATTTTTCAAAGTTTTATGACAGTTTGAAGGACACAAAATCTAAAATTGTACAAAATTCTTTAAGCTAGTATATAGCAAGCAGTAAAATACGGAATTTTCACAGGACTTTAATACTGTTTAGATTTTCTAGTAAAACTAACTTAATTCTTTGCAAAAAATCAAACCGCATGTAAATCTGTCAATTTTTCAAAGTTTTATGACAGTTTGAAGGACACAAAATCTAAAATTGTACAAAATTCTTTAAGCTAGTATATAGCAAACAATAAAATCCGGAATTTTCGCAGGATTTTAATACTGTTCGGATTTTCTAGTAAAACTTACTTAATTGTTTACAAAAAATCAAACCGCATGTAAATCTGTCAATTTTTCAAAGTTTTATGATAGTTTGAAGGACACAAAATCTAAAATTGTACAAAATTCTTTAAGTTAGTATATAACAAGCAATAAAATCCTGAATTTTCGAAATATTTTAATTCTGTTTGATTTTTCTAATAAAACTAACTTGGTTCTTTGTAAAAAATCAAACTGCTTGTAAATCTGTCAATTTTTGACCGTTTTATGACATTTAGAAGGATGATTTTATACAATACGGCCCCGTAGAGTAATATTCCAACATTTTCCCTCTTGAACCGAACTAAAATTGTTACCTCAGAACCTTTCAAAGATAAAATGTCACGTTCTATCGCTAGAGATCCGATTTCCCACACCTTTAAACCAAGCAATTTGTTTCATGTGTTTGCTCCACCAAAAGATTTTGAATTTAGTCTTTTATATCGGTTACGCCTAATTTTTTTGGATTTCTTGCGATTTCTACAAATTTAATGCAAAAATGGTTATAACCAAAATTGTAAAAAATGAAATTATCTACAATTTTTATTTTCTATGAGATTATTTAGGTAGAGGTAATATTTTAAGAGTTACAATCCAAAAATATTTTATAAACAATAATGTTGATTTATGTAAATGCCAATTATAATAGGATTTGTTGCAGAATTTAGAAAAAGATTTATAAGGCCGGTTCTGAAGTATTTTTTCAAAACCAACGCAATTCATTCCTTCCAATCCTCAGGTTCGTCTCCTAAGCGCCCACCGCTATCTCCCCATCATCAAAACTCCTGCAGCCGCTTGGTCCATATCACACACCATCCTCATCAATTATCCCATTATTTCAAAGTGCAGGGTGAAGAGAGCGAATATAAAAGCCAAGTTGACATAAACCCAAGTTAGTTACACGGGGCCGCAATAGCGAAAGTTGTCCCAAGTACACACACCATCAAGCCAAGAGGAGGTGTTCTTGTGTGAGTGTGTGTGTGTGTTAAGAAGTGAGTGCGCTTTTGGTGTGGTGTGTTGTGTGGCGCTTTTTGTGATTTCAGTGTGGATTGTAGTAAACGTGCGAGAGTCGCTCCTTTTGCATTGGCGACAAAATTTACACACACACACGCGCACACATCACACATCTGAAGATTTGCATATACCAAAAAAAGAGCTGTGTGGTTGTTGTTTGCTGTGTGGTGTGGCGGTTTCTGTGGGGCTGCACGGCCACCCCCTCAAATTGTGAAAAATAATCCTAGGAAGTGGACTGTTTTATTAAACGAAATGGCTTTGCAGAAGATTTTTGTGTAAGTTTTTCTAACAACTGTTTAATTTATCTTAACTTAACATCAGTTTAATTTATTGCTTTATTAATTAGTAATTAACTCGTTATATGTGTAAGGAGAAAATATGCTAAGTATTTCCTGAAAATCCACACACTTGTTTGTAAATTAATATAGAAACTTTAACCAAGTATTTTTCGGATTTTTTCCAAAATTATTTACGTGTTACGAAAGCAACTAATTACAGCATAATTTTATTGCGGTTTCCAATATAATATAGCAAGTTATAATATATCGAATAACCCAAGTCTTAGTTGGGTCGTTGGCCTTTTTTGATATACCTACAGCACCATTAAAAAAGATTTATTGGTTGTAACCTTATTGTTTTATGCGAGTTGCATAAATAAATCGGTTATTATATTTGGTGAACTGGGCGAAATTCCCGTTTGGAATTCAGTTTTGGGCAACTGAAATATTCCTAAGGAAATGTGACTGATGGTTTTAGGAAAATATTAATTTGAACTGCTTAATAATAATTAGTTAAGTATATAATTCTCGATTTTCGGTCAGTAATTAAATTAGTGGGCCACCATCACTGAATTATTCAACCATAATTTCTTTCTCTCACACCAAATAAACCTAAATCTGCAACCAAATATTTTATTGTGTTATAAATATTAATAAAACCACCTCATTATATAATGTCGAAACTTTCTACAACAATATTCCGAATAATAAATGGATTTGTCCACAAATAGTAAAAGAATTTTGGTTGATTATCGCAATATTTCACATTGTTTCAAAAAATCTCTTGTAAACAAAACACAAGAAAATTACACAACGTTAGAATGATAATAATTATGTAACTAAAGGATTTAATTTGCTCCATAAAACAAATAGGAAGCCAATTAGTATAGGAAATTATGGCAAATGCGGTTTTAAACGCCGCTAAAGTGCCATCGATGAGTCCAATCTAATGGGTTTTCCTTATTATCACTTTCCAGTTGAAGTTGGACGTATTTATCAAAACTATTAACAACTAAAAAGAAATTTTCGTGTTGCATTTTTGCGAAACAAAATTATTGTGCAACTGAACATTAGTGCAACATTGCGGTGGACTAACGACATGAATGTTTGAAAAACATGATTAGATTATATTATAAATACGAGTAAAAAAATTGTCTAAACTTTCCCCAACATACACAACAATGATGTTGAGGAACTCAACCTTATAGAGCCAAGCCAACAAGTTGGTTTAGACTACAGTCTAAATCAGACTTCAAGTAAAAGTAAAAACCTTGGACAACTAAAGTTCAAATCAGCAAATAACCTGATACAACTTTATACATTAATCTATGTTAATAGATTTTTATAATATGTAGGATATTATGGTTAATATCAGGGTTAGTGTAAAAACTAAATGGAATTTTTTATAAATTTGAAATTGAGATGAACTTGCGATTTTATTGGATTGGGTAAAAAGACGCCTACAAACCTGATTGACCATTAAAATAAGTTGCAGTCTGTTAAATACGAAGAATTCTAACATTTTCCGCAAAATTAATTATTATGATTATTACAAAGGTCTGTTTGTATTTATTCATAAATTATTTAAATAAATTTGTGTAGTATTCCTAACCTTGGGATATTATATATTAATTTATTCCAGAGGCGCACCGAGGGGAGACAAAGGGATTAGAAAAAATATTGTAATTTTTCCAAATTTAATTTTAAAAATTTTTAGTGATATTTTTAATAGTTTAAGTGAGGCAAATTTGGGAAATCTAAGCAGTGGTTCCAAAATTGTGGTTTTTTAAATTGTTCAGTTTGTTGTACAACTTTGAAAAGTGTAAAAAATTGAAATATGTTCGAATAAAGTTCCACATATTTTCAGTGAAAATTACAACAAATCTTCTAAATATTTTTTTATAAACTTTTAAAATAAGAATTTGAACTGTACTTTAAATTAAAAATGGATCTAAAAGTTAAAAAAACAAAAAAGTTGTTCAAAAATAGTTTCAGTGGTTTCCAAACTACAATTTTTGAAATTGTACAGGTTTAAAATCTAACCTAAAGAATATTTAAAAAACAGGGAATTAAAAAGCAACTTCCGTTTATAATATTAAAATGAAAAACTGTAAATAGTGTCAAAATTTGAAACTTAAAAAAAATATAGACATAAACAAGCAATAATTTTTGAGATATCTATGGAAATTCCTCAACAAAATTTCGTCCCTCACAAAGCAATCTTTATGTGCGCCTCTGGTTTCTTCAATATGATTGTGTGAACTAAAAAATATTTTTCCTACACTATTGCATCAAATCATTCGTTTCTCATTGTCCAAACAATTAGACATATTGATAGTTTTCTCCTGGTTTCGTTAGTGTGCTAATTACACCTTTTCCATTTGCTTTAAATAGTAAATGATGCCAAACTTCTAATTAAGCATTCCAATATCTGTGAAAAAAATTCTCAGCCAACCAATCAACCAACCAACGCTAAAGCGGGATTGGAAAATTAGTAAAGGAAAAGAATGATATAGTTGTTATAGTTTAAAAGCCTCAATCCTCAATTACTGTAAAAGGGAAAAGAATGCCAATGTCGTTTGGTTTTACTACGTAGCTGTAGATTTAGTTAACATTCTTAGTAATAGATAATTTTACTGTCATTATAAATAGAATGTAAAGGAATATAATGATTTTTAGATTGATTAATTTATTAGTTAATTACATAAAGTAGTATGGGTGGATTGCATATTACGTATAGATATTAAAGTAACATTTTTCAGTCTAAATCTCGAAAGGTTATCTAGTATATAAAATGCCATCTTCAATTTAGTGTTGCGAAATTATTTAACAATAAATATCAGTATGCCATAATATTACCGGCGAGTAACCCACTTAAGATATGCTAAATTTAGTAAAAATATCTTCGGTTTCTCTATTTGAAAAATCCTCACTTGGCACAACAAAAATTCTCTGCCAAGGGCAAGTTTACAAAATCACTTTCTTTTACCGGAAGGTCAAAATCTGACCTTGATCAAAACAAATTTCTCCATCTTTCACTCTCTACTAAGTGAAGAGAACCCAACCCAGGTCGAGATTGTGTGTCAATGGCACCAACCAAAGCAGACTAACCAAACCACCCAAACGATATCGAAAGTAATTCGACCACTTTGCACTACTAACAGCAACCTGTTCGGAAATTTCATCAACTTTTCGAAACTTTCAGTGTACTTACCGTATGTTGGTGTGCATCCCAAGCGTTTCCCGCTAATGTAATCGATATCATCACCGAACCAAAACCAGGCCAGGAGTATGTTTTCGTGCAGAGTTCTGCATCTGGAGCTCGGCCTATTTCCCGAAAGGACAAAGTGGAAAAAGAGCGACCATTCGAAACTGCCCATAAACTTCCCCCGTCGCTTACCTTTGCTTTGAATCAACATGAACTCGAGGAGAAGCAGGATGAAGGGGTCTTGACAAAGAAACCGCATAAGAGAGAGGCTGGTCCGGGAGAAGGACCAGCACCGGCGCCTGCAGGTGCTATTAAATTAGATGTGCAACAACTGTTGGCAAAATATAAAACCGAATTGAAGACTAGTACAACTGAAAAACCAAAAACCAGTAGCACCACCACGACTAAATCGTCAAAACGACGACGTCCATCTCGTAATCGTACTAAAAAAGAAGTAAAGCCTGAGGACGCTTCTTTAATTGCCACCAGTCCATCACCAGTCCTCACAACTGGTTCTGCAGTACCCAAGAAAGTCGACGATGATATTCCTCTTCTAGCCAGTGGAAGCGAGAAGCAACGCTCAAGAATCCAAATCAAGAAAGGTCCTAATGGCCAAGAATACGAATACGAATACGTGTATTATTACTATGATGACGACGACGAAGGAGCCCCGAAAGATGCTAAAGATAAAGTAACAAACTCCCACGATGGCCCAGCGAAAAATCAAATAACTACTCGAGGTGGCGACAAGAAAAGTACGGAAGCCAACGAAGTACTCCCAAAAACAACTGGAAAAACACGTGGAAGACAGTTGGGCGAGGAGGAAACGGTGAACGAGGAACGACTTCCAGCTAACACTCGCTTCCCGCCACGCAGCCGAAACTTAAACACCACACCTTTACCGGAAGAGGAAACCAAAGGTACTACTAGTAGAGGTCGTGGCAGAGGAAGGCCAACAACGGGGGCAGCTGCACCTAGTTCTGCTGCTCCTAGTGAAGATAATGTTTCCGATGAAACCCAGGTAAGAAAACCTTGAGTTTATTTGAATCAAATAATAAATATGTTGTTTATGTTTAGGGGTCTCGAGGACGTACCCGAGCTAACGTCCGAAGGCCATCGTTGGAGTTTGTCGATAGTGCCACGTTTAACACCCATAGTAACGCTGAGCCTCCAGCTGGAGGACCATCCTTCCCAACTGATTTGCCTGCAGGACCGGTACGTTTTTTGGGAGCTACACCCAACGAGCGCATCGATATACCAGTAATTACCCTCTGCATTCCTTTAGTAGCACCCAGTAAAACTCACAGCACGCTGCTTTATGTTTCCAAATAAAATTCGACTGCGCGACCAGATTTTAAATACTTTTTCTTACAGGAACCAAAAGTTGAAGAACCCAAACCTGCACCTGTAGCTGAAACTGTGGACGAAGGCGCTGCTACGATTACCCCAAGCGAAGAACCCACCACCGCAATGTCGCCAATGGACAAAGTAGCCTTAGACCTGTACGCTGTGGTTCAAGGTACACAGAAATTAGCTGGAGAAGACGAAATTAGTACTGATGCTGCAACTGATGAAACCGAGCTGACAACTCTTGAGGCTTTAACAGAAATTGAGACAACCACCCCCACCACAACGACGACTACTACTACGACAACCACACCAGCCCCTACTACTACCACTACTACTACGACTGAAGCGGCTATTGGAAGAGGACGCTATAGAGGACGAGGTGGTATTGGAAGGAAGACGACAAAGAGTCATGATAGTAATCACGCTTCAACAGAATCTGCGCCTTCTGAAACAAAACCTAAGAGCAAGTTTGGACGACCCAGTTTTGGGAATAGGCGTAGTCATCAGAAGACCACGCCGGAACCAAATGTGGAACAAGACGCTACGAAGGAGGAGGCGAAGCCAGTGAGTCATGCAAGGGTGAGTGTGTTGTATTTAATTCATCACTTCATAAAACAGAATAAGATCTTTTGATTTAATCTATCTGATTTTAGCCAACCCTGAGCCGCTCAAGATTTGGAGCCTCGAGACCCCGTGGTCGTACTACACCAGCTCCAACAGAAGAAGGCGAGAAAGAAGAATCTAAAAGCACTTCCGCTCCAGCAACTCACCACCGTCCATCTCTACCAAGAGCCCGTCCAACATTCAATTTGAGAAGCAGAGGACGTACAACTGCTGCTCCAACTGAAGGAGAAACTTCTTCCAGTGCTAGCGAGGAATCTGGATCAAGCGCAGAAACTGCCAGCAGTACCACTGTTAGAACCCGAAGAATTTCCGCAGGAAGTGGCGTAAGACCTCTGAGACCGGGTCCAAGAATCAACTTGGCTAATAGGCGAGGTGGCACCACTACCACTACAGAAGCAGCTGTGGAGGATCACGTGACTGGGGATGAGGAGGTGTCGCATAGTCCGTCCGAGGAAACTGCTGAAAAGGTACTGTAATGGATCATTGAATAACGAAGGATGTCTTCTATATTACCATCCTGATTCTTGTGCGTTTCTTTCTCTAGGACCAGGAAACTTCACCTGCACCTGCCGCAGACAACAGTCCTCTAGGTCGCCTTCGTAACAAACATCGTGTTAATGTCCAAGCTCGTCCCAAAGCAGCAGCTAGTGCTCCAGTCCAGGTACGCAGAGTGAACCCGCTTTTGGGCCGAAGACGTCCAGGACAAACCACTGAAGCGGCTCCTAGTGAGCCCCCACAAGAAGCAGCTGCCACTGAGCCATCAGCGGAAGAAGGTGCTGATACCGAAGCACCGGTACCAAGTTCGAGTAGCACAACGGAGGAACCACGCGGTTTGAATAAATTGTTGGCAGGTCGTAGAAGACTAGCCGTCAGGCAACCGGGAACCACCACTCATTAAGGCTGATGATGTTTTGAAAACCACACATAACAGAGAATTTTTATTGTATAATTGATGGTAAAGTATAAAGTACTTAAAGTCTGTGCGTTAGAGTTTTTAAGATAATAAATCGTTCATGTGGTTAAATGTTAAACTTATTCAAGGCGCAGATTTTAGAAAATGTTATTATAATCTACTACTACTGTGTGATCATTTTGGTTTGTCTAGTCTAAATGATTACGCTGACCAGTGCTGTGAAACGTTTTATTAGAATCCTACTGTATGATTATTGTTAGCATTCAAGTAAAGCATTTGCTAGAGGACAAAATTTCCACACAAACTGTTTAAGACTAGTAAATATTTTAGGAATGTTCTTTATTTAATTCAAGCACATTCTGTAAATTTTTACTGATTCTCTGTCTTCTTGTTTATTAATTTGGATTCTGCCTGGGTGGTTTTCAGATATTAGTATAATTGTTAAAAGTTTGCTGCAGTAATAATTCAAATTTAATCTCCTAGAAATTATTTATTTTAAATCGCATTTTTACACTTTTTATAATTTTGCAAAATGTAATTGTAAATATTTGTTCTACTTTGTAAAAAACGCTTGGTTAGGTAACATCAGCTTTGAAAATTTTTATTTTTTTGTGACTACTTTCTATCTAGATTAGTTAAAATAAGTTTCAATTATTAATTTGTTTAGGTATTAAGTCTTTGCAGGCCTACACAACGTGCCAATATTTCTATGTATCTAAAAAACAATAAATTATATGCGTACTACTAGGTGGGCCTATATAGTACAATTTTAAAAATGGTCCAATTTTTAATAAAATACCCCCACAAAATTACCCTATTTTTAAACAAAATAACCAATTTTTTAAAATCGAAATAAAATTATTTAAAAAACTTTGCAACAGTTTGAGGTAGATTCATGAAATTTGGTGAGTTTGAAGCTTTTATAAGTTGCCACATATTTCTTTTTCCAATTTTTAGAAATTTTGCCAGGGGCGTCACATACAGGGTGGGTGCTGGGTAAATTATGCCCCATATTTTTTGTGTGGATAATTTTTAAATTTTTTATATCAAATTATGAAACTGGGCTTATTTTTAGACAAAAAGGTCGTCTCAGTCGATCTTTGAATCTTGAACCGTTTTCGAGTAAAATCGTTTTGAAGAAATCACGTCCATAAAAACTACACTAATAAAAATATGTAATCACAAAATAAAAAAAAAAATTATTTTGGAATTTTGTTTTTATTATTAATATTTGACGAAGAAATGCTAAACGAAGTAATAAATACCTATAAATTTTAATCCATTGTCTATTTTTGATAAATTTTAGTTTTGTGATTATTTTTATTAGTCTAGTTTTTATGGACGTGATTTTTTCAAAACGATTTTACTCGAAAACGGTTCAAGATGCAAAGATCTGCTAAGACTACCTTTTTTATGTAATAATAAACCAAGTTTCAAAATTTGATACAAAAAATTTAATAATTATCCCCACAAAAAATATGGGGCATAATATAACTAACCCCAACCCTGTATGTGACGCCCCTGGCAAAATTTCTGAAAATTGAAAAAGAAATAAGTGGCAAATTATAAAAGCTTCAAACTCACCAAATTTCATGAATCTACCTCAAACAGTTGCAAAGATATTACAGAAAACTCCTCTTTGGGGTCCCCTTTTCGGGGGGCTGTAGCCTCCTTATGAAGCATTTTTCAGCCTATATTTATTGAAACTTTTTGCATTATTTTTAAACGTAGAATTAGCTAATGTTGGGACACCCTGTATAAAGACCATCAATTAATTTTGTTAGATGATTTCTAAATATACAAAGTAATTAGGTTTCTTTCAGCTTACGATTTTGGTCTTTAATTTCACCTAAGCAAAATAAGATGTACAAAGGCAAAATAATTGCTACTTTAACTACACAATATGAATCTCCACATTGATATTTGGCAATACCACGACTTTCACAACTTTATGATAAATGACGAGAGAAGCTGCTTCAACTATTCTAAAATTAGATTCTCACCTAATTCCCTTCATCATCGTGGTATTTACAAGCACATTTGTTTGTCGAATTTTGCCTACTGAAAAAAAATCATGTGTAAAAAAATATTTGTCGTTTATTTCAATTTATCTAAAATTACAACAAATTATAAATTTGAACAATAGAATACAGACATTTCCAACATTTGTTTTGTACAGAAAATATACACTTTATACATTCTATTAAGTAGTACGATTGAAAAAATTAAAATGGAATGTTCACACAACCTTACAATTTGCACAACAATAATATAATAACAACATCTATTATTATAAATAAATTTAAATATCTTAGATAAAAAAATTATATCTAGTTATTTACAAGTTCATACTGATTTTTTAAATGTTAAATAATTGGAATAAATTAAAGAAATCGAATTTGTGAATTGACAAGAACATATTTATCACATTTTTCCTTCCTCAGAACATAACAGACTAAATCGCCCTAACTTTCCTTTGCATCAAATTAACTGAGCTTAATCTATCATCATATTCTTGAGCCTTTAAATACATAAAGACACCTGCTATCACAGTAAACGTTCCTAGACCACTCAACATCGTTACTGGATTACCAAACATCAACACTGATAACCAGATTAAAAACGCCCTTTTCGCTGTGTTTGCCACACTAGAAAAAACAAGAATCATCGAGGGCCCCAGATTATTTTAAAGATAATACCTGTGAGTTACTGGACTAATATAGTCCATTAACACATAAGCGGTGATGCTTTGAAAGTGGAAAAAAATTCCATTTAATACAAAGTAGACGATAAGATTCAAGTCTAGTTTATGAGTGTGATTAATATCGACTAATAGCAAAGACGCTGGAATTTGGACTACTATACTAGCTACACTCGTGTAAAACTGTAGCTCGGCCGGGCTAAAAATACAATTCCAGTATAGATAGAATCTAATCACTAGGATTAGATAGATATACTTACGTGTATTTGAATTTATCACCGGATATCAGCATTTTCGAATAGACATTCTGTATGCATTCCGTGAGATTTGTGGCCATTGCCGCAATAAAACCGATCAATTCGAAGCTTATTTCATTTACAGAACACAATGCTAAGCCTGTCATTACAGGTAAAAGGCTCAAATTTACATATAAACCAGTCTGTTCGCCTAGAAACAATAATTTCATAACAATTCCTGCTAGAGGTAAATTATGTATTTACCTAGAAGACACCTTGATATTAGAACGGTAAAAAGAGGTGCAGAACTTTTAATTGTTTCGGTAAAACTAACTGCTACATAATTTAAAGCTACCAGTCCTAACACAACGGTTAAAAACCTGGAAAAACATTAATTTGTATTTGAAGTTGAGAGTAATAAAATTGTTACCTTGTACAACCGACTAGTATCATATGTCGGTAAAATCCAGGCGGTTTGCTTAACCTTTGTGATGGTTTGTACATTCCGCAAGGGAAATACATCTGGAGAAAGCCACAAGTTGCAGTCATTAACATTTGACATGCCCCTAAAGCAATAAACCTTCGAATACATTTTTCCTTCACAAAGCAAAATATCTCACCTAATACTGTAGGATTTCCATTCAGATACGTTAGGATATATTTGTTTAGAAATAATGTGCACCCACTAAAAAAATACCACAATAATAAAAACACAATAGCCCTAAAGTTTGTTAATCCAGTTTTGTGATTGTCTATAATAATTGGGTCTTTTTTAACAACATTATCCACTTCTTTTACGCTATTTGGTATTAATTGTGATTTATCCATTATCGCTTAACATTAGAAAACGCTGTTTGTTACGTTAGACGTGGAAAACGAGTGATGAGCAATTTGAAATCTACGTCAAAATATCACAAATAACCTCAATCGGCTTTCACTTTGTCACTTTGACATTTCACTGTTTGTTTCGTTTGTTTCTAACGTTGGCAACATTGAGATTGCACAGTTGCCGAACCGTTTAATTTAAAAAAATTGTTTATACAAAACAGGAACACAATCTTTGAATTTTTGAACAATTTACAAGGAAATCCCATGAAAATACTGAAAAATACCTTGTGAAAAACTCAGAGTTGTTAAATATGACTTGTGGATGTGTTGAAAAATATTTAAGAACTAATCTTGGCAGCAATGCCCTTATGTATTCATCAAAAAATCAGTCCATCTATGACGTTCTCCAATTTTTGTTACCAAACAAACGTTAATTTGACGCTTTAATTGAGGTTAATTAATGAAGTTTAGAAATGTGATTTTGGGGCGTGCTTATCGATTAGATACCACACGCTTGAAAGGAAACCGACTCGAAGGGGTTGTTAAACTAGGAAAACAGGTGCGCGGTCATCAACCCTTCGGTCCATAAACATTGATCTGCACCATAACAGTTGAGGTAATCGCCCTATATGAATGAAAATAGTTGTTCCAGTATGTGACGAGGTAATCGTGTCAAACCCAGCATGGTTTAAACTGTGAATAATGCACAAAATGCAGAAGAAGGAAGAGATCTTTGAGCAGAAGCGATTGGAATTGGAGGCATGGCTTCAACGAATGGATGCCCGATTGGCGGGCATGGCACCTGTGGGGCACACGGCGGATGTGCTGGAGTTGCAATTGAGGGAGCAGAAGGGACTACATGCCGAACTGCATCAGTTCAAGGGACAGATTGAGGTGTTTCAACAGCTTGTACAGAAACTGATTACGGCACACCAGCATGAGGACACTAGCCGATATAAAAAGGTAAATAGGCGAATGTAGGCGCAGTTTCCTAGTTATATTTAAAAATTATCCCTTAAAAATTAAGTTGCTAAATGATTTTTGTTGTATTCAAAACCAACAAATCTGCTAGATTTATACCAATCGATTTCTATTCAAAAACGCCATCTCATTTCCTTTCTATCTTCTACCAACCCCCGACCCTTTCTAAAAAGCAACACCCTGTACAAGCTAAATTTCTGTGTAGGCTGCCGAATTCATAAACCAACACTACATGCGTCTAGATGCTTGCGTTATAAATCGTGGTAAACTGCTGCATTCGGCGCTGAGCTCCCTTCAAAACCTGGACCGTTCTCTAGATAAATTCCTGGCATGGCTTAGCGAGGCCGAATCAGTAGTGGAAACCCTCGAAGGTGACGTGGAATCTCGTCGTGCTGCTCACCAATTAAAAGAACTCCAAGCTGATGTAGAACGCCAGGCCCCAAATCATTCCGCTTTAAGATCTTCGAGTTTGGCCCTGTTGGGGTCCTTGGCGCCCGAAGATGCCCTTATGTTACAACTGCGAGGCGATGAGATGGAAAGGCGATGGCAAGCCTTGCGGACAAGAACCTCGGACTTGAGGAATCGTCTGGAACACAATGCAGATTATTGGAATGCGTTGCTTTTGTCTTTGAGGGAGTTGACGGAATGGGTGATCCGGAAGGACACCGAGTTGGGGTTGGCGGCTAGGCAGGATGATCATCGCGCTTTCAGGCAGCAATTGGAGGATAAACGACCGTTGGTGGAGGCGAGTTTGCGAAGTGCGAGACAGTTTGTCGCTGGGGATCCTTCGGGGGAGTTGGCGAGAAATCTCCGAAGAGAACTGGTGAAGTTGTCGGATAAATGGAATGCTTTGATTGATAAGTCGGATCAAATGGCTGCGAGATTCGAACAGAACACTATGGTACCTAGACATCAATTTAAAATACAATAAAAGAATGTTTGAATTATTTTTTTGTCTCACAGAAACTCAAGCAGGTGACGATTAATTTAGAGGAGGCCTCCTCGGCGGTGTCCAGATTGGAAAGGGCAACTCTCAGTTGGAGTGGTCCGAGAAGCGCAGCGGAAGCCCGGGAATTATTATCTAGCTTACGCACTTTAGAACAGCAACTACCCCCATTACAAAGATCCTTGGAAGAAGCCAGGATTCAAGCCGCTGGAATGGGAAATGCTCTTCCTAATAACCTAGCTGCACAACTGGAGGACTGTTCAGCGAGGTGCAGGGCACTACAAGCGGCGATAAGGGAGCGAAGGGAGCAACTCACAAGTAGTACACAAGGTTAGATAGTTTACTAGTTAAAAAACTTGTTTTGTATGCGGTGCGATTCCACCTGGTTAATTTATTATGTAATTAACACCGTTTTCTTGGGTTGTCTAAGCAAATATCATACTTTCACTTTTCCACTATTTGTGATTTATGTACTCACCCACGCATTTAATTAAAGTTGAAATTACATTGTGTCACTGTAGTGAAGCGTTGAGGAAAGATTCTATTTCAGTTTTGGTGCAGCTAGAAGCTGGTTGGGTACACACAAAGTGGAATAATTCACTACAGGTGTTAAGTGTTGAGTTGAGTTGGTGTGAATGTATTGTCAGAGATTTAAAAATAAACTGTGTTTATAAGTGAACACACATGTAGATAATGTGGTAAACAAATATGTATATTGCTTGTGTTCTTTAGTGCCGGTGTAATAATTGAATGTCGTTACGAAGAAATAGAAAAGAAGGTAGAGAGTTTGTTTTAAGTTTAGTTTTTTAGTAAATTTGCCGGAGGTTTTGATTCAGGATCAGGCTAAAGAATTTGTTTTTAACGGAATTAATTGTATAGTCACAGACTCACACAGATAAACTTTGAACTTTTGTAAAAAAAATAAAAAGTTATCTTTATACTTTATAAGATAAAGTATAAAATTTGTTTATTTATTTATTTTTCAATTTCGCCTGCTAATTATTCACTTTCTCCAGGTGAAATCTCCCCAGGTCCATCGAGTGTCCAACCACCATGGGAGCGCGCCACCACCCCAAACAAAGTGCCCTACTACATAAACCACAGCACCGAGACAACGCACTGGGACCACCCCCAAATGCTAGAGTTGGCCGCTTGTCTGCTACAGCTAAACGAAGTTCGTTTTTCCGCCTACAGAACCGCCTTAAAACTACGCGCCATACAGAAGAAACTCTGTTTGGACACAGTAACTTTAACTGCCGCTTCCGAGTCCTTTGATTTGCATGGTCTTCGAGCACAAAATGATAAAATTTTAGATGTCGCCGATATGGTTCTGGTACTTAGAGCAATTTTTGGTAATATTTCCGCACAACAGCCGGATTTGGTGGATGTGCCGCTGTGTGTGGATTTGGCTTTGAATTGGTTGTTGAATGTTTATGATAGTCAACGCACAGGGCAGTTGCGTGTTCTTAGTTTTAAGGTTAGTGAGAAGTACTGAGTAGCTGTATTAATAATCTTTTTATTTTCTTGTGCGAAATAGAAATCGAAATATTAAGGAATTTAAACCACCTTCAAAACCTAAAACTTTTGACATATTTTTTTCTTTCAATTTTTCAATACATTTTGCTGTTTATTCCTAATCAAATAATCTATAAGAACGTCATGTGAACAAATTTATTATCTTTATCCTTTCCTAGGTCGGTCTGACAATCCTTTCCAAAGGCCATTTAGAAGACAAATACCGCTACCTCTTCCGACTGATAGCCGACCCCCAGCAAAAGGCCGACCAGCGCAAGCTCGGCCTCCTCCTCCACGACATCCTTCAAATTCCCCGACAACTAGGAGAAGTAGCAGCTTTCGGTGGTTCCAACATAGAACCAAGTGTACGCAGTTGTCTGGGTGATCGTGAAGACTTGGAAGCCGCACATTTCCTCTCATGGTTAAAACAGGAGCCTCAATCCCTTGTCTGGTTGCCGGTTTTACATCGCTTAGCTGCAGCTGAAGCTGCAAAGCACCAAGCCAAGTGCAACTCTTGCAAACAGTATCCGATAATCGGGTTGCGCTATCGCTGTTTGAAATGCTTTAACTTTGATATGTGTCAGACTTGTTTTTTTGCTGGGAGATTGACGAAGGGGCATAAGTTGTCGCATCCGATGCAGGAATATTGCGCTGCTACGACTTCTGTTGAGGATATGAGGGATTTTACTAAAGCGTTGAAGAACAAGTTTAAGAGTAAACGGTATTTTATGAAGCATCCTCGCATGGGTTACCTTCCAGTTAGGTCGGTACTTGAAGGGGACGAACTGGAAAGTCCTGTAGCTTCCCCTCAACACAACGACATGCATTCAAGACTGGAAATTTACGCTAGTCGCCTAGCTGAAGTGGAACTGCGGGCTGCTTCGCCTGAAGACGAACACCGACTGATAGCCGATTACTGCCAGTCATTAGAGGGTGCCCCCGCAAGTCCCGGACAATTAATGCTGGTAATCGACGAGGAGCAACGCGCAGAGCTCCAGGAAATGATCCGAGAACTAGAATCTGAAAACACAGCGTTACGACAGGAATACGATCAGTTACAACGGGGTACAACGCCGCATCCTCCACAACCCCAACATGATGTCCTGGCCGAAGCTCGGTTGTTACGGCAGCATAAAGGACGACTTGAGGCGCGTATGCAGATTTTGGAGGATCATAATAGGCAACTCGAGGCGCAGTTGCAAAGGTTAAGGCAGTTGTTGGATGAGCCGCCTACTGCCACGTTGCAAACGAGGAGTGTGACGGCCTCGCAGTTGAATCAGGATACGCCGGGGCGAGTGAATCAACCACCGCCACCGGCGGATCATCGCTAAATGGCATATCGTTTGTGTAATTAATCGCTTAACCCAATCATAATCAATTGTACTAATCCATATCAAACCATACACATCAAGGAAAGTGTTCGTTATTCGTTGAAATGTTTTCGGTTGAGCTGTTAATGTTGTTAGGTATTTGCGCTAGGGTTTTAGTTTGTTCATCCATTGTATAAGAAAATATATGAGTATATTAAAGTTGGTGGTGTTTTTTTGATAATTCCAAAGAATCTCCATTCGGAAACTCGATTTTAGTTCAGTATGTTTGTTTGAATAGAGAAATAAAATGTATGCTTCTAATTTTTTTAAGTTTATGAAAGTTCGTAGATTTGCATATAATAATTGTTGACTTATTTTTATTTTCGAATATTTTCCGTTGAATATTAGTGGGACATTTATCTAATATTTAATAAACTAGGTACGACCTGGTTTTAATAAATAACACACATGAATTAATAAAAACTTAATAAATTATTATTGATTTTCACTTACAACAAATTAACAAGAAAATATGACTTAGATTTAATCTTAATGTGCGTCTACACAAACTCGGCATTCCGCCAAGACTTGGAAGTACAAACTCCAGGGCCCCTCCACCAATCATTCACATCCTCATAGTGCCTACGCACCATCGGTGCATGCAACATCGCACACAACCTACACCAAAAATAAGTGTTTATAAACTCCCCAGTGCCTTTCCATCGAAAATACGAATTATAAAGAGCATTGTCTTTGTCCAACCGCTCCAAATACGCCGCCAACTCCTGCGGCCCGGCAAACTCATCCACATGAATGTACGACCCCTCAGGGGCGCTTCTTTGATAATCCTCGGGCCGGCCGCCCATCACAATAGGCAGCACATTCTGGCTCAAACCGTTCACATAGAACTTCTCCGTAATATAATCGCGACAATTGGAATTTTCGAACGCCAGGTAGAATTTGTAGTCGCGTTCGAGGATTTCGAAGCACTTCTTGTCGGAACGGGGGCATTTCAGAGAGCCGCAGTTGCCGTAGATGTCCACGGAGATGTGTTTAGCTAGTTCACGGGCGTAGGCTAGGCGGCCGTTGCGGGCCCCACAGTTCGATACGAACCATGCTACTTTTTTGGTTTTGTTGGCCGCGTAGTCTCGGGGTTGGGCCTTTTGTCGCACCTGTGAACAGTAATTGTAAAGTGTAGGAATTGTTGATGGAAGGATAAAAAAATGGCACTTTTATTTAAGTTGTTAAGGCGTATTATTATCACAGCGATTATGCTAATTATGGTGTAAATTATATATTTTACAACGCAACTTTATTTACAATATAATTACGTTGAAAGTTAATGATATAGATATGAGGTATTACAATACTTATGTTTATAATAGTTTATTTAAGGATTAGTACAAAAGCAAGTGTTTACTTAAAATTTCTGAAATTCTGCAATATTTTATAATAATTACGTAACCCAACTAATTTAAAAAAATTAAAGATGATTTTTAGTTATTGTTAAAAAATTGGAACTAATGACAACTCACAAATTTAATTTTTATCTAGTAGGTACTCTTGTACATAATTGGATGATAAAATTGGAATTTCCATTATCTAGTTTCTGTTCTAATAGTTTCTGTCTCCTACATACTTTTGTAATTATTTCTTTCATAAAAAAACCCAAATCGATGGGGTAACACGCACCAAAAAAACCAATAGTGCTTGATTTATTTCAAGGAAAAATTTACTCTTTCCAACTTAATAAATAACAGAATGTTTGTTAACAAAAAATCATTTATAATATATTATAGTGTTATTTATCAACTACTCCCTAGAGGAAAACTAACCATGTACATCATACACACACACACAAACCTAATCAATATTTCGGGTCTAAAAATAGCCTTATTTTCGTTTTAACCACTGAATCAACGTGAGAAACTAATATTATGACATATTTCACTAGCACGCAAAATGAAATAACTCACAAAATATTCCAAACCAAGTTAAATATTATGATTATAAATATCCCCTCTCGCCCCTCCCAGAAAATTTACCTGTGAATCGTAATAAGTCCATCGTTCATACGGCGCAACCAAGTCACTGTCTCTCCTATATGTGGCAGTCCAATTTATCACATCGGCAAACTTAATACTTTGAGTGTGGTAAGGACACTCGAGGAAGTACAGGATCCAAACCTGCTGCAACGGCCGGGGCACACCAGGGTGTATGAAGTGGTCTTTGTATAAAATCGCATCTGCATCCACTGCTTTGCTGCGGTCGTCCGTTAGGGAACAACGGGAAACGGGACAACCGTGAAAACTAGCTGTGCCGGATTTTTGGCCCCAAGTGCCAAGGCCGTTGTAGGCCAGGATCACTTTCTCTGCTGTGTCGTAACCTGCAGGAGAAATCCGAGTTAATATGCAGGCTGGTATCTTCGAATTGGGAAAAGGGTTTTATCTGGACAAAAGCGAAATAGCTTCCGTAAAATTTTAATTTAAAATACGCGTAGTAAATCAGGAATGCATAAAAATGATCGCAGTCAAGTGCAGTTAGTTAAATGAGGTTTAAGTTTTATGAATAATTAATTTTCTAAATGTACCAAAACCTTTAATATAAAAATAATCTAAAATAGCATAACATCAAGCTACATACACTTTCAAGATAATCGACCCTTATCAGTTTTGAAAAACTAGTTTTTTATACAAAGTGTCCGGTAGACCGATGCAAATGTTTAAGGGGGTGATAAAGGAGGTCATTTTGAAACCAAACATATATTTATATACAGGGTGTCCCAAAATTAGTCTGCCAAAATGTACCAGCTGATTCTACGTTCAAAAATAATGCAAAAAGTTTTAATAAATATAGGTTGAAAAAAGCTTCCTAAGGGAGCTATAGCCCCCCGAAAGGGGGGCTCCAAAGAGGAGTTTTCTGTAATATCTCTGCAACTGTTTGAGGTAGATTCATGAAATTTTGTGAGTTTGAAGCTTTTATAATTTGCCACATATTTCTTTTCCAATTTCCAGAAATTTTGCCAGGGACGTCACATACAGGGTGGGTGCTGGGTAAATTATGCCCCATATTTTTTGTGGATTTAAAAAATTTTTTTTAAATCAAATTATGAAACTTGATTTATTTTTAGACAAAAAAGGTCGTCTTAGTCGATCTTTGAATCTTGAACCGTTTTCGAGTAAAATCGTTTTAAAGAAGTCACGTCCATAAAAATGATACTAATAAAAATAATCACAAAATTGAAACAAAATTTTTGATTTTGATATTTTGTTTTTATTATTAATATTTTACTAAGAAATGCTAAACGAAGTAATAAATACCTATAAATTTTAATCCATTGTCTACTTTTGATAAATTTTAGGTTTTCTTCAAATAATGGCATATTACCAGAGAAAAAATAATGATTATTTGTACAATAACATTTTTAACTAACTCTTAGGTAAATATTTGGTAAACTTGGCGAATGTAGCTACCAGAGATTTTGGAAAAATTTTGAAATTACCTTATTAATTTAAGTCTCCAATAAAGGGCTTAATTTACACATCCAAACTTTGGATGTTTCAAGTTTTCAAACTGCTATAACTTTGGAAATATTGGAGACCGCCGCTTATTTTTAGCATTTTCGTAATCAGGAGATTTAAATTAATAAGGTAATTTCAAATTTTTTCCAAAATCTCTGGTAGCTACATTCGCCAAATTTTCCAAATATTTATCTACTTAAAAAGTAAAATCAGGTTAAAACAAAAATAAAAAAATTATTACTTACAGATAACTTTTTATAGGCAACGGTTTTGCTATAAAAAGAAAAAAGTATAACACTTTGTAATTTGTAAATATATAGGTACCTATGTTTGGTTTAATAAGTTCAAAATGAGCTCCTTTATTTCAAATATTTGCAACGACCAACCGAACACCCTGTATAAGATGTAGGAAAAAATTTTGTATTGTTTAAGAATTCTAACCTTACATGGAGGTTCACAGAGGAAACCAAAAATTTGATCATATAAAATCGAAAATTTATATCTAGAGATCACAGATCCTTAAAATTGGAAACTTTTCCAGCTGTAATCTCTTCTGGATTGATCGAAAAATCAAAATATTGGTCCAGATGGAGTAACATGTAAAAATACTAGTGGAAAAATCTAAAATGATTCATTAATAATTTCTATATTGGGCTTCGATTAAAATTCCTATAGAACATAATATTAAAAATCATTTTCAAAAAACAAGTAGAGTTTTTGTATCTAGATATAAAAAGTTGTTCGGTGCTCTGAAATGTATTCATTTCTTACCATAATTTTTGTCAAAGTTTTTTTTACAAAACTATTTAGATTTTAGTTAAAACTTTTTCGTATAAAGAAAAATTACACAACATAATTTTTACTACTAGGATGACTATTTTTTTATGATGAATTGAAAGATAGTTTTAGTTCAATTCCGGATACGAAATCGTAAAGTCGTATGTTACTTATGCTTAATTATTAATTACTTAAACAATATTATTAATTAATTAATCGTTTTTAGCGTGCAATTTGTTGGTTGGTACATTTTAGTGAATAACTTGTGTCTTAAGTGTTTAATAATGACAAAATTGTTAACTATTAAATAGTTTTGTGCAGTAAGAGTGTAGTGATTGTTGATCTGCACTATAAAGGTGAGACAAAATTTAGCAAAGTTTGATTTTTGAATTTAAGAAAGTCTATTTATGATAAAATCATATTGATTGTCGATACATGGAATAATTCCGGATTAGTTCTCTTACACAACATTTTTAACGTATTTTACAAAAATGAATAATTTACCAAATTAGGTTTTTCAAAATTTGCATAGCAGGATAATTTTTTATTCTAAATTACTTTCTTGATTACATTTCGCGACATGTCACCTAGAAAAGGTTGCTTATACCCGAATAAAAATTAATTTTCCCGTAATTGTTTAACCACACTTAATTTAAAAGAAAAACGAGAATACGTCAAAAATTACTTTCTAATCAAACGAATAAGCGGGGTTCCAGAATTACCAAACAAAAATCGATTTTTACACTTATAGTTGCATCGATTAGTAGACACTCTGTATACTATTACACAATATTTTTTGAACAAATATGGGAATGATAAGATTCGATAACCAAGTACAAGATATTGTTGTAGTTTAAAAATATGACAAGGTGTCGATAAAACGTGCTTAAATAAATA
The DNA here is from genome assembly GCA_963942485.1 of Pediacus dermestoides. Lineage (NCBI taxonomy): Eukaryota > Metazoa > Arthropoda > Insecta > Coleoptera > Cucujidae > Pediacus > Pediacus dermestoides. The sequence goes on along the minus strand of OZ012627.1, from coordinate 30,179,726 downwards.
CACACATGTGGCCCCATCCCGATGAAAATTGAAATAAATTACCCACTTCCCCTTCCTCCACAACGCCGAAAACTAATTAACCGGGTGAAAACTAGTTGTATTTTTGTCCACATCAAACTGGTCCCCCTCCTGACATGTGATTAAATTTGCATTAGCGCCCAACTCCATTCATAATGACTCTTTCCGCACTAGATCAATAATAAACAAATTCCCACTACAAATCTCACCTTGGTAATCCTCTGGAACATACATAAGCTGATCCACAATTCTATCCCCATCCGCCTGATCGGGGAAGAGTCTAGGCGGCCCTTTGTAATTCCCCGGAAACTCAGTGCCACCTTTCATAAACCAGGGCTTGAGGTGCTCCTTGGTGGGTTCGAGGATGGCCTCTTCGATATCGTCGAGTTGTTGAGCGGTGGGTGGTGGTGTGTTGTGGATGGGGTCGTCGGGTTCGCCCATTTGGGCTAGGGTTCTTCGTGTTGGCGACCATGGTAAGTGGTGATGGAACGACGATATCAGTATGGTTACCCCACCGAAGACCAGGAGGATCAATAGCAGCCTTCGCGCTGATAGTCGCGGAGGCATTTTCACTTATACCCCATTACCTTTGTGTCCAGGGGAATTAAGAAAACAATCAGCTAATAAAGTTTTTTATGATGTATTATCGAAATTGGAGCGATAAGATATTTTCTAAGTGTTTGTTTTATATTTATTTACGTGATTGAATATTGATTTTTCAATTATTAAAAGTTTTACACACTTTTCTATTATTATTAATATTATAATAGATTTATGTTGTAGTTTACACAATTTACAAGGAAAAAATAATTGTATCCTTCCTGGGCTCTAATTGAAGGTTATTTTTTTGTCCAATACCACACAGGAACTTTTTTTTAATTTAACAATTTTGAACAAACCAAATTAACTAATTTTATAGCACAAATTTGCACTTGGTTTTATTGTTATCTCAAACAAGTAAATATTTATTTAAGTTAAAATTTATTGTGTTGAAAATAATTCAAATTGCCGCACCGAACAAAATTATTATTAAAGTGCGTGAATTACGTTTGAAGGCGGATTGTACTCTAACGGCTCAAATAACTTTCTGGTTGATTTGCGGGAATAAAATAAATATTTTCCGTTGATAATAGAGCATCTACAGGTTTATTACCTATTTAAATAGATAAAAATATAGATAAACTAAACCGATTTGTAAGCACACAGATAATAAAAAAACTCGTACTCATCTTTCATAATTTAGTGCGCCAAATTATACAAATAATTTCCTTACCTACACAATAATAATAGCAACAAATTCATTTTAAACTAATACTAGCTAACACACAACGAATACTGCAGATAAGAAAACCGCAAGCCACGTTTCCGACTAAACATAATTTTTGAATAGTGAATAAAAAGCGTTACTGACTCACCTATTTAAAGGGGTGGATTTCGTCGGCATGATCAACCACTGTCGGACATGCCTTTGGCTGCCAGCATCCACTAGCACGGCGCAATCCTTCGGAAAATCTATATCCTTCTGCAGCGCAAGCGTACAAACCATCGGCATTTTCCAGCAGGAAACTGAAACCGGTGGATGTGAAACACGGGGAAATCTGAACAGGAAACTGTATGGAAGGACAATCATAAGTGAAATAAGTTAGTTGTAAATAATTTCCTATGTAGATGCTGAAAAAGTTGCTGAAGTTTCCACTGGGTTAAATTTTACAAATTGTTTAGTTCAAGTTCAAACTTTCACGCTGTTTCAATTTATTCGAGTTCCAGGAATTTATTTGTTATCTTCAAAATAAACATTTCCAAATTTACCTTAGATAAACACAGCACGTTCATCCCCTCCGCAATAATAAACATCGATCACCTTGATAATTAATAATTACGACCAATGTAAATGAAATCCGGTCTAACGCAGATGTTTAGGTGAAGTGATTTTTTACTGGTGATAAGAACATATCATTACACAGCCAGATTTGCTGTAATATTGACTAAGTTCGTTTAATTGATTGACCCGATGTCATTCGTGGAAATATAAATAAGGAACGATATCGCTATTTATTATAATTGTAATATTTTGCATAATTAGAAAAATTCGAGAGGATTTGGTGATACTTAAGACCAAAACTTTATGTTAAAAATTCTTGAAATAATGTAAGAATATAGTGCAATTTTTGGCAAATTTTCCAACAAAGTTCCTGAAGAATATTTCAGATCTGTTTATAAAGTTTCTAAGGGCAATATTTGATACATCTGAAAGTATTAAATCCACTACACTAATCCTCTTAACTTCACGAAAGCACTAATCTGTTGTTCTTTTACTTAAACTAGTAACTTTGAATGTTGATCCACTTAAAGCTTTCTGATTAATCCTCCTCACTTCTGTTTATACCTAATTTGAGCTCCCTCCCCAAGGATAGTTTAAGCTAGATTATCCTTTCAACATATAAATTAAATGCCAATAGTTTATGGGATTTAAGATTAAGTATAATAATAAAATAAAGTTTATTGGAGGAATAAAAGTGAGGATATTAAAAACTGATCACTTTATGTGTTGTATCAGGAGAATTTCACTTACAATTAGATTTTATAATTATAAATAATACAGGGAAATTGCCATGTCCTTTTCTTTAATTTTTTTTATAGATTACTTTTCTACTTTTTTTTTAGTCATTTATAAGCAAAAAATCAGTTTCTGCGTTTAAGAATCTACATATTATATTTGTGTTTCATTTTATTTATTTAAATCTAACTTATTTTTTTATAAACATGATATTGATTTTTAAATAATTAAATACCTAGTTTTGTAATAAAATATGTATTCTTAATAATTGACAGGGAAAATTGGAGTCATGAAGTAGATTAAAAAACTGCAAATGTTGTGCATGATTTGCCTTTGCAAAAAAATTATATAGGTACACACTAATCTTTGCATAAAATTATGATACGAAATGTGAGTTTATTTTTAGTATTTGTATTTAAAATTCCCTATAAATATTAATATTAAAGTACTGGCTTCATATCACCTTATTAGGTAAATGTCGATTTTTTTAAGTACCTACTCTTTATAAGTTTTCTGTAAAAAACAATTATTTACAATAAACAAATAAAAAATATGCACTTTTACTGGCAAAAATGACTAGGATATAAGTTTTGTCCATCAGAAACACTCATTTCTATTGAAAAATTGTTTTTTACAAATTTCTAGAGAAAAAATGCTAAAACCCCCAAACTCCAACATAGATTTCTGTAATTTTTCAAAAAATGTACGCCTGCATAAGCGAAACTATCCAAAGTAAATAAATGTTTTTATTAAAAACTTTCAATATATTAACAAAAATAAAACACACGATAAATTTGATCTTATACAATAAGAGGCGGTCACTATGAGCGACAGCGGGAATGTTCTGTTAAATCGGGACATATCCCTATTGTATTCATGCGGGTGGACGTCCCACATCCTGAGGGCTGCCCGGATGGAAACCGGGCGATGAAGACACCACCATATTGGTCGTCTGCTGGTGCTGCATAGACAAACTCGCCATAGCCGACACCGTATCTTTGTCATCCTTCTCATTTCGCACAGCATCATTAAACGAACAAAGCGCCGACTTGGCAGCCTCCTGCAAGCACGGCCAATGCACCTTCTGTAAAGTGATAACCTTCTGCAGGGCCAGAAGTGCGTTTCCACACGGCGCCCTCGACAACTCCACGGGGGAAATTGGCGCTGGTTGATCACCTAAAAGCACCCGGACGCATTCTTCAGCTGAATCACAAATCGAGGGCAAATCGTAGCCGCCTTCGAGGGCTAGCACCACGCGTCCTCTAGCCAATGACATTAATTGTCGCGTCATGTAGCCAAAGCACGCTGGAGAGACTCGATACCCGCCTAGGGGTGGCAAATGGCCTTCGGAGGCATCGAAACCTGCAGACACCAGGATGATATCCGGTCCAAATTCCCGGGCGATAGGCATAACGACACTTCGAAAAGCTGCCAAATAATCGGCGTCCCCTAACGGTGGGTTCAAGCCACCTGACCAGGCGATATTCACGTTGAAGCCGAGTCCAGCGCCCGCGCCGCACTCCGCCGTGCCCCCAGTTCCCGGGAAGAAGTTGCCGTCGTCATGGCGATGCATTGAAATGACAAGGACACGAGGATCGTCATAGAAAATCTCCTGCGTGCCATTGCCGTGATGGACGTCCCAATCAAAAATGAGTATCTTATGCACACGATGCTCTCTCTGTAAAATCCTAGCGGCGATCGCCACCGAGTTAAAAAAACAGAACCCCATCGCTTGTTGAGGTTCCGCATGGTGGCCTGGAGGACGCACAATAGCAAAGCCATTCCTAATATCTCCTGTCCACGTCCTTACAGCCAAGTCCACTGTACAACCCACTGCCATCCTAGCAGCTGGTGCAGTGTACACTTCATTCCACGTCGTGTCCGTATCCACACCGATTCCTCCACAGCCCAACCGGACGAATGCTGTAACTGGCAGGGCGCTTAATTTGCTCATGTCCATTTTGTGGCGATTGAGCGAACTGGTACCGTAGAGCAGAGCATGTGCCTCCGAATGGCACGTTTGGAGTTCTTGGGTGGATGCCTTTCTGGGTCTGAGTCGGTCGCAGCGGGATACTAGTCCGGTTTCCAGGAGGCGAGACCAAATGCTTTGCAATCGGCCGGCGTGTTCTGGATGGATAGCGTTGTTGCCGCAGATGCAGGCGTGTTTGAGCATTTGGTTGTCGTAGGCTAGTCCGGTGGTTGGGGTGGAGGACGCTCGTCGTCTGGACAACGTGGGACCATCAGGGGCGCCCAAGTGGACAACTGGACTGCTTAGCGCGCGGGACAGCGGTCGTATACTGTTGGAGGAAGAATACAGAAAGTTAATTTCATGATGTAGCAAAAACTAGAAATTAAGTTGAATTTAGTTATTTTCAGAGAAAATTCGGAATAAATTTTTGATAAATTTCGAAAAACTGATTAAAAATATTTGTGATAGTTTTCTTTAAGTCCACACTACAACAAATAAACTACATATAATCATATGGCGTACACACACTGGTACAAATCAAAACAAATATCTATTAAATTATTTCGAATGAGAATGTCATTTTAATTAGATATCTAAAAATAGAACCCGTGCCGGGCCGATCGTCAGTAGAACGCAAGCCTCGACTATGTTGCTGAATCCTGATATTGACTAGTGGAGTATTTTCTACGTATTAATTACTGTCACAGGTCATTCGGTGTGTTATAAATAGAACCCTATAAATTGGCTTTTCCTTTCCATCATTGTATTATGGTGGTGGTCTCACGGCCATACCACAACACAATTTTGTTTTTGCCCCGCGCTCGACCCTCAAAAGAAAACGATTCCATTAATCGTGCATCAGAGCCAGAGCCAGAAAGCAACCAATAACACAGCACGCAATTATTATATATTCTATTTGTGTTTTGTAAGGTGCTTGATTTGTAGTTTATTGATTAGTTATTTTTAGAAAAGTTTGCAAGGCCGTTCGTTCATTTCAATCCCCCGCTTTGTACGAGCATCACTTTACGCGCTCTTCGCTCGAATAGGCTGTAGAGTGGAGTCCTGGCTGCATATACAGGGTGAATCATTTAAAATAATATAAAAAATTTGGATAAAATTGAAAAAAAATATTTCGATGAGACTATCCAACGATTGCATATAGAATTTCGTAAAATTTCGTATTTTTACTCAGGTAACTAAAATTCTGTACAAAAACATTAAACATAAACCTAAAAATCTTCTGGTTTCCCCAATTAACCTCCCAACCAAAGTAAAAAATTACCTTCTGGACTCGTTGGCCCTCAGTTCCAAATCTCTCTGTTCCTGTTCCTCGGGCGGCGGTTGAGGTGGTTGGGGCAGAGGTGGCGGTGGCCCGTCCAACAGGGGATGCCCCAAAGGCAACGGAGACGACTGCGTCCGCCCCAACGGCCTAATCACACCCCTCTGTTGCGGCTCCTGCAACTCGCTAATTGTGTCCAAGGGCGTCTCCTCCTGTTCACTTTCAATGGCAGGCAACGAGGGGTAAAAGGGCAAGGTTCCGGGCAACATTTGTCCTGTCAAAGGCATACCCAGACGGGCGGTGCAGGCGGCCCTCACAGCCGCCTCCGACAAATCCGGCGAGAGGACATGGTGGGCCGCCAAGGAAATATTGGGCATTGACGGGCTGCTGAACAGGGCATGCCGCTGGTACTCTTCGGCTTCGCAGGGTGGACTCAGTTCTTTGGGTGGCTCCTGTGGCGGGGACTCACTGGGTGGCAGGCAAGAACTTAGGAGTTTCTTTTTGAAAGAGGGCGGTAAATGTCTTTTACTCATTGGACTACATCTACGTTCCATCACGCGTTGTTTTAACTTCACTTTTAGTAGATTAGGCTCGGATGCTGCAAAATTTATACAAGTAGGTAGATCAATAAGTTTATGAAAAATATTTAACTGAGATTAAGTATTTTTTCTTAATGTACAATGAAGCACTATTTAAAAAAAAATAACAGAAATTATAACATCCCTTTTAATTAGGTTAGATAGTCTGAAATTTCCGAAATTGTTTAAAAAATCATTAAGTGACTAATTTTTAAAAATAGAAATTTAGAACCACTTAGAGGATTTTGAGGAAATTTGCCTTTTTATATAGCCGAGTACTGGTATGATTGAAAAAAATAATTAACATTATTAAAGATAATTTTTGTGAGAATTGGAAAAACGAAAATTTCTCATAATTATGATAGCTCTACACCAGATTTCCGAGTTATCACTTAAAATACAGATTTGTAAACCTCAATGTCGCTTTTATTAAGGAAAAAGTCATTAATATTATGGCAGTGAGTTTAGAAAAATTTGGCAAGAATGGAAGAAAAATTAAAATTTCTACTCAATATTCTATATACTTTAAAAATTCGTACCTCTGCACCGGATTTACAGATCTTCACTAAGAATACAGTTTTGTAAAGCTTAAAGCTGCCTTAATTAAGAAAAAAATCATCAATATTATGGAAAATAATTTAGAATACTTTTGTGCTTATGGTAAGAAAAATAAAAATTTTCATTAATCTTCTACATAGTAAAATTTGAAAATTTATAGCTCTACACCGGATTTCCGGATTTTCACTTAGAATATAGTTTTGCAAAGCTCAATATTGGTTAAAATTGGAAAAAAATCATCAACACTATGGAAGGTAGTTTAGAATTTCTTGGCTCCAATAGAAAAACAAAAAGATCAAAGCAGAAATTTAGTTATATTTCTGACCGTTTCTTAAAAAAACAACAATATAATTACACATATTTTAAAAATTCATAGTTTATCACTTGAATTCCAAATTTGATTTGTATAAGAAAATCATGTGCTGTACACAACAGATATTTTATTAAATATAACATTTGACGAAAAATGTACTCGTTTAAAATATTGTAAATTTGTATTTACTAAAACTACATGCCTTTTATGTTATATGAATAATAAACCTATTGTTACGTTCGGTATTTGAAAAACCGATCTTGATACCTTCAAGGTAAACCTTGAAAAAAATCTCAATTATTTCTGCAGCAATGTTACAAAACACAAATTATACCTATCGATTTTCTTATACAACACTTCACGCTGAGTTTCATTCGTCCTTTTTGAAATATTTATAAGCAAAAAACAATTTCATTACCAAGTTTTATCCTTTTGTCCAACACACTTGGAGAAGTTTACAAATGAATATTAAATGCCAGGGGAAAAGTCGATAATTGACGCTGATGAATGATTGGCAGGTACAATTTCCTGTTCCTTCTATATGTTTGTATGTTTTAGAATAAATATTTTATATGGATATTATAGATTGGCCTTGATTTGTGGAATATAGTTGTTAGTTAATTAAGGGGTTGGACCAAATTTTTACCTGTTTTCCTCAGTGGAAAGTCGTTGTTTGTTGTGTTTTCTGACCCTGTATCCATTCCTTCTGACCTGAAATCAAATAATTTCGGTTAATTCAAATCGAATTGCTTAGAAATTAGAATCGATAGTAGATTACAGCGACTAGTACCAGGGAAATTGTTTTTCGTTCGCTTAGAGCTCGGAATAAATCATCGTTTCACGTTACATAATAACCGGCTTTTATTACTTACTAATTACATAGTGGTGTGTGTTATTTTCGGAAGCACACATACATAACAAATCAAAATTATGTGGAAAATTGAATGGCGCGTGTTTAAAAAAAGAACTGACCATGAAATTTCCAAAGTGAAAAATGAAGATAGCACCTTGTTAACAAACTAAGCTAATTAAAATAAGTTTTGTATTTTATCCAGTCTTACAAACAAAAGTGTGCGATTAGATTTATTACATATGTGTGTGTTGGAGTTTTTTTTAGCCAGAAACTACAAGTCAGTGTGCTAAAACTCGCTTTAAATACACACACATGAGCAATATTTTCATCCAGGTCTATTATTAAAATTCAAGCGTGTCTTTTGGGAAAACCTACCGAAATATGTTTAGCAACACGTCAACAACGAGAAAACTCTTTGGTTTTCCACCCTCGTTTCCCCCTCGATCAGTCACAACAAAGATTTCATTTGACCCATATTTAACCGTATTTTATTTATAAACAACGCGATAGCAGTTAAATCTGTGCTTGTAGAAAAATTATTGCATGATCCGACCAACGAACAAAAAAATTAAATGCATGTATTTAAATTTAAATTTACTACATCGATCTGGCGTGTAACCTTTTGTGAAATGATGAGGGGTTGCTACAAGTGTACAATTTGCCTTAAATAAAATATTACCTTTGTTTTATATATTAACTATGCTTTAATTATTTATCTCTCTTGTCGTTGATATTTTTTCAACATGACAAACAATAATAACAATATCGACCTTGTTCGATTTTATTCAAAAAAGGAGGAGATTTTGTAATATTATGTATAGAGTTGTTGTTATTGGCAGATTAAAAACTGTCGTTAGCAGGGTACACGATTAATTTGGAGAGCTGTTTTTGTATATGTTGATGCTGAGGAATATTTCAGTTTTATTATCTACGTTTCTTTTTGTATTTGCGTGTTAAATTGCAAGGATTCGTTTAGAAGGATGTCTGGTAAAAAGAGATAGTATGTTTGACAAAAAAATAAAAAATTCCTCTTTTAAACAAGTTAAATGATGTGGTGATAAATCAATAAATGTGCCAAATTTTTTCTTCACTACAAAATATAGAATATCCGGCATGCCTGAAAAATTTTCTCTCAAGTATTTATTTCTCTAGAATCTAGATAACAGATTATTAAAATTTCGCTTTAAATAGAAATAATGTAATTTGGAATATTTATACAGTGTGATACAAATAAATAAAAAATGAAGGATATTGGATTTTGTTACTCGAAAAAATTACTTAAATATTTTGCTTTCGTTGATATTATCTAACTTTTTTATGAATACCTCCCTAGGGAGGAAAATTGTAACTTTTAAGTATACGGTGTGTTCAGCTAATGTGTCATTTCGTTTTAGTTGCCATGGAAATGAAATATTTCACTAAAGGATACTATTTCTCATAAGAAATAGAAATTTATGAGAAACTAGAAAATTTAATGCTCTAGCTAGAACGTAGAATAAAAATCTATCTAAAAGGAGTTATATTTAAAAAATGCTACTGTTTGAAATTTATAATATTAAATAGAGATATAAAATATCCATTTGTTTTCATAGTCATATTTAACAATAAATTACAAACACCCTGTAGAAGATAATTTTATTTGGGGTACTTCAAAATGTTTCCTAGACTTTTCTTTATAATTATAGCTTGCTTTTTCTTAAACAGTGTTTTGCTATTAAAATATTAATATTTTTGTTGAAGTCATCTGTGATTTTATTTGAAGAAATTAAATAACTCGAAAAACATTTATTTTAATTTAATTACACATAATTTTTAGAGTTCTATGCTTAGAATAGTCAGAATAATTAGGGTAACGAAAGTTTACTTTTTAATAATGGTTGTACAAAGAACTGAAGAAGGTTTTTCTAGATATTCAGTATCAATTTTATGCATTTTATCATATTACTTACACAAATATCTAAATTTATTAATTTTAGAGATTTGTCCAGTGTACACTTTATATCCAAACTCCATTTCTTGTGTATTTTTTGCCTTTGCCTAACTTAAAAAACCCTCTAAAATTACGTTCTGAAACATTAAAATAAATCAAGAATTAATGACATAAATTAGAGGGACTTTTCGACTTTCCGTTTTCCAACGCCTAAATCATTAACCTTCTACGCGTCAATTTTCCTACAATCTTCCATTTTACGTTTTCGCTCGCTTCATAATTACTACTTATGCCAGTTTTTTCTTTTCTCCATTTGATCTGATAATTCCACGTTATAACTGTTTATAAATGCAGGCTAATCTATAATTTCCACAAGGAACTTTCCCAACTAAAAACTAAAAGGGACCCAACGCCAACGGTGCTTTCGGTTTCCGCATCTACACTTGAACTTGAAAAACGGCTTAATTGGAATATTATCACTTGCACATTTGCAATAATTGATTTATAAATAGAACAAATTAATGAAAATAGATAAAAGTTATTAATACGAACACAAATAAAAAGCGTGTTATAATGTCAAATAACCAAGGTTGCAATAACCATGAATCTAAAAATAATTATGGGTGGTTCTCACTTCGATAGTTTAGAATTTTCTGCTTTTATAGATAATTTGCTGTGTGTGGTAAAGCAAATTGGGCGTAAATGAAATATTTTTGGGTGCCCGCGCGCGCTCAATGAAAATATTAAATTAAACATTAAGCGCACAATTTTCATGAAAATACGTAACAACACACAGAATATTTATAATAATATATTTATGATGGGATATTATAATAAAAAGTTGAACTTGCTTTCATGCAGTACCATTAACATAACTTATTTTTAGTAGTAATAAAAATCTATATTTAAAATGTTTATTTTTCCAATTACAAATTTATATTTAGAAATTCTATTTCAATTACACCACACTAACATACTTTACTTTACAACGACGGTTATGCACATATAACGCAATAACGTACAAATGTGGGTACATTTTCGCCACCACCCACGCACCCTCCTCAAATAAAACCATCAGGATTTCTTCGGGTTTCTCGGCCGCTTTGTTGTTGTATGGTTGCATCCACCCATACAAATTATGACTCATATATAATATTATAATTGAAGAGATTCATCACGGCCCACATTTAGGATATTGTTCTATAAATAGCACAAAACACTGTTCATTTTCCGTCCCTATCTTTGTTTCAAACGCTGCACCGAATCATAATCTCGCATCCACATTTTTTGTTGATCTATTTTTAAACCAACCAATAAACGAGGGCGAAATCAATCGATAACGACATGTAGGTCTAGGGGCAGGTTCCGGATGCCAGCAGGAAAATTCTAGGTAAGGTGAACTTCTGCGAAAATTTACTCATCCGCTTATATTGTAATAATTTAATAATGTGCTAGTAAAGAATGTAAACATGTTTTTGACTTTCAATTGTGTGGATTATATGATGATGGGCAATTATTATGGTTTGTTTGTTTATTTAAATAATCGTTTTACTATTTTTGTTATTGGATGCACCTGTCTGCTGGTTTGGAAATTTGAATAAAGCGTAAACAATACTGATGGTAATTGGGACAATCGGAACGTGGTTAGATTCGAAGGAAACTCGGTTATGCTTTAGGAATTTCTTACTATTGATTTTTTTAAAACGTAGAATTTCAGATAAAACGTCGTGAAAAAACTACATCAAATTTTCTTACGCTAGTCTTCGGATGATGATGATATGCTTTATAATAAAAAAAATACATAGAAAAAAGTGCGCCTTTCTCCAAAAAATAGCCAAACTGACACTTTTTAATAGAGTCATCCGGTCAAAAATGAAAACGCTTGAAAACTTGCTTAATGTAATCTAGAGGTAAAAAAACATTGTAGAACTTTTTTTAAACTCCAAAAGTTTATCCCGACCCCAAAATTTCAAATTGAAAAAAAGGTACTTTTCAAACACCCCGAAAAGCGCGCCATGTTCCGTGATGTCATAAGCCAGTGTCGAAATGTCAGACAATGCTAAAATTGGTATACAAACGACTTTGACAACTGAACAGAACATGGGTCACAAACTCTTCCACCGATCATGTCGTGTTTTAAATGGGAGCCAATTTTTACGACTTTTAATATGGAATAATTTAAAATTGAACAATAAAAAAACACTTTTTTCAATGCTATTATTATTTTTGTAGCTTAATCTTTGCAATTAAGAATAAAAAATTTATCTCAAATATTTCCGGACGACTCTATTATAACCAAATCTTGTTGAAAAAAATTTACAAAATACATCATTCTGTGTGAAATAGATTTTTTCGAACAGTTCTTATAGTTTCTGAAAAAAAATCTGAAGACATGTTTAAATTATTACCATTATTAAAATCAAGGGATCCAAGCAAACGTTTTGCAGAATTTTGCATTTTTAGTATTTATGAATTTTTAGCATCATTTTGCGTGAATTTATTCAAACAGCTTTTAGAGTTTGCGAGATACAGATGAGGCTAAAACTCAAGTTTGAGTCACCATAATAAATTTCAAGGCACCCAAGGTAATTTTTTAGAGAATTTTGAATTTACTAGTTTAATTTTTGTTACATTTTTAGCGTCATTTTGTGTGTATTTAGAATTATTTAAACAGCTTTTAAAGTTTCAGAGATACAGAAGCTGAAGGCTTAAGTTTGAGTCATCATTATAAATTTCAAAACATCCTAGGAATTTTTTTTGTTGAATTTTGTATTTTTTGGTGTTAAAAGTTTTGTAAATTCTCATGATTGTGAAAAAAGTTTTACTATTCGAATTTAGAGCCTTATTAGTCAGAATTTTAAAATTTGGCGAATGCGCCAGTTTTTCCCTCCCCCTAAATTTGAAATTAACGTTTTACTTCGAGTAATATTATTGTGGTTTGAGATGATTAACGAAGCATATTTTTCAAGTGTAACAAGCCGTGATAATGTTAATTTGTAACAGCAGTACAACATTGTGAGATATGAAACCAAACATACTAAGTAGAATGATAATCCGGTTTTAACTTATTATAATATGCGTCGAATTATGTAAATAAAATGCTTTGTTATTAATTGAAGGCAATTGCTTTCGACGCAAATAAATAATTCTCAATGAAATTGTGATAATTCCTGCAAATATGAGACGATGTAGGAAAAGTGGCTGTGTTTACAAACACATACAGTTGGTACGAGTGCATCCATCAGCTGATGAACTTACCAGCACGAGTTTTCAGCCCGTGGGGCTTTCGAACATCCCGAAGCCCGCTGCCTGAGAAACACCTGCAACTTCTGCTTAACCTCCGTGGAGGCGACCGCACTCTCCTCATGTTTCTCCTTCTTCCTTAGCGCCTCCAAGTGCTCCCGCTCCCGGATCTCCTGCAACTGCTTTTGGCGGTCCCAGAACTCCTTCAAATGCTGCCTCAGCTGTTGCTCATGCTGTTCAGCCAAATGCTGCTGTTGCTGCTGGAAATGCTGCAACAAAATCTGATGCTGCAACTGGTGTTGCTTCTTGATCTGCAGGATTTGCTGTTCGAGTTCGCGCTCAGGCGCCTCCGACTGCTGCTCAGCCATCCTCTCAGAGAAGAAGGCTATTTGTCCATGACACCGTCAACAAAAACACGCACTACCAACACCAAGACACCGCACACACCATCACCATTTAGACGACGAAGACGACGGCCAAGACGAGGACGACAGCAGGAGGAGTAGCAGTGTGGTTGGTGAAGAACGACGACGGCACAACAACTGTCAGAATTAATTCATCAATTGTGTGTGAGGTCATTTCGGTCGCAAGTTACGCTGAATATAGGAACACACCGCAGCGCGGACGGAAAAGCGCTGTTGCCACCTCGGTGGGTATTGATAAGGCGGCCGCGCGACGACGACGGCACCGTCCAATAGGCAGCGCCTCCACGGCAACCGCCGAAATACACGTTCCGCGAACGCCGGCCGCATTCTCGCTTCCACCTCCACCCACTCCATTCTTGCCTTCTCTGTCTGGTTCCTGCTGTGTTGGCCACGCAACCATGCTTACTGCTCCTGCTGGGCCAGTGCTGGAGTACTAGAAGGGGCTCTGCGGGTACAGCAGGAATCACTTCTTAAATAAAATAAATGCCGTCGAGTTTAATTAGTCTAAAATTGAAAGGGTTATTTCAGACTACTTTTCGATAGGTTTGACGTACAAAAAACTGCTAAAAATTTAAGGATAAGAAGATTGGGATTTAACTAAGATATCGACTAAAGCAGAATACTGGAGCTTTTTAGCAAAATTGGGAACGAAGTATTATCTCCCATCCAAAATTAAAACCGGTTGCCAATTTGCAGACCTAACACCTTAAAATCTGCTTGAATTACGGCAAAAAATCAAAATTTCGACTTTAGCACCCTCTATATTAATTTTTGAACTTTTTTTTAACTTTTGGGTTTGGCTAAATAATAACGTAATATTTTGCACTACTGTAGGGTCTAGAAATGAAGTTCCTGATTGCATTCTTTAAATTTTGAGGAGGATTTTACAGAAAAGTTGTTATTTATGACACAAAAAGATATGCAATTTATTTTCCACAAAAATAGTGTTTTTTTTAAATCTCATGAATCAGACAGAGCCGCTACTTGGCAGAACTTGTCCGATATTCAGGACATATTTTAGAAGCACTTTTGGAGCCCCCCATTTTATTTCCAGAAAACTATTTAAAATTTTTCATTATTTTCATGTTTTTTGTTGATTAGTTATAAAATCGATACTCTGATGCTTCGAATTATATAAAATCTTTTGTCACTGATAGATTATGGCTCTGCTTTAATTTGCTGTATCAACTAATTTATTATTATAACTTTTTGGATTTTTTTGGGCTGCTCAATGTGATGACCTTTTTTGGTCATTTTCCAACTACCAGAACGACTTTTTTTTATAAAATACAGAAAAACTGATTTGATATTCTTTTTGTACGCCCCCGAATTAGTTATGAAGATATTTTTCATGAAAATCCATGACCTGGTGAAAATCGATGATTTTTCCATACATCTGTAAGGAAAAAAACGAGTTTTTGGACATTTTTCAGACTTTTTGTTTAGGCCTCTGAAAATATATTAAATCTTCATAAAAGGGGCTGAAACCTCTTATAAGGACAGGAAATTTTATGCTGATTCCAAATATTGTTTATAAAATCCAACTATTGCGGTCAAAAAACTGTTATTATGTTTATACAGGGTGTTCGCGCGAAGTGGCTCACTATTGCTAACTTCGTTATTATTGGAGCTACAAAGTCGGTTAAATTAGCAAACTAGTAGCATTTTTTCCGGTGATTATAATGGTGAAAACAGAAAAACAATTGGCCATCTGGTTTTCGAGATATTCACAAAAATAACATTTTTTAAATGGAACACCCTGTATATTTTTGCAAAAATCGATGATAAATTAAATTCTGAACCAAGAATGTTCTTATGCTTTTTTGACAATTATTAAAATAAGCGAGGTATTTTGAAAAAAGTTTTCAAAGTTTTAATATCAAGTAGCCATGAAAATTATAATTTTGTAAATTTTCAATATTTCCGTAATTCTTTCAAGTATTTTTCAACTTGCTTAAATTCCAAATTATGATTGTTTTGTTTTAATAAGTTACTATTCCGTTTTATGGCTACTTGATTTTAAAGAATTGCAAACTTTTTTTCAAAATAACTCGCTTATTTTAAATTATTATCAAAAAAAGATGAGGACATTTTTTGTACAGAGTTTAATTTGTCATCAATTTCTGCTAAAATATATAGGGTGTTCCATTTAAAAAAATGTTATTTTTGTATATCTCGAAAACCAGATGGTCAATTGTTTTTCTGTTTTCACCATTGTAATCAGCGGAAAAAATGCTACTAGTTTGCTAATTTAACCGACTTTGTAGCTCCAATAATAACGAAGTTAGCAATAGTGAGCCACTTCGCGCGAACACCCTGTATAGTGACCTACCGAAAACTAAGAAAATTCTGAATTTAATACAGTTACTTGTAAAATATAAATGATCTCATTGTGCATTTTCACGACTCATCCACTTCCATTCCTGCTAAAATAATCCTGCTCCACCACTGGCACGCTCAGTTAAATAAGACTTGGCAAACGAACACGATCGCAATCTCGCTCGCTCCAATTTAACTGATTGAAACCCAATTCCGTACTTTCGCGCAATTTCTATTGTAGACCAGCTCCAAAAACCCCGATTTTTTCCTGCGGTGGTGATTTGAACGACTCCCATGCCACTTGCAGGAATTCACCTCCAATGGAATTGTTCAAAAAAATGTTGTAGGAAGAGATGCCACAACAACAAACGGAGAAAGATGGTGCTAGTCACGTGTTACCTGCCACATGCAACAGTTATATTGTTTTTATCGGTGGCGGTACACGTGGCAACACGGTACAGAATGTAAAACACCAAGGTTGAGATAAAAATAGAAAATCTTTATTATAAATAAATCCATTTTTTTTCGTAGCGATTCACAAATAGAGTTTGGAACGACATCGCACATGTGTATTATAGACTGTTGCGTAGCATTTTCGTAGGCCCACTAGCTTCCAAATAGCACCAAGTTTATAATTAACTTGTAGGAACTACTCTGCTGATTATGGCTCAACTAAAATAAATGCACGCAGAGACAACACGAATATCTCTGTGGGTATATATTTGGGTCGCATTCCGACTTTATCAATTAATACAAAATTATTTATTTTGTCAATATAATTAATTTTGAACCAAATTTATAAACAAACTAAATCAGATAGTAATTCATATAAATTAATTTTTATTAAATTTAATTAGTTCAAAGTTGAACATACGTCGAACAAGCTTCTCTAATCTTAGACAATTTTTTCAGATAATCACCCGCCTGAAACAAGACATAATTTTAAAAACGTAAACGAATTTCTGCGCCATCTCTACAACAACACTCAAAGCAAAAACTCACATTGGACTTTAGTAATCTTACAATAAAGCTATCAACATTCTTCGACGGCATCAAACTTAAACAAGAGCAAGACAACCAATCCAATTTCTCTAACATTATATCCAACCAAAACTTAATTAGTTTTCTTAAATATTGAGCTGCTTGCTCGTTGATTGGAAGGGTAGAGCATTGTAGATCAATGAAAACAGTAAATCCCCATGTGTAACACAAGGAGGGATTCCTTTTTAACAACAATCTCAAACATTTCAAACTCTTACTCGTCCAGTACAAATCGTTAGCCAATATGTAGAGCTTTAAACTAATCTCTATTGCACTAGCCTCGCTCAATCGAACTATTAACTGGTCGTTTTTGAGGACTAGCTCTAAAATATATAATAGCTTTTCTGTTTTTCTTATCGAGGCACAATCTAGATAGGGTGCGATATCCACGTGGACGTAACGTGAACTTTTCAAGTGGTTTCGATTCTGAAAAACAATTTAAGTTGCCTTCCTCTTTTATAAATAAACCCACTAATACCTGCACTAGTAACAAAATTTTTAACAAATGACTATACGCTGCAGCTATTTCTTCATCCCCGTTCCCTAGATTCTCCACCAAAAACTCCAAGTTGACACTCTTGCTGGTGAAATCTAACAATTCATTGTGTCTCAAACTACTCAGAAGTTTCCGGATTAGCTCACACACCTTTATCACTACGGTTTTCTCAGATAAGCTTGGCAAAAGCTCCGTTAATAAGACACAAATTTTCAGGGATAGCTCCTGGTCTTCTGGAATGAGCAAGTTGCAAGTCATCAGGGTATTGAACAGTGGTTTGTCGGAAATTGTTTGAGTTAGTCGTAGGAAAATCTTCAAAGACAGTTTCTGGTTGTTTAAACCATATGTGGTTTCCACAGCTCTAGGACAAAACAAATGAAAAAAGGTTTAAGGAAAAAAAGTGATTATACTTGGAGATTACTCCTTGGTCAGTGTTTTTCCCTTCTAAAACCTCCAATAAAGTATTTTCAGCGTAACATTCTTTAACAATAGTTGCTATAAGTTTTGTGGAAGATTCTTTCAAGAGCCACCGAGTGAGCACATGAGTTTTTATGTGGCGGGTCCCCCAGTTCAACATCCACTTACACTGAGCCAGATTATTACAATAATCTTCATCAGTAAAGCAACTGAAGTTGTTGCTTAGTAAACGCATCAAATCTTCACCCAAAACCGAAGTCATTACGTCATTTTCTCCTTCAGAGACTACAGGATATAAAAAGCAAAGCGTCTTCAGTAAATTTGGGTTAATATGATTACTTTTGGTAGAGTGTACGGTGTCGGAAATGGCGCTTAGCACCTCCTGGTTCGTCCATAATAATCTGCAAAGAAATACTAAAGAAAAGTTGTAAATATTGACTAATTCTACCTGCTGGTTGAGATTAAACATTGGCAAATGTAAAAAAACATGTCACAGTTACTGGTTGGCCACTTCGAAATATCTTGAGATAACTTGTTCATTTCCTCAAGTACCTTAAATTGAGGTGGTAAATATAATTTACCGTGATTAGCTAGATAGTGCATGATATAAGAAAATAAGGGAATCGCTAATTTTAATAGTTTAGGATTGCAACAACATTTGCAAACTGCATCGGAAATTTTTAGAAACTCTTCCAGGAATTTTATGACATTTTCCGGCAGCAGGTTTTTTTTTGTGTTGCACGATATAGTGTAGAAGCAATAATTGATGGTGTGGAGTAAAAGAAAAACAGTGCTTTCGTTCTGTAAAATGAAAGTAAGATAATTTTAATTTTAATACTTATTATTCCTCTCACCGATGAAGCCAAATAAGTTGGAGCATTATCCAGAAGCCACCTAATGTTAACTATAAAAATTTCTGTGTTGATTGGAATATTTCTCAAAATTGTGTGGCAAGTTCTAACACTCTCATATTTGGCGTCGATTTGCGACAATTTCTCCAAAATATCTTCTGTAAGTTTCGCGATATTGAACGAAGTCGCTCCAGACATCATCAACAAATTTATGAAGATTTTCACGAAATTTCTTGCATGTTTCTTCTGGAACTGTTCAAGATGTAACAGTGTGTCTAATATGTCGAAAATGCGATTTTTGTCTACAACTTTTGTATAAATTGCGATATTCTGCTTGATGCTGGAAAAGTTATTTGGGGGAAACACCTAGGCGAGTTTTTTAATTTCTACAACTTACTTTATAATAATGTTTTGGAATAGTTCTAAAAACGCAGTGAAAAGCGCTTCATTAAATACTTTACCCATCTGATGGAGATTCACCAAAACGAATTCCAAAGTATTCTCAATTCTGTCGATGGATGCATAAAATACATCAAATGTACTCATCTGGTTTAACAGTTTAATATGCGCCCTGTAATGTTACAATTTAGAAAACGTTTTCGTTAGAATTGTGCTGCTTTTACATCATGTATTGTTCGTCCCGAGGGTTGATGTTTACAAGCTTATTAAAGTAAAAAACGTGGAGAAATTTTTTAATTGTGTCTTCATCGCTCAGCTTGTTATCACTTAACAGCTTTACCAAAACTTCTTGAGGCCACATCCCTGTTTGTTCGTTTCACTTTATTATAATAAACTACAACCTACGGAAATATATATAGGCCAGTCATTCAAGCAAAAAAAGTTTTGAAACTTGAACACAAGTTTGAAAACGCTAAAATAATATAAAGTCTAAATTGCAACCCGTCCTGATGACCGGAACATTGTCAAAAATTGAAAATAGTTTATTTTACAAGACATGAAAATACCGTTTTTTTTTTCGTGAGGTGAGAATTGTACACGAGCTGTGTAGCAGCGAGTGAGGCAATCTCACGAACGAAAAAAAAAACGTATTTCATGTCGAGTAGTAAATACTATTTTTTCTACGATTCTGTAATTTATAAATTGGATTAGAAACTACAAATTTTTTTCAAAATTATTTAAGGTGACAGTTTTCAAGTGAAACGTCAAAATTATATTTTAGTTTTTATTTTAACTATTTTAAGCTTTATATATAAAATATGTCATGAAAAGTGAATGAATTGATATTGAAAATTTATGTAAATTTAGTGCATATTTTGTTTTCATTAAAAAAAATCACGAAGAAAACCATAAATTTGAAATTTTTATATTTTCACTCTAGAGAGAATATGACTATTTTCGCAGTAGACAAAATATTGAAGTTTCATGTAGAGTATGTCATGGATAAATGGCTATTTTCATATACAGGGTCCGTCAAAACCCTGGCATTTTTCTATAAATTCGTTAGGTTTGGAAATAGAAAAAAATTTTAAAGACAAAAGTTGTCAGAAATTTACTGCTCCATAACCTAAAATTATTTCCATTTATACAGGGTGTTTAATTACGACTGGACAGCTACTTACTTCGTTATTTTAAATGGAACACCCTGTATATTAATAGATTTTCAGATTCTACACGTAATTTTAGATGAAAAAGTGTGAAGGTTTCATATTTTTAAAATGAACGGGTTTTGAGATAGGTATTTACACTTTTAAAAAAGAATTCACAAAATTGGAGATTTCAAAAAACGCGTTTATTTTAGTTATACTTTGTAGTTTTTTAAAAATTATTTCGGAGTTCTGAAAAGTAAGGTCTAGGGAATATTGTGATACAAAAATCTGAAATTTATAGTATACAGGGTGTTTGCAATTTCAACAAAATCTGCGCGCGCAACACTTGTATGAAATTTAGTACTAAAATTAACCTCGTGTCAAACGGCTCTTAGAGTAGAAAAAACAACAATTTGCAATATCTTTTTGTACAAAATTCCAAAAGCTATGCAAACTTTATGTAATACTTATAATACAGTCCTGAACACACATGCCAATTTGCATAAATTTTTGAGGAACGGAAGAATTTTTTTTAATTTCTTTATTACTCGAGGCGTTGAATTTTTTAACAAAGGGGAGTCAACAAAATGCAAAAGTTTTCGAACATGGTTGCAAATGTTCGTTACACAGGTACAGACTGTACTTTGAACTTGCAACCTTTTCATTCCTCCGCAACTTTGTTAAATTGATAACATCTTGTAAATAATTCCAATTTCGCAAATCCAAAATATTGCAAAAGAGTTGCAAATCTCAAATTATATTATCCAGTGCCTTAATACTTACCTTTAAAGTTAAAGCCGGTTTATTTGAAATTGCTATGTGGAAGAAGCATCTTAAATGTTGAGTTCAGTGTTTGTTATCAAAAAGTTTAGATAATTTGTGGTTTTTTCGAGGTTACACCTGGAAACTTCCATAATTGTTATAACAATGTTCAAAATTTAAACACAAGTAGGCCATTCGAGGAAATACTTCGTAATAAAACATACAGATGGCGCTTGATGAACGTTAAAGTCCCTAGAATAGAAAGTCTGGACATTTAACGGAAGTGGCCGACAAATGGCTATCGCCATATGTTCTAATGATCAACTCTCCTATTGTCAAATTCTTGCAAATAAATTACTTTTTCGTGTACAATATTTTCGAGTGACCAAAAGTGGTGAAACGTGAGTAAACTTCGTTTAATAAATATACTTTCAAGTTGGAATATGTGTAATAGTGCGAATAAATTAGTTATGGTCGAGTCGATAATACAGGAGTGCATGACAAGATGGACAAGCAGGTTGCTAACTGATCGACTTATAAAATTCGGTTTTTATACTCTAGTGGTTAATTACTTGTAAGTGGTAAAGTAGTAACTGAAATAGTAACTCTCTTATAAAATGGCACTGATTAATCACATTACTCCGTCAAATTTTTATCAAATTAAATACGAATTTTCAAACTACGCGCCAAAGCAGCTTATTGTCTATTGGATCCGCCATTTATCGGTCACTTCCCCCTTGCACCAATCACGAAATTGACCTAATTGGCCAGAATTTCTATTCTAGGGACTCTAGCCCCTGTGTGTTAGGCAACCAACATGTTAAATATTATTCAAATTTGAAAATTGTGAAGTTAAGCAAAATAAATTTCAGACTTGAATATTGTAGACTTATTTTTTGTGCTTAGTAATAATAAATATTTTCTAATTTTAATGGGGTGCTACAGTGCGTATTTTTGAAAAATTTGTAAAAACAAAATCAAAAATTTATTTTGAAAAATAGTACTTTGGTAAAAAATGTGCGATTTGCCAAAATCTAACTCTATTTTTTTAGCTAACCTATCAAAATGAACCAACTTTTCACAAATGCTACTGGTGCAAATTTTTGAAAATATTAAAAATATACTTCAAGTATAAAATAGAAACTCTAAATTAATTTATCACTTCATTTATTTATATACCACATACACATCCTTCACTGCATCAAAAACGGGGATTCAATGTTAGAGAACGTACAACACAAACTAAGATGTTAGATAAAACCATGGAAAAAAACGAAAGAAAATGAAAAAAGTACAGTATGTATTTGTGCTTATGATAATATCTCTTTCACATTATTTTATTCATAAAAAGGTATCAATATATAAGGGGGATCGCTTACTTTATTTTCTTATTATGACACTTGATAATAGACCGAAACAGAAAAACACGAAAGAAAAATGGAACTGTACGGATGTTACTGAACGAGATTATTTACAGAGACTAGAAAATATTGGCATTAATTAATAGGATGCATTTTCAGATTTAAATTAAAAAAATGTCATGTACAATCGAGTATTCTCCTGTTATAATCAAGTGTAAAAAAACGTGTGCTTAATAGCTAACAACAGTAGAGAGCAATTTTGTGATAAATGAAAACACATCCTAATATTACAATGAACGTTTAAAAAATTAATATTTGTTGAAATCAACTGTACATATCTTTAGAGAGCTAATATTATAGAGAGAATAACCGTCGATATGTAATACAGACTTTGCAGCCTGTCTCTAAAAATCAAGAGTATCAAAATATATATGTAGCTAGGATAAATCCAAAAAATGTTACAATTAATCAATTCGTTTCCATTGCACTTATTCTTAGGATTTCGATTTGAAACCAAACGAAAACTAATATAATAGTAGCTTACGATACATAAAAAACGTATGTAATACGTACTATAACAAATAACTACCAGTCAAACTTATACGATACATAATTTAAATCTTAAGCTAACGAAAGTACAAAATATTGTGACGTTTCAACTTCGGGTACGAAGTACTTAATCAGAACTTTGTGATGTAATTCTAAACAACGGAAGTTAGTGAATAATTTTATATTTTCTATGAATTAGATATAAAATTATTAATTAAGTTTCGTTTGTAGAGATTTAGAAACTTATAGAATCGCAACTTTTAAACAACATACATTGTATTATAGATAAAATATAAAAATTAATACATAACACAGCAAATATACAATAATAATAATAATTAATATTAATTTGTGTTCATTTATCTTACAAACTATTCCTCACAAGTCTTATGCGTACTGTACGGATATAACATTTAGATCTGTGGTATTTATTATTTATTACTAAACTCTAACTATTCAGTGGTCCATTTTAAACAGTTTTTTACTCCTTTGCTTTTGGTTTAAAATAATATTAATGATAATAATAATAATAAGTGAATGGAAACAAGATAATCTTATATGATAAACTAAAATCTAATAATATAATAATAATTATACAAACTAAAGTTAGAGAGCTGGGTTAGCTGGGCTATCACAAGGGCTTACGTTAGTGAGTTACAGCTCTTTGGCTCTTTTTGTTTGTGCTGCTTTGTGCTACGTTACACAAGACAAATAATAATAGTTTTGAGTATTTCAATTTTTTCTTTTAAATATTATTCTTCATGATTTCTTCGTATAGGCCGTACGGAGCTGCGGATATGTTTAATACGGCGTAAAGCGATTGTAGCCACTCCGATATACTGCCGCCTAAAAAAACACTTATTTTAGTACAAAGAACAAAATACTGTACGATTCAACAAATAAATTGAGCTCGCTTACCCCATATCCTGCCATAGGCCCTATTCCATGGCCCAAATAGGGATCAGCATAGTCTCTCCCATAGCCAGCAACTGCAGCGTAACCAGCAACGGGTTGGGCAGCACCATAACGAGCAGCTACCGCTGTGTAAGTGGCAGCCGCTGCGTAGCTAGCCTGTTGAGCAGTCGATAGAGGTGTTTTTAATAGAGGTGTGGCAGCAGCGGCAGCAGCCTAAAACAGAGAGCCATGCACAGCCATGCACATCTAAAGCCATCTAGATGCAGTTCGAGTTGTTACATCGAGGCTGTGCTATAATATTTACATTCAACCAAAGAATGATTTTTCTTGGAATTTTGAGCCAGAATCTAAGTGGCGTTTGAGAGAAATGGAAAAACATTTTTTGGTTGTGTACACAGTATAGTTCCTTGATAATATGGGAACACCGATTTGGTTTTACAAACATTCTTCATTAACTGTTGTTTTATGTAAGGTATGTTGGTTGAGAGAAATGTGCAGGTATGTTAAGTTAATTAGTGCAGAACATTTATATTGTTAACACACGTAGCAAGTCCAGAATTAATTTTATAAAAGAAGTGATCCCACAAATAATGCAGTGTTTTTGTTAAATTCTGTCAGATTAATAGTTAGTTCAAAATAACAACTCGGACAAAAATTAACAAACACATTTGGGCAGCATTTTGATTAATGTTTCACATGGATATGTTAGATGAAACATGCAACAACAGAAAGTGATGATTTTGAACGTTTGGTACATGTTAGAAAATTCCCAAGAGGACGAAAAGTTCTGTTTTATTCGGATTATTTAAAATATATTTGAGAGAGAGAGAGAGTGCAAAACTTAGATTTAGTTTCGTGACAGAAAATAATTTTAAATGGGATTAGTTGGTGTTAGAAAATAGCGAAATTGTGGAAACTTTTCCTATAAAATTGACTGATAAATCGAAGGATTTTTACAACTTATCGTAAGGTTCCTAGAAAATTTGTACTGGAAAGTCGCACATGTAGATTTTTTTACAGAAGTTAAAAAAAACGATTTAGGCTACAAATTTAATTGAATAATAAAATTGCATGATTATAACAACAAATAAGTTCCAAAAACGAGATTGCCAATTAAAGCATGTATTTATAATTGTTAAAATTTCATTTTAATATTAATTTAGAAAATTTTAAATTATAAACTTTCTTTCCAGGTTCCGATATTTGCATTTAATAGAAGCCCAAACGAAAAAAATTCTTTAATATTAAACAGGTGTATTTTTGTACAGTTTTTCTAAATAATGTAATATGGTTTTTATCGTGTTATACAAAAAAATATCGAGTCACGAAATAGTTTTATAAAATAAATAAAATACCAAAATAGGAATATGTAAATAGTTTGCTTTTTACTGTAAAGTAAAATATGAATCTTAACACAATTTACGAACATGATTATATTTTTACGGAATATTATTTTTTTAACTAGGTAGTCTTTAGTGAGGGTATCAAGGTTAACTTTAGTAGATGATTAAAATATTTAGGAAAGTTTGTTTAAAAAATTGTAACTAGTGGCCGGTTCCAAAAACGTTAATTTGAATTTTAATTAATTTCTAATCTGTATTAAATTTCACCCAATCATAACGACAACCTGGCAAAAATTATCTATTAAAGTTACCCGTCCCTAAATCTGTCAATTAAGCACTCAACTAATAGCATTTTATACAAAATCACTCTACTGTGTGTGTGTAAAAAATATGTTAAGAGAAAAGCTCCTTTCCAGAATTGTAATCAACCAAAACGCCAACAGTTGCGACACAAAAACACTCCAGATTAGAACTAGGACCCTATTGAGCTTAAGTACTAAAAAGCCCTAACCCACTCAAACAACTCCCGCGTCTCTAACTCAGCTCAATAAACTAACATCTCCCTCTCTTTCGCTCTCTCACTAAAACTCATCTAACAAAGTGTATTTTCCGCTCATCAATATACCTGCAGTCTATAATTTGGGTCAGCGGCATGTGCTGCCAAGAAGGGGTCATAGTAAACGCTTCCATCCACTGGTAATGTATTGAGAACGGGGGTGTATCCATGCAGGGCGCCTGCCAACGGTGCGGGATGCCGTGCAAATGCTGCTGCAGCAGCTGCGGCTGCTGTGGGGTAAGCAGCACGTGCCCGCCCCCGTTGTATCGCCGCCACACCAGCTCGCAACGTTGCATCCGACCACTGTATCACTGGAACTAATACAAAATTAACAAACGGCACTTGGGATGATGGAAGATAACGGTACCTGTTGGAAGCGTTGGTGGTTTTTTTGTTTGTACTCTGGCGGTTGCGTTGTTGACCTGTGGGAAGAGAAATTTACGCGGAATTAGACAAAGGGCTCCAAGCTAATCTAATACAACCACTTGTTTTTTTACTAAATTACTTTAAACAAAATTTTTGACTTTTCTAAAACAAGTGCTTATATTAGAGTGGACAAAGAATGTTTGGGGTTTGTGGATTTAACCATTCTTTGTCGAGGGTCCTAACAATTTACAAGTCTACGATATTAAGTGGAGCAGGGGCGGTAGATGACAAGGGAATAAACCTCAGATTATTTTTAGAAAAATACGTCTGCACATTGTATCAATTCCTTGACTCTGAATTAAAAATTCGTTTGGTATAAAACAAAAATGATTTTTTATTTAAAATTTTGAAGATGCAACTTTGGAATGGAATAAACTTAAAAATCCAGATATTTTAGGTTTCTTGTGCGAAGCTAGCGATTGACTAAACCAATAAATTTTGATATTTTGGACGTAACCGTAACATAAGTAAAACGAGTACTCATGAAGACGGTAAATGTTCAACATTTATCAGCGTCGGTTCACAAATTTAGTAAATCGGTAGCCTCGCACAGGGTCATTTCTTGAGTAAGTTTAAACGCGCTTCATTTGAAAACGGTTAGAGCCTCGGCATAATTGTATTCAGATTTTTGTCTTAGAATCTTGTGCCCAATCCACCTCCGATTTTTAAAACATTTGAAAAAAACCTATTTATTATTTAAATGTAATTTATGGGATGTATAATTTTTGAGAAATAAAATAAATAAATCATTTATATAAAAAATGTAGCGGTCGTTTAATTAACTGTTGCATTTTCATTTCGCTGTATAATAGAATCGCTACAATGCAGACTTTATTTTCGTACGGTGCATCGAAAGTGCCTGTCGAAATAAAACAATCAACTCAAGCGTCTAGTGTTGAAATTTAGCCAAGTAGCAAATTTAATTTTGGCATTTGATTGAGTGAGACGCCATTCCGTCCATACAAACCCAACAGTAATTCTACATAGTTATAAAACACAATAAAAATAATTTGAGGTTTACTTACAGTTCTTTTGCCTTCTAGCTAACAATAATAAGGAACATGTAATATTTTCTTTTTACGACTATTGCATACAAATTTTGTTTTTTTGGTCAGTTTCCAAAACAAGGGTTTAACGAAACAATAACAATTACAATAGAATTAATAACAATGATAATTGCAAAAGCGACGCGTGTTTAGAAAATGATTATTTTCGATGTTAAATACTTGAGTTCTAGCCAAATAAACGTCAACGAAGTGAAAACTTTTCGAATATAGCAATGTGAGGTTGTAAAAAAATATATTTATAAACATTGTAAGATGTAATTTAAGAAAATATTACACTGGTGTGATGGATTTTTTGGAAACGGTGGTATTTCACAAGCATCATCAATTTTCATTTATTACAGCGGATTCAAACAATATATCTCACTAGTTTTCTTTTGTGGGAGGAATTAAATCAACTATAATCAAAATATATGAGGAAAAGTTTGTAATGCTACTCGCATGGTACTAAAAATAAACTAGATAAATTGGCGGGTTTTATATGAGTTATGTGGGCATCACCTTTTTTTGTCAGATTGTTTGGAGTGTAAAGCTTGTGGGACTAATTGGAAAATGATGTTAAGCGACAAGATTGAATTTCATGTAACTGAACTTTCTCGTTAGTTATTTGCAATATAAGAATTTATTGGAACTACATATAAAACACTCACAATATTAACAAAAAATGATACTCATAGAAAAAATATCAAATTTTAGATAATAAACATGATTCAATCGAAAATATACATTTTTGCAAATATTTAACAATCTTGTATAATTATATTACAATTTTAATTTTAGCTATCAAAAAATACAAATCTGGTAGAGAAATTAAAAGAAATAAAAGATATTTCTCTCTTTACTGTTTAAATTTTTTACCGTAAATTTTTTGGTTTTTTTCCTAGTATCTTTTACGTTCCATATCTTCTTGAATAAAAATACTGTCTTGAAATAAAACTAAGGATATAAATTGATGTCCTTGCAAACTTCATCTGACCTAAATAAAGCAAGTTAAATGGTTCTAACCTAACTGAGTTTCTTTTTTATACTTCAACCAGTTAGACTCTTAATTGATTAATTGAAGGACAAAATTTTTTTCTGATATTTTATATGGTATAAAAGATGTCGTTTCTTCTGGATGCTGCGCAGTGATAATTTTAGTGAAGATATTTCTGCGTAGCTAGTTAGTGAGTTTCTGCGTGAAAGGTGATGCGCACAACATCATTTTCTATGTGAAATACCACTTGTGGGATATAAAAGGTCCAGAAGTAGCTTAAAACTATCTTACAAAGTACATTTTGGAATTGGAACTTAAGATTAAGAGTATTTTTTGGGATACGTGTTGTGGTGGCGTGGAGCGGTGCCAGGGCCCCCGTCCGGTTCCAGGGGCGGTGGCACCGCTCCCCTGGCCTTATCCACTTACCTCCTCGGCGGCCCGTGAGCGGGAGGGAGGGGGATCGGAACTACAACTGTCACGTCATCATCGCAAGCCAATTAAATGGCCGACACGGTCTAGAGACAACGTACACACATTGGAGAACCGACAGCTCAGAGTGACTTACAGACTGAATAACTTGATAATAATTTGATAGTGTGTGCGGCAAAAGAACGTCAAAACAACACGTGTGAAGCAGGGAGGTGCTACCGGTTAGTCACTAAAGCCAGCAAGCCAGCCACACGGGGGTTTTGACCTTGTTTTACCGGGGAGGGACGGGACAGGCCAGTGCTACACGTAGCTATTATCATGCACACCTCTATTTTTCTTCCCTCAACCACGGTGCCGTGTAGTCGGTCTCGTGCGCGCTCCGCATCAGCACTATTTGCGAATGTTACAAAACCGAACCCCTGCATGCAGAGACAGACAAGACATGCATTATAAACAGCTCTTCAAACTCGTGCAATGACATGATGACGTTAGACATTAGACATGCCTCTGTCTAGAAGCCTCATTCCACACTCGCTCACTAAACTCGGCTCTTTTACTTTCAAGTTATAATCATAATAAATCTCAACTTCAGATATGAGAATCCGACAGAACAAATTGGGTTAGAGAAAGTCATGTTTTTTTCAGATGGACACTACTCGGGTTACACTGTTAAGCTCTTAACCGAAGTTAGTGGTGAGGTAGCTAGCAGCTGAGCGCCACTACACCGCCCACCACTGGCTCCGGTTCTTACTTTGGTTTTGGACGTGAGGTGGCGGGAGTGCGCCTAGCTATTTACACTACCACTCACCGCCAGCGCAACTGCTCATATCCATCTACTTGCCTATTATTGCTCCAACATTGCTTTAGACAAGATACTTAAGTTAAGGCAGGAGATGGAAAACTACCAAGTGTTTCCAAAACTTTTACATTAAACTTGGTATATGTAGAAATGTAGAGTTTACATAAATATTGGACACTTCCATATTTTCTTCTTTAATTTATTCCTCTGACAGAAATTACTAAAAACTTGAAGCTGAAGCTCATTTGATAGTAATTTTGGAAAATATTTTTAATTTTTGAAAAACGAAGAATGGTGTTTTGCTACTAGAATTCTATTGTTTTCAAAATTTGCTTGGGCTCTAAATACTGCCAATTTCAGCTTCATACTAAAAAGCCATCATCTTTATTATTTTGGAAAAAATTGAGGTTTTCTTTTTAAAAAATTGGACCAATTTCATTGAATTTAGAATTTTTTCTGGATAAATTGTCAAAGCAATGGTGGTAAAAATTAGGCGCTACAGTTGATTTTGCACGATTTCAAGTGAGATGTGCACCAAAAAATATACCTAAAACGACATTAATAACCATACCTTTCACACAAATTTACAATCTTAAAATTAATCCAAAACTAGACAATAATATTAATAAATAATTACAAAACAACCACTGGCCCAAAAAAGGAGTGTTAATCACCGCCAGTTTCTATAACATGTGTGTAAAATGTGTTCATGTGATTAAACCTAACCGGGTGTGAGAAATAGTGTGTGATATAAGCCTAAAAAAATTAACAACTCTGTCTGGTGTCTACTACAGCAACATTATTAAGTTATAATACACAAAAAACAAACTTGTTATCAACTAGTCTACAGATGAATGAATGTAGCAACAAAAATAGTCAAAAAAATGTTTAGTTCTATTGTTCTTGTACCAGTAACAACAACAGTGAGTAAGGTATGGAGGTATACAAGCTAAAAAATAAAATTAAACTCAATCATTGGAGAGCACACATCCCAAAGCGCCACCGTTCAAAACCAACCACAAAAAACAGACTGTAAAATGTAATAATAACAAACAGTACGGGAAATTGACAACAAGGCAAAGAAGGTACTACAGAATCGAGACGACTGCATACTGGGGCGCTAGTTTGCCCCTTCTACAAACCGGGACCCTTCAACAAACCCCCAGGTGGGATTTGTGGAGGAGGCCCGGCGGAATTGCTTTAAATATGCAGTACTAGTAAATGGATATGAAGTCGGACAGATCATGTCAAAAATCAGACGAACTGAAATAGCTCCTACAGCACAATCATTATATGAGAACAAATAAACAAAAACCAAAAAAACTCAACTACACCACGCGCCATCATATGTCATATTATGTTTTCTTTTAGTATCATAAGTCATCAAATTGCACTTGGGACAATAATGTAGTAATAAATGTATAAAATACAAAATACGTAATGTATGTATAATAAAAAAAATAGTAAGTAGTAAATAATTACATGCATCATATAATAATTACACTGTATATTATATAAAATATATTCAATAAATAATTTCTCGAATTTTTATATAATAGTGTGTTTTTGTGTTGGAGAGCCTACTCAGCTTTGCTGCTATCAAACCTAAAGAAATGTGAACGGGAACTTACGGTTTTTTTTACATATTTTACTGCCGGGGTGTGTTACTCACTAAAAAAGCCCATAGATCTGGTGCCCAAATATGGAAACTTGTGTGCCAAACCAATTCAATAATAACAAAAACAAACTAGTTTCGGTTCGTCCTTTGCAACCAACTTGACTCAATAATAGAGCATGCAACACAAAACTTGGAACAGAAAAACAGCTTCGGAAGTTTTTGTTTAGAGAAAACAGTTAGTTAGGTTTGGTGGGCGCTCAAGAAAATTGAATTAGAGCAGGTTGCGAAGGAAAACTGCAAAGCGTGGAGATCTACAGTTCCTTATGGCCTGCTCTATTTTTCTTTTCTTGAGCCCTCACTTTTCATTTATACAAAATTCCTGTTTAGTTTCGGTTTTGATAGCAGCTCAATCTCTCTACTGAACATTTACCTAAAAGGGCACAAAAAATCTACTGCTCTGAAACAATATGAATGCAATAATACAGACAAGATTCAAAAACTGGAGCTGTGGGCCACCCACTCCCCTATGAAAACAACAAAAAGCTAGAGAAGGAACTTCCTCATAGTCTCATAATAAAATGCACATTTCTACAGGCTTTAAAAGTGACTAATTCCCCCTAAAAGAACAACATAACAAATGTTAGCTACCAAAAAAATATTGTTTCTTGTAAATCAACAAAAAAAAAACATGAACAAAGTGAACTTCCACAATTAATAGCCAAACAAACAAACTTGGACAAAAAGTTATCAATAGATCAATGTATAATATGCCAGATTAGTTGAGAGAATAGAATTCAAGACCAAAAAAATAAAACAAAAATAAATACATTTAGGTACAGAATTTGAAGAGTTATTGCAGCAAGGCATTTAACAGTAGATTTACTTATACTATAACTAAAATGGGATAAATGTATGTAAATATAACAAAAACAAAGAAATACTTTTGTAATTATGGAAGCAGGTTAATTCGACTGAGAGTTTAAACTAAACTAAATAGCACTGTCCTTTTTTTACTGTACTGGTTAAAATGAACTGCAAAAATTGAATATAAAAACAGACGATTAGATCGTCTTTATATTCTTTCTAAGATGTATTTATTTTTTAGAATAAACTACACAAAGTTTGGAATAAAACAATAAACTAATTAAATTGTTAAAAATAAACAATAAAAACTAAAACTAAAATATTCTGCAATAACTGAGGATTTTAATAGCAACATAGCTGGCTCGAAAAAAATTAATCAATTTAATAATTATTACTGTGACAAGAAGTTTAACATACCTTCGATCCTCTCTCGTTAAATATTATTTCTACGTCGAGAATTTGGCCGAATTGCTGGAAAATAAAATTCGATTAGATTGAAGAAAATTATTAAATCGTAGTAAGTGGACAAATTTCGTATTCTATCGATGATTTGCTTCGTT
Source organism: Pediacus dermestoides (assembly GCA_963942485.1). Classification (NCBI taxonomy): domain Eukaryota; kingdom Metazoa; phylum Arthropoda; class Insecta; order Coleoptera; family Cucujidae; genus Pediacus; species Pediacus dermestoides. The sequence goes on along the minus strand of OZ012627.1, from coordinate 30,147,110 downwards.
ATTTATTTATGAGCTCAAGGAAAACCATCGATGTCGAATGCTAAGTTGTATTTTAATTGAGAAAATAAAACGCTGTTAAAATATTTTTTAAAGAATGCCTGGTAAAATTACTTTGGGTCATATTAATAGTTTTCAGCGATAGAAATTAATAATTATTGGTTGGTTAACAACATGATAACTTTGTAATTATTGATTTTATTAACTTTGACTCTATCTACTTATCGTCTATGCAACTAAAGTCTTTTCACAATGTTTCCCAGAATTGGGTCAGGACATAATTGAGGTGTACTTAAATTAACTCATACTTAGTCATCGATGAATGTGTTTTAAACAGTATATTAAAGTAGCAAACTAAAAGAATGTATTTATATAGAATTGGATTGAGTAGTGTGTACAGGGTGATGCAAAATGCAACCTCATCAACATTTTAGATTTTAGAACTTTGTACTTATCGAACTTCTTTAAATAATAATATACTTGCTTTGATCTGTAAATTTAATTTAATAGAAATTAGAATTAATTTTTAAGAAGCTTTTTAATGAATGTTATGAATTATAAATTAAATTGTAGGAATCGTTGTTATAAAATACAAAAAGTTCCTCAAAGAATTATGAGACTTGAATTTGAATCAACCTGTAACTTCTTAAAACACTTCGTCTCACACACCCCCTCCCCAAAACTAATTGAAAACGTGCCCAATCCCATCTTAAAAAAAAAGCACGCCTCACCCCAAACATAGCCCTAAGATCTGGATCCCTAAACCTAAACGGAATGTTGGAGACGTGAAGCCTCTTGGGCTGGTTTTTCGAAGGATCAGTGGTGACCGCCACCACCCCAGTGGTACTACTATCGGACGCCTCCGACGTCGGAGCCGGTGCCGTGGTACTATTCTCAGACTCCTGATTCAGTGTTTCACATTTGTACGGCTGTTGGTTCTGGGCTAGCGCCGCCGGACTACTGACTATACTGACTGGGGGTGGGTCACCCGTTGACGTCGGCTGAGGCGGTGGCGGGCTAAAGGGTGGACCCGCACCAGCTGTTGCTGCGCCCGCTGGCGGTGGCAGCAATGGCACAGCCGATTTGTCGTCTGACGGTTTCACGTCACCGTTTTGGGCGGGAAAGCCGGCAGGCGTTGCCGCGCCAAACGGCGTCGTCATACCCGTTTGGACCATGTGCTGGAATAAGAAAAAAAGGAAATTAGTACATATTTATAATTATGTTTTTAGTTAAGATACAAGTTTGTAATTATTCAAGGACACAAAAAAAATTAGCAGGGATTTTCAGAAAAAACTGAAATTTATGCCGAAAATAACTGCAACTGACCCAGCCCAATTCGATATTATTGAATGGAAATTTATAGCCAAGTGAACCCACGCCCCACATTTCTCGTCACCATCTCCTCTCCCGATGTATGTACAACTTTAGAATAATGTACTTGACTTCGTATGGTGCGCTTGCACCACTTTGCTATATTAAAGTCCATAATCTTCGAAAGAGTAATAGCTTTTCGTTAATCTATTTTAATATATACCTATTTTAGATTATAGCAACCGTTATTTAACGTTGAACTTTTCATGGCAAATCGTCAATACTTTGCAGGAAGTGTACGATAATTTGTTTGGAACTGTGCCAATTTGCTCCTTCCGAACATAATAACGAATAGAAACGATTAAGAGTGTTTTTCTGATTGGGAATTTTACACGAGGAACAGATGTTGGGGAAAACTGGAGAGGGGGCAGGATTTTTAGTAATATTGAACGTCAAATAAAATACTTGTTAATTTTAGAAAATATGGAAAAGTACACAGACACAATTTTTGCATTTTATGAGTGGTGATGGATGCCTTAAAAAATGTACGAAAATAAAGTCGTAAGTAATTAGGTGCAAAAGTTTGTATAAATATTAGAAATAATCTTGCAAATCGATTTATCAAATTTGGGCACATCTTCCACAAAAACTCCATCTTCGAGTTTCCGTTCAATCATCGCAGCACAATCAGTTTTCCCACTAATTACCATTACAACATCCGAGGTAACAACGTTAAAACTCGATTAAACCCCCAACAATACACTAAACAAGTCGCTCTTATTCCAACCAGGTAATTTGAAACGTGCGCTATCACGAACTCGTCCCTTTAACATTTTTCCTTTCCCTTCTCTCTCTCCTGCGACAAAGCAACATTTTCATCCCTGGTTTGCCCCAAATAACATCTTTGCGCTCGCCCCACAACATCTTTTGTCGAAACAACGCCATAGAGAGCGCCGCGAGCTGAATTCAAAATTACCCGATTGATTCAGGTGCGGCGGGAGAGCAGGCGGTGGGACAGAGCTAGAGCACCGTTACGTATTCAAGTCGTGCGTTGGTTGGTTGGTTCCACAGCTCAAATATATTAATAATGTCTTGACACAAAGACACATTTTGTGCAGGATTCCCGCATTGTTCAAACGAAGACAGTTTTGTGTTCTGTAATTTATTGAGTGTTGACCTTGGACTGCATTAAGAAATCGCGTGCTGTGGTCTCGTTAATGGATGCGGAAAATTTACTTAGTATTTGATGTTGCTAATTTGCATGCGTTGTATGGGGGCTTGATTTGTTAATAAAAAGAAAAACAGAAAAGGGAAACTGGCGCCCGGTGGGAAATTGGAACTTTGGCACCCCCAGGGCAAGATAACGGACTTTTCGCATGATGTAGAGGAAATGTATGGGGGTGTAAAAAAGTTTGTTTGTGTAAAAGTAACTGTAACTTACAAGGGAGATGTTGACTTTTGAATTAGGAAAATAATCAATCTACATGCTTACTTAAATTTATACAAAAAATAAATATTTATAAAATAATGCCAAATTATGGTAAATATTATCCGCACTAAAAAAAATTAAGGAAAAAATAATGTTTTTGGTTACAAGATAAACTTGAGGTTTTTTTATCTAAAACAACAAGAGAAATTTCTCCATTAAATTTATCTAGTTAAAGACAATGAACTTTAAGACATAATAAAACTTTATTGGTGTTTTATCAAAGCTGAACAAGAAGAATTCTTTATTGTCACAATTATCTAATTGTGGTCAGTTAACAATATTAATGTGTCGCCACATCTTTAAACATTTTAAAGTTATTTTATTTCAATTTTTGTCCGTAATTTGTAGACAGAATATTTTATAAAAAACTGTCAGCTTCTCAAACATGATGATATCATGAATGTGTTTTTTGTCAGCACTCATTCCAATTATTTCGCCTTTGAATAGATCATTACAATTAACAATATATTTGTCGAATGTCCTTGCTATATCATTCAGTAATAGGACTTTTGTGTTTTATTGAACATCTGCGGTAATTAAGTGATACAATCATTTGACCATTCCATGGGAATAATACTGAATTATATTTAAAATCTCTGATGTAGCCAGTACATGACTTTCTTATAAAAACTAACCTGATTTATAATTTTTTTAATTAATTGTGTTGGTGAAAAATGATGACATTTTACAAATTTCTAAAAAAGACGAAATCTCTTGATGTACCTACTAAATTTTAATTTTTTTAAATTTAGGCAGATTTATGATTTTTGAAGCAATTTCCCTTGGAACTAACTTAAAAATGATGTTATGGTTTCTGTTACTTTTTCTTTAATAATGTCAATATTACTGTGCGAAAACCGCAACTTTATTTCAAAACGGACAATTGGTTCTATAACGATAACATTTTAAAATAAACTGCTGGCCAATTGAAACGTACCAAGCGAATTTTTAGGTTAAATTTAAAGTCAAATATTTTGAAAAGGAGAAAAGATATCAAAATGAGGTTTTCAGGATTCAAGAGATAATTTAATTGAGAAAACAATAGTGTGACTCGATTTTTTTACTTTGAAGTACATTACTATCTACAGGGTATGAAAACAAGTCGTCTTTTTTTCTCAAACTTTATACCTACCGAGATTCCACAAAATTTTTTTAATTTTTTTTTATGTCCATTTTTTTAGTCCCTGCTTCTGGTTAATGAGGAAAAAACCAATTTCTGAAAAATTTTATATCCCTCTTATTTTATAAGGTACCGACTTTTTTATTAAATTAAATATTGTTGAACAGTTTTTTACAATATCTAATAATTATGTTGCCATTTTGAAAGCATATGTCATATGTCATTATGTGATATGTCGATAAAAAGGTAATTTTAAGTAGAATCTAATTCTTACGTAAAAAATGTACAGGGTTGTTTTAAAATTTTTTGAAAGTTAGTAGGTGGCCCTTCCGGTAAAACCGGAAGTGTCATCAGATTGTTTTAAACGTCAAAATGATTATTCCTTTCAACAATCAAACCATGCCAAATTTCAAATTAATACAGTTAAATGTAACAAAATGGTGGGGGTTGTAAAACGATTTCTTGGCCACCCGGTATACACGGATATGAGCAAATTTTTGAAAAAGTGAAAAACCCGTTTCGAGGATATAAGTCACTTAAACCAATGGTGAACATAAACTAACTAAATTCCATTTTATTCCATTAAGAAAAAGCCTCAAAAAATGAATTAAAAAAATTTACCAATTAGCGAACGTGAACCGATTTTTGATAAGCCACTGGTTACCAATAAATTAATGAAAGGACAAAAAATGTACTTTTTATAAGAAAGCCATTCATAAGGTATCATAATCTACTACAGAGATTGATTCTTACAAAACACAATACGGCCGAACGACAAAAAACAAAGAAAAAATCCAGTTTTCAGCAAAAATTCGGTATCCTATAAAATAACAGAGATATAAAAAATTTGAAAAACAGGTTCTTTTCCCATTAAGTAAGGACTAAAAAAATCTACATCAAAAAAATATAAAACATTTTTTGTGGAATCTCAGTAGTTATAAAATTTGAGAAAAAAAAAGATGACTTTCTTTCATACCCTGTAGATAATAATGTACTTCAAAGTAAAAAGATCGGGTAACACTATCGTTTTCTCAATTAAATTATCTCTGAAATCCTGAAAACCACATTTTGATATCTTTTCTAATTTTCAAAATATTTGACTTTAAATTCAACCTAAAAATTCGCTTGGTACGTTTCAATTGGCCAGCAGTTTATTTACTGCATAAATTAGTCTGGAAATGGTTGACTATTTACAAAACTTTTTTCATAATTATTGTAGAAGTGTATAGAAAAATATTTGCTTTCTTTAACCTTCATTGATATTTTAATTTTAACGCACAAGAAATGTGGCTATTTTATTTTATTGTCCAGGAGAAAATTGCAATAAAAATTTTATACCAACGCATAAAATGTTAATGTTATCAATAAATGAAATCACAAATTCTACAAGTAAAGAATAGAAAAGTTCTTAATGAGCTTCGACAATATTTAATAATCAAAATTTTTCTAGTATTTATTTCCAACTTCCTTCCAATTTGTCAATTTTGTATTAAAATAGCAAGAGCACATTCTGCAAATGATATGTTCTTTTGTGCTGGTGTTGAGGTGAAAATCTGCACCAACTATTTATAACCATCCACGTTCATTCCAGTAGCATGGAATGCAGAACGGCTTGATTTTTTAATTAAAATCTGACGAGTTGGCGAGTTTCACACTAGACTGGTGGAAGATGCTTTTTATGTACATATATACAATAGAATATTCCATAAAAAACCGGAAATTAATCACAAGTTATTCTAGTTTATGCTGTATTCGCTGTCAGGCTTCGGTTTTAGTTTAATAACAGCTAAATAAGTGACCTAGAACAAAGTAATAAGCAAAAAGGATGTATTATGAGTTAATCAATGTGTAGCATGTGGAACGAAAGTAATTTACTAGTAGTAAAAGTTGGTTGGAAATATTTAGTATTTTTTAATACAAATAAAATTTGTCTTTGATGTCCCTGGTTCTAAAGTTGGGATTTTTAACGGTGGTGCTAAATGATAAAACGAAAAGGCGATAAGGACTTGAAATCATCAATTTTGAAGAAAATAGTACCAAAATCTCGGCATTTCCAAAATCATTTTGACTCCAAAACCTCAGGAATTATTTGGATATAAAACAATGAATCAACTTTTTGAATCATGACTAAAATAAATCTCTGCAAATAAGCGACCTAGAACACAACAATAATAACCATGATGGATGTATACGAAACCAATCAATGTTCCAACATGTGAACCGAACTAATCTAGTAAAAATAGCTTTTTATGATGTTCCTTGGCCAAACCAAACACCAATCATTGATTTGTAGTTTGTTTTACCTGAAATCAATTTCCGCCAAAAAGCAGGCATTAAAATCATCAAATATCCCCGGTTATGTAATTTGCTTGACATTAAATCCATCACCACCAACCACCACACCCCATCTTTTTTCACTGTCACTCAATTTAATCAAGCAAATAAAAGCCTTTCGCTATATTTGAACGACCAAGCAGCAAGACAAGATACACAAACAAAACAAAATGTAAATATAATAGTATCACTATGTATATCTGTTATTAGACAAAGATCTAAAGCAAATATTGTAAGCGCAGAACGCGTGGTGCTCGTTCATTCATTCGCTTTATTTCATATACTTAATACCAGTTTGAATTGAAAGAGAGAATGTTTTATTTTTAAATGAGGCGTGACAATAGTAATACTAATAAAATAACACAGACATGCTAGTAGTTTTTGTTTACTTTTTTCTTGTGCTGTTAAAAGTTTTTATTGCGGTGGCTCAAGAGGAAAAATAGTTTACAGGTCATAATCCAAAAAGGGTCTTGATGGGGGTATAGTATGTAATAAACTGCACCCACTTTTTGGGCTTTTATTGGGAAAATTTCACGACGGCTTGCTTTTATGTCCCATAAACTATTTTTCGTTCCGTTTTTGGAGTAAAGAAGGTACGAGTCAAAAAAATGATATGGAAAATAAATACTAAATTTACTTCTGTTAAAGAAATATTAGTTTTATAGAAATGCATCATATTCTTGGAGGAACAAGGTTTGACTTTACCTGAAATAAATCTTTAGTTGCTACAAATAAATGAGATGCTTGTCCTAAATATTCTATTTTTTTCGTCATGTTGAATGATGGCAGCTTTTAAAGCTTTCTGATTGCGAAAAGCAAATTTGGAGTTGATCTTATGGAATATGGATTCACTAAAATTAGAAGATTGGATGATTTTGGAATTCGTGTAAAAATATTTCTTGCAATAAAATTAGTAGCCACAGAACGCCGGAAAATTGGGACAAAAGATGAAAAAAGTGATTGTTATAAAATTAAGCTCGAAATGTCTGTAATCGATTCTTCAACTTTTCTACACCAAACTATAACAAACCCTGAAAAATATTTTTTGAGAAGCTTAAACTTCAACAACGCTGAAATATTTATTTCCCAGTTTCATCACATACAATCATACAAATATTCATATATTTTTCCCATTTCAAACTAAACCTCCCTCCTCCTCCTCCTCCAAACAAACTGCTCATTTGTTGAAAGCAAACCATCAAACCAAATAGCTTATTAACCAGAAACAAAGCGCCTTCAGAATCCCATATGTTAGAACAAAATGTTTGAGTTCGGTGTTTGAATAATGGAAATGGCTGCACAAAGACCCTTTGTGTTTGCCTAAAGAAGGGCGGGCGACAAAACAACAACAACAAGAAAAACTCCAGCAGCCGGAATGCACGACATGTTTATGCTACATCCGAATTTAGCAACAGCTATTTTGAGACGAAGTCGATGAGAAATTCGCAACTGTGAAAGAATGTCTTCTAGACCAGAAATAAACTCAACTGGAATTGGATGCGATATCCGCCGGATGCAATATTATTTCTTTTATTGTTCCATATTATTAAGATTTATTTGGCTGTGCCACGTTTGGTAAATCGAGGACGCACATCTGCGAAAAGCAACTAAAACCAAAAGTGGAATGGAATTACCGAAGGCAACAAACAGAAACAGAAACAGCGGCGTGATAAACAGAAAAACAACTGTGCATATAATACTCATGCGTAATAATAATAATTTATTCAGTTAAACTGTTTAAATTGCTCTTGATACTTAAGTGAGTTTTTCCCTATTAGCCTTGTTTGCAATTAACTCAAATAAACGCTGCAATTAAATGAGACACAACGTAGAAAATTACTTTGTTTATTTTTTTTTTGACTGTTTGGTTACTAGAAAATATAAATAGATCTAAAGGATTTTGTACTAATTTTAGATGTTGCACAAAACTGCATGCGATATTCAATCAATATTTGCCAGTGTTGAAGTGTTGGAACAATTTAATGAGTAAATCACATCGTGGATGGGAGGGAGCCTTAAAAAATGAGATTTTTCTAAAAAAAATTTCTTATCTTGGGATCTCGGCTACCCTTTAATTTTTTGAGTTAAAATTTTCCGTTCATAGAATATTGATGCTTTTGAGAAAAAAAAATTTTTTGGTTTATAAATGGTCCAAAAATTCATCTTACCACTGGCGTAACTTGTAATCTAGAGACTATAGGAGATAGAAACTGACACTTACTACACTTTTCTTAGCTTTTTCATTTTTTTATGACAAATAATAGCTTCAGCATAAGTAAAATATTTGTGGGTATGTGCTCGTTATTTTTATTCATTATTAAGAAAAAATGCACCTAAAATTTTTGGTGTTTCTTGAAAATTTACAGTTTTGGAAAATATTACATAATAATCATCGAATTTTTTCAACTGTTTCCTGTCGTCTGAATCAAACACTCGATAAATTAAAACACAATTAAATATTATTTATCTTTCTTTGTATTATTATTTCTCCAAAACTAAATCAGATTTTTAATTTGTTTAAACTACAGAGGTCAAGGAACCAAATCACATGTTGTACTATACAGTAAATTTTTGTTGTGTCGTTGTTGCATGTTTCGTTAAGCCGGATATTATGTAGGTATATTGAAAAACAGTTAAATCCATATTTTTACACATTCAAAACACAGCCGAATCGATAAAAACAATTTATCTCGTATAATATTAATTTATTTGTGGCGTTGTTTATAATGTCAAGGTGTTTGCGAAATTAAAAAACCTAAAAATCAGCCAGCAAAATAATTTGTGTGTTTTTTAGTAGAATTTTTATACTTATATTTAAATACATTATTCATGTGATCTGATTTATTGTTCTTTCACCAGAAATCAGTTTTCCTTAGTAATTTTATTAGTATAACGAAAAATATTTTGGGTAATTTTTTTTTGAGATTTTGAACTTTTCCAGAGAACCTTTTTATTTTCTATTGTATAATAGGAATCCTTACCATTTAAACAATTTTTGCTGATGGTGCATGTGCATATTTTCCAACTGACATTCCTAATAAAAAACATCATGAGGGTGTTCCCACGGAAATTGTTTATTATTATTAAACAGATCTTTTAATTCTGTAAACTGTGACAAACGGTCCACAGTACGCTACCATACGGGTCACAGATGTTCTCCTCAAATATAACCTTGTAAATATTTTGCTGTAGGTTTATTTAAGGCAAATATTTTAGACTCCGAGGAAATTTGTTTGGGTTCGCTATAAAGATTTTTTGGATGGTTAAAAGTATATGTAGTTCCAAACTTTAAACAATCTAAAATAATGAAACTTTTTTATAAAACTCCCCTTTAAACTTTAATTTTCTGTTTTCTCTCTACTCCACTGGAAGCAAAGTGAAAAATTCCACCGAACAAGATTTTTTCCATTTATATTCCGTTCGAGACTTTTGGAGGATCCAATCAAATGCCGCGTTGAAATATGATTTGCACGTTTCAATCGTCCCAATGGAATATGAAAACAGAGGATGAACAAAACAGCGGAAGTAAATTACGAATGCCTTCCTCTATTTAACTTGTGTGTTAAAGCCACGTATAAAAACCTTATTCATTGTGACTTTTAATAAATAAAGGCTACCATGGAATTATGTATAAGCTGTAATGGAATCTGATAATTCTTTTGGGTAGGTATATAACGCCCAAAATAAATTTTCAGTCATCATCTATGAATGTTTAAAAAATTTATTTGCAATTTATACCATAAAGTATCTCTCTTGGGATAATCTAGAAAAAATGGCACGGTGCCAAGTGCTGTCATAAAAATTTGGCGTGGGGCCAGATGAGTTTTTTGTGTTTTTCCTGTTCGCGTCTAATGCAGGATTAAGTTGAGATGCGTGCTACTTTGTTTAATTCAATTTTCATTTTGGTTTGTACGATATAAATGAAAAACTTCCGGTTTCTTGTACAGTTTTTATTTCAAAAAATTTTCCATAGATCGGATTTTACTCAAATTAGATTTTTCTTCTAGGTCAACGTTATTTCTTTATTTACGAAAGTCACGATGGGTTTCCTTTGTCACTTTTAGGATTTTTAAGCGGTAAAAACAATTTTATCTGAAATTATGAAAAAGGCTTGCTTTACGCACTTGTATCATAATAATTATTTAAGTATCAAGGGCGTAATAAAGACAATTTGGTTGCTCGACCCCAGGACGTTAAATATGCACTTACTTGAAGCCTACTTTACACTCGTTACTAAAAAACATACAAAAACTATTGTAGCATATTAGATAATAATTAATAGACCAAATTTGTTTATTGTTCTTAAAATATTTGTAGGACAAAAAATTCCGAGAACGAAATCAAGTGATTTATAATCTTGCAAGTTAAATAAGAAACGATTGTTATTTATCGTACATTATCCTATAAATTAATGTTAATGTTGACAACACTGGGTTAAAGATCAATAATGTATGTACAATATAGTTGATAAGCTTGTTGTATTTTGCTTAATAATTGTGTCTCAATACTGATGCAAGGAAACGAACTGCCACACCATTTTGTCTGAACACAATAAAATTTCCAGTTTGCTCTCGGCTTGCCAGTCGCCTTTCTAGATTAAATTTGTGGAATAAAAGCCGATGTAAAACAAAGCACAGAGACATTTTGTTAATTCAATAAGTAATTCCCCCAACAAAACACAATGTTCTACATAACTAATGCAGAATTAATTACAAACTCTCCAAAGTAATCCCTTATTCAAAATTCATTAATAAACTTGCCAAACTTGCGCGCCTCAAATCTAATAACCGCCGTCCTTTTGTATCCCCCATCCCTCCCCCCCGAATTTTCGTGTAATAATCCAAGATTGCGTTTTTCCACGTCGTAACCGTAAAAGCTGGATGGGTCATCCAGGTGCCCCAAGAGCACATCTCCATCACAAGCAGGCGGTTTAATTAAAGGCGCGCAAGGGCCACTCCCTTTCCAATGTGTGACAAAGCCGCCGCCGCCGCCAGGGAGTGTACCTGGAAACGAGGCTCTGATGCAGCTCAGCAGGAGCAACAGCAAAGATCAAAACTATCTTCCGTTTACAGAGCCATATTTCAGCCACCCTTTCGTTTGGAGCTTTTAGGGTTATAGCGCATACTCCCACACGCTGCTCCTGCTGCTGGTTAACTGAAATAAATGTGTGTATTATGTGGAGAGAATGGAACAAAACGAAGAGGGAAAGTGAGTATCAAAATTTTTGTCGTTTTTCTGTGGAGGCGGTAATGGTTTATTTGGTGAGAGGGGGTAGGTAGGTGGCAGGAACTTGTTGTTGCGTTATTGTGAAATGTTTGTTTGGTTTCGTCTCAGGACACTGTTATTTTTCCATCAAATCTATTCGAAAAGTGCTTTATATTATGCGATATGTCACTGGCAGGCGCGAGGGATATTCATTGGCAATATGTCAGCATCAGCAGGGGTGTCCCTAAGGAAAATGTTTCTTATACAAGCTCCTTTTTAGATTACGGAAGAATAAACGTGAGATTTTGCTGAAAATACACTTTTTATATTCAGATAAACTGATATTCAGTGGATTTGGCATTTTTATGTTTTATTTTAAGCTTTAGTTATTTTCATGGAACAATCTGCAAAAGTCCAAGTTATGGTACTTTGAGAAAAGAAAATGTACATAGTTTGATCCATTTTTTCCATATTTATAATATATCGAGTGGTCAGAGCAGGCTATGAAAGGGACGTCAAGTCCTGGCTTGATTCATGTGCCCCTTCAGCTATAACCCTAGTTTTATCAAGTGTCACAATGGTCACGTAGGGCCGGTTCTTTCAAGTGACAGAAAGTTTGATATATTTCGAAATGTAGGCGTACGAATCCAAGACTTGAATGCTAAATATTCGTCAAATATATTTTTTCTACTCCCATACTGTTCAACTGATTTATTAGACATTTACTACCTGTACTGTAATGTGATTCATTATGATACAAGTTTATAACCAATAGAAATGCAACATTACAGCAATATTCCGTCAATATCAAATGTTGTCACTCGTATTCTTTACGACACGAGCCGTAGGTGAGTGTTTTAATAGCTATCATTAAAGGCTCGTTGCATAATATACTATTTTTTTAGTGTATAGTACATTTTTTGTACGTGTGAAAATTTCAATTTTTTGTTTGGAGAAAAAGACTTTGGCATAATTTTTCTGGTTATTGTTTTTTGAAATTGAAAGGATAGGCGTTTTTTAGAATCTACATTGTGTCCCCGGATTCCAGAAAGAGAAAACTGCGCCAATCCGAGGTCATACTGTAGATATACGACCCCTAACAACTAAATATTCGGACATAAGTAAATTTTTGAAATATGAAAGGAGAACTGGTAATTTTACGCAAATAATTAGTAAACATCACCTAACAATACAATAAGATAAAGCCTTAATAACAATATTATGCTTGGAAGAAAATTATTTATTGGATTTAACAATATTTTAACCTTAATAATTAGCAAACTTTACAAAATGAATTTGCAACTAAATGTTGGGATAATTTTTAATTTAGGACCATTAATAAGAGGGTACGTCTCCTTTTGCTTTAATACCTGCCTGTATTCTAGCAGGCATTCTATTTATCAAATTTTGGTAACATTCTGGCGTGAAACTGTCCCAAATTTCTTCTATTTTGGTCTTTAAGTCCCCAATGGTTCTTGGTGGAGTATTGTGTACAATACGTTTAATTTTATGCCAAAGAGTTTCAATGACATTTAAGTCCGGACTGGATAAGGGCCATGAAAGCACCTTTATGTCGTTTTCCCCAAGTTCCAAAACTGTGATTTTTTAAAAACAGTCGTTAGAAAATTACGTCACATTTTTCAAGTGCAATTTTAAAGCTACGAAATATGCCTAAAATCACCAAATAAAAAATTGGGGATTTTTTTGTACATAAACCCAACATCCAGCTTTGCAATAAAGTAAATTTTATCAAAATCCAACCAGTGGTTCCAAAACTGTAATTATTTTAATGTAGGTAGCACCCTCAAAAAACACGTTTTTTGAAAAGTGAACTGTGGAACTCGAAAAAAATGCAAAAAAATTCATATTAACATTTCCGGATTTTTTCAATATAGTACGATTATTGAGCTTTGATTTAAAGGTTTTTTGACACAAATCCAACCAGCGGTTTCAAAACTGTGATTTTTTAAAACAGTTACTAGAAAATTCTTATCATTTTTAAAGGTGCAACTTTGAAGCTCCGATAAATGCCTAAAATCAGCAAATAAAAACTTGTGTAACTTTTTTGTAAAGAAAACCAACATCCAGTTTTGCAATAAAGTAAATTTCTTCAAAATCCGACTACTAGATCCAACGTTTTGAAAATAATAATTATTTATTTCTACAATTTTCCCATCCTGCTGGGTTAAAGTGCCATAGTTTTGGAACCGCCGAGCGGATTTTTACGAAATTTACGTTTTTATATAACTAAATGTTGGCATTATAACAGAAAAAACCATCAATATTATGGAAGTTAATTTAGATAACTTTTGCGGGTATGGAAAAAGAACAATCAAATTTATTTTTGTCCGAACATTTAGTTGTTAGGGTTCGTAATAGTTAAAAAAAATTAATATTCCGACTTTTTATTGCAACAATCGTAAAATTGTCTCAAACATGCCACGATACATTTTGAAAAAGTATTACGATACAAAACTGTAATATCTCAAAATGAATCCTTAAAATTGCGAACTTTTTGATTATTCTGTAAACAAATTTAAGAATATTGCAATATCTACCTAAACTCCAGATTAAAAATAAACCTTAATTGACTGGTTCTGAAATGCAAACCAGCCACATTAAACAAAATAAATAATCATATTATAACACAATTTGGATACAAGTTGTCTACTAAAAGAATTTCCTTAAATCACTTTGGACACCTCATAAAACTCGTTATGAAATCGGATTTTACAACTTTTATATCAACCTGCTAATATAAATATTATTTAACTAAAAGCACTATATTCTAATGCTTTTATAATAAGCGTTTAATAATGAAACATGTAATTCCTCGCTGTTCGTTTTGTAGCGAGATTACCACGAAATAAATGGAAAAATCTAGGTGGGTACAGAATACCTATGGACAGTGACCTTTATGCATACTTATAGACCGCATATCCTGTTTTCAAACTGATATTTATCACTACTACATGCAATCATACAAAAAGAGTTCTTCCAGTTATATTTATTCGGAATTTTTTCATACACTACATGAAATTTTCTTTCATAGCCTGGTCTAAATCAGTAATTCGAGACAATTATTTTTATTAATAACAACAACTTGAGAGTAAATTTATGGGTTTGTTGTCGTGAAATTTGGAACAAGTTTACCGAGTACTGGCATAATTATTGTAACGATTGTTGGTTTTAATCGCCTGTCGGTTAATTGGGAATGATGGACAAATACGAGGGGAAAACGAGATTTTCCATTAGGTACAAGCCTCGTAAAAATAATTGAATAAAAACTACTCGTACCAGGTGTTGTCAATCGTTAATTAATTAATTAATTAAAAAAACTCTGGTATGTCATTGCCGATTTCCTAATTAAATATTTAGCTAAAACGGATATCAAAATATTTTCTTTTCCGTTTTCCTTAGTCCCTTTTTTTCACCCCTGAACATCAATTTGTTCTATTAGTACACTAACAGCTTTCAAATTCATTTTAATTGAATGAGTTTGTCCTCTAGCTGGAACACTTAAGCTGAATAGCAAACTATTTATTTGTATAATATTTTGGACGACCTTTATCGCAGCCGTTGATTCTTGCTATTAAAATCTGATAATAAACGGACTTGGCACGAAATTAAACCATTGATATTTTATTCATATAGTTTTGCAGTTTGAGCACGACACCATTGTATGTTTGCAATGCGTGAAACATGTTAGATTATGTATTAATTTGGATTTGCATTATGTGAGGGTAAAAGGAATAAAATGTATTGATTTTGATATTTGGATTCGGCTAGCAGGATGTCGCAATGGGAAATTGAATAGAAGGATCAAATTTAGCTGAATTCCTCATTTATCCTTGTCCAAAAAGCTCCGTAAATAAACCAAAAATTTGACAAATATCTTAACCCAAAATAGAAATGAATTCTTGAATCGAGTTTCAAAATTATTTAAATAACATAAATTTCACTTTTAAATGGTTAGCATGTTTCTCCAAACCTTTGATGAATTTCCAGTCTGGTTCATTTTCTATTTTTTGAAATTTTATGAAAGTTTTTAAGACACAAAATAAAAAATGTGACAGATTTCTTAAGGTAGACGATAATCCGGATTTTCTTCAGATTTTCATTCTCTTTCAATTTTCTAATAGAACCAACTTATTTTTTTGTAATAAAGCAAACCGCAAGGAAATTTGTCGATTTTCGGAAAATTTATGACAGATTTTAGGGTCAAAATTATACAAATTTCTAAAGTTATAGCCTATATGTAGAAGGCAATAAAATTCGGAATTTTTCTTTAAATTTTCTATTGTAATGAACTTATTCATTTTTTGAAATTTTAAAATTGAATTTTGGCCACTATTTTCCAAGCTGGCGGCTATATCAGAGAATCAAGACAAAAATGACCCCAAAGACGAACTCTCCTAGGATTTACACAATTTTTAAGCTATCTAACGTCACCAAAGCTATTTTCTTAGAAATTTCCCGACAATTTTATGGAGGTTTATTTAATAAATCAAATCATCTACACTCTCCACCAGAAACTACGTCTACTACCAGACTTGCCCCTCCTCCCCTTTCTGATTACTCTCGTAGACATCAGCCGCTTTAACTTTATCCTTTTTTTGGTACAACTTATGTGTGTAGCTTTGGAAGCCATGCATTATTAAACCCCGCCGGTTTATTCTGAGAAGACCGCTCGAGACGACGGGCGAAGAGAATAATTTTAATCATGCTGCATCTTCCTCCAATAACAATTGGATCTCGGTGCATCTCACACAAACATACTTAAATTTATTAAATTGCTACAGAATTTATAACAAAACTAAAGCCAAACACCAGTCAATTCGCGGTGTATTATCCCAAACAAAAAAACCATGGCGGCGGTCACATATGCGTATAAAAATAATAATGTAATATAAGACCAGTTTCTTTGTTTGTGAGTTGAGTTGGAATCCCTTCAGGAATTTAAGTACTAGTTTAGTCTGAGGAGGCAAGTGAAACGAGACGAAATGAGTTATTTTCAGTCGGTTTGGCTTTGACAGCTGCAGTGTTTTGTTTTAAAGGTCTTGGTCACGCTTGCTTCAAACGCCCCATAAAATTGGAAGCTACGTACGCCAATGGTTTAGTTGTAAGACAGAGATGCAGCGAGTGAAAGATGCAACCAAAAAAAGCATCTCACATCTGGACCACCATCACCATCATCCCGATGATAATGTAGATGATGATGATGATGCGCGATTGGCTGGTTGGATTTTATATTATATTTTAAATTAAAATTTCCAGTTTGTGGGCTAGTTATTTAAAAAAACTTACCGGGTAGTACATGCCCTGAGGTGGAAGAAAAAATGCCCCGGCGCCCCACAGTTTGGCTGCTTCAATTCAACAACTTCACATAAAACAACACTGCGCGAGGCAAAAAAATACTAGGATACGTAGTGGATTGGCACAAAAATTCCAAGTTCAAGCGAACATGTAGTAGGTAACTTTCTCGGGGTGGGTAAATAATTTGTGTTTACATTTACATTAAACGAGTGAGGTGAAACAACGCCCGTTCAGGGTACTCTCAACAACTACCCTGGCAAGTTCTGTTCGGAGTTTTAGCTGCCGACATCGGCAGAGGGGCAAATATGTTGCCTCCTCGATCGGTCCGTGGTGGGGTCGATCAATGAACGAGACGGCATCGCGCGCATCCCACTCTGGACAATGCTACGGGACAAGGATGACGAATGAAGGGACAATTCGGTGCGAAAGCTCGAGTGGGTGCCCCACGCAACCTCACACACATCCCAACGTCTCTACAAATTTAATTTTGGAAAATCGAGAAGGAACAGCAGTATATGGAGGTATACTCCCACAGGAAAGGCCTTTTAATTAAATATCGAGCGCACCCCCGCAATAATTTCCTGGAAGTGAACTCGACATCGACAACAAGCCCCAATTTATGTTTTTCAGAATTAAATCCGGAGATTACTTGAGGAGGAAACGACCACCACAAGCTTGAAATTTAAAATCAGCCCTTAGAACGAATTTCACGACATCTAGCGGGATTTAGCATATAATAGCACAAAACAATATAATAAATAAGCAACTTCAAAATCTAACCATCTGTATGTATTTTTAAAATTTAAACCCCAGGCGCCTAGTGCCATCTGTTAGGTGGAACTACACTTACTGTAACGGGTATAAATTTCCAAATATCCAACACAAGAATTGCGAAAACAAGTTTGTAAACACGATATGTGATTGTCCTGAATCAATTCAAATTAAATCAGTAAATTGGACAATAGAAAGCGACTGATTGCAGTCTAGTATTTATATTTTTATCGCCTGTTTGATTTGTTTCAACATCACATTCCAGTAGACTTGCCTAATATTTACAAAAGGGTCTTCTGATACTGATAATTGATATATCAATTTGTTGCTTAATAAATGTACTACAAAAAAGATAACAGGGATTTTTTTATGGGGTTAACCATTAAGCGAGCTATCTTGGTTCAAATCTCATCATCCCCGTAATTCTAACTTTGACGGATCATAACTTTAGTAATATTGAAGGGAGGACAAAAAATTATTAACAAACATTATAGTTAATTGTATTGTCTATAAAAATGTCCTGAAATATTTTTTTGTGGGATCAACCGAAAATGAGAAATTTTGAAAAAAGTGTTGACACATTTAATATATCTGATGTGTCCAATACATGACTTTCTTATACGGATAGTACCACAATTAGTTTTCCTAAAGAAATTAAGTTAAATTTCTTGTAAAAATCGTGTTTAAATTTTGAGGGTTTCCAGCAATTTTCAAATAGTGTCGCACTTATTGCAATACGCATAAATCTGTCCTTGCCCCACTCATTATAACCGAATTTTACGACAAAAATGTGTTTTATTTTAGATTTTTGACCTATTACTCACTTAAAAAAATTTCCCGGTATAAAATCACATTTATTTATTCATTATTATTGTTTTCGGTACAATAGAAAGCAGAAAAAAAAATAATGGTCCTTCTGGGATTCGAACCCGGGACCTTCCGTGTGACAGCCAAGTCCCTTTAGTCACTAATCTATCTAGACTGTCGGTCGGATTCAACGATCAACTATGAGAAATAAAAGTGTTTTAAGAATATCGCGTTTTTTTCGAAATTTTTTTGACTAAATTTCAAAAAAAAGTTCAAACAAAATTTGTTCAAAATTTAATTCTAAATCAATGTTGAAGAATAAAAAAATCTCATAAATTGTTTATTTTTCAAGATATTCCTAAAAAACCTAAAAATGTATTCAGGTAAGGGTCACTTGTGTTGGTGCTAGATGAAAAAGATTTAATGTGGCACCCACAAATTTGTTCAAACTCTTAAATATGAAATTTTTGAGTTATGGTGAACACAGACAGACAGACAGACATCATGGCGAAAATGGTCAAAATGGATAAATCCATCAAAATCTCGAACTCAAAAAAAAATCACGATTACTATACTTTCTTATTACTTCGTATAAGAAAGTAAAAATTGGGAAATATCTTCCAGTATTTCTTGCAAGATTCCCTTCTGATATTGTTATTAATTTTAAAGTTTAAAAGTAATCACCAAATGACTATAGTTCATTTACCCCTAAATAAAGTACTTTACAATAGATAATTGCCTAGAATGACCCACAAACTAAATAGTTTGGGAACCCCGCACAGAAATGAATTCCGAATAATTATCGCGTAATTTCTGTTTTACTATTTAATTATACAGAAGACAAACAAACTTAATTACTGGTGTTTGATGTATTATCTTCAACATAATTCTACAAGGTTTATAAAAAACATTTTGTTATTAACAATTTCGCAATATGAATACTGTTATAATCAATTTACTTGAGAAAGAGCTGTGCTTTCAATGTGAGGTAAAATGATAATCCTATTGTATTGTAATTTGAATTCATACAATAATTACACGAATAATTTTTAGTATTTAAAAATATGAACAACAAATTTGCATCACACATCCCTCGATTAAAATCTTTTTTAATAAACGAAGTAAGGAAAAAAATTTATTACATAACATTTATTTTATACAGCAATTATTTATCTGTGTAAATCCGGTAGATTTTGAAATAAATCCGGAAAATTGCCGCTAAAATTTAAATTTTAACCAGTAGATTTTTTCGAAATCTAGTAGGCGTATGGTACGTAACCCTTACAAGAAATCGAGAATATTTTTGTAGCATACCCAAATTCTGGAATTAATTTCATCCCATTCGGCGTTCAACTCAACCTTCATTAGTTCTTTGAAGTTTTTTTTTGTTCTTGTACCACGACACTTTTTTATCAACATTTTTACACAGAGATTTTAGGTAAAATTTTGAATACAAAAATCCAGAAATCACTGATTGTTTGTTGCATTATGACTACTTACCGTCAATTGTTCTTATATAGTTCCAAACTTGCAATTTCTGTTTTTAGAGTTTTTTTAGATTATTGTTTTGGTAAGTAGTAAATTAATATGTGAACGGTATATTAAATTGTGTGATTTTATTCTAGACTCACATTTCTTTTGATCCAAATCCAAAGAATTTTACACAATAATTAATTAAAATAAACCAGTTAATCTCAGTCGGTAAAAATTTGTGTTTGTTGATTGTTGTTCTTGGCAACCTTCTTCGATTGTTTAAACAATTAAAATGGAAATACTTTGTGTATTATAATTTTATCCATTGGTTTTGTGTTAAGCAGATTTATTACCATATTTTTGGTCAAAATAACTGTGGTAAATTCCTTGATAAAATACCTACTAACTACCTAATTAATAAACTTTTTTCCAGTTGAGATGGGTTTGATTTTAGTACCTGCCCAAGCACAATGTTTCGTTATAGTTTTGTGAATGGTGTGGTTGTGGTTTGTTGTCGAAGACTCGCAGGAATGATAAAATGCTCCACAGGTGCTGCGAGGCAAAGGGGACAAGAAGGCACTGACATTCAATCACGAAAGACCGGTTCTATTTAGCCTTGCACAAACACATGCCGAAAAATCACACGAAATCACACAAACACATCCCTCTGGGTATGTATACCTTACAATAAATTCAACAATTAATTACAACATATACAAAACAATACATAATCCAAGAAAAAAAAACAGCCGCAGGCACCGAAATTCCTTGTGTTACATACTAGTGATATCGAAACCAACAACCAACACGAGTCGAGTGATTATCGGTTTCATTGAGTACAAGTTTGAGTACACAACCCTAAACAAAACACATAAACAAAGCTGCTTTTTAACCTACCTTAAATCTTGTAGAATGCAACAAAGAAAGCCACGCAACAACAAACAATACACACAAATTCGGTGGAAGTTTTCGTTGTTGGATGCAGGATCAGGATGAATTATCAGCACATTTGTTTGAACACTGGGAATGATATTTTGGATGAATCAAGCAAGTGGTTGGCGCGAGCACACGTATGGTAATTGCCTCGAACGACAATGAAAAATCTAAAGTAGAAAGAAATAACCTTTGGTGGTTCAGAGGTGCGCCCCACAGGAGCAAGCGAGACAAACGGACAAATATCCTGCGTGCGCAACAGGACTTTCAATTTGATTCGTCGCACCAACACGTTTCCACAATATGAAATTCGTATTGATTTACAAATAAACAGTTTATGTAGTCAGAGAGGAACATGCTTTTTGTGGTTGTTTTGCATAGAGAATAATGGACATTATTGGCGGTGTTTGGTGCTTTGTTTTGTTAGGGGTGGTGGTGCGGGGAAATGGAAAAGTAGCATATACTTTTCCCGAGTTTCCCTACAAGGAAACCAACAAAAATGTGAGCGACGTCGACGCTCCTTTGATTGTTAGTTGTCTTTTGCTTTGTACCCGAAATTTGGCTTCAGGATTTTGTTATTAAGGAGGTAACTGACATAGAGGGGGCAGGAACTGTAGGACATTTCAGAAAATCGCCAAATAAAAAGCAACTTCTCTTATTGTTTATGTTATTAAAATTTTAAGAGGAATAGTATAAAAAGTTTAGAAATTTTTGCAAAATCAAAAAGTACATTTCCATCCACTGATTTCCAAGTTTTATAAATTTTACATTATTTTACAGCATAAATTTCTGATAACTAACAAAACTGATTGGGGGATTTAGTAAAAGGGGAGTAAGGGTCGCGGGCCATTTTTTTGTCAAGAATATCTCCTTTAATAAGTACTTTTCGGCTTCTCCAAGGGCTAGGCTATATTTACTGAAGTGTACTTATAACTAGAGGCTCTTTTTTGTATTAAATCACGAGTTTCAAAGCATTTTTTATTTTCATTCATTTTATGTATAAAAACTCATTTTTTCGAGCAAGGAAAAAGATACATTTAATAATAATAAAAATATTCATTTAAATTCACTGTTTCATTCTGCAAAAAAATCATATTATAGTGTTTTTTATCCATTAGACAAAACTCCGTTTTTCAGGATTATCATAAAAATAATTTGTAAATTTTTATCTTATTTTAATCATAAAAGCTTCACTTTTCCTTTGTCCCGAAGCCAAAACTCGGCTACATATAGAACTTCCTAAACCTCACACCCCTACAAAAATTTCCAGGAAATTATGTTTCACGAAGTGGAAATGGCTTGCGAGAGGGGCTGTCAAGGCAGAAGTGGCGTCTCCAAAGTGCTCTGTATAAGACAATGCGTGTCACCATCATGCTATCGTGATTTATATCAACAGGACCAGGTCTAGTTGGTCCAGTATTTCATTACAATTTCCTTGTAATATGTAAATTTTCAATTTCAGTTGGAGGAGGGAGAAGTAGATGTGAGACTGAATTCGTTTAAAGGTTGTTTTATTCAACGATACAATAGATCTCGCCCATGACCTGGCTAACACCAAATATAATTATTAGGTTTAACAATACAACATCTATATTGAAGGAGTATTACATGATAAAATTCTTTGGAATGGAATTTCACATTACATGATTATTGTTATAATATGACGTTTACGGTTTTATAATGTTAATAATAGTAGTAGTATTATTATAAAAGAGAAAAACAAAATGCATACAGACACGTAAACTATGTTAATTTTTTTTAAGACTGAGTTTATTTTATCATGTATTTATTTCTTTCTCTAGACTTTAACATCTGGTTGAACAAAAGATAAATTGAAACAACTTAAGTTACTCGTATTCTTTGAAATTAACAATAAATATAAAAAAATCAGTGCTGTTTTTATTAAGATAGAAGTAAGTTCCAGCTTTATTTGTATGAAATTCGGCAGTTCATCAAAATGCATTTACACAATAAGGAATACCCGTTAGTTTTGGAATATGTTATAGAGTTTCAAAGCAAATAAAGCTGCAAGTAATTAGTATAGTTATAAAAATATCACACAAAAAAATCAAATGTAAGAAAACACATATAGACACACACCGCACCTATAATATTGCTCCTCAATTATTTTCAAGTTTAGTTTCGCTGTGTTAATTTGTTAATAAAAAACACAATATGCGAAATACTTATGTTAAAATACGTATTACATAGATATGGTACAAATAAAAATAAATATTTTCTTTTTTACATAAATTGTGTAAACAGGTAACAATTTATTTACAAATATACAGTGTAAAGTTTTAAAAACAGACTGACACAGCTGAGTAAAATTTAAGTAAATTCTTGTGTCTCTCAAATTGATTGTTTTTGAGGTAAAATTACCTGAACCAAAGTTTTTTAGTCAAAAGAACGAATATTATTACTTGATGAAATTTAGAAATAAAAAAACTTTGACTCAGGTATTTTCCAGTAAATCCAGGGGCGCGATAAGTCAATTTCTATCAGTTAATTTCCACTGTTCTACAGATTTAATTATTGGATTTTTGGAAGTTATCTAGACTAGTGGAAATTAACTACTCTAGTTATGGAAATGAGAGAAACTGGTTACTACTAAACGTACTATTGCTACTCCATCACATGCCCCTCTAACTTTTTTAATAAAAATAAGTTATCTTGTTTTTTTTAAGTAAATCTACTGATTCTACATAGTACGACTTTCTTTAGTACACCGTGGACAAAGTAACTGTAACCTTTTTAACTTAATCCCTTGCCTTAAAAATATGTATGAGTACCGGACCTTTTCCAAAGGATCTAAGTTTAAAATTCTACAAGATTTTAAGCGTGGTTTACTTTATGAAGCAGGTAGCCCCAAAGAAGTAAAATTTTGTGGCAAAAAAATTATGTACATACCTAAATTATTGAAACTGAAATAATTCTGGGTAGGTAACTCTATTTATTACCTAAACGAAAATAGGTCCTATAGTTGCAAAAAATAGTTCATCTGGATGTGAATTTAACGGAATATCCAAAAATATACATTTTACCAGTACTATTCTATGATACTTTCTAAAGACACGAGATTAAGTTGAAAAATCCTAGAGCCACATTGAGATCACCGTGTATAATTACTTATTATTACTTTTTGTATCAATTTTTACAATATTAATTTAACCTACACTGCACTAACATGCACCGTATGATTAGCATCCGTCGCCGGTGATTCGTTGGTCTGATCCCCCGTGGCCATCATCTCAACAAGTTGCTCACCAGCCGGATTATTCTTCACCTTGTGCTTCTTGCTCAAACCAGGCAACTTTGGTAAATGCTTCAGAGCACTTACCGAACCTCGACTGTTTGATTTGCCTTTTTCCATTTCCTCGTGCTCCTCCACAATGGAATCCAATGGTACATCCGTCTGATGTTCATCTTGGATTGGAATGTCATCTATACACAAGACATTTTGTCCATTGTCATATCAAGAAGTATTTATGCTCAATAACACAACTAATAAAAGAAATAGGCTACGATACAGTAGACCATTTAGGAGGAATAAAAATGGAAATTGAGAGGCAAATAAAATAGTTATGTGCGAAAAATCCTGAACAAATCTGTTGTGCTCACCTGGCAACTTTTTCGTCCGGAACGAAGCGTTCGTTATCATTGATTTCGAAACACTGTGACTATGGGAAGGTCTAGGAGTTACCGAAACAGCAGGAGAATGTTGTAAAAGATTTTTAATTGCATTGGCTGCCAACAGCACATCTGAAACACACAAAGACCAGTTAATAGACGAGACAAGATGTTATCCCTAACTAACCGGCGTAGGTTTCATAGCTGGCTCTCTGGGTGATGTCGTGAAGGGCCTGAACAGCCCCAGCTGCACATCGTTCAGCTGCATGATATACAATATGCAGCAGCTCGATGAGAAGTGGACTAGAAACGGAAATTCGTGGCAAGATACTGTGATGTAAACTACTATCGCTAGTTATTGAACTTCTTGCACTACCTGCACTGGTGTACCCTTGCGTTACTAGTCTAGGACCAAAAAACATGCATTGAAAGGAAGTTGGAACATTTTGTTAAGGAGTTTGTACCTAGAAATACCTTTACAAGTATGTTCGATACCCTGCGTGATGACATTAGCTAATTGTTGATTGTATAAGAACACAAGAGCGGTGATAACACGCTGTCTGTTTTGGGCATTTAAACATTCCACTTGGGGCAACGGTCCCCAACTCACTAATTTACTATTGCATTCCTCCCACCGTCGCAGAGAGTTCTCAGCGATAAAAGCCGGTTCTAAGTTGTTGGAATCATGGAAAATTGACGATTGTGCCACACTTGGTATTCGAAACGATAAAGTCCTCGGCTGACCTTTAGAATCAATTACCTACAACAGAATAGAACACAATACAATCGCTTACGCATCACAAGGTTACAACATCAGGTCAAAGGTTTTATTATAATTACCTCTAAATTATATAAACTAACTAATAATGTTTGTACTGATGAATAGGATTTGTCTGATAAATGCAAAAATACAAGTGATGGTATAAACTGCATGGCAAATCGTCGTAATTGTTGCTCTCCTGATCTGTAGAAATCGAACAACTGTCTGCATATTCCTTCCACCAACTAAAACCATTTAAAAGGTTTAACTAAAGCACTGCCAAGTTACATTCTTGATTGCTTCCCGTACATTCTCACCCTTGAATTTGCTGGGCTGGGCAAGGATGTCATACAAGGCGATCATAACTTCATGATTATGTTCTTGTTCCGTTGAGTATGTGTGTATTTCACTTTCGGTCAACGATTCAAACTCCTCCATCCACTCAAACACTAGCGCGTCTGCCATTATTGTCTCCTGTTGAGGTTTTTTTCGATAAGATAAGTTTTCGAGGTTATACCTACTAGTACTAGTTACTGCTAAACTTCTACGTTTCCTTTACACTTAAACTATGGAGTAAATGATAGGCTAGAGCATTATTTACAAACACGTGATGTGATTAAGCCCTCACGGAAAATTAAAAATTATAAACATTTAAGTTTTGCTGTTATGTGAAAATTAATAACATGAGAATCATGAGATGTCAAAATAAATCGCTAATGTCAAATAAAAGTGTTGTCAACTGTAGGAAGTTAATCAAGTGTTGCCAATAGTAGAAATTCTAAACTAAGAGATTAGTTGGAATCAAATTTATACCGTATGAAGAGAGAAATGAATTAAAATACCAATAAATCTTATAATATACATTAAATTTGTTAAAAATTATCACAGAAATAGATTTAATAGAAGAAACAAATTATAAATGGTTAGTAGTTCAAAACCCACTAAATTGAGTAGAAGAGGCGGGATGTTTGAATCTGATTAGTTCAAACTTCACCTCATTAATATGAAGAAAAGTGCAATTTTTAGTTCATTTTCTACTAAAAAGAGAAGGAAAGTGAAAATTTGAGTGTAAATTCATAGAAATATATACATAATTCCATGAGCTAAGTGAAAGATTGTAAATTTATATTTGTCTTAAAAAAAAATATAATCACGTTTTACAATTTCTAGGAAAAGGATGCATATTCTATTTCTACAAGTAATTTAAAATGTACAATTATTTAAGTAATAAACAATTACTTTACCATCGTTCTATAATATATTTTTTTGTATGTTGAAAATTCTTCAATTAAATCGTCTTCCATCATTTTATTTCACAAATATATACTGTCTTATACAAGGAATTGATTATAGATTTAAAATAATTTAATAATTAATAATGATGGGCTAAATTGTAGCGTTGAAAGAGATTCAAAGTGCTTATTTTGTATGGAGAATAAAATATTAAGAGTTTTCGATCAATGACTGAAAGAATGAATGGAAAATTGTAGATGTGTTGGGTTTACAGAGAATTAAAGATAATTACTCAGTAGAGTAAAAAATTTCCTTTGAAATTCCTTGTGTTAATTAATTTTCTTATTATTAAATATTTTTTAAATTTAAATTTTCCGCAAAACGTAACAAACCGAAAATCCCTAAACTTTGTTTACTTCCCACATAACCTCACTTCCCTACTAGTTTTACCAGTTTTTCTTTATATTTTATTATTTACAAATCTTTTGTTGTACAAAGCTGTGCTGTGAGCAAATGAAACTAGTTGCTGTAAGAAAAATCATGTTGAACTATGCGTAACTGTAAATCCACGGTTTTATTATTAAAAATTTCTGGTGTTGTAATTTTGTTAACAATATTCTATTACGTTTATTTATCAAATGATTTCGTTAAAGGCCACATTGAAAAACTAACTAGTGTTAAATTACCTCTAATACAAACTAACAAACACAACAACTACAATGTCTGGTTGATTTTTACTAAAGTGGGTGAAAATTCCCCGCTGAAATATAAATTTAGGAACTTGTTGGAAAATCTACTAAAGGTTAGCAGTGTTAATATAAATTTTAACATAATAATCGACGAGAAGTCTCGGACTATTGCTGAGAAACAAATGTGGGAAGCATCTGGTAAAACCAATAGAACTTTGTTACACAACTTTTATAACCTTGAGGAATGTGCCACGAAAATCAAGGAAATTGTCGATGTTATGACACCACATTTTAGCTCTAAACCTGGTAAATACAGTTTAGTTAAAAAAACATCGAAAATTATTGAGTTGTTTTAGGAACATACTACAGTGGAGCTCTTTTCTATATTTCTCTGGGGCTGTACCAGATAGCCCCCTTGGAACAAGATACGGCCATCCTACTCGACTGTGATTTGTACTTCAAAAAAGACATAACTTTACTCTTCGAGGAATTCAACAAGTACGTACCTAAAGAAAGTTTGTGTGAAGAAATTTCTTTACATTGTTTTCCAGATTCAAACCCACAGCAATGTTCGGTTTGGCCCCAGAATTAACCCCAGTCTACCACCACATCCTCCACACATACAAATCAAAACATAACACAACTTTCGGCGATTACTATCATGAGAACATCATAAGAAAAGGCGCCCCACATCCACGGGGCTTTCAAGGATACAATTCAGGAGTGGTTTTGATAAACTTGAAAAAAATCCGAGAAAATCTCCAGAAATTTCAAAAGGCTGTTTCCAATGAAACCGTACAAGCTTTGACATATAAATACAAGTTTAGGGGGCATTTAGGCGACCAGGATTTCTACACTTTGATCGGATATGAATATCCTAGTTTAATACAGACGATTGCTTGCGGTTTTAATAGGCAGCTATGTACTTGGTGGCGAGATCATGGCTATAGTGATGTGTTTGGGAATTATTTTAAATGTAAGGGGGCTGTGGTTGTGTTGCATGGTAACTGTAACACGAGGATACCTAAGGAGTAGGTAAACAACGCTGTAGTTGTCGTATGTTTTTAGGGACCACCACAGCTGGATTTGTGGATGTTTCTAAAAACTTTCTACCAGATTTTTTTTGTTTGGCAACTTCTACGAAATGTTTCTGGTTAATTTCTTATAGAAATCACCTACAATACTATTTATTAATGTTCAATTTTGAATCTTAAGTTTTATTGGAAGTTAAAAAATCTGTGATCTGTGTGTTTTATTGACAACAAAGTATTATTCAGTATTTTTATATTTTCTAAAGCAGTATTGAATTTATGAGAAAATCACATCTTGCCATTAGCAGTTCCTTGCAATAAATGCTACTATTATAAGGGAATAAATTATTTACGTCCATGCGAGTTGAATTTTTAAAAGGACCAGCGATTTTAATAAAAAATATATGACATAAGCGGTGCAATAAACAAAAATTTATGTAGTTAAAAAACTAGTTGTGATACTATGCAAAATTTGCATTAATGTTTGTTGAAGAATTATTATTGATAGTTGTTTATTTTATTTGTGTAGTATTTTCCTATTAAAACAACATTGAAAGTACAGAATTATTGATTTTATTTTTAACTCACCTGCACCCAGCAACAATATTATAAATGATTTGTGTTCACATTCGTATTGATTCTATGATTATAAAGATATAAACAGATACAGTGTACAAACATTAACAAACTTAGTGTAAAACTTTATAAATAGTAATTCTGTAACAAATTCGTTAAATTTACAGTTTGTAGGCTTGCCTCATCATTAAATCGAAGTAACAATCGTTGTCGATGGACGCACTTATTGCACTGTAATAATTGAGGAACTCTTCCTTTGTAACCTGGAAAAGCCACATTTTTATTTTGGATTTTTTAAGAATAATCAAACACTTACTGTTCCGTCTTTTGTGGCATCTTGTTCGAAATTTCCTAAAAATCTTTTCATAATATTCTCCTCGGTTTCCTCTCCGGAAATATACCGTGGATGTGCCTTAACATTATAAACGTTCTTCAAGTCTTCCACAGTGATGACCCCATCGCTAGTTTTATCCATTTTTTTGAACGCCTCCCCAATAACTTTCATGCGTGACTCAGACATCGGTGGCTATAATAAAATCGATTAATTATTTAAGTAATAATTTGTCACGCTAACCACCCAAACAATTTATTTACCCGGATATGTATGAGGAACTCATCCATGTTCACGCTGCCGCTTCCATCTGTGTCGAATTTTGCAAACATTTCTTTAGCTTCATCATCGCTAAGCTCCAAGCCGATTTCCCTAAGGCCCATAATGAATTCCTCTTGGTTTAGGTTTTTGTTGCCGTCTTCGTCCATTCGGCGAAACATTCGGCCTAGACCTAGGATGCCGTTGGCGCCCCTCGAAAGGCATAGCAGACGTAAACGTTGAATGGGGTCTCCTGAAGCCCCGGCTGCTTGCAGTTCGCGAAGACTTTTTGCTGCCATTTCGGACTCTTGGCGAGATGTTGCGCTTTGTGGTCGGAACATACTGGAATTTTTATGCACATGTGGATTTTGGTGTGAGTCATGTTGCAAATGAGTGCACAAGGTTGAGAAAACGGTAGTGGAAGGAAGGATTGTTTAATATAGTTTTGATGCGAATTTAAGTAGCAGCTTTCGCTTTAGTTGAACAGAAATATTTATTTATGCATGGTACTAAAATAAATGGATATTAAATAATTAGAATTTAGTATTTACTGATCTAGATGAGGTTTGTCTTTAAAATTTATTCGTTGGATTTGGTCATTTTTATTAAAAATAATTTTTTTAAATTTTAATATCATGTATTATTGTAGGCTAGTTTACATATTTTTTACTCAATAACTTATATTTTCAGACAGGAATTTTTGTTCCAGTAATAATAATAATATCAAAATTTTGATTTTTTTAATTGCATAATTTTTTCGAAATGTTATGATATTTTTATTGACCTAATTAAGTAAATGCATCGAAATATGATTTATTAATCCAAGGGAGGAACAACACTAGCATATTCTAATATCGATCTTATTATACATTAGGATGGCACACATAATATTTTTGACTTTTTTCATAATGCATGATTTATTTGCCAGTTTTTATCAAAATATATTCATAATAAATTATTGCGATCATACTTTTTAATTGGTAAAATATATTTTTTTAAATATAATCTAACAATGTCATTTTGTATAAATTTTCAAGTTTATATTAAATCACTGTGAAATTTTATGAGCAAACTATTTTTGCAGCCTTTGAATTATAATCTCTATATGGTTACAATAATTTTTTATGCATGGTGTTTGTAAATAGACAATTAGTAAAAATGAATGTCCAGAAGTCTTTTTTACTGAGATTCGAAGTGATTTTCCAATTTATTTTTTGAAAAATCATTTTTAAAAGCTTATAGATATACTTACTTATAGGTCGTATTTTTATAAATAAGTCTACTTCACATCTAAAGCATGCTTACAATTTTATTTGAAAAAATATTTTTCTACTTACGCAATTTTTTTAGCTGTTCTTTGTAGCAAGTTTCCACTTTACACTGTCGCGTTAATAGGGTGGTACGTTGCGCTATACAAAATTTAATTAAATTCCTAGCTTTGAGTGTGTGTGAATTATATCATCTGGGGACTGCGAAAAAAACGAAATATCGAACAAACACGCACTACAAATCTTCACTCTACTTCATAAAATTACTGCGCTAACTGTTTTAATTAAATTACAAATTAATGGTCGCAAATTATTTATTAATATCCACCGGAAATTCAACCAGGATTTTATCGTATCTAAAGATAACAACACGGAACCTCTACAATACTAATTTTAGTGAGCTGTTGGGTTTGATAGTCGAATACTACTCCCTAATTATTTGTATTGTGCTAAAAAAGCCAGTTTGGAAAACAGTTTTATCATTTATTGATGTTTAAATAATGATAAGTTGGTTGTTGCTTAGTAATGCGTTACAGTAACAACAAAAGGGGTTTCTAGAAGTGTTCAGTCGCAGGAAGTGAAATATTTATTATAGATTATTGTTTGCTATGCAGGAATTGGGACATTATACAACTTGGCGTGCGCCATAAAATAAAACCATAAAACCAGTGAATATTATATTTACATGGAAATTATTTTACTGTTTGTCAACGATGATAAACTTTGTGTTTTTAGTAAATATATTTATTTTATAGTTCACAGTTTCAATTCGTAATAAACCCGATTAATAAGTATGTCAGAGATGGAAAAAAATTCAAATTTAAAATTTTCGCGCAAATAATGAATATGTAACAGTGTGCCCAACTATAAAAAGTTAAATTAACTAACTGTACTTAAAATATAATTATCTAATAAATACTAATGTTACGCATGAAATTCACTATTAAAGCACAATTACTCAAGTAATACAATAGAAAAATTGTTGTTTATGGTAAAATATAAATTAAGTGACATTTGAACTACCCCTTGTTTTAAGAAGAAGCATAGCTGTCAACCGTCAGATTCCGGCGTTTTAACATTACAAACATAAAAAAATTGATTTGACTACCAAAATGAGTGTCGATGTGTTAAGAAAGTGTAAGTAGATTAAACAAACATATAACAAACGATATTTTGGTATATTTGTAATCTATTTTGTAGCCCCTAATCAGGGGAAAGGTGGACGCGATATCGAGAATGGTGCAGAACCTTCAGCCCCCATAACAAAAAAAGGTATTCTTACTTCGTTTAAATCTGGCAAAGCAATGAATATTCCAGATGCCGATGTGGTAAGTTATTCCCTTGTTAAATATGCAAAAACCAAGTTTTCCCTCATCATGTTTTTACAGTTGGGACGCTGCCGGTTCGTTTCGGAATTCGAAAAACTGAACAGAATCGGTGAAGGAACTTATGGAATAGTCTGTAAGTCACTACTATAATCTAATGTACAGGTTGTATTACACCGAGGGTTTCAGATCGGGCCAAAGATTCAATTTCAGACAAGATAGTCGCTTTGAAGAAAGTGCGGATGGATTTGGAACGCGATGGGATTCCAGTGAGCAGTTTAAGAGAAATCCAAGTTTTGCTCAACTGTCGCCATGAGAATATCGTACATTTAAAGGAGGTTGTTGTTGGGCGATCGTTGGAAAGGTAAATGGAATAGATAAGATGTTTTTGTTTTATAACAAAGTTTTTCTTCCAGTATTTTCTTAGCTATGGAGTATTGCGAACAAGATCTCGCTTCGTTACTGGACAACATGCAAGCTCCGTTTACCGAGTCGCAAGTCAAATGTATTATGTTGCAAGTATTACGGGGGCTGCGTTATTTGCACCACAATTTTGTTGTACACAGAGATTTAAAGGTGTCCAATTTATTGATGACTGACAAAGGCTGTGTTAAAATCGGTAATAAAAGTAACAGCTACTTAATTATAGGGTCATTGTCTGTGTTTTTTTTAGCTGACTTTGGTTTGGCTCGATGGTTTGGCGTGCCGCTGAAACCAATGACCCCGCATGTAGTAACATTGTGGTATCGTGCCCCTGAGCTGTTATTACAGGCGCCAATACAAACTACCAGTGTGGATATGTGGGCAGCAGGCTGTATTTTGGGGGAGCTTCTGGGGCATAATCCACTTTTGCCAGGACGTTCCGAAATACAGCAGCTGGAATTGATTGTTGATCTGCTTGGTAGGGTTTTTAATATTTCAAAGGATTAGAGATGAAATCTATTGTTTTTAGGAACTCCTTCGGATGCTATTTGGCCAGGTTTCAGTGATTTGCCTGCTTTGCAAAATTACAGCTTGAAGCAACAGCCCTATAACAACCTCAAACAGCGATTTCCTTGGTTATCGGCTGCTGGTTTAAGATTGTTAAACTTTTTGTTTATGTACGATCCACGTAAAAGAGCCACTGCAGAAGAGTGTTTGCAAAGCAGTTACTTCAAAGAACCCCCATTACGTAAGTAATGCAATATCAAGTTTTATGGACATTTTAATGAACTTTTTTTAATAGCTTGCGATCCAAAATTGATGCCGACATTCCCACAACATAGAAATATTAAAGGCGGTAAGACTTCGGCTTCAGATGCTGCCGGAACTGGAGCAGGGGATCAAACTAATAACTTGCCAGCCATTTCTGATTTGGTAAGCTTTATTGTAAATTTGCTAAACACCACACTAAACTCATTTTTTTGTAGCTTGGTTCTATCGTAAAGAAACGTCGAGTTGAATAGAATAAGCGTAGTTCATTATTTTATACCCCTACGTGTGTTTTGGATATCTTAAGTTGAAGTTATTTTAATTCTAATAAAAAAAGTAAAACCATGTTTTTTTTCATGTAAGCAAATTTGGAACAAATCTGAACTATAAGTACAAAAAAATTGAAAGGTAGTATAATTTAAATTTTGTTACTTGCCATCTATATGTGAATGAGTCAATTAAAATAAGTTAGTGTCATCTTTCGACAAAAGTAAGTACTAAAAGAAACAGAAATCTATAACAATTTATTTATCCTGACATCTATTGCAAAAGAATTCTATAAAAATTTGTAGAAATCACTACACTTAAGTGCAGAATGAAGTTTAGTTATATATTATCTATGATGAAGTTGGAATCGACAATTATGAAAATTCATCATACAATCAACTAAAATATTTTTATCATAAAATTATTGTGAATTTTTTAGTAGTAGTTCATTTGAACTACTCATTAACGTTCTTCTTCTACCACTCACTACTGTCCTGTCCAAGTGGCTGTCAACTTGTCAAACGAATTTTTAAATGTTTGGAAACGTTTTGGAGCGTATTGTAAAAACTATACCTATGTTGTTATAAACTGTTAAAAATAGTGTTAATTTATGTAATTCTGGTGTAGTTTTCAATAGCCTCCCAATGTAATTCATGTGATGGTGTTTCTATACTCCACAATCGAATATTTGGCTCCCTTTTACACCGCATTTTGAGGTTAGCCGCAAAAAAACACCATGCCTGACGGTGAATTAATAGATTTTTCTGTAACTAAACAGAAAATAATCAAAACAGAGTAAGTATCCAAACATATTTTGTCACACAGAGCTATTATAATTTTGCGTTTTTTCCCTAGTGAAATTTTGAGGTTATACGCCAATCAGCGTGATCAGCTGAAGAAAGCTACTTCGAATTACCATGAAGCTAAAAAGAGTTTAGAACAATCCACCTTGGAAATGAATCGCTTAACTATGGATAATGAAAGATTGACCTACACTGTGGAAAATCTGAAAATAAAAAGCAATTCGTTGGAAAAGGAATGCACAGGGTACAGAGAACAAGTCGAGTTTTTAGAGGACAAAATCAATCAAATGGTGATTCAACACCAAGGAAATTGTTCAGAATTACAAATGGAAATCGATATGTATAAGGATTTAAATTCCCCAAAAAAGACTCACAATAAAAACGAGGAAAATCATAAAAAGTTGGAAGAGAAATGCGCGGAATTGGAGAAGCAGCTCGAGGAATTAGCGCAGATTAAAGTTGATAAGGATAAGGAAATCGCTGTGTTGAGAATAAGCAATTTGAAATTAATATGCGAAAATAAAGATGTTGCAAAACTCAGATTACAGAATGACAATTTAAGTAAAGAGGTGGATTTACTGGAAAAGGAGGTAAATTAAACGAGTTTTTTTTAATTAAATTTAAAAATTTCAATATATACTTTTTCAGAATGAAGAAAAAACTGTAAAATTGCAACATCGGGTAGATAAGAGCATTTTGATACGTCATAAAAGTTTATTGGCAGAGAAAACCGATAAAATAGAAGAAATAAGACAACATAATCAAAACCTACAAGAGGAAGTAGAATTACTACAAACCAAATATTACAAATTAAAAACAAATATTACAAAATGTTCTCGAACCGTTGAAGTACAAACCGATATTTCTACTTCTGTAAGCAAGATAAATACAAAGGAGTTTCAGTGCATGAATATGCAATCTGAAGGTGAGAATCCCGAGGACGACAACGCTGATGTGAAGCGAATTTTTGAAGAAATGAAACCCGTGTCTTTGATAACCGAATTCGAGGATTCTTCTTCGGAGGAACAGCACGTAGAAAACAGTCTACCTAAAGTAAATACAGCAGCCCCTTTGAAAGTTATTAAGCAATTCAGGTTCAAAAAGAGAAAACACTTGACACGCAAATTTTTGCCACGTAAAAAACAAGATTCCTTGCTTCAGGCTTTATTAGTGTTGAAAAACGCCAATATTAATTTTACAATATCAAATGTGCCGCCAGTTTGGAGAAAAAAACCATTTTTCAGTTACAACACCAGCAAAGTAGTAAAACGCGAAAAAATCTCCAATTGCGATGAGGTCACCACAGAACGTTTGTCGTGCTTATCAGGATGCGAAGACTCTTCATCTTGTATGTTGTTGAATACCACTCAAGACAAAACTGAAAATCTACTGGGGTTCTTTAACATAAAAACGGAAGATTCCACGTCTAAGTCTTTGGACAATTTCACAGATTGCAGATTAAGGAACCGCGATCCAGCAATCAAAGAGCTGTTGAATAGGTTTCTTAACGAAAAACTACGTAGTAAGGGAAAAGTTTCAGCATCATTGGAGGAAATTGCGAGGAATATGCGAAGGAATTCACTGAAGACAATTTTACCTAGTCCACCAATTACTCCAGTTTCATTCTCAAGTAGTAAAAAGCGTAATATTTTGTTATTTGGAAGTGACTCGGAAATTGACGAAAAAAAACCAGTTATCCAAAAGGTTACTAATACTTTGGAAGCGTCTAGTAAAACTCAAACAACAGAAATAAGAGAGAGTGTTTCATTTAGTGTAAAAGACAAACCAACAAAACAAGATTTTGGACTTGATGAGGGTGAAAATTATGGATCTGAAAGCCCTAATAATTCAGCAACCGTCAACAGTGCAGTTCCTTTAGCATGTAAAGAGAACCCTTATGGAAAAAGGCGTAGAGGAAGACCACGCAAAACACAAAGGCCATTTGAAAGTAATTCAGAAAGCCCCAACAAATGTACAAAAGAGAAAATAAATCACATGGTGACTCGGCGGATGAGTCGCTGTTTGGAAAACAGTTTTGAAATATCGCCCAAGCTAATTTCACCCAAGCCAGTGTCCCCTCAAAGAATCGAAGTAAAACCAACTACAACGGTGACTAAAGAAATTGAGAAATTGACTGAGATTACTGCGAACCTAAGCCCAAAAAATGCATTTAAATGCGCCTCTAGGACGAAAAAAACTAAAATAAAGATCCACCAGAACATAGTTATTCCTGTGGGTAATAAAAAAGTGTACAATTTCATCGATACTGATTGCAAATTAAATAAAAACCAAAATACAATTTTGGAAAATTCTAATAAAATTAATAGAGATTCAATGTTAATATCTCACACGCCGGAAAAGCCTCGACAAATCCAAGAAGAACCTGCTTTAGAGCCCGTTTCTCCTCTTAAATTTGAATATTCGTCGGTTATATCGTTACCGTCTATTAGCCTCGATCCTTCGAAATGCGAGAAAACGCGACCAAAGAAAACTAAAACTGATTCTGTGACTCAACTAAACCAACTAGACTTTGGAATTAGGAAACGCATAGCTCACACACCGAAACCACCGGAAAAGCCTCGAGAAATCCAACATAAATTTCAACCACCTTTAAGTTCTGAGAGTATAAATTTTTCTCCTGATATCCCCGAACTAGAGAAATGTCAAGAAACTCCACCAAAGATTATCCCTTTGCAAAATTTTAAGACTGATTCGGCGCAATTAGACCAGTTGGATTTTAGGATCGCCGTCAGTGACAAACTAGCTCACACACCGAAACCGCCTCTACAATTCCCTGAAAAATTTCAACCTGCTTCAAAATCGCTTGGTGCAATTAAAGTTGAATCTTCGTCGTTACCTTCTGACAGTATCAATTTTTCTCCTGCTAGCCCCGAACCGGAGAGCTATGAGGAAACCCTACCAAGGATTATTCCGTTGCAGAAACCCTGCAAGGTTCCCTTGAGTAAGCATCACAAATTATTTAATCTTCAATTTCGGTTTTTTGTATTTTCGTAGGTAAAGTCGAGATGCTGTTCTCCAAACTTCTCACCTTCTCACACGAGGAAAAAGTGTTGGAAGAAATTGTGATACACTTCCAGTCCCAAGATGTGGATTATATTAGCGAGTAAACAACTGCTTTCGCATCCCTTCACGTTGATTAATTTTTAATTTTTTCAGATGTGTTTTCGCTCGGGTTCGCTTAAACATTTTCGAAAAACCCGATACAAAATTCACACCACCTGCGCCACTACTAACGGAAACTCAGAGAGTATTTCTGGGTTTTCTGTCGCGGCTGGAGAATATTATGCCGGGGATGTTCGATAGTTTTCTGCGTCTAGTTGAAGTTAATTTGTTGGGGAATAATGTGAAGTTAACTGAACTGACGGCGGTAATTCGTCTATACACAGCTATATGCAAACTAAAGAAAAACATTAACAAAGTGCGACAACTTTGTTGTAATGCTTTTTATTTCATGGGTAATTTGGCTGTTCCGTTGTTTTTTACGATTTTGACGTCGTGGATTGAGGTGATACCTCGCAACGATTCAGTTGAAGGTAACTTTAGTTTTAATCTTAAACTCCTCTAATTTTGATTTATTTCCAGAAAATCTTCTGGTTAAAGTCTTGGTCCAGTTGGTTCACTTAAAAGATTGTAATACGCCAGGGTACAACCTTCTAGCTTTAAGGGACTTACTGCATCAATACTACGGCTACAGTAAGGAACGAACAAGTTCCGATGTACTTTTCAGTGAACTGTTAGCAAATTATTTCAGTAAGTTTCGAAATGTAACTGTAGGAGTTCATGCAAAGTTTGTGATTTTTTCCAGAGAATCCTGTGAGGCCATCAGACTTTCCACTTCTAGTCTTCTGTAAAAACCATCCAACGAAATGGGTTTTTAATAAAATTAAGGAATGTTTGATGCCACAGATTCCCAAAATTAGTTGTGACAATTTCAAAGCGACTGTGATTATTTTACTTGGTAGTATTTGTAGCCAGTTTGATGGGGCTGTTGAATATGATTTGAACGTTTTAAATGAATTTAACGTTTGGTTAGATAATATTGGTAAGTGTTTTATTTATTCGATTAAAGAGAAAATAATTCTTATAAGAGTTTTTTATAGATGTTACAGATGAAGTGGTGGAGAGAAGTATTGATTTAGTCAAGAACCGATTGGATTTACATCAAAATTGTAAATCAGGTTTTTAAGAAAATTATTTTAATTTTTTATGACCTGTGACGAATTTTTTTTTAATAAATTATGATTGATTGATTCCGGTATCTTTATCATCAGTATTTAATACATTCATTTACACCTTATTACCGAATAATAATCCATTCTCTATTAGGAAAAAAATATTTTATTTAACAGATTTAAATAAATAAAACTTAAATATTTACAAGGTTCTTAAATTTGTTAAAATTGAATTACATGGGCAGTTTCATAACGCATTCAAATAAAATTTCCAAATACAATAAGTAAAATAAAATGCATAATTCATCTAGTTCCTTTCTTTGTTCTTATCATTATCCCTAATCTAATCAATTCGCATTAATAGCCGGTCCCAATCGCTTATGCTCCATCGGATTATCCGGACCAACATTCCGAATTCTTCCTTCCAAATTTTCCACATAAACATCAGCTGTTAATTCCTCTACCGATATCTCCTTATCGGCTTTCGCTTTTTTCGTTGCCTCATCCACTTCCACTCGAATCTCTCCTTCTAATTTTTTCAAATCCTCCGCCGAAACCAAGTTGGAGGACGTGATTTTCTCTTTGAAGGAGGTTATTGGATCTCTGGTTTGGCGAACCTCTTGAATTTCGTCACGGGTGCGGTAACTCGTGCCTGGATCGGACATTGAGTGGCCTGAGTATCTGAAAATTAAAAAAATTAATGCATAAGCGATATTCCTTACTTGTAAAAAAAGTTTTGCAATTTAAGATGGGAACTGATTATTAAAGTTTCAGTTTGCTCGGAAATTAAATCCTTAACGGGCTTATCTACGTAATTACCTATACGTAGTGGCTTCGAGTAGAATGGGCCCCTTTCCAGTGGCACAGTGATTTACGGCATATCTCGCCGCCTCCCTCATCGCCAGCACATCCATTCCATCGACCCAAATACCAGGCACATAGTCCCCTCTTGTATAATACTGCGTACTAGCCGACGATCTCTCCGAGCTGGTTCCCATACCATACCCGTTATTTTCACACACAAATATGCACGGTAGACTCCAGAGTTTGGCCATGTTGTACACCTCAAACAGTTGCCCTTGGTTGGCAGCGCCATCCCCGTACAAGCTCACACAAACCCCATCAGTTCCCTTGTACTTAGCAGCGAGGGCAATTCCAACGCCCAGTGGGACTTGTGCCCCAACAATTCCGTTGCCTCCGTAGAAGTTCTCGGTGTACATGTGCATGGAGCCGCCTTTGCCACGGGAAGTGCCGCTTTGTCTGCCGGTGAGTTCGGCGAGGACACCAAGTGGAGGCACTCCCATGATGTATGTCCATCCATGAGCACGATATGCGGTGATTACGGCGTCGTGGGGACGAAGGGCGGCTTTGATTCCTACAGCCACAGCTTCCTAAAAGAATATTTTTCAATAAGCTCCATGGATAACTTCTGCGACATACCTGGCCTGAGTAAAGATGACAAAACCCTCGGATGATTTTGTCTTTATATAAATTACCAGCGGATGTTTCTAAACGTCGTATGGTGTGCATTTGCGTGTAATATTTAATGGCATCTTCCTTAGTTAATGTTACAGTGGTCGAAGGTGAGTCCTCTAGTTTGTGAAGACGATAAGGCTGTTAAAAACACATACTCAACATCTAGAATTTAGATTACTAATCGTTTTTTACCTTGGTTTCAAAAGTAGCCTCAGTTGCATAGTTTTTAGACAACAGCCCCAGAGCTTTCTAAAAGAAAAAAAAACAATTAACCTCAAAAATTATATAACAAATGCACTAAGCATGTAATTATCATATTGGAATTCATCTTCAATTTTCCTTTACATTTACAATGCTGCTGGCGTATCTTTTCGACATGTTGTCAGGTATTTGACACTTTTACTCTGTTTCCTTGGAAATATAAAGTCACCTTGCGCCTTAATCCCCCGCAAAATTCAAAAAACTAGAAAAATCTAATCAATAAAATCTGATACTCACATTTTGTTGTTGAAGTCCACGACTGCAAACTGCACGTACGCACCCCGGCAACATCTTGGTGCAGTTTCTGTTTCAATATTCTTTACTTAGGCCAGAAGGAATTGAAATAAATCAAGTTTAGTGTCCTTTGTCGAATTTGTGGTTAGTGAAAGGTCATTTCATGATCAGCTGCCATGTGTACTGTTACGTCACAAACGCATGCTCTCACTTGCACTTGGTGCAAAGATGGTGTGCTACGGAAAAGGACGGAAAATGTGTGTAGGAGATGTTTTATCTCAACAATCGGAACAGTTACAGGGTGAAGTAAAATGATTTTTGAGAACAAGTGATTGGAAAAAAATTAATGCTTTTTTCGCATAGCAGGATAGTTTCTATAATTGAAAGTTCAGTTATATAAGCTACACGTCCCCCTCAAATTATGCAATTTAGATACTTAATTGGCGAATTACTTATTGCTCCATCTGTCCTTTAATAGAATAACTAAAACTAAATTATCATCATTACAGGTTTCTACAATATGTAGTTTATATTTAGCTTAAGAGATGGCTCTATTTTTTTGTAATGGATGCATGAATCAAGAGATGGCGTAACTATCTACATATCGGTCGGTATTTAAAGTGCATCTCTGTTTAAAGTTTGCATAAATTTTAAACGTAGTTTGGAGGGTATTCTATGGTAGTTTGTGAAGAGTTGTTTAGTATTAAAAACGTGAGAGGATATTAATGTTGTAAATTCTCGAAAGTTTATTAGTTACCGCGACTAAAAGCGTCCATAATTTTTTTCTTGTTTTT
Organism: Pediacus dermestoides; assembly: GCA_963942485.1. Taxonomy (NCBI): domain Eukaryota; kingdom Metazoa; phylum Arthropoda; class Insecta; order Coleoptera; family Cucujidae; genus Pediacus; species Pediacus dermestoides. The sequence goes on along the minus strand of OZ012627.1, from coordinate 30,106,034 downwards.
TGGAAATATCTTCGTTTTAGTAAATCAGACGGTGAAAATAGTTATTACCAATCTTGTAGGAAATGAAATTACGAACAAATTTTGTTTAAACGGTTTTTTCGTAGACTTAATGGTTTCTGAGTTATTGCGGTACAAAGTGACTAATTCTCATTCTCTTACTACCTTTTTTTCTTGTTTTTTGGAAATATCTTCGTTTTGGAAAATCATACGGTGAAAATAGTTATTACCAATCATGTAGGAAATGAAATTATGAACAAATTTTGTTAAAACGGTTTTATCGTCGACTCAATGGTTTCCGAGTTATTGCGGCGCAAAGTGAGGGTAATTCTCATTCTCTTACTACCTATACATTTTTTTTTCTTATTTTTTAGAAATATTTTCGTTTTGGTAGGTCTTACGGTGAAAATAGTTATTACCAATCTTGTAGGAAATGAAATTACGAACAAATTTTGTTTAAACGGTTTTTTCTTAGACTTAATGGTTTCTGAGTTATTGCGGTACAAAGTGACTAAAGCTCATTCTCTTACTACCTTTTTTTCTTGTTTTTTGGAAATATCTTCGTTTTGGAAAATCATACGGTGAAAATAGCTATTACCAATCTTGTAGAAAATGAAATTATGAACAAATTTTGTTAAAACGGTTTTTACTACCTGATCAAATAAATTCTTTCTCACCAGGTGACACTTTTTATGGGTTCCTCCTCAAGCGCCAGTTCTACAAGCTGTCGATTTTTTATTTTAAATTGCGTCCCTCGTTTCGTTTTTGTATTTTCTGCAACGGAATTTGAAAAATTTTCCCCTTCTGTGTTTAAGACTCTAAAACAATATTTTATTTGAAAAATATAATGCATTTCCAATTTCCAGTAACTATTTTTTTCACCCGGAAATGCCACAGATTAGATAATAAAATAGTGCAGACTACGCAGGTATGAAAATCTCTTATGAATATCTGTCTCCGGTTGAGTTATTATTATCGATAATTGAACGTGGGTGCTTAATTTTATTGCGGAAATTGTAACAAAAAAAAATTGTTAAGAAAAATATATTTTCGTCACTGAGAAAATGAATACTGGAACCCCACCTGGTGGACAACTATACTTGTATATGGCATATCTTGGAACCCGATATCGGGGCAGAAATTCAACTAGTGCAGTGGACATAAAAGAATCTTGGGCCAGTTTATGTCGAGCATTAAATAATCTACCAGGATTTACACACAGCTTAGAGGGTTGGAAAAAAGTATTAGAACAAAAACAAACCATTTACAAAACTAACTATTTAACTTTTCTAGATATTCAGTGCTTGGCGTAACCACATCCAAACAAAGAAACAGAGAATCGATCTCGCTAACCGCCACCCAGAGTGTAGTTCACATCAACCACGGGCTTTGAGCACTCTTGAAATTGAAGCACTCCATTACTTTAAGGAGGTAACCGTGATGGGAGAAAAGTTGAAGCTTAGAGTAACACCGAAGGCCGCTATTCCCACCGGTGAACTGGCACCAAACAGCGAATCAGAGAAGCAAAATTTGAGTAGGAATTCTCTACCACAAATAATCAGTGCGAATATTACAGCACCAGGCAGTGAAATCGAAACACAAGTTTTGAATATTAATCCGAATAATGCTGGACCACATATAAAAATCGAGCCTATTACTACTATTTCGAAATCAAATTTGGAGGCGCCAACCACGGAAATTTTGAAAAATTGTGTTGATTACAGTGACAGGTACATGCGAAGGAGACAGGAAAAAATCAATAATTATCATGCGAGAAGATACATGAAATCTTTGCGTTATAAGTACATGAAAATGAACCACAAATTAGCAAAGGAAAAGTTACGGTTCAAAATTGAGCGATTCGTGTTTTTGCACCGCCCTTTTGAGTTCAATTTGGAGGTTTAACTAATTATAAAAGTACATACATATAAGTAGCATTAATTATTACACAAGGCGGAATAATTTATAAATTTTAAATAAATAAAAAAATAGATTATAATTAATATACGTTTGTGTACAAAAATCTGGTAATGGTACAAAAAACAACTAAATTTATTTCATAATTTCAACTTCATTGTAAAAATCATAAAATATGTAAAAAGTACCTAAATACAAATAAAATGTATACTTTACAAATGTGTTTTATTTAATACAAGAGGAATCTAGAAGTACAGAGGCTCCGGCCGCAAACCCAATAAATTTTGAAATGGGCACCTTAAACAATGAAAATTGTTCTCGAAAACCACAAGTTTTAATTGTTTGTTTTAATGATGATATGATATGATATATAATCATTTTTGGTATAAATTCAACAATGTTTCAACCTTTTTTTTTCAGTTTTATCTCTTATATTGCACAACCGTTTTATTGGATACAAATATTTTTAACGTATATTTGATCATTCCTATTATCAAACACACGCAATATTTGAACTGGGGAAATACCGCAGATTAGATAGACATAATTGAAATAGATGTACCTACTTTATAAAAAAAACGCTACGCAGTCGCCGTTAAACAGAACTTTCCAGTGTAAAGTACTATAGTATCTAAAAATCTAAAACTTTTTGCATTAATATTAATTTCCCTGAAAAATGAGTATACCTAACGACCGATCAATATATACAACATATCATCAATTCGATATGTACTGCAAATATCTTGACCAGAAATATCGGAGCCGAAATTTTAATATAACGAAAGAGGATGTGGAAAAAGAGTGGGACAACTTGTGTAAGAAACTAAATAAAACTAAAAATGGACCCGTTTTAACCACGGAACAATGGACAAAAGTACTACATAAGGAAAATCGCCATTTACCAAACTAATTTCTTTCTGTTTACAGCGTTTTACCACTTGGAAAAGCAGAATTCGTATAAAGCAGCATCGCATTGAACTTGGAAACGATTCCAGGTCACTAAACAAATTCGCAATTCTAGCTCTTAATTATTTCGAATATTTAAGTGTGAATGGGCAGCGGTTAAAGCGCCATCAGCCTCATCAACCTCAACCCCGTACAGTTACTACTACTTTTTACGTACGTGATACAGCATCTGAAGCGAACCGCAGTAGCATTGAAGCAAATTTGAGTGATGCTTCTCCTAGTACTTCCACAGCTGAAACGAATGTACCAACAAAAATCCAAGATGAAGAATTAGATAATAAATTGCCTGTTGGTGGCGATTCAATGCCTGTGGAAATAAATAACAAGGTCAGTGTTATCTGCGAAGAAACGGATTTTCCAAAGGAAGACATCGAATCTGGTGATAACACCAGGGAAGAAAAAACTGGTAAATGTCGTGTAAAGAGGTTGAACAAAAGTTTACATAGTGTTTACATGGAAAAAAACTTAAGTTTGGCTTATGCAGAGTTGAATTTTGAAATTAGCAAATTTAAGTTCTTTTGTCAGGAATAAATTTAATCTATGATTGTAAATTGTAATAAATACCGTTTTTTCTGTATAATTTTATTTAATAAAGATACAAATGAATCATAAATTTATATGAGACCGGTAAAACATATTACAAATAATAAATAAAATATTAAAAGACAAATAGTTTTGTCAAGTTAAGAGCGTGGAATAATTTTTCTTATAAAATAGAAGAACAGTCTTAAAAACAATTTATCCCAGTAGAAAAATGTCCGAAGAATTCAAGAGTTATAAATCAGAAGAATCCATTCTGTTTAACGATTTAAAATGGACATCTCGTATAAATGTTGAAACTTAACATTGTAAAAATGTTTTAATAAAGAGATCTCAATCAACTTTCTGCAAGCTCGGAACATCACAGTTCGTTTCACTATCACCAACCCCAGCCTCCTCTTTTTTAGCTAAAGCATTAGCTTTACAATCCTCATTATCCGTGGTTAGCAATGTAGAATGCACATTTCCATTTTCCATGTTGTTTGCTATTTTTTCTACGGCATTTTCACCATCAACCGCATTCATAGTTACCGCTTTCTCTACATCTGCTTTGGGTTTCCTTTGGAAACAAACAAACTAATGGGAGAGTTGAATAGATAATGCACAACTTACTTTCCGAAAGATTCACCTTCCTCTATGGTTTCCGGTAGTTTTTTGTTAAGGGTTTCCGGTAAGACTAGAGACATAATCCCGCCGATTAAAGCCAAGGCGCCGAAGATTATCAACGGTAGAGGGTTCCAGATTTTCGTCTAAATCACAACAAAAATAAAAATGCTTTGTTTGGTATAAATTTAAAGTGTTTTACCAGAATATTTATATAAGGAGCAATGATAGAGCCGACGCGGGCGCAAGTAGAGCCAGCTCCCAAACCTGCGTTTCGGATCACCGTAGGGAACTGCTCTGTTGAAAAAATATACACAGCTCCATAACTAGCAGTTATGGATAGTTTTCCAATCATAGCCAAAGTTACTTGTAGCCATTCCAAGTCTGAAAAAATTTTGGGTGTTAATAGGAGGTGAGTTAATTACAGCATTTATTTATTACCTTTTGGTACAGCTACAGTTAACAGTAGCGCTACTCCGGCGACAATCATACAACCACACATAATTAGTTTACGCCCCCAACGATTTAAGGTGAAAATCAGGAAGAGATACGCGGGAATTTCCACAGCGCCTGATATGACAAAGTTTAAATATGGATTCCCTGCCAGGTTGTTTGTGTTCCAAGACAAACCGTAGTAAGTGATGTTGTTGGCAAACCTATAAAGAACTCCAAACTGCTTAGATGATGGTTTTAATTATTTAATTGGTTTTAATTACCAATCATAAAATATTATAAGTGAACGTTTTCTCAAATTGGAATGTTTGAAAATATCTAATACTGTTGCTTGTTTTTGAGTACCATCGTCCACTGGCTTTTCGGTTATTAATAGAGAATCCAGCTCCTCATCAGTGATGGTGACTTTGTTTTCCTTGGCAGCTTTTTGTATCAGTTCTTTTGCCTCAGGTATGCGATTTTTCGTTATCAACCAACGGGCGGATTCCGGGATAAACCTAAGAAAATACGTCCATAAAAAATCTAGATTTTATGACTGTAACGGTGTTTTATTTCTTATAAACTAACCACCAATAACAAAGAAAAACTAATCCAGGTGCAGTCAACGCAAACTGCAACCCGCGCCACTCAGTGAATTCCAAAGCCAATAGAGCCGTCAACATGTACCCGCCCGAGAAGAACATATGACAAACAGTACCAGCTATGAGCCGTTTAGATGGTCCCACCATTTCCAAAGCTGCAACAATAATCTCTCATAAAAATTCGCTAAAATTATCACGATTTACAAACCTATCACGTAGGCTACAAGAAAAACTCCGGAAGTTGTAGCGCCTACTACAAATCGAAATATCGTAAACAACCAAAAATTAGGTACGAAACTGGCTAACAGACCCGAAGCCACTTGAATTGCCAGCGAAATAATGAAGATTATCTTCCGGCCATATCTGCAAAAAATTTAGGTAACTTCTGCAAAGTAGTGTTTGAATTTGAAAACCTGTCCGAGAGCTCGCCGAAAACGATGGAACCTACCATCACCCCAAACATGAACAAAGCGTTGCCCGTTGCTATCATATAGGCCCTCTCACATGTTAACTGCCACTAAAAATAAAACAAGAAAAAAATTACAAATTGTGAAAAAGTCATCCATTAAATATTATCTATTCAATATTTATACAAAAACATTAAGAACTCATATAGGACAAAATTTTTAAACAAGTTTTTTACGTTTATTTGTCTAGAAATAAAATGTAAATTCCGATTACATCTCAAGCATATTTTTTGTTTTTCATAATAATACGCATTTTTGAACCACCCGGTATATGCACTTGTTATCATTGGTTCAAAACACCACCAACAGATGGCGCCACCAAGCCTCCGAACTCACCTCCACCACGGCTGTGGATCCGTACATTGAAGTATCATACACAAAACCCTGACAATTTTGCGTTTGATTTTCCACCAGCATTTTACATGACGAGTAAACATTATTCAAGGGATCGCGTGGTATCCATTTAGTAAATTCCTCATCGCTAAGTTGGTAGGTTGCATTTGGTAGTTCAAATGGCAATTGACATCTGAAAAAAAGTACATTTTGAACTAATTTAGTGGATGAAGTAGAAAAGTTAACCTTAGTTTATCTTGACTTGATAAACAACAATGTTTTATTATTTATTTTTGTGATTAAGTGCAGACAATACGTTGTATTTGTTTAGTCCAAACGATAAATTACAATGTATTATATAGTAATACGAGAGCAACGCACCAATGACCTTCCGGCTGTGTCTGAAGTTGTACGAAACGCGTACAATTCCAATGTTTACAATACTTGGCTCAACGCACTTTTCAATGAGGTAAACACTGATACAGCTAGAAAACGCTTTTAGTACATCATGATATTGTAGGTTACATTCCAAATAATTATCCTGTTGTCGGCTTTTATGTTCATATGTTTGGGGGTGCCCCTCGCATACTGCGTTGCCTCTGCTCCCATAGTTTTAGTCATGATGTACGTTTTAATTTATGGTACAGTAACCATGAAGTCTGCAGAAGTTATGTATGACAAAAAACCTCTGCAGAGTTGGGTAGCTGAGGCGTACGAACCGTTTTTCTTCACCAAAACCCCGGCGAATTGTTGGTATAGAATAGTGACTGAAAACGAATTGGTTGCTGAAGGAATCAAACTGGAAACGTTGCAAAGAAAGGTATTTATTTACAAAAGTTTTACAACGTCGCTGTACAATTATTTTCCACAGATGATTTATTGTACTGCACCGCCCATTTCGTGTATTTATCCACAAACTCACAACTCCAATTGTTATTGTCCAGGAATACGTTTTCCGTATCAGTTAGTGCATGTAAAATACCATCGTCTAACCGCACCAAATAATTTCCTTCGAGATTAAACTCTTCCGCAATTGTCAACTTCTTCAACGAGTCACGATGAATTTTCGATATATTGTTGTGATGCAACAATAATTTTTGCACGTAATAAACACCCTGGAAAACACGAGCTTGTAAACTTTGCAACCAATTATTACTCAAGTCTATCAGAGAATTTCTGTCGGATGCCACAATATTTCCTAAGGGAACCCCAAAAAACCCATCTTGGATTTTTTTAAAGTCATTATAGTTCAAGTAGAGTACTCGCAGGTTTTCCGTGCGATTGAATATATCGTTTGAGATGGTCTGCAGGGAATTACGGCTTAAATCCAAGGTTTCCAACCAAGTTAAGTTATGGAAGGCATTCGGTGTGATCTGATGAATCTGGTTTGCGCTTAGCGAAATTTTAACCACTGGTAAATTACTGAAAACCCCTTCAGGAACAATTTGAATGTCATTCAGATTCAAGTTAATCACTCGAAGACGCGGCAGGTTGAAAAATGCACCTTTTTGTAAGGTTTCTATACTGTTGTTCCGAAAAACTATATATTTTAATTCGAGTAGATTTGCAAAGGTGCCTTCTAACAGTTCGGGGATTGTTTGCTCTTCTGCTATTATTTCCGTCGCGTTGATTTCATTTTCAACAGTGTCGGCACTGAGTAATCCTACTTGATAACTACCTCTGAACACTTTGATTCTAATGTCTTGGAAATGTTGGGATGAGTTGAGATGCAGAAAATTCAACAGGCAAAATAAAAACGTGATTTGGTACAACATGATTAGTCGCGAATTGCTTTGAAACTGATCTGTGACATCCGTTCTTGTTTATGGATAATGTTATCTGGGATTGGCCAATTAAATGCATGATATTTCCAGAAGTATAATGGTTTTGTAATGTAATAAATAAGGACGCAAAATGCGTACTTCATTTAGATATTAGTGACTAAGAGAAATACGTAAATAAATTAAATATTTATCTAAAAATGAGGTCAAGAGTAATAATAATGTGTGGTACCAAATTATTTTATTATTATTAAAATAACTCCCGAAATAAGACTTAAAAACGTATTTGTTTATTTGGTATACTTCATAATAACTTGTAATAAACCTTTTTTCCTAGAATTAATTTCACTATCTAAATTTGATAACCTTTGAAAAGGTTCAAGAAATTTTTACAGTCTGTAAAAACACTTAAGCCATTTGGTAATGTTTACATATTTTACAAATTTCGACTATTGATTTGACGAGAAATAAAACATGTCTTCAATCTTAATAAACATTTTCCTAATTAATTGGTTATTTATTTAGGTATTTATTCATTATATTTGTTTCAGATAATAACCTGCGTTATCGGTTAAATTAAATTCTAAAAATAAAAGTATTGTAAATACGACGTTATTTTCCTTATTTTAGAAATACAATGATAAGATATTTGTTGATTTTATATTAGAAAGTATAATTTAGTAAGATTATTACTGAAATCATAAAAAGCTTAGTGAAGTAATTGTTTTTAAAATATAATTTTCCAGATATTGTTCTGAAAAGTAGAAAAGAATGTTAGTACAGTAAACAGGGAGTTGAAATAGACTTTTTTACCCTACAGCCAATTTTTGCAGAATCTTGTAAGTTTAAAACTGAGTTTTTGTATTCGTAGACCCCGCCGTTCCTTCATCAGCCCTTAATTAAAGTTGATTTATTTATTTATGAAATATGTCACTTCTTTCCTATTAGATTTCCAAAAAAAAAGCATCAGCACAAAGTAGTAGAGAAAAATATTTCCTATAACTTTTCTTTTAAATTTTTATCGATATTTAAAAAGTTATTCTACAAATAAGTTGAACATTATTGGGAAATTTTTCTCTAGTTATGTACTACTTACTACTCTTACCCCAAAATTGTCAACTTATTTGTTGAATAACTTTTTAAATATCGACAACATCAAATAAAGTTTAAAAGATAAGTTGTAGGAAATATTTTTCTCTACTTTGTGCTGATGTTCTTTTTTCGGAAATCTAATAGGAAAAAAGTTATTTAATAAATAAAAAAATCTATTTTAATTAAGGGCTGGTAAAGAAACGGCGGGGTCTACGAATACAAAAACTCAGTTTTAAACTTAACCATATTTACTGTGCTAATGAGAAAATATTAGTTTTGAACCTTTATAAAAACCCGATTTTTAAAATTTTTCTTTTGAAATTTATTAGTAATAAGTTATTTATAGTCTAAAGATTCACCGGAAATGCTATGTCTTATCAACGCACCATTACATAGCATTTATCTTATCTATATCTAAATCTTCATATACAAGTGGTGGAATATTTCACCAGATCTTGGAATAAATGTTACAAATTCCTATAAAATTTCCTGCAAAACCCTGCGAGTGAATTCGCCTTTCTCCTCTACTTTTCCTAATTTCCTAAATTAAAAATTTTTAGATTTTCTTGGTTCCGATTTTTAAATCTCTAGTTTTCTTAATTGAATCTAGAACCAAAACTTGCTTGAACTGTATTATTTTCAAAATATACATACTTATTACAAGTAAACCTTTCGTTTAAATATCCACACAACAAATTGACGAAATTTTCATTTTTCGCCAGATTATTGGTACTGTTGCAGTCATGAGGCACTTTGCAAAAGAAGACTGGGGGTGGCTATTTCGATTAGCCGTAGACAGCAGGTCAGTACTAAGACCAAACAACCCAGAGAAGTTTTACGAATTTTTTTACAGGTATCGTCGAAAAGGTGTCGGTTTGAAGCTAACTGAAACCGTGAAGACTTGGTGCCGAGAAAACCACTATAATAACTTGGAATTGGCGATGTCCGAGTGCCAAGAGGGGGCCAGGCAACTGTTTAATGATGCTGGGTACGGAAAAGTGGTTTTAGTGGAGTAATAGATGATATTGTGTTGTTTGTAGATTTGAAGTGAAGCAGCTGTACCACAAGAAAATATTCACCGGTGCCTTTACTTTGCAAATGTTCCAATTGAGGTGCGAAGTTAGATCTACGTTTTAGGAGTTAGATCTTTTATTATACAGTTTTTAGTATGGACAAAACTTTTCTACTTTTTAAAAAATACTTTTTAATGATCTGAAACTTTTTAATCATCATGCTCTACACTTTTTATGTTTAGATTTATTTGGTATTATGTACCACTCTGTATATTTCGAAAAACTACTATACTTCAGCAAATAATTTTATCTATTACATTTTTTTAATAAAGTGTTAGCTATCTTTGGTCTCTTACCTGTATTTTGGTTCCGCTATAAGAAAAACGTTTCCTAATTTGTGAAAGGCACATAGAATGGCTGGAAGGCAGAGTAGAAAATAAATGCGCTTTTGATATCGCCCAAAGTCGCCCAACTTTGGAATGACATCGTCATAACCCATGGTGTTTCAACTACAACAAAACAAACAGATTAATGGTGAGATGTGTTAATAAGAAATTTGTGAGTTAAGCATTGTAAAACGGGTCAAGGGTCATTAAGGCGGAAAAAATTATAAGCGCGCTGCAAAGCCACGATTTAAATTAAATTATTTTCTATGGTTGTGTTTTATTACTTAATAAAAGATGTAATAAAAGCTTTACAACAACTCGTAACTAACCTATTTTTCCAAAAACCTGCTTGAATTTACCGCCGTTTGCACCCGGTGTCCCCCTTGGCAACCCTTTGCAGGTTACACCCGGTTTTCCCTGAATATCCACCCGTCTTCCTTTGGAAATGCACTCTCTTCCACTGCACCATAAACTAGTTGGTACACGTTTACTTTGTACGTTATCACACGATAAATGTACTACACAAACAGCAACAAACTAACCGATTGTATCAATGAGCTTCAAAACATGCGTTTATTCTAATTTGGGGATTGAATGCAACCAGATGAGTGGGTAACGGTTGCACACCTTGTAGAATGGCTGGTATTTGTCTGGGCGACTGGGCAGAGCACACCATATCGTAAGGGCATGCGTATACTTGTTTTGGCACGTTGGAAAAATCGGTCAATTTTTCACACAATCAACTAGAAAAAATCTAGTGTGCTTTGGAGTAAATTCAGTTTTTATCTGAGATACCTTCAGAGGGTTACTTGATTTTATGTTGTTAGTTTTATGATAAGATTCAGTGGCGTACTGGCGTACTGTAATATTTATTGGTTATTGCCTTTTAAGATTTTTTTAACGGATTTGAAAAAAATTTCAAGGTAAGAAATCGATGTAAAATTTCAAAAATTGTAATTTACATCGACAAAATTTTACTTATTTAAGTACATAACATTCGAATTTTTTAGGATTTTATGCATAATTAGGACGAAATAAGGGATATTTCCCTCCAAATTTTCAAAAAAAATTGCAGCGCAAATCTGTGTAGTTTTTTTTAGTCTCCTAAAAAAAATTTAGTTGCGTCACTGATACGAATAAATTCACTGCTCCGGGACCTATCCTAAAATTATTTCCATTGGATAAAATCAATCATTACAATAATCTACTGCGTCGCCTGTATAATCCGGTTTTATAACATCAAAAAATTATTCCAATGCAAAAACATTTAAATAAATGAACTCTACGCGCCTAAACACAATTAATGCAGATATCTACTTAACCTACACACTCAGCTTCGTGCAACTACCAATAGATGTCTCGCTTATCGAATCGACTGACTTGTCAAACGTGACATGGAAATTTAACTCTTATTTTACGTGGGGTTTGCGATAAAATTCCCAACGCGGCCTGCGCTTGTATATCGGTGGAAATTCTATTGATTTGTGACGAATACTCTGCAATGGTGAACAATTTCCAGGGTGGTTTTTTAACTAACTAGCACAGGATAACTGTACACGAGGGCAACGTACACGAATTTATTATAAATGGTTTGCTAGCAGAAATTGGCAGTAGGAAAACAGGTAGGGAAATCTGTGTTTATTTCATTCGGAAAAGTGCTAGTAGTTGTTTCCTGTAATAAATAACAAGCAGAAAAAGTGGTTTGTTGTAAGTGTGAGGATGTAGTGGGAGGGTTTTGTATTATAAAGTGGAAGATTGTCGTTGTTAAAACGTGGAGTTCTTGGAAAAGTGTTGTGTGTTTGTGAATTAGTTAAGTAGGGTTTTTGAAAGACCCTCAGAATCTTAAACTTTAGTAGGTCAGTAGTTACAAAATATTGTTGAATGAAATTTTAGGATGACTGTTTGGGCCAAAAATTTCCGAAAAGAGCACGGTTTTGCTTCTAACAGTTTTTTAATTAGGTCTTTCTATTTCTTTTCTGTAAAGGTGGAAATGTCTGCGGCTGGGACTCCATCGACTGACCCTTGGGTAATCTTGGCTCGTGAAAGGGCTCGCTACGAGGAACAGTTCAAATCCTTGAAACCAATCAATGGGATCGTGACCGGTGACCAAGCGAAAGGCTTCTTACTACAATCCCAACTACCACCACTAGTGTTAGGACAAATATGGTACTTAGACGAAAAACCCTTTGGATTTAAGAAATTATTGTTTGTGTTTTTTTTTGTAGGGCTTTGGCAGACACAGACGCCGATGGCAAAATGAACATATACGAATTTTCCATAGCATGCAAACTGATAAACTTGAAACTGCGCGGTTTCGAAATACCCAAAGGGCTTCCACCCTCCCTCCTCGCCTCTTTGAAAGTCAATACTCCCCCGGCGATACCTCCCTTACCAAATCCAGCTCTGATAACTGCACCTCCTCGTCCTGAATTGCCGAAAGTTGTGCCCCAAATTCCACCAGTCGTCGCCCCCCCGCAACCTAGTTTAATTACCGCGCCTAGTGTCCCAATCGCACCACCTTCAATAAGTACAATCATTCCGCCTGTTGTTGGGGGAATCCCCGCACAACCGCCCCTTGTTGGAGGTGTGACAATTCCAACGCAACCCTGTGGATTTGTGGCGCCTTTGGTTGGGCCGGCGGTGGTAGCGCCTCCTGTACATATGTCGCCAGTAGGCAGTAGTACGCCACGAGCTAGTGTCACTAGTTTGGATCGAACGGCTTCCATTGAGTCGCTGTAAGTTGGTTTTTGTTGGAGTTTTCGATGTGTTACTGTTGGAGTTTTCCAGGCAATCTGATTGGTCGGTGCCACATCAAACAAAGTTGAAATATACGCAGATTTTTAATACTACTGATCGGACTAGGACTGGGTTTTTGTCGGGTGCACAAGCGAGGAATGTCATGGTGCAGACGAAGTTACCACAGAATATTTTAGCACAAGTTTGGTAAGTTTCCACAAGAGAAAGAGTAGATATGGTGATTGTAGATAATGGTAGGAAACAAATATGTGTAAACGGATTTTGGGATTTATTTAAGTGTTTATTTTGTGTACAGTTTTATTTACCTGCAAGATTATTTAGCATATAAAAGTTTTCAAAACCGGCATTATGTAAATATTGTTTTTTTGACGGCAATAAAAGAAAAGTCTCCGTAATATAAAATGTAAGAAACTTTGGTATTTTTGGTATTATCACATATTTTACTACGTATTATTACAAATTAAATATGACCAGCAAGTAAATATATGGTTCAATTAGTGATAGATAATTTTTTTAATTCATAAAGTTTTTAAAAAGTAGTTTAAATTTAATTTTGTGTGTAGGGCATTATCCGATATGGATGCCGATGGTCGTCTGGGCTGTGAAGAGTTCGTCTTAGCGATGCATTTATGCGAACAAGCCGCCCTCGGAACAGCCCCTCCCTCAAAATTACCCCTCGATTTAATCCCACCATCATTCCGGCGAAGCACAAGGACCGCCTCCATTTCTAGTCAAGGTAGCGCACCTCCAGAGCAAGATCCAGCGTCAACTTTACTCCAAAGTAATAAAGCACACCTGCTTTACAACTACAATACTATATTATAACTTTTTCTAGCTTCGTTCGAAGACAAACGGAAAGAAAACTTTGAAAAAGGCCAGGCGGAACTAGAGCGCCGTCGCAAAACCCTCCTGGACCAGCAGCGCAAAGAAGCCGAGGAGCGCGAAAGGAAAGAACGTGAGGAAGTTGAGAGAAGGGAAAAGGCACGTCAGGAGGCTGAACGCAAGCGTTTGGATGAGTTGGAGAAACAAATGCGGGACCAACAGGAACGAGAACGTCAGCAAGAGGAGGAGCGCAAACGCCAAGCGGACCAACGTGAAGCTGCAAGGCGGGAAATGGAACGGCAGCGGCAGCTTGAATGGGAAAAACAGCGTTTGCAAGAATTGCAACAGCAACGTCAGCGCGAGCAGGAAACCGTATTGAAGCTAAAAGCGAAGAACCAAACGCTGACAATCGATTTGGGTTCGCTAAACGAACAAGTCAAGGAGTTGTCGCAGAAAATATGTGATACTCGAGTGGGAGTTTCCAATGTTAAAACTACAATAGATGGAATGCGTTCTACTCGCGACTCGCAAATGCAAGACATGTCCAAACTGAAGAACAAACTAAAGGAACAAAACGCTAAACTTCTGACTTTATCACAGGAGAAAATCAAATTGGACGCAAAGAATAAAATGAACGCTCAACCTGCTGGACAAGACGCTGAACAAGCCCGCCTGGCGTTCGAGAACAAAGAAATCACCATTAAAAATCTCAAAGAGAAAATCGAGGATATGCAGGGTGAGATCGATGGGAAACTGTCAGACATCGACAATAATAACTCGCAGTTAACGGAATTAAGAACTCAGTTAAGCACCATGGTGGCTGAATGTGAGAAACTCTATGGTGTATACGAGGAAAAACGCGGGAAAGTGTTGGAGATGAAAAATGCTAACCGCAACATTGATTATTCAACTGCTTGGAAGTCGAATGATGCCTGGGGAAATGATGGGGCGGTGAATGATACAACGGAGTGGCCAGTGGAGAATTGGGCGCCCGAAGGAGAACCCGAAGCAACGCCTGTCTTACCTGGAGCTGTTCGTTATAGAGCGCTTTATGAATTCGTTGCAAGAAACCAGGATGAAATTTCTTTTCAACCTGGCGATATTATCAATGTAAGTATAAAATATTTATAGCACCATCAGTTGAAAATTCAATAGAATATTTCCTTAGGTACCAAAAGAACAAACTGGCGAGCCTGGTTGGTTAGCAGGGGAAATCCGGGGTCACACTGGGTGGTTCCCCGAGTCTTACGTGGAATCAATCGACGGGGTAAACGTACGGGATATAGTAGCTACCCCTACGGAAGTTCCCGAGGTTTACCCCGATGAAATTGAAACGAAACGCTTGGAGTAAGAAATCAGTTACATATGAAAACAGTTTTTTTTATGTAGAATATTATAGGGGTATAGCAGAAGTTCCCGAAGCCACTGAACCTCCACAGCCAGTACCAACACAAGAGCCTGTAGAACAGGAAGGTGAGGGCGAGTACTACATTTCGAATTATCCATATCAATCACAGGAACAAGGCGATTTGACGTTTAACGCCGGTGAGATGATACAAGTAGTCAAAAAGGAAGGTGATTGGTGGACGGGGAAAATCGGAACCACTGTGGGGATTTTCCCTAGCAACTATGTGCAGAAAGTCGACGTGGTAAGTCTTTTCATAGTCAAAACTTTGAAAGTAACAAGTTTGTTCAAGTGAATTTTGCTGTGGGTTTTTGGCTAATCCGTGTGAGTTTTTGTGTGGCTTTCTCAGAGTTCCTCTGCAAATGTTACGGCTCCTAGTGGTGTTTCAACAGCGGTGTCAGCGGAAGCTGTTAGTTCGGCTTTGGAAAGTGTTAGTGCTGCCCAAGCTGATAACGAGGTATCTCAAATCACGGAAAATAAGCCCACCGAAAGGCCGTTGGATGCCTCGATTACGGCTAATGCGCAGGTGAATTTGGTGTAGCTTTAATTTTCGACTGAAAGTTAAGCTTTATTTTAATCCCTACATTCTTGTGTTTTTTTTATAAAATCCCATTGAATCGATTTGGTGATTTGTTTTTTTATTTGATCAATTTTCCAGGTGATGAAAGGTAAAAAACCGGAAATTGCCTCGGTGATAGCCCCCTATCAGTCGACGAGTTCCGAACAATTATCCTTGGCTCGTGGCCAGTTGATCATGATACGCAAAAAAACCGATTCCGGATGGTGGGAAGGTGAGCTGCAGGCCAAAGGACGAAAAAGACAAGTGGGGTGGTTTCCGGCTAGTTATGTGAAGGTATTGAATAGTAGTGGAAGAGCCAGTGGCCGTACAACCCCAGTGTCTACAACTCGCATGCAACAAGAAGTGGTGTTAGGTTAGAGCGAGATTATTCATCCAGGGGATTGAGTTTTATGGTTGGTTCGTTACAGATAAAGTCGTCGCCTTATTTCCTTATACAGCCGGCAATCCAGACGAGCTTAGTTTTACTAAAGACGATATTATTAGTGTGACAGCTAGGGAGGAAGAGGCGTGGTGGCGTGGAGAGTTGAACGGCGTTTCCGGCCTTTTCCCCAGCAATTACGTCACACCCCTTCAGCAACCATGTAAGTAAACCACCCGTATTTTATT
The DNA here is from genome assembly GCA_963942485.1 of Pediacus dermestoides. Lineage (NCBI taxonomy): Eukaryota > Metazoa > Arthropoda > Insecta > Coleoptera > Cucujidae > Pediacus > Pediacus dermestoides. The sequence continues at coordinate 30,089,735 of OZ012627.1, read as the reverse complement.
AGTCGTTTCACTTCTTCACGTCATTTTTGTAAATAACCCAATTTTTGGGTATTTTTTTTTATTTGTAGGAACAATGCAGCACCCATCCTACCATATTGAAGCTGATTAGATTTGGAAAAATACTAGCTAGATTTGTTTAGAGTTTATAATAGTTATAATGGAATATATGTGTTACTCAGAATGTATGTGTTAAAAAAATATTTAAAAAAACAAAAACACGTTAAGTTGTAAAAAAGACGAGGGTAGGTGTTTTGGAATTTCTGTGGGGAGGTCTAAAGTTGCGCATAGTTATTCCAAAACGGACAGTAAATGAGACAGTAGGGGAAAAATGGAACTGTTTGGTGAAGGTTTTGTAACAAGACCAAATTACGCTTTTTTTGTCAAATTATGATTTCAATGAAACTGATGTTTCAGAGCTAGTGGATTTAAAACTAAAGTTACTGTTTTTGAAAATTGATGTACTATAATTCATAGAATAACTTCCACCAAAATAGTGACTAAAATTTCTATTTTCCGGTCTTGTTAATCACCAAACAACAGCTAAAAACTTCATTATATTAAATAAATATCAGCTTAGAAACTCATTGCATCGCAATATTTCAATATCAGTACATATACATTTTTCAAATTAAATTTTGTTGTTTTTCTTTTTACAATACAGGCAATGGAAAGGGAATTTCGACTGGTTTTTCATGGGGTTGTTCGAACAAATAGTTGTGTGTAGATCGATTTAACCCCCTTAGCCCCTCTTGTCCTCCCACATTGATATTGTTTGTCGAAATTCTCAAATTTTGCCTCGTCGCCTGTGTGGAAACTGTTTTGTGATTATTTTTTGCTCATTTTATTATATTATTAATTGTGTAAGATATATTATCGAATTTTGTATTTATTATATTAGTAGTAGTTGTTAATTAAACATTTCTATTTCAGTTTACGTTTGGTAGGGTGGGTGATGTATATTTTTTGTTTTTTTGGTAAGATTTTTTATTATACTTGTATTTTATTGTTCTCTAAGTTTTAATTTTGGCTTCGCGGCGGTTTAAACTGTTATCTACACGAGCCACCCTACTAAGCGCAACTTAATTTAAATCGATTTTATTGATCGTTTTTAAACTTTATTTACTCTAGAGAAAAGTGTTTTTATCTCATTGTTTTCAGCGCAATTTGTTTCAATTTATAATACTCGGCAATTATTCTAAAATTACAAACTATGTATAGGTATATTGCATTATTAAATATATGACACCTGATCTTAGTGTTGGCAATTTATTTTATCCTCCACCTCGATCTACAGCTGACCCAACCAGTCGCAAACGAGTGGAATGTATCAACGAATTCATCCAAACTGAACAAGCCTACGTCCATGACATGTCCACTGTCCACGCAGTATTCGAAATTCCGCTTAGAAAAAGCAAGATAATTTCCAAGAAGGAAATCGACGAAATCTTCGTCAACTGGCAGGACATCCTCCAGTGCAACAAGCATTTCCTGGAAGCGTTATTGGAGCGCTTCCACTCGGGTAGTGACACGATTGGAGATGTAATTTGTCGGCATGTATGTTTAAGAATGTGTTTGTGTGGGCTGTTGTTGAGCTTGCTTGTTTTTAGCTGCCGAGGATGACGGCTTATATAACGTTTTGTGGCAAACAGTTGGATAGTGCTGCTTTATTGCAAAAACTAACGGAAAGTCAGACTGGGTTTAGAGAGCTGGTTAAGAAGTGCCAAAATAACGTGGCGACGAAGGGTATGCCGCTGTCGTCGTTTCTTATTAAACCCATGCAGCGGATTACTAGGTATCCGCTGTTGATTAGTAAGATTATGGAGAATACGCCCGAGGAGCATCCAGGTAGGTAGGAAAGGGAAATAAATCCGACTAGGAAGAGCGACAACAAAAAATTTTTTTATGCCTTGCTTTGGTTCACTAAATTATCAACAAAGCGAAGTAGCGGAGTTCCTACGATCAACACTTACAGAAATAATAATTTAAAAAAAGTTTTGATCGCTGGAACGTCCTTTAAATATCCTCTATGAACCTCCCCCTCTCTGTCTTAGATCACAAATACCTCGAAGAAGCTCTACGTGTAGCGGAGCGCTTCTTAAACTGCGTTAACGAGAACGTGCGAATCAAAGAGAACCAAGAGCGTCTCGAGTGGTTGCAACAATGTGTTCAAAACGACTTAAACTTAGTATTTAACAGCAACACCAACAAACTAGGACCAAGAAAACTCCTGCATTTCGGCGTTTTAACCAAAGTGAAAGGTGGTAAGGAATTGTTGGCGTTTTTGTTCAACGATTTCTTTCTACTCGTCCTGCCGAGTAAAAGCCTGGGCAGTCAATTTACATTCCAAAGAAACAATAATTTTACATACAAAATGTATAAACAGGTAAAAAAGTGTAGTAGTTATCATAGAACGAAGGATTATTTTGGTTTTTTTAGCCTATTTTAATATCAAATTTGCTGACCAGTAGGGAAAGCACTGAAAATGTTGAACATGGTACTGACACTAATCGTGTGTTACGACTACAAGACAATAAAACAAAGTACAAGATTTATTTGTTGGCGTCTACTGTGCATGAGTGTAATTCTTGGATGAAGAAGATTGATAGTGCCAAAGAGTTGTTTAAGAAAGTTACTACGCTGACGCATAGAAGAACTAAAACACGTAAGGTTTCAGTTAGGTCCTGGGAATTTTTGTGCTTTATCTAAAATGTGGGAGGTAGATTTGTTTTTATCAACTTTACCATCATTAAAAGCAATAGAGAAGATGCGAGGTATTGGAATTGTGTTTTAGCTTCTTAAAAATATACTGAACAATTTAGATTTTAAATACTAAGGTCCGGTATTTCAGTGTCAGTTTAAACCAAATTTGGGTAAACTTCAATTAGAATGTGAATTTTATCATTTTAAATTTGTATATTCTAAACGAAGTTTACCCAAATTTGGTTTAAACTGGCACTGAAATACCGGACCTAAGACTCGCTCTACACTAAGCTACTGAGTTTTTGATTGTTAACTAAAGTGCGATTGTGTAGTTGGATTAAAATTTGAAATTGTTGAGAGAATTTTGAATTTTCCAGTAGCACTAGCATTTTCTCTAGAACCGAAGAAATCAGAAGATAATCTGATTCAAATAGTCAAAGCTCCATATACTACAAGTCTTAATATAACATCACTTGAGCTACGAATTTTTTGTATTGTTATCTCTCAGGGTTCCAAATAATTGTCAGCTTGTAATGTTTTTGTGTACGCAGAACCCATCATGGGTCCCACATGTGGGCGTCTTCTTGTGCTCGTCCATAAAGGAAAACGCTTTATATCCTCCGGTAAGCCCTAATTTCTTATTTCCATATATTTCAGTATACGACACCGGAAAATGGTTGCACTTAGTCGTAGTGGAAGCTAGCGAAATACTAACAAAGTCTAGAAAAAAATACACGCATGATAAAACTAAAAAGCGCATTTATGGTAACAAAACGAAATTTCGTTTTTTAATCACCAAACTATAAGAAATCAGTTTAATTATTTAACTGTTTGTTTAGGTAAACCCCACTGTGAGAACATCTACTGCAAGGTGACGTTGGGCAGCCAAGAGCAAGAAACCGACGTAGCCAAAGACAATCTCCTTAACGGCAATGTGCCTCAAAATGGCGCTCCGCAAGTCCCTACGTTGGTCTGGAACTACAGTATGCAGTTTCAGTTGCGCAATGTCAACGAAGAAGTGTTAAACTTTGTCGTATACGAACAGAATTTGTTTAGTCCTGATGGTTTGTACTTGAATTCTTAGTTGAGGTAATTGTGAACTTTGTTTTATTGTACTGTAGAGTTTCTGGGACGTGCCGAGGTGAAACTGAAGGATATCCATCGGGAGTCGCAAAGTACCAACGGGCCAATTACCAAGAAGTTGATTTTACATCAAGTGGAGTCTGGTGAGATTGTCGTCAAGTTGGATTTGCATATGTTCAATAGCTATTGAGAAAGAAGTGGAATAAATACTAATTAAAAAAGAATTTCCTAAGCCAATTTATTGCTTATTGTAATTTATAAGTGTTTTTATGATGATATAATATTCAAAACTGTTCTTTTTGTTTGTTGTTGTTTCTATTTTTGTACTGATCTAACTAAAATAACTATTTCTACACTTGCACACATTTTTTTAATGATGGTGTTTAATCTTTCTAATTGCTCATTTTTATGGTCTACAAATTTAATACTATTTATTAAATTTAATATTTATAAAATTATATACTATTACTATGATATACAATGAAAAAAATGTTATACTGTAGAGCTGTTGTTAATATAAATTATACTACTACGCGTTTATGATGACTACTTATATGATATTGCTGTTTTAGGAGCAAATTATTATTCTTTACACAAATCAAATTTACTGTTAGTGTTTGTTATGAATATGAATGATTAAGGTGCAGCTTTATGAGAAGAATTAAGGTTTTATTCGTTTGAAACATCATTAAAAGTATCGACACTTGATAAGGCGCAGTTTTATTTCATGTCCTAGCTTAAAAAATCATTTTTATACAAATATCTTGTATATTCCTTAAAAGTATAAGAGAAAAGAATTTGTATAAAATAGTATATTTTACAACAAGACATGAAATACCGTTTTTTTTTTCGTGAGGTGAGAATTGTACACGAGCTGTGTAGCAGCGAGTGAGGCAATCTCACGAACGAAAAAAAAACGTATTTCATGACGAGTAGTAAATACTATTTTTTCTACGATTCTGTAATTTATAAATTGGATTAGAAACTACAAAATTTTTTAAGTTTTCAAGTGAAACGTCAAAATTATATTTTAGTTTTTATTTTAACTATTTTAAGCTTTATATACAGGGTGTTCGCGCGAAGTGGCTCACTATTGCTAACTTCGTTATTATTGGAGCTACAAAGTCGGTTAAATTAGCAAACTAGTAGCATTTTTTCCGCTTATTACAATGGTGAAAACAGACAAACAATTGACCATCTGGTTTTCGAGATATTCACAAAAATTACATTTTTTTAATGGAACACCCTATATATTTTTGCAGAAATCGATGACAAATTAAATTCTGTACAAAAAATGTCCTTAATTTTTTTTTATATTAATTTAAAATAAGCGAGTTATTTTGAAAAAAAGTTTTCAAAGTTTTAATATCAAGTAGCCTTGAAAATTATAATTTTGTAAATTTTCAATATTTCCGTAATTCTTTCAAGTTTTTTTCAATTTGCTTAAATTCAAAATTATGATTGTTTGGTTTTAATAAATTACTATTCCGTTTTATGGCTACTTGATTTTAAAGAATTGCAAACTTTTTTTCAAAATAACTCGCTTATTTTAAATTATAATAAAAAAAAATTAAGGACATTTTTTGTACAGAATTTAATTTGTCATCGATTTCTGCAAAAATATATAGGGTGTTCCATTTAAACCATGAAAACCAGATGGTCAATTGTTTTTTTGTTTTGACCATTGTAATCAGCGGAAAAAATGCTACTAGCTTGCTAATTTAACCGACTTTGTAGCTCCAATAATAACGAAGTTAGCAATAGTGAGCCACTTCGCGCGAACACCCTGTATAAAATATGTCATGAAAAGTGAATGAATTGATATTGAAAATTTATGTAAATTTAGTGCATATAGTGTTTTCATTAAAAAAATCACGAAGAAAACCATAAATTTGAAATTTTGATATTTTCACTCTAGAGAGAATATGATTATTTTCGCAGTAGACAAAATATTGAAGTTTCATGTAGAGTATGTCATGGAAAAATGACTATTTTCATATATAAGAGTAGAAAAATATAATTTTCAGGTGAGATAAAGTTAGAAGAAATTTTTTTAGCTCTTTATTCCGTTATAAATATAATACACACAAATTCTTTAGCATATTTATTGTTTATGGTTCGTTTTTCTATAAATAGTAAAAAAATAAATAATTTAATAAATACTTATTATCTACATGTTAACTTAGTTAATCTACCACAACTTGGTTTACTGTCCTTATAAATCTAACTTACTAGGAAAGTATTTGCAGTCATTTCACATCATAAATTATAAATAATAATAAATATCGTTTAATAACTATTTTCACTTTAATTTAAAAATAAAACTAAGCAAGATTCATAGTATACTAAACTATGGAAAAAATATTGGATAATGAGTAATTTTATCCAATTTAACTCAAATTCATAATATAATTGTGAAGTACAATATGTCTTATGTTAAATATTTCTAGCAAAATTGTACTTCAGAATTATACGTTATTATACAAAAACCACTATTAACCCCCGATTTTCTTCCACCTTTCTACTCAAAAGTCTTTAGTAACATTTTTGGTTTTCTCCCCATTCCCGCGAATCCCTCATTTTTCCTCCCGCTCATTAACCTCCACCTCCGCCGCCGTCTTCCGCTCATCATCCGGATAAGTATAAATCGGCTTAAACCCACCAATCAAATGCGGTTTGAAATTCTCAATATCAAACTCACTAGTAGTAGCAATTGGTATTGTGGTCACCTCCACCACGTCCTCCGTGGTGGTCTTATTCTTATCCCTCACAACACTCCAACCCTGATTCATGGAATCAATGCTAACGCTCGCTTGGAAGGGAGCCTGAAAGTCCAGTTGAGTTGGAGGCACACTATCCAAACCATCAGGTTTATGGTTAACTGGTTTAATAATATCTAAGGGTTTAACAAAGTCTTGCTTGTTTTGGATTTGTACCCTCTGAGGCTGCGTGTGCATCACAGCGCTTACTGTGAACTCGCTGTTAGATCCTCCAGGATGCAAATCGGCGTTATCCACAGTACCAGGTCGAATCTCCGGAATCACTGGCGTGGCATAATTAGGCATGGAAAACTTGTCGCTGAAGTCTAGATGGTGATGCGTGGGTGGCTCCGTTGGAGTGTACGCAACAGCGATTGGCTTCTCCGTGTAAGTCTTCAACGTAGCAGAAATCACGTTGTTTTGTGCGTTTATTTTGGAACCTGCACTGACAATGCGTGATTCAATATTCTCTCCGATGGTATTCCATTGGTTACTCGAGATAAACTCATCACCGTACTTGGAGTTTCCAGTTGGTTCGTCCAAGTTGTTATTGGAGGGGGTTTCAGGGACTGCTGGATGAATCACTGAGGGATCTGGTCGTTCCAGAGGATAAGGAAAATCGGACTTGATGGGGAAGGTTGGAGGGCGAGGATGCGGTTTAAGAACCGGAGCGTCATTTCGGTGTAAAATCGGGTTTTGCTCGTAGAAGTCTTGTTTAATCTTCGAGGGAGGCAGCGGGAGCTCGGCTCTAGTTCCAATCACCACACTCTCCTTCTTGTTAGTTTCAATAACATCCAATTTAATCGGCGGAGTGTTCACTGGATAAACCACGTACAAAGGCTTATCAGTACCATCTTTTCCAATTTTATCATTCGAGTTAACTCCTGGTAAAATCTGAGCAACCACATCTGCTTTCTTCTCAGAATTCTTCGCTTGTATCATTTGCAAAGTTTCCACTTCCGTATCATCGTCCCCGTGACGTCGATTGGCTACAACCACCTTCGGAGGCGTTTGAAAAAACCCAAACTGATCAGCGACTAGCTTCTGAGGACCTTCGTTTATTATACGATCTTCAGCTATAGGCTGATGGTGGACTTCGTCTAAAGCTTGTGGTGGTGGTGGAGGTATCTTCCGTAAGTTGTGAAAGCTTTGCGCAGAAGGCGGTGGCGGAGGCTGCAGTTTTTCAAAGAACCCTATTGGTCTGTTGGAGGGCCGTTCCAAAAGCGGCTGTCTTACCAGGCGGTTATCAAAATAATGCGGTGGAGGATTATTATTGTGTTTCATATTCGGGCGAAATTGTGGAAGAATGTTTGGGAGGTTGTCAATTCGTTTGTAAGCGATATCTGGAGGTGGTCGTGGTGGCCTATTATACTCTGGTTTGCCACTGTAGAAGTGTCCAGGACGCGGATCCCATGGAGGTCGTGGTCGTTCCACTCTGGTAGGAGCAGGCACAACTTCCTGCTCCTTCGGCGGAGTCAAATCACTAGGCAACTGGTGGTACATCGGTTGGGAGGACAACTGGAGAACCTCGCGGTTTGGAGGAGGTGGCGGTGGTACTAAACTACCAGCCGATTCCGACTCCTTCTCATCTGGAAACACGATTTTTGGTCCATTTCCCTTCGGAAACTCAATCTGCTCGTTGATTTCCAGTTTCTCATCGACAACTTGCCCTGGTTTTTGCTTAACACCCACTGGGACACCGATGGCTAGCGACGCCTCCGAGTTCCTCAACGGTTGGATTGTTACGGCACTACCAGAGGCTTCTGGGAATTTTGCCGGTACTACTGGAGGGCTGTAGGCTTCGGCGTTTGCTTGAATCGTGTAACTAACACTGTCTTTGTTGCTGTTGATATTGTTAGCACCCGCATAAGTGGCTTGTTGGCCGTAGAGTGGTCGGAAAGGATTGCTGTCGTAAGGGCTTTCTTTCAGGGCTGTTCCGACGTATTGGCCTCCATCCACGTTTTGGTGGTTTCCCACAACGAAGCTAACAGTGTCTTGGTCAGGCGCAATATGGACATTACTAGTACTAGGCGCGTTTTGTACTACTGGTAGTTTGGGTGCCACTTTCTCACTGCTGAGTTTTTCTTTTAAATTCTGCGTTGCCACTATAATAGGCTGTCTATTATTTAAACCAGTCACGTGGTTTTCTCCAAGAGGTAGCGAGGTTACTTTAACAGTTGTACTTGGCAGGGTTGTTGTCCCTCTGCTGACTGTCGAGGTTACCTCCTCATCCTCAGGTTCTGTTTTATTATTCAACTGAGGATTTGTGATGTTTTTCAACACAACGTTCACTGTAGGACTGTTTTCTACCGCTATGTTATCTTCAGGATACTCCTCGTCATACTCATAGGAGTGCTCCATGTTACTCCCGGTGGCAACGTTGGGTCCAGCGTGGGAATTCGGATGATGCACCGAGTAAACCGGCGTGGTGTACGACGGCTTCTCCGTTTTTACCTCACCATCATACTTGTTTTTAACATTTTTATTCGCTGGTAAATTCTGGAAAAGTGATGGAGGTTTGGTGCGCTCAGTCGTGGTGACGGTTTCGTCGTACTCGCCAAACAACTGCTCGAACAGGCTCATACCACGCTTGGTAGTCGTACCAGGAGCTTTAGTCGTCAAATAAATATTGTTAACATTCCCTGTGGTCAAGTAGATTTCCCCTGTAGGTTTCCTCTGAGTACTCACTTCGGAACTATAATCTTCCTCGAACTCTTCACTGAAACTCGGATGGCCCATGTTGTTGTTACTCAACAAATTAGTGGGCTTAGTAGTGAGATAAATTTCGCTTGAAGGTTTCGTAGTGGTTGTCGTAGGTTTTGTTGTGGTAGACGTAGTGGTCCTCTTGGTTGTCACATCGGGATTGAAGTACTGACTGTTGCTGCTTGAGCTGTAGTACGTCGGACTAGCAGTCGGTTTATACGTCGAAGTCTTCACGTTGTAGTTCTTGTGGTTGTACGTTTGCTTATTAACATTCCCCTGGATTTTTGTGTTAGCATACGAGCTGGATATCAAGGGATAAACGTACTTATCCGAGTTGTACTTTACTGGCAAGTTAAGGAAATCGTGGAAATTCGGCGTTAGTTGGTTAACATCACTTGGGCGGTGGCTGGATAATGGTCCGTCTTTCCTATCAATATTCGCCTTGTCGTAGATGTCTTCACTTGGTTCATCCGCGACGTAATCATACAACTCATCATCTAGAGACGATTTACTATTGAAATCTATCTTCCCAGTCAGCGGGTCCTTTTCCAGGTAAAACGGCTTGCCTTTGTTGAAGATGTTTTCAGGCAAGTTGTAACCAGGTAGGACTAACGGTGAAGGATTTGGGATTTCTTCAGAGTTTTTCCCAGATGATGATGATGGCTCAGTCTGAAAAAGTTGTTTTCAAATTTAATTTCTGTTTAAAAACCTACGAGTATTTAGCTTACGTTATTAGATAATTCCTGGCTGTCGTACAACTCGTAATCTGCTAGGTAGGTTTCTGAAGTTGTGGCATTATTGGTGCTGTTGCTTTTGTTGTCTAGATGTCCACCCATTAAGGCAGCCCCGTGGATCTCTTGGACTGAGTGAATGAGAAGCACCGTTGGAACGGATATCAAAATTTTTATGATGGTCATTACGACGTATTTCAGTTCCATGGTGTTCTGCTGTAACGGATGAAAATTTGATTATGAGTCAATTTAGCATAATTTATACTATATAACATTCATTTGTTTACAAATTACAAAATTTCCTCCCATATTTAACACAACAACAATAATTTACATACGAGTTTTTCCAGAAATTTTTACAAATAACATAAAGTCCATCATGAAAGATACTGTTATATAAAAAAAATATTGCAACTTTCCATTAATCAAGAAATTCTAGTCAATAATGAAAAAATTGTTATTAATCTAATATTAGAAACCAATAAATATAATAACTTATTTATATAAATTTAATTATATCTCTAGAAAATTCCTTCTTATTATAAAATAAACATTTCCAACTTTTTCGTATAATTAAACCATAAAATAGCAAAATGTAATAAATTATAAAATTCCGTTCAAGTTTTATGTGATTTTTTGCATCGAAATTTACAACTTTTTGTGAAACCTGACGTAGTTTTACCTCAAAATATTTGTACACGAATTAATTATGAATGAATTTATAAATAACTATTTAAAAAAATATACAAATAGAGTATTTTGTAAATAAAGTTAGGTATTTTGGTTAAACCCGAAGTGATTTAGGGTTCGAATTACGTCAGATCTAACAATTTTTATAACTAGTTTATTTATTTATACATGATAGGTTTTTCGTTGGAACTAAACTACATATTTTGTTAATTGTCCAAAACACAACTGAATTAAATTAAATACAAGACGGTACATTGGCCTTTGATTCACAGCGACCTTCACCTAAAACTTGAAAAGTAGTTTTTGATTCAACTTTTTTATCTGAATTTATTACAGCTGCATTAAGCTAGTTCCCAACATTTACTGGTGCATAAAGAACGAGGCACAAAAATAAATAACATGGAATGGAAACGGAGGAGCGGTTGAAGTAGAATAAACCTACCATGGAAAGTTTAAAAACGTTGTTTTATCTTTATAAATATTTAAAAAAATCAAAATGTGATGACGTTACTTTAAGGAAAAATTTTTCAATCGTTAGTTAACCTTAACTAAAAGTTCATTTTCGCGATCACTTAATTTCAAAATTTCAGTACTCATAACTTTTAGATGAAGTTTCTGACTTGTTCAAAATTTTCATAAAATTGACCACCAAATAAATTTTGGATACTTTCACCTAAACTTTTGATCGTTCCCTCATTCTCTTTGTGGCATTAAATCGCACCTGGTTAAACTCTTGCCCAAGCACAATTTAACGGCGTATTCCCATTGTTAACAAATTCTTTTTTATTGTATTTTAAATCGAATGCACACAGTGTTAGTGGAGTAGGTTATACGCAACAACGTTCAAACATAAATACAATTTTAACAAAACACGAAAAAATTGCAAAGGTTGAATAATATTTTTTCAAATAATCCATAGTATCAGTGCGGAAAAAATCCCAATTAAAACTTTGATTAAATAGAGTAGAATGGAAGCAAATTAAATAAACGATTTAAACTCGTGATATTAACGCTAGTTAATAAATGAAAAATTAACACAGATATAAAATCACTAACCGAAAAGTGGTGCGCGCCTATAAGAATTGTTAATATCATAACGGAGTTTTCGTCGTAGTCTATGCAAATAAATCGAGGTGTTTTTTGGGCGAGACTTGCTTTTAAAGTTACCGCTATGCCGTATAGCTTGTTTTCTTTTCCCAAATGTAGTTTACTGGTTTTTTAGGACAGCCAAAACGAATTTATGTGTCACCATCCATCGAAACGAAAAAATGTTGAATCATAAACATAATTTTTTACATCGGAATTTAGCGAATTATTCATATAATATACACTTGTCAAAGTTTCCCCGGAATTTTACTTTCTCTGTGTAACCTAACCAGTTTTCATTTTTGGGAAATGGTCCAAAAATGCGTACGGTACACTGTGTTCAATATATATATACGATTTTTAGGTATAGGCGCGAATAATAGGGCCATAGCCAGCGAGGTATGCTGCGTTGTAGGTGTCATATAACGGGGCACAGGTATTTGAGTTTAAGCAGTTATAGGCGAGACCCAAGTAGCTTGGTCAAGGTTAAACTATGACCTTGCTCGAGTCTGATGACCCACTTCCTTAAGTGTGTTTACCAACAGGAAGTTAAGGAACAAAGTAGTTTTCCGAAAAATCTTCAAAAATTTTAAGATATCTTTAGGTGACTTTCTTACATCAACATTTTATGGATTTATGGTTTTTCTTAAAACCATATACTTTCTTATACCAGTAATTAGTATAATCAAGTCAAAATATATTTTGTTATTAACTGAAATTAAGAAAATATTCCTTTTGTATTGTTAACATTTAAAGAAAAAACTTGATGAGGCTAATAAATATCACAGATTGTTTTTGAGATATTTGTACACCTTAGTCTTTAAACTTTAGCTTAAGTCATCCACTAAAAAATTCATTTCTATAGGACTCAAATCATGATTTCTAGTATTATGTCTCTAGAGGCATTTAAGGCATGTCCCAAGTTCTAAAAATTTGATCTGGCAAATTTTCTATGAGCGCGATTTAAGATCGGAATCTAACCTCAAAATTTTCTTATATCTCTGTAGATAAGCCTACTTAATTCAAAACGCACTATTGTTTATTAACGTAATAGGTTTGTTCTTGCAGCCAATTAGACCAATTAAATTGCAAGAAAACAGTCTGCTGACTATTTTTATGCAATTTGACTGGTTCTGATTGATTTGACACTGTTGTAGGAACAAACCTAATGTCAAATTCTAGATGAGTTGATTTAGAACTTGAGTAATTTTTATATTTCATAGTTTACTCTAATTTTTTTTGTATCGCTTTTTAAAAGAAACTAAATAAAATTTCGACCAAAACTGTAATAAAACCGTAAAAAATTATTATCATAAAAATTTCTATTATTTTCGATGATTGAGTTGATAATAAAATATTTCAATATTTGTTTCATATGTAAGTTTTATATTGAATAAATATTTAAAATTGTCTACAATTATTTTTAGCTCTCAACCTCTAATTATGTAAAATACAGGGTGTCTGGGTGTCCCAGTTTATATCGTCAGGATTTCACCAGTCGATAGTTTAGCGAAAATTAAAGGTGGTTTGTCTAATAAACTATGGTCGAATGTTGCTTCATTTTTGACGTACAGGCCATTAAAGAAAATACATTATTTTAAATAATTTGCTATAAATCAATAACAAAAAAAGTTAGCCTTCTGAAATTTTGCACAGATTTTTTTTTTGTATTCTTTTATTAATAGTGGTTGCAATTATTTTATTTAGAACACAGAGGCGTGCGTACGGGTTTCTTCAAAAACATTTTATTGAATAAAACGTACGCCACTGGTTTTTTTTGCAGCACCAATATGCAGAGAGTATTTTCCATTCAATTTAGAAACTTTTTCGTATCTTATAATTTTTTGATAACTTAACTTAAAATAACCTAATAGTACAGTAAATAAGGGAGAAAAAAGGCTTCAAATAGACTTTTTTTACCCTACAGGCAATTTTTGTAGAATCTTCTAGGGGGTCACCCTGAAAGTTTAAAACTGAGTTTGTGTATTCGTAGAGCCCGCCCTTCCTTCACCAGGATTGGATTTTTTTGTTTATTGAATAACTTTTTTCCTATTGAATTTTCGAAAAAAAGAGTCAGTACAAAGTTGTAAAGAAAAATATTTCCAACAACTTATCTTTTAAACTTTTTTTGATATTGTCAATATTTAAAAAGTTATTCAACAAATAAGTTGAAAATTTTGTGGAAAAAGTAGTAAGTAGTAGTAGTAAGTAGTACCTAACTAGAGAAAAATTTCCCTAAAATTTGCAACTTATTTGTTGAATATCTTTTTAAATATTGACAATATCAAAAAAATATTAAAAGGAAAGTTGTAGGAAATATTTTTCTCTACAACTTTGTACTGATGCTTTTTTCGGAAATCTAGTAGGGAAGAACCTCTTTAATAAATAAGAAAAAAAAAGTTAAGTTATCAAGAAATTGTAAGATACAAAAAAGTTTCTAAATTGAATGGAAAATACTCTCTGCATATTGGTGCTGCAAAAAAAACCAGTGGTGTTCAATAAAATGTTTTTGAGGAAACCCGTACACACGCCTCTGTGTTCTAAATAAAAGAATTGCAACCACTATTAATAAGAGAATACAAAAAAAAATACAAATTTTCAGAAAATGTAGCTATTCCATTTCTTTTTTTAAACATTTAACTTTATCAAAAAATAATTTAATAACTTTGTTTATTTAATAAATAATCCAACATTTATATTTTTTATATTGTGTTTTTTCTTGTATCAATTTTCAGACTTTCATTTCTTTGGAAAACTAATACTATATCAGAAATTAGGTACTGTAGGTTAGCCTCTAATCTGTGGTTGTATTTTCGATTTAGGTGTTGAAAATTTGTATACAAAATAGTAAAACAAACATTTTTATTTTTTATAATGCTATTAGAATATTTTCAAAAAAAAGTCGATATTTAGGTTTTTCTATTTTATAGATACGAGATAAGAATAAGAACGATTTTTTTCCAAAACCAGTAATATTTCGTATCTCTTGGAAGAAGATAAAGAAAATTATACTACACTTTAGCAAATAACCAAAAATTTCATTGATAAATTTAGACTAAAATTTGAATGTTTACTTTTAATAAAAAAAATTAATATTTGATTAATCTGCTTGTCTTATATTATAATAAATAACTAATAAGATTTTTCTACAAATACTTAGCTAAAACTTTTAATGATAAAGTAAATAAATGCATAGCCTCACCTCTAAAAACTTTAGTTTCTAATTTAACAAAAAAATCACTAGCTTGTCACGATTATATTTCAGTTTTTATTCCATTTCCACAAAAACCAATTCGAAAGTAGCAACGGAAAATTAAGAACTAAACTTCCTAATTTTACAGAAACGTTATTTCCTTCCTATAGCAACCATTTCGACACTTTTTCCAGTAACTTCTCTTAACCACCACACACATTCACCGGTGCCAAAGAATAAACCGTCCACACACTCGAACCTTCTGCTCCTGCTGGCCTGCTGCCCACCGTAAGATAACCAAGTGTCAACTAACGTTCACTAGTATCACATCACCGAGAACGAAATCATGCATCAGCTTTTTACTGCACTGTCCCCGGACTCCCGGAGTATAATGTGCTGTGTGCGCTTTTTTCCTGTTTGGCCAGTGACGCACGTGCATTCTGGGGCGCACAATACGAAGAAAAGAAACTGAAGAAAGTGGTATTATACCGGAACTGTTTGGGGGCAATGCGATGAGTGATGATTAGGTGCGGGATTTTCGTGTCATCTACATCCCTGTTCCGGTATGCGGTTGCAATATGATGGGTGTTTAATGATAATCCTTGATTGTAATGATATAGGAATAAACGTGTAATTAGATAACTGCTTGTTGAGCAAAAAGTTGCAGGAAGTTTTCCAGGAAGTAGGAGAATCTTTACCATTTTATATTTTATAAAATTTTTGAATACAAAATTCAGGATATTTTTAGGTACTTTTTTAATTATTCTATATGATGATGAGTACTCACTAAAATATTAATAAGAAACTTTGAGAAATCTGACATAGAAGATTCTTTACCATTCTATAAGTTCGTTAAAACTTTCTGAGGTTAGATTAGGTTATCTATTAAAATTCCGAGGAAGCAGAAAGAAAAATTTTAAACTTGATTTTGTTCTGTTTTAGTTTTCTATAGAAAGTACCTAATATTTTGAAATTAATGAAAAAGAAGACAGCTAGTTGACAAATATTGAATTAAAAAAAACAAAAATTTCATTAAAATTTTATATTTATATTTTGATCAGTACCTACGAAAATAAGTACAAGAAATTTTTAGAAATCTGATACTGAATAATTAATAATCTAGAAATCTTACCAATTATATTTTCGCCCCAAACCTGCCTCCGCCTCTGGATCGTACCGAGCAAGTTATAGATATACCTGCTTGTATGAGTGTGTGTGTGTAAATACGGTACTTGCAGTAAGTATTGGGTACTGTTATGTTTAGCCCCGGGTCGAACAAGGTATATCATTATTGACTCCAGTTACTACACATTTTATTAATTATTCTCTCTTCATTACTAAATATTTTTTAACTGTGAGTCTCTTCGTTTCTGTATCAATTACTCAGCTTCTACATCATCGGTGTGCGGCAGATTTTCTAGGTCAATAGTATAATTTTGCTGTGGCTCGTTTAATTGGGACAAACACCGTAAAACTGTTTGGTTTTAATGGATGGTTAGAGAGAGGAGATTATTTAAAACGTTTTTAATTGGTGTAATGGGAAAATGTTTACCGGTACCATTATAACAAAGCGAACAGTTAATTTTGCAAAAATGAGTAATTTACCGGTAGGTACTATTAGATTAAACAATATTTCTAGTCGTATTTTTATACCTTAATTTCAAACATTCAGAAATGCTTGATTTATTAAATATTTTTCGTAGGTACCGATTTTATTCTAATGAGAGATTGAAAATGTTTACCGGTACCATACTGTATTACTTTATACCTTTATAAATGTTGAAACATCTCGTGGTACTTAATTCAGCACCTATTATTATTATAACGATAGATTGAAACTATTTACCGGTACCATTATGCCAAACCGAATCTTTTATCTTTTAGTACAATGAGAAATTGTTAACATTTACTGGTACCATATTGTAGTAGGTACCTGAGACATGTCGAACTATCGTGGTACTTAATTCCACAAATATTTTTGGTATAATGAGAAATTGATTCAATATTTAGCGGTACCATTGTATTAAACTAATACCTAGTTAATTTTGCACGAATATTTCCAGGTCAACTCCCACAAACAATCTTTGTTTTTACTCCCTGTCCCTGACACTGAACTCCATTATTCAAAATGTTTACGTGCAAATCTAAACAATATAAACAAAAAAAAACGGTGTCATATATTCATCTTTTTGTTTAAATCTGCCCACACTATAACGAAATAACCACACATATTTGAGACAAAAGTCTTTTGTGTACGACTTGGCGGAAGTTTCTGGTGTGTGTACCTTTGCGGTGACCTTATTTTGATTACAAGACAGAAGGAGTGAGAGGCACTTGAATGAAACAAGCATATAATGGGCTGATTAATGTTTTTTTCGCTGTATTCTTGAATGATTTTGTAGGCCAATGCACTTAAAATTGTTATTATAACATTGATGAGCTGGTTGACAAAACCATTGGATGATGATGATGATGATGGCAAGGCAAATGCAACCAGAATTAATTGTTGGGTACAGTTTCATAATAATTTAATAGTGCAAAAGTGGGACAAGTTGCTGAATATTTTTTTGCGAGAAAATTCAAAGTTTTGGTGGATGCGCCGGGGAAACCCGTCAAAATTAATTTCCAATCTTACAAAATAAATGGAAATGATAATAAATCGCCTGATGCAGTGTGTGTATGTTTAAAATAACACACCGCATCAATAATAACATGAATGACTCGTACTATTCAAACACGTAAACCAACAGGCTCTAAAACTAAAATAAAAAGTGTTGCTTTTGGCCCTTGGCCAGTTTTTTTTAAAATATTAACTCTCGAATACTATCTTCATGTCTTAAACTAAATGAGCCGGTGCTGTTGAATTTAAAAATAACAACGATCATAAACATTTTTATCACCAAAGACGATGTGTTATAATATTCTAATACTTGAAGTTAATTTATTGGAGGTTGGAAAGTGCAATAGATGATTTAGTTTCAGCAAAACAGATAAAATTGTCTGGGTGGTCACACACACGTCTGAAAAACAAGCTGGGATATGGATTTTTAATGGTTTTTGTTCAAGGTGTCCATTAAGACTTTGGATAATTATTCAGTTTTGTGGAAATGTTTATAAATTTCGTTGTAATTAAATTGGTGTGATAGAGATTTTTTCAAATTGACAAAAATGTACATAAAAAAGTGTGTTATTTGCACAATTATTTTTGAGAAGATTCAATATTAAAGGCTACAGCCCTTATCGATTTCGGCCTCATCCTCATTCTCATCCCGACCCAGTATTTCTTATCCTCTTTCTTGCCGGTTTTTCCATTTTTTGTACTATCCAACCTAACTTTCTAGTTTAATGAAGGGCCCCTTCATTGGCCCTACGATTATATTAAAAGCGTCGACATATCCGGTAATTTGATTTGATGTGTTTATCATCGTTGATTTTAGTTTTCCTTATTACATTCTTCAAGGCTAAATTAAACAAACGGGTCTAACCCAACTCTCTGTTTTAGGGCCTGTGAGATATTAGAAGCTTCATCAATTTCTTCTTAGAATAAAAATTTCCTTAATTTGTCCCTCAGTGTAAATATGAACTATTTTTAATAAAAGTTATTAGTATTTAAGATTTTATTTCTTGTGATAAAGATAAAAATGTTGCCAAGGACGAAGTAGCAGATTTGGGTGCGAATTCCTAACAATTTTTGATTATCCAATCCATTCTTTTAATTTATCGGAGTTTTCCCGTAATTTTTCGGCTTTTTTTTACAATTTGAATTTTTCTGTTTTAATTTGCGGTTACTTTCAAAACGTCCATATTAAATTGTGATAATTTTGGAACTGCTGGTTATATTTCAGTCAATTTTTAGAAAGGGCAAGATTGCCAGTGTCTGAAAAATTAATAACACCACTTTCTGACATTTTTTTTAAAGCTTGAACTTTTCTGTTTTTATTTATTTAAAGCAATTTTCAAAATGTTCGTGTTTAAATTGTGATAATTTTAGAACTACTGGTCATATTTCAGTCAAATTTGCATTTTTAGAAACGGCAAGATTGTCAGAGTCTGGAAAATTAATCAGAGTTTTTCCGCGTTATTTTCCGACTTTTTTTTACAACTTGAACTTTTCTGATTTTATTTAAGGCAATTTTCAAATGTTCATGTTAAAATTGTGATAATGTTGGAACCACTGGTCATATTTCAGTAAAATGTATATTTTTAAATAGGGCAAGATTGTCAGTATCTGGAAAATTAATAAGATTTTTTCCCGCCACTTTCTGACACTTTTTTTAAATCTTGAACTTTACTGTTTTTATTTAAGGCAATTTTCAAAATGTTCAAAATGTTTAAATAGTGATAATTTTAGAACTACTGGTCATATTTCAGTCAAATTTGCATTTTTAGAAACGGCAAGATTGTCAGAGTCTGGAAAATTAATCAGAGTTTTCCCGCGTTATTTTCCGACATTTGTTTTAAAACTTGAACTTTTCTGATTTTATTTAAGGCAATTTTCAAATGTTCATGTTAAAATTGTGATAATGTTAGAACCACTGGTCATATTTCAGTAAAATGTATATTTTTAAATAGGGCAAGATTGTCAGTATCTGGAAAATTAATAAGATTTTTTCCCGCCACTTTCTGACACTTTTTTTAAATCTTGAACTTTACTGTTTTTATTTAAGGCAATTTTCAAAATGTTCAAAATGTTTAAATAGTGATAATTTTAGAACTACTGGTCATATTTCAGTCAAATTTGCATTTTTAGAAACGGCAAGATTGTCAGAGTCTGGAAAATTAATCAGAGTTTTCCCGCGTTATTTTCCGACATTTGTTTTAAAACTTGAACTTTTCTGATTTTATTTAAGGCAATTTTCAAATGTTCATGTTAAAATTGTGATAATGTTAGAACCACTGGTCATATTTCAGTAAAATGTGTATTTTTACAAAGGGCAAGATTGCCAGTGCCTGGAAAATTAATAAGAATTTTTCCCGGCACTTTTTGACAGTTTTTTTAAGGCTTGAACTTTTCTGTTTTTATTTAAGGCAATTTTCAAAATGTTCGTGTTTAAATTGTGATAATTTTAGAACTACTGGTCATATTTCAGTCAAATTTGCATTTTTAGAAAGGGCAAGAATACAGGTGTCTGGAAAATTAATCAAAGTTTTTGCAGTTACTTTTTTTTCCATTACAAACGTGTAATTAATATTATACATTTTTACAAATTTTTCTCTGACATATTTATTCACTTGATCCACATAATGAAAAAGATTTTAAACACCCTGTATAAGCCAAAGTATACTAACAACATAGTAACAATTAATAAAAGGTATAATCAATAACACTTTTTTATTACGTTTAATTCATTAATAGATATTCTGGCTTCGTGCGGGGAAAACAGAAAAATAGCTTCAACTTCCTTTTGATAATTATGATAGTTGATAGTATATTACGCAGAAATGCATCTATGTTTATATAATAAATTGCGTCGAAATAAAAAAAAAGTGCTGAAACAATTTTGAATTTATTTCCAAGAATTTTAATGAGCTGTTAAGACTTATAGCTTTTTTTACTAAATCCATTAAAATTCTGTAATATATCTTCAGACAACATCGACAATATTTGCAATTTTATATTGAAGGAAGAAATATATTAAATAAAAATTGCAAGAACTTTCTTTCAAGAAAAATTTACCTTAAATAAATCGCATGAATATTAAATCTGAAAATTAGCTTGTGTCTTAAAAAACCCATAAATTATTTTTCGTGTAGCATTCAAGAAAATTTAATCGACACGAATCCTGCCAAATCTTATAAACCATCTAATTACTCAATACAAATTTTGAAAACATTCCACCTGCCCTTCCATAAAACCTCACACATTTCCTCGTTCCACGTCCAAAACCATTCCATTTCAAAGCAGCCTCCAACAAAATCGCGAATAAATAATTTTCTCTAAAAATATCCTAATAATAATTCCAAAAAAAAAACACTCCAAACAAACTGAAATTAATCAAACAAATTCCATTGTTACAGACAGTTTCCGTGAACAAATCATAATGGATAGATAATATGGGAAACTAGTGGACGCCAATAATAATTCAGCATTGGGCTAAAATTAAATTGTCTCTGACTATTCGTGTTAGCGTTGGGCATGGAGAATGTTGTGTGTGTTTGTGTATGTGACGAAAATTTTCGTTGAGTGAGTGAGTGAAAAACGAAAATTATTGTGCGGGTGGTTTATTTTGTGGGGTAGGAAAATAAGTAAGTGAAGTGGTTAGGGAAGAAAGGAGCTGCAGGGAATTTGGGAATTTAAATGAACAATCAAAAAAGGTATGAAAGAAAAAACTGGAATTTTGTATAACTGCGAATTTTATTTTATTGTCATGCAGAGGCTGGGTATCCTTATAACTTCTAGTTGTCTTGGTGACTTAAGGAGTTAAGGATAACCACCGCCTAGAAAACTTTATAATATTTTTTTTAAATTGGTGGGTTTTAATATAAATTTGAGGTATTTTGGAATTTTTGTTCTTTTATTTACCAAAATATTAAAGTTTACTTTCAATGAAAAACAATTTTCATTAAGAGCTATCACTTTTTAGATATCATTTAAAATTTTGCTCAATTCTGAACAAACTCCTCTTTTGTCCCCATTCTATTCCCAATCGAAAATAAATCTTTTGTCAGCAGCAATTAATTGTAACAATTTTATTGTCCCAAGTGTCATGTAAATGAGCGACAGCTGCCACTGACGTCAACTTTAATTTTAAAATTTATTACAACTGCACTTTTCCCTAAACAAGACAAACAACGAATTTTCCTACTTGTACTCAAAAATTTTTCCACGTACTTTATATTCAACTAAACCAACCAGAATAACGACAGTTATCGCCAATTAATTACCGATATATTATCCAAAATAGGCTCACAATTATGTTTTGTGTCCCTATTTGTTTGTTCTTTTACGGTAATAATAATGTGTTGGCGGTATACGACATAATAATGTAAATAAAAGTACGCCCGTTTTAAATGCAATTAGCAAAGCCTTATATACTTTTTGATGTTTATAAATAGGACTCCTACGCCGTGTGTTTGCATGTGTGCGTTTGTGTTTTTGTTAACATGATGCAAAAATCGATTAGTATTTGAACGACTTTAGGAAACTATTTTGGATACGGGGATTTTTGCATCTTTATTAACATTTAGACTTTATTAACGCTATTCAAAATTAACTGGTTAACTAAAAATTTCTAAAATTAACAACGCTCTTAAACTCACAATTATTATTTTTTAAGATGGATTTTTTGAGTAGGTATCTACACCATAGTTTTGGGAGACTCACAAAAACTGATAAAATTTTCAATTCTTTGTAATTTAATAATTGAATCCTTGGACTCTTTCATTTCCATTCGAGTTTTTCCTGACGATAATTTTTCGAATATATATTTTTTATATGTAACAGCTTTCGAATCTCTGGTTAAATATAGTTTATTATAATAGAAAATGGAAATATGAGACAAAAAGTTTCTTAATTTTTTTGGAAAAATACAGTTTTGCAAAACTTGACTAAAATTTAGATTTAAGAAGTGCCAAATGTTACTTTTATATAAAATAATTTGTTTTTCTATCTTGGTTCTTTGTAAAAAAATCAAAGCCCAAAAAATTTGATAATTTTTCGAAATTTTATGATAGTTCTGAGGACACAAAGCTTAAATTTGAACAATCTTTTAAGCGAGTAACTAGTTGGGAATAATATCATGAATTTTCAACGGATTTTCATTGTATTTCAATTTTCTTGTTGAACTAAGTTGGTACTTTAAGTATGAAATTAGATAATTGTATAACGAACTTCTAGTTGGCAATAAAATCCAGAATTTTCGATGGATTTTCATTCTGTTTCAAATTGCATGTAGAACTAACATAGTACTTTGCAAAAAATCAATCCGCATGAAAATCTGTCAATTTGTTGAGGTTTTAGACCAATTTTAGGGATACAAAGTATAAAATTCGACTAATTTTTCAGCGAGTCTTTAACAGTAGATAATAAAATCCGGAAATTTTTATCCTATTTAAATTTTCTAGTAGAACTAACTTGATTCTTTATAAAAAATTAAAACACATGGAAATTGATTCAATTTTCGAAGTTTTATAACAGTTTGAAGGACACAAAGTATGAAATTAGATAATTGTTTAAGTGAGTCTCTAGTTGGCAATAAAATCCAGAATTTTCGACGGATTTTCATTCTGTTTGTAAGTAGAACTAACTTGGTACTTTGCAAAAAATCAATCCGCATAAAAATCTGGCCATTTTTTGAGGTTTTAGTCAATTTTGGGATACAAAGTTTAAAATTTGACTAATTTTTAGTGAGTCTATAATAGTAGATAATAAAATCCGGAAATTTTTATTCCATTTCAATTTTCTTGTAGAAGTGACTTGATTCTTTGTAAAAAACTAAAACGCATGGAAATTTATTTAATTTTCGAAGTTTTATAACAGTTTGAAGGACACAAAGTATGAAATTAGAAAATCGTTTAAGCGAGTCTCTTGTTGCCAATAAAATCCAGAATTTTCGACTGATTTTCATTCTGTTTCAATTTGTAAGTTAGAAATAACTTGGTACTTTGCAAAAAATCAATCCGCATGAAAATCTGTCCATTTTTGAGGTTTTACGCCAATTTTAGGGACACAAAGTCTAAAATTTGACACAGTTTTTTAGTGAGTAGATAATAAATTCACCAAATTTTTATTCTATTTCAATTTTCTACTAGAACTGACTTGATTCTTTGTTAAAAATTAAAACGCATGGAAATTTATTCAATTTTCGAAGTTTTATGATAATTTGAAGGACACAAAGTATGAAATTAGATAATCGTTTAAGTGAGTCTCTAGTTTGCAATAAAATCCAGAATTTTCGACGGATTTTCATTCTGTTTGTAGGTAGAACTAACTTGGTGCTTTGCAAAAAATCAATCCGCATAAAAATCTGCAATCTGCATGAAAATCTGTTAATTTTTTGAGATTTTAGGCCAATTTTAGGGATACAAAGTTTAAAATTCGATTAATTTTTCAGCGAGTCTATAATAGAAGATAATAAAACCCGGAAATTTTTTTTCTATTTCAAATTTCTTGTAGAACTAACTTGCTTCTTTGTAAATCAGAAAATCTGTGTTCATTTTTTTAAATTTGAGACACTTTTAAGGACAATCATATTTTCTCTATAAAACCCGACAACAAAATTCCTCTTTTCCGATTTGCTACTGGCGCCTTCCGCTGTATAAAACAATGATAAATTTCTATTTACCACGTGATTATTCTAATTTAAAACTTACTTAACTCAATAAACCAATCATTCACTCGTAACTCCAGATTTATGTTTGACTTTAAAGTGCCCCACGAAATTTATTTTCCAGATAAAACTGTCATGGAAACCACAGATGGATTCCCTCATCAGTCACAACATTCTTCAGTTGCCGTTTGGAATTATGTAATATCAAACGAGACCTGACTCTAGAACATTTTGGATAATGCGTCAGTAATCCGTAGGATAAACACAGATTATGTAAGTTTTTTCTTTCTGGTTTTACTGTCGCGCTTCGCGCAAAGAAATAAGGTTACTTCAGAATTATTACACATTGCAATTTTATAACAGTAATGGAATTTATTACTAACGTTAATTATAATTTTGTACCGTTCTTTGGATGAGTATGTGAAAACGCAGGCGCGGAAATATTTTGTAGCCCAGCTCGGTATGTTATGAACTTGTGCGATTACTGGAAAATTGTCGGTTTTGTTGCAAATCGCGGTAATAATAATTAAAATCACATCAAGGAAATTTTTGATTAAATTTTAATCATATCACAACAACAAACGTGATTAATTCCTGAAAAAGTGTTGTAATGATAGATGCTTTTGAAGTGAACACCTTTTGGCTGGAGTTCAATAGTTTTACCGTCACAGCTATTTCTCAAAATTTTGGCAAATAATTCGTGATTCAAATTAGAAGAAAACACAGGATGAAGACCGGTTTTATCATCTATTAATATAGTTTGCAAAGTTAAGTTTTGTGTAATCAAAACAAACTGAAATGGACTAATAAAGCAAAAATTGAAAAAAGTTTTAAAATTTTATTAATTTATTGTCTAAATTTGTAATTTGCAGATTGCGGCTTCAATATTTTTTTACATTTTCGTATTATTGATACTAACATAAATTTTACTTCTTTTTATGTTGAAAGAGTTTTTTGTCCTACATACAGGGGTGTCCAAAATTATATCGACAAACTTTGGATAACAACACGAGAAATTTTCAAAATAGACTTTATGCTTTCTGCTTCAAAATAGCACATTTTTTGGACTGCTAATCAGATCTGAGTTATATTCAATTGTGGAAAAATATCCTAAAAATTTTTATAAAAAAACTGGATAAAATTACTCATCAATCTAACCTAAATTTTCTTTCTACATCGGAAAAAAACTTCCGCGAAAACACAATAATTCTGTTCTCTTTCTTATAGTTCCAACAATGGACGAAGCAGACGACCCCATCACAGCCCAAATGCTGGAAACCTCCCGTTTCTGGATCCAACGCATCCTAGTCCCCATCATGGTGTTCGTGGGAGTCACCGGCAACACCATCACTGTAATGGTCCTTACAAGGTACCACTCCAAATTTCCCTTATTCAATATTTCTCAAATTGTTGTTTTGCATCAGGAGACGAATGCGAAGCTCCACCAACATATACCTCTCAGCTTTGGCCATTGCAGACATCATTCACCTACTCTTCGTCCTGCTATTATCCTTCAAGCACTACTCGAACATACACGATAGAAAATATGAACTGTATTGGAGGTTTTTCGGGCTGACGCACTGGTTATGCGATTCTGCAAGTAAGATTTGGAAATATTGGTGTGATTGGATTTGTTTGGCTTTGTAGCAATAGCATCTGGTATAGTCGAATGGATGTTTATGAATAAACAAACAAGAACAAGATAATTAACTTTTCTATTTTTGAGTGGGTTTTGACGATTTGTAAATTATGGCGAAGACATTGTCAAAAAAGTTTGTGTATTATTTTAGTAAACAGTGTTGGAGCATTGCCCGGATTTTTTTGAACAAGGAAGAAAGTGTTTGGGTGTGGATTTCCTGTTGAATGCTATTTTCATTTCACAAAGGAAACAAACAGTTTGTGATTATTTTATTAACAATAAAAACCGCTTCGCTTAAAATTAATTATTTTAATAAAAATCCAACCAGCTGATCCAAAACTGAGATTTTTAAAACATTTAGATACCCTCGAAAACTACCGCAGAAAAATCAACAGTCTTTTCATTTTTTTCAAAATAAAACCTTTGCACTGAAATATCTCAAAAAAGTACCTAAATTTCTTTAATATTTCGTTTATCCTACACCCTTTTGACCTATACATTTTTCTTCACGTATTATCTCTTGATCTATTAGAAGTAAAGTTGAAATTTTGTGCTGTAATTGCTAAGAAATCTGCCAAAATTTGAAATAACATTCAAATAAATCAAATTTAAATCTCTTGTCAGGCACTAAGTTCCTTTATCCTATTACTCATCCAAAATTTTCTCTATGTCTATATTAAATCCTGTTTTTGTTATTAGGTAGTACCTCAGTTTGGCTGACGGTGTCCTTCACCGTCGAACGCTACATCGCCGTGTGCCACCCCATAAAGGGCAAAGTCCTCTGCACAGAAAACCGCGCCAAAAGCATCATCGTAATCGTCTACATCTTCTGCCTTCTAACCACCGCCTCCACCACCTTCGAGTACCAACTAACCCTCCAAGAAAACTGCATAAAAGAGTGCAAAATACCACAAGACAGCCTCCGACACCACACTGGTAAATCCACACATAACGGCACCACAACAATCCATCACCTCTACATACCAAATCACACCCAATTTTCCGATTCAAATGACCCCGGTTTCAAATTGTTCAGATCCCAAATAGAGCATGCCTTGTCCACTATTCCTAATTGCACGAAGCATTCTCATATCATTGTATATCCGATTTATGCGCCATATTTCCAAAATTTTACCTCAAGTACGAATCTTATAGCAGACGGACCACCACAGCAAGATAAGATAGTGCCGAGGATAGTGACGGGGGATGAGGAGAATGTCTTGGAGAAACCACCAGCCTCCAGTGGTGACCATCAAATCAGTAATTTAACAGACAATAATAGTACTTTATCGGAGAATACCACTTGCTGCTTAAAGAAGTACACGATTGACACCGAGTACACTAGTTTAGGGGAAAACACTACCTACACGACTTTTATGTACTGGTACAGTGCAATTTTCTTCGGGCTTTTACCGCTGGTTTTAATCGCAACCTTCAATTGCTTTTTGGTGCATGCGGTGTACATGTCGCAGAAACGAAGAAGGAGGATGACTAACTCCCAAGTAAGGTTAGAGGATGTTAAGGCAATTCCAACTGAGGTTTGTTGGTTTCAGGAGAATATTTCAATTTCCAATGAGAATCGCATCACCTTGATGCTTATAGGAGTGGTGATCTTGTTTCTGATCTGCCAAACTCCAACCGCCTCGTTTTTGATCTACAATAATTTCCACAGATCGCCCAATGCAAGGACGAAAAACATCAAATTAAGTAAGTACTAATAGACCTACTCAAAAGTTAGAGATGGATGAGTTGCGCGCGCATATAATTGAGAACTGTTCTTTTTTCAGTTTTGGGCAACGTGTTCAACTTCCTGATGATAGTGAACGCCTCGGGCAACTTTCTGTTATACTGTGTGTTGTCGAATAAGTTCCGTAGTACATTTAAAAAGTTGTTTTGTGAACGTCGGAAAAAACGTCAGGACACAATTGTGCTGTCGTCGACGAAAAGTAGGAACTCGCAAAAATTTAATCCGTACAGTCACGGTATCAGAAGGAATGCGTCCGAATATCACACTCCAAGAAATTTGGAGGTAACTATATATTTCTTTAACAGGGGCAAATATGTTAATACGTATAATGTGTGCGTTAAAGTTTGAATTTAAATTGATGATGTGGGGAATTTTCCGTTCTTCTAAACTGCCTACTCTTTACTTGGTAATTTTTTTATTTGGCTTTAGCTTGATGGTTTACAGGTTTTTTTTATGTTAGAATTAACATAATAACAAATTTGTGATGAAAGTAGAAATACAGATAAAATTCTATCGTGTGATCCAAAAAAATATTAGAGTAGACTGAAAGAATGTCACAAGTCACAAGTCTTTTTCTTATTGCTAACACTTGACTTGTTTATCTAAATCGCTATACAGGGTGTCTCTAAAAAGTCTTTACAAAATCCTACCACAAGTTTTAGGCTTAAAATAATTCGGTTGAACCAAACATACCTTAGTCCAAAAGTTACAGGGCGCTAAAAAAGATCTTTCCAAATCGTTTTTTAAGTATATCTACAGAACGGTTTAAAGTAGGGACTTGAAATTTGGTGGGTTAATAAGTCTTAAGGAAGCTACAATGTGATGGTATTACTACCAAAATAATATTGTTCAGTGTCGTACTAATAGAGGGGGACTCAGTGTTTTTTTGGATATTTTTTGTGGGTATTGAATTTTTTTCAAAATAACAAATATTATGATAGATACGCTCAAGACACGTAAAAAAGGTATACTTGTTTGACTTGCGTTAACTCAACTGTTTGCGAGATATTTAACTTCGAAAATTTTTTTTGCTATAAAAACAATTTGTGACTTACTCTGTAAAGTAAAAAATATTGGGTCACTCTAATACAGCTGATTCTACGTCCAAAACTAAACATAAATGGTTGTAGAAACCGACCCCCAAAAATGTTTCGTTATTAAAATACAGGGTGCATGTTGAAAGATGTATTTTTTATTCGCCCTCTATCTTTTTTAGGTATATCTACAGAACGGTATAAGATAGAAATTATGCTTAGTTTTGGACGTAGAATGAGCCGTATTAGAGTGACCCAATATTTTTAACTTTACAGGGTGTCACAAATTGTCGTTTTAATAGCAAAAAAATTTTCTAAGTGAAATATCTCGTAAACAGTTGAGTTAATGCAAATCAAACAAGTATACTTTTTTACGTGTCAGGTGTATCTATCATAATTCTTATTATTTTGTAAAAAAATTTAATCCTCTACAAAAATTATTCAAAAAAACCCTGAGATCTCTTCGATAAGTACGCCACTGAACAATATTATTTTGGTTCTAATACCAACAAATTCTAGCTTCCTTATAGACTTATTAACCCACTAAATTTCAAATCTCTACTTTAAACCGTTCTGTAGATATACTAAAAAAATTATTTGGAAAAATATTTTTTAGCGCCCTGTAAGGAAGAACTTTCGGACTAGGGTATGTTTGGTTTAAACAAATTATTTTGAGCCCAAAAGCTTGTGGTAGGATTTTGTAAAGACCTTTTAGAGACACCTTGTATACATTGGAAAATAACCATAATAAATCTAAGACCACCGACTAGAATTTTCAGACGTTTTGAAATTTCAATATTTCATAGACTCTCTTTGAAAACTTTACAATTTATAAACGAACTACAAAAACTCACCTTAAAGCTGGATTAAAAATTAGCACTTTTTCCCTTCAACATTCTTTTAAAATATTTATCAATGTTTACAACTGAACATTGTTGCTATTAACTGTTGATAAAACAAAACAATTATATTTACTTGTCCATATACTCGTACATAAACGTACTTTGGATTACAAATCACGATATTTAAAAATCTAGCCCTGAATTATAATTAAATTGCTTCAAACCTAAATTATAATAATTAACTCTATTTGATTTATTAAAATTTTGTACATAATTTAAAACCAGTTATACAATCCAACATACACTGACTCAACCAATGGCACCGAACCTTACTCACTTAAAATTAGCCTTAAGTCAAACCAAGACTTCTGTTAGTCCTACTCGTATGCAACTAGATAAACCTTTTCTTTAATTCTTTAATTTCGAATCTAACCCAAAGTGATCCGTTTTTGTTTGTTAACCAGCTTTTTTAAACATCCGTTTGTTTTGTGTTGTTTTCAGACCCAAAGTTTAACTAGCATGCCCCGGTCCAAATCTATGATGGTACGGACTGTAGGCAAAGCCAGATCCACTGATTTGAATGTTTAAAAGCATTAAAAGTTTGTTGGTTTTGTAATGAAACATGGTGCATTAGGCATGGAAATAACATAATATATTATAGCTGTATTTAGTCGTTTTTAGTACCTAATTGTAAAATTTACTGTATTATTTTTATTGTTAAGATTAATGTATAGGCAGATATATTTATTAGATTATGTAAATAACTATTTTAAGGAAATTGTTTAATAAAATTAAGAGTTAATCTGTTTTTATGTGATTTTTTTCCAAGTGGATAAAAAATATCCGAACAATATTTTATTTTGAAAATACCAATCATATTTTAATTACGAATTAAAACTTCAAAAAAGTATAAAAAATGTTTTTGTAAATAAAAAATTCTAAAATTTTACTAGATTTTGAATCACAAATTTTGAAATAAAAAACATATTCTTCTTTTATAGTTACATAAAAGTGTTTTATATAAATATTGTTCATACAACCTCAAGTTATTTTTTTTATATATCTATACAAGCTCTCTACTCTCCTATTTTAAATGTTGTCCGGTAAATATAGACGTTCAACTTCGGAAAAAGTTTTAATAGGCTACACCCTGGTTTAAAATATTCCATTCGGTGTAAATTTTGATTTGCTACGAAATGCTCGCCATAAATAACAATTTTATAAACAAGAAACTTGTTTCTTCTCAGTATTTTTCAAATATCTCGAAAATGAGTGCAAAAAACATAACAAGTCATGTACCTTTTTTGTAGAGCATAAAAATTAATTTTTTCGCTTTTTTGATTATTTTCCTATTTTCCACCAGCTCGTACAGGTTTCTATTACTTAATACAGAAAAACTGATTTGATATTCTTTTTCTAGGCCCTTGAATTACTTAAAGAAATATTTTTCATGAAAATCGACGACTTTTCCATGTATATGTGTAAAAAAAGTTGGGATTTTGGGTATTTTTCAAAGTTTTGATTTAGGTCTGATTCCGCTGATTCCAAATCTGTGCTCAAAATTCATGTTGAACACTCCAATTTACCAGAATTGTTCATTTTCCAGACTTCTGGATTTTTTCCTTCATCACTAAAAAATGGAAAAAAGTTTAGAGGCTCCTACTGACCAAACAATTGCCCTGACAGTAAAAGTCATTTATATCATTTTTGTAGATAATTTTGTACTCTACCAAAAATGTGTATGACTTATCACGATTCTTGAACTAATTTTCAAGATATTTAAGAAAAACTGGGAAAAATATTTTTTTGTTGAAGAAATTGTTAATAACTTTTATCTATGGCGAGTGTTTCGGAGCAAATCAAAATTTTATAATCTGAGCCAAAATGTACAGGGTGCAGTCTATTACGATTTTTTCTGAGGTTCTCCTACTCATAGTAGATTTATCTTTATTTAATAAGAATTAAATTCTCAAATTTCTGTTGTCTTCACCCAACACGAGTTCAGATCAAAAATGTTTTACTTATAACACTAGCTATAGAATATTTCTTTGCCCAAATAATAAAATTAAGTTAACGATTATATTTTACTCATCATCAAGAAAAATTCAAATTAGTTCTCATGTAGGTGTCATTACAAATCATTTCTAAACAACCTCGCCAATTTAGTCCACGAGTTGAAAGTGACGCCATCAGGAGCAATTCCTGCAAAGAAAACACCTCAGACAAACCGAAACCTCTAGGAAAATCTCTGCCCAGCCCTCGAAAACCAATCACCATGCAAATTCTCCAAAGCCCAACTTCTCGGAACCATCCACCTGCATTTTACCTGTTTGGTGTTTGGTTTGGGGGCCGTTTGCATACCAAAATTGTTGTTCCACCGCCTACACATACACACGCTGCAAAAGTGTGCATGCGCAATCCTGCTGCTTACCTACGCGCTGACATTTGAACAGCATCCAGAGCCAAGAGTTGTTCTGAGAATAGCATAAGAACTCTCTGGGTGCTCTCTTGGTTGATTTCGGACCAAACTACATATCCGAGTAACCAAAGTGTGTGGCGGTGTGGATGATTCTGTGTGCGTGTGTGGATTAAATTTACTACGGGGATTGTTTTACAGGAGGACTGGGTGAGTTTTTTGGGGGTTGTGTGGGGCTGGGGGCCAGTTTGTGGGACATCTGGACGCACAAGTTTCACTTTCTTTAACTTTAAACGTCAGATTCTAGGAAAAAACTCGCAGGTTCAGTTAAATTGCACATAATAATTACTTGATAAAATAAACAAAGTAATTATTTTTTATTATTAATTTTATTGCTAAGTTTTGCGGTTGAATTAATTTGTTTTTTGTCGCACATGCAAACTTTAGAAAAGAAATTGTTCAGGTACAAAATATAAATGGTAAATATGTAGATTTAGTTGAGAGACACTTTTATATGTGCTTTACCTTGAAATTAATGTATTCCTATTATGTAACTGATTTCTTTAGCAAAGAGTCTAGTATTTTGTGATAAAAATAAAAATGAGTGGAAAACAGGCGGTTTATGCCAAGAAATTTAAATTGTCACTAATTAACCGGGGGATTTTAGTTGCACCGGCGACTCCGCCAAAATTTTAAGGGCAAATCTGTTTTTTTTAAAGTAACCTTAGTGGCAACAAGTTTTGGAGTGAGATAATTTTGGGCAGTTTATAAGTGAGTTTCTCCAGATATTTTTAGAAGGAAAAACCACAAAACTGTTACTATTTTTTAAGAGCTATAAAGTCGATGACGCGATTTTTAGACGAAAAAATACTTAAAACTATTTTAAAATACTGTAAAAACTGAAATAATCGGCTGATTTTAAAAACTCTGACTGTTTTCCAAAGATAAACATTTGATAAGCTTAGGAAAAAATCAGGAGCGGTATAGAATAGCTGTTACTACTTTTTAAGAGCTTCAAAGTCGATGACACGATTTTTAGACGAAAAAATACCTAAAACTGTTTTAAAATACTGTAAAAACTGAAATAATCGGCCGATTTTAAAAACTTCGACTGTTCTCTATCAAAAATAAACATATGATAAGGTTAGGAAAAAATCAGCAGCGGTATATAATAACTGTTACCATTTTTTAAAGAGCTTCAAAGTTGATGACGCGATTTTTAGACGAAAAAAAACCTAAAACTATTTTAAACCATTATAAAAATTGAAATAACCTCACGATTTTCAAAACCTTTTAATCGATAAATAATGGAAAATAGAAATTTTGTAGATTATCTAGTATGTACTTTACACTCTTGATTTCTCTTCTAAAATGCTAGGAGAATTTAGAATGGTAAATATTATTTTGATTTTGCTATAAAATCAACTCATTACTTAGAGTTCAGTGCTGCAGTGCAAATTTTGTTGCATTTAGGACAACAAATTATGCAAAACAAACTTAAAATTTGTAAACTAAATATGTAAGTATGTTCTAAGATGCAATAAATTTTTTCTTCAAATATATAAGCTTTCTAAAAAAACAACTATCTACCTAGTTTTTTTAATAGAATGTTTAATATATCTATAAGTTTATTAAATTTCAAGACAAAATTAGTCATTTTATCAATTTTACTTTTTTTAATTACGATATTCATGTTCGTGGAATTCCATTTAGGTTCGTTAATGTGATGTTCTATTAGTTTTTGTCTGCAATATGAAATTTCACAACACCACGCACATAAAACATTTTTTATACTATCGAAACTATATGCATAAAAATGTTTTCTGTTCACACCATCTGTCCCCTAATCTCACCTATTACTAACTCAAAAACCATCCCAAATAAACCCTTCATCCCCAAACGATATATTATACGTCAAATCACACAATAGAATAATATCAGCAATTTCCCAACTTGTTTTCCACATAAACCGAGCATAAACACAAACGATTGGCGTTTTAATGGGATATGAAGAGGCTATTTTTAAAACAGCGACACGCCCGTGATTTCCGATGAATTCGTCAAGTTTCATTGTATGTACACATTGAAAAACCTATAAAACAGCGAAAATTTGAACGATGTTTTGAGGCTAAGGTCAATAAAATCTGCTGGGGCGCCAATATCCTTTTATGGGCCTGCATACAAAACGTGAACCTTGACCGAATTTAGCCATTTCTGGGACATTTGTGCAGAGATTAGAGTACAGGAATTGGACATATACAAGGCGTTTATTTTATAATAACCCACGCTCCAACACATTTACTTTCAGTATATATGGGCACAAAATCGCTTTAGAAAGCTAAATTCTTGTATAACGATTGCACTATTCATTATTCGTGTTTTTATATAGATAGGTATACAGACAAATGATAATAATAAATTAGCAGAAATTAATGTTTCTTCTATATGTATATGCTGATTTCACAAACACTTTTCAACCTGAATAAAGCACATTTCTATGAGTAATTGATTCGAACGTGTGTACTCATAAATCTCTTGGGTTAGGTTAGTCCTTTTCTCCTAGTAATGCGTTTTAAAGTGCAATTTATATGAAACATGTGGTGTTACCGAGTGCTAAAGGCAGGAAAAAATATCATTGCAAAATACTTGTGTAGACTACATCACCGAGAGGCCGCCGCGTCATGATCTAACCAAATATAGCAAGAAGCCGGTGAGCTCGAGTTTTAGTCGATGCTAAGCTGGAAAGAAGACGACGATGTGTGAGTGTGTTGTATGTGTGAAGGACACCCACTACATTATACAGAATAATATTGTGACCTCACCTGCAACAACGGCCTCAAACAAATAATTGCATTTTGGCATCTGGCAAGTTGAGGAGGTGACAAAATCTGTGCAGAAATTTGGTGCGATTTTTCCAAATCCGGAATAATTCGGTCTAGAAGCCGGATTTAGTCCAATACAAGTAATTTAACTGTAACGCCGGTTGCCCTGCTAACGAATGCTGGAGGATTTAGCGTAATTTTCTGATAATATTTTGGCGCTTGAGAAGATGTTCTTGTTATTTTCCAGGAATTACAGCATTTTTTCATTACAGTTGACAGACCAAATTTTTATTTTCTTAATATGTTAAACTCGTAATATTAATATGTAAGTAACCGGGCCGGTTACCATGGCAACCAGCGTTGGATTTATCGTAACTTTCTGCTTATAGTTTGGGAAAATTTAAAGTTCTTGTTATTTACCAAGAATTAGGTATAGAATTTTGTCATTACTTATTTTATTTCCAGTAGCTAATTTACTTAAAATCTGTTCTTTTTTAAGTAACCTTAGTGGCAACAAGTTTTGGAGTGAGATAATTTTGAGCAGTTTATAAGTGAGTTTCTCCAGATATTTTTAGAAGGAAAAACCACAAATTTTCATTGTAAAAACTGAAATAATCGCCAGATTTTCAAAATCTCTACTGTATTCGTAAGATATACCTGTAATAAGCATAAAAAAAAATCAGAAGCTCTATAAAATAATTTTTATTACTTTTTTTGCAGCTGCAAAGTCGATGACGCGATTTTTATACTAAAAAATACCTACAACTATTTTAAATATTGCTAAAACTGAAATAATCACCCGATTTTCAAAACTCCGACTGTTTTCCAAAGATAAACCTTTGATAAGCTTAGGAAAAAATCAAGAGTGGTATAGAATAACTGTTACTATTTTTTAAGAGCTACCAAGTCGATGATACGATTTTTAGACGAAAAAATACCTAATTACAGAATTTTTTCATTACAGTTGACAGACCAAATTTTTATTTTCTTAATATGTAAAACTCGTAATATTAATATGTATGTAAGTAATTTAACTGTAACGCTGGGCCGGTTGCCATGGCAACCAGCGTTGGATTTAGAGCTTATAGTTTGGGAAAATTTAAAGTTCTTGTTATTTACCAAGAATTAGGTATAGAATTTTGTTATTACTTATTTTAATTTCCAGTAGCTAATTTACTCAAGATATCAGGAGATTCCTAAACAAATTTTGATCCAATTTAAATTTTAAATATTTTATAAACCAGCGACGATTTCTTCCCGATTTTGAACAAACAAAATTTTTTCATTTGGTATTTTTGAAAAAATAGTTCAATCGAGTAAAAATATTTCTTCGCCCAAAGTTAGGTATGTCGGATATTCTTTCTATTGTGCCTCCTTTGGCCCTGCTACTGCAGACCTTAACACTGCTGCACTTCCGGCTACAACAGAGGTATTAAAGCATTCCTCAAGCGCACGTGTTATGTTATTATTTAAATCTGATCCCACCAGATGTTTATTTTCTATCCAAGAACTCGCTTTACACAATTTAATTACACTTCCATTTGCCCAAACTGGAAGCAATTCGATATATTTAGAAGAAAAAATTATGACGAGTGCGGATTCAATACTGAGAAATGTTTCGTTTTAGTTAATAATCCGTATTTTTTCAATCCAAAAGCTAATTTATTTAAAATTCCAACTGGAGGCGGATGAATGAACGACAATCAGTGACGTATAAATTATGTCGTATTTGTGCTCTTTGCCAATGCCAATAATGTAATATCGAAACTAGAAATCTTCCCACATGTGGACTTATTTATTTTGTTGTTGTTGTTGTTACACCCTGGCATACCATCAACCAACACACTTTATATACACACCTTTCGTCATCATTTCGTTTTTATCCTGAATACGTAATCAATCATTGTCATTTAAGCTAGAGTGTTAAGTGGAGAAGTTGCGAGAACAGATGTTGGTTTAATTGGGGATGGAACGGATAAATTGGTGATAAAGTGCACAAGAAATTGAAGTTTTATTATGCAGCTCTTACGAAATATTTCAAGAAATATTGAACATAATTTCTTAATCATTATTAGATAAGGCGCTAAGGCGGCGCATTTCAACTTTATTTGCATAATAAATTTAATCTTAAACGAACCAGAACAAAAACAATCTAATTCCAATCAATAAAAAAAAACCATGCGTGCCTCGACTTTACCACTTAATTAATTTGCTCCGATTTCACTCTTGATAACATTAAATTAACACCATAAAATTCATGGACCAAAAAAAAAAACTACTGGCTCATTGAACCAATTATTAGGTGCTAACAATTTTTTTAATTGGACAAAACGACATGTCACCCTCCTCGACATAACCGTCAATTAAACCATCAACAGTAATTTTGGATTTTGGCGCAAAGCCCACGCGCTAACCAGAGCATGAAAAAAAAATTGTGAGCGTTATGAGCCATTGAGTTTATTTTATTGGAACTGGTGTGTGTGATGATGGCTATTTTTAGTTTTGATTGCTTTGCACGCGCTGGTTTATATTGTTTTGGATCAAAAGTGAGGTAAATTGAGAGGGAAAAAGTTCAGAAAAAAAATGTGATTTTGGGACAAATTCGTGGATAAAAATATGGAAAAAGTTACACTTATCAAGTATCACTATCAAGCTAACTTTCTTTAAGCACAATAAATTGGAAAAATGGGTGTGTTAGAAGATCTAAAAATCATCTCAGGCTGCTGTCTTTTCAGTTTGATTTTATTGGCATTGACAACTGATGTACACGTATTTTATAGTACTAGTGAAATAAAATCATGTTATTTTACTAGTACTATAAAGAGCTACTTTATGGCCGCAAAACTATATCACAGACCGTACTTTATGATGCACTAGTACATAAAAAACTTTTTATTAAGTTTAAATTATTTAAACTTAAATCGTGGACTAATTTGCCTTCTTCCTTTAGAATTGAACATTTTCCTCCTCAAATGATTTTCTCACAATGAATTCACGTTTTCCTAAAGTCGTTTTCTAAAACAACAAACGGATGCGTCCGTAAATAAGTTGTGTAAAAAATATATATTTAACCAGTCAATATGTTTATAGAAGTGACGTTATTTGGACAAACAAATTAATTTAAAAACAGAGAGAAAATTTGTAGGCGCGCTGAATCCCACCTGTCCTCTCTCTTTGTCAACGACATTGATTACAGATTAAACAAACACGAAAAGGTGACATTCACCTAAGGGGAAATATCTACGAGAAATTAAAATAATTTCATAAATTGTCTCTTATATTTTGTAATATATCCACTTTATTATTTTAGTTCTAAAAACTTACTTAAACCTGACAACAAAGACACTCTTTGTAATTAGAGTTGATAAGTAAGTCTTTGAATTAGTTAACATAAAGCAGCTCTGGTGATGAGAAGAACCAAAGACTACGACGCTAAACGACAGTATCCTTCAGACACAAGCGCCGTCGTATCTGTGCTATTTCTGAAACTGACCCACATTATACCATTTCGTCCTAAATAATAATAAACCACAATCCCGTCGTCTCGTTTGTTTGAACTGAACACACGCCCACGCCCCATCACCAAAATAATTAGTTGCATTTAATTAAAATAACCTTCATCATTTACGGGAAATTACATCACATGGTGTGTGTGCTTTATATCAATTTATCTCTTGGTTAATAGACTGGAACCCATAATTTATAATTATTTTTGTTACAGTGGTAGAGAGTAGAAAATGTCAACAGTGGAACGAAAGGAGTTTCAAGAAACCAAAATCATGAGGACGTTGTCGCCATCCAGGAATATTCGCAATTCCAATCAAAATTTAGCACAATTCGACAGCAATTTAGGTTTGCGGTGACTTTCAACGAATTTTCCAAAATTCACTGTTTTTCGCTTTAGATTATCTCTTGGAGGATCTTCAGAATTCCGTTTCGCGGCCTGGAAGCTCCTTGGGATACAGGGAAGCATCCAGATCACACACCTTGGATTCCAACAGAAGCAATTCGTTGAATCGAATTTCTAATTTAAAATCATCGAATCCTGTTACGGAATAT
The DNA here is from genome assembly GCA_963942485.1 of Pediacus dermestoides. NCBI lineage: Eukaryota > Metazoa > Arthropoda > Insecta > Coleoptera > Cucujidae > Pediacus > Pediacus dermestoides. The sequence continues at coordinate 30,050,962 of OZ012627.1, read as the reverse complement.
TCTTCAGATGATGCGTATAATTACACGGTAATTTTATTGGATTTTCGTTGTTGAAGATCTATTGATGACAAATTGTTTTAGTCACCTGATGGCAGGAAGAAAGTTACAGGATATAAAAAGGAAACTTATTCGTATAAAACTAGTGGGGGACGAGATGTAGGTCCAGAGAAAATTCGGACGCAAAACAGCATAAATCAGCTGGATTCACTTTTGGATGATTTGCAACAGGTGAAGAAATCTTCATATGAAAGCGGTAAGAACACAAAACAATCACTCGAATATAAACTGGGATGATTCATGTCGGGTATTTATAACAAACGTTTGTTTGCAGAATCTTATAATAGCTCTGGCCTCAGTCCAACTTTTCAGTAAGTATCCACACAAATTGAAATATAAAGCAAAAAATTTCTAATATTCTAACCCGCTAACCTTGGAGTTATGTGTATTGATTTGCTTGATTTACTAGAACGGCCGCTTCGAAACGAAACGTAAACCGCGAGTTGCACTATGGAGACACTCCCAGATCCAGCTCCCGAAGCCGCACTTTGGAACGAACAGAACGCGAAGAAGCCGTTACCAGAGACCTGTACTCAAACGAAGGTACCTCGTATCCAAACAATCTCCTTCGAGACCTCAATATTTCTTTGCAGGTACCTACGGCGACCTGCGACCTCTTCGCACAACTTCCCCATCACCCTCCTCTAGAACCTCAACTCTTTCCAAGCAAACTAAAGTGACCAACGTTAAAGACTTTCCATTGGAAGTGGTCGAGACCACAATTCCAGATATCGATCCAGATGTGTTGGCTCACTTAGACCCTGATCTACGTCCACCAGGTAACACTAAAGTTACCACCACAATCAAAACTTATACGTACGAAATTCCCGGATCGGGAAGCTATCCTACCAATCTGGATGTTAACACAACCGTCGATGAGAAGTATGTGTACTCGCCAAATGAATCGCAGACAACGCCCAGTAAGAGTTTTGTTTATAATAAGGTCGAGAATAAGTCGTCGGAAAATCGAATTTACAACAAGGAGCCAACTTGGGATAGGAAACAGTACAAGGAGACGATTGTGGATAACCGCACGGAAAAATACAATAATTATCCCGCGTATCAAAAACCAGCACCACCAGGTGGTAGTAGCGTACTCAAAGAAACCATCACTACAAGAAACTACCAACCAGGCTACTCACCCGAGGTTGCGCCTCCAAGTGAGCAAACCTACATCTACAACGAGACCACGACAACGAAGAACATCAACCAGAATGGGTATCCTCAACCTCCACCACCCCCTCAAACAACTTATATTATAAACAAGGAAACCAACACTAGTACAGTGAACAGGAATACCCCATACTCAGAACGCGATTATCCAGTTGGTAATCCACCAGGTTTCAGGAAGGAATATATAATTAACGAAACACACAACACCACCAATCGCACAGTGGGTCCAGGATACCAAAACGGTTATCCTCCGAATGATCCCAACAAAACCGTCGTATACAAACATGAAACCCATACAACGAACAATTATGGTGGTCGTCCGAAAACTCCAACAGATGTAGATAAGTTTGACCCGAAGAACCCACCATATGGAAGAAAACCCAACGAACCGGTTAACATCCACTACAAGTACACTTCCACTAGCACTACGTCTAATAATTACAAAGGAGGGTATCCTCCAGGCGACGACTCACAAACACTTCTACCCTCGAGGTTTCCTACAGACAGTGAAATTGTTGATTCTGCTCCTCCGAAACGTTTGGATGATCTAATGGCCACAATTGGAAATGAGGTAAGTAAAAATTGAATGTTGAGTTTTTCTTCTACAAGGAAGCTTCGTTTCAGCCCCCGAATAGTCCGCTAAATGCTGGATATACAGCTCATGAACACGAGCTGGCGCAGCAGAAGAAAATCGACTCGTTGAAGCAACAACATGCTGACGTGGAGGATTCGCAGAAGAAGGAACCGGTGGCAAGGACGAAAAATGTCTCTGGACCTCCAGTTTATTATCCACCAGGGCAAGAGATGTTTGCCAAGAGGGAGGAGGAGGCTTGGAGGGCTGAAGTAAGAAATACATTTGGTTTAGGTTCATGATTTTAATGTGAATGTTTTTCAGGGAGGATACGGGAAGGCGTCTGGTAAATACGAATACGAAGCCAAGAGCAAAAGTAAATCGAAGAGTAGCAGTGGCGCTACAGTTGTCCCTGTTTGCTTGCCATTATGTTGTGGATTACCTTGTGTACTATTGTAAAATAATTTTCTTGTCTGCTCAAATTTTATTATTAATATAATATTATTGTTTATATAATTTAATTAATATTATGTCTTACTGTTTACTAAAGAATTCTCAATGTGCCTTACTCCATTTCAATACTTTTTTTAGCAAAACCATGCTGGTAAATATATAAAATTGTAATATTATGTATAGTGTACGCATACCTCATTAATTCTTGTTTTTTATTATAGAAATAAGTTTATATTTTTAAATAAACTGACGCCTAATTTGTACTGTAATATATTAATAAATAAGGAGTGTAAAAATTGTAATATTAACAAAATGTACATAAAAACGATATTTTGGTATATAAAGCTTTAATAATTGTAATTAATTTATATTGTATAACTTTGTTATGTAGCGTAGTTTAGATTTAGTCTGACTAATCAGTAATCTCTTGCCGGATAACAAAACATGCCTCTGTAAATCCAGAAAATATAAAACCAATATTTTATTATACCATTTAAGATAAAATAAACAACTTATTTTTACTTTCTAATCGTTTTTATGTCGCTCACGCTCCTGCATTACACCCAATAAAACACAGTCGGCTTCAAGTAACGTAAGATCTTTTTCATCGCCCAAAAACTTTGTCGACAACTCCAAATCCTTAATCAATATTCGTACTTTTGCTCCTCTTACATAATCGCTAAAAATCGCAACACAATTAGCTGTTTATAAACTAAATACTAAACACAAACTAACCTTGGATTTCGTGTTGGTCTAGGACAAACACAGTGAAATTTCCAACCAAAGTCTATGTATAAATCATCATCGACCACATGAAATATTCTACCAGTTACAACTTTTCTCTCGGGGTCCCCCAACTACAACAAAGTTAATAATAACAAAAATTAAACTTTTATCCCTACCTTACATCTATAAACTTGGAGTGTCGAAGCAAATGTGAGAAAGTCTGTGGTGGTTCTTTAACTTTCTTTTCGGTAATAGTTTCGAATTTATTGAATGCTTCTGCATAACCTCCAACTTTATCTGTTGGTTTCTCTGGAGTTGCATCCGAGGACAAAGCTGCGATGTTGTATTTGAAGGAATTTATGGTGTTTCTACATAACGAGTTTGTTTTGGGCGCCAGTAAGCGAATTATTAGAGACATTTTTTCGGAAAATTACAAAAACATAACCTAGAAACTTTAAGAGAAACTGGAATGAAGTTAGTTTAACAAGCGCTATTTCGTACAGTTTGTGATTACAGAAAACTGTTTTTAGTTCTCGTACAAAATAATAGTTTCATGAGTTGTTAGTAGATGTCGCAAGGAGAATTTTTGGATAATTATTTTGAAAAATTGTGTTAGTAGGATAAAATAAAATAAAATGTATGGAATTCATATGAAAAAATTTTTTGTATATAAGTAGTTTAGTTAGAATAATTTATGCAACAGATTTAGCTTTAATTTGCTTTTTTTTAAATTTTTATTGATTTATTCAAAAATCGGACCAAAATCCAGTTATTTTTCAAACAAGCAACCCACACACATAAAACAATCCACCAGCAACATCGTATTATATTTTCATAAACCCCGAGAATATAAAAGCGTCAAAGATTTGGACAGATGGCCAGAAAATCGAGCACCAGTGGAAATTTAATTATTCAAAGGGAGCAAATAATTGCTATTGGCAATCAGTATGGGGTGCTGGCTTTGTATTGTGGCCTATCAAATGTAAGCTTTATGTTAAGGGGATTTTCAGTTGAACGTAACTGGAGATGAATTGTTGGCACCATGCACATTTCATGCAGATCAAACATATACTTGACTAGCTGAAGGTTCATGAATAAATAATTAGTAAAAGTTTTCGGGGACGGGGAAGTTAATTAACGCAGACAAGCTGACCGAACACCACTAAGCAAATATAAGTTTAGAATAAATTGGACTTTGGAGATTCAGTTGGTTTTGTAATCGTATCTTGCTAATGGAGAAATAATGTGGGAGGAGGAGCGATAGTTTACGGATTTTTTAGTTAAAAATGAATGTGCTGTAAAAAATAATCCCCCCTTAGTAGCGTTGATACCCATCTCGCATTTTACCTGTGGATTATTCCGAATGACATAATTTCTAAACGGGCTAGTGTCAACACCCGTCGAGCTTTCTAAAGAGGTGTTCATCCAAAGCTACTGTTCTCTTTTATAAGTACGCATCCCTTAAATTTCCATGAATTAATCTACGCAGATTCCGTTTTTTAACGAAAAATCTGTTGTAGACATCTGTCCGATTTTTTATCACCCAAAAATTTTTTCCTGTTATATTCCCAATCTAGTTTCAGTGTTGTCCTAACAATATTGGGCTGTTGAAAATGTTGTTTACTTTGGTTTACTTTGGGCATGTCGTGTTATAAACTTCCATAATATTCACCCTACAAACCTAATCTGTTGTTGGGCGCAGGAGACAATAGAACGGAATTACAACAGTTTCCTCTGGCCCCTGTTTCAACTTCAGAGGACTACGTGGAGACCCTCGGGGTTTATTTATAACAGTCTCCACTTTGCTAAAATAGCAAACTTAAAATTTATAGGCTTTTGAGGTTTATTTGGTATGTAGAAAATATTTTCATATAAATTGGACACAAAATTGAATGTTAAGTCGAAAATGAACAAAAATAATTAAAAAACACGTACATTTAAAAATATATTGTATTTATACCGTAAGGATTTTAAATTTATTCATAATAAAATTGTGATTTTAAAAATTATCCCATACTAATAAATAAATAATCTTGTCAAAAACTATTTTTATAATTTATTGTTAAAGAATTTAGAAAAAAGTCATTTTATTTTACAGTCTCCACTTTTGCTAAAGTAGCTAATATAAAATTTATAGTCTTTCTATGTTCATTTTATACCTAGTAGATAATTCATAGCCTTTTTCACATAAATTATTTCAAAATTGAATATTAAATCAAAAAATTAACAAAAATGGGTATTTAATTAAAACAAGACGTAAAAGGGTTAAACTATATTATATTTATACAAGGTGACCCAGGATAGACACGAAATATTTTTAGATGTGATTCTTGAATAAATTCTGCATAATTCTGTATAATTTTTTATCTCCAATCCGGGTTAGTTTTCGAGCAATCATTTCTTGAATGTTGAAAATTGTAGATTGATAAAGTGAAACACTGTTGCATAAAAAGAAGCCAGTCTGCTAAACTATTTGATTATCGATAAAAAGTTATACATGAAATTTGTAGCTGAGATGATTTGCGATCGAAAATATCTTATAATTTTTTTGATATTGTTAACCCTTAAAGAATTATTAGTGTTCAAGTTTGGAATTAGAAAAAATAAATCATCATGCTCACGTTTCATTTAATTTATTTTGAAAACTAGTATTGAAAATAGTTAAAAATTTGATACATGATAAAAGATTGGTTTATTTTGAATCGAAAAGTTAAATTCCATTTTGAACATAAACCATCATGTCTACGTACTCGGAGTAGTAATTATTAAATTTATTAAAAAGCTTTCCGTAAGTTGCCACATGCCATGACTTTATATGGAAAGAAAAATAAGAAAAGAAAGTAAAGAAACCCGGATTGGAGATAAAAAAATATACAGAACAATGCAGAATATATTCAAGGATCATATCTAAAAATATTTCGTGTCTATCCTGGGACACCCTGTATAGTAAGGATTTGCGATTTTACTTCTAAATTATCCTAGAAGCCAAAATAATTGCCCCCAAAAACAATTTCTATAATTGTTAAAATATTTACAAAAAAAACCCTTACAGCATTCAAATTTCCAAAATTTCTCTCCACTAAAACCCCAACTTTACGACTTAACAGCACCACCATTAAACAAGTCTTAAATATCGTGCCTAAATACCTAATATAACCAAATTGATAAGCGTTAAAAATCTGTCAGTTAAATCACGATTTGCTTAACAGGTGCGCGTTTGGTGGTTGTTCGCCCCCTTAGCACATAAACAGTTCCATTCAATGAACCACCCCCCAAAAACGCACACAAGAGTTTGACTCGGGCCACTACAAAATATATAACATCTGAAGTATGAGTTGTTCGCGTGTACGCTTTGCTCAATATAATAAACTAGACCCTTATTTCATTGTTAAAATCCATATAGCACATAGAAAAATATAACTGCAAGAAATTTTCTTTAGACAGAGCCGTAACGAGTAACGAGGTTTTTAGGGGGTACTAGCAGGTGAATGGAAGAGAGGAAATTTTCAGCTATCGTGATATCAGTACCAGAACTTTTTGTAAAATTTAAAAGATCATAGTCGTAAATAACTCGCTATTTAACCAGATGAATATCTCGAGGCGATGAAATAATCTCCCAAACAACAAATAAAACTCCAAAACAAACAAACTCTGTATATTCGATTGAGAAAAGTTGTAATCCACCCCTGTAGGCCATCGTCGTGGTACCCTCTGGAGCATTGGGGTTGTTCTGGTCGGGTGATCAAGGCAGCTGCAAGTTACCGTTCATTTTTCCTACCACCATTACGATTCCAACTTTGATTTATATTACAGGTCGTTCGACTTTTGTGCGTTGGACTGTACAAGGACCCCCGTGAAATTTTTGGTATGTATGCTTGTTACCAGACAATATGGTAAATGTTGGATAATTTACCTAAAAAGGAAGAAAAGTTGGTGGGAAGTCATGGTGGATTTTGGAATGTAAATAAGGGATTGATGGGATGGGTTTATTTATAAGGGATACAAAAAGGAATAAGTAAGGAATTATTTTTATAAAATTTATATCATTTATTTAAAATATATAAAAGTACAATCAAGCTGTAAGAACACATTATACTCCATTATAAAAATACATTTTATATTTTTAAGTATAAAATCACATTTTCAGACTAAAATTAGAAGTACACTTTTATTTAATGACTAGATATCTACTGCTTGTACGAGCCCTAACAACTTAATGTTCGGACAAAAGTAAATTTTTGAAGTATGAAAGGAGAACTGGAAATTTTACGAAAATAATTAGTAAACACCTAACAATACAATAAGATAAAGTTTTAATAACAATATTATGCATGGAAGAAAATTATTTATTGGATTTAACAATCTTTTAACCTAAATAATTAGCAAACTTTACAAAATGAATTTGCAACTAAATGTTGGGTTAATTTTTAATTTAGGAATGTTAATAAGAGGTTACGTCTCCTTTGCTTTAATAGCTGCCTGTATTCTAGCAGGTATTGTATTTATCAAATTTTGGTACAATTCTGGCGTGAAACTGTCCCAAATTTCTTCTATTTTGGTCTTTAAGTCCCCAATGGTTCTTGGTGGATTATTGCGTAGAATACGTTTAATTTTATGCCAAAAAGTTTCAATGACATTTAAGTCCGGACTGGATGAGGGCCATGAAAGCACCTTTATGTCGTTTTCCCCAAGTTCCAAAACTGTGATTTTTTAAAAATAGAAAATTACGTCACATGTTTCAAGTGCAATTTTAAAGTTACGAAATATGCCTAAAATCATCAAATAAAAATTTGGGGATTTTTTTGTACATAAAACCAATATCCAGCTTTGCAATAAAGAAAATTTTACCAAAATCCAACCAGTGGTTCCAAAACTGTGATTATGTTAATGTAGGTAGCACCCTCAAAAAACACGTTTTTTGAAAAGTGAACTGTGGAACTCGAAAAAAATGCAAAAAAAATCATATTAACATTTCAGGATTTTTTCAATGTAGTACGATTATTGAGCTTTGATTTAAATGTTTTTTGACACAAATCCAACCAGCGGTTTCAAAACTGTGATTCTTTAAAACAGTTACTAGAAATTTTTATCATTTTTAAAGGTGCAACTTTGAAGCTCCGATAAATGCCTAAAATCACCAAATAAAAACTTGTGTAACTTTTTTGTAAAGAAAACCACATCCAGTTTTGCAATAAAGTAAATTTCATCAAAATCCGACTACTAGATCCAACGTTTTGAAAATATTAATTCTTTGTTTCTACAATTTTCCCATCCTGCTGGGTTAAAGTGCCACAGTTTTGGAACCGCCGAGCGGATTTTTACGAAATTTACGTTTTTATTTAACTAAACGTTGGCATTATAACAGAAAAATCATCAATATTATGGAAGTTAATTTAGATAACTTTTGCGCGTAGGTATGGAAAAAAGACAATCAAATTTACTTTTGTCCGAACATTTAGTTGTTAGGGCTCGTATTATACATACAAATTATTCATCATAATGTTTAGTAGGACAAAAGTTTTTTTCCACAATAATTTTACTTCAATTTCTGTAAATTGAATGAAACTAAAAAATATAATAGTGAAATATAATCAGTTCACATCATTAAAATAAATAGCATAATTATCGTCACTGCCCCAAGTATTTAAAGATAACCAAAATTTATAATATTAATTTTGAGTTTCATCTTTCAACATGACGATAATCGACACATTTATCTTAAACCCTATTTAACAAAATATTAATAGCTTTGAGACATTGCTTATTTTTTGACTAGATTGAACTTCCTGCTACTTTAATTTACCCCTTAATAAAACTGCTATAATCACAGTTGTAATTATTATTATTATAATAACTAGCAGTTTCGTATTGCTCATATGGAGGACTCGGAGTATACGCCGTGGTATATCCTCCAGCCACCAGCGCCAACTCCTGACTAGGATACGCATACTGCGGATCATCCCCTGCCGCATTATTATAATCCTGCATAAAACTCGCATTCGAAATATTGCCACTTGTAACCACCGCATTGCTCATCTTTTGCTCGTAGTTCTTCGCTGTAATGGTGTTCCCGTGCTTGCTAATAGACACCGTGACATTTCCCACATTTACTATGATACTCTCTGAGCTGCCATCGCAGGAATATTTTTCAACATCGTTGAGAGCTTGAGACAACGCGTAGATGTAGTTGTGAGCAAAACGAAGGGTTTCTATTTTAGTTAGTTTGGTGTCCTCGGGAAATGTTGGTAGGACAAGGCGAAGTCTATCCAAGGCTTCGTTTAGCATGTGCATACGATTTCGTTCTCTATCATTGGCTTTCAGGCGCCTAACTCGCTTAATTCTCATAACCTGCGTGGGGCTTTTAGCTCTTGAAACGCGGTTTCTTCCAGTCGCGTACCGCTTCTTCCCTTTAGCATCTTTTACCGGCGTGGAAGTCTTCTCGCCTACTTCACAGAAAAACTCCAACTCATCCTGGGATTTGTCGAACAAATTCCTGCGGCAGTAGGTTTGGAGTGTCGTCCGTCTGTCGAGTTCTGTTAAACTGGTGTGGAAAGCTGTGTTGAATTTTTTATACAGTTCTTTGTTGATTGGTGGTTGGTGGTGGTTTAATTTCGAGGGGGTTGTTGTGTAATCACAGTCGTAGTCGAGGTAGTCGCTGCGGTCGTCTGTTGATTCGGATTTGAAGGAGAGTTCAAAGCCTGAATCGCAGGAGTCGTCGTAGGATAGCTCGAATTTTGTGGTGTCATATTGGGACATTCTGTGGAGAAGAGACGAAATTTTTGGTATTTGGTGGATGATGTCTAGATATAAGAGGTGAAAGTACACAAGGAAAGAAAGAAGAGACTAAATAAAATGTCCAAACACGCGAAGCAGATTAAATTCTATGAAATTTATTCTAATGTCACTTTTATATACCCTTTTCCCCGCCATTACTTCTTAATGTTAATTTTTTGAAATAAAGGGCTACAACTTTTATATAAAAATGTTAATTTTGCTTAAAAAAGTGTATTTTATGTTCATTTAGAGTCTAAATCTAATTTCTTCTAAGGTTACTTTATTTCCTAAAATCCAATCTTAATTTTTTGTATTTTTCCAAAATCCATTACAAAATTAAGAACTAGAGAGAGATTATCTAAAATATTCTTTAGAAGTTGATAAATATTTTCATCTGAACGCAAACAACAGAGAGTCCACATAAAATGTAGTCCGAACTTTTTCAAAATCTGTTTAGGTTTCTCCATCAATAGCTAACCTATCTAAGTAATAAGAAAACTTCAATTAAAAATCATCAAAATTTAAAAAATTCTTAGACATCTTCGTCTGCTTCCAATTTTCCAATAGAAAAATTCAAATTAACTCGAAGAAAATGGAAACCACTTTTTTGTCGACTATAAACGAAAATATTAAAAATTTTAAAGATGATATCAATTATTTTTTATAAACTTGTGTTTGTCCATCAAATCAGGAGAAATTTAAAAAATTTTTCACGAAAATATTACCTACGTCAAATTAAGAATCTTTAGTCTTATAGTTACCAAAAAATTCAACTAAAATTACGTAGAACATTTTAAAAAAGTAACAAAATCAAATATTTACTACAAATTATTTACCTACTTACCTAAATTTTAAAAAATCTAAACTAAATCCGTTTTTTCAGGATAAAATATGGCACGAAAATTTTCAGAACCGTCCACAGACATGCACACACATTCACTAGTTGACGTGGTGGGGTTTTTGCAAACTGAGTCAATGGAAAAGGGTGGTTGATTTATATGTAAACTGCCCCTCCAACATTTAGGGCACAAACCTGCCTATATTCATTGGCTGAACGTAGAGGTAGAGAACTTGGCGGTCTCTCTCAACCTCAACTTTTCGATTTTGGGTACAAAAAACTTTATATTATTGTATTGTTTGAATTTCAGTACTTAAGTGTTTTTTGGATGAATTAATTCGGCGTGATTATGCTCATCCCCTGGATATTTTATACCCACCACCTGTGTATTTTGCAGACAATACTAAAAGCTTGCAACAAGATCAGATACAGCCATTACAATACCCCTAATCTGTAAATCTTAAAATCCATTTCAACTCGGCCGGAAAATAATCGTAATCGTTATGTAATAACTGTTTTCACCCCCATCTGTCTCAATAAGTAAACTTTTCCAAGTTTTTATCATTATGAATTTCCAACAAAAGAATTTTCTGGTGTTTTTTATTTTAATTGGGCGTGAAATATGCTATAAATATCCTTCGACATTTCTCGATGGTTATAAAAAGGGTTGAAGGTATCAATACAAATATTTGAAAAAGAAATTCGATGCACTTTGACGAAATTAATGTTTCGAAAGAAAAATGTTTTGTGGGTTTTTAGCTGTTTTAGGCAGATGTGTGGAAAAGGGGTAGGAATAGGTTTCTGCAGAAATTTATTGGCAGAGAAAATTGATTTAAAATTGAGTAATGCGAAATTTTTATTACGTGCTTGTTAGGGAGGCAGAAATAGCTATAACTGAAACTGAAATGTTAAAGTACATAAACCTGGCTTCTCGTTCTTGCATAAAGCTCGTTTATTATTTCAAGCTTCAGAAAATTTTTGCAGCAGATTAGTTTCTTTCGTAATTTTTATGTTATTTTGAAAATGTTCACAAAACTACTGAAAATATCAAACCAAAAGCTCTCAGAACTACCGTGTATTATCGTAGCAAACTTAAGTTACTGTTCTCTGCGAATATCGATAGCTCCTGCTATAATCCAAGTATAAAACTAAAAAATTATCACATCGCGTAAATTTTGAATTCAGACAGAAAACTTTGTTACTCTTTAATTGTACATTGTTATTATTAATATATTTCCCAACATATTTTCATTTCCCTCATTGTCGTCGTAGTTTGCTCTACATCAAAAAACCAAATTAAGAAACTTATATTAAATATGAAGGTAAAACGGGTGTAATATGTGGATTATCTACTTGTTATCTAATGACAAGTGAAATTTACGAGTGATTTGTAAATAATTGTTTGAAATAAAACAAATAAAATGTCAGTAACACACAACCATATATTTTAATAATGTTGCTTCCGTTTTTTGTAGGCAAATACACGTGCTTTCTGCAAATATCACTTACACAATGATGGAAAAAAATATATTGTGATGGTGGTTATTGGAACAATTTTCGTTTGACATATTATTAAATACACCTAAGTCAATACTGATAGGTTTTTAATTAAATCTCATCGATGGAAAGCGCGGGTTATGTTTGATGCCTCTTAAGTTCCTAATATAGCAGATTGGAATGAGTTCAGAAACTGATTTTTGGAGAAAAAAATCGCTGAAATTAGAGGGAGTTTTAGAAAATTTCTTAGGTACTTGAGGATTGTTGAGGAGATGCTCCACTTCCCATAAAACATTTTTCTTATAATCCATCCTTCCACTTTCTATCGCTTTATTCTATTCCTTTGTTAAAGTACAGTCAGTTATGTATTATTTTTCATCATGTGGATTTTGTAAGAATTACCATTTAATACAATTTATGGCGATTACATTAGACATGTAAATTTATTGACCAATTTGGAAATTTCGTCAAAGGCACAATGGGACTTTTAGCCACCCCAAATATATTTAGTAGGTGGATTATCACAGATTTAAACCTCAGAGGAAGTTTTGGGTTGGGGTGCATGGCGTTTTTGCCATAAGCATGTGTGTACTTGGGTTTAGGTCGAGGAAAAATTAATAAATTAGTGACCGGAGTTCTGGGGCAGATTCGGAAAAAGTGGAAGTTGACGAAATTTTTTGTTTGAGCTTACGACATAAGAAAATATTGAAAAGAATAGAAGATGGTAGTAGAAAAATTTCGTTTTTATGATATATTAATACAGTTTAATATTTACCTTTGGTATTTAAGAGGAATTTGCTACATAATTCCTATTCTATTAAAGTCTTTTGAAAACCATAAATATTTTGACGAATTATACCGTATCACTAGAAGCTTTAGAAAAATCACTCGAATCCCACTCAAAATATCTTCTGCTTTACTTGTTATAATTACTTATTATTATCATTATCATTAAAAAAATACAATAACTAAGCCTTTAGATCTCCTCCCTTAAAAATATTTCATTCATTAAAAATAATTCATGATCTACACAATTGTATTAAAAAATCTGTTGCCACTCTACTTAGGAACTATTACCACCAAGTGCTGGTAGTCCATACCATAATGCTCTTAATACAGCACGTGACCACGAAATTCACACCATCTCATAACAGACGCGTGCAGGACGCGTGGTGACGTTTACGCAGAGGCGTCGCCGTCCTCTTAACCCACTTTAACCCATAGTAATTGATAACAAGGAAGTAATCCTGCTAATAAATACATAATAATCATCACAGAACTTGAATATTTTTTTGTGAAGCGATTTAAAATAATATTCCTAAGAGGGATGAGGGGAGTGTGTGTATTTAAAAATATGTTTTCACATGGGAATATGCCAGATTGGTTTTTGGTCTAGCATATTTAAAAGTGTTTACGTGTAGATATTAAAATTGTCCATACATCGAAAAACTAAATGAACTTTTCCCCTTTCATAAAATATCATGTAAACTTTACACTCATTTAGAGGCTTAGCACTGTAATGAGCCTAAATACCATTACAACAATGCAAACTTAACATCAGCAAATAATATTACGGATATTGTATGCATTCTGCACGGTTAGACCGTGCATAATGAGCATTAGGGGGTGCATTCAGCAACCCTTTTTAGCCTGTGTAAGGCGTTAGTATTTTTTTTACCATCATGTATATTCTACTGCTGGAGTTTTGATTAATAGGACCAGGTTATCATCCAGTACTGGAATATTTAGCATAAATAATTTACATAAGAGCTGTCGCAAATTAGCGCAGCCGTTTAACTCTTTTTATTGTATTGTGGTGGTGTTTGTTAGTTTTGACTAGGGCTTGATGGGTTTTGTTTGAGTTGGACATTAAATTCTAAGAGGAAATAAATAAGTTTTAGTGGAACTAAAAATGAGAAATTGTTTAACTTTCAAGAAATGTTAATCATTTAGTAATATTTGGGACTATAATTATTAATTATGCTGTTTATACTTAAATATATGTTTTTACATAGGTAATCAATGCTTATTTTTGGGTTTCGAAATTTTCATAAGCTGCATTCTTTTAGCCGTTTTAGGCAGATGTGCGAAAAAGAAGCAGGAATAATTTTTTGCAGAAATTTATTGGATGTTCGGCTTATGGGCAAAGAAAATTAATTAAAAGATCGTCAGAAAATTTGGAGCTTTTGTCTGTCGTAAATTTTACATAAGTTTATTTTATTTTGAAAATATCTACATCTCTCAAAATAATTTAAATTTTTTTAGCTAGTGGCGCCACCTATTATGTAGTAGATAAAGTTTCACAAGTATTTAGAGCTGGTGGTTTAAATATGTACTATTAACATTACAGATTTCTACGCGATTTATACGAGATGTAATTGAAAAGTTAAGAATTTGCAACTATTATATAGGGCCGTTTGGAACTAATTGTTATTTGCTAAAAATACAACATTTTAAAGGAAATTTACAGGACTAAGAGACATTTTAAATAAAATACCCCCGTTTTTTAAGTATCATAAAATCAGTCTAATTATTCGTCATTTTTTCAATCTGATGAAATCAGCTTAGAGCCAAAACAAAACTAGCCATATTTTTACAAATTTTGTGTGATTTTCCACTACATAAAAAAGTTCATAACATCTTGTGACAGATATGTACACAAATTTCAATAAATAAGTTGGCAATACAGAAACCTGCAATCCGACATTTTATCTTTGTGATAAGTCTGTTTGAATGTTTTGTAAACGATTCAATCGCGAAATCGCGAATTTGAGTTTTGATGATTCAAAAAACTTTTGTTAAAAAACAGATCTCTTTTCAAACTTGTTACATAATAAAAATGTTAGATGTCGCTACCAACAGATTATATAATTTTTATTAGGTTGCCTGCGTTGGAATTTAAATAACTGTCATCAATCAACGCTATCAGTCAAATTTAAAAACTACAATCAAAAATTTAATTTTGATTACTATAAATTAATAATGAACAACAACGTGCGCTCAATTTCATGTTCGCTTATAATATTTAAGCTATTAACGCACAACATTTCAATGATAAACTTGCTCGAGTTACGATGGTAAGTTTTTCTACTTATTTCCATCTAGCAATTTCTCATGCTTTTAGATAATCCGCTAATCCGCACTTGTACAACTTTATGGAGTTCCCTCGTACATTCCCTCCACTTTCAACCCTAGCGTTATGCAACCAAGATCGCATAAACACACCCCCTGTGCTGGAGTTGGTCCAGGAAGCTGCGAGTTTGCGTTTTTCCCCAACTCACACTACGAAATAATGAAACAGTCCCGATAATAACTCTTTGGGAAGCAACCCACCCACACTGCAGCACTCTCCATTGCGGTGCCACCAAATTAATCCACCTGGGTGTGCGTTAATACCGGTTTGTGGAGTTGGTGTTGTGCTAGTGCTCAGCGCTCCTCAGCGGCACCACACTCCAGTTGAACTGAGATGTCGTATTATGACAGACGTGTTGTTGGGTGTGTGTTTGTGTATGTGTTATAATAAACAATAAGCGCGCTTCCACTGCTGGGAATAAAAAACGGCAAGATAATATGAATGTAAGTGGCGGTGGTGCACACCCTAGAAACACACCAATTGCCCAAATAACCTAATAATCCAGTAAAACAGAGATCAATGACCATGGGTGGGATATATGGCACAGATTTTAGTGCAGTACACGACGTACGTTCGCCTGGAGTCTCCTTGTCGGATGCACTGGGTTTGGTTTGTGTTTTGGTTTTGTGTGCAGTCGTAGATTGGGGGTTTTATCTTTATTCAGTGGGCTCACTTTTTGGACGATGATGATTGAGTTACAAGTTGTTTAAAATGCTTTATTGTAATTATGTGGTTGTTTGGACGCTAACTGGTCAAACCCACGCAACGTTTAATTCCTCTAATTCTCTAATTATTCGAGTATTTAACATTGCTTTCTTTTAGATTTCTTGTATTGACTTTTTGGTTGTTGCCCCACTAAGGAATATTTATTATTACAGTTGAATATTTGATAATATTGCCCTGAATGACTGCGAGGAGCGTCGAAATTTACATAAAATTTAATGGAAATTGTTGGAAAATATTGTTTAATTCCTGTACAGTGCCTACATGTCTTATCTCAAACATCAGGCATTACTATTATTACGAAGCAATCGCCTGTGACGACATCGTCAAACATACTAATTATTTTTAATAAGCTGCTGACATAATTTGCAATTAAAATTGCATTAAAGTGAGACAATCGGTTCAGTTTAGTTACAGACTGTTTTTAATTTGTTTAAATGACTATGCGACCTTTAGATCCTTTCTTCATAATTATTATAGAGACGTCAAGATGGGAACTTAAGTTATTCATAATCACAAGACACTTGAACAGTGGCGTTACTAGGAAGTCTCAAGAATCAAATTTTGAATAATATGTAGAACAATTGACGAAGAAGATAATTTGGAATCGTTTTGGAAAATCAATAGTTGAGTTGGGAAAAATGGGACCATGTCAAGAGAACTGCAGTGGAGATGTACTAATGTTCTAATTTTTTTTAACAAATAATTACCAAAACTTTCCAAATAGTCCACTCAGTGATTCGGGTTGTCTAATTTTAGATTTTGTGTCCTTAAAAGTAAAAAAATTGAACCAATTTCCATCGGTTTAATTTTTACAAAGAATGAAAATAAAATTTTCCTGATTTTAGTGTCTACTATTATAAAGTAAATTAGGAAGTTCGTCCAATTTTAGACTTTGTACTCTTAAAACTGCCCTAAAACCTCGAAAATTTTATAGATTTTCTTGCGGTTTGATTTTTTACAAAGTACCAAGTTATTCTACTAGAAAATTGAAACAGAATAAAAATCGCCCAAATTGTATCCTTAAAACCTCAAAAAATAGACAGATTTTCACGCGGATTAATTTTTTGCAAAGTACTCGCTTAAACGATTATCTAATTTCATATTTTGTGTCGTTCAAACTGTTATAAAATTTTGAAAATTGAATAAATTTCCTTGCGTTTTAATTTTTTACATAGAATCAAGTTAGTTTTACTGGAAAGTTGAAATAGAATAAAAAAACTGTTGCATTTTGCGTAATTCATTCTATGGACGTTAACAATCCCAAAATAAATTTTAGAATTAAAAAATCTATTTCTTTTGTAAATAAAAATGTTGGTTTTAAAACAGAATATACAAAATTCAAAAGATTATTGTGATTCTGGCTTTGAATTAATTTTACAAACCAAATAAGTCAAATCTTTCATAATTATCCAAAGATTGATAAATATTATCAGTCAGATAACTAAACCAAAGGTTTGGGTTAAATACATATATTTGAACTTTCACTTAAAAGGGAGTGTGTGTGTCTGCCGTAAATATTTAATGCACCTAAACCACCCACTCTTTACAAAACCTCAAACTATCCTCCCAAGACACTTCCCCGATTATTATACAAGATAACGAACGCAACTCTACTATTATTCGGTAATAAAAACAATATTCATGGGCTCACCTTCGCCCCCATTTGCATTCATGTGCCACCACTGTCTCTTGATGATCATTTCAGTTTGGGGACCAAACCGGTGGCACAGCAGCAATGAAATAAGCCGATATATTATTTACGGAAACCGGCAGACATACAAATGAAATTTGAAACAAAGCATAAAGTTTATTTCGTCGACGAGCTCCCAATACCAGATGTTTTCACACAGAGAGAGAAGTTTATAACTTTTATTAGGTTTGTTGTTTGTGATGAGAGGGAAAAAAGCGATGATTTTCAGAATAAAATAAATATTAACTTCCGAAACGAGAAGGGTGTGGGATTTATTCAAATAAACATACAGCAAGAGGAAGAGTTTACAGGATAATTTTTAATATGTTATTAAAAGCTTTTTCAACTCAGAGGACACTTTAAACCTCCGCCAAAATTATGCAAGTTTTCTACACGAAATAATTTCCAGGTCACGTACATGGCTGCGCATTGTCCTTTTTTTATGTCTACTACACTAGCAGGTACCAATTTGTATAAACGTTTAGTTTATAAATGGAACCAACACCACCATGTGTTTGGTGTTAATTTATGATGAGGACAAACTCGGTGTTATTGTAGCCGGTAAACCGGAAGCGCACCAGATTTAGATTTCGATGTGCAACAAAGCGACACGAAATGCAGACGACCAAGGGGAAGTTGGGGAAAAAACTCGATTACAATTCAGTTATAAACAGAAATTGAAAGTAATTAGCAAGCAGTAAATAATTAAATGAATGACATGACTTTGTTTGCTTTGTTTATATTTAGTTGCACAAAGGATTGTGTTTGATGGGTTTACATTTGGATGATGGGATAAAATATAATTCAACTAAATTGCACCTAGTTATACGATTTAAATGTATGGAGCCAACACTTTAACCGCGATTGTCTCAAAAACGAAAAAAATTCTGTGTTTATTATGTGACTATTTTAAACCTTTCACCGGAATTTTAATAACCAAAAAAAGTAGCCGTACGTAAGAAAAAAAAATGTGTGCTCGCAAGAGGTGTAGGGACGTCGAAGGGAGACACGCAAATTAGGCACGTCTAATATTTCGTACCGTAAAAAATTAATTGCCAAATTTTGGGCTTATTTAGGCCGCATTAAAAATTTTTGGTCTAACCGTTTTTTGGAAAAATTTTCCAAACAAATTTCGCAATATATTTGCATTCCATTCCAACAACTTCTATAATGAAGTAATTACAATTTTATCAGTTCGTCTAATGCAACGTAACGAGGTAATAATTGCATTTCTCTATTGTACTGGTATTTATTCAAGATTAAAGCCACAAAAGCTAATGATAACTTCGTCTAATAGGCAAACTTGCATTAGCTAAACTTTAAACGTTTCCTTTCCTCGTCTCCTTTGTATTATTTGTTTATTTTTCTGCTTGACAATGACAAAACAACTAAGTAACCTTGAAACACTATTAAAACCGAGTATAATTTTACATGCAATTATATAAATCTATAATTTGATAGTGCTGTGTTTAGGAGCGGACACGATTTTATTGCGTTTTCGTTAGCTTAATAACCGAGTTTTGGACGCATCTAAATGCAGGAAATTTATAGCGACAGTTTTATTACTAAAGTATAATTTTAGTGTTTTATTACCTAAGTATATGTGAGCTTGTTTTAATCATTAACACAGAAGGTCTTTGGAAAAATAATTGGTAATTAATGCAAATTATTTGAAAGTAATGGGGACAGTTTCAGTAGCTAGTGTTTTGGGAATGTGGTTTCTAGTTGTAAATTTCGTAGTTAGACTAAAGGTTCCAAAACAATTAATTTTCTAAAAGTTGTATAGTATTTATAAGTACCTAGTCTGTGCTAAATTTTAAGAGGGAAACTAATAGATAAAAAATTAACAGGTACTAAAATTTAAGTTTTGTTAACAGAATCGACCGTATTGTGGATTAAAATTTTATTTAATTTCGTTTGTAGTTGTTTATAAGGTCTCCACAATGTAGAAGTAAATTTTAAAATAAATAATTTAGAATTTTTTTTAGTGAGGTCACCTTTTATAAATTTTTTTGTACCTTAGTGTGAACTATATTCATCGGTCTTTAAAATAAATTCAGTTTTTCAAAAAATCCTGTAGTTTCGTTATAATATGGATTATACAGGGGCAGAGGATCCATCAAAAACTTTTATAATTTTATTAGCTTTAGAAATAGAAAAATTCTGCAAAAAATAAAGTTTCTACCATTTTATACAGGATGTTTAATTACGGCTGTACTGCAATTTATTTCGTTATTTTAAAAATTTAAATTAAGCATCCTATATATTATTTTAGATTCTACGTTTAATTGTAGGTGAAAATGTATTTTGAAAATTAACAATTTTCGATATAATCTCATATTTTCCAAAAAATTTATATAGAGACCTTTGAAAAATCATAACTAACAACAGGATTGCACGATTTTCGTTAAAAAGGCAGTTTTAGGACAATACTGCGTGTTATCCTGAAATAAATCCACGTCCTCATAAAACTGTCTTAAATAATTTTCACTTGTAGTTAAAGTCCTTAAGATAAATTTTGCAGTAATTTCTAGATAGAGTGCTTTGAAAAATCGTAACTAAGAGCAGAATTGCTCGATTTTCATTATAAAAACAGTTTTAGAAAGACAATGAAGCATGTTTTCCTGGAATAAATCCACGTCCTTATAAAACTGGCTTAAATAATTTTTTCCAGCAGTTAGTCCTTAAGACAAATTTTGCAATAATTTCTATATAGAGCGCTTTGAAAAATCATAACTAACAATAGGATTGCACGATTTTCGTTAAAAGACAGTTTTAGAAGGACAATACTGCGTGTTATCCTGAAATCAATCCACGTCCTTATAAAACTGTCTTAAATAATTTTTACCTGTAGTTAAAGTCCTTGAGATATATTTTGCAGTAATTTCTAGATAGAGTGCTTTGAAAAATCGTAACTAAGAGCAAAATTACTGGATTTTCATTATAAAAACAGTTTTAGAAAGACAATAAAATATGTTATCTTGGAATAAATCCACGTCCCTATAAAACTGGCTTAAATAATTTTTTCCAGCAGTTCAAGTCCTTAAGACATATTTTGCAATAATTTCTATACTTATACATAGAGTGCTTTGAAAAATCATAACTAAGAGCAGGTTGCAAGATTTTCGTAAAAAGACAGTTTTAGAAGGACAATACTGCGTGTTATCCTGGAATAAATCTACGTCCTTATATAACTGTCTTAAATAATTTTTTCCTGCACAAACTCCTTAAGACAATTTTTGTAGTAATTACTGCATGATTTTTGCATCACATCACAACATTGCTGATTCATTATATTTTAGAAATCCAAAATCCTCCCTCCCAGCTTTCTCCTCCACATACCCTTGAAAACACTCCCACTGCCCCAGGAACAATTTCAACATTCCACGTTCTTGTTGCAGGATTTCGTCAAGTGATAAAAACATATGGATTCCACGAGTACCAGAGGCTCCACTGGTCAGCTGTCCAGCGCGGGCAGTACAGGTGGTGGAATGCACCATTCCCATTCCACACCAGCAGGAGTAGATGGAGGTGTGGGCACACCACCTGCCACACCAAAGAAGGGCGGAAAAATGCTCGCCATACGCATACATATGCTCGACGATAATGTTACGATATTTCAAGTCCAAGTAAGAAATTTTATTTCGTTGTACAAAATAGAAAAAGTGTATCGAGGGCGCTAACTTGTGGCCTGTTTAAATCAAACTCAACTTTCTTAAATATGACTGCAAACCTCTTGCGGTGCATCAAATTGCATTCCACATGGTCGACATTCCAAACCTACAATTCCAATGTAAAAAGCTGGAAAGGAAATTGCTACCAGTTTTTGTGTTGGTGTTGTAGTTAATGCTACATTTCACAAACAAAGCACGCAATTTTTACAGTTAAATATGTCAAAACCAAAAATAGCAAAATTGTTATCGCTTTTTTATCACATTAAAACCTTAGAAGATGGTGACAAGAGGAAAATGAAACTGGCAGCGTTGTGTGTGTCTTCTTGATAGTATTTATGTCAGGTTTGGATGCAATGTCGATAAGAATTTCGTTACGCACCGGAATGCGTTTTAATAACGTAAATATTTTTCGGGGTGTCACTCGACTCGAAACAGGGGGAATCTTTGGCAGTTGTAGAAGATTAAAAGCTGTTCGCCCATAATTAAAAATTGGATTAAAGCCGAGATTAACGAGAAATGTTTCTCCGTCGAAATCCAATTTGTGTATTTGTTGCTAATAGTTTATTAAAAAGATTTTTAAACCCTTTTAGTGCATACCATCCGCTCTTCCCAATTAAAAGCGTGCGCATTAATTTAATTAAGAATCTAATTGTAAATGGAATGGACGCCCTTTCCCCAGTGGATCCTGCTCATAAAATATCTGTTATGTGGCAAAATTATGCCCTTCGGCACGACCTTCCATTTCCCACACACTCGAAATAAAATACAAAACAAATACACTGGCTGTATGTACTCGGTTGTTTAGTTTTCCTGCTTAAAATTCGATAAGATATTTTCCGGAGTAAGTTTTGTGACCCGTGACTGATTTCTGATTTTCTGCGAATGGAAAAGTTTACGTTAGAAAGTTGATGGATTGCCGCGGGTAATGAACCTTTAAAATGATTTTTACATGATGCAGTGTAAGAAAAAATTAATGGTAAAATATGCAGTTTGTAAATTAATTGCTGTGTGCAGAATGCTTTCAAGATGTTTTGTGAATGATCTCATAAAACAATGATGGTTTTTGTTTGGTGCAGTGAAAATTGCTGGGTTTGAACCAGATGGCTTTATAATTTAATTGGGATGGTTAAGTTATTATTGGAGGGAATGACGAATTTTATTTCGGTTTTCTAAGGAGTGGAGTTGAACGAAAGTTTACGAAGTCCCAAAGTTTACGTTTGGGCCTGTTTGCTTGTTGGGCATAACTTTAAGCCCCAAAAGAGCTAACGTCAAACAATTTCTTAAGAAATTATCAGTCAGTAGATAAATATAATTTGGAACTAGAGACTCTTTAAGCTATGAAAAAATGAAGGGAAAGAAGTTTGATATATGTATAAGGAGAGTGTCGCAGACACAAAAATGCCATTAATAAAATGAAAGGAAGGAGGGAGGGTTTTGGTAATAAAAACATCTGATGTGTTCAGCCCATGACTATACTATGCAGATTGCGGATATACTTATTTATATTCTGATCTTTAGAAGCCAAAATCAGTATTACAATACTTCCTTATTTTCACAAAATTAACAGCCTCTATTTATTATTTCAATATCGGTTTAATCCAAGTTTGCCTAATGAAATATCGGGCCTTAGTATCTATACAGGGTGTCCCAGTTATATCGTCAAGATTTCACCAGTCGATAGTTTAGCGAAAATTAAAGGTGGTTTGTCTAATAAACTATAGTCGAATGTTCCTTTTTGATGTACAGGGCATTAAAGAAAATAAATTATTTTAAATAATTTGCTATAAATCAATAACAAAAAAAGTTAGTCTTCTGAAATTTTGCATAGATCTTTTTTTTTGTATTCTCTTATTAATAGTGGTTGCAATTATTTTACTTAGAACACAGAGGCGTGCGTACGGGTTTCTTCAAAAACATTTTATTGAATAAAACGTACGCCACTGGTTTTTTTTTGCAGCACCAATATGCAGAGAGTAGAGTATTTTCCATTCAATTTAGAAACTTTTTTGTATCTTACAATTTCTTGATAACTTAATTTTTTTTTCTTATTTATTAAAGAGGTTCTTCCCTATTATATTTCCGAAAAAAGCATCAGTACAAAGTTGTAGAGAATAATATTTCCTACAACTTTCATTTTGATATTTTTTTGATATTGTCAATATTTAGAAAGATATTCAACAAATAAGTTGCAAATTTTAGGGAAATTTTTCTCTAGTTAGGTACTACTTACTACTACTACTACTTACTACTCTTTCCCCAAAAATTTTCAACTTATTTGTTGAATAACTTTTTAAATATCGACAATATCAAAAAAAGTTTAAAAGATAAGTTGTAGGAAATATTTTTCTTTACAACTTTGTACTGACTCGTTTTTTTTCAA
This sequence comes from Pediacus dermestoides, assembly GCA_963942485.1. Lineage (NCBI taxonomy): Eukaryota > Metazoa > Arthropoda > Insecta > Coleoptera > Cucujidae > Pediacus > Pediacus dermestoides. The sequence goes on along the minus strand of OZ012627.1, from coordinate 30,027,270 downwards.
AAATTTAATAGGAAAAAAGTTATTCAATAAACAAAAAAAATCCAACCCTTAATTGAGGGCTGGTGAAGAAAGGGCGGGGTCTACGAATACACAAACTCAGTTTTAAACTTTCAGGGTGACCCTTTAGAAGATTCTACAAAAATTGGCTGTAGGGTAAAAAAAGTCTATTTGAAGCCTTTTTTTCTCCCTTATTTATTGTACTATTAGATTATTTTGAGTTAAGTTATCAAAAAATTATAAGATTCGAAAAAGTTTCTAAATTGAATGGAAAATACTCTCTGCATATTGGTGCTGCAAAAAACCAGTGGCGTACGTTTTATTCAATAAAATGTTTTTGAAGAAACCCGTACGCACGCCTTTGTGTTCTAAATAAAATAATTACAACCACTATTAATAAGAGAATACAAAAAAAAAGATATATGCAAAATTTCAGAAGGCTAACTTATTTTGTTATTGATTTATAGCAAATTATTTAAAATAATTTATTTTCTTTAATGACCTGTACGTCAAAAAGGAAGCAACATTCGACCATAGTTTTTAGACAAACCACCTTTAATTTTCTCTAAACTATCGACTGGTGAAATCCTGACGATATAAACTGGGACACCCTGTACATAACAAATACCCTTAAATTATTTTCCAGTTTCTAAAATCGGAATTTAAGTCTAATATACGGCCTCAAGCACATTTTTGACCCCTTTCAGTATTCCAGCAAGAAATTCCCTCTCGCCTTCACCATTTTAATTTACCATAACACCCCTCTCCAATCTTTTGTCTAACCACCTTTTGTATAGTCATGCACCAAACTCCAATTTACTACACCCACGACTGCAATGTCGCACACAAAAGAACGCCTGATAGTGCTGGAAAATAGTGTAATGTAAACTGTATGTCTGCACGAATCAACTTGAGATATGTACAAAGTACAAATGTACATACTATACATAACAGTCGTGGAGGTAAATGACACCGCAGCTCTCGCGAAAGACTTGAAGTTTCTGGAGCAACCCCATTGAAATATAGCTGAGCTGGATTTTCGGAAAGTGCACTTTTAATCCTTGTATATCTTTGTAATATGCTAATCGCTAGATAAAATTGGATCATGTTTTTATCGAGCTGAAACACAACTCCCAAACAGTTAATTTACTATGATAATGTAAGACAGCGAGAGTGAAATTTATACAGCGAGTTCAAAGCATCCCGGTGCGCATCAATGTCGTCCAATATGCAAATCCAGACTGTATTCTATGCAAGTTGTGTGGATGTGTTAAATCTTGCCATTTTTGCAAGCTTGTTATAGTTTTATTTTCCACGTTTTTCCGTCTTTGTATGCGGCTTGGTATAGATGGATTATGCGTTGATGTGAGCGCCTTTAACTTTTAAATGCTTCAAAGGCGGTTTTAAATGAGTTCTACGGGAGAAAATATTTATGTTGATCGGCGGTGCATATAAGCGGCATAGGTATTTTAATAGCGGCAATTTAGTTTGGCTTTAGAATGTAGAAGCTTAGACACTGTTTGAAATATTGTTTGACAATAAAATGTTTATGGAAGATCGACTTGTTTTATTAGAAAAAGGTCACAATTTCAAGTAAAATTTACCAATTTTTGAATTTCTAGGATTTTCCATATTCCAGACTTGTGATTTTTTCCTCACTCAAAAATCAAAATAGGCCACATGGGGTACTTGCCCAATATCCAGAACATACGAGCTCTAACAACTAAATGTTCGGACAAAAGTAAATTTGATTGTCTTTTTTCCATACTCGTAAAAGTTATCTAAATTAACTTCCATAACATTGATGGCTTTTTCTGTTATAATGCTAGCATTTGGTTATATAAAAACGTAAATTTCGTAAAAATCCGCTTGACAGTTCCAAAACTGTGGCACTTTAACCCGCCAGGGTGGGAAAAATGTAGAAACAAAGAATTATTATTTTCAAAACGTTGGATCTAGTAGTCGGATTTTGATGAAATTTACTTTATTGCAAACCTGGATGTTGGTTTTCTTTACAAAAAAGTTATACGAGTTTTTATTTGGTGATTTTAGACATTTATCGGGGCTTCAAAGTTGCACCTTTAAAAATAATAGAATTTTCTGGTAACTGTTTTAAAAAATCACAATTTTGAAACCGCCGGTTGGAATTGTGTCAAAGAACCTTTAAATCAAAGCTCAATAATCGTACTATATTGAAAAAATCCTGAAATGTTAATATGATTTTTTTTGCATTTTTTTCGAGTTACACGGTTCACTTTTCAAAAAACGTCTTTTTTGAGGGTGCTACCTACATTTAAATAATCACAGCTTTGGAACCACTGGTTAGATTTTGGTAAAATTTACTTTATTGCAAAGTTGGATGTTGGTTTTATGTACAAAAAAATCCCCAAGTTTTTATTTGGTGATTTTAGGCAATTTTCGTAGCTTTAAAATTACACTTGAAAAATGTGACAATTTTCTAGCGACTGTTTTTAAAAAAACACAGTTTTGGAACTCGGTAAAAACGACATAAATGTGCTTCCATGGCCCTCATCCAGTCCTGACCTAAATGTCATTGAAACTCTTTGGCATAAAATTAAATGTATTCTACGCAATAATCCACTTAAAGACTAAAATAGAAGAAATTAGGAACAGTTTCACGCCAGAATTGAACCAAAATTTGATAAATACAATGCCTGCTAGAATACAGGCAGCTATTAACGCAAAAGGAGACGTAACCTCTTATAATGGTCCTAAATTAAAAATTATCTTAACATTTAGGGACAAATTCATTTTGTAAAATTTGCTAATTATTAAGATTAAAATATTGTTAAATCATATAAATAATTTTCTTCCATGCATAATATTGTTATTAAGGCTGTATCTTATTGTATTGTTAGGTGGTTACTAATTATTTGCGTAAAATTTCCAGTTCTCCTTTCATACTTCAAAAATTTACTTTTGTCCGAACATTTAGTTGTTAGGGCTCGTATTTCTGAAGATAGATTGAACTTTCCACTTTAATTTACTGCCTAGTTTAATTTTGAGTTATCACTCTTTGAATTTTTTAAATTGCTTAAAGTGGTGGAACTTTTTTTGTAATTTTCCACCAGCCAAAACACGTTTCCATTGTATCAAGCAGAAAACCTGATTCGATATTCTTTTTCTATGTGCCCGAATTAGTTAAGAAAATATTTTTCATAAAAATTGATGAAAATCGTTGGTTTTTGACCATTTCTCAGACTTTTTGTTTAGGCCTCTGAAAAATATATTATAATAAAATAAGCTGAAACCTCACGTAGGCATACGCTCTTTTTTGTAGAAGTTCTTTTTATAATCGACTCATCTAATGAATTTATGATTAAAATTTTACTGTCCTGAATATTATTATAATTTATTCTACTTTTTTTCTGACCTACACTGCAGTCCTCTCCATTATAGTTTCCTACGCACATAAAACATTTTTACACTTGTTTTTTTCAGTACCATAAGCAATTTATTTATAAACTATGTTATTATACTTACTCGAGGTCTACAATCAACAAAACTAAACAAATAATTACCGTGTTGATACAGTGATAAAACAGAATTTTTGAATTGTTCATTATTATATCCATACATTCTCTAACCCCACCATTAAAATTTCCATTTCTGGTTTTGTGTGTTTTATACCGTAAATTATTTATAAGCTTTCGAAAGTTACAGCGCAATAAAACAAACTTTCGGGCCGTTTTTCCAATATACTTAAAACCCAAATATATTATGGTGCATATAAAACAGCCACTTCGTCATTCTCATTCCCAAGACAAATTTGTCGATGTCGTGGTATGTTAGTAATGAAATGTTGACAGCAGTGGCGCACATAAGGGTTAAATTATAATTTGTTGGAAATTTGCTTTTTGCAAAAGTGAATATTGAATTTGATTGTTACTTGGGAATATTTGAGTGTAACGGTCCATTTTTAGTAGAGAAAATTGGAACAAACAATTTTGGCGGGAAGTTTAAAATACATAAAATTTATTGGCACTTTCCGATCTAAGTTGTTAAACAGCGAAATATTTTTAGTTGTAATTCTGCCTACTAAAAAAATGAATTTAGTGCATAAGAAGGTAAATTTGAACCACCAAATGTGCTCATCATCTGAAATTTTGTTGCAATTTGGGTACTACTGGTTTTCTAAAAAATTATAAATTTTCAGTTTTTAACACGCATTATTTAGACTACTTAGAAAATTTGGTTTAGTTATTAAATTAATTAGTAATAAATTATCGGGATGACAAGACAAAGGGGTGCGCCTCTGTACGACTTATTCCTTTTATTTATTTCATTTGCTGTTTGTCGCCCACATAATGCTGTTAACAATAACCCAAGTGTATTATTATTTAATTAACCTTCGAAAGCTGAAATGTCAAACGATATTTCATAAGTTAACATTGCGGGGTTTATCGTGGTGATTTGCCTTAACCCCCACAGAGGTTGTTATTCTATTAAAAAACCATCCATCTCAATTGGAAAAATCCCCATCACATCTCGTGCAATTATCGCGTACAAACACACGCTCTTTCATTGATTATCTATTCTCGGACGTAATCTGATCGTGTTTCAAGAAATAAACCACTTGGTTTTACGGCCTTTTATTCGTACGAAACCCGTTGGAAAACGTGGTAAGGAAACTTAACACCGCCGCCCTAGACGGCAAACACTGTCCAAACACCTCCAGCATCTTCGGGTCGTTCAGCACCGCCTCCCTGTAGTCTGTAAACGAGATTTTTCCATCTCTATCGAAGTCCATTCGTTTAGTAATCACTTCTAGCATGTCTTTGACTGATTCCTCTGCGTCGTCCTCGCCGCTTTGGCTTAGAAGCGAAGTCCGTAAAAAGAGGAACATTGACTCGCGGTTGATCATTCCATCTCCTAGGATGTCGTAGACGGAGAAGCAAAACGCGATTTTTTCTTCGAGGGAACCACGCAGGAACAAGGACAAGGCGTTGGCCCAGGTTTCGATTGGGACGTACAAAGTAGGGTACTTGTGAAGGGCGTACATTATCCTTGCGTTTAGGCTGTCATCGGTCATGTCGAAGGCGTTATGTAACACGTCTCGGAATTGATCCTTTGTCATCCCCGCTTGGTCCTTGGAGGTTTTCGTGAATTTATAGTAGATGAGGAAGATGCTTTCCAGTTCGATTTTGTTGAAGTGCAAGGTTTTGGTTATTTTCTGGATGAGGTGGATGTGTTTGCGTAAGTAGCGGGTTTCTTCAAGAGTGTTGAGGGTCAAGTCGTAGCGCTGTCCAAAGGACATGGCGTTAAGGAGCTTACCACCATAGGAGTTTTATTGCGGTTTTTTTGGGTTTGGTACGATTATTTGTGGGGGAACACTGAAGTTGTCGGTGGGGTAACGATTTTTTGGAAATGTTTTATGTACATATGTCAATAATGAAGGAGCATATTGACTTATACAGTCCATTTTTAGGTACATAGTGAGAATCGGGACTAAAATATTTAGCGGGAAATTTAAAATACATTAATGATTTGTTGTGTAAAAAAAATATACGGGTATAAAATTTCGATTGCAAGTGATTTAATTTGTTTTAAATTGTTGAATCAATAGTCTGAAAACTTAAACTTATAAATGGAGACAAATTTATTCCAAATTTGAAGAATATAAACTGGAATCTTTGAAATATTTTTTAAATGTGAACTATTTTTAGATACCTGGCTTTATATTTGGTAGAAATCTAACGAATAGTACCAAAATTTTATGAAAATTGCTGATATCTTTGCAAATTTTAATGTTTTTGACTTTTTTGCCAATTATTTTTAGTTCAAATTCTCTCTCCTAAAAAAATTGTCTACTTTGATCAGTGGTCCCAAAATCGCTTGTTTGCGTTATCTAAAAATTTTTCACATCCCGTATCACCTTCTACGGTACACGAACTGAACCTAATTTAAATCCAAGCGTTTATAGAGCACATATATGGATATCCTGCAGGCACTCAACTTAGTTGTGTGTTGCCTCATTTGCATTCTGTTAGTATAAGGTGAGGTTCAAGGAAAGTAACAAAAGTGTAAATGAGCACACATACTATTATTTTATTTATATTTTATATGAGCACAAAAACTTTTATGTAATATCCTTTGCCTTGGACTATAAAGTACAGTAATTTGTCCACTCAGCTCGATTTGCTTGCTGCTTCGACAGTTTTTTTTTATTGTGGCTTGAATGGAAATGTTTTCAATGTAAAAGTCAATATTTTATTTAATGGTCTAGGTACTAGTTTGTTTTATCTCTGATTCTCGCTATGGTTATCACTCTGAATAAACACTGAGTAATTTAAAGAAGAATTTTGTTTGTTTTTCGCATTGTAATCACATTCATCAGTTTTAATTCGAAAAGATCGCATGAGGTTAACTTTCATATAATTGTCTTAATACTTGTTTTACCAGCTTTACCATATAACTCCAAATAAGTCACGTCTTCACTCTCCAGTTTTATGATTAAAGCAATTTATGATGGTTTAAAAATAAATGAATGTTTATCCAACAGATAATACTTGGTTTTAAGACTAATTTTACTCTTAAGTGGCTGTGACGTTTCTGCTAAAGTATCGAATTAAACTTGATTGTTTGTGTATAATAAAGAATAATTTTAGATAGGGAAATTGCGATGTTTTGGTAATTTTCTTGGCTATTAAGCGTATCCTGTTTGAAATGCAAGCTGGAATAAAATTTGATGTCCAAAATCCAACAGATAAATTTTATAACTTAGAATAAAAAAATTAATACTGAACTACATATTTTTTCCACCGGAAGTGTTAATACAAATTTATTCGAGTTCGAATGAAAATTATCCAAAATTTTCTCATATTCTATAAACTTCGATTATCCATTTCACGATTGATTCCCATATCGATTCTCCCTTCCTCTAATTACACGTCAACAAGTAGATATTAAATTACTATTATTAAATACAAGTCGAATTTTTCCCATAACAAACCAGTACACAGTCTCTCTACTATACAAATATAAAATATTCGTGAGAACATAATGAGGTAAAATAATAATTTCAAGGTTTACTTGAAAATTCGTTCTGCACAAATTGGTGTATGGTTAGTTCACATTTTAAGGATACACTTGGATTAACAATAGTAATTTCAATAGAATTACCTAAACCCGAAATCAGACTCAAATTTTCTATAGTTATTAAAATGAATTCTACCAACCATTTAGAATTTACAGTCTCGTCTGATTTGGCTATAAATAGAACAAATGGATGTTGATGGCAATAATTCACTTTAAAGTGCAATTTGTATTATTGAAGGCAATATAACTTAATAAGTTCTTTTATTGAATCAATTTGGATGCACTCTGGCTGCGTGGAGGCTGGAAATAGACGTGCACTTTTCGTGTGCAGCCGTTGTGAAAATTGGAAATCAGCGAGAAATGGTTTTAAAAGAGGAAAAATTGATATCTCTATAGTTTTCAAGTTAGAACGCAAATTTTTTTACAGATCGTCACCTAAGACGTGTTAAACATAATTTTGTTGAGATTTTGTTAATAGCGTCCAAAAACAATTGAAAATTTGGGTAAGTACTAAATCTCGATTTGGGAAAATAAAGAATTTGATGGGGAAAAATTCATATCTCCTATAATTTTCAAGCTAGAACGCATTTTTTTTTTATATAATGTGACCTAAGACTTTTCACACATAATTTTGTTGAGTTTTTGTTAATAGCGCCCAAAAACAATTATTGAAAAAGTAGGTACTAAATCTCGATTTTGGAAAATAAAGATTATGACAAGAAAAAAAGTCCTATAATTTTCAAGCTAGAACGCAAATTTTTTTATAGAATGTCACGTAAGACTTTCCAAATATAATTCTGTTGAGTTTTTGTTAATAGCGTCCAAAAACAATTGAAAATTTGGATGCTAAATCTCGATTTTATTGGAAACATAAGAAAAACCGAAAAACTTGACGCTATTTCCAACTTGAACTCCTCGTAGTAAACTAATTGAAAATACGGTAGGTTTTTATGATTTTCTAGTGGCTAAGATACTAGATACTTTACAAGTGTATGTAAAATATACAAAGGCGCTTCTAAAAAAGTTTAGTAAGTTTTTTATGTACAATACAACTCTTTTCCTCACCACCTCTGAGGTAGAGTTTAGGCGCGTTTTTTTAACGTGGTGTCCCCAGGAGGCCTAATCCACGGTCAGTTATAGAGCATGTATGTAATTATTTACAACTTGATAACTTTCATATTAATAATTTTTGCATAAAAATAGATTTCACCCCAAATTTGGGTCGATAAATTTTATAGTAATATAATGGCACTTTTTGCAGTGTCAATGGGAAAGGTAATTGTATAAGGAAACATATAAATAATAAAATATACACATTATATTATTTTGGATTTTCTCCAAACTATTTGTTCATATTTCACCCCAATTTTGGGTCGATAAATTTTATAGTATTATAATGGCACTTTTTACAGTGGCAATGGGAAAGGTATGATTTAAGGGAAACATATAAATAATAAAATATACACATTATACCTATTATTTTGGATTTTTTCCAAAAATGTTCATATTTCACCCCAATTTTGGGTCGATAAATTTTATAATATTTACGGCACTTTTTGCAGTGTCAATGGGAAAGGTATGATTTAAGGGAAACAAATAGTAAAACATACACATTATATTATTTTGGAATTTTTCCAAAAATTTGTTCATATGGAGTTCCTTAAAAATTTTAATATGTTAGCGGAAAAATAAGTTGTTAATAATAGAGAAAGAGGGAAGGCCTATGTGGTTTATAATATTAATAATCTCACAGTTATTATTTTTAAATTGTAGCTAATACCAAATTCCGTAGGAGTTTGTGAATTGGGGGCCCCCAAACGTTTTTCACAAATGTTATCTTCTTCAATTTGAAGGATTGCAATTTCCATAAAATCATATGAAGGAAGTAGGTACATAAATTAAATTATGTATACTGAAAATAAACATTATAATGTACAACAACATGCCTGAAAGAAAAATTATTAGAGATTTTAAGTACGTAAATTATTTCCGGGTTTTTAGGGCCCTAAATTATACTTTTAAAAGATAGCATTTGGCTTTGTTACAAAGCTAATTTTATTTTAAAAAAGTACTGCTTATATAAATTATTTTACGAGTTTTTTTTTAATGAGAAGCCCATGTACAAAGAGTTAATTAGGCCCTTTACCACATTTAATGGGCTACTTTCGAGGCGTGAACCTCTACCACACATTTACTCACTATCCGGACTACATGCCCACAACGGTACTTTGCATGGGCAGAGGGAGCTATCGAATAGGTTAAAGGGTAAACGCCGTGTGGTCTGACATGTGACTCATCTCGGATACTAGTCGTAGCAGTTCACAATACGACCGACACCTCTAACGATGGCACTAGCTGGAGCGCAAGTTTGCTCCAGCTTCGTTTACCCTCCCGAATTTTATTAATTTACTAGTTTTCAAAATTACAGTACTTAAATTTTTGTTAAATTGGCTTTGTTTCAAAGTTTTATGACGTGTGACGGTTTGGCCGCTAATCCCCAACATATGCCTGCATTTAATCTGGTTCTACAGACCGTACATAACATATATCGAATATTAGCGTTGTCCGGCGGTTACCTATGGGAGGTACGTCACAAACGCAACTATAACCGTTCTAATCCTAGAGGTACCTGGTGGAAAGCCAGGCCCCCAGCATTAGAACAATCAAGGTTTCCGGGAAGACCGCGGGTAGTGACTCTTTGTGTTGAGAGACAGGCAACAGCTCTAAGCAATACCTAGGTGTCAACCCGTACAACTCGTCCACATCTCTGTCACCCCACGCGAATCCACCATCCGCCAAGAGTGTCATAGTTACTCGCGCCAATTTAAATTTCTTCATATTAAACATTTAAAGCACTAGGCAGAAAAATTATAAAGTTATATCTATTGTATAGGACAATTATTTCAAATTATTGATTGAAAATTAACCCGAATTGATTTACTATTAGAAACATTTAACAATGTTATACGTTTACGAAAATTCAACTAATGGAATTTTCCATTTCCACAAAATAAAAATGTTCTAACCTGGTATGCTGTCTTCTACGATGTAGTACTCCTTTATAAATTTATAAATAAATAAATACGGTTAAATTAAATTAAGACGTGTTATCCGAAATAATTAATTAATAATTAAACGTAAATAAGGAACAAAATTTTCGCACACGTCTTTACCGGTTCACATTCGGAACAAATCTAAAAAATGTCTAATATAAACATAAATATTACCTATAAATAAGAATAATAGCTCATAAAAGTTAGTTATCTCTTATGTAACAAATACCTACAAAGTATATGCTTAGTCAGCCTAAAATTCTCGAAAAATCCTACAAAAATATTTGGAAAAACAACAATTTTTATTAAATTTATTATCTAGAACTTCGGAAAAAAATTAGCGGTTTCTACATTAGAAAACGAATCAACTGTAATGTGGTAAAAACATGCAAAAATAAAACACCTTTTATATGTCCTGAAATTTAAGAATGTTGTCTTTAAGGCAACAAAACAAATTTCGTGTTTCTATCACGAAAAATAAATAAATTATAAGCGTTATTAATTTTATTGAGTGCCCCATTGTAGAATTTTGAGCCCTATTAGCTTGTTTCTACGCTTTTAGGTGATTTGTCCCTAAATAATTGTTTAGCCTTATCGTACTTACTGGCAATTTTATATTGCATGTGACTGTTTCCAAACAAAAACAAGAATTTTCTCAAAGTGATGTTAAAAAATGAAATATTGAAACTGTTGATAGAATGGTAGATTTGAAGTCAAATTTACAGTTTCAGAATATAAATAATGCAACATTTCCTAAAATACCAATTGTTTAAATTAAAATGAGTCCGTTTAGACTTTTTCAACGGATGGAATTTTCTACCAAAATGTTGAAATATTTTAACAGAAAACTAAAAATGTTCTGACCTGGTATGTTGTTTTCTACGATGTGGTCCTCATTTAATCATCATGGGACCTACCTGCAACAAGAACACAATAATAAAAAAAAGATTCTAAAAATTATCTTAAAATTTCTATACTAAAGTATACTAGTAGTAGTAGCATGCCGTAGTAGCAATGTAATAGTAGTAGCAAATTAAATTAAAACTATTTCGAAAATTTATCAATTTACCAAAGCAGGCAAAAGTTTTGTTTTTAATTAATTCCAACGCGGTTCCCTTTTAACCTAGCCCCTCCTGGTACCGCGGGCACCCTTGTGCCTGGGGCCCCCTTGTACCCCGGGCTCCATGGCCAGTACCATGCAGGGGCCATGAGTAGTAGCAGTATACTAGTAGTAGCAAAACAAATTAAAATTATTTCGTACCTTTTCTCTTGAAGCCCTTTTGCTTTACTCCCGTCTGATGGTAATCCAAAGAAATCACTAATGAGTCCGCAAAACACTAGCACGCACTTGTAGAAAAAAGTCAAAACTTGAAAAGTAACCGTAAGAAATAACTAAGTAGGCGAAGGCACGATTAACTACTAAAGTAATTATAATAACACGTGTTATATTCAATAAATAATTAATAATTAAACGTAAGCACACGTCTGCTCGGTTTGGCATTCGAAATAAAACTAAAATATACAAAATAAATCCATACGTAATAGAGTCATAAAAATTACTCATCATTTTTGCCATTCATATACAAAATAAATCAATACATAGTAAAGTCGTAAAAATTACTCATCATTTTTTGCCAACAAATAAAATTTAAAAGATTAAAGGCTTAGGCTGGGTTCACTTTTTTACAAAAATTAATACAAGCGTTTTCTGTGCTTGTATTGATTTTTGTGACAAGCCTTTAATCTTTTAAAATTTTATTTGTTGGCAAAAAATGATGAGTAATCGTAGCTTCGCTTAATTAATTATTTCTTATGGTTACTTTTCAAGTTTCAATGATTGACTTTTTTCTACAAGAGCAGTGTAGTGTAGATAATTAGTGATTTCCTTGGATCGCTAGATGGGAATAAAGCAAGGGGGCTTCAAGAGAAAAGGTACGAAAATTTTCGGAGATTTAATTTTCGGACTTTTGAAACAATAACTAAATTATAATTTGCTAAAATATTTTCCATAGATCAGAACCTTATTCGTACTGTATAAGAAAGTCATGTGCTGCACACATCAGATATTTCTGTTTTTTTTTAAGCCACAAAATGTCCGCATTTTTCGAAGTTAAATGTTTTGAAAAATGACAGTGTTGTAATTTTTTTACTTTTAGCTCTTCCCTACTTTAATTCTTCCATTTTACTTTGTTCCAGGCCAAAGCTTTAGGAAGAGTACTCTTCGACCAAGTATGCAACCAAATCCACCTACTAGAAGCCGACTACTTCGGCTTGGAATACCGCGACGCCAGTGGAACCAAAGTAACCACCAAATTATAATTTCATAAAATTCCCGCTAACTCATTTTCTTCTAGTACTGGCTGGACCTTCAAAAGCCAATTTCCCGTCAATTGGGCCTTTCCCTAGTGGACCCCCTGATGTTCTTCTGCGTGAAATTCTACACACCCGACCCCTGCCAACTGGAGGAAGAGTACACCAAATACCTGTTTTGCTTGCAGGTGAAACGCGATTTAGCCGAAGGCATCATGCAGTGCAATGAGAACACTTCGGCTCTTTTGGCCAGTTACATAGTGCAAGCAGAATGTGGTGATTATGTTGAATCTGATTACCCTGATTACACGTACTTATCCGCGCACAAGTTCGTGCCCCACCAAGATGCACAATTGGAAAGGAGGATCATGGAAAATCATAAAAAACACCAGTTAGTCCTGTAAGATAATTTTGTAAGTTGTGCTTATTTTTGGGATTTTAGTGGACAAACTCCGGATGTTGCCGATTTGAACCTGCTGGAAACGGCAAGACGATGCGAGTTGTACGGGGTTAAAATGCATCCGGCGAAAGACCATGAGAATGTCTCGCTTAACCTCGCAGTGGCGCACATGGGTATTCTAGTGTTCCAGAATTTTACCAAAATCAACACGTTCTCCTGGGCGAAAATTAGGAAAATTTCTTTTAAACGGAAGCGGTTTTTAATCAAGTTACATCCTGAAGGTTATGTAAGTGTGGATTTTAGTTAAAAAAGAGTTTGTGGTGATTGTTTGTTGTTTTAGGGGTACTACAAAGATACCGTGGAGTTTTTCTTTGAGGGACGAAATGAGTGTAAGAACTTTTGGAAGAAGTGTGTGGAGAATCACGGATTTTTCCGGTGTTCATCAGTGAAGCATGTGTCACGGCATAAAACTAGGGTGTTGTCTCGGGGTAGCTCCTTTAGGTTTGTACAGAAAATTTTTGTGGGTTATCTTAGGATCAGTTGACAGTTTCCTGAAAGTTATTTTTAGGGCTAGTTTTCAGACGATAGATATCTTTAACTTTAATGAGCCAATTCTGGGCACATCTGTAGCTTTCTATAAGCTTTTAGAAAATCTTCAATTCTGGAATTTCAGTACTTACAGAAAAAAGTACAGAATTCCCAAAATTATGGTCTTATAAAAGTTTCATAAATTTACAGGATTCACGCGGCTCAACTTGAAAACTAGGCCTTAGTTGTCATCTTTGTTTTAATTCTACTATCTAAGAGGCTTAATTTGAAATTAAGAGATTGAATGTTGGATCCAAATCTGTTTATATTGACCTAATTTTTAATTCAAATAATTGACTTCTAATTCTTCTGCCCATTTATTTAGGTATAGTGGGAAAACCCAAAAACAAATCGTCGAGTTCGTGCGAGACAACTACGTAAAACGCCAAGCATTCAACAGGTAAGCTGACCCTTCTAATATGCATGTAATTTCCTTTTTCTTGTCTTTAATCAAGTAAACACTCTGTATAATCCTCTTTTACCCAACTTGCCTTTCGATAATATTTTTGTAGCATTGACAGTTCTTTTTTTGTTTATAATTTTATTTACCAAAAATCACTTTTTGGTTTTCTTTCCTCTTGAAATACTTGAAAAACAGTAGGTAATTTGTGACGTGTGTGGAGCATGGTTGTTGTAGCATTTGGATTGGATAATGCTGTGTCCGACGGTGTATAATTTTTTGTTGATACAATAAAAAAAGGGAAGGAGGATGGGACTAAATTTTTAACTAATTTTATTTGATTTCCGAGTATACTGATTAATGTCGTTTCTATATTTGGTTTATTTGGATTACGATAAAAATTAACAACACTTTCTTCTCTTCTGTACTTTTTCCTATATGAAACTTGTGTGATTTATTGTATATATTATACAGAGCACTGCATGACTTGATGTACAATAGCTATGATGAAATGGTTGTTACTTTATGTGGAAAACAAACATAGTTCTGTAACGGTATAGAAACGACTTTATTAACAGAGTTCGAGTTTTTATTATTTTAGCTAGATTATATCGGCTGAGCTCCATACAATTCACAAAAAAGCTTTTTACTATAGTTTTTTTTACATTAGTCATAACTAACTGTTGGGTGTGTAGACTTATTAATATCGGTGATAATCTCATTCCTCGTTCTCTTATACAGGTCGGCTTCATTCCGGCATTCTAGTGCTCATTCAAGTGCTTCCAACATGCACACCAGCACTGTCGGCAACAGCATTTCCGCTCATCCACTTTTGCCCCTTGCAGACAGCAATTTAAGTGGTAGGTAGTTCAAGACTTGTCGTCTGTAGACTAGCGTTTTCCAAACTGGGTTAAACAGAAGATCTTTTCCCATTTAAAAAAAATTTTTGTCTGCTTTCCTAGGAATTCTAGAGTACATTATGTGACTATTATTATAATGTTTAAAAAGTTTGGGAAACGCTGTTGTAGACCTTCCTCTGTGTGTTTTTTGGGGACGTTTGTTTGTACTCTGTGCTTACGCTGGGTAATTGTTCCGCTTGCAGTGGAAGCGTCCAAACTCTCGGCTTCGCTGGGTTCGATGGGCGCAGTTGGGGGGCGCCCGGGTTCTCCGACGACGAGGTTAGCCTCTCGCCACCTCGGCACAGCTACGTCTTGGAGCTCGGCCCCCGACACGCGGCCTACCACACTGCTTGCTCAGACGACGACCTCGCCATCACCTCCTCTGACGACGCAATCGGCCTCGCCGGTAACTTCTGCGACTACGAGCCCGCTCCATATGCCCTACGAGGGGCAGAAGCAGCACTATATCAGCAATTCGCCAGTCGCCGTGCGCGCAGCAGTTCACAGGGAAGATACAGGTACCACCAGCATCATGCGCACTCACACCACCACTGTCCCGACGCCCTCTAGTCACAAATCAGAGGGCTCCTTGGACCAACCTTCCTCCTATACTAACAAATACCCTTCACAGACCCAATCGCAGAATGATCTTGGCTCTAACCGACAAACTAACTATCATCAAACTAACCGCGAGTTAAATCACCAGTTACCTATTTTGTATAAGCGCCAACTGTGGCAACGCAGTGCTAGTTGTAGGGATTTGCACGATTTCAGTTTTGAAGACTCGGGACAAGCTAAACGACGCTCAAAACCAATTAAATCCATCGAAAAAACTGTTATTAGTTTAGAAGAGCGCAAGCTCGAATCACCTATAACTCGCTATGATGACCATCACGCCATCTACAGCACAAGCTCCCGTGATAGCAGCTTGGAAATCCACCAGGACATCATGATGCCCGACCAAAAAGTCTACTCCAGTAGCTACCCAGGTACCACAAGCTACTCTCAGGAATCGGTGGAGGATCCCGGAAATTACGACTTGCGAGACTCTCAAGATGACCTCTCCCACGATAGCTACGAACTAATCGAAAAATCCGACGATGACTACAGCACATCCGGTGATTACAAATACAAGAAACCCAAGCCATTTAACACGAGAAGTTGCAGTTTGGATTCTGGAAATTACTTGCCTTCCGACTCAGATTCTGAAGGAGACAAACGTCACAAGTGTAGGAGTAGCTCTGATGTTCATCAGGACATCTTCCTCATGGATTTACCACGTGAAATTATTCCGAGAAAATCTGATGGAAGCTACTACAAAGCGTTTAAGGCTAGCTCACGTACTTCGAGTCTAGAGTCAAAAAGTGACTATTATGAGCCCAAAGCAACTTTGAAAACTAGTAGGGAAAGTTTGGGTAAACCCGCATTTGGTGCTTCGAGGACTTCTAGTCAAGAATCCAAAAGCGACTACGAAACGAAACGAACAATCAGGAAGAACAAAAGTGCGGATAATTTGGGCAAACGCTCAATCTACTACGACTCGCGTACATCTAGTCAAGAAAGCAAAAGTGAGTACTACGATGCAAACTCTAAAACAGAAGACGTTAAATACGGAACTTATACGAAGAAGGACTATGATAGAAAAATAAGTTTTGAGCGAAATTATGGCACGCAAGGCTTGAAGTATCGGCATGAGCACAACTACGATCCTAACAGAAATTTCCCCGACTTTGGAAATATTAAGGAAACCTCCCATGTTCACTCGATTAGTCTACAAAACGTCGAAACGGAACAAAACATCCGCTCCAACAGAAATTTTGCTAACCTAGAGCAAAACACGGTGCCTCGAGCTCAAAAATCCAGCCACCACTACCGCTCTCAAACTGTAGACTCTGAGAAACCCCACAAGGCTACAACGCATATTTGGCCGGAAAGCATCGCGGGTTTACCAACAGAAATCGAAAACTGGCAGAGTAAACAACAACAAAGCGCTCAAAGATCAACGGAATCTGAAAGTAATATTTTTAGCTTTGACGAGGATAAAATTCAATCGCTTCAGGAAAGTAGTGACGCGGATGTTTGTCCGGATTTAGGTTTCAGCGTTGTGCCAAACATTGATACTAAACTGAAGACAACTGAGCCAAAACGTCGCAACTACCGCGATGTTTTTATGGAGATAGAGTCAGGGATGTGCCATGATTTGCCTTTCCACCAGCCTATAGAACGTACAAAAAGCGATCCAAACTCCCTAGCACGACAACGATTGAATTCAAGCTCTCGCAGATTGTTGTTAAAACACCAAAAGTCTATTGATTTGACTCCAGCTGAGTCAAGCGATGAAGATTACTTGTATAAACAGATACCAAGCGCCCCACCTATAACTAAATATAAAGGCAGCCACTTTGAAATGCCTACAGCTGAGTTTGGGCACTTTGATATCTTGAAACGCGAAATGGCAGGACAGAAAACTAAGTTTGAGGTGCCGATGAGTCAATTCGAGGTACTAGGCGCAAAGACCCAGTCTGATTTTGTGAACTTACCGCCTAAAGGCGAGGAAATTCCGTATGTTTTACACAAGAGGCATATAATGAATGGAACTGCACAAAAAGAGGAGATTAAAAAGTTGGAAACGCATAGGAAACCCATTCCAGTTCCAGAAGATGAGGTGGAAAAATCCCCGAAAATACTAGACGAAGGCAAAGGGAAACCCAAGGTTAAACCTAAAGTTGAAACACCAGAAACCTCGTTTTTGTTTACACAGAATATAGACTTGTCTAAAGTAGACCCAGTTACATTAGAAATTGACAAAAGTATTCAACCTGTTCAGCACTTGTCCAGTCCCAAACGCGATATAACTCACATCGATCCAGTTTTACTGGAAGCGCTCAACTCTAAACTAAGCCAAATCGAAAGTGACTCACCCACAAGTTCAAAAACTGAAAGCCTGAAACCGCAACATAAGATTTTTGTAATGCAAAACGACCGACAGTTGAAAAAAGATCTGATAAAACCCAAGGAAGAACCAGTTACTGTGGTGCTTAAACAAGAAGATAAGAAGGAGCTTGAAAAACCAAAACCTAAAGACAAAATTAAAACGGATGTTAAACCAAAACGCATAATTAAACCCAGAATGCAACCGAATAAAAAAGGTGGCAAAACCAATAAAACTAAAGTTAGGATTACATCCTTCAGCTCCGATGATGAATCCTTGGATTCGGATGACGTTTTCGGCAGTGCTGAGGCAACGCCAACAAGAATGGAGTTTTCGCCGCCGCAAATGCGAAAGGAAATGGAATCCATTTTAAAATTCGAATCAGAACGCAGATATCTACAATACACCATGTCATCAACTGAAGTTGAAGGCTCGCCACCTCAAACCAGAAAGAAAACTGACAAACCAAGCGATAATGGACTTGATCCGAACTTGCAACCTGAATTAAGACGAATATCTGAACGCTCCTTCTCCATTCCAAGTTCAGAAGATGATTTCAATATAAAAACCGCCGATTTACAACCGGTTTTTGCTGATCCAGCAGATCTTCCTGATGTACTGAAAGCTGTGCAGGAAGTTGATAGAGAAGACGGAGATAAATCCATGGATGAAACGCTGAAAGATGACGATTTTACTGAAGTGGAACACTCGACATTGGATGAAGAACGAGAACGAGAAAAAGCGTTGCTTCAAGCGGAAATTGAAAACGATATAAAGAACCTAAAAGTGCCGGCTAAGACGAAAATAACAGAAATATCCTCGCCATGTTTGGATAAGAAAAGTGCAAGTCCCCTGTTGTTTGTCCATGCAAGGTTAAATTTATCCGAAGGATCGGCGTTTACTTTATTAAAAAAACAGGAAGCTGTTGAGTCGCCTACTCCAGGAAGAAGAGCCAAAAGTTTAGATGCGCCTGTAGTACCCGTAAGTCGTCTACCAGCATTAAATGCCTTTTCCAGTAAAGACGACACCGTTGAGGAGGAATACCCGCCTGATGCTCGAGATGAACTAGATGGAAGTAGTACACCTGAAGTGCCACCAGTTAAAGAAGACGACGAAAAGAAACTCAAGAAGAAGCCACCACTAAAAGACAAACCTGTTAGTGTGAAAGGAAAGGAAGATTTGAAGGGTAAAGACAAACCTAAGGAAAGAGATCAAATTGTACCAGATGTTTCAAGCAAACCTAAACGAGCGGGGAGAACTTCTATTCAAACCAAACCGTTTGCTCAGAAAACTGCCAGGGCAACTGGAAGACCCGTTTCGAAAACTCCAACAGTAAAAGAGAAACTAGCAGGAAAGGACTCGAAGACAATTGCTCAAAAACCACCTAAACCTGCTCCAAAACCTCCAGCTAAAGTCCCACCTCTTCAAAAAATCTCATCAGCTGAGATTGCTCCAATAAAAACTCGGGAAACCAAGAGTTTACCTAATCAGACTTTCTCAGCACAATCCTCTTTAGCTTTACCTGAAATTAAGCGTGCTAAGAGTCAGGAAATTGAATCAAGTAAACGACCGATGCCTAAAGAGAAAGCTAAAAGTTTGGAAAAGCTGGAGTTGCGACGTACTAGTAGTAAAGAGCGTGCCAAGTCGCAAGAAGACAGTGACACTGATATCGCTAAGAGAAAAGAAAAACAACAAATGCTTTATGAAACCGCGATAAAACAAACTAAAACTATCAAAAGCCCGGTGAAAGATGTTTTACCAGTTTTTCCACAAGTGGAGGAGATGGTCCGGGAGCGACATGGCAAATTGGAGATTAGTATAAACACAATAGAAAATCCAAGCGTTAGTTTGGAGGAAGCAATCATCATAACCAAGTCGCCCAAAAAGCTTGATAAAAAAATGGACAAGAAACTTACGAAGAGTTTGGAGTTGAACCTGACCGGAGACGACGATGACGATATATCAAAGTCTATACAGCGTTTAGGTAAAAGCCTGGACTTGGACAATCGCACCAAAGAAGACAACTTCAACGACAACAGTGAATTTGATTTCAAACCTGAAGCCATCAACAAAATTCAAGCTCAAGATAAACTGGATGAAGCACCAGTTGCTTCAGAGGAACCACCAGAGGAAGCCGATGATAAAGTGACTTTGGAAGGTACCAGTTTGGACGTGTGGCTTTCCGTGGATGAACCAAAAGAAAAAATGGATAAGATAACAGTTATTCAAGAGTCGACAGATTTTTTTGATCAGCGCACCGCAGCAAAACCTCCAGATCTCGCTAAGTTGGACACGAAGAGCTCATCGGAATCGCAGAGTTTAGAACGCGTTAGCTTAGGCAACTCTCTTGATATTAAATATATCGACGATTCAGGGGATTCCTCCCATAAATCCGAGCAAGACGCTCAACTAATCGCTGAAATGCAGAAAGCTTCGAGCACCGTCAGTAAGTTCATACGAAGAAAATTGGAAAAGCGCAAAGAAGCTGCGTTACCACCGGAAACAAACCTAGTGCGCATAACTAGTGAAGACGAGTCTTTAACCGAGGTTAGTGAACTAAAATGCGAAGGACAACCGTTGGATTCTAATCTGTTGGGTGTGGCAACACCCCAAAGGGACGCGCTTCAAAAACTAAGCATTGAACGCAGTCGGTCTGACGACACCAGCTCTTGGATGACGGTGGAATGCGACGAGTTTATCGGAACGGAATCATCGTTGGATTACGACAACGCCCCACTGGACTCCCCCGAAAACGGCACAACTAAAGAAGCGGAAACAAAACCAACACCCGAATCTAAAGATCTGCTAACAACGGAAGTAAAGCACAAACTCGACTTGCTCAAACGCAGTTCCGACCAGTCACGCTCAAGCGACACAACTGGCTCTTGGACTAGCGGAGAAAAGGAAACTAGTCCGGGTAATGTGAAAGAAACCGACGAGTCTTCAGTGAGTTGCTCAATGGGGCGAGCTATAGGTCTTAGTCAACCGATTGAAATGTTCCCTCCTCGAGATGCATCTCCAGCTGAATCAGAACCACCTAGGAGTCCTCGAAGTCCAAGGATTTGCGTCCTAGGACGAACGTTTACCATTGACGAGGACTCGCAAAAAGAAGATAACTCGGGAAGTTCAGGTGATAATCTCGCAGAGGAGGTGAAAGAATCTGATGAAGTGGTGAAGTACAAGAAAATTCCTTATCCGTTCGAGGAAAAATGGTCCAATGACTCGGAGTTGAGTCAGCGATTGCAAAAGAAGATTTCTAATAAGCTGTCATCGGAAAAGAACAGTATGTCGTCAGTGGACGAATCTTTTTCTGACAAAAGAAAGAATGGAATTTCCCTCGAAAAACCATCACTTTATTCAGTGGAAAAACTCTCGACTGAGTCTAGAAATTCTATCGATACGGAATCGAGTTCTGGTAGTTTAGGCGCGGCCTGTCGCCTACAGAAATCCGGTGATATTCCAAAGGAACTAAGTTCAACCTGGAAACCATTTCCTTTGGATAGTTCAGGCTCTGAAAGTTTCGACGATAATCTCCTGCCACAAGATCAAGAGCTCACCAAACAAGAGTACTTTTTATGCCGCGATAACTCAGGAGATTTTGCCACAATGTCCGATGTTTACTATAAATCAGACAATGATGTAACACCGACTAGAGACGATACAGAACTCCCGGAAGATTTAGCGAATTTCCCAACAAATTTCGGCTATCCTTGCTTAACAACCAACATAGGTGGGCTTGGACTAACCATCGGAGGCTCAGAAATCCTCACAGGGTACGCAGGAACTGGTTTTCTATCGCGTACGTTGTCTAGGATATCCGAACGAAGCACTAATTCAGAGAAATCTAGTTTGGACGAAGACTCGACTAAAGCCAGTACCCACAGTGATAGTTTAAACGATGAATCAA
Source organism: Pediacus dermestoides (assembly GCA_963942485.1). Lineage (NCBI taxonomy): Eukaryota > Metazoa > Arthropoda > Insecta > Coleoptera > Cucujidae > Pediacus > Pediacus dermestoides. The sequence continues at coordinate 30,005,725 of OZ012627.1, read as the reverse complement.
TGGCGTCGAGTAACCCGCAAGTTAGTTTAAGCTCAGGTTCCCCAAGCAATGCTCATGGTTCGGAAAATGACAAGCGAACACCTACTAATGAGTTACCAGAACCGAGGTTTAGTAAAACTAGTGAACGGCACAGCTTTGAGCAGATTCCTAATATTAGTAGTTTACTACAGAGGCAAATCTCCGATGACAGACGAACATCAGCGGAAATGGCTGAGTTGTCCATGGACGACATTGAGATTATCACTTCGGAAAGAGGGTTGCGTTTGCGTAGACAAGGCTCTGATGATACTATAATAGACGAAGAGTGTTTCGAAGCGGAAGCACAAAACGGAAGCAAATACCGGTCTAGTAGCCAGGAAAGCGAGGAGTGGCCTTTACCAGATATACCACAACAACCAGGTCAAAAGCTATTGGCAATGCATGAGATTCTTAGCTCGGATACTTCCCAGCAAACCACGCAGGTTTTCCAACCGCCAAAGATACCGAAAACTTTCGGGTTGCGAGGTTCGCTTAAAAGTCAAGACTCGGAACAGTGGCCTAGTCCTCCGTCTAGTATCGTTGAACCACCTATAGTTGGCAACGTGGAGATTTACTACATGACACCACCAGAAGAAGCGTGCAAGGTCACAGTTGACTCTAACACACAGTCTGTCAGTACGTATGATAACGATTCCAACTCGGATAATGACCAGAAAACTCTTGATTTGGACACAGAGAAAACCCATACGTATGAGAATGTTCCCACAGAGCATATTAGCGAGAGTATATCAGAAAGTTTAAGCGTGGGACCTAGTGGGGTTAAGATTGTCCTGGAGGAGAAGACTGGATCTGGTGGTTCAAACTCAGACGAAGATATGAATATATCCAACTTAAACGATGATGTATTCACAGACGCGTTGGACACACCGAAGCATGAGCTTCGACCTCCAACAGCAATGCGACGTAGTACCGCTTCGGACGACTCGTCACACTCCCACAAAAGCGGTGATATTAAAGGCACGTCTCCTAAAGGCTCCCACAGCTCCTACTCCGAGGAAGACTGTACAAGCTCATTAGGGACGAACTTAGATGATGGTACTGTGAGATTTGCGTTGAAACCCACCAAGTGCACTCATAGTTCTCACTCGGAGGACACATCAGTTGCCTTGAGTTTATCCGAATGGTCCAACAGTACCAACACGGTGAAATTCCAGAATTTATCCAGTAACAGCGGGACTAAGAGTAGTTCCGGATTAAAAAGCGATGAGAACTCGTTAACGGATATAGCGCAGAGTATTTCCGAGTGGTCTAGTAGTAATAGTCACACGCTAAAAGCGCAGCAGTTTCAGAAGTTGTCTTCGACTACCTCTACTGGAGATGCCAGTACTTTAACAGAGTTAATTCCGACGATTTCTGAGTGGTCAACTGGGGAAACCCCATTAGTTGCTCAGCAGTTTTATCCTAGTGGTTCTGTAGTGCCTCGGTTAGGCTCTAGTGTTGATGTGGAAGAGCTAGGCTTGCTTGATCAGAAAAGCCCGAAAAATATCCCCTCGGAAGATCTCGCACTTTTTTCCAGTAGCCTCCCCGGGAGAACCGACGCAAAATTCTTCAAATCAACTGAACGCCCTATTGTCATTCCAGTACAAGTACAATCCGACACTGACAAGTCTAGTAGTTCTATAGAGCAACGTACAGTCCATACACAACGCTACGACAAGGACAAACAACGCTATTTACAGAAACACCAATCGCTGAAAAGCACTGAGCGCCCAGTGAAAGTCCCACTGAAACTCTCCAAGTGCTCTCCGTATTACTCGAGTAGTTTGAGCTCCGAGTCTACACCATTAGCTAGTACTAGCCCGATTCCCATTAATAAAACCGCAACAGTCCCGCTTTGTCGCAGCCATAGAAAACCGATATCCAAGAGTTTGTGCCAGGCGAAGAGTCCACCAAGCGAAAACGACTCAACTAGTTCGGTTGAATCACCGAAGAGCAAATCTGAACGGGACAGGCGAGGGTATCGGCGACGCCGCCAAGCGCAAAACCAACGAAGACACAAAGCCGAAAAAGAGCACTTTGTCGACGAGTATTACTACGTCGAGCACGAAGCTGGCTTAACCGAGTATAACGAGTACCTCCGCCATAGAAACATGGAGGAAATGGCGTCGAATTTCCAATATGAAGCTAGCTTGGCAGCGGATAGTCCCAAATACGCAGAAAACTTCGAAGAAGAAGGTTACTACCCAGACGGTGATTCCCAGTCGGGTTCGGATATATTCCGCATGGAAAAAGAGGAGGATGAACGGTTTGACCTGGCAGAGGGTTTCGATGTAACGCTGATACCACCGCCGTTGCTCGAAGATGATTTCGAGGTGGATCAACAACCGCAAATTTGATTTTAATGTGATATAGGATTTTATTTCCGGCTACGTATGCGTTGTGATTATAGTTGGCGTAAGTCTTAGTACAATTTGTATTATAATCTCGTTTTACCAAATTCTAATTATTGTTGATGTCTTAAGTGTTTGCGAATGAACGACCAATTAATCCTAGCGTGTAGTTGTGGTCAAATTTGTAGGTCGTGTGGAAATCAAACAAAAATATTTAATGGAAGTTTTAAGAGAAATTACTACTGACACGAAATTAATTAGTATTTATTACGTATATATTTAAGAACGAGTGAAGACTTGACGGGTTCCCGCAGTGCCAACAACAAAGTTGCCAAAAAAAAAAGAGTTAGTTTGCGATTGGTCTGTGTTAAAAAACACCTAAGTACTTATTTTTAAATATTTTATGATGTAATATAGACTATTTCCTACTACTTCTAACGTACTCTTGTCTTCACTTTATTACCTAAAGGACGCATGTAGGATTTTGGACGGTTTATTGTTGGGTTCATTCAGATAAAACATACTGCCATGTACAGGGTGATATAAACTCGACGCCCCGGAAATTATTCGCGTAATTGTCAAACTGTTACCATCGATTAAAAATCTGGCCCTAGAGCTCTAATTTTGATCTAAACTGCTGGCCAATTGAAACGTACCAAGCGAATTTTTAGGTTGAATTTAAAGTCAAATATTTTGAAAAATAGAAAAGATATCAACATGCGGTTTTCAGGATTTCAGAGATAATTTAATTGGGAAAACGATAGTGTTACCCGATTTTTTTACTTTGAAGTACATTACTATCTACAGGGTATGAAAGAAAGTCCTCTTTTTTTTGTCAAATTTTATAGCTACCGTGATTCCACAATTTTTTTTAAATATTTTTTTGATGTTTATTTTTTTAGTCCTTACTTAATGGGAAAACAACCTGTTTCTCAAAATTTTGATATCCCTGTTATTTCATAAGATACCGAATTTTTGCTGAAAATTTGATTTTTTTTTGTTTTTTGTCGTTCGGCCGTATTGTGATTTGTAAGAACCAATCTCTGTAGTTGATTATAATACCTTATGAATGGCTTTCTTATAAAAAGTACACTTTTTGTACTTTCATTAATTTATTGGTAACCAGTGGCTTATCAAAAATCGGTACACGTTCGCTAATTGGTAAATTTTTTAATTCATTTTTTGAGGCTATTTTCTTAATGGAATAGAATGGAATTAAGTTAGTTTATGTTCACCATTGGTTTAAGTGACTTAAATCCTTGAAACGGGTTTTTCACTTTTTCAAAAATTTGCTCATATTCGTGTATACCGAGTGGCTACGAAATCGTTTTACAACCCCCACCATTTTGTTACATTTAACAGTATTAATTTGAAATTTGGCATGGTTTGATTGTTGAAAGGAATAATCATTTTGACGTTTAAAACAATCTGATGACACTTCCGGTTTCACCAGAAGGGCCACCTACTAACTTTCAAAATTTTTTAAAACAACCCTGTATATTTTTTTCCGTAAGAATTAGATTCTACTTAAAATTACCTTTTTATCGACATATCACATGATGACATTTGCTTTCAAAATGGCAGCATAATTATTATTGCAAAAACCTGTTCAACAATATTAAATTTAATAAAAAATTTGGTATCTTATAAAATAAGAGGGATATAAAATTTTTGAGAAATTGGTTTTTTCCTCATTAACCAGGGACTAAAAAAATCGACATCAAAAAAATATAAAATTTTTTTTGTGGAGTTTCGGTAGGTATAAAGTTTGAGAAAAAAAAGACGACTTTCTTTCATACCCTGTAGATAGTAACGTACTTCAAAGTAAAAAAAATCGGGTCACACTGTTGCTTTCGCAATAAAATTATCTCTTGAATCCTGAAAATCTCATGTTGATATCTTTTCTCCTTTTCAAAATATTTGACTTTAAATTCGACCTAAAAATTCGCTTGATACGTTTCAATTGACCAGCAGTTTAGATCAACTAATCTAGTAGGTATTAGATATTTTTATAGATATTTCTAGCGTTTTCCTCGGGCGCTTAGTTTTAAGTCGCCTAGTACACCCTTTTTGTAAGTTTCCTCTTTTAAGCTTCACCTAGTCACAAACCACAACGCACAAGTAGAAACAGGATCCAATTATCCTACAGGCGTTTTTAGATAAAATGAACACTTTTGCAATCATATTAATTGTTGTATGTGCAAGACATGAAGACTGAACACTTAAACAAAAAGAGAATAATATTATTATGTAAATAAATTGTGTTGGATTCACACACAGTAACCGCAAATCAAACAAATCTCTTTAAGGATAAAACTAAAATCAAGTATTATTATACATAGTATATTATTGTTCAATTATCCCCCTAAAGTAAGGTTACCCCTTGTCTCCCCCCTCTAAAAGTTGTGCCAAATGGAACGCAAGGACATGGAGAAAAATTTTGTTTTTGTTACATAAACGGTCTAACTAAACCATTCGTTTAAAATGAAGTTGTTTAAGGCTGTTGTAACTTCAGGTATAAAATAGTTTCAACAATTTTATTATTATTTATTTTTAGCTTTGTTTTTTGTATGTGTATAACGAACTAGGCCTAAAGACTAGTACATAAAAACAGTTGTTGTACGGGTTATGTTGTAATTGAATAATAATAATGATGATATTAAAGCGAATTAATTATGTAATATATAAAAAATAAATAATATTGTTTAAAAAAAACAAACACAAGAAAATCATGTAGTCAATAAAGTTTCTCCCGTTTTTACGTTTTTTGTGATATTTATAAAAGTTGTCGATATACTCTCATCTACTATTATAGTCTAGGTTTAGAGGTACCTACCTACTGAAAAACTATTGTAAAATGTTAATAACTCTAAACAAGTTTTGTTTGTTTTCGGTTGCATTGATTTGTTTAGGGTTGTTATTATTAAACCTGCTCCATAGAGTAGTGCTTTCCAAGGAAAATTCATCCTAGGATCGTCGCGACTCTGTGTGAACAGAACAAAATTTTGTTTAGTTCCAAGTGGAAACTTGTAAAAAGTTTTGATCTTGCTGTGTACAATCATTTGTTATTATCTCCAATCCATCTAGTCATTTTACCATTATACTGTAATATTAACATTTCATTGGTAATAAAATAAAACCATACAATTTGCTTAACTAACTGTTTTTCTATCGCTTTATCACTAACAAATTTTCTGGGATCAAAGGTGAGCACTTGCATGCCATGATTACTGTTATATAAACTTGTATTATAATATTTCACTTGGAAACTTTCTTAAATCATTTTTCTTTGCCTAGATGAAAACCAAGAAATCCTCGACAACCGCGCAAACTCATCTTTAGCTAACAACAACAATTTCTACACGTCCACTCCAAACAATCGTGTAAACGGCGACGTATCCGAAATGACCTTAAACGGAACCAATGGAACTTACAGTATAGCCAGCACGACGAGAATCGACGATATCAGTCCGTTGAAAAACCTAGCCAAAGAACAGCTGTTAAACAAAATCAACGCCAATACCACAAACGGCAGTCCAAACACCACGACGATTATCGCAGAAATCGAGGGCGAAGTTAAGAAGAAACCTCGTCATCACCTAGATAAAACTTACTACATCGCCAAGGAAATCCTGCTGACGGAGCTAACTTACAAGAAAGATTTAGAGGTGATTAATTTGGTAAGAATATTTGGTATTTTCTGGAAGATTTTTGGGTTATTTTGAGGTATTCTAGTGGTTCCGAGATGAAGTTGGGAAAGAAGAGCAGGCTGAGTGTACTGCGTTGTTGATGCTCATAGAACCGTTGGCGCAAGCGCATGCGTCGCTTGGCAAGGACTTAGAGCAGAGGTTGCAAGGTTGGGATGGGAGAGGTGGACCTCGAGCGAGTCCTGGTCGGATTGCCGATGTGCTTTTGGCGCATTTGCCACCACTATTACCGGTAACAAAATTCAAATTTTCCATTGGAACTTTTAACTAACAACTAACTTCCCCCCATTTTAGATCTATGAAGAATACCTAGATGGCCACCTGATTATCCTCGAACGCCTCGACAGCTGCTTCAAACAAAATTCTCGCTTTGAGCAGCTCTATCGCGATTTCGAAACACAGAAAGTCTGCTATCTTCCTCTAACTACATTCGTGCTAAAACCCTTACATCGCCTTCTGCAATATCAGAGTTTGTTGCAAAGATTATTGAAGCATTATGGTCCGAACCATCCAGATAGAGCCGACTGTTTAACAGCTAGCAACACTTTGAAAGAGTTAATAGTACCTGTGTCGGAAACATTAGAGCACTCTGAAAATTTAGCAACGCTATGTGAGCTACAAAGAGACATTATTGGCTTTGATAATCTTGTACAGCCTGGACGCAAGTTCATCCGGCATGGGTGTCTGTTGAAACATTCCAGGAAGGGTTATCAACAACGGATGTTTTTCTTAGTAAGTACAAATAAAATTTAGTTTCCCCCGATTTGAGATCAAACTAATTCTTTTAGTTTTCCGATATACTTTTGTATACATCCCGTTCGCAAGTGACGCTACAATTTAAAGTTCACGGTCACATGCCACTTCGGGGTGTTCTACTTGAAGAGCCAGAGGGTGAGTTGGCTCTAACTGGTCTAGTGATTTATGGAGGCAATCGCCAGTTAAACGTAGCAGCTAACACCCAAGAGGAAAAAGAACGTTGGAAACAGGACCTACAGAATGCTATTAAATTAGCTCGTGATAAATCCGACACAAAAATCACATATTTAAGTCTGAAAAGCTGTAGTAAGCGGTTTCTTTAGTATTGGTTCAGTATTCTCACTAGGGTCTTTTAGGTTCCTCGGATGAGCACGTGGACCAATGCGTTAATGAAGTGAGCACTCAAACGAAGCCCCAGGCGCAAAGAAGTAACACTACTGTACACGTTTGCTGGCATAGAAGTACCAGTATAAGCATGAAGGACGAGTTATTAGCTGTTGAGGTAACTACGTCAACAATATTAGGAATTTTTTCTAAAAATTTTTTTACAGAACCAACTGTCTGGTTATTTGTTGAGGAAGTTTAAAAGCACTAATGGTTGGCAGAAATTGTGGGTGGTTTTCACGTCGTTTTGTCTGTTTTTCTACAAGGGCTGCATGGATGATTTCCCTTTGGCCTCGCTGCCTCTTTTAGGGTATACTGTAGGGCCACCTAGTGCCGATGATCACATTTTAAAGGACTACGTGTTTAAGTTGCAATATAAGAATCATGTGTACTTTTTCCGAGCTGAGTCCGAGTACACGTACAGCAGGTAAGGAAAAGCTATGAAATTTTGTGCCATTATTATTATCCACTTTTAAAGATATAAGTAATAATAATCGCAGCTTTTTATTGGTTGGAAGTTAGCATTAAGCCCAGTTTTTGAATCGATCTTCACTATAAGTTAGTTTGGTTAGATAGTGGTAACCCAAGAAGAAAATTTCCTCTTAAAATTTAACTATCGATTGAAAAACTGGCCCTTAAATATTACTGTCGATTTTCGCTCTAAAACGTTTTTCTTTAGGTGGATGGAGGTGATCGGAAGCGCCACGCAGAATAAAGTGAAACGAAAGCCAGTCCTAGTGAACGACAACTCGATAATAGAAGCTTCACCAGAGAAATAACCTTGATTTTCAATGCTCAATACAGAAAAAAACATCTTGTTTAGATAGAATTTTATTTTCGTTTTATCTCAGATTAAACGACCAGATACGCCACTCTTTTACACGACGTATCTTGTCAGCTATTCTAAAGGGACCTTTAATTAATTAACTTTCAAGAGTATTATTGAAATTTTATAGTCTGTAAAATCATTCCTGGCTAACTTAACAAAAAAGTGCCTTCCAAAACTGCTATCGCAAATATTTTTGTTTATCTTTATATTTATGTATATAATGTACAGATGTAATGACTTATTGATTTTTTTAATTCTTAATAAATTTGATATTACAAAATAACTTGTAGGCAGATCATAGTGAGTCAACAATTCTTTTAATCTTTGTTGGTTGAAATTGTAATTTATTTTAACTTTCCTGGTACTAAATAATGAATTTATAATAAAATATTGTATTTGTTTGATCACTTGTCTATACTAATTACTTTTTTACTTTCGATGTATACTTGTGAATGAATAAATTTTAATTAACGAAAAATGTTGTAGTATAATTTATCGAAAACCCTAAAACAAACTCCGCCAATAAAACCTACGAGAAACTAATGTAGATATACGCGTTTCACCCCATCAGTACTTTTTGTAATTTATTTTTATTATGTTATAAATTGAATGTTGGCAGAAATTTACCCTCCCCCATTTATAACGTAATAAAAATAAATTACAAAAAAATACAGCAATTTATCTTGAGTTTATAAGCCCCACTATACACTATTCATTTTCCAGCTTGCCACTACGATTATCGTCGAGCTTTTTAAAGCTCAGACTCCTTGACCATGGGTCAGTGCGTCTATTGTAAACCTGAAACTTTTTCCAGATAAACTTCATACCGATTTTCTACGAGACTGCTCGCTGTAGTTTGATGGTGATCCGCACAAACAAAAACTAAATAAATATACAATAAATTGCTTTGGGGTATGTGTACATAAAACAAAGCTGGATTGTTTTTATTTTCGTTCAGAAGTAGTTTAATAAAGCGCATAAAATCAGTTATATTGGAGTATAAGTCGGTTTGTACGGCTGCAGTTTTCGATAACGCGGCAGGGTTGTATTAAATTGTGTGGTGTGGCTGCTGAAGCTGAAAATCGTGGAGATATTAGATAGATAACGTGGCTGGATGGTATTAGAATATTCCGCATTTTTATAAGAATTTTATTAAAAGTAGTAAATTTAAACTGATTTTTGTACCATATTTTACTTCTATTCAAGAAAATTAATTTTAGGTTTTGAGTAACTGCAGAAAATCCTGAAAGCGGCGTAGTTTATGCCGATAAAACTTGAGATTGCTGTCTAAGCAAGGACCGAACAATAAAACTAACATATAACAAAAAATAAAATACTCATAAATCCCCATCACAAAGCACTCATAAAACAAATAAGTAATTTGTTGTTCCTTCCCCTTTGTGTATAATCGTGTTAAAAGTCGCACAAGACACGCAAGACCCATTAAACACTTATTGGATAATTTCCCCAAACAACAACTTTCCCACAGGCGAGGCGCACGAATAATAAAACATGAAACTATTTACTGATAAGACAAATGACCAATAAATGCGACCGTAATCAGCAAAACACATCGCAGAGGAGTCAATTGTCCGCAAGCGCAAATGATATGATCAAACCATGTGGGCTGAAGAGTCGCGCGTAAGCTGCTTCAGTTTCAGATAAGCGCGATCTGAATTCGCAACATCATAACATAAATAATGTGTTTGTGATTTGTACAGCGATAGCGAGTGGTTGTATCGAGGTATGTGATTTGTGGTAATTGTACTATAAACTGAATTGTGGACTAAAAATGTGGAGTTTTTAGAAAATTTTGTGTAGGATTTTAAATAAAAGGTAAGGTTTTGCGTAAAGTTTAAAAAAGTGAAACTTTCTAGGTGCTATAAATTTCAAAAACCCGGCGCACCCACCAAAATTTAAAAAATTAATCGCGTTTCCAATTGCTCATAAAATTTATAATTTAAAAAAAAATTTGATTAAATTTTGTAAAATGTTTTCCTCTTCGCGATCTCTAAATTTAAATAATTTTTACCCATAAATACGCACAATTATTAAAATTAAAATAATCCCGGCACCTCCACCAAAATTTTAAATAATTAAATTAATTTTGGGTTGCAAAATCGTCGTCACTTCAGTTTCATAATTTTTATAGCAGTAACAATTGATAGTTCAGCTTAGTTAACTTGGGCTTCTTCTGAATAAAAACGGATGTAAAGTGTATACTTAAAATAATAATTATACATCAGGATCAATTTGTATTAGGTACGGAAAATATTTCATCCACTGAGCCAAATTAATACTATTAAACTAAACTGCTGGCCAATTGAAACGTACCAAGCGAATTTTTAGGTTGGATTTAAAGTCAAATATTTTGAAAAATAGAAAAGTTATCAATATGCGGTTTTCAGGATTTCAGAGATAATTTAATTGAGAAAACGATAGTATTACCCGATTTTTTTACTTTGAAGTACATTACTATCTACAGGGTATGAAGAAAGTCTTCTTTTTTTTGTCAAATTTTATAACTACCGTGATTCCACAAAATTTATTTAATATTTTTTTGATGTAGATTTTTTTAGTCCTTACTTAATGGGAAAACAACCTGTTTCTCAAAATTTTGATATCCCTGTTATTTTATAAGATACTGAATTTTTGTTGAAAATTTGATTTTTTCTTTGTTTTTTGTCGTTCGGCCGTATTGTGTTTTGTAAGAACCAATCTCTGTAGTTGATTATAATACCTTATGAATGGCTTTCTTATAAAAAATACACTTTTTGTACTTTCATTAATTTATTGGTAACCAGTGGTTTATCAAAAATCGGTACACGTTCGTTAATTGGTAAATTTTTTAATTCAATTTTTGAGGCTATTTTCTTAATGGAATAGAATGGAATTTAGTTAGTTTATGTTCACCATTGGATTAAGTGACACATCCTCGAAACGGGTTTTTCACTTTTTCAAAAATTTCCTCATATTCGTGTATACCGGGTGGCTACGAAATCGTTTTACAACCCCCACCATTTTGTTACATTTAACTGTATTAATTTGAAATTTGGCATGGTTTGATTGTTGAAAGGAATAATCATTTTGACGTTTAAAACAATCTGATGACACTTCCGGTTTCACCGGAAGGGCCACGTACTAACTTCCAAAATTTTTTAAAACAACCCTGTATATTTTTTTCCGTAAAAATTAGATTCCACTTAAAATTACCTTTTTATCGACATATCACATGATGACATTTGCTTTCAAAATGGAAGCATAATTATTATAGCAAAAACCTGTTCAACAATATTAAATTTAATAAAAAATTCGGTATCTTATAAAATAAGAGGGATATAAAAATTTTGAGATATTGGTTTTTTCCTCATTAACCAGGGACTAAAAAAATCGACAACAAAAAAATATAAAACATTTTTTGTGGAATTCCGGTAGGTATAAAATTTGAGAAATAAAAGACGACTTTCTTTCATACTCTGTAGATAGTAACGTACTTCAAAGTAAAAAAATTGGGTCACACTATTGCTTTCGCAATGAAATTATCTCTTGAATCCTGAAAACCTCATGTTGATATCTTTTCTCCTTTTCAAAATATTTGACTTTAAATTCAACCTAAAAATTCGCTTGGTACGTTTCAATTGGTCAGCAGTTTATTTCACGAAGATCTTTAATAACTAAGAAATTACCTCATTTAAAGTTTTTTAAAAATATCTCACCAATTTTTCTATTTCTAAGGGCACAAATGAATATTTTCGAAAGTGGAACTTTTATAATCCCGGCGCCTCCACCAAAAATGAAAACTTCGCTATAAGCCCAAATCTCATTAATTTAGCCTCATTTCTCCGTCATTGTTAGACACACCAATGATAAATTTGCAGAATGTACTATCAAAGCTTGTTTTTCCATCATCGGTTTGCTTGCTTAACATTCTGTGCACGAACGATTCTATCAAACACAACCAAATAAACACATTCATTGGGAGTTTTGGACACACAAGTAATTATTGAACTTTTCGTCCATCATTAATCGTCTGCAAAAAATTCTGTCCGAATGTTTACATGAATTCCGTCGCCATCACGTTGCGCAAACAATTAAACTAAACTATATTGTAAAGTATTATTGGTATTGTTTAACTGGAGGTCGAGGCAAGCCAGAATTATTTATTGTTTGAATTTTAAACAAGTGGGATTATCATAATGTATACAACAGGGAGATTATAATATGTAACCAACAATATAACAGCAGGTGTACATGTAATAACAAAGACTATACGCGTGATTAATAATCAGAATAGATTTGGTTTTATCAATTTATTAAATCAATTAAATAATATTAAGAGCATGCGTGCGGTAGTTTCCTAAACTATATTGTGGTAAATTGTGCGAAATTATTTAATACCGTCTTACACAAACTAGTTTGGTTGTCTATTATTAGTTTTGGCTTGATGTGGTTTCCTTCAAATCCACGCCTTTTGATAACACGCGGAAATTACGCGAGTTAGTAGAAATTGTATCAATTCAGGTTTAAGCCAGATAAATTCAGCAAAACCCCCAAAACAACGCTGATTAGTGATTACCATATTTATAATTCTCTATTAAAACCATTTACATAATTTATTCGTCATGTGAAAGTTACTATCTATAAAACTTTTATCACCACTAAAATAAAATAAGTTTCTTGTACATATGTACACATTTGGAACATAAGGATAAGCAAAGTAGCGAAGTTTATGCTGTATATCCTGCCAAAGAAACTTTATGTGTCTTAAAACTTTATTGGACCAAGTTGGACTGAAATTAAATAGAAGAACGTGACCAGATTTTAAACTGAAATAATTAAGAGATATAATATAAGTAAAGCTTGGAGCAAAAGAGCTCCCACATAATTTTCATTTAGAATACTTATGCTAAATTTCAAAAAAATTTTAGTGTGTATAAAATAGTTCATCTTATCTTATATGTGGCGAGTTTTTCTGAATTTTCAGACGAATCTTTTATAGTAGTTCTAATCCTAATAAAATCTATCTATAAATAAACTGAGATTCAGATTTATTTTTTTCAATACAGACAAAATCAACCCTAAATGAGTAAACTGGATTTGAATGAAGTGTTTGGTGATGTGTGAAGATTCAATGGAATCAAGTGAAATGGGTGAACCTCCTACAGATTCCCTTACGTCCTGTGGGACTGGACCAGCAACAGCCACCACTACAATCAGCAATGCATCTTCGGAGCAAGATGAACAAGAGTGAGTAAAACTACAAAGTTATTTATGCTTATTTTAAGCTCAACTAAGTAAGTTTCTCCAGAGCATTTTCATAAACGTGAATTATTTACTTAAAATCATTACAAGGACGAAATATTGCAACATTTATGTCCATGAAAAATATAACTGAAAACAATTTTTTTTCTCCATTTTACAAGTTGAAATATGTGAGGTGATGACGTGCATTCTTTGTTGACTTCTTGTCTAGGTCCTTAAACCCAAATAAGAAAAACCCGGGGTTAAAGTGCATTGGGCCAGCTGAAGATGATGTTGACAAACGAGTATGAAGCGATGTCTGTTGTTGCCAATTTCATACGGAAAAAATGTATATACTTTGAAATAAATAATGGATTGCTGTAAAATCCAATAACAAGAAACTTTCCACCTGATCTACATCCACTGAAAACTTGCCGAATATATAAATTCTTGTTTTAAAGAACTTTTCTTATTAAGTAATTTGTCAAAATTTCCAACCAAATTACAAACCCACACAGTGAGCTTGGAAACGCACGTCATCATCATCATATTATTATGAAATTTAAAATCCGTCTGAAAGATATCTGTATCAACATGCAAAACGAATACACCATTATAGATGAAAGACCTAAATTAATTTTCCATCATACGAATAATCCGCGGATTGTGGATAAATTATACATTCTGTAAACGAAAATCAATCAATTTTCTGTGTATGTGTGTGTGCGTTATTTTTTGCACACTGTATTCAATACTTATCCCCAAGCAGCAGCGCGCCAAACTGAATTTGCTGAAAAGATAAATTGAAATAAAATTTAATGGAATTGTGAATATTGAGAAAGGAGAAACATTTTTATTTGTATAGATGGCTTCTTTGAACTCTATTTGAAAAATCCGCATTCAAAATATTTACCTCTCTATACTTAGATATAATGTAGGCATCATACTGGCATGTACCCTATAACCTAGTTTAATTATAACTGAAACTGGTATTGGTAGGGTGTTTTAAATAAACATTCATGTTGTGTTTTCGTATTTTCTTTCAAAACCAATCAATAAGAAATTATTGGACGGGTATTTTATGCGTTAAACACAACAAGCCCAGGGTTATTGAAATGAAATATTGCGCCAAAAGATTATTTACGTTATTTAATACTCATATACATTCCTTTAAAAAATATCACTCAATCGAATATTTAGATTTCAGCATTTTATTTCTAAAAATGACCACCAATTTTTTCCTGATATAACAAGGTTCAGGATAAAATGTGGACGATTTCGAAAAACTAAATTTCAATAGGTACAGTTTCCCTCACATACCGCGTTTGATGTATCCACCATCAGAATATTACATTCCTTTTTATAGAGGTTTCCATAAAAACATCGTTTCGTTAAAAGCGAATAAATTCTATCAAGCAAATATCTCTAGGTATACATAAACTAAAAGTGTTCTTAAAACAGCTAGCTCGGTTTAGATACACAAGTACTTGTGCACGTATAATGAAAATGTATAAGTAGTCAACATTATGCATGGCACCATCACGATCCTGTGAACTCAGTCGACTCTCTTTTCAGCATAAAGTTTCAGGATGTCCGCGTTCGCGGGTTTGGGAATATAATAAAGTGCCTTTTGTTTGGTTGTCAGTCGCAGGAATTTAGAAAATGTGTAAGAGAAATTAAATAATCTGGTAGGTTAGCAATTTAGAGGGTTTTTAAAATTCCCGCGACCGCAACACGGCGGGCAATTCTATTTTATTTAAAAATGATTTTTTCCAGCTCGTATTGGGAAAATGAATGAACTTCAAATATATCGAAGGGGAAAACGCGGCGATAACACTTGAAAGCTATTTTTAGTGACAGGAACATTTATCTACAACGCATCATAAACACATCTAACCTCCGCCGATTATAATCACTGCCATTTTTCAGGCATTACTTCCAAACACTGCATTCGAAATCTGTAAATGTCAATGGATTGTCTCCGTGTTGGAAAAGCGACAATTATTAGATCAACGCTCCCAAATGCCAACTTTATACCAATTACATCGTGTTCCATACATTCCGTGAACTTTGCTAATAAACCGGTTACAACTGAAGAGAAGCATTTAATTAAAAATCAACGACCAACGCTCCTGTACTGATGATGGCTTTGTTTGTTAAAAACCACTAGTAGTGCAGGTGTTGTAAATATAATTTTAGTTTTGTTGTGTAGAAAGGGACAAAAGGGCGAGTAATCACAAGTTGAAATAATTTAATTTGGAAGCTTTAAAGTTATTCTAAATTTTAATTAAATTGCAGATGTTATGAGGGCACAAAATATCCAAATACATTTTAATTAAAGTTGGTGTTGATGATTTGATATTTACAAGAATCTGCCGAAAATTTATTCCCCTTCAAATAATGGCTAGATTTTGTAGTGTTGGTTCTAGGCGACAAAGTCAATAACGTTAATAAAAAAATTAGTTTTGAAAGAAATTCATTTCGATGACTATAAAACCAGCATTTATCTCACACCGAGTTCTGATGATTAATTCTGTTATTATTTGGTATACTCCACACAAAATGCGACAATAATTGAACTCGACATGGTATTTGAAGGCAAAAGATTGTTGTTAAAAAATTATCATACAGGGGGGAAAATATTTACTGGATATTTCGCTAATGTACAAAACTTTTGCTAAGTGTATTTTTTCGCTTCATTAGTATTTTAATTTAATGAAAAACTGTACTTTAGGTATGTATTTAATTATTTTGAAGTTATGGAACTATAACTGGATTTAATAATATACAATTTTGCTGAAATTTCTATACAGAATGCAGTTCAAGTTCTTAAGACAAATTTTGTAGAAATTTCTCTATAAAGCACTTACAAAAATCGTAGTTATTATGAATAGCAAGATTACAGGATTTTCATTTTAAAAACAGTTTTAGGAAGACAATAAGACATGTTATCCTAGAATAAATCCACTTCCTTATAAAACTGCCCTAAACAAATTTTCCTGCAGTTAAAAGTCTTTTAAAACAAATTTTGTAGTAATTTCTCTATAGATCGCTTAGAAAAATCGTTGCTAATAGCAGGATCAGGATTTTTTTATTGAAAAGGCAGTTTTAGGAAGACAAAAAGACATGTTATCCTGGAATAAATCCACGTCCTTATAAAACTGTCTTAAGTCAGTTTTTCTAGCAGTTAAAGTCCTTAAGACGATTTTTGCAGATATTTCTTTATAAAGTGCTTTAAAAAAATCGTAGCTAATAGCAAGATTACAGGATTTTCATTTTAAAAACAGTTTTAGGAAGACAATAAGACATGTTATCCTAGAATAAATCCACTTCCTTATAAAACTGCCTTAAACAAATTTTCCTGCAGTTAAAAGTCTTTTAAAACAAATTTTGTAGTAATTTCTCTATAGATCGCTTAGAAAAATTGTTGCTAATAGCAGGATCAGGATTTTTTTTATTGAAAAGGCAGTTTTAGGAAGACAAAAAGACATGTTATCCTGGAATAAATTCACATCCTTATTAAACTATCTTAAGCTAGTTTTTCTAGCAGTTAAAGTCCTTAAGACAAATTTTGCAGAAATTTCTTTATAAAGTCCAAAAAAAAAATCGTAGCTAATAGCAAGATTACAGCATTTTCATTATAAAAACAGTTTTAGAAAGACAATAAGACTTGTTATCCTGAAATAAATCTACGTCCTTATAAAACTGCCCTAAACATTTTTTTCCTGCAGGTAAAAATTTTCTAGTACCTACTTTTTCTATAGATCGCTTAGAAAATTCGTAGCTAATAGCAGGATCAGGATTTTTTTATTGAAAAGGCAGTTTTAGGAAGAAAAAAAAAGACAAGTTATCGTGGAATAAATCTACGTCCTTATAAAACTGTCTTAAGCTAGTTTTCTAGCAGTTAAAGTCCTTAAGACAAATTTTGCAGAAATCTTCTGATAAAGTTCTTTAAAAAAATCGTAGCTAATAGCCAGATTACAGGATTTTTATTATGAAAACAGTTTTAGGAAGACAATAAGACTTGTTATCCTGAAATAAATCTACGTCCTTATAAAACTACCCTAAACATTTTTTTCCTGCAGGTAAAAGTCTTTAAAACAAATTTTGTAGTACCTACTTTTTTTATAGATCGCTTAGAAAAATCGTAGAAAACAGCAGGATCAGGATTTTCTTATTAAAAAGACAGTTATTCTGGAATAAATCCACGTCCTTATAAAACTGTCTTAAGCTAGTTTTCTAGCAGTTTAAGTCCTAAAGACAAATTTTGCAGAAATTTCTTTATAAAGTGTTTTATAAAAAAATCATAACTAGCAGCAGGCTTTCAAGAAGATTTTTATTATAAAGACAGTTTGAAGTACATTATCTGGAATAAATCCATGTCCATATAATTATATTCATTTTACTGAAGGTAAAAAATTTTGTTGCCTTAAAAAATTATTATGCACTATACAGATAGATGTAAAAACATACAAATTTTAGAGTAATAAATTGTTTACTAGAAATTTCGTTAACATACAAAACTTTTTTGTGTATTTTTTCGCTTCATTAGTATTTTAATTTAACGTGTAAAAGTTCCAATGTAAAAACTGTACTTTAGGTATTTAATTATTGTGAAGTTATGCAAATAAATTTAAAGGACGAGTTTGTCCAAGAGGAATAATCAAACAGCCTTAATTAAAAAAATATATTTAGATCTTTTGAATGAAATTTAATATTAAGCTTTATTGTCACTAAAGCAAAATTTATAAAATTAAGTGATTAATTTTCGTTGTCACATTCTTAATTATTTTACATTGTTGACGCGACCATTTTTTGTATAATTTTCAATAAGAGAACCATCAATTTCATTAACTTATTACTTCCGCACACCTCACCATCTAATTAAACTTAAATCAAGTTAAATATTCTGGCTTGTACCGAAAAAACTCAATGAAAATGTTATTTAATTATAGCCATTTTGAGCCAAAGCTATCGAAGTCTCGAACATGCGGATTTCGATGACTGACGTAAAGAGCAAATAATGAAATTGAAATTTAATTACGAAGATTAGATTTGAATTTTTATTTACTTTACGTGCGCTTCTAAAGGTTTATTTGTAATTTTGATTAGAGTTATACTTTAAAACTGTATCAAATAACCCAACTCAATTTGTTTTTAATCTGAAAAGTTTCAGTTTATCCTGAAAAACTTTATGATAACAACGGTGATGGTGGTTTTAATAAAATCAGGAAATGCATGAGTAAATTTATTTATAGAGATAAATTGAATTTTCTACCTACATTCCACAAAGCACTTTCATGCCAATTAGATAAAACATTCTTTAGCCTTTGATAAATCAACAAAGGTTCTGGGTGTCGTTAGGAATATTATTTGATAAGGAGTGCTGGTATGCAAACTACAAACAACCCTCTTTGCATCTTGTGTTTTACTTAAATAAACAAACAACCAGGTGAACTGATGGTACTAGTAAGAGGATAATTGAATTTATGATATGCATCAAATAGCAGATGTTTAGTTTAAGTTCCACTGAAATGAATATTTTATGCGCCCGCAGCGCAGTGGAAAACCTACTCCCAGTTTATAAAAAAAAACCATATGTACTCCATCCCTAGGCGCGCGACTAAAAGCCAATTAGATAACCCTTTTGCAAATGAACCATCACAAAAAAGGTTTGTTTGTGTTAAATTGTAGCTGATTCAGTTACAATCTCATCGAGATGTAGTTTATTGTTCCTGTACGAGTAAATGCCGCATCCGAAATGGATGGATGTCTTGTCTACTATACATCTGTCGTAATGGATTTTAAAAGCGTCGTCTACAACACCAAGTACACGAAAAGCACAATGACTCCTCTCCACGCTCCAGTCCGGCTACTTTGGAGTTCATTGTGTGTGGTGGAGTGCGTCGAGGGACGCATCAGGACATGCGATGTTTCATGACATGAAATTTATTATCGTCGTCATCTTAGCTTAGTTCAACTGGAAGTTGTGTTTTTTCCAATAACTATTGACAAAGTGGTCAATATTTGTTGTGTAGGTGTATAATCATGCACGTGTCCACGCTGTAGTAATTTGGTTTAATCTTGTAACCGCTTTATATCAAGGGGTTTTCGGTTGTTTTAGGTGTAGGCAGGAAATCGTTTTATTTGCTTTCTATTTATACACAATGTATCAAAAATGTATACGAGTAGAAACAATACGATGAGGTGAAAGGTATAGAATTTCCACAGAATATAAATTTGTTAACAGAAGTTTTCTTTTAAATTCCAGTTCTAATCACATCTCAATACATTTTCCATATGTACAAATAAGAAATAATACAAACACTCAACAGAATTAATTAACAAATTTATTTCGTTTTAAGGTTTTAAGTACCTTGCGATAACAAAAATTAATCACTTGATTTTATAATTTTCATCTACTTTGCTTTAGTGACAATAAGAGCTTTTTAAAGCTTTATATTACATTTTATTCAAAAGATATAAATATATTTTTTTTAATTAAGCTTGTTTGATTCCTCTCTAACTCGTCCTTTAAATTTATTTGCATAGCTTCACGAAAACTTCGCAATAATTAAATACCTACAGTACAGTTTTTACATTCAAACTTTTACCTGTTAAATTAAAATTCTAATGAAGTGAAAAATACACATGAAAATTTTGTATGTTAACGAAATTTCTAGTATCTTTACAATTTTTTACACCAAAATTTGTACGTTTTTGCATCTATATGATAATTCTTATAAGACAACACATTTTTGCCTACAGTATAATAAATAATCCACAAGAATTAATCTCCTAACTATGCAATACATATTATTGATCGCGATTTATAAATTCGTATAAATTTCTCTGTTTATATTTGTATTATTTTCATGTCATATTGCTTCCCAATAGTTTCCACAACATTTCAATGAAAAACTGGCATAAACTTGGTTTTTATAGGTAGAAATATGACATTTAGTGTTTTATTTACAGGAAACCTATCTAACATTTTGAGCAATTTTTAAGACTTTCTTTAGGTTAGATCAGATTATGTTATAATATAAATATAACGACATGGATTTATTCCAGGATAACGTACTTAAAACTGGTCTTTATAAAAAAAATCATCCTGAAATCTTGCTGTTAGTTATGAATTTTTTAAAGCACCTTATGACGATATTTCTGCAAAATTTGTCTTAAGGATTTTAGCTGCTAGAAAAATTAGCTTTAGACAGTTTTACATAGATGTGGGTTTATTCCAGGATAACTTGTCTTTTTTTCTTCCTAAAACTGTCTTTTTAATAAAAAAATCCTGATCCTGCTATTAGCTAGGTACAATTTTTCTAAGCTATCTATAGAAAAAGTAGGTACTACAAAATTTGTTTTAAAGACTTTTACCTGCAGGAAAAAAATATTTAGGATAGTTTTATAAGGACGTAGATTTATTTCAGGATAACAAATCTTATTGTCTTTTTAAAACTATTTTTATAATAAAATCCTGTAACCTTGCTATTAGCTACGATTTTTTTTAAATAACTTTATAAAGAAATTTCTGCAAAATTTGTCTTAAGGATTTTAACTGCTAGAAAAACTAGCTTAGGATAGTTTTATAAGGTTGTGAATTTATTTCAGGATAACATGTCTTTTTGTCTTCCTAAAACTGATTTTATAACAAAAATACTGTAATTCAGCTCTTAGATACGATTTTTCTAAGCGTTCCATAGAGAGATTTCTACACAATTTGTCTTAAAGATTTTAACTGCTGGAAAAACTTGTTTAAAGCAATTTGTTAAAGACATGGATTTATTCTAGAATAACATGTCTTATTGTCTTTCTAAAACTGTTTTTATAATGAATCAATACGATTTTTCAAAACTCTCTATTCTAATTAATTTCTCTTATAAGAACTTTCTGTATAGAAATTTCTGTAAAATTGTATATTATTAAATCCAGTTATATTCCCAGTTTAATTTTCTATTTAACTACCAAACATAATTATAGTAATTCCACTGTATCCATAACCACACAATTAATTACTGGTCATTACCATTTAAATTGACAATTGGACCGTTTGAACTTTATGCCTCAATCCATTTTATGCATGATTTACCATGTGCCTAATAGAACGCATCACACAAAGGTCATATCGACTGTATTTATCCTTAACAGCTCCCTCGACAAGCACACGAAAATCCTCAGGTTTTTCTCCGGAAATTTTGTACTAATTTAATTTAAAAGCCCGTCAAATATAAGGGAATGTTTCGCACCTTTGTGTTAGGAAGTTCATTATTTCACTCTTTTACGCAATACCTCAAGCGAATAAATTGCCCCGCGACAACAAGTAATTTGTTATATCGTTAGGGGGAGAAAAAAGAGAGAAAAGTTTCCTTGCACGGTGTTTGCTAGGAAATTTGTCTGATGAATCAGGAAAAATCGCTAAAATTGATTAAGGGTTTCTAAACTTTCAAATAAACTTATCCAAGATTATTATTTTTACAGAAAAACATTTTTTTGGACATTTTCCACCGAACCAATTTTTCCTGTTGTGTATTCGCTGTATAAATGTACAACCCCTCGTACTAAATTTAGCCTATAAATGCAAATATGGGGCAATATCTTAATTATTCCACTTGGCTGTGTTATTGTGTCCAAAGTGCTTTGCACATTATCCTGTATGGGGACTCATCACGCCTTATTAGTTAAACAAAAGATCAATATTTGTCAAACGCATCACATATGTGTCTGTGTGTCTGCACATTGGCGTGTGTGTGTCTTTTGTACTTTAATCTAAGCTAACCTAAAGTGAGTTGGAACACGTAACGTGTTACTATACATGACATCTCATGACCAGACAACCATCAACAACATTACAAACAGCACATTCCAGTTGGAATTAATTAGTTAATGTTTACGCAGTAATTAATATTGTGCATTTAGTTTCAGCAGACATTAAGGGACAGCTCAACTATAGGGAGATGCTGAATGGGTTTTCTATATTATGTACTTCAGTACTTATATTTAGAATAATATTTTTGTGTAGATAATTAGATTATGAAAGTACATACATATAGGTTTTTGTGTGTATAACTATAGATATATTGGTTGATTATCATGATTAGGGTGTTTAAAATAACATGGCGTGACTCATGAGTTGTGCTGATGTATAGATAACACGACAATTTTGAGTTGAATTTTACAAATAGATTATAGTTCAACGCTGGGAAATTTTATGGTTTTAAATTATGGCGAATGCGCCGGGATTTCTTATATAACATTATAAACTGTTGTATCATTTCCTTTTACAAAATAAAATGATATTTAGAACTTTACGTCTTTGATGTATACAGGGTGTTCGCGCGAAGAGTTAACTTCGTTATTATTGGAGCTACAAAGTCGGTTAAATTAGCAAACTAGTAGCATTTTTTCCGCTGGTTATAATGGTGAAAACAGAAAAACAATTGACCATCTGGTTTTCGAGATATTCACAAAAATAACATTTTCTAAATGGAACACCCTGTATATTTTTGCAAAAATCGATGATAAATTAAATTCTGAACAAAGAATGTTCTTCTGCTTTTTTGACAATTATTTAAAATAAGCGAGTTATTTTGAAAAAAAGTTTTCAAAGTTTTAATATCAAGTAGCCATGAAAATTATAATTTTGTAAATTTTCAATATTTCCGTAATTCTTTCAAGTATTTTTCAACTTGCTTAAATTCAAAATTATGATTGTTTGGTTTTAATAAATTACTATTCCGTTTTATGGCTACTTGATTTTAAAGAATTGCAAACTTTTTTTCAAAATAACTCGCTTATTTTAAATTATTATCAAAAAAAGATGACATGTTTTGTATAGAATTTAATTTGTCATCGATTTTTGCAAAACTATATAGGGTGTTCCATTTAAATTTTTTTTTTGAATATCTTGAAAATCAGATGGCAATTTTTTTTTTGTTTTCAACATTGTAATCAGCGGAAAAAATGCTACTAATTTAACCGACTTTGTAGCTCCAATAATAACGAAATTAGCAATAGTGATCCACTTCGCGCAAACACCCTGTATAAAGGATCTTTGAAATATACCAAAAATACTGTAATTTTGAAATAAATGACCTTAAAATTGTATAGTAGTAAAGCTCGATAAAATGACCTTGATATTTTCGAAAACTTTTATATCCCGAAACGAAATGTTATATAGAACTTAACTTATTTCGATATGTATCAAGGATCTTTCAAATATACCCAAAATATTGAAATAAATCACCTTAAAAAAACTGTAAATTTTATCTACCTACTAAAATTATAGTTTTTTCCAGGATAAACTATAGATAGAATAAAATATGAGTCTGACCTTTTTCTCTGTTTTCTTACGTAAAAGACCTCACAGAATCATCATGGAACCTACCTACATAAGAACAACAAAATTGTTAAAATTATAAATTCAAAATTTGCTAAATTGTTATCTCACTTTTATCTAGAAGCCCCTTTGCTTTGTCCTACCCAATCTCTGCTACACAGCACAACGCTTAAGTGTTATTAATTTAATAGTTTCATCATTATTATTGCACACTTCACATTCACTTCACGATAATTCACTGAAAGTCCTAATTAAGACTACATCGTTTTTTATAAACTACGAAGATTAATACAAATTACATTTATAATCAAGTATGTCCGGCGTAGAATCTCCTAAAACTAAAAATATAAAGTACACTAACCAAGTTTTTGTATACGAGTTCAGATACAAGAAAAAGTTCGGCAATGGAATGTGAACGTTGCTTAGCATTTTTTTGTTGTTTTGTACATGTACCTAAATACGATGTCGGTAAAAAATTTTGAGACAAATTATTTCAACACAACAGTTTTTTTGTAGTTAGATATGTAATATTGTCTTTCATTTTCAGTATTAATTTAATAAAGTGTTAATTTTATAAAAATATATTTTTTGTGTATTTTGACCGTAACTTTCATAATTTTAGTTACTTTTTCACAAAATTTGAATACATAAAACCAAAAAGGATATGCCTCAAAATTTATTAATCCAGAAAATTTACAAATCTCTATCTTAAACCGTTTTGTGGATTCACCCCAAAAAATATTATATTTCAGTAACGAAGAACTTTTGGATAAATAAATGCGCTCCAATCCTTCTACAGCGTGTCTCTAAAAGATATTTACAAAATCCTACCACAAGTTTTTGGGCTTGAAATAATTCGATTGAACCAAACATACCTTAGTCCAAAAGTCCTTCCTTACTGAGTTACAGGGCGCTAAAAAATATCTTTCCAAATCGTTTTTTAAGTACATCTACAGAACGGTTTAACGTAGACTTGAAATTTGGTGGGTTAATAAGTCTATAAGGAAGTTACAATGTGATGGTATTACAACCAAAACAATATTGTTCAGTGTCGTACTAAAAGGGGGGGGACTCAGTGTTTTTTTGTAGGGTATTGTTTTTTTTTACAAAATAACAAGAATTATGATAGATACGCTCAAGACACGTAAAAAAGGTATACTTGTTTGACTTGCGTTAACTCAACTGTTTGCGAGATATTTAACTTAAAAAATTTTTTTTGCTATAAAAACAATGCGACTTACCCTGTAAAGTAAAAAATATTGGGTCACTCTAATACAGCTGATTCTACGTCCAAAACTAAGCATAAATGGTTGTAGAAACCGACCCCCAAAAATGTTTCGTTACTAAAATACAGGGTGTTGAAAGATGTATTTTTTATTCACCCTCTATCTTTTTTAGGTATATCTACAGAACGGTATAAGATAGAAATTATGCTTATTTTTGGACGTAGAATGAGCCGTATTAGAGAGACCCAATATTTTTGACTTTACAGGGTGTCACAAATTGTTGTTTTAATTGCAAAAAAAAATTTCTAAGTGAAATATCTCGCAAACAGTTGAGTTAATGCAAATCAAATAAGTATATCTTTTTTACGTGTCTTGAGCGTATCTATCATAATTCTTATTATTTTGTAAAAAAATTTAAACCCCTACAAAAATTATTCAAAAAAACCCTGAGACCTCTTCGATAAGTACGAAACTGAACAATATTATTTTGGTTCTAATACCAACAAATTGTAGCTTCCTTATTGACTTATTAACCCACCAAATTTTAAATCTCTACATTAAACCGTTCTTTAGATATAAGTACTTAAAAAATTATTTGGAAAAATATTTTTAGCGCCCTGTAACTCAGTAAGGACGAATTTTTGGACTAAGGTATGTTTGGTTTAAACGAATTATTTTAAGTTCAAAAACTTGTGGTAGGATTTTGTTGACCTCTGATAAATCTCAACCTACAAAGACAAGAATAGTTTGATTTCATTAATCTGACTTTCATTCGTCCATGTCTTTTCTATAATAAAAGTGGAATGAAACAATTTCGCTTGCCACAACACAAAATGAAATTTTTGCCTATGTCAACATTCTTTCTGTTAATTACTGCAATTTCTCACACCAAACATCTATTACAATATAAAATATATTAATTAAAACCTGCTGAGCTTGTGCAGTATTTTATTCTCCTAACCAATTCTCCAACAACATCCAACCCGCATGGAAAACTCAGTCAGCTTTTAACGAGCTAAATTTATTTCCTATTAACTTCCACCAAAAACTCATCAAGGTACAAACAAAAATAAATTACCTAAGATACTTCTCCAATTTAGTTAGACGTGTATTAGCCTCACAAAACGAGAATTTATTTTTAACTTGTTCATATATGACTAGTATGAAATATTCTATATAAACATAAAATAGCTGCAGGTAGCGAAAGTTTGGATTATGAAGCACGCTGTTAAAATATTTAAGTGGCAATTTAAAATATTAAATTCTACTTTGGATGTGGATGTTGGTAGGTATGAGTGTCGTTGATGAGATTTTAATTCAGTTCTATGTGCGTGTATTATAAGCTCAAGTAATTTTTTTCGAAATTTATTGGGGAGAAAAAGTGCAAAAATATTTAGCAGTTATTGAAGACATTTTCAGCGTGTCATTTATATTTTAATTACATGTCAAAAAGTTTTAATCGAAATAGCATTATATATAATTATACTCGTATATACACAATAGTTTAGGTTCCGAATTAATATACATTAATTGAGTTTTACCCTCGATATATTTACACAGGAAATATCTGCAATTTCCAAACCAAACATCTGGAACCTGCCGCAAATCTAGATAAATTAATTTAAACCCCAAAATAAAACTCTGTTTGTGCACTTGGCACTTCTGTCCACACTTAGAGTTTCCAACTTTACTGTGTGGCGCACCATAAACGTGCGTTATATTCTATAGAGTCAGAAACTTGCCAAGTTTACCCCACACTAACCCATCCTGCTGTGCAGTAATTACATTTATATACCTCCTAACAACTCCCATATATAATATATATTTCCTCAGGAGTAGCTTTTACCTTGACAACAGGCGGAATAGTTTATCTAGAATAATTGTCTGTTGTGTAGAAAAATTTGTGTATAATCGTGATGTTTATTTTTCGTAATGGCTTTTGGACAGATGGTACAACAGATAACAGGTATTATATGTTTGATGTAAAACACTAGAATTCTTTGTGGAATTCCAGATAACGCACACTTGAATGGTGTAATGAATAATGCGCGAAAAAATCGATTCGGGTTTATACGTTTTATCTTCATAACAAAATATCTTTATGAAAGCTTTTTGGAACATAACACGTAAATAGTGTTACACTGTTTCTGTATGAATTTGTGAATCAGGTAGTAGGAAGTTTTATGCACGTGGTGGAATATATTGAATAAAAATTCAAAATGTATTCAAATATTAAAATTTCTGACGGAAAATCCGCAGTATTACCTACGCTACACTAAATGCTAGAATTTAAAAATAATTATATAGAAAGTGTCTGCACATTTAATTTTTTTTTTGGGGAATTTAGAGGTATTCCGGTTTATACAATTATGGCACCCCTGATCGCGTTTTAATAAAATTGGAATTTTCGTATTTCGTATAGAGCTTAACGTTGTGTTTAAACGTAAACCACACGAGAAAATTCCAATGACTTAATAAATTTCTGTCTGAGGATAATAAATGTACCCATACTAAAATTTTTGAGACTAAAATCTAAAGTATTAGTAAAGTAGCTTTATTACCAAGATCTTAAGTTAGCATCATTACTCATCAATTTTTCGAAAATTTTACAATTTTGCATTATGTTCCAATTATTTCTACGCAAAAAATGGATTTTAGATATTAATTTTGCTAATTTTTTTTAGTTTTAAATTTTCTTATAACATTTTTGGAACAATAGAATGAATTATGCATTTTCACAAAGATACATTACGTCTTTTTTTTCAAAAACTCTAAAAATTGCACAGAGAATTCAAATTACCTTTTAAGAAAAACAGATTTTGAAACCACCACATTTTTACAACCGCTGTACACTACTCCATTAAGAGTGCATTGTCACAAAGTCAAAAGATTATTTTAATTATAAGAAGCGAAAATCGTATCCATTTTTGAAGTAAGCCTCAAAAATTTCATGAAATCCTTAAAATGTTGAGCAAGAAGTTGTAACTTTCAAAACTCACATTTTGGGAACCGCTTAAGGTATTTTCATGGAGCGTGTATTTTCACATAGATAAAGGTTTATTTTTTATACAAATACTTAATGAAAATCGTATCCATTTTTGAAGCAAACCTCAAAATCTTCTAAAATCTTTAAACTAAAATTTGGAGCAAAAATTGAAATGTACTAAAACTCATAGTTTCGACACGACTGGAGACTGGAGGCATAAAATATGTAATCCTACATAATTAAAGATTTGTTTCAAGTATAAGAAATGAAAATTGTCTCAATTTTATAAGTAAACCTCAAAAATTTCATGAAATTCTTAAGCTTAAATTTTGGAGCAAAAAATCGAAATAAACTCATAGTTTCGGAACTGCTGAAAGTATTTCTATAAAAGATGTGTTTTCACATAGATAAAGGTTTATTTTATATACAAGAATGAAATTGTATCAATTTTCGAACCTACCCTTAAAAATCTTATTATTTGAACCAAAAACTTTTAAAAACAAGTTTTATAGTTAAAATCTTCAGTTTTCATTTAAACTTACTTTTTTTATAGATGATTCAATATTACCTTTATCTAAGAACGATAATCTGTGCTCAGTTCGTCACCAGTTCAGATTTTTTAACCTTCTATAAATTAACCGTATGTAAATTGTAGATTTTGGCGAATGCGCCGGTTACAATTTATTTATTTCTTTGAAATTTTCAGTATAACTATAATCAACAAGCGTAATTTCTAACTAAAAATATTTTACCCTGCAAAAATCCACCCTGAATTATCATCCATTTACCTGCAAATACAAAAAGTGCATGTTCTATTCGTTGCAAGCAATGTTTCCTCCACAAATATTTGACCAAATTATCTCTAGGCGGTCTTTGTTTAACCCAACCACCTTATTGTTCTCAAGCTCAAAGCAGTCGGCTAACAAACAACCCCCATGTACGATAAATGATCGCATTGACATCACAAAGTTGATATTGATTAAGACCCTTGTTTTCCTCTTGCTATTTTTTGTTGCTCTCAGCAAAATCATAATTATCCCCCCATACCTGGACTCTCCGGCTAGATTTCTACCAAAAAATATTATCTCCACAACTTTATTGTATATTCTTTTGTTCTTTTGTAGTCAAAGGAAACAACATACGAAAACCCTGTGGACAAATGCTGTTCGAAAGGTATCAAATGAACGAAAACGGAGACCGCACTTTTCTACGATTGCATTCAGTATGATGAATTCGGAAAAGCAGATGACGAGGGAGATAATAACACCACCGGCGTCAGCGGGGGCCATGGGGGCACCGCCTGACTCACCTCGGTTCTTGAAACATGTAAGTTGAAGGTTTTGCTAGAAAGTTGAATACGAATATTTTGAACTATTTTGTTAGTAAAAGTTTTATTCATTAAAGTGTGTAAAATTTTGAAAGTTTTTAATTTCCGAAGCATAAGAAAAAGCGTATGAAAATTTATAAACTTTTTTGAATCGCTCAGCTTTCGTCTGTACAGACTAATTTGAATCCATTCCTACATTACGAATAAAGTTGTACGTTGCACTAAGAAAATTTAAAAAATGTATCAAATCCAAAGAAATAATTCTTTAGAATTAACGTTTGTTGTTAGTGAAATAAAACTAAGAATTTACAAAAATAAAGTTTGTTACCTTTTAAATAAGTTTTGTTTTAACTCAAATTAATATATATTTTAATGTTAAAGCTAAATTGCTAAGTACAAAGAAATATTTATTAATATAAAACAAAGATTTAACGAATACTAAACATTTTATATTTAGCCAAATTTAGCACGTAAAAACTAATACTCTGATCACTAAATTAAATATTAATCATAATTTGAAAATTTTTTAGAAAGTAGCGTGAAAACAAATTTATAATTATTCTACTTTTTAACGATGTATTTATTTTTTGCTGCTTAATGTTATTTAAAAAAATCAAACGTGTTGAACTAGAAATTCCTTAATAAGCAGAGGAAAAACTCGTTTAACGATTTTCCCGTCAACATTTGAACTTTTACGCCTCAAAAACTTCTAAAATTCAAATCACATCGACGCGGAGGAAAATGACAAAAGCACGCATTGGAAAATTAGAAAAATGGTACATTTATCATTGCGTATACGTGCACATTTAATCCTATTTCAGGAGAAGCCCCAAAAATATAGATTTTCGTCCAAATTGATTAAAACATACTTACATGTTTTCCAGGACAGCACCGATCGGAGTTTGAGCAATCATTTACAAATGCAAATCAGCGAATCAGGTTCATTTAAAAATGGGAAAATCGACGAGGGTTTCGATCAGTATTCTTTGGAAAATTCAGTGATTATGGTGGATGATGATGCTTGTTCAGAGGGTTACAAAGGTAATTATCCTAAAGTTTATTCAACAATCCTTTACATAATTTTTTTTGTCCAGCTGATTTTGCAACTGTGTTCAAAAAAGGACTTATGTATAAAGGTATTTACTGGCCAAGTTTAACAAACAGCTTCCACAGTAAACACTTAGAACTGGCTTACTTACGATACTCTCACAGACAGAGGCAAAAGGCCTTAATCATTGTTAATATAGTAGACCTTCTATTAAAAGTAAGCGCGGATTTATCGAAAATATCATAAACTACACACTTATACTTTAGGTAGCTTTAATCATTGTTTGGTGTTTAACCCCAAACCCCCTCAAAGACGATGTGGAACAATCCGAGCATATAATTTGGTCAGTAAGCTGCATGTCCATCAACATCTCAATTTGTGTCTTGGGTTGGTGGCGGTGCTTCGCCAATAATTATCTGCACTGGGCGGCGGTTTGCACGTGGTTACTCTTGACCATCCAAAGTAATTAATTCAGATTGAATTTGGTTTGAAAAGAAATTGTAGACAGTAATAAGTTCTAGGTTCTGGACAAGCTGTGGGTTTCGAACAGAAGGAAGACTTGGTGTGGTATGTGCTGTTTACGGTTTTTGTTCCTTATGCCATGCTGCCACTTCCGTTGCGCTGGTGTATCATTGCAGGGTGTCTTACGGCTGTTGGGCATGTTATTTTTGTGGCTATTGAGCTTTTTCAGGCGGGGCATCACGATAATGTAAGTGATAAAGTATTGAAATTATCGTCACGTTAAGAAAAAGTTAACATTTGTAAATATCTTGCAATGTCAGCTTTGGTTATTTTTAAATAATGTTGTCAAATGTACCAAAAAATAATTAAAATTTCCGTTGTACATGAAGGAATCATCACAATTGCTAATTTTTTATTTTAATAAAAAATATTACGATAATTAAATCAGTGAATATAATTGTGTCTTTTACCTTAAAGTAAATTAGAAATTTGTAGTTTTTTTATAATTTTTTCTTGCAGACCCAGTCAGACCAGAAAATCCGCGAAATAATCGCCAACATCTTCCTATATACGGCAGTGAATTTCGCGGGCATGTACACGAAATATTTAACAGATAGAAGTCAGCGAAAAGCATTTTTAGAAACGCACCGTTCGATGGAAACGCGCTATCGCACCCAAAGCGAGAACGACAAACAAGAAAAACTCTTACTTTCTGGTATAAACACCAACATTTAGTCGAGTATTTGATAATTTTCATAAATTTCAGTATTACCCGATTTTGTGGCTAAGGAAATGATCCGCGATATCGAGAAAGAAATGCGAGGCAACGCTTTCCAGCCGCAATTCCACAAAATCTACATCCACAGGTACGAAAATGTTTCCATTTTATTCGCGGATATTAAAGGATTCACCGGTAAGTTTTCAAGAAATTACTAAGAAACCCAGTGAAATGTTAAACTAATTCCAGTTTTGGCGACAAAATGCACAGCCCAGCAATTGGTCAAGATTTTGAATGAGCTCTTTGCAAAGTTCGACAAATTGGCTACTGTAAGTGGATGTCTCAGTATGAAAACTTGGTAATTGAATTGGGTGATGGTTGATTTTCAGGAAAACCACTGTTTGAGGATCAAACTACTGGGAGATTGTTATTATTGTGTTTCGGGATTGCCTGTAGCCAGATCAGACCATGCACATTGTTGTGTGGAAATGGGATTGCACATGATTAAAGCCATCAAAGAAACTCGACACAAAACACAAGTAAATAATTATTGTAATTACTGTTGTTGTGTAATGTAGGTACATATTTAGTTTTAAAAATATGACCAAAAATAGGTAATTTTAAACTTGTCTTAAATAAATGTTGCCTTTCAAATAGCATCTACGAGCCCTAACAACTAAATGTTCGGACAAAAGTAAATTTGATTGTCCTTTTTCCATACGCGCAAAAGTTATCTAAATTAACTACCATAATATTGATGGTCTTTTCTGTTATAATGTCAACATTTAGTTATATAAAAACGTAAATTTCGTAAAAATCCGCTCGGTGATTCCAAAACTGTGGCACTTTAACCCAGCAGGATGGGAAAATTGTAGAAACAAGGAATTATTATATTCAAAACGTTGGATCTAGTAGTCGGATTTTGATGAAATTTACTTTATTGCAAAGCTGGATGTTGGTTTTCTTTACAAATAAAGTTACACAAGTTTTTATTTGGTGATTTTAGGCATTTATCGGAGCTTCAAAGTTGCACCTTTAAAAATGATAAAATTTTCTAGTAACTGTTTTAAAGAATCACAGTTTTGAAACCGCTGGTTGGATTTGTGTCAAAAAACATTTAAATCAAAGCTCAATAATCGTACTATATTGAAAAAATCCTGAAATGTTAATATGATTTTTTTTGCATTTTTTTCGAGTTCCACAGTTCACTTTTCAAAACACGTGTTTTTTGAGGGTGCTACCTACATTAAAATAATCACAGTTTTGGAACCACTGGTTAGATTTTGGTAAAATTTACTTTATTGCAAAGCTGGGTGTTGGTTTTATATACAAAAAAATCCACAAGTCTTTATTTGGTGATTTTAGGCATATTTCGAAGCTTTAAAATTGCACTTGAAAAATGTGACGTAATTTTCTAACGACTGTTTTTAAAAAATCACAGTTTTGGAACTTGGGGAAAACGACATAAAGGTGCTTTCATGGCCCTCATCCAGTCCGGACTTAAATTTTGGCATAAAATTAAACGTATTCTACGCAATAATCCACCAAGAAACATTGGGGACTTAAAGACCAAAGTAGAAGAAATTTGGGACAGTTTCACGCCAAAATTGTACCAAAATTTGATAAATACAATGCCTGCTAGAATACAGGCAGCTATTAAAGCAAAAGGAGACATAACCTCTTATTAATGGTTCTAAATTAAAAATTATCCCAACATTTAGTTGCAAATTCATTTTGTAAAGTTTGCTAATTATTAAGGTTAAAATATTGGTAAATCCAATAAATAATTTTCTTTCATGCATAATATTGTTATTAAGGCTTTATCTTATTGTATTGTTAGGTGTTTACTAATTATTTGCGTAAAATTTCCAGTTCTATTTTCATACTTCAAAAATTTACTTTTGTCCGAACATTTAGTTGTTAGGGCTCGTAGATATTTTGGAAAAAATTTTAAATTTAATGTTATGAAAAAATGATTCAATAATCAGACTGATTAATCCACATAATAACCAAACCAAAACAGCTCCAGTTTATCATCACATATTTATTCCACAATAATAAATTAGCACATGCTAAATCTACTTTATTGCCACGCAGCTCTCGTCTCGCAAATCCCATATATTTCCCCAATACAACCCTGCATAGCCTTCTTGTAAAACTCCGACTTCCCACACATCTCCCTAACCCAATCCCTCCTATCCACCGCAAAAGTCCTCTTAGCAAACTCTGCATTCCTCAAAAAAACCTCGATTTCCTCCGCAGTACAACTCGTAAATTGCTTATACAACATATTCTGAACAATCATTTGAGGTCGCATAAAATCCAAACACTCCCTTAGCATCTCATAGGGGTAAATATTCTGGATACTGTAGCCATACTCCTCTAGAACCTGCGACAGCTCCCTGTAGTACACTTCAATACAATCATTTAAATTCTCTTGGCGAGTTGCTTGGTCTGTGGTAAGGTACATTAGAGACCAAAAGTCATGGGCTGGAGGGCAGTACCTCGTACATTGGAAATCGACGAAGCAACAGTCGATGGGTTGGTCGTTCTCGTATTGGAAAAGTATGTTGGTGGTCCATAGATCGCCGTGGCATATCACATTGCGGTATTTGTTGGAAGGTTTGATAATTTCGTAAAAGTGGTGCTTGAGTTTTGGCCACTTTTCCAAAAACTGCTCTTTGGTAATACTGTTGATAACCTCAGGAAACATCTCGAGGATATCAGGGATACTGTTAAGCCCGACTTTCATGTGGTGGGTCCCACAATGTGCTGCATCCTCCAGGTAGAACACCTCAGAAAGACTCTCTTTGTACTCCTCGTACAACCTGAAAGTTCTCCCAGTTTTCTCCGACGTTTTCTCTTCAAAAATCAAGGAAGTAGCATGAAGCCTCCCTAGTTTCCTCAACACTACACTAAGTTGAGTGAAGTTTAATGGTATGGTAGCATCCAAAGCGCGATAGTTGAAAATAGACATGTCTTGAAACACCTCAACAGCGTCTTTATGTGCCAGATAACATTTCGGAATACACTCGTCTAATATTCCAATTCCTATATTGGAAACCATTCGGGAAAACTCGTCATAAATAAAGGTTTCCTTGTGGAACATTCCAGCATCCATAACAATGTCCAAAGAAGCTGCACCTTGAGGCATACACTTGACGAAGAAATCATAAACTCGATCCTTGTTTTTAAAGTTGATTCGTATCTTGAGTTTGAGGTAATTCCCTAGGAAACCTACAGCTTCATCACAGGGAATTAGTTGGAAGGATTTGAAATCATAGTAGGATGTTCCGAGTTTCTTGTTGAGGATCTTGTAGCAATCCTCGCGGGTTATCTGAGGGATAGTCACGATTTCCCTTATTTCCCCCAGAGCTTCCGTCATTAAATACTTGAAGTTCTCGTCATACTTAAATAGCTCCAAGTTGAAAGGTGTCCGATCCTCAAACACAAACTTTTTGAATTCCTCGTCGTTCTTCAACAAAACCTTTAGAAAATCCGGGTTGCCACATTGAATCGAAAACTGGAAAGCTGTTTGTAGTTTGATTTGAGGCAATAAATAATTCACGCTTTCCTTAAACTCGCTCATGGACAGAACGGTTTCCACATCAATCCCCGATTTCTTCAGCTCTAACTTAAGACAGTTATGGTAGAAACGCAACAAATAATGGAAGTTGTGCTGCCGCATTTCTTTGTTGGTGGTAATAAACAGAAGCATAAGAACATCATGCGCAGGAGGAAAGTACCTCAAGAGTTGAAAGTCGACTAGTTTACAATCAACTGGTAAGTCTTGTTCGTATTTGAACATGATGTTTTTCGCCCAAAGATCCCCGTGGCAAAGAACGTTGCGGAATTTGGTTTGGGGTTTCATAATTTCCAAGGATTTCTTAGTGAGCTCGCGTAGTTTTAGTTTGAATTCTTCGGAAGACAAGCCGTTTTCCGGAAGAGAATCCACAATGCCCTCCAGACCTTTTAAACTAGCCTCACAGAATTTATATCCTAGAAAGTCGCCTTCGTTTCTGAAAATCGGCTCGTCGATATCGAATTGGGCTATGTCGACTAAACGATAATGCATGCCAAGCTCCGCTGATTTTATTTCTTCGTATGCTAAGGCACCGGCATGGTACTTAGCCAAAGCTTTTAGCACTAGTCTAATATGTTCTAAGTCCAGAATATTTAAATTCGGTTTCTGGCAAATGCTATAACCTTCAATTGATAAATCTTCGAACACCACAATATCATCGTTTTTTCCGAAGTAGAATTTTGGTACAAAACTTACATCGAATTCTGGAATCGTCTTCTCAAACTCCTTGAGAAGAACTTCAAAAACAGAGATTTCTCTGGCGAAAGCGCCTACACTTTTGGCAAACTGACTTTGGAGCTCCTGGTGGAAGGGGAAGCGTTTGGCGAAGAAACGATGGGAGCTGGTGTGGTTGTCTTTAGTTACAGTCACTTTGATTGAGAGGTGGTCGCCGAGGAACCCGTTGACTTCTTTGCTAAATGGTTTGATTTGATAGTCGTGGATTTTTCCATAGTTTTTGCCCAGACAATTGATCATCAAAGTGTCACAATCTTGAGTAGTGAGGATGTTTTGAGGGTTTGGATTCATTTTGTTGGTTTGAAGAAAGTACTGGAGGCTAGTAATATGACCCTGGTTTTATATAGTTTTCCTAGAGACGTTAAAGCAGTATATAAATATGCTCACTATCCAAGTATCCATTGTTCCAATATTGGTTAGGTTTTAGTCATAAATTAAAATATTATTTCTTAAATTTACTCATAAGATTATTACTATTGTTTTTTGGAATTAAATGATATAGAAAATAACTTTTGTTCGTTTAATATGGATTAGAAAATTGTTTACATTTATCAATGCTATTTTTAGTTTTATGCAGGTTATTTTATGGCATTGCTCGTTATTGTTCATGAACTGTAAAAATTTGCTATAATTATGAAAAATTTCTGTAAAATAGCTCTTATCAGCAATTCTATTGTTTAATGTTTGTGTTAAAAAAATTTCATTATTAGTTTAAACATTGCATGTGGTAGATAAATAATACAGCAGACGGTATATTCTTGAAAAATTTGTTGTATCTAGTTTTAAATTATCAGACAGTTTAGATGACGTCAGAATGAAAAAATAACTTTGAATTTTTTTATATAAATTGTACTTTTGTCCAAATTAATTTCTAGTCACCATTTTTTAGTCATTTCATAATTCATTTAGAATAGTCCAATATTTCGGTTATTTTTGCTTAAAATAATTTCAAGGACGAAACATTCCAAAATAATAATTCATTTATTAAAACATACATCAAAGATATTTCATACAAATCTTTAAAATCTAAATAATAAATAATTTATTTTTTCAATAAATATGTCTTATCTTTTATCTTCAAATAAATTATTATTTTAAGTCACGCTACAAAATCTAGTTCTTTTCAGAGATTATCACAATAGTCCTTAAGATCCTCTATAGAACCCTTAACCCTCCTCGTATAATTCTCGTCTTTTTCCATATGTTTCAACAGAATCTCACTTCTGTCTTCTAACAGCGCCCTTCGATTCAACTCCTCGTCATTAAAATACTCCTCAACTGCTTGGTTGTCTACTAAAATTAATGGATAGTAGAAAGCAGTTTGTAAAATTCCAAACAATTTTCTTTCCTCGCAGCTATCCAAAAAATCGTCAAGGGAAATAATGGTTTTAATGTTATATCCAGAAAGTCTCAAATTGTTTTCCAAGAAATTATAGTACAGTTTTAACAGTTCATCCATGTGTTTTTCTCGAAATTCCCTCGAAGTAGTCAAATACATCAATAGCTAGGACATCTTGAGCCGGTGGTGTGTATCTCGAAAACTGAAAATCGACTAGTCTACAATCTTGTGGTTCATTCGTAGACTCGTCGTAGGATAACAGGAAATTAGTAGCCCACAAATCGCCATGGCAAAGAACATTTCGATGTTTCTTCGATGGCTTCACTAGTTCGAAGAGTTTGTGGCAAGTATTTTCGACGATATCCCTGAAATCCCGGCCAGAAGCCAACTTAGGACACAATCCAAAAATATCGATTGATTTCTTAATGCAGACTATAGAAGCTTTCATTCCCGAGGCGTTGGAGCGGGTGCTGAAGATTGATTCCTCGAGTAGTTCTGGAAACTCTTCGCCTAGCCTGTAAGTCTTTCCTAGGATTTCCGACTGTTTTTCCTCGAAAATTATACTGCAAGCGTGGAGTTTTGCTATAGTTTTCAACACAACTATTACAGTAGCGTAGTCTAAGGTTTGCTGTTTATCCAGTGGCTTAAACACAGTTAGGTATTCTAGTACAATAAAATGGTTTGGCTTCGTAGCAAAACACTTCGGTATGCAGCTTTCAATCATGTTGATTTTCTCCAAGCGAAATTTATGAAAGCGCTCGTAAACGAAGATTTCCTTCCGAAAAGCGCCAGTTCTTTCAGCGAAATCGGCTTGGGCTTTTAACAGTGGAAAGAACTTGACGAAGAACCAAATATCTTCGGTTTGGTTGAGATGTAAAACGCTGGCGTTTAGATACGCATGATCGCAGAGTAAACCAATTCGCTCATTTGGTAAGAATAAACTAAAGTTCTTTAGTTGGAAATTGTGAGCTAGATGGAATTTAACAGCTTGGGCCACATCGTCCTTTTGCAGGTTATAGTCGTTATTGAGTACCGGCTTCATGTTGCCAGTCTGCGCTTGAGCTATAGCTAAAGTACTGCTGGACATGCAACAGAAATACCAACATTAATTTAATATGTATGGTAAAAATATTTCTTCTTATAAAATATACATTTCTTTGTCTCACCTGTTGATAGGTTGCTACGCTTTTATCTCGATGGTACTGGTGATTAATGCACTTTACGTGGTAATATTAATTGATGATGTAATAATTAATAGAAAACAAATAAAAAGTTATCGCGTGTCCGGTTACACTACAGCTTGGTGTTAGTATTTCGTGAATGGGCGTAACTGAAGGTCACGATTATGCTTATGAATAGAAAATAGGCTATTATACAGGGGAACTAAAAAACTACGCGCAACATTTTAACTGTTAGCTTTTTTATTACAAACATGCATTTTAGTTCATTATAAGAAAAATATTTTGTGTTGGTCTTTAAACACATTTTTATGAAGTAAATATAGTAAGAAAGTCTCAAATATTATGAAACAATTTTCAGTGGCTTCATCATAAACATTTATAGCACAATTATCTTTTATTAACAGCCTATAAAAGTCGTTAAAAATGAGAGTATTATCCGCAAAATTGATAATAAAACTTCGATAACTTACTTTATGATAACCTAATATTAGGTAATATCATTTGAATATTATGTTGCGTGATTTCCTCTGGGAAATATACTCTTAGAAGTTGGTCAATAGCACAACGATTACGAAAACCGAAAAAAAGTATAGGTACTTATTATATGGTGCAGATTTGTTTTTAGTTAAAAAAATTCTGAAAAACTAGAGATAGAGTAGGTGGTACATAAATAATATTTGATCACCTAACTAACGTGCTAAAAGTGCCAAAAAATCCAATATCTTTTTATCTTGTTCTTGGAAAATTTTTTTTTTTAAAAACGTCTCAAATAAAAAAATTACCATGAGAAATTCTACATTTTTTTAAGCCAAAATTTTACTGTTTAAAAATAAGCCAATATCATGTGACTAAAGAGAACCAAAATTAAAGTCTAAATTATTTTAAGTAACTTTCCCTCAATCTTTTCCAAAATGGCGGCCGTACAGCTCAACTTTATTTTCGAGTTATATAATTATTTTCATAAAATGACTGTACTATATTCCAGATTCACTTCTGAAACTTGTAAACTTTTTTAAGGTAGACGATTTAGACATGAGAATCGGAATACATTCCGGCTCCGTCCTCTGCGGCGTCTTAGGCTTAAGAAAGTGGCAGTTCGACATCTGGTCCTACGACGTCCGACTAGCCAATCACATGGAATCTGGAGGAAAACCAGGGTACCACTGCCAAAATTTTTCCACTAGCCCAATTTCATTTTAAATTTCTTCTATAGTCAAGTCCACATCTCCGAAGCAACCTACAAATGTCTTAACGGCGCCTACGAAGTAGAACCTGGCGAAGGGCAAGACCGCGATGCGTACTTGCGAGAGCACGACGTTAAGACCTATCTTATAAAGCAAGTGGAACCTATGAGGACCCGAAGGCGTTTAGCCTCAAGACCAAGGTGTGTGCTCTATTTTTATCGTTTATTACAGATGAAGTAAAGAGAGTTTTTTTAGTATTTTCTCTAATAAATTATGGCCGGAAGACAACCAGATAAGCGAGTTGAGCTCGCCGAAAACACCTTCAACTCCCACTTCGCCACCAATAGTACCACCATCCAGAGAGCGAAGCGACAGTGGCATCCAGCAAAGCGCAGTGGATGATGAGAACACCACGGATTGGACTCCAGAGATTCCATTTGAAAATGTTAGTTTAATTTAGGAGTAACTTCTTGAGTTTTTATGATTTAATTTTCTTGGTTCTAGTTGCATAGAGCTCTAAGTGAAGATCTGGATGATGACATCGATTCTTTGTACGCCAATCCAAAGTTTGAACCAGGTGGTTCCAGTAAATTCAAGAAAAAGAGTTCGACGTTTCCCTCTACCACGGAACAAGTCGACGATATCATTGATCAAAACATTGAAATTGAAACTAATAAGCGCATGAGGAATGCTAATGTTAACCCTTGGACTTTGAGGTTTATAGACAAGGACATGGAACTGAAGGTTTGAATGAGATTTTAGAAACTAGGGTGATTCAGGAAGGAATAGTTCTTTTATTGAAAGAGAAGAAATAAAAATTTTCCGATATTAAAAGAAAAATGCCTTAGGAAAACTCTAGATATTTCTTCCAATCAAGTTTATTTATTTTCTTACTTTTTGGTCTTTCATTTTATTGAAACTTTGAACAACGGTAGTTCTAGTGGATTTTTTTTAATCTTGTGCTTCTTCATTTTTAGCAAAGGTACTCTGAGAGTCCGTTTTCAGTCCAAAGGAACTTTTTTTTAATAAAAACTAAAAGTGACTACCATTTTTGGCGCAAGGGAAAGACAAATTCCCTACTTACTCAAAAGTTCTTATTTTTCAGTTCAGTCAACTTCGGGAAGACATGTTCAAGTCCAATATGCTCTGCTGCTTTATTATCTGGTTATTTATCGTGGTTTGTCAAGTTTCAATTTCCTCATCATATCCGTAAGCCTCCTTAAAAAAATCGTACCATCATCACAAAATTTCATTTGCTTTTTTCAGACCTGTCGTAGTTTCATCCTTGGGTATTACCACGCTCATCTTGACCTCTACTACAGTTCTAGTAATGGCAGAAGAATTCGAGCAATTACCCGAATATCTACGGAAAACCTCCACGAATTTAGTACACAATCGAAACGGACGCACTGCATTTATCTGCGGGGTCATCATAATTATGTCGTTGACCAGCTCCGTTAACATAATAGCAAATCTTTTCGAATCGTCTGATTCC
The DNA here is from genome assembly GCA_963942485.1 of Pediacus dermestoides. NCBI lineage: Eukaryota > Metazoa > Arthropoda > Insecta > Coleoptera > Cucujidae > Pediacus > Pediacus dermestoides. The sequence goes on along the minus strand of OZ012627.1, from coordinate 29,964,813 downwards.
AATCCGTCTCCACCACCTGCAGCCGCTTCGTCTTTCAGACTGCCGGATTTCCAACAGGGAAACATGGCAGAAAGCCAGGAGATTGTCTTTAATTTATCACTAACAGCCAAAGTTAACCAGAATGTTAGAGTGAACTTCAATGGAGCTCAACAAACGCGTAGTCTTTTGGAAAATATTGACTTTGATGGGATTATGAAGGACGCGGAGAATATTTCCAGATTTCACAATCATTCCTCCGAGGTTATCAACAGGCTTAATGAGAAATTGACTAAGTTAAACCAGACTTTGTGGTTGAGTGAAGATAATAGAAGTCATTCAAGTCAGACTAATTTGATACTACAGCAAAAAACGAGTGAGTTCTATCGGATTAAGCGAAATATTGTTAAAAGTAGGAGTGTAAATGAGGAAAGCTCCCAAACATCTACAGCTCTACCTCCTGAGGAATCGAAATGTAAAGACACCGAATACACAGTTTTCACTTGGGTTCTTTGTCTAATAGCCCTAGCAACAGCTTTAAAGTTATACTATTTGATTAAACTTTTTTTGGCAGCAGTTATGGTGGGAGTTTACACTATTCTCATATTAGTACCTCAAGGTGATGAGAACATTATGTCCATGTGAGTACCGAAAAATAACCGGTTTTCTCTCAACCAACAGTTTTTTTTTCAAGAAATACTACCTTAGTTCAAATGGTGATTTTGCTGGTTGTGTTTTTCCTGATGGTTGCTTATCATGCGAGGCTAGTGGAAGTGACTTCGCGTTTGGACTTCCTATGGAAACTACAAGCTGAAAGAGAACTGGATGACATGCAGGAAACTAGACTGAATAATACGCAGTTGTTGAAGAATATTTTGCCGGATCATGTGGCGCAGCATTTTTTATCTAATGAGAGAAATAGCGAAGTAAGCCCGAGGTAACCTATCCAAGAGATCAGAACTAAATGTTGTAATATTCTAGGAGCTCTACTCGCAGTTTCGACAGGAAGTCGGAGTATTATTCGCGAGCATTCCAAATTTCACCGATTTCTATTCAGAAGACATAAACAAAGGCGTCGAGTGTATAAGACTGTTAAACGAGATTATTGGTAAGTTCTAATAACTTACCAAGTATACCTAATTAAGTTTTTTTATGTTAAGCTGATTTCGACGAGCTTCTAGACGAAGACAGATACAGCAGTATTGAGAAAATCAAAACCGTTTCTGCAACCGCCACCTACATGGCTGCATCTGGCTTGAATCCAACTCACAAAGTAACTCCCAAACTATTTTAATCTTCTTACGATAAAGATTGTTTTGTAGGACTGTAAAAGCACTGATGGTTTAGAGCATCTATGCGCCCTTGTGGACTTTGCCTTGTCCATGAGAGCAAACCTAGATGAAATCAATAAGCATTCCTTCAATAATTTCGGATTACGTATTGGGATATGTTGTGGGCCACTGGTTTGTGGTGTGATCGGAGCTAGGAAACCGGTTTTTGATATCTGGGGAGATACTGTTAATCTTGCTTCGAGGATGGACTCTACTGGGTTGATTGGTTCTATTCAGGTGCCCAAAGAGACAGCCCATGTAACTAATTTAAAAAAAATTTAAATATGTAATTACATCGAATATTTTAGTTGCTGATGATGCGTGGATACGAATTGAAGAAACGAGGGATTGTGGATGTTAAAGGTAAAGGTTTGATGGAGACGTACTTCGTTATTGGAAGACAAGTTGGAAGACCTCCGAGCTTCCAAAGGCAACCAAGTCACTACAGTAGCTTGGCAGCTGTGGTTTATGCTATGGCTCAAACTAGGAGAAAACATACAGGGAATACTCGTAAGATTTTCAGCTTTCTTCTTTTTGGAATAAATACAATATTTAAATTGTAGCTGGTAGTAATGTACTGGGAAGGGCTAGAACTCAGCAGAAAGGTGATGGTAAGAAGATTATCAACTATAGCTCAATGAGGATAACACATAAGACGTCTGGGTATCCAGTTCGGAGGAATACGACGAGGGCTAATCAAAGAAACATGCATGCGAGGTAAATATCTATATAATAGTACAGTGCAGTAGATATCAAGAAATCGTTGAAGAAAGTTTTATAAATTTAAACTTTTAAATTAGAAATTCTCATAATTTTCTTCATACCTATTTCAGATCCCAACCCAACATGCGCCAACTAGGCTCAGCAAACCACCTGGAAAACATGAAACTGTACAAATCCATCGACAGGGACGCCACCTCCAACACGATCAGCCGCATGGCCGTGTCCCAATCCGCCCCCCACACGCCAGTTTCAGCCCCCTGCCACGGTGAATGCCCCACTTTTAAACCAGCAGTACCACGCTTGCTTTCCGAGCCAATTGTAAACCGCACGAAAAACGCCTCGCCTCAAACCAAAACCAGCAAACTCGAACGCAATTCCCCGTATTTAATCGAGAAGAAAATGGAGTACAACACCGGGGATTTGACGGATAGTTTTAAAGTGAAAAATCAGACGGTTGTGCCGGTACACTCGCCCAAAGGTTTGATGAAGAGGGACTCAAAGTTTTCGCTGAAGTCGCCGTTGGGTAAGAGGGACACAAAAGTGCAGCTGGATGCGAGTAATAATAGTCAAAGGGATAAAATTGGGAAAGTGCACTCGTTGGATGGGACGCATGTTTAAAACTTTTCCTAAAAACTGAAACAGCAGCCTAAACAACATGTTATTGTAGCGCAAATTTGTTTAGTGTAGTTACTTAATTAATTAAAAATATTGCGTGTTGTGTTTGTTGCATAATACAATGTCAAATCGTAATTAATATATTGACTGAGTAAACAGTGAGGAAAAAATGTATCCATTACTATTACAGCAAACACACACATACAACTATAATAATAATTATTTATGTAATTTTGTCTATTTATCGAATAAATAATAATTTAAGTGTCTCTAGTCATTAGTGTGTAGATATTTTTAAACATTGGAATTGTAAAAATAATAATTTTATACGTCATAGATTAGGCAACAAGTTTTCGCATGGATTTTTTGGGACCAGACAGAAATTTCAGTAATATTACAGGCAAGAGTGATGGTTTTGTGTCCAAAAGCGTTTCAAATAAACATTGCTCCATATTAACTAAAAAAATGGCGTTTCATTAAAAAAGTACCTTATCTAGCCCTGGTAATTACCTACATATGTATATCGGGTGTTTTTTTTTAAAAAGGCGTCAAATTGGCTTTGACTTTATTTTTTAAAAGACAACAACATCGTAAATTATGCTGGTTAGACAAAGATAGCGACAAAGATCAAAGCCAATTTGACGCCTTTTTTAAATGAACACCCTTTATAATATACTAATATCCTACCTATTTTTTTAGAAATTGCTGAAACCGAAATCGAAAAAATCACGATTGTTATACTTTCTTATTACATTTTATAAGAAAATAAAATCTCGAAGTCGAAAAAAATCACGATTACTATACTTTCTTATTATATAAGAAAGTAAAAAGCTTAAAGGGTACAAAAGTTATTTTTGTATAATTTTCAGGTCTAAAGTAAAAGTTTGGAAATAGTGCTGGATTTCATAATTTGGTTGTTTTAAATTTTAATGCCATACTTTGGGAATAGCAGCAATTTTCATGGATTAGTGTGACAGTTTTATAAACACTGGTGAGATTCTAAAGTAATTTACATTTTTACAAAATGGGATATAGGTTTTATAACAAAAACACGATTACTATAATTTCTTATTTAGCATAAGAACGTAAAATCAAGAAATTATTAAAAACACACTTTCAGTTGCTATAATTACTTCTTTATTTTACAAGAACAAATCCTGCTTCAAACAAATTCCACACAAAATACCTCCTATTGCACAACCAATCTCCCTCCTCAACTTTGCAAATGATTCTGCGGCACCCACTCCTGCCTCTGTTGATTGCTCGTCGTCGACTCCGGCGACTCCGGATTTTGCCCCGTCGTCGAACTCTCATACTCGCTAACCTTCTCCATACCCGCCCCATCATTCGAATGATACACCACTGGAGTTGATCTCTCCGAACCAATTTGCGTATAACTAACATCGGCATTGACCACTGATAAATACTCACCGGAATTCTGATAGGGCGAACAAGAAAACTCCGGACTGTAGTAACTCGGATAGGACAAGTTGGTGATGTTCGTTATAGGGGGATGTTGGTAGATTGGGGATTGATTTGCTGTAGATTGGACTGAGATTTGGTGTGGTGGTGGCGGGCTGGAAGTTAGGGACCAGCAGTTTATTGCTGGGCTCATTATGGTGGTGGGGGTTTGGGGTTGGATTGTGGGCATTGAGGACCAGCTTGTGTAAGTTGGGCCCGCACTGTTGTAGAGTGATTGTTGCTGAATGTGGTCTGGAGGGTTGTAGACTGGAAAAAGAACAAATGGAAATTAATTAAAATAGTTATAATAAATCAAATAAAAGACGCTGTTAAAAATAGAGGAAATGATGTGTTGTGTTATAGTTAGGTCTTAAATTGACAAAAATTCATAAAATGTTTGGTTTGGGAAGAAGAAGATATTTTATCAGGGTTATAATTGCTTTACTTCACAAAAATACTTTATACATTTCGAGATATTTAGCTATAAATAAAGCTTTTGTGGTCAATATCACTTTTTACGAACTATAACAGTCTAAATCTTTCATGTCAATTTTTGTCTTAATTTACTTATTTTTTAAGTTAGAAACATCAAATTTACAGTTTGGTTTATAGAAAATCTTGCGTTAGGTCTTATCAAAAACTTGGATTTGGATTCGTGTCTAAACTATAAGAGATATAAAATATCTCTCTGAATTAATGGAGGTGTAATTTAGAGACTAAATAATATATTTGACTTACCATGAGGTGGGGGCGAAACCGATGCCGACTTTTGCCTTTGCACCGTGTAGGGCGACGTTTTCTTACTATTCAAACACCTTCGAACTTGCACCGCCGACTGGTAAATTGGCTGATGTTGCAGGAACCAAGACCCATCTGAAACTCCCATAATAAGACTCAAGTTTTACTTCTACTTTCCAAAGACTTACGCTGCGGGTACTGCGTTTGTTGCTGACTATAACTCGCACTAAAATCCCGTTGATTGTACATAGTTTCCGGTCGCTCTTTCGCATCCAAAAACGCCTTGGCAAACGGATTATACTTGATCTTCAACGAGGTAACCTCTTCGTTCTGGTACGCCGTCACGGCAATAAACTGCGTCTCAGGAAACGGAAACGTCACCACACGTCTTGGTTCAGTTCCGACACGCACCAAATGCACTCTTGGCTCGTATTTGTGTAAAGAATTGAGCATAATCTGCCCATTGCCATTGGATTTGTTCGTTAATTTCACTTTGGCGAAGGAGATGGACTCTTTCATCCAATGCGACCCGAAGTTTGGAGATTCCGGGTGGATGTAGATGGGATTAGAAGGTGGTACTTCTGCTTTCCCTCCGGGAACCCACTCACCATTGACGTATTTCCAACGGTGGGGGTCGATTTGAACGAATTCCAGGAGGACGGTGTACATGGCTTTTGAGTCCAAGCCGGCGGCTGTAACTTTGACCACGGGGAACATTCGTCTAAAAATTGAAGGAGTATAAAAAGCTGAAGGATAAAGGGTTGAGATTTACCTTCCGCTTTTTGTGACGATCATTTCGTTGGTGAAGCATTGGAAACGTACCCAGAGGTCTCGCTCGTCTAATGTGACGGATAAATCGCGTTCGGTTGGGTCGCCTTTGTCTTTTCCAAGGGTTATTTCGGATTCCACGGCGGAGAGGATGTGTTGGGCCATTGTTAGCTCTTAAATTGACAAAAAAATTGGTTTGCAAAGAAGAAGATATTTTAAAAATGTTAATATTGTTTTATTTCACAAAAATACTTTATATATCTCGAAATATTAAGGCATCAAATAAGCTTTTGTGGTCTATATCACTTTTTACGAACTATAACAGACTAAATCTTTCGTAGCAGTTTTTATTGTAATTTACTTATTTTTTGAGTTAGAAACATTAACTTTTCAGTTTCTTATAAGGAAAACATTGCTTTAGGTTGTGTCAAAAACTTGACTTTGTGTTTGGATTTATATCTAAACTATAAGAGATATAAACTGGCTCCTTCTAAACCCACAAATTAAGACTATTTTTAGAGAAATCAAGTACTTTCTTTTTTAGGCTGAATTATTACATAATGATGGATATTTTAATATTATTATCATTGCTTTATATTTATATCAATAAAGTCATAAAATATTCGAAATATTAAACCATAAATGAAGCTTTGTTGGTCAATATCACGTTTTACGAACTATAACAGACTAAAACTTTAGGTTTAGTTTTTATCCTACTTTACTTATTTTTTGAAGTAGAAACGTCAAAGTTCAATTCCATTTAAGGAAAATATTGCTTTAGGTCTGACTAAAAACTGAGCTTTATATTTGGGGGAGTGTCTAAACTATAAGAGATATAAACTGGCCACAAATGAAGACTATTTTAAAAGAAAGTAAGTACTAATTTGTTTGACTATAAATTAGGTATTCTAGACAAAATTAACTAAAATGAATTTTCTCTGAAATCAAATTTAGGTACGCATACTAAAGACTTTCCTGAAAAACTCGCTGGATTAAAGTTTTGAAAAAAAATTTGAAGTCTTATATTTATCCGAATTTGTGATTTATTTCTAACGATGGATTTTCGAATTTTAAAATCCGTAGTTTATAATATTAAATATTTTTGCTAAAATTCAACCTTCTCTTAGTAAGATGATTTGCCCACAACTTACAGTAACAGAATTTGGTAAATGCCAAAGTTAAACAAAATAAAATAAGAACAACAAACAGACTTTTATTTAAACAAGGTGTAAAATTTCGACAAGGTCTCCTTCAACCAAACTAATCATCCATCCAAAACACAAATATACAATGTAATCATTATCTCTCTTCTCCGAAAGGTTAGATTTACATTTTGTTGATTTTACTGACTTGTAGAATAATTTATTCCACGGCAATAATTACAAATTAATAACCCGCGTTAGAAAGTGAACAGCAAATATGAAGAACCCTGGTGTAGAATAAGATATTATAAGTAGGTGGAGAGTTAACAATAAACCACATAATTTTATTTGTATTTTGTATGGTGACGCTGTATGGGCAAATATTGTTGGAAACCAAGATATCACCTCTGCATTTGTAATGAAGAATATATTGTGTTTACTAATCGGATGTGTACATATTGTAGTACATTGAAACGATGTCCAGTTTGGCTACCGTGCCTGGTACTTGATTGTATCTGGACAGTAATTTTATGGTACACATCAGGTGGTTTAGACGTCAGAACATAGAGCAAATTGGGGATTGAGTAGTTTTGTGGTTTGTGAAAAATCTCCAATGAATCCTTAGTTGCTTAGTCAATTTTTAAATATTTTTTTACAAACATTAAATGAAAAACATCCATTTTGATATTAAGAAGTAAGTGTAGGTGTAATAATATAAAGGTGAAGAAGGTGAAAATTTTAAAAATATTATATTCATATGGGACATTTACATATAGAAAATTTTACAAAACTATCTCTAAATTTGCGTATGACTTAATGGAAAAATTCTCATTTTTAGAATTTTTATAAATGGACAAATGTCATAAATATCTACATATAAATTATTCTTCTTTTGAATAAAAAATAAATAAATTTATAAAATACTTAATAAGTATTTAAAACACAACTGAAAATTGCTGAAAATAAATTAGGTTTCTTTAGGTTTATAGTCCTATGTTAAAATTTATTGTGCACTTTAGTACTATAAAAACAAATTTTATACTTTGCCCTCCTCTGTAGTAAACTATATTTATCACTTTTAAATGAATACCTGAAGCATTTATGGCTGTTTGTATTAATAAAAGTAAAATAAAAATATTTGATTACCTACCAGCTGCCACTTGACTACCTAAATATATTTATTATTCTATTATAATAAATATTAAATAATGTTTTTAATTTTTCAAAATGTTTTAACGGGAAAATATTTCGAGGAAACTTTAAAATTTTAAAAAAATATGTATGTAATGAAATATGAGGTTTTTGGTTCCATTTAGTTTGTATTATTAACAAAATTTTTTTAGGGGATTTTATTTAATAAAATTTTTCCAGTTAAGTAGCAAGGCACTTTAAATTTTAAAAAATATCGAAGTATAACAACTTAAGTTTCCGTATTCTTTTCCATTATCAATAAAATCTATTTTATGAGACTTTTTTAATAAAACTTTGCCTCTTTTATAAAAACACATTTCAAAAGTTTTAATTAAATTTGTGAAACATATTGAAATCATTAACTAAATCTGCGGTTTAGAGAATTTCCAAAAATTTGTATCCGTCGCTAACTGATTTTCGTCCAGAATTTTGAGTGAACATTTAATTATTTTAAGCAATTTTATTAATATTAATAAAGTTTATTTGCTGAAGTTACACACGATGAATCATTACCTATTTCATCTCAAAATGGATGAATTCATAGCGTACTTTTCCATCCACCTACTTCGCCATAAGTTTCTTGTGACACCAAAGAATGTTTTAGTCCTTTCAAAAAAGGAACTCTGGAGCTTATTCTAAAATTCTGATTTGCGCTCCATATAGCACTAAACCCCATTTCTTACCTTTTTAGCACCAACTAATTAAAATCTCATATAGAAAAACCGCAGCAGCATGCCACATCCATATAAATAGTATTTGAACAATTGTTTTTCACAAATTTACAAGAAATTAATTGCCTTATTGCACTATTTGATTTATTTAAAATGCCAATCATACACTATATGCTTATTTAATAAACACACACAGGCTTAGTATTTTGTAAATTAAACGTTTATTATATATTATTTGTTATTATTTCACACCACACCGATAAATACTATCTTCATCTTGTGTTTTACGGATCTTCACATATATTATCATGGTCTTAACGAAAAGTCTTTCAGTAAGTAGTACCAAAAGTTAAGGAGTTATGGTGTGGCCACACCCACTTGATGGTGATTGGTCAGTACTGGACAGGTAAATGTCGTACCTGTACAGGTGGAACTGCGGTGGACATTGCTTTGAATCATCAATTAATGAAGCTACTGAGTGAGTTGAAGTGGTCCGTCGGAAATGAAAAAAGTCCATTTTTCAAAATTTCAGTTCGTCTAAGAATTTCTGGTGATAAGTTTATAAGTGCTAAAACAATTTTTGTGCAAAATTCTACATTCTTACCACCATCTTATTAAGTTTTCCAAAACCTAATCTAATCATTTTTCGTTATTTATAAACAAACTACACAATCGTCCCTGCAATAAAGATTAGCGTTGTCATGATTTTTTTCCATCTTCATCCTTTTCCTTGTAATAAAGGCGGAAGATTAGAAAATGGGCCCCACGCGTCGTTTAACCCTTTAGTTTTTATCCATACCTGTGTTTAAAGATTTTATTGCACAGGTAACGCAATTATTTGCTAAACGGAAACGGAACATAAGCAAAAAAGACTGAAATCGTAAAACCCCATGAATATTTTTATTTGAAATAATAAAACTGAAAGCTGGATAAGGACTAAGAAAATTGGAGCCAATTGTGTTTTGGTACTTAGATGGTATTCGGTACTCTGTAGGAATGGAATATTATTTTGTTAAAAAAATCTTGAAAATTAAAAAAAATGTTAATTTGCTGTTTTTGACTTATGATATCTGATAACTTCAAATTTTTATTATGCGGTTTCGAAAATATTGAAGTAAAATTTCAAAATTTCAGTTCTATTTTTATATACAATAAATTACCATGATTATAAAAATTTTTATGTTAATGTATGTCGGTTAAATGTGTGTAACCATTTGTGATTTAAAAAAACTGAATTTCAGCCACTACAGGCTTCTTATCCGGACACTAACTGAAACCAAAATAAGCACAGTTAAAAATTTAAATTTACTGTACTTTTCTCGACCAATAAATAAATCTGACTCAGATACTACTTATACCCAATAAAAATCAATACTTACAGTTTATGAAATTCGGAAAATTTAAAGTGAAATTTTTGTAAATTCCGAATGTAATTTTTGTAATTTTTTCTGATCTCGTGAGGATGTGTTAGTTCTTATTGACAAAAAAATTGATCTGGAAAGAAGTAGATATTTTTAAAAATGTTATTATGGCTTTACTTCACAAAAATACTTTATATATCTAGAAATATTAAACCATCAACGAAGCTTTTGTGGGCAATAATACTTTTTACCAACTATAACAAACTAAATCTTTCGTTGTAGCTTTTATCCTAATTTACATATTTTTTTAGTTATAAACATAACATTTTCGGTTTGATATAAGGAAAACATTGCTTTAGGTTGTATCAAAAACTTGGCTTGGTGCTTGGATTCGTGTCTAAACTATAAGAGATATAAACCCACAAATTGAGACTATTTTTAGAGATAATAAGTAACTTCTTTTTTTAGCTGAATTATTAGGTAAGTACATGGGAATAGATGTTTTAATATTGGTATCATTGCTTTATATCAATTTTCTGCTGAATGGAATGCAACCTAAATTTTTGTAATTTTTTCTGATCTCGTGAAGATGTGTTAGTTCTTAAATTAACAAAAAATTGGTCTGGAAAGAAGAAGATATGTTAAAAAATGTTATTATTGCTTTATTTCAATAAAATACTTTATATATCTCGAAATATTAAATCATCAATAAAGCTTTTGTGGTCAATATCACTTTTTACCAACTATAACAAACTAAATCTTTCGTTGTAGTTTTCATCCTAATTTACATATTTTTTTAGTTAGAAATATAAAATTTTCGGTTTGACATAAGAAAAACATTGCTTTAGGTTGTATCAAAAACTTGGCTTGGTGCTTGGATTCGGATCTAAACTATAAGAGATATAAACTGGCTTCATCTAACCCACAAATTGAGACTATTTTTAGAGAAAATAAGTAATTTCCTTTTTTAGCTGAATTATTAGGTAAGTACATGGAGATAGATGTTTTAATATTGGTATCATTGCTTTATATCAATTTTCTGCTGAATGAAATGCAATCTAAATTTTTGTAATTTTTTCTGATCTCATGAAATTGACGAAGTTTTACCAAAAAAATGTGCCTTATTTTTTATTAATTTTTTACATAAGTAGGTATTAAATTAAAACAATAATTGGGTGAATATGTGAACATTTCTAGAATCTAGATTAATATACTTTAATATTTAACATATTAACTTAGAATATACAGAGATTATTTATTTGAGTTTAAAAGTTTATAAGTCTATGTAAGGATTTATCAATTTTTTTCCATAAATATCTAATTCCTTGGAAACTTCCTAACTCTTTAATATTTAAAGAGTTTTTGCCAATCCCGAACTTATTTTTCAGGATATTTAAATCAAATTTGGACCTTTTTTGGTAATTTTACTAGATCTTCATAAAATGAGCTGAAACCTAACATACGGATAGGATATTCTCTGCTGAGTCCAAATCTGTGCCCAGCGTCTATGTAGGACACTCAGATTTTCCAAAATTTTCTATTTTTCGGAGTTGCGATTTTTTCTTACATCACTCAAAAATAAAAAAATTAAATCTAAAAAATCAAATTACGTTAACATGGGACTACTTGTTCGATATTCAGAACATATTTTGGAAGCTCTAGAACACTTTATTGTGCTACGGCCACATTTTATTTCCTAAATATATAGTAAAATATCAAAAGTTTCATGTTCTTTGACTGGCTGTAGAATCGTTGCTGGTGCTCCGAATTACATGAAATCTTTTGCTGTTGATAAATTGAACCTTCTACTTTAATTTTAAGTCCCGTTTTATTTTTATTTAGCAATTTTCGAATTTTTGTTGAAACTTTTTTTAACATCATAATATGTAAAAATTTCAATAATGAATATTAATGCCCACTTTAAGCAGTTCTTCTTCCTCCATCCCATACAATACTAGTCTGTTTCCTTCGTGAAATTTTATCGCTTAAACACTCATTTTAAAGAGCCAAAAGCAAACACACCATTCTGTTATATTTTAAAAAGCTAAAAACTCCTCGTCATTTCACAGTAAAAAACGAACATACAGAGAAAACCTACAAACATTAACGGCAGCTCAGTTATATGGTTTTGTTACGTTGAAAATGTGTATCGTACCAATTATCACATTATGTGGTGGTAGGTATACCACAACGTCTTCTAGCACTGCTGATGACCATGCAATTGCCTTTTGCCTCTCTCTATTTATAAGGCGGTTGTGTGTACATTTCACATTACATAAAAAATTTGTTTCTTTGGTTCAACTGGAAAACCGGTTATGTATTGATTTTGTAATTTTTTGGTATACATCTCCGCGCGCGGTGATTTTTGTACAAATAATTTAAAAGCAACTATGGAAACAGCCGTTACTTAACTTAACTTAACTTGTACTTATTAGTTTTAAGTTAATTATTTTGGAAATAGAAACATAACAGTTTATCTAAACTATTAAATTTTAACATAACACTTTTTTTTAATTTAATCCAACTATAATAAACAACTTGTAATAATGTTAATAAACAATAAGCAGCGCGTTGAAATGAACAATAAAACCACACAATTAACGACATTTAACCATATAATAAAAAAATGGTCGGCACGGATGGTTTATTACAGCTTATATGGATGGTACGTTTATAGAAAGGAACAGAAAGAGGTACATCCATCAGGTATCAGAAGCACTTGTTTTAATGTCTTTATTACACCTGAAATACCAAAAGGAATATGTTGGTAGTGTTGCGTCGGCAACGTTTGATCTTTTCTCCAATATTATTTTATAGTTTGGATTCATTAAAACGAACATATATTTTAAGTTTAAGCCCCGAAATAAATGCTTGCGTGGGTTTGCAGATGAATTGATTAACATTAATTACTTAAATGTGCAATCATGAGATGGAAATAATTCGGTATATACAGTTAAATTGCGAGAAATGTAGAGAAAAGGAGGAATATTAGGTCACAAAAAATATTGTGTAGAAAAATATCGTAAGTACAGGATTTTAAAGTAAGTATTTAATAAACGTTATAATTTTAGAAATTTCCTTAGACTTAAAAAACCCCAAAAATATAGCATAATATCCACTTTTATGGTGTTAGATTATTTAATGAGCTTCCGAATGAGGTACGTGCTCACTTAACGTCGCATCAACATGTCCACGGGAAATGTCATTTTTTCAAAAATCGGCTAGAGTAAAAATTTTTGAAGAGGCCCTAAATTTGGCAATTACTTTTTTTGTATTACAAAATATTGACCGTGCTTAATTGACAGAGTTAAAATTTACACAGTATTTAAAAAAACCAACTTACCTTTTCAATTTAGGTTGAAAATATAGATAACCACGAAGATGAATTTTGTTTCCATAAAAAAAATTATTTTTATAGATTTCAATTGACAAAAACTTTAAGTTATTTTCTAGGAGAGGACAAATGAAACAAATTCATTAAGCATAGTAATACACTTTTTCTTTATTGTTCCTCAAATATTCCAACGAATAAATAATTCAGCCAAGATTAAAAATTACTAATATAAACAGATTAAAAATAAACTAAACATTAGCTGTATATGAATGGTTATAAGTTTATAAGGGGCTGTACAAAACAGAAACTATAATAATCTCATAATTATCTACTAATAATACTCTAAATAAAATAAAATAGAATGATAATAATTATTTAATTGATATATAATTACTTAAGATAGAAATAGTACAAAATATCAAAATACCAATCTCCGCATTTTACTTCTTTTTATTAGCCCAAAACGCATCCAAATTACTTAAAGGATCCGTGATCTTCTCTAGAACCTCTTCTTGTGTTGTTTGCTGCGTAGAATTTTGTTTCCCATCTAACGTAGCGTGACCTTCCAACTCATTCAGCTTCTTCAATTTTCCTAAACAAAATAAAACTCTATTTATAGACTTACCGATTATAATCAACATCTCAAAAACAAACCGTCCGTAACCATCTGCCTCATATACTGCAAGAAAGCCTCATAGGCAAACTTCAAGTGTTCTCTATCTCGAAGCATATTCTTCCTGCAACCGCACAATTTGCAGCCGTACGCTGCCAAGTCTGGTAGACTGGCTGGTTTGTTAGTTGCCTCTAAAATAGCAGAGATCAACAAACAAACTAGCCCACTTCGTCCAATTCCAGAAGAACAGTGCACTACTATAGGATTAGATGTGTTTTTTTGTTGTTGGTGCAAACTTATAATTTCTGTTATGAAGGATACAAACGGCTCTGGGGTTGTGGGAAATAAACTAAAAGAAAAACAGTTTAGTTGCCTTTTTTGTTTTGTTTTGCTTTATTTCCTACCTGCCGGGCCATGAAGTAAATTGTAAATGCACAACCACCCACGTATCACGCTTCTCAGGCATCGTTATCGAAATCAGTCTTTCGGTCCAGTGGGGTTTGGCAATCGCACTTTTCAGGGATATTACTAAGTTGTTAAAGGTTAAGTCTTTACCTTTGTCTGTAGGCCAGTAAACGTCTTGTCCAACCTAGAAAATTATTTCCCTCAAATAATTTTACTTACGTATAAAGCTAAACTTACTTCGTGGTCGTTTAGAAGGCAACAAATTAACTCCACCTGCTGCTCGCGAATCATAACCCAAAAATCGCTAAAAGTTGACGAAAGAGGTGCTTGAGTCGCAATGAATATAGGAGCATAAGGTGACAAATCCTGTGAAAATAAACTTTAAGCCAACACAATTTTTCTGTAGGTTCCAACTTCTTACCCGTATATAAGAAGCATTAATGTAGTCATCTTTAGCCTCAGCTAACTCAACACGTGAATGATCATAAGGTAAAATATCAGGAAAACGATTCTTCATCGGATAACACCTAGCCACCGACACAACTTTCTTCTGCCCCTCCACATCCTTCTTTATCTCCTTCCACTTCAAATCCAAATTCGTTGGTCCACTCAACGTTTTATTATTCAATACCTTCACAAATTTCTCAAACTTATCGATCTCTTGCACAAACAACATTCTAACATCGGGGTTGTTTAAAGCTTTACTATGCATAATTGCAGGCACATTACTCTTGGGCCGCTGCACCACTTTCAGCATAACCTCCACTTTAATATCAGGAGATTGCATGGCATCCGAACCAGCATCTGCACGCTCCTTCTTTTGCATTGGAACCAACGGTGCTTGGCTAACGGAAAAGTCCAAACCAGTCAACAAATCTACATTAGAGGCTCCTTTGGAAGTTGATGCAGTTCTCGAAAGAGTTCCAGCACTTGGGTCATTCGCCAAGTTTATTGCGGAGCCGGTGCAGTTTATATTAGAGCAAATCAAACCTCGTGTTTGCAAGTTGGAGTATGCGGAACTTGAACAATCTATGTTATAACATTCAGGCGTACCAGTTCCTTGTAGTTTGGACTGCTGAGAAGCTGAGCAATTCAAATTGGTGCAAACTCTTGAATCTTGCCCTTGCAAATTGGAGTAAGGACTATCGACAGTATACGGGGAATTTTTCTCTGGAATAGTACCTTGTGTTATAAGAGTTCTAGGCATAATCGAGGGTTTATCATTGGCACCAGTTGAGGACATGTAAAGCGGCTTGCGCGACTTGGAGCTTCGTGGTGATTTAATTGCCGGGGAAGTATACGTGGTTTTAACAGATGGTGTTGGATAAGAACGTGGATTAACCGACGATCGGTACTGACTACAATTATACCCAATATCGGAACAAGGTGCAGAATCCGAACTACAATCTGCAGGTTCCTCGATACAAGTAGGTTGCGGTGGATAATTCGGCGAATACCCACTAGGATAATAAGTATTACAGCTAAATGGTTGCTGCTGGATGTGTTGGTATTGCTGTTGCGGTGCTTGAGGTTGCATTCCTTGTGGATTATAGCTGGTGGTTTGTACTGCCAAGTATTGAAGATTTGTGTATTCCATGCTAGTACCTTGAGAAGTCTGTGGTCCAGATATAGTAGTCATCGGAAATTGAGTATTACCATAACTCACTTGGTATTCTGTTGGTCCTGGACAACCCGGTAGACAATCAGCAACTTCTGGTCCGAAATAACTCAATTCTTGAACTGTCTGTGGTCCGGGACATCCAGGCAAACATGTTGGGACTCGAGTCGGAGGGTAACCCATGTCTTCATGCTGTTGTGGCATACACGTTGGAACTTGATTTTCACAGTAATTCATTCCTTGTTGCTGCTGCGAATATCCTGGCATATATGTTTGGTTATTGTAGCTGGCAGTTGGATAATTCGCGCTTGCATTTCCAGGCTGCGTATGGGAAATCATACCGTAATTTACATTGGTATACGCATAACCGGGAGTAGGCTGGGCATTCTGCATATAACTCGAAATAGGTTGGTAGGTATTAGTGGTAGTAGTGTAAGCTCTAGTCGTGTCTACGCAAAAAGTATGTGGAGAGTACGAAGGAGTTACACCGGTACAATGAGGCGAGCAAGTGTTTTGAGTTTTTGTCATATAAAAAGCGCAAGGATTCTCTTGTAGACCATTATGCTTCATCACGGACAACACCTCGAATCTAGTGTTCAAATCCTGGTTTCCTTGTGAATTCCCTTGTTGATTCGTCGATTGATAAGGTTGTTGTGATGGTCCCGACATCCTCCCGCTGTACTGAGCCGCACTGTTCTGTTGCACGCAGCTGTTTGGAGGGTTATAAACACAGAATTTACCTGGATTTTGTTGCTCAGTGTGTTGATTATAAACAAAAAACTCCTGTAACCCTATTTTAGACGGTAAATTATGGTCATAGTTCACCTCAGAGCCTAAAGGCGCCGGTCTAACTCCCTGCGGCCACTCCTGAGGCATAACCACATTCATAGTATTCACAGCCGTCTCTGAAAACTCGATTTTTTTCTTTCGCGATTCCAAATAGTCTCGAAGACGGGGTGTAGTGCTAGTTGAGGGAGATGATTGTGACTCGTCTTTTGTAATATCGCTTCTTGACAACATTTGTTCGCGTTCTTCTTGTTGAACTTTACTGGCGCTTCTGATACGTTGCACCAATTTTGTTACATTTGTGCAAAGTTTCGTGTAGAATTCGATGCCTTTGTTCGCCTTCGTCAGCAAATCATCGTAGGAGTCGTAAGATGTTATTAAGGCGGAGATTGTGGAGCTGCGTTTTAGGATTATGTCACGTACAAATCTGCGAGTTTCCATCGAGGCCGCGTAGGTTTCCACTAAGGCGTCTTTGATGTTTGCTTGGGCTGCTGCATTCTGCTTTATTAGGCTGACCTAGGGAAAAAAGTTGCTTCTTACACTTTATTATTTCCAAAAACTGTTATATACAACAAATTCATTATAATAATCTTGCAACAATAATTAGAATCTGCGAAGAAATAGTCTTAATTAGTAATTATAATTTCTACGGGAAATTAAATCAGAAAAACTTCTGTATGGTCAACTTGTGACCTTTTTTGGCGTTCTCGAGATTTTAAAATAAAAAACCCTGTAGTTCAAAAACAGGCCCGTATAGGACATAATGTTATTATAAACTAAAAATTCTCCCTTACCAACTTCTCATGTTTTTTCAACTCCTGCTGGAACAACTCCTCCAGCGACTGATTACCCTGTTTCGTGACAACCGCACCAGTAACATCGTCCTTATGAACGGCCTCCCTCAACTGTGCCCAAAGCATCGCGCGTTGAGTCCGCATTTCCTCCACTTTGGCCACCAGCGATTCCAGATCCTGCAGCGCCTTAGTATTTATTTGTGCTACAAAAAAACAGATTTACTATAAAATCTGTCGAAAATACTACAGGCTTCTTTCATTTACCATTCGGTAGTTCTACAGAGGGTAACTGTTGTTGTAATTGGCGTAGAGGTATCGAGAGGATTTTTAAATTGGCCACGTGAGCAGTCATTGCTTTGTGTAGAGTTTGATTGGAATTGTTGGCTTTTGTGTGAGCTTCTCGGTACTTGGCCGCTTCCCTCGCCAAGTCTGTAGCAATAATACTTGGCGGGCGAGACCCTATGAGCTCTTGGTACTCCTTCTCGCTTTGTTCCTCTTCCTGTTGAGAAAAAGTGAGTTAGCACCTTATAAAACTGTTTTTAGTAGATTGCAGCACCTTTAATAATTCGTCTATTTCTTTCAACATGGCTTCGACATCGTGGTAAATATTCGACAACTTTCCCATTGCTTCCACCAAATCCTGCATAGCAGTTGGTCGTCCGGAAAGTGCCGCAGCTCGATCAATCAATTCTTGAGGAATACCCGTAGCTTGCTTCATCTAAAACTCCATAATAACTACCTCGAAAATCCTTAGAAAAATTTACACAAAACCTTAGTTAAAAGATCTAGTTCCATAGAAGAAACAAATTCCGCGATATCCTGATCTTTCTTTTCAACTAGTTCACCGAGCTCCCGTAACATCTGCGCTT
Source organism: Pediacus dermestoides (assembly GCA_963942485.1). Lineage (NCBI taxonomy): Eukaryota > Metazoa > Arthropoda > Insecta > Coleoptera > Cucujidae > Pediacus > Pediacus dermestoides. The sequence goes on along the minus strand of OZ012627.1, from coordinate 29,946,417 downwards.
TCTTCTCGCTGTACAACGAGGAAGCTTCGTGTGCCTCCATTGGTACAAGTTTAGCAAAAATATCTGGTCCTGATACCTCCACATCGTTCACACTGAATGGAATGCCTTTTACTAGAGAGGCTCCTTTAACTTCTTGAAGGGCGTCTTTATCTGGAACTTCTTCGTGGTAGATGAACTCGTTTTCGTTTTTTGCTGCTTTGCGTTTGCCTTCGACTACATCAGATGTAAAAGCCAAAGCCTCGGTGATTTCCTAGAAAAACCATCTTATTTCCCATAGTGTTTTAATTATTTTAATATTTACAAGGTGTTTTAAATTCGAAGCCATCTTTCTAGCTTCTTCTAGTTGGTCGCATGCTGCCTGATAAAATGAAACACGTTCGCCCATTTTCTGTTGCTCCTCCGCTTGTTGTCCTTGGAATAGTAGCGAAATACATTTGTGATAGGCTACTTTAAATTCCAGATATTTCACCCATTCTTTGTAGGTTTTACCACCGATTAAGTCACGGAAGTGGCCATCGTCAATGGTAGGTTGGATCACAGCCAAAGACTGTCTGTAGTAGTCATGAACCTGTACAGCCACTTTGGCTAACAAAAATACAGAATCATTTTTTCTGGCTTCTACCGAGTTTCGAGTGTAAAAAAATCTTAGCTTTCGTTTTAGAATGAGCCAGTTAGATTTCTTCTTTACCTCACAATCTGAAGACAATATTGAATGGTAAATAAAGTACGGATTTTTTAAGTCCAACCTTGGGAGGGGCCCAGTCTCCAAAACAAGTTCAGATAACTAAAATCTGTTCACCAAAACAAGACACACTCCCCTGATTGTATGCTATGAATTCGGTAGGGTGCAGCTGAATTAGTTTGTCTTTAAATTTAGCAGAGTAATTGAAAAAAAAATTGAAACATTACAGGATAATTAAGTGCGAATTTAATCATTTTTGTAAATCGACGATTCTGTTAATTAGCCATAGTTTCGGTGAACAGATTTTTATATTAGGTATAAACTCTGTTAGTTTTCCTCACCAATAATTGTGGCCTTTCTATTATCCAACATGCTTTTCTCCAAAATACATTCTTGAGCCTGAGCCAAGCAAACTTGCTGCATAAAATGTATCAAATCCAGAGACGACAATAGCGACGCCGTTTGGTAGTATTTTTCCTTCACAGTCTGCAAGTTTTCTTTGTAAAATCAATGCCTTAAAATACATTGATGAAACTTACTTGGAAAGCCCATGCAGCACACTGAAAATGCGTACATGCCATTTTCATCCCATCCGGTGAACTCCTAACTTCCGAATTACCTAGTTGCGAATGTAAGGCCCCAATATTGTATAAAATACACATAAGTTCAAATCGAATATCACGCACACAACAACACATGTTTGTGTGAGTGTCCTTCCTGAAATAAAATCGAGTAAGTGGTTGTTAATTCGGAAAATTACGTCGTTTACCATGAGAAGCTCACAGCTGGCGCTTGAGATTCTTCCAGGGGAAAACGCGATTTTAAAAAGTGCAATTGACAGTAATATTTCTTTAATAACTGGCAGCCGGCTACGTCCACTGTGGGGCGCACAGCTGCCTCCCGTAGCCCCTCCAAATTGTAAATTTCTGTAGTGTACGATTCGGGATCTTCATTGTAAAAATTTGCGATGTACTGGAATTACCACGATTAAACCAGTTATATTACACAATACAACGCAACTAACCTTTTTCAAATATGGACCAAACGAAACATTTTCTGTGCTGGCTTTCAAGGCGAAACATATCATAGGTAATCGTGGTGCCGCTTCCATTTTTTTTATCACCAAGCGATGTATTAATCAATAAACAATCCGAATATCCTATAATAACTACTGATAAATAGACAATTGGAAATATTTACTTACGTGTCGTATGATTTGACGTCGGAGATGAATCAATAATCCATGAAGCATAAACCTCGATGTGAACTGGCGAATTTATGATTAATTATATTGTATTTACCTTGTTGCTGTTGGAAATTATACTGGTGGGGTGGTTAGAATTGCGAACATTATACGAAAAATAATTTGGGGTGGATCAACACCGAAAGTGAGTGACAAAACTGACAGAATAACAAAACAACGATGACAGTTGGAAAATTATGGTTGGTACAACTGAACTAAATGGAAATTTGTATAATTAAATTAAAGTTTTATTACGCTTAATATTATATATTAAAAACCTGCGTGTTTAGTAATTTCATCATATTATTCAGTTTTCGTTAATTAGTAAAATGTTGTGGTGTATGTATGGTTGCCTTGATTCAGGGGTTGGGTCAGTTTAAAGTATTGTTTTAATTTAATAATCCTTATTAAAAGTTACAGAAATTACAAATAATCTACTTAAAGAAAAACAGTCGATAATAAATTAATATCTTTTGCTTTAAAAATGAAATTGCTTTGACGACGCCCACATTTAATTGTGTTGTGGTGCCCTCTGTGGGTTGTGTGCTAAAACGTAATGAAGATTTCCTTTTTGGTGTTTAGTGCATTTCACGGTTGGCATCCGTGCTAAATCGCAGAATGTGTAACATTGCGCGCACTCTTCCGCAATAAGCAAAAAACTCGCACTAAGGTAAAATTTTGACATGCGCCGCTAGGTGCAAGAAACCAAGTGCCAGTGTACAAACTACAGAACTAAAATTGATTGTTTTAACAGAGAAATGCATCTAAACACTGGCATGTTTTTTGTTCAATTAATAATTAATTAAATTACCTTAAATAAATGTTGTGATAATTGTGATATGTTAGGTTAGAATATTTTCGCGAACAATTCGCGATATTACCATTCCACTGTACCTGAATAACTGCTGTGTGTTAAAATTATATGGAGGGCTAAAAATTACAAGAAATACATTGAGTATTCTTGCGTATTATTGACAGGTGAGTGTTGCATGTGTTTTAGTTATTCGAATTGGATGTGATTTAATTCATGACACTGTCGAGCTGCTGGTTTAAAGGGACTAGAATCAGGCCAAGAGTACACAAAGATGTAGAGCAAAGTTTCACTATTATCCTGCAAGTTGCAGCTCCTGCAGTAGATTCCCTGCTAAGCTAGTTCTAAACCAGGAACAATGACATGGTGACAGTTTAAGAAAATATCGCATTTGTGGAGTTTGAATTTGGGATTTGGGGACAATGAATGCGAGTATTGATGTAGTTTGCGTATATCCAATTTAATTACTATGCATAAGGGGTTGCATATACCCACTGGATTACACACAAGCCTCTATGCGTATGTAGGATGGAAAGTGGTTTTCCTACATAGAGCCTGGCGCATATGCATGCGTACCTAACTATTGATTGACTCATTGACTGCCGTGTAATAGCGAAGAGCAAATAGCTAATCAACTAAACCTACCCCCTTTGCCTCCCCCATACACACAGGTATATGATACCTCCTCTTCCAGTGCCATCAAAAATAAATTCGATATCCACACATGCTGAGTTTTCCTGCCCAAAATTCCCCCTAGAGCCACTTGAGCTAATTTAGATTGATTTGAGTACTTCGACGTTGTTACTTATTGTATTTTAGCAAGTTTTTTGCTTTCAATTTATTCAAGTGCTCTATTTTCGTTGTGAGGCTCAATAAAGATGGATTTTCAGTTAACATATGAAGGAAAAAACGTGATTTGCCTGTGATAAAGCTTCCACAGTTTTCTTTTCGCACGTTTGAATTGTTTGTGTTGGAAAATGTTCGGGGTATGTGGTCGTGTTTACATCGCCTTCGGCGGAAAAGTTGGAAATTTTATAAGTTGGTTCAAATATGAAGTTAAATAAAAATCGGTTTGTGGCAGGTTTAAAAAACTGAATGGAAAGATGGTTTTTATTGAGTAGCGAAGATCCTCGTCAATAAACCTCACTCTGGACAGGTTTTTACTGTAATAATTGCTAATTTCGAGAAAATGTACTATTATGACCAAAATTATGTAAATTTGATGAAAACTGAACAAATAATTCACAAATTAGAAGCTTTTGAAGCTACATTTCTTGAATATTCAAGTATTATTTGAATACTTTTAAAATTTTAAGAATTATTGTCTAATAAATTATAATAATAGATAATTAACTTGTTATTATTTTTTATAAATTTAATATTTTTTTGTGGCGAGTGGTTTCCTTTTATAAGGTTTTGATAAAATATGCACTATTATTAATAATAATAAATTGTAATTATCCCATGCCCAGTTGCAAAAAGCGAGTTAAATTAACTCTGGAATAACGCAGAGTTAATCCATGAAAAAAATATTTTCAGCCATCGTTTTCATTAAGCTGACTCGCGTTTCTACAAGAGGATCCTGTATATGACGTCATGAGAACTAAAAGTCCGCCCTTTAAACATAAACCAGCAGCTTCAAGATAACTTTGGAGTAGATTACGAAAATTATTGAAGACATTGAACAAGAATGTTGTAGTCATTTTACTAGTTATTTCCGGAAGTAAGTAGACCATACAAACGTATACGCATAATGAATGAATAAGAAATCGCTTATGCGCCCAAATAATAATTTTACCGAAACCACACACACATTATACTAAAACCAAAACCAGTGCGTATCCCGTATAATTATGCAGTTATTATAAATGAATTACCAACGAAATTTAAAATGCAAATCGCACGATTAGGAATTTAGAAACTGCATTATGATAAACAGAAACTCGTTCTACAGTAGAATAATTTTTATTTAACATCATTATGTCACATGAAAAGATTCCCATCAACGGAACGGTGTTCTTGAAATGGAAATCAAGTTGAAAACTTTGTACTGATAATTTTACCTGGCGTATATGAAACGTTTCCATACTGTAAAGTAGATGTGTATAAGAGATATAATGTTTAACAACTTGATTTTCCACCCAGTGTCTTTGATTCAACTTTGATAACAAGGCACTGTAAGTTTTAATCTTGGTTTTAATTAAAGTTGCGAGAGATGTATGAGCGAGAGAAGTCGTAGTCGCTAGTCGTGTTGCTTTAGAATACTTAACGTCGATAATTTCGAGTGTTTCAATCTTAATCTCAAGTAGATACAAAGTAATATGGTCGTGAACTTTAAATGTATAGGCAAAGGTAAATAACAAGTTTTGGAAGAGTTATGTGGGAAAGTTGCGAGAGTTTTAGCAGTAGTTTTGGGTTTTTTTGCAGTAGTCTAGAGAAGATATGATACTAGCTATATTTTTTTAGATAAATAAGAAATGTCTGAGGTTTGACTCAGGAATGGGTTTCATAAAAACTGGACATTTTGAAATTATTCTATAGCCAAACTTTTCTACCCCCGATAGATAACGTTAACTTGGTTCAAAAAATGTGAATACACCAGAGTTTTAATCTCCCAATTCTAATCAGAGGCGTAACGAAGATAGGAAAAACTGTACGCCACTGATATTAATCTTTTTCTCTTCTTTGCGACATTTGCTATCGTTAATAATGAAGAAAAAAAAATGCATGTCATTTTTTGATAACATGAAAGTCTCCGAATTAAAATAATATAAAATCATTCATCCCTAACAGATCGAGTAGTTGTTAGTTAAGAATCATTTTAAAAAATACGTGGTTTTTGACAAAAGCCAATAATTAGGCATTCTACGCCTTTTATCTCAAAAAGTAAACATTTTTGGTAATTAATTTATATGACAAAATCAAATTATTATGCAGTTTTCCATTAAAATTTAATGCTAATTTACAAAGTAGTAAAATAACTATATGGTAAAAATTACTTTTTTTAAAACTATTAGTAGAAATTTTTCCTAACGAACATCAATAAAATAGTGGTCATCATCATCATCGAAAAAAGTTGTTAAGTAAATTTACTATTTTATATCAATTGATCTTATAAATAGAAATGTTTAAAGTATTCTAAATATTTATGAACGATTTGCATTATCTTTAATTTTTATTTAGATAATCAGAAGAAATAAATTGTTTTTGTTTTGGTTAACCCGTCCGATATATGCGGTGGTTTTATTTTATGTGTGAGATTTCCTGCTTTGGCATTTTAAAGTAGAGAGTGCAATGCAGTGTAACACATTGTGTTATAAATGAGTGCTATTATCGTTTTGACGTTGGTTTGAGAAGTGTAGCAATAGAATGCATACTTTCTCAGGAGCAAAAATAATGATGATTTTCACATAAAAGAAAAAGGTGTCTTGAGGCATAGTGCGCCAGTTATTTACAGTTGCAGCAAAAGAGGAGGCAGCGCGTAATGCATAATGTGACAGCAGGCCGGGGCAGAGGCAGGCGGATTTATTCATTGTAGCGTTGCGAGAAACTCGTGCAAGTCAGCAGCGAAGAAAAGCATCAACGACCAGGAGAAGGAAGTACGGTTTATTGCGTTACGCATTGTGCGTTTCTTTGTTCGTGTATAATCCGAAATCGGGTTTTTCGTATGCATAAACCGTCGCCCAGTTAGTAAAAGAGGGGGGCCAAAGAGGATCTCTGTATGCATATTTCGGCCTGATTTTCGACCGGAGCGCAAAGTCGGCAAAATGAGGCTGGGATGCGGAGGAGAATAATTGAATACGGCGAAATGAAATAGAAAGTGAAGGCTTACGCTTACAGCAATCGACCCTGAGAGTGCGGCACGCAGTGCGGCGGCGGTGGCGGCGGCGGTAGCGTTGTCAGGGACATTGGAGGTTGCGCGCGGGGGTGTGTCGAAGGAGGAGAGGCGGTGGGGGGTGTGTGTGTGTGGAGACGGGCTGCAAAGCAGAGTGCAAGGTGTCTGCGCGACGACTCGACGTCGCCGCCCGCGCCCCTGCGTCCCCGACGTCTGCCCACGCTTCCAAGGGCCAAGGCTGTTTGCGCCCGGCTGCCAGTCCCGGCGGCTGGCCCCGGTAAATGTCTCAAATTTTGTCACATGTCACCATGGCACCGTGGTACATATTTTTTGGGGGGCGGTGGATATTTTATTTAAACATATATCCGATGAGGCGGGTAGACTGCGCCGCCAAAGCCACCCTGACCCCGGACACCCCAAAAGAGCGCGCGCGACGCGCCGGGGGCGGCAATTGACTTGTTTACCAAATGCAAACTTATTTTTAGTAAGTCAGCAGGAATTAATATAAAAGAATTTTCCTGCTACCTACCCCACACAAGATATTCTATTCTACTTTCACTCAAACCACCAACATGACAACAAAGAAACTTTCTTGTTTTTTCTTTGTTCCCTCAACTTCACTAAGTATGAAGTTAGTATTGAGTTTCAAAATTATGAGAAACAATAGTCGGACTTTTTTATCTTGAAAGTGGTAGGGGCCTATATTTAAAAAAACAAAAGGGCCACAATTTTTTTTAAACCATTACTGGAATTATCCTGTCAATTCACTTTTAGACCTTTTCTATACAAAAACAAAACAGCTTTTTATATCTGGTTGGATTTATTCTAAATCTAAACCCTTTTTGTACATAATATGATTTCAAATATTTATCAAGGTATAGAATCGTTGCTTTTTATGTAGTTTTTTGTACATTTGCACAAGTTGACCAAGTCGAAAAATGAAATAAATGCATACTCTGATATGTTAAAAAAAAAACAGAAAAATTCAAATACATATAGCCCCAATATTACATATTTCAATAAATTACTGTTTTATTCTAAAAATGTAAAAAGAGCTTTATGACTAAACTTCTAAACTGATTTTAGAATCTTTCTTAAAAAATTGTCTGGCCATAAAACAACATTTTTATGCATTTCAAAATTTGTATCAAGCTCTAATTTTACCACGTCTTCAGGAAAGGATTTTTTTTTATAATGAAACCACAAAAGCCTATTAAGCTACAATATTTTCTATAAAAGAACTCCCTTTTTATAAAAACTAACTAAACTTCTAAGGACACTTTAAAATACTCTTCGAATAATTGAATACGATATTTTAATATTTTTAATATCATTATACTCCAGAATAAAAATGTTTGTGTTTTTCAGATTTTTCCCTTTTTTTTCAAATTTCCTGGAGTTGATGAAAGGCTAGCTAAACGATGGCTTTTATTTAATTTTTAACTACATATAACGACCACCTAACCAAAAATTCATAAACTTTTCTAAATTTCTAAGATGTTTTTTAATTATTTTGTCCTCAATATTTTTTGTCATTTCGATTCAACATCGTCACATTTGTACTTTCTTATACGAAATAATAAGGAAGTATAATTATCAGTTCATTCATTAAAATTAAACCAATAAAACCACAAAAAGTCCCATAGCCAATAATGTTAATTGAATGAAATATTTTTTACTTAAAACCGTTTTAAGCTAAATTTCGAATATTTCCTCGAAAACTGCCAAGCCGCTACAACATTATTTGCAAATTGACGCGTCAATTTATCGTAACATAATTAATTGCCTCTATATCTTTTAATTATCCATCAATTTGTGAACATCAATTTGCAGACTAACAAAATTAATCCTTTCATTATTAATTACGAATGTTTCCTGTGTACAAGAAATGCCTATGTTGATTATTTGTTGTTTTTTATTATGTATTTTTTATAAGGTTTATTTTGTTTTACTTAAATAATCTCAACAGTTTTGAACTTGTAATCCAATTAAATTTAAAGTGAACCATCTAGTTCAACTAATTACAGTCTAATTTATCTAGGAATTAACCGGTTTAGCTGTGTTAAGGCTGCGTGAATTCAATCTACTGTATTCTTGGAAATCAGGATGCAGTTTTTGCATTTCGTTAACTAATTTAGAAAATTGTTGTTAATAAACAACGATGGTTATAAATAAATCTTAATAACATCCTCTGGAGCTAAAAGTGTGATTATAATAAATAGCAGACTATTCAGAAAATTTAATGAAATTGATCGTTCAAGATTTTTCATATTTTGTGTGGTGCCACCTATCGAGCCCTCTTGCTTCTAATCAACCAAGTCCCAACCTTAAGTTTCCTTTACCTTAGATACAAAATCATCAATTTTATCCTCGTCGTTTTTCTTACAGCATAATTTGCTTTCGCTTTATTGTATTCCTTCAAACCCTGGCACACTTTATCTTGTCTCTTGTCGTACGATTCATATTTTATTCAAAGCATTTGATGGCACCGCCCCTGACCCACGACACCGGGAGTATACTTATTAATTTTTTACCATCGGACTGCCGAAGCTCTTTCACTTTTCTCATCCAACTTTGAAAATGTTTTATCGTGAATTTCAACCCTGCTATTAGAATGGACATAAAAAAAAGAGGCAATAAATATTGCAGGAGTATACACATCAACCCGATCGCTCCGGTCAATGCTTTTTATAGCTGTTACAATAAAATAAACGGAAAACAAACAGTGATAATGGGCCTCCATGACATAACTAGAATTTATTGGAATGGGACGAAAAGGGGGGATTTTTGAATTACCTAAAGGTTGTGATTTCTGCATTGCCTACGTGATTTTTGGTGTTTGTCTTCTTGACATCAGCGATAAAATTGTTTAATAAAGTGTTATCAAATAATGTTTGGAGATGGGCCGCGCCCTTATTGCAGTTGCTCCTGATGTGCAGTTAGTCACGTGGATCTCTTTTATGAAGAGGAGCTCTAAACAAAACTATTTTGTTTTTCAAAAAAACAACTGAAGCGATTTCAAAAATTGTACCATTTTTATCATAGTTTCAACTTCTATCTCCTAAAGTTCAGAATCTAAAGCAAGTGGAAACCGGAACTTTTATAGAGATTTAGTCGAAATATTTCTGTAATCAAAATCGAAAATTTGATGTTTCGAACTCAAAAAACAATCGAAGAGCGACAGTTTAAATAAAATTGAGGTTGTGGTATTAAATTTGTTATAGTTTTCAAGATAGTTCTAGTGGAAACTTGAAATTTTATCAAAATTACGTCCAATTATTTATCTATTCAAAATCGGCAATTTTGGCATTTGTCAAAAAACAAAAGAGGAACGACAATTTAAAATTTTCTGGATTTTCCCCCAAGTTTCAGTTTATATCTCATAGTTTTCAAACTATAACAAGTAGAAATCTGAACTTTTGCCAAGTTATAATCACCGAATAAAAAACTAGAAATTTGTCGTTAATAATAAAAAAGCCACATTAGAAAAGTTAAGGTTATGACATTCAATCTTTTATAATCTATAGTTAGTGCTAGTGGAAACCTGAAATTGAATTCAGTTGCAATAATTCACTTTGAACCTAGGATTTTTTTGCGGGACCTTGAAATACTGCGATGCTAATCCACCTGGTTGCCGCCTGCAGCTTTCATTTTAGACAAAAAACCGCATGGCTTCATTTTATCATTTTTTATTCATTAAGTGGGCATGGATGTTACAATTAGCTGCCGTGGGCTAAACGAGAAAAACCATTAAAAATGGATGGCGAAGGCGCATTCACGTACAGAAAAAAGAGCATTGAAATTCATCGATTTTCGATATTGTTGTTGTTGGATGTAATGTTGGATATATAGGCAGTTTTCCGTGATGTTTGAAAAGTTTTTTTACAGCACTGTGGACAATGATAATGCGGGGGCTGAAAGAGTTAGAAACTGTTAGGGGTAATGGAGTGATGAAGATTTGTCGGGGAGAACAGAGTAATAATTAATGGCGATTAAATTAGTTTTGGAAAAGCGGCCTTGACCTCCAGGTGTTACGATTCCTTTGCTGGTTTAATTATTTCTGATGAGCTCATGGAGGGCTGCGTTTTAGGAAAGTTCAGATTTAATATTTGCGTTTTTATATAACCAAAAGTTTGCAATTATTGTGAATAAAATCACCTCACTTTTGGGAAGAAAAATAACAGAAAGCATAATCTAGTTACAGTGGTCTAAAATTTTCTATAAAGAAAAGTAAATTTGGAACCTTTTAGCGGATTTGAAGGAAATTTGCCTTTTTATATAGTCAAGTGTTGACATTATTAAAAATATCATTAACACTATGAAAGGTAATTTAGATCATTTTTGCGTGAATGTGAAAAACTGAAACTTTTCATCCAATCATGGTCCACTTTTTAAATTCGTAGCTACACCAGATTTCCGAATTTTCAATTACAAAACAGTTTTGTCACTGTCGCTTTTATTAAGAAAAAAATCACCAACATTATGGCTGTTAGTTTAAGTAATTTTCACCTTCAGATAAGAAGTGGTACTCTGCAAGGTTCTACTTTAGGCCGTGTATCAAATTTTAAACAGATAAAGCTCATCGAGTGAGGTTTGAAATTTTAAATGAAGTATGTATCTTAAAATAGTAACATCCTAACATCCAATCAGTGGTTCTAAAGTTATAATATTTTTAAGCAAGAGTCTAAAAATTATCAAAAAGTTTTTGAGTTTTTAAATTAATCATTAACAATACAACAAAATCAGTTGAAATAAATCGTGATTAAGGTCGCCATTCCAACCCTAGCTAACAATATAAACTTCATTTCCACAACATCTGTGCGAAAAAATCGTTAAAAAACTCAAAGTTCAAGTTTGGCTTCAGCCTTGACCTTATCATCCTCCTGGAATGTCTCCTTGCACTTCAGTTCTGTGTTTTATAAATTATATCAACAATTCTTTGTTTCGTATTTTAATTAATCGACTAATCGATACAACCAACTGATTCTGAAAAAATGCAACAATAATCCGACAAACCAAACCAAATATTTTTCGGTCCATTACATATAATTTTCCTTTACCCTTGACCTTAAATAAATTTATATATTTTTTCACATCGCTTAAAACGCATATACGGAACTAAAAATAATTTAAAATTCAAATTAATTCGATAATAATATATGCGTTGTGTTTTTGCTGTAAACTTTTATTTTTAGTTTTAGTACCAATGGAAAAAAATCCTGCCGGTTAGGTTGCAGAACAACATTCTGATCATTACACGCCGAATTTGTGTTTATTCATTGCAACATGATTAAAATGGTTAGCGGCTTATCAGTAATACTGGGGTAATCTGCCAGAGTCTAAGTAAATATTTTCAATGTACGAAAAAATGTGTGACCTTCGCTTTTTTTCGACTCTCGCCCGTGCAAACACTAGAATAATTTTGTCAACGAGAATTTTTATCATTGCACGAAGTCGTTGTTGGGTCGCAGAGATAAAGTTCAAATTGAATAATGTAATATTGATGCGATAAAGAAAATATATAAAATATGAAAACGTCCCCTCCGCGTCTTGTAAAATTTGTTTGTCCGTCTCTAATATTTGCTTTAAATAAATAAATTTCGAATCAATATTCAGTGTTCGTTTTATTTAAACATATATCTATGTAGGACGGGTATTGAATTATTATGTTTGGCTTTTCTGCGTTATTATGTGTTAACTCGCAGTTTTTCTTATTGTTGCGTGCATTTTATCGGGCGGAATCATCGGGAAATTTGCCTGCTTTCCGCACCGGTTTTTTTCGACGTGAGAAGTTGCGTGGCATTTCAGGTGCAGTAAAAACGATTTTTTACCTGGTAATCGTAAAACTTATTTCGGGTTGCTATGTGCCTCAAGGGGCGATTTTGCCCCTTGGACGAATCAAATGTCAAAGTTATGTTGTGAAAAATCCTCTCACTAGCTAATTATAGTTGCATAAATAAAGAAATGCGTTTAAGTGAAAGTAACCTTAATACATTCTGGTTTTAATTGCAGGTATTCCTATCGCTTCGCATTCTGAATTATAATAAATAAATGTGATTAATAATTATTATAATTAATGATGCCTATTTTCCTGTTTAATAGTTTAATGCAGCAAAGCGCCCACATTTCTTTTTTTACATTACAGAAATAAATAAAAACGTTTTTTACAATTCACTTTACTGTGGTGTTTAATGCATAATATTTTGGCAAGAATTCAACCACAGAAGTTTTTTTTTTCTGCCAACTCGCCTCTTTTATTTTTATTTCATTACAATGATACCAGGAATAAAAAATTGGCCTTACATCAAACAGTTATTTTTAGGCAACAAAATGCATAATTTTTAAAAGTTGTGCGGAAATAATCTTGTCGGAGTTTTGCGACGTTTTGTGGGTTATTTTTGTGATGTGTTCATTTTAGAGGTTAATTAGAGTCATAAATAAAAGGAGAGTTTATGACTTGTAAATTTTGAGAAGTAGTAGATTTTTTGCAATAATTTTATTTGTCAGATAAATTTGTTGATATTAATTGTTCTATCAATTGCAATTTACACACTGCCAAATAAAATTAACAAGAAGTAAAAGGTCCCGGTCTTAATATAGCAAGAAACATTTTTTTTTGGTAATGTGTCTTTGTTTGGTAACTTGAAGGTATACATACTTACAAAAAATGTTGAAATCCTAGAATCTAGTTTTATAAACATATTTTTGAAAATACTATAGCAGGTATTGTGCTATAAATTTCAGACACTCTGAATTGGGACACACTGTATACTATTTTAGGTTTTTGCTGTTTAAGTTTAAATACTTTTATGATATCAACTTTGATTAATTTCAGGAGGATACGAATACCAATCAACAGTGCGAATTGCCCTTTCATTTGAGTTATTACATGTTGATTTTCTACTTGAATAATAAAATTTATCAATTTTGACCCACTGATCTTTGCTAAACTGTTTATATAAATTGCCCAAAATTCCATGATCTGTAATAAAATAAATCAAGGAAAACTTATAAACTAATTATAAGCAAAAGGGTACCCCTTCTCTCTTTCATTGAATTATGAGACACCCTGTATAATATTTTGTAATAGCTGGTAACGAATAAAATATGAAAATTTGTGAATAAAATTCACGTTCTACAAATTTTCGTCAATGTAAAAAAAGTTCGCCACTTTACTAGTTTCGATGGGAAATTTAAATTAACCAAACATCCGTGCAGTTTACGTTATTTTCACAATATTTTTCTCATATTGAGTGCTTTTCTTGTATTATTTTAACAATTGAGAAAAAAAACCACCTACATATTTAAAATTGTTGAATTTATTTTAAAGATATTCACAATATATTTCGAAATAAATGTAGCTACCTAGTACGATAAAAAATATCGTATAAGTACATTTTCTGATTTCCAGGTGTTTACACAGCAGAAAAATTACACGAATGTGTATCACTTTGTATTTAATTTTTGATGTTTTTAACACTGAATGATAATATTTAATTTGTTTTTGCTTAGTTCTAATCGATAATATTTTGCTTTGATTAAAATGTTTAAATTTCATTAATGAATAAATTGAGAATGATACTGTGTAATGTTTATGAATTGGCATTTCAAACATGGATTAAGTGGCAGTTAAAACCGTATTTATAATTGTATGTTTATCCATTAATTATGTAACATGCGAGAGTTGTATAATGCAAAACACCATAAACGTCCCTGTAATATTTATTTATCGCGATCCTTCACATTGGCAGTGGAACAACAAGGAGTCAACCAGGCTGGCAGGCCGAGTGGTAATTATGCAACGAAGCCAGCAACCAGCAGGCAGCAGGATTGGCATGGAGGCGCTAGGTGGATATTGTTCCTGCAGCGCAGCCACCGCCAAATTATTAGCAACGAACGGAGCTCATAGAGGGAGCTTATGAGCCTGGGGGGGCCATCGGCGCAAAACACCCCGCCTGTTGACCTTGGCCACATCGGCCTCCCCGATAACGTGGTGTGGCAGCGAGTGGGGTCGCAACTCACGCACATATCAGCGCCGTGGCTGTGCACATGCCGCTCGCAGGCGTCCTTAGCAGCGGCTAATGCTCCCGCGCCCCCGCTCACTCCTCCTGACCCCTCGTATGCCCATTCTCAGGGCCACAGCACCACATTTGCAAACCTGCAGTATACCAAGCGAATTTACGCCTGACGCACATTACATATGTGTGAGTGTGTGAGTGCCCCTCGAGCTCCAAAATGACTTCCACATCTTCCAAGATGGGAATGAAGGAGGTGGAGGAGGAGCATGGGTTATAATGGCTTGCAAATTATGACGTAATCGGATAAATTCAAACAAATTAGATACGCTCCGGTGTTTTTCAACGTTAGGTTAGATACACATCAGGTTTTTTTTTTGGTGGGTTTGTTCCGGAAACTGCTGCAATTTTGATGGAATAAATTGGGGGACAAAACATGGAAAGTGTTTTGAGGCGATTTATTTGCATAGCGTTTTAACCTTGACATTAAGTTTTTGCAAGCAAGAATATGGAGAAAATTTACTTATTTCTAAGAATTTCGCCTTAATAATGGAACATTGATGATAATCATTCATGATCTACATCACTTTCCAAAAAACCCATGAAAATTAAATAAATTACTCCAAATATTCCTAGAAGAGCTGATTAATTTTAGACGAATTTTATTCACTAGGTTTTATTATACAAAAAACAAAGACACTTTTTGTCTAATCTCAAAAAACTTGAAAAAGTTTACTCTTTAGTGGAAAAATTTGACCTCAAAATAGAATATTCAGTAGAAATAATAATCAATATCTGAAGAATTTCCCAAAAATATTTCTCCAGATATTCACATGATTTTATTACACAAAGAAAATTAAAAACCTGAAAGCGTACTGAATAAAAAACACTTTTTGTTTGAACTCAAAAAAAACCTGCCATAAAAATTACAGATTATCTTAACCGCAAACAGTTTTCCCATCTAATAGTTTGATTTGCCGCAATAAACCAATTTACAAGTGTTTTTGTCCAAAACTACACGCAAATATCCACCAAAAGAAAAGTAAACTTAGTCCCTTCAACTTTATTGCAGTAATTTCGCTACAATGACAAAATTATTGATACCATAACTCTTTATCCCCCCTAAACTTTCTTTATGCACGCGAAATTCTCCTTTCTTATTTCCTAAAATGCCGGCAATTTTTTTAAAGGGGAATGAATGAGAGCGAACTGTAATATAAAGTGGGCGAATTAAGTTATGTAATTTTCTTGTCCTTGGGATAAGAGAGAGCGAAATTTCAGGATGACAGCAGCAACTGACTATTGATTGCTTTATATAACCTACCCTAAAAAGCAACTGCAATTTTGGGTTAGGAGAGAATATTATTCCAGTAAATTTGCAGGACTTTTTTACTTATTGTTAGTAAATGTTCATTTTATCATAGATTTTCTTCGGTTTTATGAAACTATCTAACACAGAGGAGGATTTCCCGAGAATTAAAATATACGTGGCACAATCCATGTTTCGTTCTCCAATCATCATTGTACGTAGCCTCCCAATAAACTTGATTACTATTAATTTGGCTTCGATTAAATAAATACATGCCTTAGTAGTCCTATTGATTTGAATTGAGAATGGTCCTGAAACATTAATCAGTTTGTTTATTATCAATATACCTACAGTTCAGTTTCCTTCCGTTTAAACGCTTGACCGTAAAGCTTCCTGTTGTGTGAAATTCAAACAATTTACAACCAAAAACGATGGTTTAGGTGAGTTTCTTCAGAAAAATTTTAAAGCAGTTGCAATTTTTGTGATAGTTAAACGAATTGTTCCACCAGCTGTACGGGTGTAGTTATTATACCGCATTGCATGAGTACAGTTGGCCGACATTTTCGTGCGGCAACAGCTGAAAACCTGCTGAAGTTTTAAAAAACCAGTTTAGCAGGATTTAAAAAAAATTCGCAGTTCACATCTAGAATTTGTTTCATTATAATTAATGGCTAGATGACTGTACATACACGTGGAGTTTTTTATATATGGGGTTTGGTAGTGTGCTCATCTCCCAATAGCCAAACTGCAAAGAAAAATCGTGCGAGTGGGAGCGAGACAGCGCGAGGAAAATTGGGTACTGAAATCGTTTGCGCCAATTGGGTCAACGCCCAGCACACCATCGCCATAATTTTTGCATTTTTAGTTTGGTTTCCGAAATTTTCTTTTTAAACATGAGCTGAGATCATGACGATAATAAATCATATTATAACATTGGTTGTTGACCCCGTTTTATTATAATATACGAAAAGAAATTTGCAAATATGTTATTGCGGATTTAGATAACTTTTTATGCACATAATTACGTTGTAAATTTAAAATTCACTCTTAATTATTTGAAAATATTTACCAGTAAATCACACAGTTGTGTTATCAGAAAAAATAAAATGTCATGTATGTGGTATAAGGTCAAATTTTGGAAGAGAAAAATGGTAAACACATGCATAAAATAGCACACAAAAATGTCATAACGTATTTCATAACAGCTCTAATTTACTAATGAATGATATTGTGCGTGTATTCAACAAACTGCCACATATTTTGGTTTCATAGACACCGAATTTACATATTAAAAAGGTGGAGTCAAACGCCATAAAATTATGATTATATTCAAATCTAAAAACATAATTTCAACAATATATTTTAAACACTTTTTTCTGAATAATTTCGATAAAATCTAGACTGCGTAGGCAAAACTTCCATACCAGGAAACAGGAATATGTAGTAAAAAGGCCATTTTTCCTATAACCAACTAAATTAATAGGGATTATTATTAAATTAAACTAAAGTTTTCCTTTAGATTTAGAAAATCTAGGATGTATCGGTGGGGATTGATTTCAACTGTATAGTTGCTATGGCAACGGACCCCGTAAACCAATTGAACGCTGCATTCAGTATACGTAGTTACCATGACAATTACTGTTTAGCTGAATTCAAAGTTTTGTTTTGGGAAATATGGGCGAATGGTGTAAAATAATGAAGTGATTATGGGAAATTTGTTCCAGTTTCTGCAGGAGAAAACTTAATGGATTATTTCCTATAAAGGACAGGGCCGTAGTCCAGGGGGTATAAGGGGGCATTAGCACTATAATTTGCCCCCCAAAAGCTGCTCTAAAAACACTACAATTTTCCAAAATTCTCCACGAGTCCTTAATGTAGAACCTTGAGGTGTGCACTTATAAAACATTTACTCATAGATGTAAAACATTAAATTTGAGAATGTATTCTTTCAGTTCAGGTTTTTTAGTTTTCAGCACAGATTTTACAAAAACCGCTCTATTTACTAGTTATTTGTATATTTGTAGCAAAACTTGTAATGTTTGTTTTATAAAGCTAATAATAAATAGCTTGAACTTGAGATAAAATGAAAGTAAAAGCATTATTTTGGTTTATAGATAAAATTAAAGTTTTAGCAAATATCATAAATAATATAGAAAATTTCTACCATCTTCTACCAGAGGAAGCGAGATAGTTCAAAGTTCACATAGAAAAAATGTTCTAAAATCTTGAAAATTTAGGTTAGGGTTAGTTTTGAAACCAGTATATAAAGGTGCTAAAATTTAGAACAAAAATTATCCTTTAAAAAAGTCCATTAAAATACGTATATTAGATTTTATTGCAGTTGGACTTGATTTTCTTCGTACAGAAAAAATTCTTGTACTCTAATGACGATTTTTTTATGTTCTGAAGATGCCGTAAGGCGAAATCGCTCAACAATTTAAATTAAAATTATAAATACATGAGCAAGTACTCCCTCGTGTTTTATTTTCTTAAAAGTCTTAAGATAGCTTAAAGTGGATCCTTGTGGTGTTCCATTTGCATATAATGTCCTAGACGAAACATATTTGTTCATAGATGGAAACGTGAGAGCTAAAGATGTACCGATCCTTGAGGAATACCTAATCTAGAGTTCATAATTTACAAACAGCGTTCTATTTACAATTTATTTGCTGAGAAACTTGAAATGTTTGTTTATAAAGCTAATAAATATCTTGAACTTGTAACTTGAAATAAATATGAAAATAGAAGCATTCTTTTTGTTTGTCAAACAGAAGTAAATAAGCGAAATTTACTGTGCGTCGTAAGAAGCAGAAATCACAGTTTTTATTCTGGTGGTTTTAAGGGCCAATAATATAGAAAAACGAACTGGGTTACGTCTGCTTGTCTTTATTAGCTCCTTTGGCAAACATTTTCCAATTCGCTTTCACTATGAGTTCTCATCTAACAAATTCCTGCCATCTTTTTTATTACCCACGACTTACCACTACCACCACCACACAACCGCCTCCAAGCTCCAAGTCATTTTGTCCTTGCCCTTGACCCTAACTCGCCAATTTGCCATCAACCAAAAACTGCAATCCATTTAGCGAAATTTGAACAAGTTAGAAAAAATGTTGTTACGTTTCTATGGTTCCATCTCGCTTCCATCGGTTCCATTTCCTATATACCCAAAGCCGCAGTGGAGCGTGTATACAAACCAAATAGGACCCACAAAATTTGTAATAGTGCGCGCGATGGTAACCTTGGTTAGAGTTGATATGCGGCCCGCGGACGTGCACCACGAGCTTACGTAATAATCCTATGCGAATGTGGCCCCTCTTGGCCCCCTCCAATTTGGCAACTAGCAAGTTCAGCAAACACATTTTTTCCTGGTTGCCAGAAATAGTGGCTGCAAAAATCTTTTATTGCAGTTGATTGGCTTCGTGGTGCGTGTTGTGGCGTAACTTTCGATTTCTGATTGTATTTTTGAATTTATTTTTATGGTGGACTAAGCGAAGAGTGCTAAGGATTTTTTTTGCCGCACAAAAACTGTTTGCGATGCATCGGGGGGTGTTTGTGTGACAACCCGGTATATAGATAGATGACATTGCGTGTTTATTATTGTTTGTCTTAATTATGGAAATGAGAGGTAGGTGTTTTATTTTAGTTTTTCCGGTTGGAAAGCGAGGGAAAAACGATCATTTGATTTTTGTTTGGAAAAAAAACAATTATATTCTATAATCTGTGTTTAACATTTCAGAAAATAACAAATAAAAAGATTAAGAAATATTATGTATTTTTATCGGTGATGTATTTGCAAAAAAAAATAAAAATGATAACAACCTCCTATGTCGAGTCGGTTATATTTTTTATCACATAATTAATAAATAATTTTCTAATTATACAAAATATAAAGGCATTGACACCGTTTTAAGATAAATGATACATAAAGCGCAGTAAATGATACATCATAACAAAACCAAAACAATAATAATTTTTCGGAAAAAGTCCATATTTTTCTTTTCCTGAAATCATGGTGATTTATCATGCAATCCAATATTTATCATGTTCAACGAACCGATGAGATTTGTAAGTTAATTTTGCAAGTTGCAAACTTGGAGGAGTAGATGGCATTGAAAGTAACATTAACCTCTGGGTGATTGCATAATATTTGTTGCGTTCCTGAATTCAAACGACTGCTAGATATTTCCTGGTCGCGCGGCTCTGTTGTTTTGTACAAAACGCCAACTATGTATTATAAGAACAAAAAAAAAACAAAACGTATCTTTGAATCTTTAATCAAAAAATTATAAATTACATAGGTACCTCGATATATGTTTACCAAACAGTTTAATTACTTGTTTATTTTATTTTTCTCTGTGTTTTTTTTAATTGTCCGTAGGCAGCTGATGTTGCATTTATTTTTATTATACAAAGTATACGGGTCCGTATTAATTATAAATAATAACACAATAACAAACCGAACAGCGCGCAAGCCAAAAAAAAAGTGGCAACCGATCCTAGAAAAGCTAGTTTATTAAGTTGCAGTTTTTTTTGTTATAACCTTGAGCAATGTTGTAGTGCATTGTCCTGCATTAACATTAAACTAAATGAATTTTTTCACGGACGCGATGTTTTATTTTAACTACAAGTTTAACAACCAGTATATAATATGGCAGGAAAATCACTAGCGAATTTTTGGCATGGGGGGGCGAGAGGGAACTATTGGTTACGTCATGCTAGAACACTGCATATTAGGGTTTAGTGCAACGTTTCGAATATCTTCAGATCACCAAGTTGCAATAACTATATTTTAAAAATATTTACAAAGTAAACAACAATTAAAAATGTTTCTGGCACTTGATGTCTCGTTATCACTAGATTGTATGATTGCATTTGTTGATATTGTTTCTATTTTAGGTATTTGCAGATATTAAGTGATGATAGAGCAGAGTGAGTTGTTTGTTACATGAAAAATCATGAGAAAATTGCATTATATGATACGTTCTAAAAAATACCAGCTATTCTGATAAAGCAACTTAAAATGTAATACTTTGTAGAATTAAACTAATATGACTTTACTGGAATACTTTAATTTAAATCCAGGAAACGACTGTTGATTTTTCTTATCTAAATTCAAGGGTGCAAGGTTGGAATTTGTGGAGTGCCTCATGGACTGCACTTTAGTCGTTCGTTCTAAAGGAAATCGTTGAAATTGTTTTGAATTAAGATGAATTTATGGGGAAGTTTTGAGGTATTTTTTGAGCATTTTGAGAACATTTGTTTTGAAATTTGCCGAATCTAAGGGCATTTTCTACAAATTTATGGAGAATTTAACTGTTATTTTAAAGGAATTTAATGGGGAAATGGTGTCGTATAAGTTCGTTGATTAAAATTGTGGAATTTATGGGGAAAGTAGAGGAATTTAGCGACATTTTTGGATTTTGAGAAATTATGTGCAGTTTTTTGGAAATTGACGAATTTTGTGGTATGTATTTGAGTTTAAAGACATTTTGGAAATGTATCTATGTGGCATTTTTATGAAAAAAGGAATTTTTTGCCCTCCAAATTTGATCGTTGCTAACTCTTTTAAATTTACATATTTAGAATGGAGTTTTCGAGATCTTATATACGGGGGCCTTTCCTAATATTGTTGAATTAAAAATATACTGAAAATTTTAAATAAGTGACTCTGTATCAAAAGATTTGGTTCCATCTGGATTTCAGATATAAAATGTTTGTTTTTTCCGCAAATTATTATGATGCAATTGTGTAGATTATGAAATAATACGTTTTTGTGTATTGACAATATGATAAAAAAAGTGTATTTTTAATAATATTATTTAGTTACGTCTGGTTTTTTTTTAAATAATATTTTGACAACACGCGTAACGGTATGCGAAATATCTCGCTTATCGACTGGGTTTTTCACCTATATGTAATTACGATACAAAACAAATTGGGCGAATTACCAAGATCTGATTTATGTTCCAACTTTACACATCATATAATGCACCCTTCCCTCCCATCGAATGTTTTATCTTAAAACCGCAACAACTCCAACCACCAAACCCAAAAATATCCACTTTATCTATCACATTATGCAAACAGACAATTTTTCCTCCCATCAACACACATTTTTTGGGTTATCTCAAATTCAAAGCACTCCACCACTATTTAAACAGAGTTGTATTGCATTACGTTTTATTTACATGTGCAACATATTATGAAAGTTTACATTTCTTTTTAACACACACATTATCGTCGAGTTGGCAAAAATGTTTGGATGAAAAAGTGCGCTTCGATTAAAAATAGCTGCAGATAGTGTTTGTTATGTTATGTAGGATGTTGGCAACTAGAAGGGCAGGCAAATACAGAATATTTACAAATACCTAGATAAGTACTTTCGTTTTTATACTGCAACTGAATACAGCTTTGTATGCAATAGGAAATTGTTGCGGTTTGTGTTACAATCAATTTACAACTGGTTTATTTATTTTGGATCTTATCTGGTGTAAACAAGGTTATATACGGGGGCAAGTAGAAATTAACTCGTATTCAAAATTATTTTAGCTTGAAAATTCGGTTTAATTAAATCATAAACATAAAGGCTGGTGGATACTATTACGTTGTAGCTGGTATTACGAAATTACATCATAGCGCGGGGAGTTTAAATCTAAACAAATAAATTACAAAAAACAGTTATGCATAATATCTTTCGTAACATTTTTTTAATTGCAAGTAAACTGCATTTAACTGCAGCAACAAATCTCCTTAATTTTTCCTTGTAATTGTTTATGAAACACACTCACACACACTCATATGGAAGAAATACGAATAATATAAACATTTCGAAACTGTTAAAGGCTGTGACCTCAACCTTTCTGTTACACTGTAATAATTGAGCAGGTTTTCTTTCATTAAGTATAACCTTTAATATTATAAAATACAGCAATTGTGTTGGATTATGACAATTTTTTTTGTGCATGCTGGCCAATAAAATAACTTTTGCAGGTAGATTTTTGTTCTATTTTTAACTATCACAGCAGCTATTCTTGGAAATGTTGATGGGTCAGGTATGGGTAAACAAATTTTTTGCTATAGGAAGTTTCAGAAACCGTGTTATTAGAGAAAAATTGGATATTATGAGTGGATGATAAAAAATTTAAACTATAAGGTGGGTTTTGGTTTAATTCACGAAAAAATTATGCTATTATATTCTGATGATGTAGTTGCATAATGTATAACCTCCGTTATGACGACTGTAATATCATATAAACAAAATTAAAAGTGTTAAATCTGTCTGTAGTTGAATGTCAGGTAAATTAAACAGTTTTAAACAAAAACTATTCTAGTGTTTCTTATCCTTCTACTTGAGTTGTTTTCTCAAGGTCTTCCCAAATGCAAACCATGCGATTACTGTATAAATTAAAATATTGTACGCACCATGTCCATGAGGAAGTACGACGATTAAGAAGCCACGAAAGCAACATTCAACATTTAGAAATGTGTGTCAAAGTATTGTTGCAATACGCTTTCTTTCTTCTAATGCTTGTGCGTCCGTATTTGATAAAATAGTGAAACTCGTGAAATGCGTTTTAGAGATTCTGATATGTACCTAGTACCTATTGATTTTTTGGAATGGGAAAAGCGGGCAGGGCAAGAGGATCTTTATTTTGAATGAAAATCATGGTAAAGTTTCAAAATTGGGTAATAGAAAAGTGCGCGGAAAAAAGTTGGTGGGTTTTCAGCACATAGATATCATATTTTCTAAGAACCAAAGGCTTAAAATAAAATCTTTAGGTATGCTCTAGGCATACAGAATTTGAACAACTATGAATTTAAGTAAAAGCTTAAAAAAATTTTACAAAATTTCGTTTCCAGACGATTTAAAATTATTCTTTTTTATGATTTTATTAGGGTTATTTAAAATTTGAGTATGAAAATGTACCTACAAAGTTTGGTATGTCTAAAATTATTACTTTTGAATTTTCACCCTTTTTTCAAAATTTGGACAGCCAGTCGATTCGAAAGAAAGTGTATCGGATAGGCTAGAAAAAATAGGTGCTGCAGCTTAAAAAGAAAGAGGAAATGATGTTTTTTACATTTTTTAATTTTGAGAGTAGATAATTAAACCCCCTGTATAACACTCCTAAACTTTTTATAACTAAAACTAATGAATAAAATAATGATTTACTAGACTGTATGCAAAATTTCAAATGAAAAATTTTATTCCATATTTTTTATCCGAGCTACTAAAACTCAAAATTTTGAAAAAGCGTGCAAAATTCAGTTGTCAGTAGTTTATATTTTGTATTGTATGATGTATAACGTAACTGAAAACAAAAGACCCCGCAGTTTTTAAAGGGGAATTGGGTTTCACTCAATCTCGCGCAAACCGCAAAAAAAAATAATGAAAGGATTTCGAGATATCGGCCGCCGAAGGAGGAGATTTTTTAAACGGCGAAAACCTGATCTGGCATTATAAACTTCTTTATTATTGGAACTACAAAGTTAAATTACCAAATTATTAGCATTTTGTGTCCGCTGATAACAGTGGTGAAAACAGAAAAACAATTGACCATCTGGTTTTCGAGATATTCACAAAAATAACATTTTTTTAAACAACCTGTATATTTTTGCAAAAATCGATGACAAATTAAATTCTGTACAAAAAATGTTCTTATCATTTTTTGATAATTATTTAAAATACGCGAGTTATTTTGAAAGTTTCCAAAGTTTTGATAATCAAGTAGCCATGAAAAATATAATTTGCTTTTTCAATATTTCCGTAATTCTTTCAAGTTTTTTTCAACTTGCTTAAATTGAAAATTATGAATGTTAGGTTTTAATAAATTACTATTCCGTTTCATGGCTACTTAATTTTAAAGAATTGCAAACTTTTTTTCAAAATTATTCGCTAATTTTAAAATATTATAAAAAAAAATTAAGGACATTTTTTGTACAGAATTTAATTTATCATCATCGATTTTTGCAAAAATATTCAGAATATTCCATTTAAAATTTTATTATTTTTGTACCTAAATATCTCGAAAACCAGATGGTCAATTGTTTTTCTGTTTTCATCATTGTCAGCGGAAAAAATGCTACTATTTAGTTTGGTAATTTAACCGACTTTGTAGCTCCAATAATAATGAAGATATGTCAGATTAGGTTTTCGCCGTGTAAAAAATCTCCACCTTCGACAGCCGATATTTTGAAATCCTTTCATTATTTTTTTGCGCCCATGGAGACATTTGATAAGAACGATTTGATTGACATTTTTCTCTAGGTTTGAGCGAGATTGAGTGAAACCCAATTCCCCTTTAAAAACTGCGGGGTCCTTTAGCTCCTTATCTATTATAGTTAAAGATATATCGAGCAAATTCGTCCACTCTTTATAAATAAAAATAGTTCGGTTTTTCAAAAACATAATTTATTTTGGGATTTTAAAGCCTCAGTCGCATTAATTAAAACAAACGCTCTGGATAATTTTCCGGAAACTCTCCCCATTTCATTTTCACAAACTAATTTTGTTTTAGCCGAACTGCCATAAAGTTATTAGAGCCTTCAAATTGATATATTTATGAATTTCGTAGGTCCATAATTTTTGTGCATAAACAAAGTTGAAACATGTGTCGGCGAACATTCTAAACGTCACTCCATAAATATTGAACATGTTGGCGTATAAAATAATAAAATAGTATAGTGAATCCTTCGATTTTTGAAATTATAATCATCACCTTAGAAATTCCAATTCAATTTATTTTGCATCTTCAGATGTCTGCTGCGAAATATACAGTAATTTGCTGTTTTAGATTTTAGATTATGGGTGAATTATAAAATCACGGTTTTTTTTGTTCGTCTAGGCATTGCCCCCTTGAGTCATAGACACGTGTGGTGGTCTAGATGCCAAAAAAAATCGTTTTTTTTTTCAAGAATAGAATATGCAGAGGTAAAGACGTTCATTACTCCCGTTTCGTTTTCATTGCCAAACGCATAACGTGTTTTAATACAAACAAACAAAAATACCTTCGCCAATGTAATAAAAAAAATTATATATAAAATTAAGTGATTTGTTGTGATGTAATGCATCAATTTCAATAGTGTTGGAAATGGACCAAAATTAGGCAATTTTTCATTGGGTTATTAACGAGGTTCTAGAAGTTTACGTTAATCGATTTTTTCTCAAACGGGTTTTCAAGCTAAAAATTTTTCCTTCCACGTTTGCAAATCATCATATTTATGCTGTAAACAAATTCAATTTATTTATGTATGCATTTGGTGCCTACCTAAATAGTAATAGTATGTTGTAATGGTAACACTTTAAAACAAAATTTAATCAATGCAACTAGAATATTTTAAGTTATTATTTTAGCCTTGAACCCGATGGCGCAAAACTTACACACCATAAAGATTGATATAGACACATAACAAGTTTTATTTTAACATTTTCGTTTGATGTATGAGATATATCATGGGATATACATATTGCCATTGTTTTATTTTTTTCCTAATTGTTGTTTGGTATTTAGTTTGTTTCACCGCTTCGAAGGCGTTGAAGAGTTTTGTTAAGTTTGTGGGTGGAGGAGCATTTTTGTCCCAAGTATTTTTGGCCCATTCGCAGACAATTTTTTTTAGCAAATATATAAATCAAATATCTAATTTATGTAAATATGTACACAAGTAAATAAAATGTCCACACCTACAAGTTCCTTATATTGGCTTAGATAATTATTTCATTACGGTCCTGTTGATTTACTGCACATCATATGCAATCTACATCATCACGATGGTGAAAAATGGCTTGACATCTTAGACCAAATCGTATTACGTTTTATTTGTCTGTATACTATTTGATTTAAAATTCAAATGAACGGTTTACTTAAATCAGGTGAAAAAAACAATATTTTCAAGGTGCCCTACGGAAGTGAACATCTGGACATGCGAGAAATGCGCTTGAACAAAATTTTTTCAACTAGTTTTTTTGGAGGTGGTTGGAAAATTGTTTCTGGTATTGTAGCTCTGCATGTGAATAATTTTTGTAGAACAGACTGGTGAGTTTTATCATTTATTTTAGTGAAATTTGTTAAAATTAGTTTTTGACTGGGATACTTACAGGAAATATTGTTGGATGTTTAATATTTGTTCTTTCAATTAATACCTATGGGCATAGCTGCAAAAATTTAGCGTTGCACGTGCCGTGAATTATCGTTTGGTATTTTATTTTATTTTTGTGTAATTTTTTAGTCATCGACGATATTTATTGGCTTAATAACGAAGCAAAAAATACATAAATATTATTAACTTCAATTCTGTACATTGATCCTTTTTATTTTCATCATGTACGAAATTTGGACGTGAACTCTTCTGAATGACCTTTAAGTAACTAATGTCATACTAGTTCATTTGTTTTTCCGTCTTAAGTTAGAAAGTGACATTTTTACACTCTAATGAGTAATATACTTAATGTAAATGCATTCGTAATAAAATTTTAGAAATTGCATGCAATATTCTAATAATTTTAATTTGATTTTAATTAGTGAATGAAATTTTTACATATTGTCCATTATTCAGTAAGTTCGCATAACTTAAAATTTTTGTTAGTTTTAGCAATAAATTATGATCACCCTGTAAAGATAATTTTTCATCTAAAAGCGCCTCAAAATGTTTTCTACACGTTCCTTTTTATAATTCTTATTTTTCTTCAAACAGTGTTTTTCTCTTAACATATTAATATTTTTGCATAACTCGACATCTGAAATTTTTTGAAAAACTTGAAATACTTAATTCAATAATTTTATTTTAAATGCATACAACAAAAATTTTAAAATATACATAGTGTTCCATTTAAAATAAAGTTGGTGTGGGCCTAGCGAAAACTAAAAATTATATAATTGAAATTTTTTCAAAAGTTGTACATATTTTATAATTTAGCGTAATTTGACTTGAAAATTCGCTAGGAGTAAATAGTCAAAAAAATATGGAAGACTCATAGACTTAGTTGGACACCCTGTATAATTTAGATGAATTAAATGTTTCATTGTTTAAATACTAAATACCTACGTAAAGTTTCTATTTTGAGTTTTGGTTCTTCAGAAAATATTTTATGTAGATTTAGGTGCTGGAAACCCAATTTTTTCGATTTTTTCGGTATTTTCCAAGATGAAATCAGCACTTTTCTATTACCAAATCCATCAATTTTTATAATCTCTCAAATTTTCAGAAAAATCTATAATCAAACTTCACCTCGTATTTATCTGGGCCAAGAGTGTATTTTAGTTTAAAAGAACATTTCGTAGATGTATTGAAATAACTGAGGATATTTTTCGAAAGATTTTAAAAATATTTTATTATTATTAATTATTATTAGCGTTAAAATAATGAAAGTTGGGTTTGATAAAAATACTTATTCTGCAACAGTATGATCCTTGTAAAAATGGATGTTGTTATAAATTTATATTTTACCTAGAGTCGTCTTTTCCACTAGAAATGCATCGGAAACAAAGAATAAAATTATTGTGTTTATTTCGAATTGCGTGCGAACTGCTCAACCATATGCTCGAACAAACCGCTGCAGGAGTTTATTAAAAATGCGTTTGTTCTGCATTGGCCTGAAAGGAAAGCAGCAAGCAGTAACCAGGCAGCAGCATTGACAATGCCGAACAAAAACCCGACCGCAGCACCAAATATTCATTCCATACCCAAATAAATGCGTTTTTTATTTGACTGCGTTCGCATTCACCTATCGCCGTTTCTTCGCCACGCGTTCTTATGTACATTGCAAGTGGTCGCGCCGCATTTTTTGGTGGGGTTGCGTATTTGGGTTAACTTTTGCATTCGTTACGTATGACCTATTTACAAAACCGTTGTTGCGACACCGCATCTGCTACTCATAGATTACTAGCTGGCCTTCTTAATGATTTCAACTGAAAAAAATTGGTAATTGACGCATTTGGATGCATAGTGAATTTTTGGGGAAATATCGCTGCGCGATATGATGATAACAAGAAGACAAAGCGCGAAATTCAGCGTTTAGATGCGTGCCAACAGGGGGAATAGTGCGTGTGTGTGCGTATCTCCTCGCCGAATATTGCATTGCCATTGGATTTTCGATAGGAGTATAGATAGTGTGGACGAACGTGTTGAAATCTGGTGAAGTGTGTGGCTGCAGTCTCGCTCAATTCGTTCGCAAAGTGCGTGTGTGTGTGCCAATCAAAATTATGCCTAGTTTCTAGTCGTTACATTCGCTTGTTAAGGATATTCCAGCTTAGTGCCCGATGTAAGTCACTCACTCCCCCCATTATCCCTATAACTCTCTAACCTAAGGAGGGTTTTCGCCTTTAATTAATTATTTCAAATGAATACTCCTGCTAGCTACATAGTTCCGCACGCAACTTTCTGCGAGGCAAGGTTATGCTATATATTTTAGACGGCCACGCTGTGGTGAGGCTTTTCAGTTATCTAGCCCATGCGCATGGCCTTGCTTTTAAGGCCACTTCAAGTGCGTATAGCAAACTGACACGAGTTGAGTCAGGACCGGACCGCGATTCGGAGCTCTAGGCGCTGCAGGAATGGAGAAAAACTATTGTAAACAATTTAGACGGCGCATTTCATGCAATTGGCGCTTTGGCATTGGACTTGTGTACAGTCGAGTGTCATAAACACTTGTGATAATGCGACTGGGTGATGGGTTTGATGCGTTGCAGGAAATTTTTAGAGCGACAAATTTTCATTAAACTGCATTGAATATATCGGTATTTTAAATCAATAAATACCTCTGCAGATAATCTATAGAAAGCACTTGTATCTTGTAAACAGTTTTACTTAGGTACCAGAAGCAGAAAATTTTTAAAGTGCCTTTAATAAAAATACGTAAAAACGTGCTATATAATCTCGTCAAATATTAAATTGGAAATTACATCAATTGTTCATTAAAACATATATTTTTAGTGTTTTTTCCGCTTAATGTTAACTTATAATCAGATTCAGTTTGCTTTCCAATAGGACATTTTTATACTGTTTCTGTATAATTTCGACTTATTAAATACTGGCCGGTTCCACAAATGTGTTAAACTCATAATTAGTTAATTATACGTTTAACGGACTAATTTTAATTTTACGGACTCCTATTGGCCAATCTCTAATCTGTATTAAATTTCAGCCAATCAGAACGACAGTTAGTGCTATTCTCTGATTAAATATTTATTGACGTTTGTGGAATTGGGCTTAAGGTTAGGATATTTAAACTTGGAGTTTTGGGGTGGGCCCTGAAATTTCTTAATCAATTTTTCATAAAATGTGGTTTTTCTAATTTAATTTTGGATCATAGGTGTCTTTGCCTTTGAAGACGGTACATGATTTTTGTTAATAAATAAATCTTAAAGCAGTGCCTAATTTATTAAGGGTTTTTGGACCTGCAAAGTTATTCTTTTAGAGAAATCCTAACTTATCCAATTTGACAGTAAATTTTTGAAAATGTGCATATTATGCTAGGTCTAAAACTTCAGGTTGTACCGGAAATGGATATTAACTTCGTAAGGATTATTTCTAGGGTTGCTAAGTGGCCGATTTTTGGCCGGTACGCCCAGTTTTTCAGTCGCAAGGCCGGAGGCCGGTCAATTTGCAGAAAATGAGGCGAAAAGCCTGTTTTCTGGTGTTGGGCGCCAGTATTAATAAAATATCTCGTTTTTTTTTTATAAAATCCATATCCATGAACAGGTTTACCAACAATTCCTAATATAAAATTACGTTCGAGGATTCTAAAACGGCGAATAACGAAAGTTCGGATTCGGAAACGCCGAGAAAAAACATTATTATTTTTTAATATCGCGGCATTTTCATTTCCGACAGTCTCTCCGGTCGACGTTTTTTTTTGAAGCCAGCGAAACTCCCGTCGGTTTTCGAAATTTTCAGAATTAACAACCCTAATTATTTCAGATCAAGGAATTGACTCAAAATAATGGTGTAAAATTTTTGCTGTTTAAAATTTCTATCTTAAATTATACTCTTTTGAGACCAATAAAAATTATAAAAGTTGCAAGGCTTTAAGACTCTGAAGACTCTCATAATACATATTTCTAATCTCTAAACACAAATGTGGTTAGAATTCGAAAGAAAATAGAAAAATGAATAAAAAACTGAATTAATATGTAAAAAATTGCTCTCAGAAGTCTCAGAAGAATATTTAAGTCATGTTATGTTAGGTTAGATTAAGCATTACCAATAAATTAAAATTCTAAATGAAATATGAAAATGTTTCACCAATTTAAACCAATATAATCCACATCAAAATACTTATTTTAAATTTCCTAATAACGAAATATTCTGAGTTAGGAGGACAAAAAAAAGAAACAAACTTGCCTGCTGAAAGTACTGTTCAAATACCATAAAAATGTGAAAGAAAATATCTGATAGTGATTTTTTGAATTATCGCCGAAAATAGCGAAAATAGTCAAAGAGGATTCCAGAATCCCCAAAATATGTGAATTTGTAAATTCATTAATATCCCAGAGCCAAAGAAATAACAATTACAATAATTTCTTACTGCATAAAAAATAATCTTGTTTTTCCAATAGTTTTTTTTTAAAGAAACCTTTACCAGTTTTGCATTTAAAATGTAATTTTTCCTATCCAAATAAATAAAACTTTTGACTTGATCTTGTAACTACATCAAATTCCTATCCCCAAGATGTACATTAATTTTTAACTTTTTTTATGAAAATTTCTTAGAAAATCCCGCTTTTTCCCCTCCTAAAGTAATTTCTCGATGTGACATTAAATCTACAAAAATCCCATTTATTTTAACGAAGTTCTTGTCGCCCAAACTTTGCCATAAAAAAAGTCTAGATGTCTCGTCTAAGTAAAATGTTACGTTATACATGTTTATTCAAATTCGGTTATAAACTTGAAACAAACTGGTCTATCATCAGTATTTCTTAAAAATTGTCATATAAAATCGATGATATATGTATACCTATAAAGCGATTTCTAAAAGGAGCGATTTATTACTCAACCTTTACATAGTGTTTTTAATTTTACTCAAATTTTAAATATTTTTAGGTCACGTAACCAATTTGCATTGTGATAATTTATGACTTGGGACTAGAAGAAAATATCCATTCATCCTTGTGATTAGTAATCAAAATCAGCCATAAAATATTTACCTAGTGAAATTACAGGATTTTTTTGGCAAACAAATTACATGTTATTGTGTAGCTCGTTTAGCATTTGGCATGTTGTAGTTCCGCATTAGTCGGCACATCACAATTAAAACATAGAAATTCAATTTTTAAGAGTAAGAAAAAAGAAACCAAATTACAGGTTTGTGTCTAATTCTACTTCACATATTTATTCAATTAAAAAACTTTGCATTTATTAGAAACAACTAGAAACAAACGTGTTAATGTACTGCTTATGAATGATTTATTATTTTACATAATAAAATTAGCACTATAAATACGTGCGGCAATTTCAAACCAATGAGTGCCTCCATTTATTTATTTAGTTATTTATTTATTACATATTGTGTCAGGAAGGGACCCAACTAGTATCTTGTAAGACCGGTCAACGAACTACAAATATAATATGCGCATCCTGATGTGTTCAAGGTGGTCCACAGGGGGGTTAAGTATTTGCGAGTAATTGCAATAATTAACTATTATTTAAACCCGGACCTTGTTCCATGCACAAGCTCACTGGTATTGTCGTTGGATTATGGAAATGAGTTGGTTGGTGGGCGGATTTTTATAGCTGAAGAAGGAAATTGTCGTTTCATGTTCGTGTTTAGTTTTAAACAATCGGCTGTAGGGTGTGGGGCATGCAAATTGAATGATTGACTTTAAATATCTTGAGAGTGGAGATTTTATTATCGTACACAGGTAGATTTTCTATTGTGTGCCGGTTAGTGTTAGTCATCGCCAAATTGATTGGTATAATTAGAATACGAAACTGATTAATGAGATAATGATTGCGCTTGAAAAAACCTAATTATTTCTTCCATTAACTTCTCTAACCTACACTTTTTTTTCATACCCTGTATGCAGTTAATTCCTGATAAGATTACACAACATATGTTTTTTATTAAAAATAGTGTTGACTTGTAGAATTGATTTTTTTAGTCGCTGTCTAGTATAATAAAAAAATAGCTGAAATCTAATCAAATCTTTTATAGATAACGTTTTTGGCTGGAGATCCTTGGACTAAAGTTTTATTGCTATCGCATATTGGTACAGTTTCTAAGAGAATTGTTTTTCTCGTCAAAACTTTAGTTGTTTCGTTCGTAGGGTTTAAAAATGTTTGATGGATGCAACGTTGGAGCTAGTTACAAGGGTGGGGATTCAAGGTCATAGTTTGAGATTCACTGTAATTATTAAGAAATGTTTTTATTATTTTCCTACTTAGTTTCAATTGAAAAGTATGTGAAACTTATTTGTACCTAATTGAATAGTTTATTTTGGAAAAATGCGTTTTTTGGAACACTAACTTCCCCTCTTAAAATCGGATTTTTCGAGGGTAAATATTTTTAAAAAATCGCACATTTGGTACCGCTGCCGCTGGTTGGATTTTTGTTAAAATAATTTAGTTCTATATTTTTTATTACTGTGTATAAGGAAGTAAAAATATTTGAACGTTTAATCCGGAAACTTAGAAAATTGACACATAATATCAAAAAATTGACTCAAAATTTGTTTATTTTAGAACTTTACCCACACTTTCCAAAATTCGTACAAAAACTTCCTCTTTGCGGGTTCCTCCTAACATTCTACAGGGTGTCTCTAAAAGGTCTTTACAAAATCCTACCACAAGTTTTTGGACTCATAATAATTCGATTGAACCGAACATACCTTAGTCCAAAAGTCCTTCCACCAAAAAATATCTTTCCAAATCGTTTTTTAAGTATATCTACAGAACGGTTTAAAGTAGAGACTTGAAATTTGGTGGGTTAATAAGTCTACAAGGAAGCTACAATGTGACGGTATTACAACCAAAATAATATTGTTCAGTGTTGAACTTATGGGGGGGACTCAGTGTTTTTTTGGATATTTTTTGTAGAGTATTGAATTTTTTTACAAAATAACACGAATTATGATAGATACGCTCAAGACACGTAAAAAAGGTATACTTGTTTGACTTGCGTTAACTGAACTGTTTGCGAGATATTTAAGTTCGAAAATTTTTTTTGCTATAAAAACAATTTGTGACTTACCCTGTAAAGTAAAAAATATTGGGCCACTCTAATACGGCTGATTCTACGTCCAAAACTAAGCATAAATGGTTGTAGAAACCGACCTCCAAAAATGTTTCGTTACTAAAATACAGAGTGTTGAAAGATGTATTTTTTATTCGCCCTCTATCTTTTTTAGGTATATCTACAGAATGGTATAAGATAGAAATTATGCTTAGTTTTGGACGTAGAATGAGCCGTATTAGAGTGACCCAATATTTTTGACTTTACAGGGTGTCATAAATTGTCGTTTTAATAGCAAAAAAAATTTTCAAAGTGAAATATCTCGCAAACAGTTGAGTTAATGCAAATCACACAAGTATACCTTTTTTACGTGTCTTGAGCGTATCTATCATAATTCTTCTTATTTTGTAAAAAAATTTAATCCCCTACAAAAAATATTTAAAAAAAACCCTGACACCTCTTCGATAAGTACGCCACTGAACAATATTATTTTGGTTCTAATACCAACAAACTGTAGCTTCCTTATAGACTTATTAATCCATCAAATTTCAAATCTCTACTTATATTATACTTAAAAAATTATTTGGAATAATATTTTTTAGCGCCCTGTAACTCAGTAAGGAAGAACGTTTGGACTAAGGTGTGTTTGGTTTAAACGAATTATTTTCAGCCCAAAAACTTGTGGTAGGATTTTGTAAAGACCTATTAGAGACACCCTGTATAACCAGTACAAAAATTTCCTCCTCCTTCGGAGAAAATAGGTCTAAAAATTGAGATAATTGCCACATTTATCCTATTGTTGAAAGTATCCTCTACTATAAAGTTAACAAGTTTTAACAATAATCTATAACTAATATCTCTGATATAATCATGTGAACTTCTGTCTTCGCCAGTCATTCCTAGCGATGAGCTCTGTTTTTTGTGGCGCCGGTCCTGGCACCGCAAAGTTACCAAACTATTGAACACAATACAAGGTTGAGTGAGTGGCGTAACTTAAGAACACACTTTGTCCATCTGCATCCTGGTTGACCATGGGTTGCACTGTTCGCTCAAATGTGACAAAGCGCTTTCGACACATTTCGATAACTGTGGGAAATTTCCTCACTTGCATATAATAGTTCTAAGAATTTTTCTCTGGCAACCGGGACAATGCAGTTCTTTTGTTTGAAGATTTAAAATTAATTTTTCGGGGAATTATTACGCATACCTGCTAACTGCAGAGTGCAGAGATATTTTTGGATTAATGACTCCGGAACTGTTTTAGTTTTTTGTTTCAATGGAGAATTTGTCTTTTTGTTACAGCTCATAATCTTTTCCATTCCGGTGTTGAGATGGACTCTCAGCAACAACAATTCTGTCTAAAATGGAACAGTTTCGGTTCAAATCTCGCCACATCGTTCAGCAATCTTTTTAAATCGGAAAGTTTGGCTGACGTAACTTTATTCTGTGATGGTAATGCCACAAGCAAAACTTTTGCAAAGTGTACGAGGTGTTTTAAATTGGTATTTTTTTGCAGGGGTGACATTTAAAGCTCACAAATTAATTTTGGCCGCCTGCAGCAAGCACTTAGCAGATTTGTTTGAAACAGCCCCATTCCATCAAAATCTACTTGTTATATTGGATGGAACATCTGCTGCGAACATGTCCGCTCTTTTAGAATTTATGTACAAAGGTGAGGTACACGTGTCGCAGGACTCATTATCCAGTTTTCTAAAGGCAGCCGAATGTCTCCAAGTGAAAGGCTTGAGCATTGAACATGAAAAACTAGCGGTCGCCCAAAGTCAATCCAGCATGGACACCAGTTTAGAATCACCGTCGCGAAAACATTTAAAATTGTTAAAAGAAGAAATTGACAACAATACCATTGCGAACCACCATCAGTCCAGCCCGTCCCCAAGCTATTCACCCGCCATGTCCCCCTACATGCACCCCCATCACTATCGACAGTACGAACAGCGGATGCCAGCAACTGGCGCCGCTTTTGAAAACGCTATGAAGAGACCGCTGCGAAGTCCCAGCGAGATTCTGCAGGAGTCCGTGCGAGCTTCGGTGTTACGCGATGGGAGCAAGGCGGTGGGCCGGCCGGGCTCACCCGGGCCTTTGTCACTCGCCTACCGACCATCCTCCAGCTCGTCTTGTTCCTTGCCAACCCAACCGGAGGCCGATGCGCCTCCTGAAAATCGCTTTGATCCCGATCCTGCCACTGCTCTAATTTGCCCGGAAAGTAACAATGCGGACCGATGCCAGGATCCTGGTTGCCCCGAAGGTAACTAACTCACTTCCTGTCTAGTAGGACTAGTTGTTTAATGTTTTGGTTATTTACTGTAGATTTGCGGATGAAAATGGAGCCGGCTGTGCAGCAGGATGAACCGCCGAGCAGCACTGGGAATAGTGGAGGAGGGGGAATCACAGGACTTAACAATACCACCTCATCGTCCAATGGAGCCATCGGACCTTCGACTAAATACGACCATGACAGAGACAAAACAGACCTTATACCGTCGAGTTTGTGGAATTCTGCTGGGAAGCTTAGCCACAAGTCGGGGATGGTCAACACACCAGATGGTAAGTAAATTGGTCTAAATTCTAAGCCATATTAAGTCTTAAAAATTATTACAGTAAGAGGAAATTTTTTTTAGTTATTATTGTAGATTAATTTATATTATAAAAATAATTATTTTCAATGACATCTTATAAAAATTTAAACAAAAACAGCAGTTTTTGAACATTTATCCATAAATAAAAAATTGTTTGGTCATTAAAACAATATTATTAATTCGATTTTAAAGTGCAGTTTACGGTTTTTCCATAACTGAATATAATTATTTTGATTTAAAGAATTATGTAAATTTGTGGCATTCCTAGACTTATTTACTCAAAGTTGGAATTACCAGTTTTTATTAAATTTATTAGCCGTATAATATGCATTTTGCTTAGAAAATTTACTACTTCCCTAAAAAAAATTAAATATTTTAGTCTTACGCAATGTTTTGTCATGTTTTACGAGTATATATTTGGTATTAAAAGTATTCTCATTGTTAATAATAACAAAAATTAAAGATGAATCAATTTATCACAAAAAAATATGGATTAGATTCAAATAAAAACTTTCTCTCAGTACATATTTTTTGAAATTTTTGGAAGCTCTCCCAATTAACAAATTTTTTTCAGTACCTTTCAAATTTCAAAATGTCTAGATGTGCGTAACTTTTTGATTTCAGGTAAGAAACTGAAGTGCCCTTTCTGCGAAAGATTGTACGGATATGAAACAAATTTGCGTGCACACATACGGCAACGACATCAGGGGATTCGTGTGCCATGTCCATTTTGTTCACGTACCTTCACCCGCAATAACACAGTGAGAAGGCACATAGCTCGCGAACATAAAGCCGAGCTCAGTTTGAAAGCCTTTCAAACACAACAACAGCAACAGCAACAACAGCAGCAAGTGCACAACCACAATCCGTAGAACGGACAAAACAACAGAAACAACTTGAAGAAGAGGAAGGCGAACGATGTTTAAAGTTTAAGTATAAACAAAACAAAAAAATATATTATATAAATTAATGTAAAGTGCACACGTACATACCACTGGAACACGTTTTGTCCCCCTTTTCATCATCAGCCCAGTCCCCCAATTTGCCGAAGAATTAAACAGATGGGCTAGAAGAGATCTGATGTAAATATAAATAGTAATCTCGTTATAGCCCACAAAATTGCTGTTGTTTCGGTTATTATGACTTTTGTCTGTGTTGTTATCCTATATAAGATAAAAAAACCAACGTAATATTATGGTATGTGTCATTTTTTATACGTTAGTGTTGCGAGGTAAAAAAATTAAAACAAAGGTATTTAGTAGGGATTTTTTAAGGCGATTTTAACATTACGAGCTGGTCTTGTTTTGTAGAATGTAAAAGCGTGCAACAGAAACATCGTCATGTTGTTTAAAATTGTGTTCAGGTTGTTGTTATTAATTAATTAATTAATTTTCTTTTATTATTATTATTCTAATGGAAACAGCGTTGGGCTGTTTCGAGTTTTTTCTTTGGTTAACAAAAATCAGCGGTGTTGATTTAATTTCTGTTTTCAATATTAGAGGATATTTTTCGTTGTACTTATTATGTAATATTTAAAATTATTTGCTTGTTTTCCATATCCCCCTTCAAACCCATTATAGGGCAAAATAATAATAATATATTTATAAAGCTAGTATTCGATTACGTAGGTAATTTCCATAGTCAATCCGAAACTGGATTGTACTAAATTAACAGTAAAAAAAAACTACCTCAAGTTGGAACGTCTCTGCCTCAGTTATTCTTCTTTTTTTACCATTTAGTATCCACTAGTCATTTAGTGCAACACAATATTAATAATTATATTATTATTAAAATAGTAGTGTGTAAGTTCCGCGTGTGGCGAAGTAAACTCAGGAAAATCTAAAAGCTACTTCAAAAATTTTTGCCCTTTTTTGTGTATGTACATATTTATAATTTTGTTATTGTGTTAACAATGTTACTCACAATTTATGTTTATTTTTTTGTTTTTTAGAAGCTTTAACTTTGTTTTCGACTAGCTCAGGCATGGTGGTACAATCCACTTTAAAAAATTGCTGTAATATAATAAAAAGTAAGTCGTTGTTAAAAATTGCAGAATTTCGGTTCAGTTTCTTGGAAAATTGTTTGGGTTGAAGTACGCGACAACTTTTTATTATTTACGAGTTAAAATTGATTTATATTTTGTTAGCTCAAATAATGTTACGTTTATAATAATTATTATTATCGATTGATTGCGTTTAAAACGCTAAAACAGAACCCTGATTGTGTCATTTCTATACGGTATAATTAAGGGGTGTTTATATTTTTTACAGTAAATGCCATATATTTCTATATTGATACGTTTTTGAACCAAATAGATATTAATTTTAAGCTTAACGCTATAAAACCTAGTCATTACAGAAGCCTCACATAAATAAGCTACCTCTTGTCTACAGTATTTTCTCCTTTCAACAATGTCTACGGGTGTACATTTTGATATAACAATCAATACAATAGATTAACAGTTAACTAATACTACTACAGCTTTCAGTTACCTCTACAAACTACCTCAATATTTCATGACAACGTATAAATAGGAAAATAACTTATTTTTTCTCTGCGATAGTCTTAGCCTAGCATATTTACAATAAATACAATAGAACAGTACAAAATATTATACGTAAAAACACAACGCAATACATATTTATTTACAATAAAATAGATAAATACAACTGCCGCTTTGCTCTTCCGTTTAAAACTGTCTACATTTTGTTTAGATTGCGAAGTAAATTATAAAATTTTCGCCGCAGTTTAAGAAGGAATGTAGATCAACCCCAATTTATCTCGAGTATAATCAGTTTTCCCACTTAACTCTCAGCAGCTTTGTTTTTCTATCTTAAGTCCTAGCTCATTTTGAAGGCAGATAAATCAGCGACGAAACACGGATATATTATTTTATTATTTTGTGTGTTTGGAGGTGTGCTAGAGCGAGTGTGTGTAATCAATTACTGATGTTAGAATACTGGAAAAAACTTTATATTGTAATTATATTTATTTTGGGTGATATTTTTTCCGGTGTTGTAAGATGAGTAATAACCGTGTGGCTGTGCATCATCATTCGTGTAAATATTTAATAAAACTAGTTCTACAGTAATCGTTTAAAAAGACGGGTAATTATTATAATATTATTTGATTATTTGTAGATCTAATTCTGAGGCATTCAGGGTTCCAATTTATTCAAACCTTAGATTATAAATGAAACAACCAATTTATTTATAAGGCTTTGTATGTAAGGTTTAGTTTATGTTAATTAAAATTATTGTAAATATTTTATTATCTAAATCTAAACAAACAAACAAAAAAATGATTTTATTAATTTGTTATTATCGTAAAATTAAATAGTTAGTTGGATGCAACTTCTTGTCTTTATGAAGAAAAATATTTTGCTAAAGTTTGCACGATATAAGTAATTGGTGATGGATTGTGGAAAGTTTAAAATTAAGTGCTATTTTGATACATTTTTCGGACAGAAAATTCATGGTTTATATGTCAAAAAAAGCAACAAAAAAAATCTAATGTTGGTCACACAAAAAATTTTCTTGTGTGATTGGCACGCGTTACATTAATGTTTTTCGATCTAAAATTGAAACCAGTTGAAGGAGAATTGGTGCATGAGTTGTTTTAGGGGATGGTACTAATTCTGTGAATTGAATCAACGTGCACATTTCTCTGGAAGGCTGCTGTGTGTATTGCTAATTTGGCTTTTACCTTCGAATGTGCTATCCCTTTGACTTTGTGCTAGTTTAACATCCAATGCAGAAAAATGTGGTTTTTTTCGACACAGAGATTTTATTGTTGATTTTCAGTTATTCCCCAAATTAGCTTTGGATAAAAAAACTAGTAACAAGTTTTATACATGTTTAAACTATACTACTTACTTAACTGTCATAATATTATAAATTAATAGTGGCAATGCAATGTTAACGTGTTAGATGTGAATGTCTTTTTCATTTCGATTAAGTTTTTCTTCATATTTATATATTTGCAATAATCTCAGGTATTTTTTTCAGGGAAATAATAATATATTATTGTATACTTACTACAATACATTTAAACTACATCATACATACATGATAAATTACAATATTTATAAGGTGTGCATGTGTTGTATGACTGATTATATGTATATTTAAACAAGAAAAATCACGTTACTCCGCAGGATAATGTGGCACAGGAACACAACGAAGACGAATCGGGAGGGCTCGATTAATTTATTATAACTAGCTCATAGCATAAAAGAAAACAATTTAATTTTATATTATTTATTTTTTCGTAGGAGTTGTTAATTTGTTTCCTTTTAGTTTTGTTCTATGTGCCATGTTAACACTGCATTAATTGTACATAATGGCACTCGAATAATGTCTATGAAACATTTGGATATTTGTTGCCTGTTACCTAATTATATAATTGATCACGTTTTATTCAAAATGAGAGATGTAACAGTACAAATACATAAATCTACCTCAAATTGTAAGCTGGCGTATTCATTGCTCCTCCTTCAAAAAGAAAACAAGTCTAGTACAAAACTAAGAGAAATGTATTTAAAATTAAAAAAGTGAATAGTTTTTGTATTGTTTATAAAAATAATGCTTACCTAGGTGTGTTTTTGAACTCAGGAAGAAAAAACATAAAGTACAAACTATCTTACATTTTTAAATAATTAATAGTAATAATACATTGTATTTCAGGGAATTTACTACATACTACAGAATCTCGTTGACTTTTCCTTTTTTTTTTCATATAATAGATTGTTAAAATAAATAATATAAAAACTGTACGATTTAAGAGACATATACTAGGTAAGGGAAAACACTTCAACCATCCAACTTGGATTACAGGAATACCATGAGCAGCTCAATAAAATTAAATTTTTTATTCAACACCATACCTATTCCTCTAATCCTCGTTATTTGTGAAAAGTACAAACGCGACCACTTGCTGTTTTACGTTTGTACTTTAAATTTATATGCTGTGACACTCTATTAAATGTAACTTAACTATATTTGCAAAGTTCTGTGTTCCTAGACGGTAACGTTACATTGTCACACTACCTCTATAATACTGTTAAAATTTTAAGAAGAAACACAAAGACACAACACACAATGTAATGTAATGTGTACAGCCACCACCAATTTTACACTCCTTCCGTTGGGAGTATAAATATCAACCTACTTATTGTATATAAGTAATTTAAATGCAAGTAATTGACTATGTATTCATGTTTCTGTTTTACTTATTAATTTTAATAAACAATTTGTCGTTTACACCGCATTTTATTTGTGTTATAATACAAATTTTGTTTGCCTAATCTCAAAAATTACAAATTAATTTAACTCTACAGGGTGAGTCGCAATAAGTGGGACATGCTTTACCTGTAAATACTAGGCCTAAAACTGCGACGATTGACTCTAAAGTTGTTATACTAAAATGCATAACTAAAAAGTTATAGGCGTTTAAAGTTTCAGAAAAAAAAAATTTTTTGCTAATAGCTTCTTAACTAATTGAATGAGAAGAACCAATTCTTGGTAGTTGCTAATGAATACCAAAGACCTTTAATTTGTGAAAATTTTGTTGAAATCAAATTTTAAGAAGATGGTTTTTTAAAGTAAGTAAAGTGGAACTTTTTTGTCCTTAAAATTTTAATTATAAAAAAATTGCATTTAATAGGCAATTTAATTTAAAAACTTTGTTATCTCTTATAAAGTTTTGATTAAACGCACCAATAAGCTTTAAAAAATTAAAAACTAACAGCATGTTTTTACTAAGTTTCAAAAAAACAGCATCAAGAATGCTGAGATTTAAAATTTATTGACGGAGGATGGACCTCCAGCACATTATGCAACACCTGTGCGACATTGGCTATCTGTCACGTATCGTCAACGATGGATTGGTAGAGGCCCTGACGCTCCTGTTGCATGGCCTCCTCGTTCTCCTGACCTAAACACAACTGAATTCTGTTCTTGGGGATATATAAAATCAAAACACCTATTTCTTCACTTCAAGGGCTTAGAAGGAGAATCGTTCAACACGCCAATGAAGTTCGAGAGGCAGTTTATATTTTTAAAAAATTCAGTTTTCAATGCAAAGAAGAGCTGCAGGAGCGTCATCGTCAGGACTTCTACCAATCCATCCTTGAGGACAGGTGACTGATAGCCAATATGCTAATGTCGCACAGGACGTGCATAATGTGTTGGAGCTCCGTCTTCCATCAATAACTTTTAAATCTCAGTATACTTGATGCCGTTTTTTTGAAACTTAGTACAAACATGCTGTTAGTTTTTAATTTTTTAAAGCTTCACGGTGCGTTTAATCAAAACTTTACAAGAGATGAAAAAGTTTCCAAATTAAATTGCCTATTAAATGCAATTTTTTTTATAATTAAAATTTTAAGGACAAAAATGTTCCAGAAGGTTAAACACTTTACTTATTTTAAAAAACCATCGTCTTAAAGTTTGATTTCAACAA
The DNA here is from genome assembly GCA_963942485.1 of Pediacus dermestoides. Classification (NCBI taxonomy): domain Eukaryota; kingdom Metazoa; phylum Arthropoda; class Insecta; order Coleoptera; family Cucujidae; genus Pediacus; species Pediacus dermestoides. The sequence goes on along the minus strand of OZ012627.1, from coordinate 29,903,294 downwards.
AATTTTCACAAAACGGTCTTTGGTATTCATTAGCAACTACCAAGAATTGGTTCTTCTCATTCAATTAGTTTAGAAGTTATTACCAAAAAAATTTTTTTTTCTGAAACTTCAAACGCCTATAACTTTTTAGTTATGCATTTCAGTAAAACAACTTTTTACGTCAATCGTCTTAATTTTAGGCCTAGTATTTACAGGTAAAGCATGTCCCACTTATTGCGACTTTAAAAGTAATATAGAACTACATATAAATAATAGTTTACGTATTTGACAAATATTCAAATGACTAATTAATTTGTGTACAAACATCGATACCTGATGGAGAATTATTTAATAAAATTCTTATCACAATTGCTATAATTTAACAAACTCCATTGTATGCATTAATCAAACAATGCAAATTTTTCTAAACTATTAGTCACTAATGATAGTAAATCGTTTCGTTCGCCAAAACGTTTAGTTTGAATTTGAATTTATCTTTGCAACATTCAAATTATTCTTAGCGACGTAAAATTGTAAGTATTTCAACAAATTCTACGTGAGTGTGAAAAAAGTGTTCACGTATTATTTTAATGATTTATCCATTATCTTGTTGGAAAATTACAGTGAAATTTGTGACCCCCCATGAAGACATCCACAACATAATTCTGCAATCTAACCCAAGTATATACGCAAATAAACTCGAACGTTATCCAAGTATAAAATAATTCTACAACCACATTATTATACAGTTTAACATTATACAACATATTTATCTTATCACTGGTGAGTTCAATAATAAACGCTTTGGTCATAAGTTCAAATTAGGAAGGTTATAAAAGAATATTCTAAAGTAATTAAAATCATTTTAGTGTGGTACTTGTAACAGCCAGAAAATGAGCAATCCACTAGTTTGCATCAAGGATTTTGAGGAGTACGCTTACAATGTGCTCCCGAGGAACGCTTTGGATTATTACAGAAGTGGAGCTGGGCAACAGGAGACGCTAGTTCAGAACCGAAAGGCGTTTTCCAAGTAAGTAAAAAAATGTACCTACATTAAAGAAGGTGGTTAAAAAATGAAGTTTGGTACCAAACTTTAGATTTATAGGGTTTCTACACAAAGTTTAACATTTTTCCTTTTAGATCTTTAATATTATTTTTATTGCCAATTTTTATAATTATTATTTTCTCTTGATTCTAATTTTCAGATACAAAATCCGGCCAAGATGTCTGCGAAACGTGGCCAAACGCGACCTAACCACCACAGTTTTAGGTGAAAAAGTCTCAATTCCCATCGGAATCTCCCCAACAGCAATGCAGAGAATGGCCCATCCGGAAGGCGAGTGCGCCAACGTTCGAGCCGCTCAAGCTTTAGGTACCATCTACACATTGAGCACTATCGCCACTAGTAGCATAGAGGAGGTGGCTCAAGCTGCTCCTAAAGCCATCAAATGGTTCCAACTTTACATCTACAATGACAGGTAAATAATAAGACTACGTTAATCTAATTGGTTTTTACAAAAATTTCCTATAGAGACATCACTAGAAGCTTGGTAAAACGTGCGGAACGCGCCGGTTATAAAGCTTTGGTGCTCACAGTAGACGCTCCAATGTTTGGGCTTCGCCTTGCAGACGTCCGAAACAAATTCTCCTTACCACCACATCTACGGTACCAAAATTAATGACCACTGTAATCCCAATAATACCATAAAATTTCCAGACTTGCCAACTTCGAAGGAGGCAAGTCAACTGATATTACAGCTAAGAAAAAAGAGGGCTCAGGGCTCAATGCTTACGTGAACGCGTTATTCGACGCCACCGTTGAATGGAAGGATATCGCTTGGCTGAAAAGCATCACCACCTTGCCAATTGTCCTCAAAGGAATCCTCACAGCTGAGGATGCTATTAAAGGCGCAGATGCTGGAGCTGCTGCTATTCTAGTCTCCAATCATGGAGCTAGGCAAGTGGATGGAACTCCGGCTTCTGTAAGTCGAAACATGAGCGAAATTGCATAATAATTTACTGGAATCCTTGCAGATTGAGGCCTTGCCAGAAATTGTAAGAGCAGTAGGAAGTCGTGTGGAAATTTACATGGATGGGGGAATCACCGATGGTACCGATGTCTTCAAAGCCTTGGCTATGGGGGCTCGTATGGTTTTCCTTGGACGACCAGCTTTGTGGGGTTTAGCTCACAGTGGAGAGGAAGGCGTGAAGAAAATCTTGAATATTATTAAAACAGAATTCGACTCTGCTTTGGCTATTTCAGGTATTAAATATCTTTAGGAATTTCGTAATAAATTATTGATGGATTTTTTTTAAGGTTGCGCTTCTTTGAAAGATATTGAACCGAGTATGGTGGTCCATGAATCATATTATTCTCGCCTCTAATTATTTTGAAAAAAATTTGTACATGCATTACCTATATTAATAAATTATTAAATGTGAACAACTAATAAACTGTATTTTATGGTAAAATGATAGTGTTTTATTTATTTTCAAATAAATTTTTTAATTGAATTTAATTTCGCAATTTTCAAATTTAAATGATAAAATCAATTTTGATATTTTGGCTCCATCTGTTCGTAAATATCTCAACTATGCATCGACATGGTAAGTAGATATCTGTATCAAGTTGTAATCACCGGCATCTGTTGTCAATATGTGAAACTTACTTAAACAGACATCTGTAAAATTTACAGAAATCTTGTTTATCGACGGTTCAATTATCTGTAAATAAGGTTAGGAATTTAGGAAATGATAAGATTAGGCTTTTAGACAGTACAGTACTTTTCCTAAAGTAATTATTTTTGCATTAATTTGCACGTGAGGGTAAATTACGATAGCGACTAGCAGCGCTTGTTTAAGTACAACCGGACTTGAAAAAGCTATTTTTGAGGTTTAGTTGAGTTTAGCTGTATCACAGTTGGTTTATGGTGCTTTATTACCGGTGCTTGTTGGAATTTTGTGCGGAATAGTGTAATTTGTAGTTTATTTGAATGGGACTAGTAGGCAGGTGATTTGAAACACGCGCCATAGCCAACTTCACCGCGTTTCATTTTGGTGATTTTTGATATTCTGTCAAAGCAAAATTGAAGAAAATCCGTTCCTTCCTTTCCTAACTTCATATTATTCAACAACTGACTACAAAACATGGCGATATGTTTCTTGTGAGGCTCGGAAAATGTGTTCAGATTTTGTAATTTCTTGATGAAAAAAATTATTTTCATTTTTATGTTGTAAAAACGAAAACGTGTTTAAGTGACTTAATAACAGACAAACAATATGACGTCGTTGCAGTATGTGGTGCATCCCTTGCCTGGAAGCGAAGAACAGTTCAATGACAGGTAAATTACAAGCGAGATACAACATGCACTAGCCCAAGTTTATCTTTGGTCTTTTCCACCATTTTCAACTTGAATGCGAATGGAGGAGTCTATTCAAAAGCAAAAATGGTGCTCAATACCAGCAACCACTCCCCAAATGCATTTAGTACATTAGTCTGTTGTATCACTTGCAGAGAAATTTGCTATAAATTAAACCGTTTTTTTTTTCTCTAAAGTCGCAAATCTTTTTGCATAATCTATTCAGTAAAACCTTGTACAAATCTAACACCATATCTAACAAACGTTTGGGATACGATTACAAATCAACCGAATGGAACTTTTCCTCTCGTTACTTTACTACTAATAATAATTATAATAATAATGTAAGCATCTGAATATTTATTTAATTTCGTCACCTAGCCAAAATAATCTAGAATAGGCAAGACAACTAGTTTGTATTAAATTAGGATATAATTTTAGACTTGCAAAATGGTTTTATGGCTTGTCCGCAATAAATTAAAAGTGTCTAAAAATAAGGAAAACCCCCCGAAACGCCAATAGGAAAATTCTTAGCTGTGGTGAAAAATTGTGAAACAACGCAGATAAACCATGAATAATTCTTAATAATGGCCCCTTTGTACCTATAGTCCCTTCATGTAATGCGAATAATTTTAATTATTTATGAAAAAATTTTCAAGTTGAGGTTATGTAACAAATCGAAAAGTCCACTTTTGGACCATAATTAAAAAAAATCAATTTAATGTTGGAACCTAGGCACTGATTTTTGGCTATTTCACAGTTTTACAAAAATAATTTGTGTGAGTGTTAAGAAATGGTTATTTTTTCATTTTCACTTAATTTAAGATTTGGTTGCAATATCTGTAGCGTTATTGTTACATTCTCTAAAGCCCTTGCTATAATTTTTTGAAAATTTCTGCTTTCCCTGATTTGGTTTCTTTGGAATTCCTCGCAACTTCCCCCTGAATTCCTCCAACTTCTCCTGGCGTGCTCAGAAGATTTTCCAAGCTCACAAACTACCCGGCTTTAATTTTGTTAATTTTTCGCATTTATGAATCCTTGATTTTTTTAGGTATTCTTTGAAACGAAATTCTTAAAAATAGACTTATAGCATTGTATTTCTTTGTCCCATTATAATAATTTGTCACCGTCCAGGTGTTCGATAAATCTTCACAGTTTTAAAGCTAATATTTCGATTTTTTATAACTTTAGTGAATGTTTTAGTTAGAATAGAATATACATTTTAATGCTCTGCTTGTTGTAGTCCATTCCAAAGAAAATTAAGTATAAAAAAACTTTAAAATATTTTGTATAATTTAAAAAACCGAAAATTTAAGAGTACAACGGGATACCGGCTCCAGTTTTTGTTGTTTTATGGTTTTATGTCTGAAAATAAAGAAACTCTCCCTCAAACAACCATCGAAAATTTCTATTAAAATTCTGAACAGTAACCTTGAAGACTCCTTTCCACTGTGCATTTTCCTAACTCATTTTTGTCATCTAACATTTTTTCCTTTCCAGATTAAAAGAAGTGGCCGACAAAATCCATCGTCTGGGTCATAATCTTCATCCAGGACTAACTTCGTTACGTTCAAGTGTTAAACGTATCTGTCTAGGCTCCACCTGCATAGCACTTTTACTGGAAGATGGACGTGTAGGTCGTGTAACATACAACGTACTATCGGACAGACTTGACCTTAGTAAAAATGAAACGACGAAGAAGTAAGTTACAACTATAATTTCCCCAAACTGACGATTTATTCATGATACCTAATTTTTTTCTCAACCAAGATCTTGGTTGTTACGCAGTTCCGGTGGTGGCGGTACCGGTGGTTCAGGGGGCGGCAGCGGAACTGGAGGTGGTGGCAGCAGTAACAATAAACCGACGGGGAGTGGGCGACAATTAACGCGAACCAGGGCGAGGATTATGCGCTCGAATACGGCGATTCGTGGAGGAAGTAACAGTGGTAAGTCTCGTAAGTTCAATTTTTCTATTTTTTTGGGTATAAACTAGGAGTTGGTTGGAAAATTGGATTTGTGTAATGTAGTCGTAGTAATTTTGGTTTGGATCCAAAAGGGGAATATTTGTAAAGTTATTTTTGAGTTTTAGTTCACCCTACTCTTTTAATGCAGTAGTTATCAATTTTTTTAGATTTATTGCGCCAAAAAATGCTTATTTTTTCTAATATAGTGAATCAAAGGAGTCACAAATTTTAATTTAATGTATTTTCCAACAAGTCTACATTATTTTTATTGCTGGTCTTTTCATCTTGGTATTTTTAACTGTAGGAAGTCGGGGTGCGCCTGTGATCATTGGAACCAGCACATCTAGCAGTGGCAGGCCAGTTGTGTCCGTTCCAGCGCCTTATGTCCCGGAGGAATTAGTTTCGCAGGCTCAAGTGGTCCTACAAGGAAAAAGCCGCAATTTAATCATAAGAGAACTCCAGGTTCGTACCATTAAACAAACCTCTACTTTTTTAACATTTCATTTTTCCAGAGGACGAATTTGGATGTAAATTTAGCAGTGAATAACCTATTGTCGCGTGACGATGAAGAAGGCGAAGAGGGAGATGATGCTGCGGATTCTTACGTACCGGAGGATTTGATCTCTTTGTTAGATGGGGGTTTCCATACTGACCACTCGGTTATTATCGATGCCGACGCCATGTTTTCGGAGGACATGTTTGGGTACTCCGGTATAAGAAAGTAAGGGAGTTGTGTTTATAAACCCAGACTTGCTCACAAGTTTTAGCTTAAAACTATGAGCAAATGTTTTGTAAATATTGCCTGGGATTCCAGTATATTTCAGTAGATTGGTGGAACTGTTTTTTCGCCTTGATTCTTGTTTTTCCCCCAAAGGTCCCAATAACAATTAATGACGCCTGGTGTTTTGCGTTTAGTTTCGTTTTTTTAGTTTTTAATTTTCTTAGTTTTTTTTTTTTGGTTGACTAACTTTTATTTTATAACTGTTTGGCTTTGCTCAAACAAGCTTCTTTAACAGTCGTGGCAGCAGCAGTCGCAGTCGTCTACCAGATCGCGACGCCCCCAGTAACAACAGTTCAAATTCGGAGCGGGATCGTGAGAATTTTTCGCGGTGGAGAGACCGACAGTATTTCGGACCGAGACGTTGGTTGGAGACGGCGTTAAGGGACAGTCCATATGAGAAAGACTCAGGTGGTTACTGAAGAAAAATCAATAGTTATACAATAATATTAATGCTAATTTTTCTGTCGTATAGACAGCAAGAAAAAAGACAGTGCTTGCCCTTTGTGGATTTCGGACGATGTGGAATTCTGGCCAGAACCCGCACCTAAGTTTCTGCAAATTGCCACGCTCTACAGCGAGTTAATAGCGCTGTCGTCGAACGGTCAGTTGTACCAATGGAAATGGAACGATCCGGAGCCATACAAACACCCGGAGAATTCGAATGTGCATCATCCAAAGACCCTGCCGCTTGGTTTGCTTGGTGAAAAAGTCGTGCATTTATCAGCGTGTTCAACGCGTTGTTCTGTTGCGACAGAAAGTGGAAAAGTGGCGACTTGGTTGGATGAGCTTCTGTCGCCTGCAGCCAATAAACTAGAACATTCTGCGCAGGCATACACTGAGTTCCAAACTGATAAAATCGTGGCCTTGCACACTTGTCCTTTGTACACTGTTGCCAAGTTGGATAGTGGTAGTTTGTACTGGTGGTAAGTTTTAGCTCGGGTTTGTTAATAAAAATAATTCATTTTGTTTTCTTAAGGGGTGTGTTGCCGTTTGCCCAGCGTAAACGCCTTTGGGAGAAGTATCGTGCTAAATGCCGCAAACAAAGACCGTCGAATAATCAGTCGGATATTGTGGCGGGTTCGCAAGTTTGCATGAAGAACAGTCCTATGTATCAGCCGGGTGCTATTGGGTTTACAGTGGCAGCTGGTGTACCCAAAGTTGGGCAATTGCAGAATGCTGCTTGGACCTTAAGCGACACTTGTACTTTTAAAATTACCAATATACAGTCGAGTAGTAGTAGCAGTGTAGAGAAGAATCGTGCGGAGAGTTCGGTACCAGGAACTAGTGGTCTATGTACGTATCTAGATATTTTTTAACATTTTTATAACTACATGAGAAAATTACTTAAAAATAGGTTTTTATAAATCTAAAAGGTTATCCGTAAGCTATTTTATTAGCTTATAGAAAGTTATAGAAATAATTTAATTCTTCCTCTGTAATATTATTTTTTCATGATGAAATTTGCTAACCAGTGATTTACCATGATCATAACTTGATTAGTCTTTCTGAGCCCATCGCCAATCACCATTTTACCCTCAATTTCCCATAGAGCTCCGCACTAAATTCCTTTACTTTCACTTTCAGCTAATTTATCGAGTAAAACCACCTCGAACAAAGAAAACACTGACAGATTAGACATGCCTCCACCTCCATCTCCAGCCTCGAGTACTTGCAGTGATACAGGTAGCATCAGCAACAGTCATAGTGAGTAGACGAAACTGTTACAAAATTTCTTATGGAGAGATTATTGAACTTTTTTTTGTTATCCAGAACGTCAGAAGAGGTTAGTCGTGGCTGGTGTTGATGCCAGTGGTGATCAGAAAAAGGACGAAGAGGAGTGGCTGTTACGAGATGTGATCTTTGTGGAAGATGTGCGCAGTGTGCCTTCAGGACGAGTGTTGAAAGTGGATGGGGCTTATGCTGCTGTGCGTTTTCCTTCGACTCATTCACGTGATAGAGACTCGAAGGAGGTGGATGATATTTTGCAGGATTGTCGGCTGATGCGCAAGGATGATTTGCAAGTAAGGGAGAGATTTCCTTGAAAGTTTAGTTTGTAAAAAACTTATATTCTTTTGATCGTTTTAACCGCCTCAGTGATTCTGTTTTTTTTTTAACTTTTGTTTTGTTCTTCAGGTAATAAAATCTTCGTCCAATTCTCGTGTCCCAGATTGTTTCCAACGTACCCCCAGACGGGTGCAGATATCTGAAAATGCGGGGCAAATTCTGACTATAACTGTAGATTGTCAGGGCATTCACGCCGTGGTTCGCAATGGTTCCAAATTGAGTTATGTGATTTACAACGTGAGCAGTGGACGCGTAGAACAAGATAATCCATTCCCAAGTGATACAGCTGCCTTTATGGGTCTTTATCCAAATCTCATTAATCTGACATGTGCAGGAGAGGTAAATTTTCTGTGGATAACTATAGGAAGTGGGATTTATGTTTATTTTTGTAGAGCTCTGAGTCGGTGCTAATCCTGCGTGATGGCAACAACACAATTTATCCATTAGCCAAAGATTGTGCCGACGCAATTCGCGATCCTCAATTTTTAGACTTGCCGCCTGTTAAATGTGTTACAGCTGGTACTCTTGGCTTATCTGGTACTAGTAGTAACATGAAAAACCATGTTGCTATTGTGGTGTTTGTCCTGGAACAACAGTTGTTGATGCCTAAAATTTTACGTTGTGATATTGATGGGGTTAGGCAAGTTCTTGCACAATTAGACAGCGACATAAGTAAGATTCATTGTATGAAATTTTGTGTTTTTTTTCAAATGTAATTTTCGTTCGTTATAGAATCGAGTAGTATGATGCTTCCGTCGTTTTTGAGCGAAAGATGCGATGGTAACAGGAATATTTTCCATGCTGTCGTCAATATGTGTACACCAACTTCCAACAAAGATTCCGATAATGGTGAGTTTTAACTAATAAGTCATTTCGGGGGGAAATTTAGATATTGTTTGTTTGGGAGAGTTCGAAAAACTTCTAGTATCCTCACTAGCTACACACCGAAATGTCTGTATCTCGTGTCATACACCCCGGAAATGATTTCAGAAACACAAAGCCGGGATTCAATCAATGTGATAACGAATGCAGTCGGTGTTAGATCGGGGCCGCTTCGCGGTATGATACGATATGCAAACCACTACACATATGGTTTAAAACGTTCTAAATCTACAGATCAATCCGGTTTCGTCAATGAGGAACAAATACCGACCAACAGTTGGCCACCAGAGTCGTTTGATGTGGCGTCAGGGGATGAGGACAGTTTGATGGGTTTGGGGAGCAGTGCGGCCAACAAAGGGAACAGCAACAGTAACAATGCACCGACTAATCTGGTTGTGGATCCAACGGAACGCCGTAATAATGCCATGCAGATTTTGCATGCGTTATTGTATGATTCGTCTGCGTTAGAGGCGCATCTGATTGAGTTGTTGTGCTCTAAGTAAGCTCGATAAATATTTTCTATATGTCATATTCTAACAAAATTTTCTTCCAGGGACGCCCAAGGTCAAACTCCATTTATGCTAGCCGTGTCATCCAGGAGCTACCCAGCCGCTTTAGAGCTCTTTGAGCGGATCATCAAACTAGGTACGCCTCAAGAACGCGACGAAATGATCTTCCCAAAAGGAGCCAATCCTGATCATTCTCCTCTTCATGTGCTTTGCTGCAATGACACTTGTAGTTTTACATGGACTGGAGCCGACCATATCAATCAGGACATCTTCGAATGCCGTACTTGTGGCCTAACAGGTACTTTATGTTGTTGCACTGAATGTGCTAGAGTTTGTCACAAAGGACACGACTGTAAACTGAAGCGAACATCCCCGACGGCTTATTGTGATTGTTGGGAGAAGTGTAAATGTAAGGCGCTGATTATGGGAAATCAAGCTGTTAGATTTGAGCTTTTGACTCGATTGGTTAAGGAAACTAATTTGGTTTCCTTGCCCAATTCCAGGTAAAAGTTGGAGACGTTTCTTTAAATTGATTACTAATTACTGAGTTTTGTTTAGGGGTGAAAGTATTTTGCTGTTTTTGGTTCAGACTGTTGGAAGGCAGAACCATGAGCAAAGACAGTTTAGGAACTCTAGGCCAAGGACGGCGTCGGCTAATTCAAGGAACAAAACTCCTTCATCTGACAGTAAGTTTTATAAGAATAAATTGAAGAAATAATTTGTAGATAATCTATTTTCCTTAGTTGAATCAGACATGCCCGAGCACGACTTGGAGCCCCCCAAATTCAGTCGCATAGCTTTAGAATGCTTGCTAGGTGATTGGAAAGCAGTCCGCAGTATGATCCTCTCTGGCACGAAAGACGTAAACGAACCTCAATTTTCGGACCAACCTTACGTCGCAGGCCAAACCGGCACAACGCTCCTGGATAAATTCACGCATTGTTTCCTTGTCAAATGCCAAATGGGCATGGACGGTCTCCTGGAGACATTGATAAAGGAAATGAAGAGTTCGAATGTGAAACAAAGCGAATATGCGACGAGTGTTGCTAGAAGATTTGTACGATCAGTTGTACGGATTTTTGTAATATTCAGTATTGAAATGGCGCCGAATTCCATTAAGAAGCGCAGCACGAGTAATCAGAACCAACCGCTGATTAAGTGCAAGAAAATTTTCCAGTCTTTGTCCAAATTGTCTGTGGAGGAGTTGTGTGAAACTGCGGATTCGCTTATTGCGCCTGTTAGGCTGGGAGTGGCTCGACCTACAGCTCCGTTTTCTTTGGCGACATCGCCTAATGATATTTTGAATGTAAGTGGTTTAATTGTTTTAATATTGTTTAGGGTTTTGATGGTTTTTTTGGTTTTTCTTGTAGGGTTCGGAGGAGTTGTTCCTTGTAGATCCTCTGGCGCCATCTGTTGGTGTTAGACCACCTCCTAATATATCTTCTGCTGATGAGTTCCCATTCTTGGCGGAGGCTGTGCGACGTGCTGCTGCTACCGCCAGAGAACTACTCGGTGATACTAATGATACCGAAAGTAAGTTAAAAGTTGATTTAGAGAAAGCATTTTTTTATTTTATAAATTTTCAGACATGGCCATAGATAACGACGACGACAATGCGTCAGAACACGAAGAAACTGCAACAGAGCCGGACATTCCCATAGCAGTCCGCCAAATGGACAACGTTGCAACAGATGCCCCAGCTGACCAAGCGGAAAACCGAATGCAAGGGGAGGAAAGCGATCCCGAATTGGATTTATTAGCGGAAACTGAATCGGACTCTGACGATAATCACAGTAACCAGGACGCGGCATCGGCGCAACGCTCCGTTCAAACAGGCGCCACAGCTGGTTCGGATACAGGTAAGAAGTCGGGTTTGGATTTGGGTATTTTGGGGTGTTGACTGTGTTGCGGGTGTGTGCGGATCGGATGAACGAGGTGTGTTTGCATGTGGATGTTTGCATTGTATATAAACTGATCAGGAGGTATGCTGTTCCCTGAAGATGACAGCGGCGAATCCAGCCAGCAGGAGGAGGAGGAGAGCGAAGCAGGCGAGACTGATGAACAGGACACTGAGGATTATACGTTGGCGGATGAGCAGTTGGAGAGGAGAAGGTTTGTATTTTTTTTTATTTTGTTGGTTATGGGGTGACGTAAAATAGGGTTGCAATAAAATGAGAATTAGTTAAATTGGATAATACCATTTTTTATTCATAAAAAGTGACTAATTAAAAACATGAATCATCATTTTAACCTAGAGCTTAAATTCTTTGAGTTACAAAATTTAAATTATGGAACGAATTACTTATTTTACGTCCCCTACTGGATTTATCTGATGTTTCCCATGCAGATGGCGTCATCGATGATTCAAAAATCACTTTTTATTTGAAATTATTAATTAATTTTTTGGCGACGTTTCTCTAGTTTTGTGTATTATGTGTTCTCATTTTTGCTTTGATTATTGTCTATGAAAGAAGCCGTTACAGCAATGCAACGGGTCACGGCCAGCGCAGCAATTTGGCGCCACAAAATATGCAATGGGCCATTAGATCACGTGAAGCAAGTCGATCAGCTGGTGTACGACTCTCCAACGGTTCCAATTTGGTGTTTATCGATCCAAGTACACTTAGACGAAGTACCACTGGAAGCGCAGCAGTAGCGACGAGTTCTGAGCCAATTACAATGGCGACAACTGCTAGTTGTTTGGCTAGAGCTTTCGGTAAGGGTGATAAGCAGGAGGGGGAGTTGGATTGTAATATTTTGGTTTTTAGGAATTGTTGTTCGGCAAATTGCAGATTTGCTGTCGTCGATGACCGATTTAAATCCGGTTGTCCAACCGAATTCTGTGATGGAAATTACACAAGATGATGTTTACAATGTTCAGGTAAATTATTTAATTTTTGTGCCTTTTTCCTTTTTTTTTGTTCTTATACTTTAAATCTTTTTTTTTGTGAAACTTGTGTTAAACCAATTTTTCTCTCCTCTAGATTTACTTGGAGTTTCGTCTGAAACCCACATGGGACTGGTTGTTGACGGTAATGGATGCGACGGAGGCCCAGTTGAAATTTGGGGCCTCATTGACCAACTCATCGGAAACAGGACGCACCAGTCAGTCGTATAGTTCAACCACAAGCGTCGTAGGTGGGCATCGTAGTGTCCTTCTGCCTACAATTTCTTCATTAGCTTCATTAGGTGTCTTGGCTTTTTATTTTCTACTTGCATGCTTTCCTTTTGTTTATAACATTTTACCAAAACCGAAACAATACAACGCTTTTAATTGATTTTTCTCCGCGCATAATCAATTCCAAGCCTTGTGGGGGCTTGTTGCTAGTGAAGGGTGTGAAAATTAAAAAAATCGCTGGGGTTGAGGTGTAATTAACTTTTTTATCATCATTTGAAATTTCGAGTAGTTGAAAGGAGGCGATATTTAGTACTAATCTTGCGTTATGGCGCGTAATTTCAAGGTTCGGTTAGAATGAATCACAATTTTATTATCTGAAAGATCATAAAAATGTTATTAAAAATAATAATCTTTGCAGGAGATTTGCAGAAAAAATGCAAATTTAAAATAAAGAAACAGAATTTCAAGAAGATTTCAACAAGTAAAAATATATAAACAAGTTTAACTCGAAAAGCACTAAATTCTCCATATACTCAAAAAATATTTCCCATTCCTCGAGTTTTATTTTTCGTTATAAGTATTTTTGTCTTGCATTTCCCGATTATAAATAAATTAAATCCCCCGTTCAATTTTTGCGTAACAAGCCCCAAGTTAGCCTGTTTTTTTTGTCCCAAACTGCCCTTCATAATTTTTACGTTTTTCTATCTTTGCCTTAGTTGGTTCTGGTAGTGGCAGTGCTTCAAGATCTGGCCATCGCACCCCAAGTAATTCAGGCACATCGAGTGCTACTAGAATAGTCGATTTCACCACAAATTCTGAGGGCAGTCGCTCTCGTACCGAACGTGATGGTAAAACCTCGTCCAAGCACATGAAAGAAATACTGATTTTTGTTGGAATTTCCAGGTGTCGATGCCCATGCAGCCAGACGCGAGTTCTTGTCTTATTGTTTGTCGTTGATGCGCGCCCATAATAGTGAACATTTGGATTCGCTACCAGTCCTGGATGTGTCGGCCATGAAGCATGTTGCGTATGTCTTTGATGCGTTGATTTACTTTATGAGGTCGGGTTCAACTGAAGTGGACTCGGATGTTAAGAAGGAGGCGCTGCCATTGACTTGGAATGATCAGGTTTGGATTTGTGTATTTTTGTGAGATGTCCATGTTTTTATGACGATTTGGTTTAGGATGAAAATGAAAATGAGGAGACTGAGGAAGATATTGCAGTGGCGATGGATACTGAGTCGTTGGATGATCAAGATGTCTCGAATTTAGCTAATATTACAAACAATTTGACTGCTTCGGCTGCAACTAGTGGTACAGGCAAGGGAAGAAAACACACGTTTTTCCAGGTTTGTTTTTATGTCGTATAATTAAAATGATTCTGAGTAATATTTTTTTTAATCAACAGAGATCGGAATCAACTTTATGTTTGGGTTGTCCACCACCGGATCCGTTCGAAACCCCCATGGCAGAGGCCCTACCATTGTCTGATCAGCCCCATTTGCTCCAACCAAATGCCCGACGAGAAGATTTATTCGGCATTCCCAAACAACCTGTTATGTTACCTGCCTCAAGTAATTAATTAAGCTTGTAGTGCGGGGATTTTCTAAGACTAAAATTGCTGTGTTTTAGGTTCAGCTTCTACTAATCCTCTAGAATCTCTCCCAACCAAACTAAGCCTCTCAGTTCGCACAACTGATTACGCAATGTCCCAACCAGCCAAAGCCCACCACCCCATATCGCCTTCGTTGAATGTAATGGGGCCCAATCCGCTAGTCTATCCCCAAAACTACTCGCCATCGGATCCAGACAATAACACAGATGCTAGTAAGAGGAATGTATCAAAAGAGGTGCAAGTACAAACAGAGACCAATACATTGCCACCTAGTTATGAGTCACTGCGAGGCACCAGTTCGGGTATTTCAACTGAAAGTTGTAAGGCTCGCCCTATGCAACCTTTCGAAAGTCTCCTGGCGGCTGTTAGTAGTGAAACTGAGAACGAGTTGAGTCATGAATCGAAGAGTTTGGATACCTTCTCACAATTTTCTGCGTTTGCGTCGCCTAGTGTTGAAGCACCGGTGGCAAGACCGCAGATTATTGTGTCTCCTAAGAAAGTTGATACAACTGAGGAACAAGTAAGAATCGATTCTAGAATATTGTTTATCGTGGTTCTGATTTGAATGTTTTTTTAGGCTACTACAAGTGGTTCGGCTGCGTCTATTTCTTCTTTGTTGCCGACGGAGAGTTCGCAGGATTTGTTTAGTCAAAGCACGTCGATTAGTAGTTTGTCTGGATCGTCTACACCATCGAATCTTTCATCTAGAAGCCCCAGCAAGAGTGTTATAGTTAGAGCTGGGTCATCATCTGTAAGTACATTGGTTTTAAATTTTGTTATAAGTGGGAAGTTTGATACTCACGCAGATTTTATTTAATATATGCGTGACACTAACACTTCCTATAGAATACAAGCTTTCTGATGACCGCAATTGTATGAAGTTTTAGATTGGGGACAGATACGAAGCTAACACATTTTTTAAAGTCATTACTTAAGTCGTCCAACAAGGAAAAATTGCGGAACATGCTATTAAGTATTAATAATAATAATAAAACATTAATTTTATTTTAAATTATTTTCTACATTTCCGCAATTTTTCCCGAGATTTTTCATGAGAAAATCTGATTCGTCTGGACTTTGACATCTTTCTAACACTTGTTTTTGTTGCAGAGTTCACAAAGTCAAAAACTTGGCGACTATGATTCCCTGATGCTAGTAGACAACCAACCGACTGAAACCCTGGAAAATCAGGAAATCTCTGCAAATGTTACAGTAGTAACAACAGTAAACAACGAGCAACCCAAACCAACTCTAGGTCAACTAGTCTCGCATGATTTACTCCTCGGACGATGGCGTCTAGCCCTCGATTTATTCGGGAGAGTTTTCATGGAAGATGTCGGCTTAGAGCCTGGCTCAATCGTGTCCGAACTGGGCGGCTTCCCCGTAAAGGAGGCAAAGTTCAGGCGTGACATGGAAAAACTACGCAACAACCAACAAAGAGACTTGACGCTGTCGAAGATTGAACGAGACCGCACTCAGTTACTAGTGCAAACTTTCAAGGAGCTCAATACGCAATACAATAGTTACAACAGGCGTACGGGTTCATCTACTTCACCACCTTTGGCAGTGAATCGTGTTAAAGTTATGTTTAAGGATGAACCTGGTGAAGGCAGTGGAGTTGCTCGTAGTTTTTATACGGCCATAGCGGAAGCGATTTTGTCTAATGAGAAGTTGCCGAATTTAGAGTCAGCAGTGGATAATAAGTATTCGCAGTATAGTGTTTTGCAACGGTTGCGTAGAGATAGGGACGTGATGAGGAGGAGCACGCCGCTAAGGGGTTCTAGTAGGACCAGGGATCACCATCACCAAAGACGGACTTTAAGTTTAGATGCGAGGGCTTTTGCTCCTAATGATAGCTCTAATGCGGATGCGCCTTCCATGCCTGATATCTCTTCAGGTAGGTTTTTTTATCAAACCAGGGCAGTCACTAGATTTTTTTTATTTATTATCTACAAATTGTATCCCTTTTTTACGAATTATGTTTCCATTTAGCTTCTAACAACTCTTCTTCGAATGTATCCGGCGGAAATCAAGGTAGTTCCAGTGGAAATCGTAATGACCATCTTACATTTCAACAACAACAACTAGGAGATCGACTTTACCCAAAGGTAAGCCACTTTTGTTTAGTGATGTTTAAAAATAATATAATTTCTCTTGTCAGGTTTTTAGTTTACATCCAACTTTTGCTGGGAGAATCACGGGTATGCTCTTGGAGCTAGCCCCAGCCCAATTACTTTTACTCTTAGCATCTGAGGATTCGTTGCGGGCTAAAGTAGAGGACGCAGTCGAAATGATACTAGCGAATTCGCATTCACAACAAGAAAGTTTATCGGAGTCAATGCTGGGTAGGTTTTATTTGCTTTTCCAAATCGTGTTCTAAAAGTTGTGGTTTCAGTTACTGAAGAACCACCTCAAGATGAAGAAGACAATGCGCCTTTATTTTTCTGCCCAGGCAAGCGTGGTTTTTATGCTCCAAGACAAGGGAAAGCTAGTTATGAGCGATTGAATGCATTCCGAAACGTCGGAAGGTATTTCTAGTGAGTTAAATTTGGAAATTTTGTGTGCTAATTATTCTTTGTTGCAGACTACTTGGCTTGTGTTTATTGCAAAACGAGCTGTGTCCTATTTTCCTAACTAGGCACGTTCTAAAGTCAATTTTGGGCCGTTCAATTAAATTCCACGATTTAGCTTTCTACGATCCAATTATTTATGAATCATTACGCCAACTTGTGTTAGATGCAGAAAACAAGGATAGCTTCTTCTCGGCTCTCGATTTAAACTTTACGTGAGGATTTTAATTTTATGAAACAATCCCCGGTGTTTACTAAGTGTTTTAGGATTGACCTTGGAGCGGAAGAAGGAGGTGGAACTGTTGAAATAATGACCGGAGGAAAAGACATAGAAGTTACATCTAATAATGTTTACGATTATGTGAGGAAATACGCCAAATATCGGATGATAAAAGTACAGGAAAAGGCGATAGAAGTAAATATTATTTATATGAGTCTAATAACAGTTTTGTAATTTTGTTGTTCCATTATAGAATATTCGTACTGGAGTTTTCGATGTTTTACCCGAAGGATCATTAGATGGATTAACAGCTGAAGACTTAAGATTACTTTTAAACGGTGTTGGTGACATTAACGTGTCTGTTTTGATCTCTTATACTTCGTTTAATGACGAGTCAGGTGAAAGTAATGAAAGACTGGTGAAGTTTAAGAGGTGGTTGTGGTCCGTAGTCGAGAAGATGACGCACTTAGAACGACAAGACTTGGTGAGTTATCTAGTTTCGTAGTTGTTAAATTTAGTAATGTTGACTGTTTGTGTATAGGTTTACTTCTGGACCGGTTCCCCGGCGTTGCCAGCGAGCGAAGACGGTTTCCAGCCGATGCCTTCGGTGACGATTCGACCAGCAGACGACGCACATTTACCCACAGCCAATACGTGTATTTCCCGGCTCTATATTCCATTGTACAGTAGTCGTACGGTATTGAGACAAAAGTTGTTGCTTGCCATCAAAACAAAGAACTTTGGATTTGTGTGATGAGGTGACTGAATCGCGCACCACATTATATCTTATATAGCTAGATGAAATTGCGTTAAAATAAAATTTGTTTCATTTTACTGTTTATATTCTTTTCCGATTTTTAATTAAGAGTTTTTTTGTGATCGTATTTATTGATAACTAATAAAACTAAAGTGATATGCGTTTTGTTCTTTTTTATTTTTATTGTACATAGTAAGGATAAATACACCAGCACAATATTTAATAAAAGGTTGGTTAAATGTTTTAAGCGATGATTATAATATTTTTTTAGACTTGTAAAATTTGTTTCTTGTTAACGCTACAAATAGCTCAATGTATAATAATTTACATTTTATATTATTTTAAGTTATATAATAGGCGACAAGTTTCTTTTTTATAATTATCTTGTATTTCCAGCAGTAATAATAACGTTGGGTTAATTAGATTTCTTTAAGCGATGATTGTATCTAGCAAATTTATGCTGTTTTGTTTTTTTTTGTATATTTTAGTTGTACGAGAAGTGAATCTTACGCCTTTTCCTTTTGAAGAAGTCTTTGTTTTTGACACAGTAACCAATGTTTATTATTTGGAACTAGCTTATGTATCAATAAATATTAAATTACATCATACAATGTTTATTTTTTTATTGTAGTGGATTTTGAAAAGCGTCCAAGTGCCAGCAAAATTACAAGCATCACACCCACAAACCATAATAAATAAAATAGACTGTATTTTATTATTAAAAATATATTTTTAAAATTTTGCACTTATGTACACTTCGACATATGACAAAAACACATTGACAACACAAAAAAACTGAATGTTTTTAAGTAGATAAAATTTCCTAATAGCATTAATTATAAATAAGGAAATTGTACATTAGGAACGCTTCAGTTGCTCAGCAATCGCATCCAAAAAGTCTTGAGTATTCAAATACATGTTTTCCTTAACATTGGGCAAACCGTGGATACAAGCTGCCAAATCCTTGGTCAATTTGCCGGATTCCACAGTGTCCACACAAGCCTTTTCCAACTTACTGCTAAACTTGATGAGATCAGGAGTATTATCCAGTTTTCCACGATGTTCCAACCCGCGTGTCCAGGCGAAAATCGAAGCAATTGGATTGGTTGACGTCGGAAGACCTTTCTGGTGTTGCCTGGAAACCCCCACACTAGTACAAACTAGTTTTTTTAAGAGGTATACTCACCTGTAGTGCCGGGTAACAGTTCCATGAGCCGCTTCCGACTCCATGGTCTTGCCATCTGGACACATAAGAACCGAAGTCATCATTCCTAGAGAACCATAACCTTGAGCTACGATATCCGACTGAACATCACCGTCGTAATTTTTACAAGCCCAAACGAAGGCGCCGGAGGACTTAAGAGCTTGCGCCACCATATCGTCGATTAGGCGATGTTCGTACCAGATTTTTTGAGCCTCGTATTTGGATTTGTAATCCCTGGAAATAAACTAATAAGCTCAAGTAATTTTCACAAAATTTCGACGTACTTTTCGTAGATTTCCTGGAAAATATCCTTGAACCTCCCATCGTATTTCTTCAAAATTGTATTCTTCGTCGACAGGTACAAAGGCCACTTCTTCTGAAGAGCCACTTGGAAGGACGAGTGGGCGAAAGCTCGGATACTTTCATCCGTGTTGTACATTCCCATAGCGATTCCACCTCCTTTATATTTGAACAACTCGTACCTGTCCACTTGCCCATCATCGGCAGTGTAAACCATTTCAACCTAAAAACGCAAAACAATTAAATTCGAAGCAATTTTTCCAAAAAACCCAACTACCTTTCCTGGTTTTGTTATAACAAAATCTTTGGCTTTGTACTGATCACCATGTGCATGACGTCCAATAATAATTGGATTGATCCATCCAGGCACCAATTTGGGAATGTTCTTGCAGAGGATTGGCTCACGAAACACGGTACCTCCTAGGATGTTTCTTATGGTACCGTTGGGGGACAGCCACATTTGTTTCAAGTTGAACTCTAGGAAAATTTTACTGTATTCAAAGGAACTTAATGGGAAAAGGGTTCAGACCTTTGACTCTTTGTTCATCGGGGGTGATTGTGGCACATTTAATACCGACGTTGTGTTTGAGGATTGCATGGGCACAGTCTATGGTTACTTGATCGTTGGTTTGGTCCCTGAAAAAATTTTTTTTTAGAAAATACTGAAATTCAATTTTTAATGTTTTTTTTTATTTGGTTACCTGTGGGGCAGTCCTAAGTCATAGTAGAGGCACTCGACTTTAACATAGGGAAAAATAAGTGATTCCTTTATTTTCTGCCAAATAATTCTAGTCATCTCATCACCATCCATCTCGACGATGGGATTCTTAGCAACAACTCGCGATTCACTGCCATCTGGAACCAAAATTCAAAATATTTGAATGAACGTGACAAAATAAATTAAATTGAAAATTTCCTATTAAAATAATTTCAAGTGCAACGCTCCTTTACACCTTCTTATAATTTTTTTCAGGAGCGCATTAGCATAAAAAAAACTCATGTTTTTGGGCTCAGTTCATCGACCCGCGCTTCCGAGGGCAGCTCATGGTCACATCATACCTGCACCACCCTCCCACAGCATTTCAGTTCAATCTCCTTTTATCCCCTCTCTCTTATATTCGATCTAAACAGTAAAAGTCTAGACGCGAGATGATCAAATCGAAAGGTGACTCATTGTCACTGAAAGAAATCTTATTTTACAAAAATTAAACGAGCCATTATTTAGACAAGTAAATATTCTTTAATGACATCATAATAACCCCGAGTGTCACCAAGTGTTAATTGAGGAAGTTCATTATTTCTAATCGTAGTTTAAGTTGACCATTTAAGTGGGCAGTTCGAGTTTTAGGCGTAGAAATAAACAAAGTTATTATAGTAGTACTAGTAGAGTATCATTTGTGATAATTATATATTATACAGGGTGTTCGCGCGAAGTGGCTCACTATTGCTAACTTCGCTATTTTTGGAGCTACAAAGTCGGTTAAAATAGCAAACTAGTAGCATTTTTTCCGCTGATTACAATGGTGAAAACAGAAAAACAATTGACCATCTGGTTTTCGAGATATTCACAAAAATAACATTTTTTTAAATGGAACACCCTATATATTTTTTCAGAAATCGAAGACAAATTAAATTCTGTACAAAAAATGTTGTTAATTTTTTTTGATTATCATTTAAAATAAGCGGGTTATTTTGAAAAAAAGTTTGCAATTCTTTAAAATCAAGTAACCATAAAACGGAATAGTAATTTATTAAAACCAAACAATCATAATTTTGAATTTAGGCAAGTTGAAAAAAATTTGAAAGAATTACGGACATATTACTATTTTATTTAATATTTTTAATATACAGGTGTTTGCGCAAAGTGGTTCACTATTGCTAACTTTGTTATTATTGGAGCTACAAAGTCGGTTAAATTAGCAAACTAGTAGCATTTTTTCCGCTGATTATAATGGTGAAAACAGAAAAACAATTGGCCATCTGGTTTTCGAGATATTCACAAAAATAACATTTTTTGAATGGAACACCCTGTATATTTTTGCAAAAATCGACGATAAATTAAATTCTGAACAAAGAATGTTCTTATGCTTTTTTGACAATTATTTAAAATAAGCGAGTTATTTTGAAAAAAAGTTTTCAAAGTTTTAATATCAAGTAGCCATGAAAATTATAATTTTGTAAATTTTCAATATTTCCGTAATTCTTTCAAGTATTTTTCAACTTGCTTAAATTCAAAATTATGATTGTTTGGTTTTAATAAATTACTATTCCGTTTTATGGCTACTTGATTTTAAAGAATTGCAAACTTTTTTCAAAATAACTCGCTTATTTTAAATTATTATCAAAAAAAGATGAGGACATTTTTTGTATAGAATTTAATTTACAATCGATTTTTGCAAAAATATATAGGGTGTTCCATTTAAAAAAATGTCATTTTTTTGAATATCTTGAAAACCAGATGGTCAATTGTTTTCTGTTTTCATCATTGCAATCAGCGAAAAAAATGCTACTAGTTTGCTAATTTAACCGACTTTGTAGCTCCAATAATAACGAAGTTAGCAATAGTGAGCCACTTCGCGCGAACACCCTGTATAATGCAGATTTACTGCTTTTCTTATCTATAATAATATGAAGCAAACAAATTACAAAAAACATGTGTCTTAAAATAAATATTTGAAATATAGTTTGAAATAAAATTGCTAATTATTTACAAGTTGATCGATTATTTTTTAGATTAATTTGAAATATTTGTTATTTTTTCTGTTTATTTGAAATAAGTAGTTTTTCCTATAATTAAAATATTTTTTAAAGCTATTAAAAAATTGCTACAAAAAATAACTCAATTTTTTTTGAACTGATTCTTATTTGAAATACTTTTAATACATTTTCAAGGACTCTATTTTATAAACTTTAATTGAAATAACATGTTACCATTATTTCATTATAATTTAAAGTAAATAATGTTTTTTAACCCATATCTGCGACTTACTACAAACTTACAATAACAAATTATGTACTACACTTGTAATATATTATTATTTAAGAATAAATTGGTATTTTGAACTGCAAATCTTGTGCAATTTCGCCAGATATAAACTTGTTTGCTTCTTTTATATCGATTAAAGAGAAAGGAACATGAACCGTTGGTTTACAGTATTTTTTAAAATAATATCTTGAAGAGTTGACCTAATAAATAAAACCTGTAAATTCACAGCTGATCGCTTCAATTACCTTTCAGGAAAATGCCAATAACAATAATATTAATGTTCATTTGATTTGAAGAGAAAGTGAATGATGGTTTTTGGAGATAAAATCATTTTTTACATTTTTTAAATAAATGACACACTAGTCATGATAATTAACGTAATTTGTACTTTTACCGAATTTTCCCTAAAAAACTCTCGATTATTAAAAACATAAAATCTCCGCAATTTCAAGGGTAGTAACTGAATAAACCTACAGTAGTTCAACTGCTCTAAAATGATGAATGATCCATTAAACTATTTACATTGACAGTTGCCCTAGCTACCAATGAAAACATCACACACAGACATTAGCAGCCATCTCATTGGTTACAGCTTGCAAAACATTGTACGATTTTCTACAACTTTTACTACAAAACAGCTCGACCACATTAGGGAAAAAACTGTCTAAATTTCATTATTCATGACATGGCAATAATAAAACAAGATTAATCTCAGGTACTTTTGTAATCATGCAATAATTTGCTGTGTGTTTACTTTATTTATTATACCACTCGTAGAATATCTTTGGTAAATAATCATAAATTATCTGTACTTAAAAAGAATGTACCTAGGTACTTAGGTGTAATTAATTTTTTTTATTTAGAATGATTTAGTGGAATGTTTTTTTTGAGCCATTCAGTGGAATACACGAGAAATGTTGTTGTATAATAACGCGGTAATCAGTCGGGTTTTATCAGGCGTTTTATAGAAAAATCACCCTGAGGGTCAGCACCAAAACAAGTTTTGATCTTTGGGAGATTGGGAGCGAAACTTCCGGCTTAAACAGACCTTTGGAACGCGACGCTATACAATAAACACACACCAAACACCGAAAGATTTCCCCAAAGAATCCAATTAAATAAAATTAACCAGAATCTGACGAGCGTTTCTATAAATACGAAACATCTCCCCAAAAACAACCATATCATAAATGAAAACTACCACGATTTCACTAAATTCTACTCACAATTCCTGTTTTGGATGGTCGTGGAAACTGCTGCACTATTCCTCGCCGATAATTGCGTCAAGTTTTTGCAAAATTTCGTTAATGTACCGGCCATAATAACCTAAAAATTCGGTTTAGATTGAAGTTTGTCGTTTAGGTGACTGCGTGTTTATAGCGACCGTTGTTGTAATAATGTGGGAGTTTGAAGTAGGAGCGATCGAAGCCGACGCTCCACGCTTATGGATGCTACGTTTACATGGTGCAAGTTGAACGGTTACGTTGCAGGAATTTGCGCATTGCAGGAGTGGGAAAATTGTTGGAAATTTGAGTTCGGTGTTAACGCGGGTTTGACCTTATGGGATTTTTTTGACTTGGGGTGGTTTTGATAAGAACGATGAGACTGTTGGGTGTTTATTAAGAATATACATTGAAATTGTTAATTATTTAATTTAATTATGTAGTTAAATATTATTAAATATAATTATTTATAAAATCCAAAATTAGGAGCAAATTCAGAAATTTTTGTAATGGAAAAAAAAACGTGGTATAGATAGTGTGATTTATTTATACAGGGTGTTTCACTTTTCAGGACTTTCACTGTTGATAAAGTACTTTTAAAAAAAAAAAAATCGTATTATTAAAAAAATTTTTTTTTGATACTTGTACAGGGTGATTCTTTTATCTGGGGAAATGCGTTTTTCTCGTAAACGACTTAAGGGAATTAAATTTTGAAAAAAGTGTTATATACCTAGTGGCTGTCACTCAAAATTAGGATAGAAATATAGACTTTAATATGCATGACGCTAGGCGTCGCGACGCTTCAAAAAAATGTACCCAGCAACATACCACTTTTATTATATCATTGGAAAGGTCTTTTAATTTTGAGTCTTTTTTCTGAAAACCAATTTTTTTTATTCTTATTTTTTAAAAAGTTATGATCCAATTTAAATTATTTCTGTTCTAACTAAATTTTGAAATATTTGTAACAGTAGACCGAGTTTTCCCTCAAATACTAAAGTAAATCTTATTATATAAAATAAAGTAGGCTTAGATAAAACAAAACCTGTTATTTGTCACCATATTACAACAACAAAAAACTTATTAATACCTAAATTAAGCGTTTACGAGAAAAACGCATTTCCCCAGATAAAAGAATCACCCTGTACATATTTGCAGATTGGTTTAAGATAGCGATCTGAAATTAAGTAAGTTGGTTAGCCTTGCGTAGTAATAAATATAATGTTATTACCACAAAAATAATATGAATCATTGGCGTACTTACTGGGCCTTTTTTGACTTACCTTTTTAGGGAACTATTTTTTTTAAATAATCACAATTATGGCTAATAAGGTTAAAACATGTAAAAAGTGCTTGATTTACTTTAACCCAACTCTTTAGTAGAAAATTAAATTAATTATTTTTACGTTTTAAGCGACTTTTGAACCACCCTGAAAATTCAGAAATATAGCCAATTCTAGGATCAAAACTAAACCTCAATTGTTACCATAAATAGATCACAAAAATGCCTTCCAATTGAATAAATATCATTTTCAACACTCTGCTGTATAACAGTAAGGAAGTATTTTTGTGTAATTATAGAAGATTTTGATCTAGTAAAAGTCCTAGAAGATGTTCTATTAGCGTGTCAATATTTCTGATTTACTAGACTAACAATGAGTCAGAAATGGAAAATTGCGTAAAAAAATCAAACTTTAATATATTGTAAATAGTTCAGGTAAAGCAAACTAAACAAGTGTTTTTTAAATCATTTTCAGTATTTTTTCAAAAATTCCATTCGTTAAAAAGATATGATTAAAATAGGGGAGTCTCCTTCCCATAAGTACGCCACTGCACAATATTCCTTTTATGTAACATCGTCAGAATGCAGTTTACTTAAAGTCTAATTAACGTACGAATTTTTTTATCTCTATTTTAGGGCATTCTGGAGATATAGCCAAAAAATGTTTTATAACATTATTTTCAACACCCTGTATATTACAAAACGATCCACATTTACAGGAACTTTTCTTCTTTAAAAATGTCTTTAATTATCTGTTAAAGTAATAGTATATTATTATTTTATAAATTCGTTTTTAACTTAAAAAAATTTTTCCCATATTTTCTTACCTCAAAAGAATTTTATGATGATTTTATGATAATTATATCATATTTTCGACAAAAAATTTAAATCGGTAGTCTTCTGTATTGTCTATACCAGATTCTTATTTAAATATAGAATTCATCCAACTTGATTTAAGCATATTTAGCATTTAATTTCCATTTAATTTAAGAAGAGCAGTTAAATACTAAATAGAAAAAAGTTATAGGCTCGTGTGCTCTTTAAAGAAACAAGTTTTCTCTTCCCTCGCCTCTCCCAAAATCGCCCCAAAACCGGACTTTTTGTAGGTGATCCTATGTTTTTTTTTCGTCCTGAGTAATGCATGGACCATAAAATACAGGACCGGAGCCGATTTATTTGTCTTCCTAATAACTTTATTTAAATTAATTCGTTTACTTTCATTGTTGCAACAAATTATAGTCTTTTAGTACTGTAAAAAAAATGCAAATCCTATTTTATTTTTACCTATAATTATTATTAGTATTGTATTTTCTTCTATACTTCGGGATCTCAAATACAAGTAAAGTCTGACGTCTGTGGGAAGCATCCTCATCTGTTAAATTACAAGATACTCCATATTTATACAGGGTGTCCCGGAAAAGTGGGAAATCTCTCGGATTCAGATAGGGTATGAAAAAATAAGATGACAAGTTCCTATAAAAAATTATCCTACAGGCCCTCCCTACGAAGATATGTAGCCCTGAAGAGCGTCGCTGGAAATCGTTTTTTTAATAACTTTTAAAGTACTTGATAGAATTTTATAAAAAGTTAATATGATGGACACTACTAAGGACCTCTTGAAATAATGTCCTTGACACATATCTAGCTTGTTTAGTTTACCAGGGGCAGACTAAGCTTTACAACTTAATGCTTAAACTTTTAACACCCTGTGTGAAAAAGACTTAAAACAACAAAATCAGATAGCTTGAACCTTAGACTAAAGAAAAGCTACTCTTGTTTATTGTCGATAAAGTGGACCGTTTTCGAGAAAAAGAATAATAAACGAATTCATGTTTTATTAAGTCCTTAAAAAAAAGTCTCATTCCGAAAAAAAATCAAAATTTAAAAAACACCTGTAGGAAAAATTTTTATAGGAAATTGTCATCTTATTTTTTCATGCCCTATCTGAATCCGAGAGATTTCCCACTTTTTCTGGAATAAGTTCCAAAAGTCTACATAAGAAAGAAAAAGGATTCATAGATACTGAAATCAATTTTTCAGGATTTTCTTAAATATTTCAGAATGTATCAAATATTTCTTTTTGTAATAGTGAAAATGTGAAATGAAAAGAAAATTTTTGTCTTATTTTCAAAAATTTTCTTTCTACATGGCACTCAAAAAGTTAGCCCCGATACCTTAAACCCCACGCGTCCACATCAGCTCCTACTCACACTTTGGCACCCGCGCTGGCTCCATGTAAACGCACTGAAACCATAAAACTGAATAGGGATAGACATTTCATAAAACATACTGAAGCTTTCTTGTGTTGGAAGCTGCAGGCAGTGCCTGCCACAGTGTGTGTGTGTGCATGTGTGTGAGTGTGTATACAAGTTGTTGGGTCAAGAATAGATTGGACACGACGAAAACTTGAAAAATATACCTACCTGATTAGTGGCAGGGTACAACTTTTGGGCACCGTGTCGTCGGCTTGCCCGGCAAAAAACCCATTAAATTTCAATCCGAATGCGAATGTGTTGTGTGGAAAAAATACCGGCAGTCGCCAGTCGAAACCGCTGTTAATTGTAAGATAATTTTTTCGTGTAGTAGTAGTTGGGTCGGCTGTTCAGTAAGTAGTAGTAATTAGACGATTTGTAATTAGCGCTTTGGAGGCGAATATTAAAAATAATAGTACAACTACAACGTATTGTATAGTGGAGTAGTGATGGTGATAATTATAGCTCACACTGTCCGGTAGTTGTGGTGGTTGTGTCTCCTGCTCCTCGCAATTCCCAAAACAAAACTATTTGTAGTGCTTCGCATCCCAAACTGAAACTGTTACAAGTTACAGCACCCAGAGCTCTATAAGTATTTAGGTCAATAAAATTCATTTTATTTATTTTCTTTATTGTATTTTCCAGCTCAACCAGAACCGAAATAAATAATTAGTTTTCGCGTTTTCCTCATTGCATATCAAACGTATTATCGCGTCACCAAAATTATCTTTTTTGCGAATTTTTTGATTAAACATAAATATATCAAAAAGGTATGCAAGCTACACGAACTTGTATAATATTTACATTACATTTTGATTAATATATAAACCGTCTAATTTTCTTAGAAAACAAAACCATATATTTTATTTTTTCTGTATTATATTATCCCAAATTGTACACAAAAAAATAACCTTTGACATTTTTTTATCGCGTGCCGTCCGTTTGTTTTCTTTCAAATAAGTCGCGTACTAAATTTAAAGTCCATCTAAACCAAATAATTAAAACTGGCAATAAAAAATAAACATATAGGAATTGTAGCATAATAACAAATTAATATTTGTTTATATTTCAATCCTGAAAATGTTTTCGGTTTTTAAAAAGCAATTATTCTGTAGTAATTATACCATATTTTGAACTAAATTCATACATTTTATCTGATATAACTAATATTGACTATGGCTTTCTATTTTCAGCATTTTTAACACTAATATAACAAGTTCTTGTTTAATAGGACACAATTAAGCTAATAATTACAAAGTACTCAAGACAATTTGTAGACAACATGTTTAAGACAACATTTAATTCCATTGTCTGTTATAAAAATTATAATTAATACAAAAATGAAAAGGTTTGTAAAAGACCAAATAAGTTGCATTTATATTGAACATCAATAAACTAAATGCTTTTACCTGCGAATTAGGTACACAATAATTATTTTCTGTTGACGTTAGCTGATACAACAAAAAAACTATGAAATAATTTAAAAAATCAGTTTGTAGAATTCTGTAGAAATAAAACGAAGTTTAAGATTTTTTATTTTTTGCGGGTTGCACATTAAAGTGCCAGTTTTAGAACTACTGGTCAAATTTTTGTCTTGTTTGCGTTTTTCAGTAGCTTAATGTTGTCTTTACTGGTAAAAGTATAAGTTTCTAAAATTTCTGTGAAAATAAAACCAGGAATGAGGTTTTAAGATTTTTTCAAGTTTGACTGTTTTAAAATGCTATAGTTTTAGAACCACTGGCCAAATTTTTTTCATACTTGCGTTTTTCAATAGCTAAATGTTGTCTTTATTGATCAAAGTACAAATTTGTACAAATTTATAAAACTAAAACGCACAGTTAATATTTTTTGGGATTTTTTCGAATTTTACTGTTTTAAAGTGGCACAGTTCTAGAACCACTGGCCGAAGTTTTATCGTGTTTACGTTTTTCACTAGCTAAAAGTTGTCTTTAATAATAAAAGTACCAATCTGTACAATTTTAGTAAAATTAACGCGCACACTTAAAATATTTTGGAATTTTTTCCAGTTTTATTGTTTTAAAATACTAATAATTAATTTTCAATTCCAGGTATTATGCGAATGTTTATTTCCAAAAAGTGTTAATTAGATTTCTTATATTTACACATAAACTTACTCTTTATAATTAGAATAAATAAACTTAGCTACAAATCGAAACACTGTTTCCTTTAATCAGATTTTCGTTTGGAAAATTGCAATGGAAAATGTATACCTACCTAATCATATTTTATGTTGTTACTTGCGATATTATTTACCACATGCAAAAATTTTATTTCGGGAACAAATTATCTAATAAAATTTACGTCAAGTGGCATTTCATTTACCACAGTGGCTCATCACCCATGGGGGATTAGAAAAAAATGCCCCTTCGAAATATTTTACATAAACTATAATAAACCTAAATTTATTTTATTGACCACATTTTAAACTGGAAAATATATGGGCTCATCTAGTTAGGGACAATTTCACCTCGTCAAATTCGGGTGCGCCACTGCAAACAAGATAAGCCCTACTTCAAAAATCCTTTAAACTAAAATTAGCTTAAATTCCATGCAAACTCAACAAAATTTTTCCGATTTTTAACAGATAATTTCTAAAGTACCTCACGTATACAATCACACATTTTACTGTGGACAGACCAGCTGCATTTTAGCCTTATCTTTATCAAGCTCCCACATGTAGAGTTAATAACTCATTCACAGTCAAGTCCATATTTTATTTATATCATAAGTTTATGTCACATTGATTAGTTTATACTTGATTGTTACAACTTATTTATTGTTTTGTAATAATAATAAAGCAACAATTGGAACTTGCGTCAAACGTCAAAACCCAAATTTAGTTCAAAAATAAATGTTTGAGCCAAAATTAAATATTTGAATAGAGCTAGAGTCAAAGCCATGGTACGAGAAATTATTTATTTATTTATATTATTATCTCGCCAAGTTTTTCCATATATTACAGCTCAAGTAGGTTCTTATCTTCAACTTAAAACTAGTTTTCCGTATTTTCGCTTGAACTGCTTCAGTAGGTACATTATTTGGTTTACTATTTTATTAGGAATTATAAACAAAAATTTTGACGTATTTGCTATTTTAAAATAGTTTGAATCAACCTTGAGCATCTTGAAAATATGTACTTAAAGTATTACAGTAATTTATTATGCCTACATAATAATTTTATCAAATGATAAGTGTGGAGTGTATGAAATGCATTTCAATTAGCTACACACTTAAACTCCAGAGGAACTCAATAATTTTATAGCATAGGAACAGTATAAAAATAAAACCAATAAAAGTACCTAGTAATTATTTGTAAACATTTTGCTTTCATTATCGATTGGATTCCTTGGAATTTAATCTATATGATATAGAGTTGATCCACATCCTCAATTTTTTCTCTAACTTCCAGGGCGTCCCTTTCACCTTGCCATATTTCCATAACAAACCAACCATGGCTCGAGGTATCTTCCGCGTGTACGTGACCACCAGGTTTCAAATATGTGACCTAAAAAGTGTCATACAAACGTCAAATCACCATACAAAATCAGTCACACCCTTTCGACCATACACAATCTTGCCAAATTCCTCAAGTAGAACATTTACCACACAAGTTACAAGAACTTTGCGAAAAGATGCGCAACCTCCTAAAGTAGAAATGAAAGGTATACCATATAACAAACTATCAATAGGGGTACCGAAAGAAATATGGGAGAACGAAAAAAGGTAAGGATGGAAATGATAGAGGGAATTTGATGGCTAAAGGGGTAAGGTGGTTTTTTTAGAGTGGCTTTGTCGCCGGCTGCTGCACAAACTTTAATCAAGAAAGGGTTTAAAGTTAACGTGGAGCAAAACGCTGGGGTGGAGGCGAAATTTCCTAACGACGAGTACCGGAAAGTGGGTGCTAACATCGTGAAAACTCAAGATGCATTTGCTTCAGGTCAGAAAGTTCATAGTAAAATTTTCCATAGTAACGAAATTTTCTTGTAGATATTATTTTAAAAGTACGACAACCCCTAGCGGACGAAGTAAATAATTTTAAAGCTAATTCAATACTTATATCATTCCTTTATCCTGCAAGAAACAAGCATTTAATAGAGCAATTAGCGGCAAAAAAAATAACAGCTTTTGGTGAGTTCTCCGTTCTACCATCACGATTTTTCTAACAACTATATCTTCAGCTATGGACTGTGTTCCGCGTATTACCAGAGCGCAAGTCTTCGATGCTCTTAGTTCAATGGCAAACATTTCCGGCTACCGAGCGGTCATCGAGGCCGCCAATCATTTCCCCCGATTTTTCTCTGGTAACCTCCCAAAACCCCCAGTTTATCCCAATCTATAACTCGATGTTTTTACAGGACAAATCACTGCCGCCGGTAAGGTACCCCCAGCAAAAATTTTGATAGTTGGTGCTGGTGTCGCCGGTTTAGCTGCTATAGGTCAGTCGAAAAGTATGGGGGCTGTTGTAAGAGCATTTGACACTCGATCGGCTGTACAAGAACAAGTTGAGTCAATGGGCGCTGAGTTTTTAACCATTAACATCAAGGTACGTTTTGGAAGTTTGATGTGGATCGAAGGATTTGTAGCTTGGTTTTGTAGGAGGAAGGTAGTACAGCTGCAGGGTACAGTAAGGAAATGTCTAAGGAGTTTATCGACGCTGAACACGCGCTTTTTGCCAAGCAGTGTAAAGAAGTGGATATTATTATAACAACGGCGTTGATTCCAGGGAAGAAAGCGCCTGTGCTTATTTTGAAGGTATGAAGATTTTTGTTGTTTCATATGGGAAAAGAGAAAAGTTTCCTTTTTACAAAGTTATAATAAAAATTTTTGTATTAAATAAAAATAAATGCACTAATATAATAGTACCATTTGAATTCAACTTTTTATGTTTGTTTTAAAACGAGATAAATTTTTGTTGGAATTTTTATGAAAGTTAATTAATAAATCTAAATTTTTTTCTTATTTTGTATGAATATAAATTAATAACTAATTCGAGTATTCCCGTTATTGAAAGCTAGAAAAAATGATCGTATTTTGAACTTAATAACCTGTTTTGTGATATATATTTGTACAGAGGTGTATTTAGGATTTTGGCGCCCGTAGTTACATTAAAATTTTCGTAAAATTCCGAGGAAAACAGTCACAGAATTTTGCGCCCTTCCTTCATATTATATAATTACATTTTCGTCTTTAGGAGCATGTCAAAGGCATGAAACCTGGCAGCGTAATTGTGGACCTAGCAGCCGAAACTGGTGGCAATGTAGAAACAACAAGACCAGGCGAAATCTACACGTACCAAGGCGTAACCCACATTGGCTTAACCGACTTATCCAGTAGATTACCAACACAAAGTTCCACATTATACGCCAATAACATTAGCAAATTACTGTTGTCTATGGGGGCACAAAACAACTTCTTCGTGGACTTGAACGATGAAGTTGTACGAGGTTGCATTATTTTGGGACAGGGGAAAATGATGTGGCCACCACCACAGGCTGTGGGTCCACCACCTGCACCTCCAGTTGACAAGAAGGCTCTAGCTGTGGCCAAAGCCAAAGCCGTGGAGGTTACACCTTTTGAGGCAACTTTGAACACAACGTTGGGAACGACAGCTGGTGAGGATTTCTAAGAGGAATTAATCGGTTTAAAAGCACTGATTTTTTCGTTTTCTTGTAGGTATTACAACTATTTTGGGTTTGGGAATGTGCTCACCCAACTCAGATTTTACCTCAATGTTAACAGTATTTGGATTGTCTGGAATTGTGGGTTATCATACTGTATGGGGAGTAACTCCTGCTTTACATTCACCCCTTATGTCGGTAACTAATGCTATTTCAGGTATTACCGCTGTTGGTGGTTTGTTACTGATGAACGGCGGGTACTATCCGACAAATACAGTAGAAGTACGTTGATTATAATGAGGTAAAACGTTTTTTTATGTGGTGGGTTTTGGTTTCAGTATCTAGCTGCTGGTGCAGCTTTTGTGTCTTTCATAAACGTTTTTGGGGGGTTTGTGGTCACCAAAAGGATGTTGAACATGTTTAAGAGGTAAGTACATGAAGGGGATTTCTCTGCTATAAATTAAAGAAAATTCATCTTGTAGACCTACCGATCCACCAGAGTACAATGCGCTATTTGGAATTCCCGCTGTTGCATTTTTGGGGGCCTACGCCTGGGCAGCGTCCAACGGCATGAACGAAATCCACCACGCAGCATACTTGGCATCTTCCTTGTGTTGCGTTGGAGCTCTAGCTGGTCTAAGCTCGCAAGGTACAGCACGTCTTGGCAACAATCTTGGAATGGTACGCGAAAACCCTCCAAAAATGTCCTTAGAACATCCCGTCTATTAACTTTGTTTCAGATTGGAGTTGCTGGAGGTATAGCCGCAACTCTAGGGCAAATTGCACCAAATGACGAAGTTCTAGCACAAATGGCCGCCACTTTAGCCGGGGGTGGTTTAATAGGAACCTTGATTGCCAAACGGATTCAAATCACTGACTTGCCACAACTTGTAGCCGCCTTCCACAGGTATTTTTTCTGACACCGTGGCAATAACTTATTTTGTAATATTTTGGTGTAGTTTGGTCGGTTTAGCAGCAGTTCTTACGTGTTTTGCAACGTATTTCCACGATTTTCCAACTTTTGCGTCGGATCCAGGAGCCAATGTCGTAAAAACCGCTTTGTTTCTTGGAACTTACATTGGAGGAGTCACCTTTAGGTATGTGAGAATATTCTTGCGAACTGTCGTTTTAATTTGGTTTGGTTTCTAGTGGGTCTTTGATAGCCTATGCGAAATTACAAGGAGTTATGAAGTCAAATGCGATACTGTTGCCTGGAAGACATACACTGAATACCTTGCTAGCTCTGGGCAGTCTTGGGTCCGGTGCTTATTTGTTTTATGATCCAACTTTGGACGGTGGTTTAGGTGCTTTGGCCCTCACTGCCGGTTTGTCTACTACCATGGGATTCACCCTCACATCTGCCATTGGAGGTAAATTCAATACAATTCCAAAGACATAAGTGGTAAAAGTAAAGAAAAACTCAGGAAATTTACTGCCTAGAATTTTTTTCTCATAAATATCTAAACTTTTTTTCCAGGGGCCGATATGCCAGTGGTAATAACAGTCCTAAACAGCTACTCCGGTTGGGCATTATGCGCCGAAGGTTTCATGCTGGACAATCACTTGATGACCATCGTTGGAGCACTAATTGGCTCATCCGGTGCTATTTTATCGTACATTATGTGCAAAGCCATGAACCGATCCATCGTTAGCGTAATTCTCGGTGGTTTCGGCACAACTAGCTCTGGAGCCCCAATGGAAGTTACAGGAACTCATACGGAGATTTCAGTTGATGGTACTGTGGAGGCTATTCGTAATGCCAGGACGATTATAATTGTGCCTGGGTATGGGCTGTGTGTAGCTAAAGCGCAGTATCCTTTGGCGGAAATGGTGTCATTGCTGAAGAAGCAAGGGAAGCATGTTAGATTTGCTATACATCCAGTTGCAGGTTAGAATTAGTTATCCTACGATTTCCTGAATTAGTTTTAATGATTTTTTCCCTAGGACGCATGCCGGGTCAGTTGAATGTCCTTCTGGCCGAAGCCGGAGTCTCCTACGATGATGTTTTGGAAATGGACGAAATAAACGACGATTTCGGCGACACGGAACTAGTTTTGGTTATTGGAGCTAATGATACGATTAACAGTGCGGCGTTGGATGATCCAAATTCTGCAATTGCCGGTATGCCGGTGTTAACAGTGTGGAAGGCAGAGAATGTTATTGTAATGAAGCGGTCGCTTGGTGTGGGTTATGCAGCTGTTGATAATCCAGTGTTTTACAAGCCGAACACATCGATGTTATTGGGCGATGCAAAGAAAACTTGTGATGCACTTTTAGATAAGTTAAAACAGTCACCATAGTTAAATTTTTTATAGGATTAATTTTTGATTTAAGATTTAATGAAATTTCTTTAACTTTTTACACTTTGTACCTATGAATTATTATTTTTTTGAAGGAGAAATATAGTCTGAGACGTCTGACAGTTTTTATCTTTCATTATTGTTTCTGCTTTTTTCTGTGTATTATTTTGTTGTTTGACTCGCATCTCAGGAAAATAATTACTTATTGTATTAATTTGCTTACAAATCCGCCCCTTTACAACACATTAATAGGAAAAGAAATTTGTTTATTATTTTAATGTTTTAGATAATTCTAATTAAATATAATTAAATTTGTGTAAATATATTTAGCTTGATAGGGTAATTTTTACAATATCATAGGGAAATTATATTTTTATGTAAGAGTTCTTTTATAAAAATAAGACAAGTAATAAATTTAACAAAAAAATATGTAACAAAGTGAATGTTTTATTTAAAACCGTCAACTAATAAACTACAGTATACTTAAATGATCTCTACCAACTGCTGCGTTTCGAATCGAAATTCTACAAAAAAAACATGGAATAACTCGAAATTAAGAAACAAATTTTATAACGTACTTTTCTTGCAACTTCCCTTAATGTCTTCGACATTTTCGGACCAGTTCTGTTAACCATACCGGAAAAGTGGCCATATTTCTCTTGTAAAAGTAAATACGGATGATTGAATTCCACTGCTGTTCCAGCATCCATCACCAAAACCTACACAACCAAAATAAACAGGGATTCGAATGAAAATCGAAGTCTTTCACAAAACTCACCCGATCTGAATCCATGATAGTATGCAACCTATGCGCAATCGTAAGCACAGTACAATCTGCAAATTTCGTTCGAATTGTACGTTGGATAAAAGCATCGGTTTCATGGTCAACGTTAGCTGTCGCCTCATCCAACACCAAAATTCTATTGTTCCTTAAAATAGCTCTAGCTAAACATACTAGTTGTCTTTGACCTACACTTAAATTGCTTCCACCTTCAGTCATAATGTGATCAAGACAAGCTAAGATAAAAGAAACCAGAAACTAAGAACAAGATTATAAAATGATATTCACCAATTCCCTCTGTTACTACGAAGGATATTTCCACATCTAGAAGAGCGTTGTAGATATCGTGATCATCGTACTCGCGAAATGGATCCAAATTGTAGCGAAGCGTACCATAAAATATAATAGGTTCCTAAAAGTGTGTTTAAAACCGATATTTTTCAAAATCGGACTTACTTGTGGGATTATGGAAATTTTTCGTCGCAAGTCATGAAGCCCCATTTGCCTCACATCGATTCCATCGATTATAATCGAACCATCATAGTAGTTTAGTCTGAACAAGGCGCCTATCAACGAGGATTTCCCCGCACCTGTCCTGCCTACAATACCAATCTGCTTTTTAAAGTTATAAAACAAACAGTTTCCCTTAAAGCCAATGCTACTTTTTCTCCAGCTTCAATCATAAGGCTCAGGTTTTTTAAAACAGGCTCGTCCATTATGTTGTAGCGTAAATTCAAGTAAATAAATTCGATTTTGCCTTGTAGAGGCCAATCCTCTGGTGGTCTAGTTAAATCATTCTATAACAATACTAAACTAGTTGCGGTTTCGGAAGTTTAGAGTGATGTACCGATTCCAAATCCGGCTCCTCTTCAATTTTTGTAAATTCCAACATTCTCTCCACTGAAGTCATTTGATTTTCCAGTTCGGCAGATTGTCGCATGCCCCACTGAACTAAACCACTTAGACCCATGCACTGTGTTATAGCTAGACCTACTTGACTTCCAGAATATTCTGAAAAAACATAATTCAAGTTTTGTTAAATTTGTTTGTTGAACCATACGATCTGCCAGGATAACAAAAGAGAACGTAACCATTCCAATGAAGAGACAACAGATGAAATCCACCGATACCCCAAAAGCTCTTGAAGTGGAGAGGAACAAAAACCAACAACTACTGTGCACATCTTGAAGACTATCAAATTCACGTACAAGGATTTGCTCAGCACGATTAGAACGTATTGTGGTTAGTCCTTGTAAACTTGCGTTTAAATGCGACAACACCGGACTTTTAGCTAAACGAAAAAATTTTTGTTTCGGTTCAAAAATATAAAAATATACCAACTAATTCCCTCCAAACGTTTCACACTTCTACTAGTTTTTATGTAACATCTCCGTAGGAAAAAAATTGTTAGCACCATAACTGCTATCGGTACAATAAGTCGAGGTTCTATTACGGAAATCACGATAATAGCACCAACTAAGTTTAATAGTAACTGCAAGGAAACTTTAAGAGAGTTTTTCAGAAGTTTGTTTCAGTTACCTGAATTGTGTCTATCATACAATAGGACAACACTTCATCTGCTGAACCTAAATCCTTGGAAAAACGATTCAGTATTCTCCCTGATGAATTATCGACAAAAAACTTCATCACTGCTCGCGTTAAACACCGAAACATTTTGTCGTGCAGCCTACAAATCAAAACAATTAACTCCAAGTTAGTATAGAATTTCTCTAGGACCTAGTAGACGCTCTCAGGCACATAATAAAAAACACAAACGAGCGCACAAGTGCAAAGATTACAGTTAGAAAAATTATTCCAAAATAAATTTTTACACATTGTTCTCGGTCCAAACCATTCGATGATTCACCTAGATAATTTAGTTCTTCCATTCCTATCCTACAATACGAATTTATCATTATCAGTTATAATATAAAAAAAAATGTACCAGTATCCTAGAAAAAAATCACCACCACTTGCAGCAAGTTGTGCTCCGATAAATAAAAGCATCGTGAAAAATGTTAGGATATATGGACCAGCTGCACGAAAATATTCTTTGTAGATGGTGAAGGACACTGCGCCGTAAGTGCGGACTTCACCTGCAGCCACTGGGTATTTCTGAAGAGAGAATTTGCTTATAACTGTTTAGGGTGTGTCATCACGATGAGTTGACAAAACATACCACATCTGTCTCTTTGCTGATGGCAGTCATAGACCTAGCACTAGTCACCGACAACCTCCTTAAAATCACATCAATTTGCGCCTTGGAAGCCCTCGCTGACGTAGGCGTTGCTGATTTATATTCATCTTCCTCATCATCGTCGTCATCTAGTTCGTCCTCCAAATGGTCAAACTCTCTTTTATCCAGCAATTTACTATGCGGATCTTGTGCCTCCATAATCCCTGCATGTAACACGAATACCTGCCCAGCGAACTTGAGAAATTGCAACTGATGCGTCACCAAAATCACTATTTTTTCCTTCAGATACTTGACGATACACTCGTGGAAGAGCTGTTGCCCAACTTGGATGTCCACAGCAGAAAGTGGATCATCCAATAAATAAATATCAGCTTCTTTATAAACAGCACGCGCCAAGTTAACACGCGCTTTTTGCCCACCGCTCAAAGACGAACCATGCTCTCCAATTAAAGTTTTATCCCCATATGGCAACAAGGTAAAATCCCGAATCAACGCACAAACTTGAATCACCTCGTTGTATTTATTCCGGTGGAACTTTTGCCCAAACAAAATATTCTGTCGCACAGATCCGGCAAACAACCAAGGTTCTTGGGCGGCGTAAGAAATAACGCCTCTAGTATGCACTTTACCTTTAAGTAGCTCCAATTCCCCGAGAATTAAATGCAACAAGCAAGATTTGCCAGCACCAACCGGACCAATTAGAACAGTTGGCTTTCCAGTTGGAACTAACTCCATGTCGATGTTGGATAGTACCACAGCGTTCTTAAAAGTGGCAATGGCTTTATCCAGGCTTACAAGGGCTGTCTCGTTTTGACCAATTCTTTCGTGTAAAGCTTCTGGTTCTTCGATGGTGTAGTTGCGGATGATTGGTTGGCGTTCGTGTCGGGGGTCCAAGGGAATAGGGTCGCCCATTGCGGATTCTGTTGCGAGCATGTAGGCCTCAATCCGTTTTATTGAGACGTATGCTTCGCCCACCTAGTTCAATAAAAATAAAAGTTTTTAAGCTAACAGTTACTATCTAGTGTATGACTCAAATGTATTGGTATTGAGCCAAAAACTCTTCAAATGATTATTTTTCCTACCAGAGCGATCCCCTGTGGAAAGAACAGCGTCATCGTCTGCCGAAGCACCTGATAGTAAGCGGTGATCAAAAACACTTTTTCTGCAGTAATGTGGTTAGTATCCCAGATATAATAGGACACAGTAAGAAATATTCCAAAGCGCGATGTAAACATGATAAAAGACATAATCATTCCTTTAATAAAACATAAATACCGCAACACCTGCACTTCTTTTCTGAAATAAATTAAGCGAAAATTGGAAGAAAAACGAAATAAATTTTAGTACCTTCGCAGTGCTGTAACCACATAGGCAAAGGCATATTCCCAAGAGTACATTTTGATCACCTGCATTGATTGTATGATTTCATTCATTTGAGTTAGTCGGGAATCGGTTCGTATTGCTAACTGTAGGCGAAATTTGTTGACCAAAAAACCCATCACCACTATAATAAAAAAGCCTCGCATCTAAATTTGACCCAGGGATTTTCCGCTTACCTTGCATCGGTACTATCGCAGCTATGACCGTCATTCCAACAAAAGCCGCTGAGCCTGTTTCCAGATATATAAAATATAAAATAAATAGAACTTGCAGCGGGGATATCCACAAATAATGCAGATAAATCGCCGCCAAATCAAAACGATTCACATCATTAGAGATTAAATTAACGGGATTTCCGACCTTCTCCTCGCCTAAACTAGATAAACTCATGGTGAGTGCCTTTCGGTAGATTAGGGAGCAACAAGCAACTCGAATTTTCATCCCAATGTGGAAAACTGCCATCATATAAGGGTGCATCACCATGAAAGTTATCAAACTACAAATGAAAATTGCGGTTGCGTAAAAGTAGGCTTCGCCCGTTTGGATGGGGTTGGTTGGTTTCTGATAGAACTGGTGCAAGAAGCGGTTAAAGTACATAGGAGCACTCGCTCTAAAAATAGTTTTTAATTTACGAGTTACGTGGGGGATTAGTTGAACTTACGGATCTGTACTATTTAAATTTGTCGGGTTAAAATATCGGATGTATAATCCAACGAAAATTGGTTGGGAAAGCCTTTAAACAACAATAATATTAATAAAAATTTTTCTTTAATCTAAAGCTACCTAATAAGCATTTCCAAGCAGAAAATCACCCAGGCGTAAACTACTATATCCTTAAAAAACGTCTTAAAGATGACTTTAGTTAAACTTGGCCGTCGATTGTACGTCTTCGCACGAATTAACTCCTTCGTCCAAATGTCGGAGATTCTATCGCCCAAAAGACTGGAACGGTCCTCTTCTAGTACTTTGGTTAAATCGGTTTCCTCCAAATCTCTTTTACCACCTTCTTTGAACGTACCAATTGTATACCTATATTATTGCCTTAAAAGAAAAAGTCACTTTGTGGTGTGTACGAATTTTACCAAAATGTTAAAGCTGATAGCCAGTTGGCGTTTTCCCGGGGATTTTCCTTTGAAAAATCTTCTTCGAAACGAATCATGCTTTTAGATAAGTCAAACGTCTAGGTGACATTTTTATAAGGAAAAAACGTGATTGTGTTTTCATAAGTAAAATATCTGATGTGTCCAACACATGACTTTCTTATACGTTGCAATATAGTACAGTTGGTGACACGGAATAGTTTCCAGACAAATTGATCAAAGTAGCAATTTTTGAATTTTTTAGCATTATAAATCAGACTTTTTAAATCAAAATTTCTTTAACGACAGTGGTGGAGACAGGCGAAGATCTCATTAGATTACATTTACTTGTCTACTTGACCAACTATCTTCTAGCTGTGCCACAATTGCGCCTTTTTAAGCATTAGTAAGAAAATTTCTAGGCGTTTTACTTCAAATACTTTACATAAAATATTGTGACACAAATATGACTGCTAATAGTGCCACTAAGCAGTTATCGAGCCTATGAACATGATTTAATTTACAATGGAAAAAAATGCTTGGAAACTATTCCGTGTCGCCAACTGTACTACAATTACTTTTCCTAAAAAAATTAACTTAAACTTCCTGTGAAAATCGTATTTAAATTTTTAGATTTTCCAGCAATTTTCAAATAGTTTTCGGAAGTCTCTCTCACACTTATTACAGTAGGTATAAATCTGTCCTTGTCCCACTCATTTTAACCGAATTTTAGGACAAAAAAATATTGTGCTTGGAAATTACTTTTTCTAAAGACGATGTACCATATTTAGACTCTTTCGTATATTTTTTATTAAACCATATGGAAATTAAGTTAAATTTCCCGTAAAAATAGTGTTAAAATTTTGAGCGCTTCCAGTTTTAGGATAAAAAAATATTATTGTGCTTGGTCGAAAAAACTCATGATTACTATACTTTCTCCTTTAGTCCTTTATTATTACCTAGTATAAGCAAATTTGCTCTCACTAAGTGTCCATTACGGTAACTGCGGCAGACAATTGGGACATAGGATGAACTGTTGTGGGAATGTTGTTGAGCAGAGTGACTAGAGACGTGAGCTGGAAGCTCTGCACGTTCCGCCCATTCTTTGGAAATGGCTTGTACTTAAAACCACACAAAGTTGGCTTCCAAATGATGGAATTGTGGAGGAGTACTTGAGCATCAGATGGAATGTCGCCGGTGATTAAAAGCCAAAAGAGACCTTCTGGGAGGGGTTTTTTACCGCCTTTGGTTTTGGGCAGGCTTTTTTGGCATTCTGGAATTGAGTAGCCGCGGAAGCGGATGTCCTCGTCAGGATCCAGAACGGAGGTTTCGCAGATTAAGCCTTTGATACAACGCATACCACCGTACATCTAAAAAAATTAAATTTAGTAAAGGTTAGTTTGGAATTACATTTTTTACTTTTCATTTATTGCTCATAGTTGTAGTTTTTGTTTACCTATCTCAAGAGAACTCGAGTGATTTTCAATGATTCATTTAAAATAATATTTATTCTATTAAATAACAAAAAAAAGTGTTTAAGGAAGAATGAAATGTATAGACAACAATGAAGTCATAAATACACATTAATAGGAGAAGAAATTTGTTTATTATTTTAATATTTTATGTTTTAAATAATTCTAATTAAATATGATTAAACTTGTGTAAATATATTCAGGTTGATAGGGGAATTTTTACAATATCATAGGGAAATTATATTTTTATGTAAGCGTTCTTTTATAGAAATAAGACATTAGTAATAAATTTAACAAAAAAATATATAACAAAGTGAATGTTTTATTTAAAACCGTCAACTAATAAACTACAGTATACTTAAATGACCTCTACCAACTACCGCGTCTCGTTTCGAAATTCTACAAAAAAAAACATGTGATAACTCGAAATTAAGAAACAAATTTCATATCGTACTTTTTTCGCAAATTCCCTTAATGTCTTCGCCATTTTCGGACCAGTTCTGTTAACCATACCGGAAAAGTGGCCATATTTCTCTTGTAAAAGTAAATGCGGATGATTGAATTCCACTGCTGTTCCAGCATCCATCACCAAAACCTGCACAACCAAAATAAACAGGGATTCAGATGAAAATCGAAGTCTTTCACAAAACTCACCC
Source organism: Pediacus dermestoides (assembly GCA_963942485.1). NCBI lineage: Eukaryota > Metazoa > Arthropoda > Insecta > Coleoptera > Cucujidae > Pediacus > Pediacus dermestoides. The sequence continues at coordinate 29,860,726 of OZ012627.1, read as the reverse complement.
GATCTGAATCCATGATAGTATGCAACCTATGCGCAATCGTAAGCACAGTACAATCTGCAAATTTCGTTCGAATTGTACGCTGGATAAAAGCATCGGTTTTATGGTCAACGTTAGCTGTCGCCTCATCCAACACCAAAATTCTATTGTTCCTTAAAATAGCTCTAGCTAAACATACTAGTTGTCTTTGACCTACACTTAAATTGCTTCCACCTTCAGTCATAATGTGATCAAGACAAGCTAAGAGAAAAGAAACCAGGAACTAAGAACAAGTTTATGAAATAATATTCACCAATTCCCTCTGTTACAACAAAGGATATTTCGACATCTAGAAGAGCATTGTAGATATCGAGATCGTCGTACTCCCGAAATGGATCCAAATTGTAGCGTAGCGTACCATAAAATATAATAGGTTCCTAAAAGTGTGTTTAAAACCGATATTTTTCAAAATCGGACTTACTTGTGGAATTATGGAAATTCTTCGTCGCAAGTCATGAAGCCCCATTTGCCTCACATCGATTCCATCAATTATAATCGAACCATCATAGTAGTTTAGTCTGAACAAGGCGCCTATCAACGAGGATTTCCCCGCACCAGTCCTGCCTACAATACCAATCTGCCTTTTAAAGTTATAAAACAAACAGTTTCCCTTAAAGCCAATGCTACTTTTTCTCCAGGTTCAATCAAAAGACTCAAGTTTTTTAAAACTGGTTCATCCATTATGTTGTAGCGTAAATTCAGGTAAATAAATTCAATTTTGCCTTGTAGAGGCCAATCGTCCGGTGGTCTAGTTGAATCACTCTATAACAACATTAGATTAGTTGCGGTTTCTAGAGTTTAGAGTGAGTGTACTGATTCCAAATCAGGCTCCTCTTCAATTCTTGTAAATTCCAACATTCTCTCCACTGAAGTCATTTGATTTTCCAGTTCGGCAGATTGTCGCATGCCCCATTGAATTAAACCACTTAGACCCATGCACTGTGTTATAGCTAGACCTACTTGACTTCCAGTATATTCTGAAGAAACATAATTCAAGTTTTGTAAAATTTGTTTGTTGAACCATACGATCTGCCAGGATAACAAAACAGAACGTAACCATTCCAGTGAAGAGACAACATATAAAATCCACCGCTACACCAAAAGCTCTCGAAGTGGAGAGAAACAAAAAAAAGCAACTACTGTGCACATCTTGAAGTTTATCAAATTCACGTACAAGGATTTGCTCAGCATGATTAGAACGTATTGTGGTTAGTCCTTGTATACTTGCGTTTAAATGTGATAACACTGGACTTTTAGCTAAACGAAAAGTATTTTATTTGGGTTAAAAAATATAAAAATTTACCAACTAATTCCTTCCAAACGTTTTACACTTCTGCTGGTTTTTATGTAAGATCTCCTTACGAAATAAATTACTAGGCACAGAAACGATATCGGTACAATAAGTCGAGGTTCTATTACGGAAACCACGATAATAGCACCAACTAAGTTTAATAGCAACTGCAAGGAAACTTTGAGAGAGTTTTTCAGGAGTTTGTTTCAATTACCTGAATGGTGTCTATCATACAATAGGACAACACTTCATCTGCTGCACCTAAATCCTTGGAAAAACGATTCAGTATTCTTCCTGATGAATTATCGACAAAAAACTTCATCACTGCTCGCGTTAAACAACGAAACATTCTGTCGTGCAGTCTACAAATCAAAACGAAACGATTAACTCCAAATTAGTATTAGTGTAGAATTTTTCTAGGACGTCACCTGGTAGACGCTCTCAGGCACGTAATAAAAAACACAAACGAGCGCACAATTGCAACGATTATAGTTAGAAAAATTATTACAAAATAAATTTTTACACATTGATCCCGCTTCGAAGTATTCGATGAACCACTTAGAAAATTTACTTCTTCCGTGTCTATCCTACAATACGAATTTATCAACATCAGTTAAAAATATGGAAAAAATGTACCAGTATCCTAAAAAGTAATCACCACCACTTGCAGCAAATTGTGCTGCGAGAAATAAAAACATCGTGAAAAATGTTAGGATATATGGACCAGCTGCACGAAAATACTCTTTGTAGATGGCGAAGGACACTGAGCCGTAAGTGCGGATTTCTCCAACAGCCACTGGGTATTTCTGACAAAGAAAATTTGCTTATTACTGTACAAGGTTGACAGTAGACATAGTTTTATTAGGAAATATATTTACATTATACAATGTGGCCTCTTTAATTTGTACAGTAAACAGGGAGTTGAAATAGATTTTTTTACCCTACAGCCAATTTTTGCAGAATTTTGTAGAGGGTCACTCTGTATGTTTAAAACTGAGTTTTTGTATTCGTTCCTTCAGCAGCCCTTAATTAAGGGTTCAATTCTTATTTATTGAATAACTTCTATCCTATTAGATTTTTGAAAAAAAAAGCGTCAGTACAAAGTTGTAGAGAAGAATGTTTCCTACAACTGTTCTTTTAAATTTTGTTTGATATCTCAATATTTAAAAAGTTATTCAACAAATAAGTTATAATTTTTGGGGAAATTTTTCTCTACTTAGTTACTACTTACTACTCTACCTCCGTGGTGGCGTGGAAAAGAGTTTTAATACAAAAACTCAGTTTTAAACTTACAGGGTGACCTACAAGATCCTGCAAAAATTGGTTGTAGAGTAAAAGTCTATTTAAGACCATTTTTTTCTCTCGAATTACTGTACTAAATAAAAATATTGGCAACTAACTAATAAATTTATGCCTACTGTCAACTCATCGTGACACACCTTGTATAGTAACAAGACCTACCACATTTGTCTCTTTGCTGATGACAGTCATAGACCTATCACTAGTCACTGACAGCCTCCTCAAAATCACATCAACTTGCGCTTTGGAACCCTTCGCTGGCGAAGGCGCTAATGATTTATTTTCATCATCGTCAATTACGTCGTCATCCGGCTCGATGTTCAGATCGATGTGCTCTGAACTTTTATCTTTATTGAGAAACTGGTTGTGCGTACCTTGTGCCTCAATAATCCCTCCATGTAAGACGTATACATCTCCAGCAAACTTGAGAAATTGCAACTGATGCGTCACCAAAATCACTATTTTTTCCTTCAAGTACTTGATGATGCACTCATGGAAGAGCTGTTGCCCTACCTGGATGTCCACAGCGGACAGTGGATCATCCAACAAATAGATATCAGCGTCTTTGTAAACGGCACGCGCCAAGTTAACACGCGCTTTTTGCCCGCCGCTCAAAGACGAACCATGCTCTCCTATCAAAGTTTTATCTCCATACGGCAACAAAGTAAAATCCCGAATCAACGCACAAACTTGAATTACCTCGTTGTATCTATTCCGTTGGAACTTTTGCCCAAACAAAATATTCTGTCGCACAGATCCAGCAAACAACCAAGGTTCTTGGGAAGCATAAGAAATAATCCCTCTGGTATGTACCCTACCTTTAAGTAGCTCCAATTCTCCGAGGATTAAATGCAATAAGCAAGACTTGCCAGAACCAACAGGACCAATTAGAAGAGTTGGTTTTTCAGTTGGAACTATCTCCATGTCGATGTTGGATAGTACCACTATGCTTTTGAAAGTGGCTATGGCTTTATTCAAGCTTACAAGGGGTGTTTCGTTTCGACCAACTGGTTCGTGTAAAGCTTCTGGTTCTTCGATGTTGTAGTTGCGGATGATTGGTTTGCGTTCGTGTCGGGGGTCCAAGGGACCAGGGTCGCCTACTGCCGATTCTGTTGCGAGCATGTAGGATTCAATGCGTTTTATTGTGACGTATGCTTCACCCACCTAATTCAATAAAAATAAAACTACGAGCTAGCAAATGTTCAAACAAAAGTAAATTTGATGGTCTTTTTTCCATACGCGCAAAAGTTATCTAAATAATAGGTATTGATGAATTTTTTTCTGTTATAATGCCAATACTTGGTTATATAAAAACGTAAATTTCGTAAAAATTCGCTCGGCGGTTCCAAAACTGTGGCACTTTAACCCAGCAGGTGGGAAAATGTAGAAACAAAGAATTATTATTTTCAAAACTTTGAATCTAGTATGTACATAGTTGGATTTTGATGAAATTTATTTTATTGCAAAGCTGGATGTTCGTTTTCTTTACAAAAAGGTTACCCAAAATTTTATTTGGTGATTTTATTAGGCATTTATGGGAGCTTCAAAGTTGTACCTTTAAAAATGACACAATTTTCTAGTAACTGTTTTAAAAAATCACAGTTTTGAAACCGCTGGTTGGATTTTGGTAAAATTTCTTAATTACAAAGCTGGATGTTGGTTTTCTTTACAAAAAAGTTACCCAAGTTTTTATTTGGTGATTTTATTAGGCATTTATCGGAGCTTCAAAGTTGCACCTTTAAGAATGATAGAATTTTCTAGAAACTGTTTTAAAAAATCAGTTTTGAAACCGCTGGTTGGATTTTGGTAAAATTTCTTTATAGCAAAGCTGGATGTTGGTTTTCTTTACAAAAAAGTTACCCAAGTTTTTATTTGGTGTTTTTATTAGGGATTTATCGGAGCTTCAAAGTTGCACCTTTAAAAATGACACAATTTTCTAGTAACTGTTTTAAAAAATCACAGTTTTGAAACCGCTGGTTGGATTTTGGTAAAATTTCTTTATTACAAAGCTGGATGTTGGTTTTCTTTACAAAAAAGTTACGCAAGTTTTTATTTAGTGATTTTATTAGGCATTTATCGGAGCTTCAAAGTTGCACCTTTAAAAATGATAGAATTTTCTAGTAACTGTTAAAAATCACAGTTTTGAAACCACTGGTTGGATTTTGGTAAAATTTACTTTATTGCAAAGCTGGATGTTCATTTTATGTACAAAAAAATCCCCAAGTCTTTATTAGGTGATTTTAGGCAATTTTGATAGCTTTAAAATTGCTTTTGAAAAAATTATCTTAACATTTAGTTGCAAATTCATTTTCTAAAATTTGCTAATTATTAAGGTTAAAATATTGTTAATTAAATAAATAATTTTCTTCTATGCATAATATTGTTAGTAAAGCTTTATCTTATTTTATTATTAGGTGTTTACTAAGTATTTGCGTAAAATTTCCAGTTCTCCTTTCATACTTAAAAAATTTACTTTTGTCCGAACATTTAGTTGTTAGAGCTCGTATTTAAGCCAAAAAGCACAAGCTAGTAGCTAGTGTACGATGTATTGAGCCCTAACTTTAATCGTGAGCTGGATCGAACAAACAACTATTTTTTAAATTTATTTATACCAGAGCGATCCCTTGTGGGAAATACATCGTCATCGACGACCGAAGCACCTGATAATAAGCGGTGACCAAAAACACTTTTTCTGCAGTAATCTGGTTTCCAACCCAGTTATAATAGAATACAGTCAGAAATATTCCAAAGCGCGAAGTAAACATGATAAAGGACATGATTATTCCTTTAATAAAACACAAATACCGCAAAACTCGCACTTCTTCTCTGAAACAAATTAAGCGAAAATTTCAAGAAAAACGAAATGAACTTTCATACTTTCGCAGTGCTGTAATCACATAGGCAAAAGCATATTCCCAAGAGTACATTTTGATCACCTGCATTGACTGTATGATTTCATTCATTTGTGTTAGTCGGGAATCGGTTCTTATTGCTAATTGTAAGCGAAATTTGTTGACAAAAAAACCCATCACCACTAAAATAAAAAAGCCACGCATCTAAATTTCATCTAGGGATTTTCCGCTTACCTTGCATCGGTACTATCGCAGCTATGACCGTCATTCCAACAAAAGCCGCTGAGCCCGTTTCCAGATATATAAAATATAAAATAACTAAAACTTGCATAGGGGAAATCCACAAAAAATGCACATAAATCGCCGCCAAATCGAAACGATTCACATCATTACAGATTAAATTAATGGGATTTCCGACCTTCTCCTCGCCTAAATTAGATAAACTCATGGTGAGTGCCTTTCGGTAGATTAAGGAGCAACAAGCAACGCGAATTTTCATCCCAAGGTGGAAAACTGCCATCATATAAGGGTGCATCACCATGAAGGAAATCAAACTACAAAGGAAAATTGCGGTTGCATAAAAGTAGGCTTCGCTCAATTGAATGGGGTTAGTAGGTTTCATGTAGAAATGGCTGAAGAAGCGGTTGAAGTACATAGGAGCACTCGCTCTAAAAATAGTTTTTAATTTACAGAATTTCGTGGAAATTAGTTGAACTTACGGATCTGTATTGTTTAGATTTGTCGGGTTAAAATATCGGATGTACAGTCCAACGAAAATTGGTTGGGAAAGCCTTTAAACAAGAAGAAAATGTTACTTAATCAAAAATTGCCGTCTTAAATCTAAAACTACTTTATGAACATTTCGGTGAAGGTAATCACCCAGGCGTAAAGTAATATGTCCTTATAAAACGTCTTAAAGACGACTTTAGTTAAGCTTGGCCGTCGATTGTGCACCTTGGCATTGATTAACTCCTTCGTCCAAAGGTTGGAGATTTTATCGCCCAAAAGACTGGAACTGTCCTCTTTCAGTACTTTGGTTAGATCGCTTTCCTCCAAATCTCTTTTACCACCTTCTCTAAACGCACCAATTGTATACCTACATTTATTTTAAAAGAAAAAATCATTTTGTGGTATGTACGAATTTTACCAGAATGTTAAAGCTGATAGCCAGTTGGCGGTTTCCCGGGGATTTTCCCTTGCAGAATCTTCTTCGAAACGAATCATGCTTTTAGATAAGTAAAACGTCAAGGTGACATTTAGGGAAAAACGTGATTGTGTTTTCATAAACTAAAATATCTGATGTGTCCAGCACATGACTTTCTTATACAATACGAATACGGTTCTGATCTTTGGAAAGTCGTTTTTGAGTTATCGTGGCGAAAATGGTCAAAATTTATTCAGAGGCCCCCAAAACGTGTAAATCCATCAAAATCTCGAAGTCGAACAAAATCACAATTACTATACTTTCTTATTACTTCGTATAAGAAAGTAAAAATTACAATGTACAGGGTGTCCCATTTTCGACACTTTTAGGGGGTATTGGCGTTATTATCAAAGATAGTGTTGCGGTTTTTTGACCTTCCTTTCCTACTTTTTCACGAAACGAAAAATTCCGGGGTCAAATTTGTCATGGTTCTCTTAGTTTTTAATCTACAGAGTGATTCTGAAAATCTTTGTTTTTTAGACACCCCTCGTATTTCCGTTATGCGTCTACTTATCAAAAAAGTGAAAACTGATCTTGATAGAGTTTTTTACGTAGAAATCAGTGGGGTAGGCAGTTTTTGTGTAAAAGGTTTAGTTTTTGAGATATTGCCCAAACTTATGTTTTTTTAAATGGGACACTCTATATATTATTTTTTATATTGATTAAGCAAAATATGAGCTTTCCAAAAATATATAATACTTAATATTTATTTTGAAAAACAAGCTCAAAATTCGATATTTTTAATAATTTACTTTATTTATAACAGTAGGCCATGGCTAGTTTATTAGAAACAAATGCAAAATTTGACAGATTTGTCAGATTTCCATTATTGATGAAATATGTTTGTTACGTAGGAGTTTTTATTTTACTTTTCATTTTTTATTACAATGGCCATTTACGATAATTATGAGAAGTATTATATTGTTGGTATGTTTTATACAATGCATTAAAATTATCTTTTGAAGTGTTTAGCTTTAAAATAAATACGCATTGTGAAAATTTTGGATTTGTTTTTAAAAAATTAACCATGGCCTACTGTTATAAATAAAGAAAATTAGTAAAAATATCGAATTTTGAGCTTGTTTTCAAAATAAATATTAAGTATTATATATTTTTGGAAAGCCCAAATTTTCCTTAATCAATATAAAAGATAATATATAGGGTGTCCCATTTAAAAAAACATAAGTTACTGCAATATCTCAAAAACTAAACCTTTCACACCTACGCCACTGAATTCTACGTAAAAAACTCTTATCAAGATCAGTTTTCACCTTTTTGATAAGTAGACGCATAACGGAAATACGAGGGGTGTCTAAAAAACAAAGATTTTCAGAATCACTCTGTAGATTAAAAACTAAGAGAGCCATGACAAATTTGACCCCGGAATCTTTCGTTTCGTAAAAAAGTAGGACAGGAAGGTGAAACCCGCAACACTCTATCTTTGATAATAACGCCAATACCCCCTAAAAGTGTCGAAAATGGGACACCCTGTACTTCCAAATCCTGTTTTTCCAGAAATTCTAATGTGCATGCAGGATGTTCGAAAGCAAAATGCAATAACAATTTCTTTTTTAACGAAAACAAAACTTTATTTTTACAACTTTATACTACAAATATTTAAAAAAAAAGTATGTGTAATTTCGAATTTAGGCCTGAAAATTTACGTTAAAACACTGAATCAAAAGCACTTTACGAATTTCATTTCATTATCCTATTAACAGTTAAAAGTTATTGTATGTTATATTGTCCTATTTTTTTTGTTTTTGATTACTTACAAAACACAATCTTTCGCAAAAAGTACAGCTCGCTAAAGAACTATAATTACACAGAACTGTACGCCTATAATCCTAAAACAAAACTGTCTACAAATAAAAATGTATATATTACAATAATTTCATAATAAATATACGGCACTAAAGTGTAAGAATTATTTTACAACAGGTAATAAATTAATTAATTTCAAAGGTATTTTTATTCCCTTATAAATACATAATAAATAAAATCAGCTTAAATTGTTCGGAGAAACAAACGAAATTGCAAAGACTGGAGCAGCTAAATGGTAATCATAAGACGCACGGAAATTTTATTTTAAAACCTAGTTATGACCCGCGCGCGATGATATGAGCAGAAAAATCACACTTTTACAAGCACTCAATTCTTAAGTAATATCAGACCAATTAAAATACTCAATTGTTCAAATTACCCCCCACTCAATTCTACTAAAATTACATTTGTATTGTTGTAAGGTTATTAGCGCTATAGATGAACACTTGTGATGAGGTAGTTTTGATTTGTATGTGTGAACTTGGAGGAAACACCCCGCCACAAGTGAGTACAGTAATCGGCCAAGAAACAAAACAAAAATTTAAGCCTTAAGAGACTTCAACAGGCAATTTGTTGAGAGGGACTTTGGTCGTTCGATGGGTAAACCTAGAGCACGATCCCAAACCAACGAGGCCAAGACACCTAGAGCTCGGGAGACACCAAACAGCACTGTATAGTAGTTCATTTCTTTAAGTCCGTAATACTGTAACAACCAATAATTATTTAACGAGAAAATCTTTTAGAAACAACGAATTTACCTGCAAAAGTGCTCCGGAGTGGGCGTCGACATTTGGCCATGGGTTCTTCACTTTACCAAGCTCCAAGAGAATTGGAGGTACCACTTTGTAAACGTTAGATACCAACTGCAACAACAATTTATTAACCACCGCTCTTCAATCGTTTTTTTTAAGGAAATACTTTTAGGACGGGTCAGGAAAGGACTAAAACAAATTTCCAAGAGTCAAACGATAATTAAGCTGCTTTTCTTAAAAGTATAACTTCCTCCGTGATTTGGTCAGTCGACATTGATCTGGGTCTTTCAATGGGATATCCCATAGCACGATGCCATACTAAGGAGGATAACACGCCTAAAGCTCTGGATACACCGAAGAGTACCGTATAGAAATTCATTTCGGTCATGCCAAAATGCTGTCAAATTAAATTAATGAAAGAGGAAATTTAGTTAGGACTGTTTATCGGGGTTACTTGAAGAAGGGTTCCAGACAAGCCATCCACATTAGGCCAAGGGTTTTTTACTTTTCCGAGTTCGGTTAGAATCGGAGGCACAGTTTTAAATACCAGATCAGCCAACTAGAAGATGGGAAATAATCCTGGGAATTAATTAATGTTTAGGTTGAGATTATACTCCATGAATTCTGTCAGGAGACTAGCAATTCGATTAAGAAGGTTTTATGAGGAAAATTTATAGTGGTTTTTTTTTCAATCAAGTTTTCTGTTACCTTGAACAAAGGATCATCAGGCAGGAATTTTTGTGCAAATTCTCTTTGGCACGTGTAACGAGGATCAGTTTTCCTTAGGACAGCATGTCCATAGCCGGGTACTACTTGTCCAGACTTCAGCGTTTTCCAAATAAAGTCTTTTAATTGTTGCTCCGTCACATTATCACCAACTTCCTTGCGGATTTTTTCCAACCAGACAAGCACCTAAGGAAAAAATAATACTAAATTAAATTAAAATCTTCAACAAAAACTCTTAACTAGACAAAATATTGTGCAACAAACTTTTTAGTGCTGATTTAAAAAAAGCAACACTAGTTCTAAAAGTTTGTCAAATAATTTACCAATGTTTTGGAGATGATGGCCATATGGAATAAAAACCACCATTAACGAGCATTGGCCTTAGAACTTAACTTAATAAAACTCACCTCTTGATTGGCCAATCCGTGGAGGGGTCCAGCCAACCCATTCATACCAGCAGCAAATGACAGGTATGGATCACTAAGAGCAGAGCCAACCAAATGGACAGTATGAGCCGATACATTACCACCTTCGTGATCACTGTGAATTGTAAGATACAGCCGCATCAACTCAATAAACTGTGGATTGTCATAACCCAGCATATCGCAAAAGTTGTGACTCCAATCCTTGCAAACATCAATGGCTCCAATTCCTCCACCATTTTTATAGGTGTTTCTGTAGATAGTTGCAGCCACCACTGGGAGTTTCGCTATCAGATCCATTGCATCTTCGTAAACATACTGAAACATCGAACATTAGAAACCAAATCGTGTCGCAAGTTTTCCAAATCTCACCTCCCAGTATTTCGACTTGTGCACACCACTAGAATACGCTTTGGCAAATTTGCTCTCACTATTCATTACGGTAACCGCAGCAGACAATTGGGACATTGGGTGAACTGTTGTGGGAATGTTGTTGAGCAGAGTGACTACGTGAGCTGGAAGCTCTGCACGTTCCGCCCATTCTTTGGAAATGGCTTGTACCTAAAACCGGACAAAGTTAGCTACAAAACGAGGGAATTGTGGAGGAGTACTTGAGCATCAGATGGGATGTCGCCGGTGATTAAGAGCCAAAAGAGACCTTCTGGGAGGGGTTCTTTACCGCCTTTGGCTTTGGGCAGGCTTTTTTGGCATTCGGGGATTGAGTAGCCGCGGAAGCGGATGCCCTCGTCAGGATCCAGAACGGAGGTTTCGCAGATTAAGCCTTTGATGCCACGCATACCACCGTACATCTAAAAAATTTTTATTTAGTTAAGGTTAGTTTGGAATTACATTTTTTATTTTTCATTTATTGCTCATGGTTGTAGTTTTTATTTATCTCAGGAGAACTCGAGTGATTTTCAATGATTCATTTAAAATAATATTTATTCTATTAAATAACAAAAAAAGTGTTTAAGATAAGAATGAAATGTATAGACAACAATAAACTTCTAAATATGTCGCATAAAAAATTAAACTGTACAAATAAAATAAATATTGATTTTAACACTACACACATATTTTTCAGACTATTTTTTACAGTACAAAATTTTCTTGAGTTTATTAGTTATTTCGTACAAATTTTTTCTCATTCAACCAAAAACCTGTCTGATAATTATCGAGAATCTTAAATACAGAAACTTGGAGAGGGACGTCCTGTTATAAAAAAGCAATTGAAATAAAAATGATTCAAATTCCACATGTCACGAAAAAAGTGATGTATAATTAAGATAAAATTGCAAATAAATACATTAATAATAATTATCTGAAGTTTTTAAACGAGATTAAATTTTTTTCTGAAAATATTAACACCTGCTAAAACTAAAGTACTTTGCTCAAAGTGCAAAATAAAAATGAGAGTGATAATTACCAAAATTTTCTTACAACGTAAATACAAAAGTATGTAAATAAATAGAGAATCATTTTGTAATGTTAATAAATGAGTCAAATACTTATTACCTAACCGAAAAATAAAAAAAGCGATATATCAGATAAGATATTGTAAGCAACCAAACAAATAGGACAAAATCCTTTTATTGATTTAAAATTTATAAACAAAATCGCCTCTCATGGAAAACACGTCTTATTAATTAAGTATTTAACTTTAATTTTATTGTTCTCAAGTACTTCGTCAAACCTCAATTACTTAATTCACATTTCTGTAATTTCAACTACCAAAAAAGCGATAATATCGTGACATTGCCCACTTTACTAATCTAGAAAAAAACAAACAATAACCTCATCCTAATTGTTCCAAAAACGAAACCAACCAACCAACACACAAGGTTAGAGATCTCAAAAGTTCAAACCATAAATAAAAATAAAAACCAAAAGTCACGTTTAAGCCATGAAAAATCCAACTAGTTATGGCTGGTTTAATGATTTTTTCCCACAATCTCCAGTTAAATACAACAAATAAACAATACAAACATCACACACACAATGTGTTAATTTCGTCTATAAATATGCGTACTGATTATACAATTATCAATATTATTTATTATTATTGCAATTCCATTTTGGGAAGTTTAAACTTCAAACACACTTTCGACCTTTAACTGAGAAAAATGGGAAGCGAACATGCAACCAAATCGAGGCCTTCGTTACGCTATTGCTCAACCATTTTATCAAACTGCTCAAATTATTATTATTACCATATCCACGGTGACTTCTCCAACTTTTTCGTTGCCATGCTTCTTGCGGAAAGTCTTAACGCGTTCCTGTTCTTTTGGGATTTTCGCTGCCAAAATAGCTTTGAGATCCGTGGATGCGTCGCTGAGTTGCCGAATGAGGGGCACATACCTCTGTGAACAAAAAAATAAAACGGAAACATTACATAAAGTTAATAGAGAGGAACCTTGAAGTAGCCGTTTTTTTCATTAGCTAATCTTATAGTATTTTGTACTTTAAACGGTTTTATTATGAACCACGTGCTCCATTTTAGTAAAAATGTCACGGGATTCTCGTCATGGACTTTGAGTTTGTGTTTGTCTAAAGGAAAAAATTATCATGATAACTCATACGTCTCACATTGATACAAAACACACTCCAAGACAATCTTATCTTGTGTACTTAATTAAATTTAAATATAATAAGTTGCTTATTGCACAACTGTTGTAGAATAAAAATCTACAGGTTGAAAACTGTTTACGTTATGCAACTGGATCGGTTTAAGCTAAACTAGGTCGCACGACAAATGTTACGCCAAAAATATGTTAATTAACTCTTCACATTCGCTATTTTTATTACCTGGCGCCTGTACGAGTATAATCAGCAAAAAGAAAGTATTTAAAATTTCGTGGTTCTGCCTTCTGGTCAATGTATAAGAAATTTTACGTATGCGTTGTTAAAATTAGACGGAAGAGGCATGTGAAAAAGTTCAGAACAAATATTGATGCTCGGATCAAAATAGACCACTAACGTAGGTTAAGCGAATCACATGGACCTTTGAAATTTGCATCTTCAGATAACTTGGCTACAAAAATACTGTTTTGTTGATTGGAAATGTGTTCAGTTTGCCCCGGCGCGATATTATTTATATAATGTTAACTTGGTTGGTTCAAACTGTTATTTTGTTATTTTGGAAAGATTGGCGCGTTTGGAATTTAAACTCACGGACGTTCATTTCTGAACTGAACTTATTTAAGACCAAAAATAATTCTAAATGAACTTAGAAATTATATCCTATAAAAATTGAACCACAAAAAGTACAAAATAATATTAAGAAAACAAATTCCAAATTTTCATTCATAGTAGTAGTTCTCTGTATAACTGAGGGAACTTTTGTGTAATTTTTACAAAATCATATTTAGGATTTTAAATGAAATGATAAAATATTAAAGAATGTCGTAGGTACACAATTTTTACGTATGTAATGCAAAAACAGTTTATTTTATTAATGCTTATCCTTAATCAAACGTTCATGAGGGGAAAATTAAAATATAATCTTATACAGGGTGTTAAATTCATAAAAATAACAAAATTCTAACTGATTGTGTTGCAAAAAATAGTAAATGAGAAGTAGATCGTAATTTAAAGTAATTAAATTGTAACAATTGTACAAAATTTTACTAACTTTATTGCATATAAAGTTTTTTTTGTGTTATCGAGTTACGTGACGTTACCCCTTTTGTGTCCTGTATTAAAAATATTAAAATGACAAAAAATAAAAATATGATGGCAATTTACCGTAATAACTCAATGCGCAACATTCAGCAAATAAAGTACTTTAGATAGATAAGATAATACAAAACGACGCGCCGGTATTGTGACGTACTAATTAGCCTAATCTAAATTAAATAAACTCTGTTCACCTTTTCTAATGTCTACGGTAAACTGCATCAATTAATGGTGCTAATGATATTTCACACAAAAGTTTTCCCAGGTAGGTAAAGACCAAATTTGTGTTTTACCGAAAATCATCCGTTCCAAGAAATATTTACATATCATAAAATTTCCTTTTAAAAAGATAACAATCATAAATTAGTCCTGTGTTTACCAGTTTACGCAGGAGGTATTTTCAGGTAAAAAATGTTAAAAAGAAAACAAATTTCATCACCAATAAACCTCAATCCTTCTGTAGGCTAAAAACACTTTCAAGTTCATGATTAAAAAATCGTCCTAGTTCAAGGTTCCCTATTAGAATATTCAACAAAATTACAATTATTTCGTAGACGAAACACATTGTCTACAAAAATATTTACAACGTCATGCCCGTTAGTTCAGGCTATAAAATAAATCTTCACGCTTTTAGTAAAATAATACAGAAATAAACTTTCGCATAGGTATTTGCAAAATTACTTTCACTCAAGGTTTAGCTTTGGAAGATTATTACGGCAGAAAAGAAATGAGTAAAAGTTGTTACTGCAATGAATCGGTTCACTGAACCTATAAAATTTCAATGACGACAACAAAACATGCATTCGATTTGCATAGTGTGAATGTTAAAAAAAGTGCTAATTTCTGACAATTGCACAATAAATTTATCTGTGTTATGTACAGGGTGTCCCGGAAAAAGTGGGAAATCGGATTCAGATAGGGCATGAAAAAATAAGATGCAAATTTTTCCTACAGGCCCTCCCTACGAAGATATGTAGACCTGAAGAGCGTCGCTGGAAATCGCTTTTTTAATAACTTTTAAAGTACTTAACAGAATTTTATAAAAAGTTAATATGATGGACACTACTAAGGACCTCTTGAAATAATGTCCTTGACACATATCTAGCTTGTTTAGTTTACCAGGGGCAGACTAAGCTTTACAACTTAATGCTTAAACTTTTAACACCCTGTGTGAAAAAGACTTAAAACAACAAAATCAGGTAGCTTGAACCTTAGACTAAAGAAAAGCTACTCTTGTTTATTGTCGATAAAGTGGACCGTTTTCGAGAAAAAGAATAATAAACGAAGTCATGTTTTATGAAGTTAAAAAAAAGTCTCATTCCGAAAAAAAATCTAAATTTATAAAACGCCTGTAGAAAAAATTTTTATATTTTATATTTTTTCATGCCCTATCTGAATCCGAGAGATTATCCACTTTTTCCGGGACACCCTGTATATTATCCTTCTGGTTTTTAGATTTGGTTATCTCTGTTATCTGTTTATTTATAGGCGTATCATTGGACATGCCAGTAGGTAATAATAAAGTTTTCAGGGTACGGAAAAATTGATTAGTCAAAATACACAAACAAAAAGCAGGTATTTTCGATAATAATTTTTTAATTATTTATTCTGTGATCGAATGGAAATCTGCAACCAATTTCCAAAATTTAGACATCAAGATCGAAGAAATAGTCTCTTGAAACACTCTATACAAAATATGTCGATTGAGCTTAACATGTCTTATACAAATGTTGCAGGTTTACGAGATACAGGGTATTTAATTTATTTATTAAGAAGACGCCTTACAAAGTGTATTGAAGTGGAAGGCGGGCATTTTGAGCATTTACTTTGAAGTTTTCTTTTACTACTGTTACTGATTGTTATTTGTTTTCTTTACTGTTGTTACCCAGCATAGTAGTAATTTAAAAGAATAAATTCATTTTACAATAAACAAAATTCATTGAATATTTAAAATGCAAATAACTCAAAAACTGATAGAGTTACATGAAACAAACAAGAGTACCTTTTTTATTCAAAATTGAACTGCCTTTTAGATTTTCTAGTCATTTTAGCCATAACTCATTAGGCAAAAAGGATATGTTGTAATTTACCTAAGTAACAGGGTGTAACTAACGCCCTGTATAAATAGTGCTAAATTCAGCATAAAATTCGTAATTTTCATGCCAAAAAACATAAAGTCGCCAATTTTCAAGACGATACTGCTTAAAATCACAAAATTATTAAGAAATTTCAAATTAAAATTCCAACTTTAAATACCCTGTATCTCGTAAACCTGCAACATTTGTATAAGACATGTTAAGCTCAATCGACATATTTTGGTGTGTAGTATCTCCAGTTCAGAGATTGGCCATTCTTAATGAATCACCCTGTATATCTCAAAATTGGTTGAAATTTAATAGGAGTACGTTAAAATCAATTTAATCAGAGATTAGTTAAATAATAAATAACAAAGATTTATGGAATTAATTAATTTTATTTTTTCATTTAGTAAAATAGCCTCGCACAGGGGACTTTTTTGGGAAATTTTAATGGTTAAGGAGTCGAGATAACTGCATACCTATTCTGAAGAATCTGTCTATTTTGGGACACATACTAAAAAACAACCAGTTTCATAACTTCTTTCTGTAAGAGTGTCCAACTTTACTTGATCTTAATTAACATAAAAAATAACACTTTGAGAAATGCGTTTATCTAAATACTCTGAAGGACTGTGAGAATAACTTTCTATTTTTCTAAAATCGGGCAAAGGTACAGAAAAGTGCATTGTGTCCCAAATAACGTTTAGATACCCCAAATCTACCTGAAAACCCCAATCGAAAAACGGCTTTTAAAACAACTTTTCTCTCCTACTAAAAAATTCCATTTATGGATTTGCTATTTCGTCTCTTACAAAATAATCTCTATTTACCTTGCGATCGAACCTTTGACAATTTCTGTTTCAAACATGTAATGCAAGGAAAATTGTCTGTAATTTGCGGTTGGTGCCCATAAATTTTAGATATGGCGTGTATGGGAAAAACACATTATTTCAATGAATATCTGACGTAAAATACCGTAAAAATTTAATTGTAAAATGATATAGAATACCCGGAGCACCAGTTGACCTTACAAATTATAATCATGCGATGGTCAGATCATTTCAATGTCTAACATTCAATAAAATAATCGTTCTTTACAAGAGTTATTTTTTATAATAGCAAAACTATTTATACTTAATTCAATTGCAACACCCACACAATCCTGTAATAATTACTTTAAATATAAATTTTTGATTAGGATTTTGCCTTGATTACCACCTCTAAGTGCTATTATATTAAATTTAATTGTAAAAATGAAACTTACATGGTTAACAATCCCAGATAACAAGGTAATAAAATTGTTAAAAAACCTGGACTGTTCGCTTGCCAATTATTTAACACTTTTCAACATTGTACTTATAACCTCTACAAATTTCCAAACGTCTTCTTTTTAACATGTTACGTAACGCCTCTATGTACTTATATACTAAAGTCGAACACTTTTTTATGCTAATTAGCTATTTAATTGAAACACGTGGAAAGCAAATCATTCGCACGTTTTAAATTTGATTGTAACTTAGAGGTGTTTGTTAAAAATCATTGGGGGGGCTCGAGGCCCGAGGAAAGGTCATAGGGAACGAATTCTAGCCGCTGAGAAATTCCATAAAATATACTTGGTACTTATTGCCCCATCCATTTTCGTCGTCGCGTCTTTCACCCCAAATTTCTACCCTACAAAATAACTGAAAACTTACCTGCAAGTCGATAAATCTTCTGGTAGACGTACGAAATAGAGCCATTGTAAATTGTGTCACTCAAAAATTGGGTTTTTTTGTTTTTTTTTGGTATTTAAAATCACCCACTAATCGAAACGTGCTTACGTCACCGGCCTGGCGTTAGTTGGTTCGGTTGGCTAGCGAAAAACTGGCAAACTCTTTGATTATCGCGTTCGAATGAAAGAGAGCAACGATACGATTGAAACAGGACGTTTTATCGGTACTTGCGCATATGCCGAAACCACTCAAGGACCTGAAAACTCGCGCTTAAAATGTGCAAAAGTCATATGGCAGGACATGTTCTGACATCTTTTAATTTCGTGGTGAACTAGCGGCCGGTAAAAAAGGTTGCTGATTTTTGAAACACCATAGACCATAAAATATCTAAGACCAGCATATAGCGCTAAAGCGCCCTCTACAAAGGGTTAATTTAATAAAATGTATATAATTTAAGCAAAGTCATTTAGAAATTATGTTTCCGGCATAAATAATAATAGCAAAGAGCTACATAATTATTTTATAATAATTAGGAATCTATCTTATAAGTTGTGATTGTTATACATCCTGTCCCCTTGAGGACGCCACTAACAACACCTACAATCTCATTCTAGTTTACTTTAAAACTTCAATGAATAATTTCGTAATTTCCATAATATTTATTAACGAATTAATTAAATATGCTATAAGTTAAACTTAAAACAAACCTCAACGTACTCACTTTATTTCAGTCAAATCCATTTAATTTCCGTGGATTCTACAGAAAAACATATTCCGAAATAAACTACGACAAACTGTCTTTATATTCCCCGTGTAGTAGAAAGAGACAGTCGTACAGAACGTAAGTGCATTTTTTAGAAACGTCAGCTGGGCAGTGAATCAGTCGATCGCGATTCAAGTCGGTGACCCCCCACCGGCAAAAAATTTATCGAAAATTACTTCATCTATTTCCTGTATTACGTATCGTTAAACAGTTTTTACTAAAAGAAAACGCGACACTCCCCTGGAAAATCCACCCAATATGTCAAAAGTAAGGTTATAATAATTCCTTCTTAATTTATCTGGAAAATCTTAACAACATATGTCTGAAAGAAACCGAAAATTCTTTTATTACCCTTCCAGATGTCTGAAACACCCCAATCATGTGACACCTTCGTGGTTTTGCCACCTCTAACTAAACACGGAGTGGTTTTTGGGAAAAATTCTGATAGACCCCAAGGTGAAGTCCAGGAGCTTATTTATGTGCCCGCAACGAAATCTTCAGGACCAACAAAGGTTCGTTAAATATCCACTAAACATCCCGAGAAAAAACGATTATTTTTCCACAGTGCACCTACATAGAAGTACCTTCAGTTGAGACAACTAAAGCCGTGATATTGAGCAAACCTGGTTGGATGTGGGGGGCCGAAATGGGGGCCAACGAATGTGGTGTGACAATTGGAAATGAAGCGGTTTGGACTAATGACAACGACGGCGGTCATGATCCTTGTGTTAAGCGGCTTCTCGGAATGGATTTAGTTCGGTAATTATTTGTTTGTCAAAGTAATTACCATGTTAAATTGGGTGTTCTAGCTTGGGTTTGGAAAGGAGCTCTAGTGCAACTGAAGCCTTAGAAATAATTACAAATTTACTAGAAACCCATGGACAGGGTGGGCCGTGTTCTAATACAGACTCCAATTTTGCCTATCACAACTCTTTTTTAATTGCTGATCCAACTTGTGCTTGGGTACTAGAAACGTCTGGTAAACACTGGGCTGCTTTGAAAGTTACCAGTAAGAAATTGTTGTTTTTAAGTGGTTTAAATTCAAACAATAACTCGGTTTTCTAGATGGTTATAGAAATATATCCAATTTGTTGACTATTACCACGAAAATAGACCGAAAATCCGAGGGGGTAGAAGATTATGCTAAATCTAAGGGGCTGTGGGATGGACAGGTAAAATTACAATAATAGTACATACGTTGAAATTTTATGATTATTTTTTACGTAATTATTTACAGGGTGATTTTAATTTTTGCGAGGCTTTTAGCGGTGAGAAAAAACCGGGATGTCAGCGTTATCTCGCAGGGGAAGATCTACTGAAAAACCTATCATCAGGAGGAAGCTTCCGCGAAACCGACATGTTCAACATTTTACGCAACACCGAATCAGAAATTTGCCGCTCTACTGACGCAGCATTTCCCACGCAGGGCAGCCAAGTAACCCAAAATAATCCCAACACAAAACCACAAAATCTAACCAATATTTAGGTTTCAGTTTTGAGCTCTTCCCTACCAAGCGTCCACTGGTTCACAGCAACGCCTGACCCATCAAAATCCGTATTCAAACCATTTGTTTTCACGCCTAATGCAGTTGTTTCCAAGCATACTAAATGCCCGGATGATAAAGGCCCCCACACCTTGTATTCTTTACAGGCGGAGGCAATTGCAAAAGGCAGTGAGGTGCAGAGTTTGTTGCGGTCTATGGAGGAATCTTGTGTGAAAGAGTTGGACACGTTTCTGGGGAACGTGGGAGAGAATCTGTGTGAATTTGATGAGTTGCTCAAGGATTGCGTGGAGACGGAGGTAAAGTTTTATCGCTAAAGGAAATTGCACAAGAAACAAAATATATACTTAAGATTAAAAGTATTTATAAGCAAGCTTTTATTGATTGTGCTTTGAGTTTCAAGGGTTTTTTTGGATTGTAAGCTCGGAAAAAGGCACTAAGCGTTGGTAAGATATAGAGACCAGTTTTTCTCTGGTGATATTGTGCTTAAATCTTGGGTTTTAGTATTTGGTTTAAGATTTAAAGTGCTTATAGATGTTTAAAAATATTACAGAACAAATTTTTGGACGACAAAATATTATGTATATTAAAATTTTTTTGTGATATTTTATATTATTAAATTTGTTTACTTAAACGCATTATAAATGCTTAAACACATTTACCATTATGTTTATGTTATTATTTGCACATTCCATGAAATAAACGAAGTATGAAAGAATTTTTTGGTTTTTAATTCTAATCTAATTGAAATTTCCTAAACAAGTAACCATAGATTACTAAAAGCCCCTAATACAAAATGGACAAAGTAATCTCTGTCCAGTCGCTAGTTAAAATTAATCCTACACGTACCATATCATCAAACATATCCTAATCTGTTGAGCGTGCTTCCCAATTAATTTCCTTACAATAAAATCGCTTAAGCACTTTGTTCTTGTAGGAAATTCTAGTGTCACTAACAATAATCCCGATGCGTACATGATGAGATTTTACCAGAAATTCCAAACTACAAACAAAATTATAGGGCCGGAACTAAAATTTTAATGCCTAAACAAGCAGACAAAAAGGCATTTGGAATACTTAATCCATGTGTAAAGAAGTGTCAGTTTTATTTAAATAATTATTAAGGTTTATCACATTAGTCGTTCTAAAACTTTTAATTAATTAATATCAACAAAGTGACACTGTGGTACTTAAGGAAGTTTTAATGGGATATTGAGGAAGTTTTAAGGAACGATCCCACAAAAGATATTTAAAAAATTATGCAATATTTATGAAATGTAATAAATATCTAGAAAAACTTACCAGCTTAGGTCCTGCAAATCAGCACTTGAAAATCCGACATAAACTGAATTAATTTATGAATTTAGTAGATCTAAATAAACGCAAACACTTTTGACTAATTATTTTATTACTAGAATTGTACAATATTCAATGTTGTGAAAAATAGAACAATCCAGCCCAATTTCCTACAAAAAATCATGACAAGCCAGAGAAGCTTTGAATTGTGCATATAGATAACTGGGCTGGTTTATATTTATGAATAACTAATATGTATCAATGAACTTAAATAAACCAACAAAAAAATGTCTATGTACATAAAATAAAATATTCTTTCCTATAGTGGTACTAAAATTATAATTATTATTTAATAGAGGTATAATAGCCTAAATTGTTTTGTTTTTATAGCAATAATACTTTGTTATAAAACTAGGGAAAGGTACCTGTCTATTATGTAAAATTTTCTTAATACAAGAGATCTGGACAATATTTTCTTAACTCTACTAGAAATTACTCTAAAAAGCTCTTGTGTCACACCAAAACATTATCTTCTAAAAGTGCATGCTTAAAGCTAAAACACTAAAAATTAGTTTTTAAACGTAAGTAAAACGCAAAAATATCCATAAAAATTGATTGTAGTGAAAACATGACAAAAGCACCAAAATAAAAAAAAAATCTGGAATTATATACAAAATCAGACACGGCGCACAAAGTTCTTTTACTTTATAAATCATCTATATTTCTATAATATTTTTATATTCATTTTTGATTCATTCACCGTCCACATGTTGGCAAATTCACTCTGAAGAAGGCATTCAGCTCAATGAGAGTTGCCAATATTAGAAATACCGCGTACATTAAAAGGCATATTCTACCAACACGTTTATCTAATTGGAACTTGTTCAATGCAAAAACCACATAGAGGAGTAATAACGATGAAAGCAGTGATATCGCACTGTATTCAATTCCAGCTGAATTGATACCCACCTGGAAAAGCAAACATTAGGAAAATTCACTACGAAGGAAATATTTATATTAATATAGGTACCCATTGTTTTCCTGCAATTGTTGGCATGAAAGTCGCTTTAATAAACCAGGGCAGGCCTAGACACAGCAAAATATCGAAAGTGTTGGAACCAATCGAGTTGCTTATTCCCATGGAACCATGACCTACAAAACGAATTAAAAAAGTTCTAATTCGTTACCTAGTTTAGTACCTTGTTTGGCGACTATAACACTCGAAACAGCTTCTGGTACGCTTGTCCCAGCCGCCAAAAACGTAATACCCATAACCGAATCCGGAATCTTCAAAGTATCACCAATAATAGTGATCATCCAGGCTACAACATAGGACAAGGACCCAATCCAAATAATACACATGATGAAAGTTAAAGGAAACCATTTCTTAAATCTAGGCTTCTCACAATCCGGTATAGTGAAATAGAAAACCAGGTGAATTGGCCAGGTTAAAATCCACGTCGCCTAAAATCCGATTATTATCCTAAACAAAATTCCCCTTTTTCATAATTTTACCTGTGTAAACTTCCCACGTCCCGCCGGCCACTTCCACAGCGAATGCCGATGTCCCTCCGCCTCGACTGTCGTCGCATTTCCGTCCACTTTATTATTCATCTCGTCGATTTCCTGCACATCCATCACTGGCACCTTCAGCGAACCGTTCAAATGGGCCGCAATGTGCTCTAATCCCACTCGATTTTCGCTGTTGTTGTCCGATGGGGATGACTCCTTCGTCGGGTTTATTGTGATTTCTTTATCTTTCGACGGGCGGAGTGGCAGATGGGCTTCAGCCGCCTCTGGGAACAAACTTGTATATTATGCGAATTTCAGGACATGGAAGAATTGTTAAGGGATTTAATTATTTTTTGGGAAATTGTTGTGGAGGAAGAGGGTTTGGACTCACCTATAGATTGTGCTCTTGGTTTTGTGCTGTTTGAGCTTTGTGAGTGTTTCCGTGCATACCTCAAACCACCTATAGAGATGTGTAAAGAAAAAAAAAGATTTTTTTTAGAAAAAAGATATTCCACTTCTAAATTTCATATAATTTAAAATATAGTGCTTGAAGAAAAGTAATGAATGTATATAAACACATTAAAAAAACTATTGTGTCCCCCACACGACTTTCTTATACAATTTTGAAAAACAGTAAAATGAACATAAAACATTGTAAAAACTAAAATAATCACTCGATTTTCAAAACACCGACTGTTTTCGGAAGATAAGACTTTGAAAAGTACAGGAAAAAATCAGGGGCGGCATAGGATAATTGTAAATATTTTTTAAAGGCTCCAAACTCGATGATGCGATTTTTAGATTAAAAAATACCTAAAACTGCTTAAACTATTGTTAAAACTAAAATAATCGCACGATTTTTAAAATTCCAACTGTTTTCTAAAGATTAATCTTTAAAAAGTATAGAAAAAAATCAGGGGCGGCGTAGGATAATTCTTAATATTTTTTTAAGGGCTCCAAACTCTATAACCCGATTTTTAGACTAAAAAGTACCTAAAACTGTTTAGAATATAGAAAAACTAAAATAATTACTCAATTTTCAAAATCCAGACGGTTTTCGGAAGATAAATGTTTGAAAAACATAATAAATATCAGGATAATTTTTAGTATTTTTTTAAGGGCCCCAAACTCGATAACGCGAGTTTTAGACTAACAAATATTGTAAAATTAATTAATTAAGTTAAAAATCTTAAAAACAATTTACCTCTAGCAAATCTTTGGATGGATTTGTCAAAGTACATAATGAGAATGTAAAATTACGAAATTTTGAAAAACAGTAAAATTAACATAAAACATTGTAAAAACTAAAATAATCACTCGATATACAAAACACCGACTGTTTTCGGAAGATAAGACTTTGAAAAGTACAGGAAAAAATCAGGGGCGGCATAGGATAATTGTTAATATTTTTTAAAGGCTCCAAACTCGATGACGCGATTTTTGGATTAAAAAATACCTAAAACTGTTTAAACTATTGTTAAAACTAAAATAATCGCTCGATTTTTAAAATTCCAACTGTTTTCTAAAGATAAATATTTAACAAGTATAGAAAAAAATCAGGGGCGGCGTAGGATAATTGTTAATATTTTTTTAAGGGCTCCAAACTCTATAACCCGATTTTTAGGCTAAAAAGTACCTAAAACTGTTTAGAATATAGAAAAACTAAAATAATTACTCAATTTTCAAAATCCAGACGGTTTTCGGAAGATAAATCTTTGAAAAACACAAAAAATATCAGGATAATTTTTAGTATTTTTTAAGGGGCCCCAAACTCGATAACGCGAGTTTTAGACTAACAAATATTCTAAAATTAATTAATTAAGTTAAAAATCTATTAATCATCTTTACCTCTAGCAAATCTTTGGATGGATTTGTCAAAGTACATAATGAGAATGTAAACGGTGTAAAGCAGCACCAAAATTAAGGCCTCGTACCATTCCACCCTTTCATCATGGATAATACAAATTAGGATGGACACCGTTATACCATATGCAAGACAATCCCTTGTCAAAGGCCACCAATCCAACGGGACAACTTCCACCCCACACTTTATTATGAAAACACAAAATGTTAAAATATTTGTATAATCATACAAAACAAAAAAATTCAAAACCCCAAAAACTATGAAGATTTTTTCATCATCTTTTTCTCTCGCTTTTATGTATTTGCGCCTCTATTATGGAGAAAGAGAGGGAGAATGTGACACACATGTCTACTTTAAATAATGGTCAAAATTTTATTTTCATACTGGAACTCCGAACAGAGCAAACAATTTTTATTTTTGTTTCCTCCCCCAATTTAACTTTGACCTCTAAATTTTCGTTTTAATTTCATCTTTTTCTTAAAATAGGTACAAATTTCTCTATTCTCACCATGCCTGCTCCAATTCCACAGCACGCGGCCACCGCCAGAATATTAAAAACGGCTGACCCCACAATTGTGCCAACTCCGATATCTCCTTCCGTGATGAACGTGCCTATGACGTTGACGAAAAGCTCAGGAGCCGACGTTGCTGCTGCCATAAATGTCGCCCCCGCAACATCCGCGGACATATTCAGGGCTGCAACCGACAGATAATTTTTATTATTCCTCCTTTGAACCATGCAACATGCGAAAAAAGATGACTTATTTGGCTGCTCGTGTGATACGACGTTAAAAATTCTGTTTACCAAAAATTTGAATAATTAAATTTCGGTGAGGCGAAGGTGAAAGAAATTGGATTTAAAATGTAGCTAAGCATACGCAGCAAGAATATATTTAATCACTTAATTACAACATTAAAATAATTAGGTAGAAATACTCTGGATATTATAATAAATTCAGACATCAAACATCATGTTGCTAAGAACTCGTTTACTTCAAATTCACATCTTATTAAAAGCCATATTTCACGGGGAAATATAATTGAATTCGATGTAGGCAGCATAATGGCAAAAGGAAAACATTTAGTTCAAAAGCAAACTGTGTTCAGGATTATTACGCGAAGGAGAAAGGAAATGTCGGCAATTTTTCATTAATACCCTAGAATCGAGCACATTTTTATCATTGACAATTTTTAAGACGTTGACTGTAAAAAAACAGTTTCCAGGCGTTTTCGTACAAATAAATTAACAGGGGGAAGGCGTTAAGGCGCTTAAAGAACCAACAAAAATTTCCTCGGGTATTAAAAGTCCTTCATTTGATTTTTCATTTGGCTCGTGGTTAATAATTGCAATCAACAAGTCGGAATTTATTTGTGAGGAAATTTCTGGTGATACAATATTCTAAAAAAAAAAGGATAAAGGACATCACTAAATATTTCTGTTCAAAAAGCATATTTTTCTACTTTTCTCTTATACTTACCGTGGCATATTTTCTCAACTGCCGGCACAAAAAATTTATCACAGACAACTGCCAAGGCAACAAAGAGGTAGAGTGACACAAGAACATGCACCACAACAGCACCATTCTGCCGTTCATATTCCGTGAAAAAGTCTCTGGGGAAATCGTCTATTGCTGGTGGGGTACAATTAAGTCCTGTGGACAAAAACTATGTTTGAATTACATTTTATTGCCTGACAAAAATCCGAATATTCAAAAATAATTCCAACTGAGCACGCTCGTATTATTATTATTATAAAATGGTACGCGATGAGAGACCACAATAATTCCTTTAAGTGCAAGTTCAACTCCATTGAGAGGTCAAAACCAGCAGAAGTACAAACGTTATGAATGGATTGGATGGATGCACGGGCTTGAAGACACAATAAAATGTATTAAGTATTATTTATATGCCTTTAATAGCGTGCTACCGGAATTAAATTAAATCATTTGGATACCTACTCTAATGGCTTGCTCGTTTGTAAATTATATAAATGATGATTTTACTGTTCTAAATAAATGTGTATTGGTATAATGGCTTTCAGGAATTTGTAGGATAATAGTGGCGTTCGCTGTAAATTAGATGAAATGAAACGAAACACAAAACTGCCCTAACTAAACCGAATTACCGATGGTCGGCATTCAATTTCCATTAGAATAAAGTGGTTTTGTGTTGGATCGAAGTTTGGCGGTTTTTCACATTCATATGCAAAAATGGTGCGCTTTATTTCCATAAACAAAGCGAGTGGTTGGTCAATTTGTTATCAAGTTGTTGAATAGAAATTTTTAAAAGAATAAAAAAAATAATAGAGAAGCGTAAACTTAGCCGCTCTAGATTGACAAAAAAATTGTTAGTGTCTTTTACTGCCTTGTTATTTTTCGTTAGTTCATTTGTAGTACGGGACATTTAGATTTCGGTACATGGTGTTCTGGGAAATAATTCCGAGACAAATTTGGTCTCTGATTTTCGAAAGTGTATAAGTATACCTACGAGCTGGAAAACACATTTTGCACAATTCTACCGCGTGGTGAAAAGCCACTATCTTATTTTTAAGGGTAGTTTTAGTTTCTCGCGTATAACTTGCGTATTTTCGAAGCAAATGTTTCAATGACATTAATTTGCAAATTGAATTTTCTACAACATTGCACTGGTGACGCTAATTGCAATTGTTTAGGAGTTACCGTGCAATTTGTTATAAAAAATAGGGGATGATTTCTTTTATTCGTTATATCTTTTTTTACATGTTATAACAATATAATATTATAACGCAAATAGTTTTGTTCTAATTTTTTTAAATTGATTACAGAAAATCCGGTCGCATGACTTTACCAACAGAGAAAGTCAACAAAGGTACCATAATCAATTAATCTCTGTCCAGAGTGGCACATGTGGTAATTTTTATATATTTTTTTTATAACAAATGCACTGTAACTTGTAAACAATTGCAATTAGCGAAAAAAGTTATCAGTGTAATTTTGTATAGATTTTAATTTGCAAACTAATGTCATTAAAAAATTTTCTTCTAAAATCGAAAATACGCGATTTATACGCGAAAAGCTAAAACTACCCTTAAAAATAAGATAGCAGCTTTTCACCACGGGGTAGAATTGTGCAAAATGTTTTTTCTAGCTTGTATGCTTACACACTTTGAAAATACGAATACATAATTCGTCTCGACATCGAAATAATTCCAATAATTATAAATATATTCATTTGCTTATATGGGATCGAGCTCTATGAAAATATGTTCATCTTCCATGCGCTGCAGATGGAGAAGTATTGGTCACATCAAAGTCTTTTTTCATAAAAAATATAGATAATTGAGAGCTCTACACTTTTTATACGTACAATTTTTCGATTAGAGCAACATAAAAAAAAGATATAACGAGTATAAAAAAATAATCCCCTATTTTTTATAACAAATTGCACTGTAACTCGTAAACAATTGCAATTAGCGAAAAAAGTGATCAGTGCAATTTTGTAGAGAAATCAATATGCAAATTAATTTCATTGAAACATTTTCCTGTAAAATCGGAAATACGCGATTTATACGTGAAAAACTAAAACAATCTTTAAAAACAAGATGGCGGCGTTGCACCACCGGGTAGAATAGTGCAAAATGTGTATACTTATACACTTTCGAAAATCGGAAACCAAATTCGTCTCGGAATTATTTCCCAGCAAAGTCTAAATGCGCTGTACTATTGAAGTAAAGACGATAATAACTTTTCTTGGAAATTTGGGTTAGGTACCTCCCAAAAGTATTCCAAAAATGAAAAAATTAGTACCAATTGTCAGTCTTTAAAATGTTTAAAATAGAATAAATTTGAACTTAATCGACTAACTTACTATAAATAATCGAAGACTCCATCATTTCCCCTGCAAACCGCCACATCACTTTTGGGAATGGAAGGATTTAAAAAATCTAGGCTCTGAATGTTTAAGGTACCTATTTTTTTTAAAGGCACTAATTTCTACATTTTTGGGGCAACTTTTGGAGGCTAAGGGTTTAAAAATTATTTCTATCTCTGAAGATTTGAAGCAGTAAATTAATTTTAAAGGCACTAGGTCCTAACGCTTGGCGCAAATTACCACTTTTTTGTAGGGCTAGACAAATTTCTAAAAAAAAATTATCGTTTTAACAAAAACAAAAAAAAAAAAATGACAAAGCAGTAAAGGGCACTAATCAAGAGAATTCACGTAGGTACTCATCTAGAGATAATTAAAAATTCTTTTGAATTATTAGTTTAGAAATAGACGAACAAAGAGGGGAAGAAATTCTTAAAAAGGGAAAGTGAGCTAACATTCCATTGATTTAAAAAAAGGAAATTGGAAAGATTGTAATAATTCCAATGCTTAAAATGAGAATAGACGAAGAACTTTCATCCATTATATTAAAAATACATGATTGGAGATTTTTCATTAATTTATTTAATTTCACTTAAACCAAATACGTAGGTACTACCAATAGATGTTAAAAAAAACTAGTAGATTTTCCTGATCATAAATTTAATTTACTGTCCAAAAAACAATTTTGTGACGTCTTTATCTCCTATAAACCACAAAAACTTCATGCACTTACACCAAGCGTGTCACATTTCATTAAACCTAAATTACTGTAAAATCCCCTGAAGATACATAAAACTAAAACGTAAATCAACTTTAAACAAACTCCACTCGTTTTGTTGTATTTGCTGCACTTTCAATAGCACAAAGGGCGCACCTGTTTAATTGTCCTCCTATTTGAAATAACCAAACACAAATAGGCCAAAACACTTAAATCATTGCAGCAAACACAAACGTATAAACTTTATGTTTGTTTCCGCTTCGACAACATAAACCATCAGAAAGATTTTTGTTTGACGAGTCCAACTTCTTACCGATTGCACCCAACATCGCAATTACTGCAAGTTAATTGAGTTAAAAGTTTTCACAAAACTTCTGTAACGATGTTATTTCTTTACACTTAACGTGGTTAATTCAAGCTTAATGCACCAAGTTGCAGGTCTATAGGTACCGAAAAAACACTGAAATGATGTGAATTATTTGCACTGTGAGAGTGACAGTGTTATTAGGAAAAGCGCTTCGAGAATTCTGTCACAGAATAAACAATTTAATTAATGCCCGAGTAGTTAAGAGAAGGAACAAAGATGATTTGAATGCTCAAACAATTATTGTTATTTGTGTTGAGCGCATTTGTCATCAGTAATTGACACAAGAGCCAGGTAATTAAATTAAACCTTAGTAATATGTTGTTCTTTTATCGAAACTGTTAAGGGCAAATTCTTATAGGAATATAATAAGACCGCTTTCTTTGCTCCATTTATCTTTTTCGTCTTTTGATTCAGAAGCCAATGGAACAAAGCCCAAATGATTTAATGCAGAAAATAGACATGTGGTTGAAATTCTTAAGAACTGAGTTCGGAAATTAAATTGGCTTTATGTTAAAGTCCCTCAGATTTTTCACGCCGATTAAGACAATAATTTTCCGATTAAGTTCCAGTTGCTAAAGTTTCACCCACGTTCCAACCGATTAATATTACTAACACAGATTAGATAATTAAATTCATTTCGGTTTCTCCATGTTCGCAGTGCAGTTGATTAAACTACATCCAAACGTGTTTTTCTTAACATTATTTGTAAATCCCCATATTAACTACAAATAAAGTATACTATTTGCGCAATTTGTAATTACTTTTACTTGTGTGTTATATCTGCAAGGTCGCATAATAGTAATTGCCTCAAAAGTACGAGTAATTTTTCTCAGTTTTTAGCATCCAATTTTAGTCACAATTTCAAGGTCTTCCAGAAACACTTAATGCAAAAATGATGGTTTATTCTATGAAAAATTTTGGCGTGTGTGACAGGAAAGACGTGGAAAACCGAGGATGAAAAGTGGTCCTATGAAATGGTAAATGTGAGTAATTAATTGTTATTATGCAAAATTAGGTATTCCGAAAAATAAGTTTTATTTTTATGCTAAAAGAACGACAGACGTGAATGATTCATAGTAATAAGAGATACTTTAATTTAAATAATTTAAAATCCTTTTTCACAATAACTAGAAGAACTAAATAAAAGTGAAAGAATTTTGTCTCTGAAGATAATAAAATCTATAAGTTATTAGAGTTTCTATAAAACATTTTTTCTATGAAACCTAAAACCCTCAAAATATTTTCCCTAAAATTATCCTTCTAAACTAAACAAAATTTATGAGTTTTATCTTTGGAGGTAATAATGTTTTATAAGTTACTATAAAAAAAAATTTTTGTCGATCGTTTATTAGAGATCTAGTTAATGTAATAAAAGGAGTGTATTAATAACTCAGTTTAATGCATACATGCACATTAAAAACATTGTTGAGATTATGAGATTTGCTAGGTAACCAACAATATATTATATTATTGAAACATGCATTTGGAACTGACACCTGCCGAAATTAATTAATTATGTCAGTGGTATTTTGACTTATTGCATATTATGTCAGAATTTGGATTTTGCCATGAAACAAAATTAGATTATTTTCATTCTAATAAAGAGCGATCGACAAAAAAATATTGTAATCAACATGAGTGTTAATCGGCGATTAATAATCTCGACTCATTAAAATCGTTTCGATTATTAATCGCTCTTATTAACACTCTTGTTTATTAAACTACTATTTTTTGAGATTCATAATCACCTAAAACCTCTCCAAATATTTTTCCTAGAATTGTCCTTCCACTATGCTTTTCCTACAAAATAAACTTACACAAAAGTTCAATGAAATTCTAACACGCGCATCCAGATCTTCATCTACAGGAATCCACATAAGATCTTTGTCAAGTCGTTGAAATAAATGACCGCTCTCGAATTTCCTAATCAGCAGTAGCGCAATTACATAACAATAGGTCAATAGGCCGGCCTAAGCTTACAGTAAAGCAAAGGACTTTAAATGCTAAAACCAAAAATATTTCTTGGAATATCTTCCAAAGCGAGTAAGATATACTTGTAAAATTATAAATTTTGCGTTAATTAATCGTTTCCATAATGAAGGAAATTAGTTCTTCGCCTTCATAGAAATTATTTGGTAACATTTTTGTTTAAGGCTCAATTTGTTGTTTGGCCCCATCTTACAACGTGCAGAAATTATTTTCGTTTTGCTCCAAACTAAAGTCGTAGACTATTGTGAGAATATAAAGAACAATCATCCACTTAATACACGGAATTTAACAACTTAATTCATCTCTCTCACTGTCCACAATGAACGAAACGACAAAAACACTTTACGTTGTTCCAATTTGTAAAAAAAAATAACAAAGCACCACTACTATAGATTTTTTCCGTAACACCACCACGTACAATACAATTTACAACAACGCTCTTTATACAGGGTTGTTCTTTATTTACCTGCTGCCAATGTTTCGAAGTCCATGTTGTTCCTGCTGCTGTTGCTGCGAATGCTGCGATTCTTCACTCACTACTGATTTGACCCCCGCCCCTTCACTACTACTGATGCTGTCAGTTACAATCATCGGCTCGACTGGACTACAATGTGATGATGATATTGGGCACTGGGATGTTGTTGTCTATTGTACTCTATATACTGATCCCAACTGGCTTGTGATGGTGTTATGCTGATGAGGTTCGAGTGAGGTTCGTAAAAAATCGACCAGGGAGCCTTGTGGTGTGATAATTGGGTTATTTTGACAGATTGGTTGTCAAATGGGAGCGAATTTTTGGCCTAAACGTTTGGAAAATTGAGAGAAGTTGGAGGTCTAAAATTTTGACTTTCTCAAAGGAAAGGTTTAGATTTTTAATTAAGGGAAATTCTAGAACATGAAGTACTCATCAAAATCTTTTAATTCGAAGTTACACCCAAAAAAAAGTTTTTTTAAGGATATAAGGCACGGAGGTTTCAACATAAAGTCGAAAAACGTAGACTCGAATATTAGTCCGGGAGCTAGTGAATTTTTTTTGTCAATAATTTTTCCAATCAACAAACATAGGATTGTTCAGTTAGTGATTCTAAATAATAAATATTATATTATGTATAGGGGTTTTCTGATGTATTTGTATTTAAAAAATTCCTGTTCCAGTACCGCTGATGACATTTTCATAAACTTTCCACTGTTACAAAGAATAATCCAAAATTTGTAAAATATTCTAATAAAGTTGACGGTTTTCTATGGTCCATAACTTCAAAAAAAGTAATAATTCAGTAATGTTATACAACCAACTCATTTCCTCACCACCACTGAGGTAGAGTTTAGGCGCGTTTTTTTTTAATGTGGTGTCCCCAGGAGGCCTAATCCACGGTCAATATTATAGAGCATATATGTAATTATTTCCAACTTGATAAGTTTCACATTCATAATTTTTGCATAAAAATAGATTTCACCCCAAATTTGGGTTGATAAATTTTATTATAAGTATTAATGGCACTTTTTGCAGTGTCAATGGGAAAGGTATGATATAAGGGAGAAATATAAATAATAAAACATAGGTACATATATTAGATTTTTGGATTTTCTCCAAAAATTTGTTCAGATGCAGTTCCTTAAATATGGTAATGTTATCAGAAAAATAAGTTGTTAATGAAAGAGAAAGAGGGAAGGCCTATGTGGATTATATTAATAATCTCACAGTAAAATTATCTAAAATATTTAATATATATCCAGTGGTATTTATTACGTTTGTCTTTTTATCGAAAAATTGTAGGTACTGGTGATACAATAATTATTTTTAAATTGTACCTAATTCCGTATGAATTTGTGAATTGGGGGCCCCCAGACAATTTTCACAAAATTTACCATCGAAGTACATAAATTAAATTATGTATAGATACTGAAAATAAACATTATATAAGGTACATGCCTGAAAGAAATGTTTTTAGACATTTTAGAAGTAAAAAGTGTTTAAGTACACAAAATATTTCCGAATTTTTAGGGCCCTAAATTTTTTAAAAGATCGCATTTGGCTTTGTTACAAAGCTAATTTTATTTTAAAAAAAAAGTACTGTTTATATAAATTAATTACGATTGTTTTTTAAATGAGAACCCCATGTAGAAAGAGTTAATTACTCCCTTTACCACATTTAATGGGCTACTTTCGAGGCCGCTTGCGCGAACCTCTACCACACATTACTGCTTAGACCATTACATACATATACATTATATCGTATAACGTAAGAATCTAAGCATTGCTCACTATCCGCAGCATCCATTGCTCACAACGGTACTTTGCATGAATTAGGGCAGCATACGAATAGGTTAAAGGGTAAACGCCGTGTGGTCTGACATGTGACTCATCTCGGATACTAGTCGTAGCAGTTCAAAATACGACCGACACCTCTAACGATGGCACTAGCTGGAGCGCAAGTTTGCTCCAGCTTCGTTTACCCTCCCGAATTTTAATAATTTACTTTTATTTTCAAAATTACAGTACTTAAATTTTCGTTAAATTGGCTTTGTTACAAGACGTGTGACGGTTTAGCCGCTAATCCCCAACATATGCCTGCATTTAATCTGCTTTCACAGACCGTACATAACATTATATCGGACATTAGCGTTGTCCGGCGGTTACCTATGGGAGGTACGTCACAAACGCAACTATAACCGTTCTAATCCCAGAGGAAGGCCAGACCTCCAGCATTAGAACAATCAAAGCTTCCGGGAAGACCGCGGGTAGTGACTCTTTGTGTTGAGAGACAGGTAACAGCTCTAGGCAATGCCTAGGTGTCAACCCGCACAACTCTTCCACATCTCTGTCACCCCACGCGAGTCTACCATCCGCCAAGAGTGTCATAGTTACTCCTGCCGTTTACCCGACCTTGTTTAAATTTCTTCATGTTGATATTCAAAGCACCGGGCAGAAAAATTATTTCTAAGTGTAGGGCACTGGTCCACTTTACCCAGTTACATGTGTTTCATCTTTCGGCACCCACGTATGTTAGGTACATATGCTTTGCTCTAACCCTAGTCCCAGTAATTCTGATGGGACTTTATACATAATCGTAATCTAGGAATGGCGCGACCTAAATGTCAAAAAATATTTAAAACACAAAGCCCGGGCTTTACGCGCGAATATGTCTCGGCGCAATTACTCAACAAGGTTCCGATACGGAACCACACAACAACGGTGGAATAATGAAAATTAATTCTTGGTTCAAAATGAACCCGGATTGATTTACTATGAGAACCATTTAACAATGTTATTTTTACGAAAATTCAACTGATGGAATTTTCCTTATCCACACAGTAAAAATGTTCTGACCTGGTATGCTGTCTTCTACGATGTAGTCCTCTAATCGTAATGGGGCCTACCTTTCAAATATAATCACTGAAAAAAATATATCTATGCAAAACGACCCTAAACAATAAATAATTACACGCGAGTTAAGGTAAAATTAAGTTCAGACGTGTTATACGAAATAATTAATTAATAAATAAACGTAAATAAGTAACAACATTTTAGCACACGTCTTTACCGGGTCACATTCGTAACAAAACTAAAAACTTCCTAATATCACCATAAATATTATAAATAGGAATAATTACTCGTAAAAATTAGTCATCTCTTATGCAACAAATATCTACAAATTATAGGCTTAGTCAAGTCTAAAATTCCCGAAAAATTCAACAAAAGTGTTTGGAAAAACGACAATTTTTAATATATCTAGAACTTGAGAAAAAACTTTGCGGTTTCTAGATTAAGAAACGAATCAACTGTGATGTGATGAAAACATGCAGTGCTTCACCTTATATGTCCTGAAATTTTCTAATAATTTGTATGAATGTTGTCTTAAGGCAACAAAATAAATTTCGTGTTTCTATCACGAAAAATAAATACATTATAACCGTTTTTAATTTTATTGAGTGCCCCATTGTAAAATTTTGGGCCCTATCAGCTCGTTTCTACGCTTTCTAGGTGGTTTGTCCCTAAATAATTGTTTTGGCCTATCTTACTTACTGGCAATTTTATATGATAATTTGATTGCATGTGATAGTTTCCAAACAAAAACACACAAGAATTTTCTCAAAATGATATTTAAAAAAATAATTACTGAAGCTGTTAATGATGGTAGAGTTAAAGTCAAATTTACAGTTTCAGAATATAATTGATACATTTCTTAAACAACAAATCGTTTTAAACAAAAATGTGTCCGTTTAGACTTTTTCAACGGATGGAATTTTCCACCAAAATGTTGAAATATTTTAACAGAAAACTAAAAATGTTCTGACTTGGTATGTTGTCTTCTACGATGTGGTCCTCATTTAATCATCATGGAACCTACCTGCAACAAGCAACAAGAACAGAACAATCAAAAGCAGAATTCAATAAATATCTTAAATTTTCTATACTTAAGTAGTAGTGTACCAGCATGCCCCCCGCATTCTACTGTGATTCCCCTCATCTACAATTTTACATATCAGATGCGACAAGATGATTTGAATTGTGTTTGTAGTCTTTTTTTTTTATTCTGAAAATTTTTCTATCTATACCAAAGCAAGCAAAAGGTTTTTTTTAACTCTAGCCAACGTGGGCCCCCTTTAACCCAGCTAAAGTACCACACGGGGCCCATGAGTAGTAGCAGTGTAATATAGTAGTAGCAAAGTAAATTAAAATTATTTAGAAAATTTATCAATCTACCAAGGCAGGCAGAAGTTTTGTTTCTAGTTAATTTCAACAAGGTCCCCTCTTATACCCCGAGTCCCCTGTACCCGCATGGCCACTACCATGCGGGGGCCATGAATAGTAGCAGTGTAGGTAGTAGGTACTTAGTGGTAGTCAAAGAAATTAAAATTATTTCGAAAATTTTTCAATCTACCAAGGCAGGCAAAAGATGTTTTATTTTTAATTCCTTCCACCCGGGCCCCCTTTAACCCCTCTGTACCCCGAAACTATTTCGTACCTTTTCTCTTGAAGCCCTTTTGCTTTATTCCCGTATGATGGTAATCCAAGGAAATCACTAATCACTACACAGTAATTATTATGACACGTGTTATATTTCATAATTAATTAATAATTAAACTTAAGCACCCGACACACGTCTGCTCCGTTTGGCATTCGAAATAAAACTGAAAACTGATTCATAAATTTCATATACAAAATAAATCCATAGATAACAATGTCGTAAAAATTACTCATCATTTTTTGCCAACAAATACAATTTAAAGGCTTAGGCTGGGTTCACTTTTTACAAAAATTTAACACAACAAAACTTTTCAGTATTGATTTTATGAGAAACGTGAACGCAGCCTAAGGCTATAAAATTGTAAATTTTGGTTGTGTAAAGGGTGAGTAATTATTTATATATTTTATTCTATTATATTAGTCAGTTTTTAGTTTTGTTTCTGTAAAGAATGTGTGCTAAAATTTTGTTCGTTCCATTTAATTATTAATTAATTATTTCGCGTTAACAAGTATTATTGTAATTTTTTTAGTAGTTAATCTTAATTTGTGTGTAATTAAATATTCCTTACAGTTACTTCTCAATGATTAACTTATTTTTTCAAAAAGTGCTAGTGTTGTGTAGATAATTTGTGATTTTCTTGGATCGCCAAATGGGAATAAAACAAAGGGGCTTCAAGAGAAGAAGTACGAAAATTTAGTAATTTTTTTTATAAATTTAAACAATTTTTGTAATTGGAAACAATAACTAAATTAATTTGCTAAAATATGATTGTTGGCAACGGCTTAAGTACAATACTTTCCAAAAATCAGAACCTTATTCGTATTTTATAAGAAAGTCATGTGCTGGACACATCAGATATTTATTTTTGTAAATTTCAAGGTGCCGCCAGACTCACTTGGTAATTTTATAAATCAGCCACACTTGTTTTAAACTATATGCCATGATGATATCAATTTGTATAATAAGTTTCAAAAATGTAAAAATAAGTGCAACGTATCCGAGAAATCGAAAGCTATTTTAAGGATGCAAGGATTCATCAGAAAGAGGAACTAAAAGAAAGTTTGCATGATCTTCAATCATCTGGCGTATTACAAGTAGTAGGGAAGACAACTCCTGAACTCAAATCTTCAGAAGATTTTTTATAATATTTCAGTAGTTAAATCAATTGCTTGTATAATCGCATTTAAATAAACTTGTAAAATATCTTCTCCAATATCATTCCAACTAATTTAGCCTTTAAATAAAATAAAATAAAGCAACATAATTCCACCCTCAGCAAACAATAGGGATAGGGAAATGAACGATACAAAGGAATCTGCGACAATCACACGCCTGACATGATTAAATACCGAGCATTATCCTTGAATATACCTAAATTATTAATCCGCATACTGCTACATATGTCATAACAGTTACAGAATTAGTGTCCAACAATCAAATTGTTCGCTTGGAATTATTTTAAATAATATTATTTCAGAACCAGTAAAAATACAGTTTATGTTTGTTATCTTATGTTATGATCCTAATAAGCAAAATTTTATGAAACAGATTTTATTAGTTAACACATAAAAAGTATTCACAAAAGAACATTGGGACAGTTTATTGTAGAGCCACAAATAAATGTATAAATTTTATGTAATTTATAAAAAATTTAAATATTTTTACATAACAATAAAACAACCGTATTAATGGTTGCATATGCTTAATTCCAATTATATTTTCCCATTATTTATGCATAGCGATTTTTCCTATCCACACAAACCAGAATAATCGTCAGTTCCCATTTTCCACATCAAAATCAATGCCCCTAATTGGCTTTAGAAATTGCTTTGGATGGAAACTTCGCTAAATACGGAACGTTTTAGCTTATAATTAGACTTTTGGAAACAAAACAAGTTTTGGGATTACATGACAATATGATGAATCGGTAAATATTGAACGAGGGTGGTGTAGCGATAAATTTCCAAGGATAGTTCCAGTTTTCCAAATTTATGACAATAAGATTTGTTTGAGAAATCCCGGCGCATGCACCATTTTTACTAGAAGAAGTTGAGGACGAATTCCGACGACTTTGTGCTGTAATAATTATAAATCAAATCCACCCGCAGCGCGTTCAAGTCATTTATCAATCTGATCTGTCTTATCTTGCTGCAACATTAACTATATTAGGTATCTAGGTCTCGCTAGATACTTGATGCGATAAGTAAACTAAACTATCTCTAGTATTAGCGAATAATATTTCATTTATTTCAAGGTTATTAGTTTCTTGTCCGGAATATAAAAATTCATATTATTAGATTTGTAAATAGAGAAATTAGGCAAAATGTAAAAATTCATGCAGAAAAACTGAAATAAATTAGCAAAACATCAAGGTACAAGCGCACGTGTATCAGATAAACATTTATACGAATTTGATGATGATGCTTTACTATATTCCTTTAATCGGTGATTCGCTCAAAAAGTACTTTACTTTTATCACAATAAAATGTCTCAAATCTATTTATTGATTCGTAATTTTTATAGAAAACGCAATTTAAAATAAAAACTAAATCAGTTAGTCAGGATATTAAAGAAATAAACACCGTATCGATTTTTTATAACAATTTTAATTTTAGTGAAGAAGTTTTAATGTTGTTTTAAATTTCCTTATCAATAATCATTACAAATTATGAAATTATTGTAACTGATTGATAAGTAAAAAAGAAGACATAATTACCTGTTAATCTTGTAACTAATTTAATTACGCTAGATGGCGTTGTCTCTTAAATGTTGCCGCTTTCAAAGTCAGCGACAGAATTTCTAGTACCTACATTAATGCATAGTGAATCTAGTCCACTATTATTATTATTATTGCAATTCTCTAAATTTACTCTATTTCGGTACATATATAAATTATCTATATTTATTTCAACTGAAGATTACATGAATAAATTGTGGAAATTATGGAAATTACCTGAAAATAGCTATGCTGGAATTATTTTAAGCGATTTACGTATACGCTGCTAAAATCATGATATATTTTCATACATTTTATTATATGTACAGTAAATCATTAATTAAACACGATTAACAAATCGATATATTTACTTTGTTCGATTGAACTAAACTTTTGAATTATTCACAAATTACTAAAGATTAACTTTGTGTTTTTATGTTTTAATAAAACCGCTTAACCCAAATAACTATGTTCAATAAATGCATTAAACTCTATTTATATAACGTTATTAGGATTCATACTGGAAAACGAGTCTCTCCAATTATTAATGCAAACACATTGATAAATATTTTATGGGGAATCTTGAGATATACGAAGGCTGAAAAACTACAATGATGTGTAAACATTTGTAACCTTAATAACTTTTTTAATAGTGATTTGGAATCTCTGCAATTTTTTTATAACATCAAGGAATATTTTCTATTGTAGGTATTTTAAGTTTTATTTTCCAATTTTTTCCAATATACAAATCATTATAAAATTCTACAGAAACAACAACGAATAAATTTTCCGTATCTCATTAAAAATTCACCCATCAGATGTACTGTTTTTCACTACGTATTGAACTGGTTGAAAAAACTGACTCTTTTGCGTTTTATCGCCGCTGTTCAATTAAAACACTTCGATAATACTATTTGTTTAACCGTTTATTATATACATTTTGTTTGTTTGGTACCAGACAGATAAACAAATCCAATTTCGGTAAATTTCCATTTAAAACATCAACAATCCTTTTTGAAAATGAAAAAGTTCCGTGTAGTGAACCTCTTGTTGACATTTGTGATGCAATAATTACAATAATAATAATAAATGGCAATAACGTGATGAATAAATTTATAAATAAATGCATGCGATCGTTGAGTGTTGTCTTTTCTCTCGTAATAATGTTGAGTTGTTTTGAACCTTGTTTAAGATAAAATCCGTTAATAAGGTCGTTATTGACGGTTATAACGAAAATATGTTTCATATTTCCACCTGATGTAGAATAAATTATTCCAGCCAGGCATTAATTACCTAAAGTGCCGGAAAGTGTTTTTGCAATGCATTTACATTCAAATAAGATATCGAATATGATTTGCATGTTATTATATTTATGCTAATAAGTGGTGAGAAAATGTTTTATACCAGTATCAGGTCATAACCTTTGGTATGTTTTTTTTTGTAAAAATTTCCTATGTTTTTTTGTTTTCAGGAGTTCCGAGAAATTTTATCAGCGATTATCCGAAATAGGTTAGATATATTTACAGGTCCGGCTTTGGGAATGAAGCAGAGTTGGACTCAAATCGACAGGGCCATAAGCGGGGGAATATTTTAGAGGGCGAAGGCCACCAGGGAAAATTCCTTGCCTTTTTACAGTAATAGAATTTTTAATATTTCTACTTGTTTCTGTGCGCCGCAAATCTAGTTTAAAGTTTCGTCCTCCATTTTCTGTATCACAGATCTTTCGCAAGTGCCAAATTATCGTTCTTCGAATCAGCTCCTAATTTTAGGTTAACTTTTGGTTATTATAGGAAAATTTGGAGGCTTAGCTTCACCATGAAAATATGTATGTTGAAATTTGGATACTTAGTTTCTAGTTTCTTAATCATCCTCAAATTTTTGAGTCTAACTATCTTTATCTTATATTTGCAGTAATTTGTATATTTATGCATTAAATTCAGTTTCTCTTGACTAGTTTAGAACCTAAAAGCCAAATTTAGTAAAATTTACCCAGAAAGTTCACTTATTATCGATCTTTTATCTCATCCATATCCTTCAGATTTTTTGCAAGTCTCAAATTTGTTCTAAGAATCGTCGTTCGAATAGATCAAGCAGCTCCTAATTCTTGGTCAAATTTTTACACTCTAATTTTGTGTCATTTCTGTAGGACGTCTTAAGTATCTCCAAATTTTTGAGTCTAAGCATCTGCTCCTTAAATTTTTTGACCAAGTAAAGGAATATTTGTGCACCAAACTTTTTATTGAATATTTTGGAAATTACAGATAATTTTTGTTAAGATTTACCCAAAAAATCATCTTTGAATTTTTGACCAAACACCAGGACATTGTACTTTAACCTCAAATAAAATCACATGAATAATTTTCAGACCCCCTCGTAAAATATCTTGAAAAACCTTTCACAAAACCCACATTTTAAATCCCCCAAATCCAAATGCAAGATCACAAGCAAATATTTGAGCACTCAGATCAACTTCCTTGGTTGTAGCAATTCCAAAAGAAAAAACTTTGCTGCATTATCACAACCAATACAAACTTGAGGCTATAAAAATTATAGGAACAAATACACCGATATCAAAAGTCATCATGTTCTTGACGCACAATTAGAAAAACAAAAAAAGTACACAAAACGCAGATATGCGTCG
Source organism: Pediacus dermestoides (assembly GCA_963942485.1). Classification (NCBI taxonomy): domain Eukaryota; kingdom Metazoa; phylum Arthropoda; class Insecta; order Coleoptera; family Cucujidae; genus Pediacus; species Pediacus dermestoides. The sequence goes on along the minus strand of OZ012627.1, from coordinate 29,818,668 downwards.
AATTTTTGTCCTATTAAACACGAGTTTTATCAATCGAACAATAAATAACATTCGTTGTTTTTGTAAGTTTTATATTTTATATTATTGATGCTTCTTCCTGTCAGTGAGCGTATAGAAAGAGATCAATCTTGAGCGGTGAAGGTTGTTTATTTCTGATTTGTATTTAAAATAATTTTCCACTACTGATTAAGGTAGTGAGGTGTCTGTATCTTGCCGAGATAAGACAAGAGGGATGCTAAGTATTTATTTCGTCAAATCTATAAACAACAGTTTACTTGTTAAGAAGCTTTCAATCGAATCGAATCGAATCTTATCGTGTATTTTGAGACTTTTGTAATCACATACGTGTGAATTATCACCGTTTAAATTAAAATTAATTAAATTTAAAGACGATTGGATTGTTGCGTGTTTTAGCGGTCAAAGGTTACTAATCATATAACAGCACGTCATAAATTTTAATAAAAATTATTTTGTTTAATTTAAAGTGGGTGTGAATTGTTATATTGTTTATATGGTTATTATTTGATAGTTAAGATTCTTTTATATTGTAATGGCAATGTTACTTAGGACTAGAAAAAATAAAGTGGCCTTAGGGCTCAGGACATTTTGTGTGTTATCTGTGACCTTAACTTATGTTATTATTTGTGCAGTTTCGAGAAATGCGGGTGTGCAACAAGATAAAGGTAGGGACAATGTGATCAAAATAAATCAAGCAAACAAAAGTTTTTTCTGACAAAGTTTATATATGGGAGTTGTGACGCAATTCGCCCAAAGTTTATTTTTGATAACTTGTAGTTTAGAAATAAATTCTTCCAATATATCACCATCACTAGATTTATAACTTATTATTAAAAACTGCTATAGTTTTCTATTTATAGACAATATTTTTCTTGCATCAGTTATAAATAGGTGTCATTAATGATAACAGCGAAAGTATAGTCATAAATAACAACAAGTATTAATAATACATTATAAAACTTGTGCTAGTGTTTGTGGAAAAATATTACATCTCATATAATTCAATAAATATTTATTTATAAAACCAACTCGCACTCGCGCGATTTTAATTTAATCTTTATCGATAAACTATTTGACATCTACACGTTTTATATTGTTTGATTTATTGAAGTGGCATATCTACTCAAATACATAATAAAAGTGCGCTGTGCTTTTCGCCAGAAATGTTTTTATGGAGTTAAAATATCGAATTTCTGACTCCTGACCAAAACGTCTCAAATATCGCATTTATAAGGGGCGAGGGCGTCGACACTGTTTAATTAATTTGTCAAATTGAGTGGTTACATGGCCATTTTAATTGATTACAACGGAAAATTTACAAAAGTTGATGTGGCCTGTGAATACGCCTGATTTAATCACTAAAATTGCGAGGACGCAAACTGTTAAAATTGTTGCAATTGTAAATAAAATCAATATTACTAAAACTAAAAAGTGTGGACACCACAAACTGAAAAGCCAACAGATAAATCTGGTTTAAATGGAAATTTTAAACAAAGGAATAAGCTTCATATGCAATTAATTGAACTGATGTTACAAAATTTATTCATTATGTTTATATTATAGGGCAGCTATTGTAACGATTTCCATCAACAGGCAAATTAAATTATTAAAGATTGATAGGTTATTTTATTTACTGTCACTGTGTTTCGAAAACAATAATTTTGAATGTTGGAGAAATAATAATAATAATAATAAACTTTTTGCGTTTTATTTTTATTTTTTACAAAATGTAGTTAATTAAATGGGATTCTCTCTTCTAAAAAAATAGTCACGTGAGTGCATTTATAAAATAGTTTACCACAGTTCTAGTACCTACCAAGAGATTCTCTTTACTCATCGACTTCTGTCCCATTTACCCTGATCACCCTGTATACATTCCCAATATTTAAAATTCCACGTCAATTTCATCAACTTGAAACTTTCAATCACTTTGCCCCCAAGCCCCAGACAACATTTTCACTCGAGATATAATACCATGTTGGTTGGAAAAGGCGATTTTCCTTAATGCAGTGGACATCACACACCAAAAAAAAACGATCCGCCTTTCGACAGAATCCTTTTTAGTGCGTATATATGAAACCTCCCGGGACAATCTTGATGGCGTTTGGTAATGGTTGGATTTAAATGCACTACACTAAAAGGTGCACGGTAAGAACGGGGAAATCGGGGCGGATTAAATAAATATATATATAGACTGGAAAATAAAAGAGTTTTTATTTCTTTGGAGGAGTAATCGGTATAATAAAACATGTTTTTATAGCAGCAGAAAATAATGTTTGATGAGAGATGAGAGAAGGAGAGAGGGAGAATATTGTTTACTTTCTATATTTTTGTTCTAGTTGTACGCAATAGAAAAACATGTGCAAATTCATTTTAACTTTAGTTAGTTGAATTAATTTCTGGGATAATTTAATTTAAATTGTTTGTTCTCCCACGTAACTTAAACATCAACCGGTTTGTTTAACTAATTTAAATTATTCCAAAGTTACTCCAGACTACACAATATTCGCTGAACTAAATGAAAACTACATATTATTTTTATAGTAAGCTCGCTCATAAATAATAAAATCATTTAGATAGAATAAAGAATAAATCGCCCCCCACAGTCCCAATGAATTATTTTCTAAAATATGTTTTAAATTAATCCTTCTTGTTGCATTTTTCAGCGACCCCCAGCACTTTTTCCACTGGTCGCCACCTCCTGGGCCTCGTAAATACCACCAACTGCACTCCAGCTGCTATAAACGAGTTTCCATCTGATGGATTTACAAGAGCTCAACGGCAAAGTGGCTGGGTTATCTTGCATGCCCTTCTCGCTTGTTATCTCTTTATTTTACTAGCCATCGTGTGCGATGATTACTTTGTGCCGGCGATTAAGCGATTCTGTGATAGTAAGAAACTAGCACACTCAGCTGGGCTATAAGCTACAGGTTTTTGTTGGATTCAGGTCTGCATATGAAGGAGGATATTGCCGGAGCTACTTTTATGGCGACGGCTAGTTCGAGTCCGGAGCTATTTATTAATTCTGTGGGTACCTTTGTGACTGAGGGTGATTTGGGGGTTGGTACCATCGTTGGATCTGCAGTATTTAATGTGCTTGCTGTTCCTGCTTGTTGTGGCCTTTTTGGCAATATGGTAAACAAGCGGTTAATAGTGTAGTCACTTTAGAAATAAAATTGTAATTAATTTAAAAAAATCTTGCAAGTTATTAGGGACTAGTACAGTAAAATAGAAGTATTTTTCGTTTTTTATTCCAGTGACCAAATTCCAGCTTGCAATATTTATTTTACCTAATTTTCATAAAATGACTACACTATAATATGGAATCCCAAGATTTTAACTATTTTTTTCTAGGTGTTGGATTTGGAATGGTGGCCTATTACACGTGATAGTTTGATGTATGGAATTTCGGTTATTTTGCTTATATCATTCCTAGAAGATGGTGTAATTTATTTATCGGAAGCTGTGACTTTGGTTGCGGTGTATACTTTGTATATTTTGTGTAAGTAATTTTTAGGAATGCAGAAGAATAGCAGTAAAATAATTTATTTGAAGGTTAATTGGAAAATATTTTGAGTAGATTATTTTGATCATGAGATTATACAGGGTGTATCAGGGTTAATCGAGCAAACTTTAATGGTACATTCTCCTAGTCGTCCTGATTCGGAAAAATGTATATTATATACATCTATCTCGACTCCTAAGAAAGATACAGGGTGTTGAAGTTTACAAGAAAAAAATATTTGTTTGCAATAACTTCTATAAAAAAGCTTGGATTCAAACAAAATTTGGCATGCCTGCCCTCCTCCCTAATGACAATTTTATGAAGATATTTTCGATTTTGGAGGGTACCAGTGGCGTGCAATTCGGCCACATCTCAATTATTTCAAAGAAAAAAGCATGCCACTGTAATTTTTAAGAAATATTTTTTTATCTATTGAATTCCCAGTTCAATTTGGAGTAAACTTTGTTTTTACAGAACAAAAATTAAAGTTTTAGTTCCAGAGATAATTAGTTTTTTCGAAAGAAATTAGTCAGAAATCACATAGGAAATTTATTAAAAAACAAAAAGTAGCAAAAAATAATTATAAAATTACAGCAACTGATCAAAATGCAACCCGCCAGCCTCGATGCATTTCTGACAACGACGAACAAATGAATTAGCAGCATCTGTCATCATTCCCGGATTTTTTAGTAATTTCAAGTTAGCACGTCTTTGGAAAAAATTAATTATCTCTGGAACTAAAACTTCAATTCTTGTTCTATAAAAGCAAATTTCACTCCAAATTGAACAAGGAATTCGATGGTTAAAATTTATTTTTTTTAAATTACAGTGGCATACTTTTGTCTTTGAAATAATTGAGATGTGACCGAATTGCACGCCACTGGTGCCCCCCAAAATCGAAAATATCTTCATAAAATTCTCCTTAGGGAGAAGGACAGGCATGCAAAATTTTGTTTGAATCCAAGCTTTTTTATGGAAATTATTGCAAAAAAATAATTTTTTCTTGTAAACTTCAACACCCTGTATCTTTCTTAGGAATCGAGATAGAGGTATATAATATACATTTTTTTGATTCAGGACGACCAGGAGAGTGTACCATTAAAGTTTGCTGGATTAAAACTGATACACCCTGTATAGTTCAAAATATTGAATTTTTTTTGGGATATACGTACGAAATCTTTTGTAGCTGACTTGTAGCAATTTTTGAATTTTTTTCAACTGCTCAAAATGATGGTGCAGAAATTAATTTAGAATATTTTTACCGTTTCGTAAAAAAACAATTATGGTAACTAGTAACAATTATTTTATTTCAGATTTTCTACTTAATATTCATTTAATTTGTATTTTTCCATTCAAACTTGAAATGTAATTACATATTTTTTTATGGGAGCTTAAAAGCTCGAAACATTCATACTCCTATCGACAAAAGCGAAATAAACCGGCTATTAAATGTCGTTTAAGCCCACAAAAAAACATCGAAATCTCTATAAAACACCTAATTAAATGGCAAATAAAACATTTATCCAAGTTCTAAACAGAAATTTTATGGCGCAATTCAAACAAAACTCGGTTTAAATCTAGTCGTCGGAATATTTTTACTTGCTTCAAAAGGAAAAACGTGATTAAAACACTTCAAGATTAAGAGTGTTTTTTTCCAATTACATCACGTCGAATGAAAGTTTAAAAAGGGAATCCGACTGTTTTTAATTTTGTTCCACCTACACATGTACGAGATTTATTTGTCTTTGAAAGCGCTCTGTCAGCACGTTTGGAAGTTTAACAAAGTCTGTCAATCGTCAACACTGTGAAAGGGATGAAAGTGCGGGAAGAAATTCAATGAATAATTAGACGAATCACTGATTGCCAGGAGTTATCCTTTTGGTATCTAACAGGAATTATACGAATGTATTTTAGCAAGTTGTCACAAAGAAAAGTCTATACTGTTTGAGGAAATAAAATTTATTTAACTGAAAGTGCTGAATATTTTATAAATACGCAAATAAATGTATTTTAAAACAAGAAAATTGTTTTGTTCAGATTTTTTTATTATTATTATTAAATTAGGACGAATTTCTCGAATTTATTTGTTAAATTATTGCACTTTTTAATCAGGCGGTTATAAATCTGCAGGATATTTGGAACAACAATTTTCTGTGGATTTAAATAACTTTCTATAACATTCTAATATTTCTAATTACTAATAGAACTATTGTATCTAAGTTATAGTTTTGGCTAATTAATTACGAAATCCTATACCAAAAAGAATCGTCATCATTATTGTGCCCCTGGCAAGTGATTGATACAATTTTTCCCCGTCAAAGATTGTATTTAAAAAAAATTAATCGTGATTGATCGGTTTTTGGGTCGATGAGCCCAAATATAACTCACTTTACTCTACTATACATTGACATCGCTACCGCGCACACAGCTACAAGAAACTAATAAAATCTCGTTGAGACTATCGCAAAGAATCCACCCACCCACACATACATCCACACATCGCGACTCTTAACCCCCTGGACAGCAAAACCCCGAGGATAAATGACCTTATTTCAAGTGTATATCCACGATTCTATCTTCCCACTCTCATTTCCTCTTTTATTTCCACATCTCCAATAGCTAACATTTGCATGGAAAATTAATTGGAAATTGTTTCGTTTTGCAGTGATGTCGTTTAATGGTACATTACATGCAGCCGCGCATAGAGTTGTGGCTAAATTTCGGAGGCGTAGCTATTATACTGAGATAATAAGTGAAACGCAGCCGTTACTATTACAGAAAAACGGAAAAAACGCTTCGATTGAAGTGGATAGCAACATCCATGAGATTTTCGACGCGGAATTGACTTTGAAGGACTGCGAAGAGCTTGGTAAGATAATTTTCAGTTGGGAAAGCAGTTATTTATTGAGAAATATTTATAGAGGAATCAACAAAAATTTGGGAGTGGCCCACTGAAGAATCAGCCAAAGGACAAGTATGGTGGGTACTTACCTGGCCCATTTCTTTCATTTTATACATGACTACTCCTGATTGTAGAAAATACCCTCGATTGTATGTCGTGACATTTATCATGTGTATTTTCTGGATAGGAACCACTTCGTACATGGTGGCATGGCTCATAACAGTTATAGGTACTTGATTTGGAAAAACTGTAGTACCGTGTAAAATTTTGTGGTTGTAGGTGATACCTTGGATATTCCGGACTCCGTTATGGGTCTTACGTTTTTGGCAGCTGGGACTAGTGTGCCTGAAGCTGTGTCCAGTGTGATAGTCACAAATCAAGGTAAGATATTGAAATTGATTCCAGTTTCTATCATGCGTCTACATACAGAAAAGTCTACTGTTTAACGAACTTAAATTTATTTCACTGAAAGCAAAATATTATTTTTCAGGCTTAAAATTTATAAATATATTTCACAAAAATATACTTTTTAAATGAATAACATGTTGAGAATTTTTTTTTGTGTAGGTCACGGTTCCATGGGTTTAAGCAGCTCCATAGGCTCCAACACCTTCGACATCCTGCTCTGCCTAGGAATACCCTGGGTAATAAAAACAGCGTTTTATCCTAAACACCCTGGACAACACTGGATCAAAATCAATTCGTCTGGCATAAACTACAGCGCAATTTCCCTACTAAGTACTTTAGTTATGCTGTATCTTAGCATAGCATTAAACAAATTTAAGTAAGTTGAATCTAATGAAATCAAGCAAAATGCTTATCCTATTCATTACAGACTAGACTGGAAGGTGGGTTTGACGTGCCTTTTAATGTATATTGGATTTTTAACCTTTGCGTCCCTTATCGAACTCAACGTCTTCTTCCCAGTCAATTTACCAACGTGTGATCGATGATACAGTTGGAACATCATCAACATTCACCAGGAAGCCATTTATTAGTTCCTTTATATAAGACTTAATCACTGTTTTATTATTAATATTATATTATTGTTAATTTGTATAATCAATAAGTTTTATATTCTTTTCCTGTAACGGAAAACTAAAAGAATGATGATTTCTAATAAAAATTATACGCTATTTCACCTGTCGTTTTACTTTTTATGGTACAAGGAAATTTAATTGTGTCGCTGTTAAACTCTAGTTAACATTTTCCATGTTGGCTCAAAACTCTATTATATAGACCGAGCACACGAGACAATTCAATTGACGAGCTGTAGGCTACAAGCCGATAAATCAAGGAAAAAAGAGAATTATTGGGAGATGGTCCATTTACCCTACAATAAACGCTACAGTTGAAATGAAATATTAAAACTGTACTTGAGTTTGAGATAAGGATCTTATCGCTTGGATTATTTGAAAACGTCATATATTACATCACTTTAAGTGATTATCCTTCTTCGCATTATTTGTAATTTATAAACTCATTAAATGCTATTGTTATGACGTTTTAATTGTATGATGTGAATGCAACGACGTCATTAATTGGAAATTGTTTGGGCGCCTCCAGGCGCGTTTAAACAACCAAACCAAAATTGCTACACTTAACACTAACAAAATTCGTCAATATTTGTTTAGTTGTTTAGCGCAGCAAAAAATATGTGATTTGTTTTTGTGTTTTCGAGACAATTATTTATCGAAAAATAATAACAATCTTAGGAAATACCTCTTGAACTAATTAATAAAACATTTGGTTTTCAAATGATTAAATTAGATAAAATTTTATTTGTCGATTTTGTAGTTATATTTAAGCGTTGCTAAATTTGTTGTTATTCTTACGATTTGTATAATTTGCAATTATTTATCGCAATTACCGGAAAATTAGGTAATGCATGTATTATGTTTTAATGTGACAATAAAATTTGATACTTGAATAATATGTAGGTATTATTGTTCGAAACAAATTTCACAAAAAATTCACTTCACAGATAATGAAGATTAATTACATTTTATATACATTTTTTTCTAGCGCAACATTTATCATTGCTAAACAATCTAAACTATTTAAAAAATCAGTAGTAAATATATCCCTAAAAAAATTTGTTTTTAAAATAATAGTTCGAATTGGAAGCTCAAGACTAAACGGCTGCGGACTGCAAAGACTACAGTAAGAAACAGTAGCAAAGAACTTGAGCTTTCAGAAGGTTAAATTCGCTAGATTGCTTCAAGCGGTAGATTTTGAGTTTTCATCATCCAAAATTTAATCTTTTATTCTCACCTACCTTTTAAAAAAATAAATTTTAAACTAAGAATTTTAGCAAGAAAAATATGACTATAGTTGAAATTTTCTGCCATTCTGTTTATACGGGTGTCCCAGTTTATATCGTCAGGATTTCACCAGTCGACAGTTTAGCGAAAATTAAAGGTGGTTTGTCTAAAAAACTATGGTCGAATGTTGCTTCCTTTTAGACGTAAAGGAAGTAAATTATTTTAAATAATTTGCTATAAATCTATAACAAAAAAAGTTAGCCTTCTGAAATTTTGCATAGATCTTTTTTTTTGTATTCTCTTGTTAATAGTGGTTGCAATTATTTTATTTAGAACACAGAGGCGTGCGTACGGGTTTCTTCAAAAACATTTTATTGAATGAAACGTACGTCACTGATTTTTTTGCGGCATCAATATGCAGAGAGTATTTTCCATTCAATTTAGAAACTTTTTCGTATCTTATAATTTTTTGATAAATTAACTCAACATAACCTAATAGTACAGTAAATAAGGGAGAAAAAAGGCTTCAAATAGACTTTTTTTACCCTACAGCCAATTTTTGTAGAATCTTCTAGAGGGTCACCCTGAAAGTTTAAAACTGAGTTTGTGTATTCGTAGACCCCGCCCTTCCTTCACCAGCCCTCAATTAAGGGTTGGATTTTTTTGTTTATTGAATAACTTTCTTCCTATTAAATTTTCGAAAAAGAGTCAGTACAAAGTTGTAAAGAAAAATATTTCCTACAACTTATTTTTTAAACTTTTTTTGATATTGTCGATATTTAAAAAGTTATTCAACAAATAAGTTGAAAATTTTGGGGAAAGAGCAGTAAGTAGTAGTAGTAAGTAGTACCTAACTAGAGAAAAATTTCCCTAAAATTTGCAACTTATTTGTTGAATATCTTTTTAAATATTGACAATATCAAAAAAATATTAAAAGGAAAGTTGTAGGAAATATTTTTCTCTACAGCTTTGTACTGATGCTTTTTTCGGAAATCTAATAGGGAAGAACCTCTTTAATAAAAAAGAAAAATAAAGTTGTTATCAAAAAATTATAAGATACGAAAAAGTTTCTAAATTGAATAGAAAATACTCTCTGCATATTGGTGCTGCAAAAAAAACAGTGACGTACGTTTTATTCAATAAAATGTTTTTGAAGAAACCCGTACGCACGCCTCGTGTTCTAAATAAAATAATTGCAACCACTATTAATAAGAGAATACAAAAAAGAGATCTATGCAAAATTTCAGAAGAGTAACTTTCTTTGTTATTGGTTTATAGCAAATTATTTAAAATAATTAATTTTCTTTAATGCCCTGTACATCAAAAAGGAAGCAACATTCGACCATAGTTTATTAGACAAACCACCTTTAATTTTCGCTAAACTATCGACTGGTGAAATCCTGACGATATAAACTGGGACACCCTGTATTACAATTTTAATTTAACACTTTATCATAATACATAATGAAAACACGACGACTATTCCTAGTCACATCCCCAAAAACACCCACACACCCAAACCTACAATACTTATTGCTTTGTATATGATGAAAAAATAAATATTAGATGAACAAATCTACACCAATATTTAATCATTGTTTATCAATTATTAGCACAATTACCATTAAAAGCTATTGTAAAATAAAATTATTTTTACATAAATATTTTTCGTGTCACCTTCGCAGTCAGTTTTCCTTTAACAAATTGTATAAACATCTTGGAGAACCAATTTACACAAGAAAAGATTCCCAGTAGTTTTTATGACGCTATTCATTAACTCTGTATATATTAAACTATAGATATCCTCCAGTTAGACATTTTCTATGCACCGTGTATTGTTCAAGTTATCAAGTTTGTGCTCCACTAGAAACTTCAGAGGAAAAATGTAGACGCAGCTAAGAAAAAACTCCTCGATACAAGTAAGTTTTCGGCGATTCTAAAAAAAATTGACACAAAATTGAAAAAAATTAGTTTTAATGTTAATATTATTCCAATAATTTCTAATCAAGTCTGGTAATAACCAATCAGGTAGATCTCAAGTACTTGGATTACTTATTATCATAAGAAATAATGCTCTGATGGGGGAGAGGGGGAAATAAATTTATCAGTATAGAAACGTTTTGACGAGCCCCACAATAAAAAAACAGCTCACTGTGATAGTATAAAGGAAGAGGAATTTATTGTGAGGAATTTTGCGGTAAAAAGTGCACAACCCTCGATTTTGTTCCAAGTTGTTCATGTGGAATACAACAAGTGAACGTAAGTTTTTAAAATTATCTGGAAAATTTTGGAGTGTAGGTACCAAAAATATTGCGTTTTGGTACAAGTATCATCTATTACCCACAGTACTAAATAAATTAGCTACAAACGAAGGTCAATGTTAATTTGATTCACAAATACATTAGATTTGTTGTTAGTTTCATTAAATTGTTAAACATTTAAAACGAAAGTTGTGGTCAAGAAAATTTATTAGATGTTTAATTGTTATAGGAATTTCCTTAATACCGGATAAAAATTTGCAACTTTGCGTAGTCGTGCATTTATATTCGCACGATTTTCCTTCATTGATGATTACAAATTTAAAGTAACTGTGCCATGGTTTTTACATCGATAGATAAGATAACACGCATTTTTCTTTATTGTATAAAACCAAAAGCCATGATTTATATTTTATAGTCTAATGGATGTTTTAAGTTCGTTTAGAGAGTGATAGGTCATAAAAAAAACTTTTAAGGTAAGCGAGGTTTCGAACACTCAGTACTCGGCTTATGGATGAACTCTCTAAGGAGCGAACTAAATAATTGTTAATTGATAAAGCTGTGTGCTGTAAAATTAATAAGATTATATGGTTTTGCAGTTCACACCCCTGAAAGATTATCAGGATAACGACTATAATTATTGTTTCCTTTGATCAACAGTGGCGTAGGATATACAGGGTGGTCCAGGTTAAACGACATTAATTTTGGGAGGTGATAGAGCATCAAGACAAAAGTAGACTTTAATTAAAAAACTTTGCTCAAAAATATTTTATAATAAAGATACCGGGTGTCAAAATTTAAAATAAAAACGCGTTTTCTTAATATAACTTCTAAACAACTAGATCGATTTCCATTAAATTTCGCACACAGAGTAATGTAGTACATTTCTATGTAGGTAATCATGAGGTTCATTTATAAAAAAAATCTTCAGGGGGATCATTCCACTTTTTCTCTTAAATTTTCGACGCCACTGGATATATTGCAAAGAATATTTAATTTTTCAATTATCTGTTTAATTTAGAGAAAATAGTTACTCTTAAAAAATTTTAATTTAAAGTTTCGTTCTTGAGATATTTGAGTTTGAAGGTTTGGAAAAACACAACATCTAATTCTGTGCTGAATTAAAGAAAAATTCGGGTAGGCCTGGAAAATCCGGAAAATCGCCATCAAGTTTTGGCAGCGATTAATTCCGTGGCTAAAAGAGCTTCAAAATGTATCAAAGCCTATTTTGAGAACTTACTCGAATTTTTTTTTAGTTCAGTGCAGCAGCATTTGAGGTTTTGTTTCCAAACCGTCAAATTCAAATATCTTAAAAACGAAGCCTTAAATTAAATTTTTTCAAGAGTAACTATTTTCTATAAATTGAACAGACAATCCAAAAATTGAATTTTCTTCGCAATATATCCAGTGTCGTCAAAGATTAGAGGGGAAAAGTGGAACGGTCCCCCAGTATCTACGCTACTGGATAAGTTTTTTATGAATGAACTCTATCATTATCTAGAAATGTACTACATTACTCTATGTGTGAAATTTAATGGAAATCGATCAAATGGTTTAGAACTTATGTTAGGAAAACGAGTTTTTATTTTAAACTATGACACCCTGTATCTTTTATAAAACGCTTTTTGAGCAAAGTTTTTTAATAAAAGTCTACTTTTTTCTTGATGCTCTATCACCTTCTAAAATTAATGACGTTTAACCTGGACCAGCGTGTAGAATTGAAATTTTATTGCAAATTTTTCAAAAATTCTAGGTGCCTATTTTTACAAAAAGGGCCCCCTAAATACCCATAGCACGCCGCTGTTAAATTTGGATATATCTAAGTAATTGATGGGAATTTATTAGAAATTTACTAAAAAATGATTTCCGCCTGGTTCGTCACCTTAATCATAAACCAGCCGGTAGAAATTTTTTTTTTTGTAAAATTTCCCCATTTTTACCTTCTGAGCAATTTTCCAGGTGTCTAACCTAACTTTAAAGAACAAGATAAAACAAGTGTTTGCTTCACGATAAAGCAAATTATGTTATAAGAAACCAAAGCATCCATTTTTTACGTAAATAACCAAATTATTCTAATAATTGATGTAAACACAAATTTTTATTTGGGAAAATAAAAAATATAGAAAATTCATAAAGAACTGTTTTGGAACTACCAGTTTTTCATTGTGATTTATTAGTTATATACCCAAGGTTATTAATTAAAATTTAATAGGTACTCTAATTTTATTGCGATTTTTTTCCATCATTTACAAATTTCAACAGTTATATTAAAAAAATAATTTGAAGCACCTCTCAAAAGAATTTTAACATAATAAACTAATCTATTTCCATCTAAAGACTGAAAACTTTTCTACGCCACTGCCCCCAAAACTCATCTAAAGGTCAACGAACAAACCCCAACTAAATATTTTGGCAACACCTCATAATTTAGATCAAAAGAAAATGCTGAAACTAAAGTCCAAGTGGGAAACGAAACTTTTCCGCCTAATCCCCCATTTGAGTCCACATCCGCTTTGCGTGTGTACATACATAATAACTAATCCTTTTGTTTTCTTTTCATTTTCAGGTTTATCCCTAAGATTATGAATGCGGTGCATAATAAACTTATCTACTTTAATTACCTAGTACTTTTTCATTTTAATTTAAAATTCGTTGTTTCTTGACAAACGTCTAACACACACATACAAAAGATTGTCTGTGATAATATTTAGTCAATTAATTAAGAAAAAATAAAATTGTCTTTAGATATTGAGATGAAGAGGGTTCTTTGTGTTTTTGTTGCAATACTACTCCATGTGCCGTTTGCTGTGTTATCAACATCACGTTCCACTGTAATTAACGGTAAGTGATTTTCAATTTAAAAGTTTATGGCTTGTGATAACTAAACTGTTTTGTACTGAATAATCGATGATAACCACTCAGATAATCCTTTAATACCACTTTTTATTGGTCGCAAAAATAATAAATCCAATTAACGTTCGGGTTGGGAAAATTGTAACGTTTCTACCAGAACCATTGTTGAACGAATTTCAATAAGATTTAAGACGGAAAGTCGTATAGAAAAAGAATTTCCACCGTGATTCATCTTTTCCATTGAATTCCAAACGCCCCAGTTCAAAAGCTATTATTAAATTGTACAAAAATATAATATCACTGTGGGAAAATACCCCCGACATCCTTGAGTAAATTAGCAGGGTTTATATTTTTGGTATGCGTTAATAATTTGTGATTTTATTAGAAGAAACGCGTATTATTGGAAAACCAATTAAAAGCAGCGGACTATTTTCCCACATTATAGAAATTCAACGTTTAACTAGCGAAAGTTTTACCTGTTTTCAAATTACTCGTATATGAAAGGATCAAGTTAAATTCGCTAGATTATCGATTAGTTCTGGGCTCATGTGGTATAAATGTTTAATAAAGCAATTAGAAAGTGTTGAAAAGTTGCATGATTTCATTGAAATAATATTTGATGCAGATTATACATTTTTTAAAGGCATAAACGAAATTTTGTTGGAACATTTCATAAACTCATAAATTATTGTCACCTTTAAAAATATTGTCCCTAGGATTTATTCATAAGGACTAGAGGACATTTAGACGTCCTATGTTGCTATATGTCGTCTTTAGAATGATTACTCAATTCTTCAAATTTTGCGTGATTTATTTTCCTGCTTTCTTCGCGCCTTTCTTAAATATACAAATCTAATGCATCGTTCTAATATTAGGTACTGACAATTTTATGCTTATCATCAAATAATAAAGATAACTGTTTTACAGTTTTTCTAGCAAATCTCTTATCCAAAGCAAATCCCGGATGTTTTGTTATTTTACTAGATTATGTTTAATTTGTCTGGAATTTAGTAAAAATGTTACGCGCAATAGTATACCTACTTGAATAAAAACTGAAAATTGTCACCTATTAATTTTGTATCATATTTCTATAGAGGTATAATATTAAATAACCTCTCCGGATAGACTAAGTACCATTTTTCAATTTTTTTGTGTATCTATGTACCGATACTATAAAGCAATAAAAATTCTTATCTTAATCTTGCTTTTTTACAACCAAGTAGACAACAAGGAAAGTGATTTCCAATAAAATGCTTAACTGTAATATTTTATATGATACTTGATATAATTTTATTGAACTCGTATATTGCAAAAAACAAATAGATTATTATCAATAACGTTTATCATTTCATCAAATGAGTAGATGTAACATAAATAATAATAAGTTAGAGTAAACTGTGGGTTGAAAGTTGAAACCTCTCGAAAAAAATTAATTGAAAATTTAATTCTACAGGGTGTGTCTAAAAAATCTTTATAAAATCCTACCACAAGTTTTTGGGCTTAGTCCAAAAGTTCTTCCTTACTGGGTTACAGGGCGCTAAAAAATATTTTTTCAAATAATTTTTTAAGTATATCTACAGAACTGTTTAGAGTAGAGATTTGAAATTTGGTGGGTTCATAAGTCTATAAGGAAGCTACAATTTGTTGGTATTAAAACCAAAATAATATTGTTCAGTGGCGTACTTATCGAAGAGGTCTCAGGGTTTTTTTGAATAATTTTTGTAGGGGATTAATTATTTTACAAAATAATAAGAATTATGATAGATACGCTCAAGACACGTAAAAAAGGTATACTTGTTTGATTTGCATTAACTCAACTGTTTGCGAGATATTTCACTTTGAAAAATTTTTTTGCTATTAAAACGACAATTTGTGACACGCTGTAAAGTCAAAAATATTGGGTCACTCTAATACGGCTCATTCTACGTCCAAAACTAAGCATACTTTCTATCTTATACCGTTCTGTAGATATACCTAAAAAAGATAGAGGGCGAATGAAAAATACATCTTTCAACACCCTGTATTTTAGTAACGAAACATTTTTGGGGGTCGGTTTCTACAACTATTTATGCTTAGTTTTGGACGTAGAATCAGGTGTATTAGAGTGACCCAATATTTTTTACTTTACAGGGTAAGCCACAAATTGTTTTTATAGCGAAAAAAATTTTCAAAGTTAAATATCTCGCAAACAGTTGAGTTAACGCAAGTCAAACAGGTATACCTTTTTTACGTGTCTTGAGCGTATCTATCATAATTCTTGTTATTTTGTGAAAAAATTCAATACTCTACAAAAAATATCCAAAAAAACACTGAGTCCCCCCCTATAAGTTCAACACTGAACAATATTATTTTGGTTGTAATACCGTCACATTGTAGCTTCCTTATAGACTTATTAACCCACCAAATTTCAAGTCCCTACTTTAAACCGTTCTGTAAATATACTTAAAAAACGATTAGGAAAGATATTTTTTAGCGCCCTGTAACTCAGTAAGGAAGGAATTTTGGACTAAGGTATGTTTGGTTCAATCGAATTATTTTGAGCCCAAAAACTTGTGGTAGGATTTTGTAAAGAGCTTTTAGAGACACCCTGTATAAGATAAAAACAGACAGGAAATTGTAGTTTTAATTTAGACTAAAAATAAATTAAATTTGGCGCCTTGACAACAAGGACAAACACAACCAATCAATGGTTATAATCATTGCAATAGGCGGCTAGAAAAGAAATCTGACCAATCAAATTTCCTTTGTATAACACGTTACTAGGCGGGAAAATTTGAAATTTAAAATGTAGGTAATAATAATAAAAACCTTGTCACGTGTTTATCGCAACTAAGTTAATAACCAATGTCACTTGATTGCTACTGCTTATTCTAATGATCATCACATCCAAACTATTCCTAATTTCCCTAACATCCACGTGTTCATCCACAATCATTTTATAGCTTTCTCAATAATTAATTTTAAAAACCAGCAACTCAGAAAGCTAAAACATATATTCATAATAGCTTTTCTGTTAATTTTTAATGTTTAACGAACCACAGAATACGCTTGCGTCCGGAACTTGTCATCAATTGTATATTATACTCTATTAGTTTACTTTTCTTCTGTGTAATTTTCATTTGTATCTGATAGATCGTCGAGTTTTGCAATCTATCGATTGTTGAGTGGCTTGGTTGTGAAATAATTTTCTAGTTTCGTAGATTGGTATGTCAATAGAATTTAATTGCGTTTTATTATTTTAGTGTTTACATTAAAGCCGAAATTAAATTGGAATGTTGTCAATTTAGAGTGAGTGCACCCGGCGCATCCACCAAAATTTTAAATTGCGGTATAATTATCATTTACGTTGGATATGATTATTTTATAATAAATTGCTTGCAAGCTTGCTTGGTTAAATGTTCATTTACATACTCGTACAGCGAGAAGGCAACGCAATTATTCATGCTATAAATTGTATTATTAAATTCGTTATGTTGAGGTATATGATGCATAAATCAACGAATGAAATTAAACCAATTCAGTAAGCTTCTTTTGTACTAAACCACATTAGTTTTGATTTATAATTAAAGGTCAAAAAGTCTATTTATTCGTTTTTAGTTTCAAGGTCCAAGACTTTCTCAAATAACTTTCTTATTATCTGCTTTGTTCGACGAGGTGAACGAACAACTTATTATTACCTCCCCAACTTATTATTTATGCAGATATTTACAATAATTATAGTTTCAACTTCCAGGAAAAACTTTGAAAATAACCACAGGTGTTTTATATACGAATGATTACACGAAACATTTTTAAGCCTAGTAAATATGCGTTGGTTTAAATTTTCTAAAGGAATAAACTGCAAATCCTGAAAAAATAGACTTTGTAAACTGGCTTATAAATTAAGCTTTAGTATGTACAGATAGCCCGACTCTAATCCTGTTTTATTTGCTTGTTCGTCGCATAATTCTAGACCCAATGTATTTTTCATACTAAACAGGATATCAAAAATTCAAGGTGTTTAAAAATTTCACAGTTTCAGAACTATTAATATTGGAGTTTGGTCGAATTTACATTATTCGTAACTAAAATATAAGTTACCTTTAATATACATATGGGTTACCTATTATTTGATATTATAATTTGAAATTGGCGCCATGATTGCAATGGGCGGTTACGAAAACTTTCTGACCAATTAAATTACCTGTATACAGGGTGTCCCAAAAGTAGCCTACCAGGGAGATTCATGAAATTTGGTGAGTTTGAAGCTTTGATAATTTGTCATATATTTTTTTCCAATTTTCAGAAATTTTGTCATGGGCGCCACATACAGGGTTGATGTTGGGTATTTTATGCCCCATATTTTTTGTGGAGATAATTATTAAATTTTTTATACCAAATTATGAAACTTGGTTTATTTTACACAAAAAAGGTAGTCTCAGTCGATCTTTGTATCTTGAACCGTTTTCGAGTAAAATCGTTTTGAAAAAATCACGTCCATAAAAATAATCACAAAACTAAAATTTATGGATTAAAATTTATAGGTATTTATTACTTCGTTTAGCATTTCTTCGTCAAATATTAATAATAAAAGCAAAAAATCAAAATCAAAATCAATTTTTTTTTTCAATTTTGTGATTATTTTTGTTAGTGTAGTTTTTATGGACGTGACTTCTTCAAAACGATTTTACTCCAAAACGGTTCAAGATTCAAAGATCGACTGAGACGACTTTTTTTGTGTAAAAATAAACCAAGTTTCATAATTTGATATAAAAATTTTAAAAAGTATCCACACAAAAAATATGGCGTATAGTTTACCCAGCACACACCCTGTATATGACGCCCGTGGCAAAATTTCTGAAAATTTGAAAAAGAAATATGTAGCAAATTATAAAAGCTTCTAACTCACCAAATTTCATGAATCTACCTCAAACAGTTGCAGATATATTACAGAAAACTCCTCTTTGGGGCCCCCTTTAAGGGGAGCTGTAGTTCCCTTGGGAAGCATTTTTCAACCTATATTTATTAAAACTTTTTTCATTATTTTAGAACGTAGAATCAGCTGGTACATTTTTGGCAGGCTAATTTTGGGACACATCTGTATAAATTTGTGATAATTTTAGGTTAGGTTAGGCTAGATTAGGTTAGGACCCTGTATATGAGTTCAAAATCAAAAGAAGGACTTCTTATAGAACCCTGTGGCACAGCCAGCTGACTTAGCTGCTTTAATTCTATAAAAGTTGGACTTGAAAACTCGAAAATATTAAATAATGTTTTGTAAATGTTGCAATAATTATTTCAATTTTAAGAGTAACTTAAACTAAAAAAATCCATTTAATTTAATTCAGTTTAAACTCGATTAAACTAATAATGAAAAGGATTATCCTATTGAGCAACAAAATATTATTAAAATTAAAACAATAATACTTAAGATAACCTTGTCTGGGAAAAACCAAATTTAAATCATTTTTTCCATGAAAAATTTCAAAACAAACTTATGGTTTAGTACCTATAGGTACTTAATTAATTTTTGAAATTTCAACATAATAAATCAGAAAAATTTTGATGAATGAAATCAAACGTGACCCAATTTCTTTTTGTTAAAAATCTTGAAATGATAGGAGATATATAATTGCTTAAATTTATTATCAACTATTTTTTTTCCTAGAAACCATAACAGATTCCCCATTAAATGCTTCATCAATAACAAACTACACCCTTGAAGAACCAGAGTTCAATCTCAATGACAACAACTGCAGCGCTCATCCACACCGCACTAGAAGATACATACCATTTGCAAGACCAATTGTGAGAGCCGAAAATTTAACGCAGCAATGTGGCAGTTCAGCAGACGATTTTCCAACATTGTTTTCAAAAGAACAAACCGAAAACGGCGCCGTTATCGTCTGTTTTCTAATTGGAATTTACTGTTTCACATTACTTGCCATTATTTGTGATAATTATTTTCTGCCGTGTGTTGAACGGATATGCGAGGTGTTGAATTTATCGCAGGTAAACAAGCTAGTTTTATTTGGTGTTAAATTTTATTTTATTTTTCTGATTGGTAAATTCTAGGATGTGGCAGCTGCAACTTTTATGTCGATTGCAACTTCTTGTCCGGAGTTGTTTACCAATATTATTGGAACTTTTATCACTGAATCGGATATTGGCATCGGGACTATTGTGGGATCGTCGCTGTTTAATGCACTTGGCGTTGCATCCATCGGGGGTTTAGCTGCAGCTAAAGTAAGTTAGTCCGAAAGGGTTATTTGCTTTATGAATTGAGATAAGAGGTGGGGAATGTGAGGAAATTTAATTATGTTAGCTTTATTATGGGCCACTAAAAGTCTTACTTTGAAATTTACAAAAATATTCAGATGTCCCGAAAATGGTGGACCAACTCTCAGATTTGCTAAATTAATCAAAATCAAAATTGTATAAAGAAATTCTTCGAGTTATGTAGTCATAACTTTTGTACTGTTTGGTCATTTTTGGGTCAAAGTTTAACGCAATTTGTGAGAATGTTTTCGAATTTTGAATGATCTTAGGGACTCACTAATTTTTAAAAATATATCCAATTTTATGGTTATTGTCAAACGTTTTGCGTATGTGAAAAGTATCAATGTGGTAATCTGCTTAAAAGTTTATCAAAAAAATATAAAGTTTGTTTAAAAATTTCTTAATAAATTGACCTTATAGATTAGGTGGCCCTTAATTTTTCAAACAGGTTAAATAATTATAATATTTGGTTTTATAATAAATACCTATTGAAATTTCTCAAAAAAGTATGGCACCCTAATTTTACATATCTGTATAATATGTAGCTACAAATTTCGTTGGAATTTTAGCAGAAGCAGAATTTTTTATTATATTTATGGGAATATCAATAGTGAGTGTACTTTTAAACAGTTTATTTGTGTATTGACCGAAAAAATATTTGTTAATAACCCAACAACATGCAAATTAGATTTGTCCAATCGTTCAAATTGAACAACTGTCTATTTTTAACCTTTGACCCACAGTAATTTTTTCACACTCACATGAATTCCATAATAATTATTTGATTTTTTCCCTTTACAGCCAATTCAACTAGATTGGTGGCCAGTGACACGCGATGTAATTATCTATATAATATCTGTGACCCTATTAGTGATAATAGCATTTGACAATATTATTTATTGGTACGAGGGCCTGATTCTATTCATCGCCTATTTCGTCTACTTCACCGTAATGTTCCAAAATGTGCGAATATCGCGTTTCGTTAAAAAGCTAGTCAGAAAATACAAACACAAAGTGGGTGATATTGAAAGTGCAACTGAAAAAAAACCACCACCGGAAAATCTCAACAATTCCAAACTCGAACCAACGAAAGACGAGCAACAACATCATTCCAAACATTCCACTCCGTCGCACTATGGCTCCTACATGGAGGAGCCCCACAAAACCGCCTACGATGACACGAAAGAATCCAAGGAGTTTCCTGCGGACGACATCGAGGACGAAGATGGTAATTTCAGAAATTGCTAACTGTAATCTTGCATAATTATCTTTTGGTGTGTTTTAGAGCCACTAAGGTCGATTTTCAAGTGGCCGGAAGGGAAGTGGTGGAAGAAGATATTTTTCATCTACACCTGGCCCATCAAATTTGTTCTGTTTTGCACTATTCCAGACCCTAAAAGGCACCCCAAACTGTTTCCACTTACTTTTGTCATGTGCATTTTGTGGATTGGCTCCAATTCGTATTTGATCTCTTGGATGATCTCAATTCTCGGTAAGATAAATTAAATTAAGTTTGCTACGGAATATAGAGTGGCGGTGGGACGAAAAGAAAAAGAGGAAAACTTGAAAAAGTATAGTTTTTTACTTTCTTATACTAAGAAGTGATTTTTTCGACTTCGAGATTCTAATAGATTTACAATTTTTGAGAGGTCTTGAGGCAAAAAAAAATTCATTTGTACCATTCTTGATTTTTTCAAAAATTAAACCATCACCTTTGCAACAGAGTTAAAAAAAATATAGTTCCAAAATTGTGATTTTTAAAACAGTCGTTCGATAAATCTGTCATTTTCCATACGATTAATTTTGAAGCCACAACAATCATCTGATTTTTTTGGTCGTTAAATCGAACATCCAGCTGTAAAATAAAGTAGATTTCACCAAAACCCCGAAAATATTACAATTTTGCAAAGAATGTCGTTGGTCAAAAAAAAATATTTCGAATAAATTTTTCAAACGGTCGTCTTTAGAAATTAGTAAAATGTCATTGTAATTTCGAATTCTCACTCAAGTTGCAATATAATATAGCTAAGGATCGTATGGGAAATCATAAGAGACCAATTTTTTTTTACTTATGATTTATTCCTTACATCACTCAAAAATGGAAAAATAATTAGGAAATCTTAAAATTAAAACTAGACCGCTACATTGTTCGATATTCAGAACTTATTTCTGAAGCCTTAGAGGGCGTCTTTATAGAACGACGCCATTTTATTTTTAAAATATAATTGTATTTCCAAAAAACATAGAAAAATGTCAATATTTCCATGTTTTTTGACTGGCTGTAGAATCGTTACTGGTGCTTCGAATTATCGAATTAGATCAAATATTTTGGCAGTGATTGAATTTTTTACTTTAATTTGATGTATTATTTAATATACATTTTTGGAATTATTTCTACTGCTCAAAGTGAAGGTGCAGGAATTAATTTTGTATATTTCTGACCATTTCGTAAAAAACAATAATATACTTAAACATCCTTTAAAAATTCATGGATTTTTACTTGAATTTCGAGTATTTCATTTACCATCATATACAATAAATTCCAAATATAAATTAGGTTCGATTTATTTAAGTATTAAGGAACGGAACTCATGTGCTGATTATATCAGATATTTTTAATAATACTTAGAAGAAAAATATATATTATTTACTAACGCGCTCTATAATATATATGCAGGTAATGCACTACTTAGAAACTAGCTATTTTTGATGAAACACTTCCGCTTAGTCTTAATAACAATAAAACTTCTTATGAAACTGCTTATATTCCAGACTTTTAGTACGAGAGCTTCGTTCAATTTCAGATAAACTACCTCTAAAAATATTTAAATAACCAAACTACATGTAAAGCTGACGAGTTTCTATCTTAGTACATTATAGAAGCAATAGAGTTTTCAAGTATTGAAAAATGAAAAAATGTGCTATAAAATTATATTAAAATAGATTAAAAAATAATTTTTATTATTTTAATTTGTAAATGAAAGAAAATGAAAATATTAGCTTATTCAAATTATCAAGTAAAATTCAAACACAAACAATATTTTCTGTCCAAATTCCAGGTGCCGTTTTCAGCATACCAGACGCAGTCCTAGGATTAACATTCCTGGCAGCAGGAGGATGTCTCCCAGAATCAATATCAATTACCATAATGTCAAGAAGAGGTAAATTACTAAATTTTGTTTACACTCAAAATTATTTCAGTTAATTTCGTCCATCCCTTCACATGCCCAATTTCCCTTAATAAAACAATTTCTTTTAGGTGAGGGCTCCATGGGTGTGTCCAATTCCCTAGGCGCCAACACAATGAACATCCTATTATCCCTGGGCATGCCGTGGTTCTTTAAAACCATCCTAAAAGGCACAGACAATTCGGCTTTTATTGACATCCAATCCGGCTCCATTCACTACACGATATTGGCACTGGTGGTGGTAGCAATTACGCTATATTTGACATTATACTTCAATAAGTTTCGATTATCGAAAGTAACCGGAATGGTATTGCTGTTTGTTTATTTAGTATGCGTTGTGCTGGCTATACTTTCAGAAATGGTGTTTTTTAAAGACAAATCTAAGTGAGAAAAGTACAATTAGTAGGTATTATCAATAGAATCTCAAAATGTTTACTTTATGACTTAGTTGGGAAACTCAAACTTGTATAAATATTTTAGCGTGTAAGATTATTTGTTTTGTTTTATATTTATAACGTTAGCTAGTATTATTGTTTAGTACAAATGTTGTTGTTAATTTTCTTGTTATTTTACCATAGAGATAAGGATGCAAACACGCTTTTCGTATATTTCTTTACACGTAATCGTTTACTGTGTAAACTGTAACAAAGTGCCTAAAAATACGTATTAATTTTAATTTAACCTCTGAGTAAACGTGGAGTATATTTTTGTATGTTGTAAATATAATAAAATTATTTATGCATAAAAACCGTTTTTTTTATGGATTAGTTTGCAAACATATGGGAGGTCAGCTGTTACATAAAAAAACCAATAAAAATTTGTCACAATTATACAGACTATCCTAGATGAAATTAGAAAAAAATTCAAGATTCAAGTGCCTTTATTACAGGCACAATTTAACGTTAACATTTAATTTTTAACGAATTTCCGATAGAATTTCCTAAATCTTAAATATCTATTAAATGGGGCTGTATGAACCCACCATAATAACAACTTAAATTTTAAAAAAGTTCAGTTTATTTCAGATATTTTAAGAACTAGTCAAGATACTTTAGATTCCTTTCTATGATATTGTTGGTTATCAATTTATGTTAGTCTTAAATGAGATCCTTTATAGTTAGTATCCCTCGAAATTCAGCCCCCCTGCATAGAGATTAAATTTTGTAAAAGCACAAAAATTCAAGATGTTTTGTACGTTTAGTAAAATTCAGGGCTTCTTACCCTGTCACATTTACGTTCCTCAAAATTTGTGATATCTCTGTAGTATCCCTAGAAATTCAGCTGCCTTATATAAAGGCTAAATTTCACAAAAACTCCCGAATTAAATCTAAATAAACTTATCCCGATAAAAGCGACATGAAACTGAATGAAAATTCCCAAATTATAACAATTAAAACCTCTAAACTTCCTACACAATAAATTATGCTAAATCTTTCAAAATCTCCAGTTTCACACTCAAGTTTACAAATTTCGTACAAACCTCAAGTTGAACTGCTTAAATCTTATGCTCATTCACAATAGGTTTGTTAAATTTAATAAATACCATACCCCCAAGTGTACGTTTAGACAAAATGATATATGTATAGAGTATTATTCAGTGAAATTAAGCCATGTTAGAGCACCAGATGCAGAAAACGTTTCATTGTTCCATCTCAGCACTCTCACAGCTCATCATCCATTTAATGTAATATGTAAAGTTCGTTGTAAATTGTAAACCAGCTTTTATTCCTAATACCAAAAACGAGTAGGTAGGAATCAGTGCAATGAACTAAAGGAAATGCTCTAACTAATTTTGTTTACAATGTTACTTTTCGTTATAGTGCCACAAGAAAATAGAATGAAAAACCGGAGCAGATATAATGATGTCAGAGTTTAAAAGCTTCTTTTAACGAATTCAAGGAAAAACTATTAACTAGCTCTCTGATGCACTTTCGTGCATTTTAATTAGCAACATGCAAGACAGACACTAAATACCTACACATACATCATAACGAAGTTTGTTCTTTCATATTTTCATGATTTTATTTTGCCTCGTGCAGTTTAAACAAGTAAACAAAGTGAGTGAGATCAGAAAAACATCGACGAGTTATTATCATAAATCTGTCATAAACAAATCTCTTTTGGATTGATGCTAGACATTTGTGGCTTCTTTTAAGTTGCAGACACCAGGTCCAACTGCCGCACTAAACGCCTTGAAAGATCCAATAAAAGTTATTAATACCTGCAGGAAAGTGTTTAGGAAGCTGTTATAGGTGTATACACCTTTAGCAGTGTAAATATAAATTGGAATTTTTCATAGATAGGTAGGTACATAATTATATAATATTCTAATAACTAAAAGGTAAAAGGTAAAGAAGTTTAATAGTTTTCGAACTACTGTAATTATTTTTATGAGCCAGAAGAGGAAGACTACAAATAAAGTTCTTAGACAATGCGGCTTTTGATTGAAGGATTAAAAGTTAAAAAAGCGTGTATTGAACAGAAACAGCCTTAAAGATGTTCTAGGGAAGATTACCAAGGCAGAATAAGTTTTAACATAAGTTAGTAGGTACTAAATTTCTTACAGTTTTTTAATAGTTTTAAAACAACTAATCGTACTTTATTCGAATTTACCTTAAAATAAAGCGTCATCTAAATAATCTGCAAGATTCCGTAAGAAATATAAATATAAATTCTAAAATTTATGGATTATTTCAAGGAACACTTGATTTAGCTCTAATATTATCAAAATATTTTAGGTAAACTTTTAATTATCTGAAAATAATCAGCGAGAGTTCTAAAGATATTTTTTATGAATTGAAAGGTCTGTCCTAAAATTTCTGGCAACTTTCCAGGTACGACTAAAATATTACAGTTTTAGAAACACTAATTATAGTTTCGTAATCACCTTAGTTTAAAACTTAATATTCGCGTTATCTACATTATAAATGTCTAGATGTTTTATGTCCACTTTTCGAAATTATTTCATTATCATTTGATTTATTACAATTTTTTTTCAATTGGAGCCAAGAAACTCTAAACCACCTTCTACAGTCTTAATGATTTTTTTCTTATTTTAATCACAAGAGAGCTTTACAAAACTGTATTCTAAGAGAATATCCGGAAGTCTGGTGAAGAGCTATAAATTTCCAAACTTGACTATAGAAAATTAATGAGAAATTTTAGCTTTTGTTACGATAAGCGCAAAAATATCGAAATTATTTTCCATAACTTTTGTGATTTTTTTCATAATTAATGCAACATTAAGCTTTGCAAAACTGTATTCTTAGTAAAAATCCGTTAATCCGGTGTAGAGTTACAAATTTTCAAAGTGGACAGTGTAGAAGATTGTTAAAAAAATTTAGTTTTTGTTCCATTTTTGCAAAAATATTCTATACATTGATTACTTTTTCCTTAATAAAAGCGATATTCAGGTTAACAAAACTGTATTCTAACTGAAAAGTTGGAAGTATGATGCAAGGCTAAGAATTTTCAAAATGGATTATGATTGATGAGAAGTTTTATTGTGGCACTTTAATCTAGGAAAATGATAAAAAATTGTACAAAAAAAATGGTATGGTATTATACTGCTTCTAAAGTGTTATATTTTTGTTGTATTTTTTGGTGAAATTTATTTTATTTTAAAGCTGAATTTTCATTTTATTCACGAAAAAAAATAAGATGTTTTTATCTGTTGATTTCAAGTGATTTTTTGTGGGTTGAAAGTTGAACATATGGAAAATAACAGAACTTTCCAACGACTGTTTTAAAAATCACAGTTTTGAAATCGCTGGTTGGATTTTTGTTAAAAAACATTTACCTCAAATGACGGTTTTATTTTTGGAAAAGCCGATAGACTGTTTTTTGAAGCTTTTTGACAAATTTAGTACAAATAATCTCTCACACCTCTTACATTATTTGCATACCACCAAACCAATTACCAAAATTTCCAACTTGAACAAATCTTCAAAACCTCCCCAGCTTTAACAGATTTGATTCGAACAACCCTAACACATGTTTACTTTTCGTCTCCTGTCATGTAAACTTTCAACAAGAATTGCTTTGTTGTATTATCAAACTCTCGGGCATCCTTACTACAGTTCACAGTTTTCATTCCGGGATTATACGACTATCCTCCAAGGACTCTAGTGGCTACATTACACTTGAGCAGATAGTTCCAACTTAACTTCCACCTGAGCCCCACCAGTTAATTTAAATCCACTTTTCAAGATATATTTTATTTGTAATTAATTAATTTGAAATTTAATCTATCAGGATCAGGTCAAGTTTGCATTGTTTTTTTTTCGGTATTTTAAGAACAAGGCGCGCGCTTGGAAAGTTTTCACAAAAGAGACATGGGAAAGTTGGAAACTTGTTAATAGAAGAATGTACGGGGCTGGTACGTGATTGGATGAACAAAGGCAATAAGCATTATTATACAGGAGGTGTAGGCAATAGTTGGAGGTTAAAAAAACGAGAAATTTTCTGAAATAAATCTTGAAGACAAAAAAAACTAAATTCGTATATAAATTTTCTCAATGCAAACAACCATTATTATACAAACTACCACAATGAAATAAAATTTTATTAATATTATATGCAATTTGTCCTCACTGTTATTTTTTTCTGAGTCTAGATGGACAACTTAACCACTGAAGATGTGCGCACGTAGCTTTCCATGCATGCAAAGGTTCGCACTGCTATTACGGACAGTTTTCCTCCGAACGCGCACCAATTCACCAACCCAACTAGTACTCAACAAAATTATATTGCTTTTTGCGGCGGGCCCCAAACATCGTTAAAAGTACAGAAAATCCGTTAAATAAATCCGGGCATGTAGAATAGAAAATCCGTTTTTAATTATGTGATTGTGTTATTTAAAAAAGTCTGTGTAAATAATATAAATAATCATAAGTATAAGTTTAAAAAAATATTATAATTAAGTAATTATTATGAACCAGAAAATAAAAGCGTAATACACTTTTTGTGTTGGGTAACTTACGCTCTTATATCCGTAACAAATATTTGTTTTGCAACTACTTTTTGTATCGTAAATAAAATCGTATAAGATAATAAAAGTTTTGTTTATTTTTTAAATTAAAAAGGCGGCATATATTCTAACTTCTAGTGTAGCATCGTAGTTCAGTGTGTTGTAATCAATTAATCTAATTATAGTGAATAAGTTTTAAAAATATAGTGTATTTAATTACTTATAAAGTGGTATAAAAAGTTATGTAAATTGTAACAGGGAATTAAATTTTGTCCTCATGGATTCCGCCGAAGATGAACTTGACAGGTCAGTTGAAATATATTCGTTTCCCTTGGAAAAAAGCAAATAGTTTATGAGGAAGGTATGACAAGTTGGGAAGTGGGCAAATAAGTTGAGTTTTTGCTGATGATTCAGGAGAGGAAGCTTGGAAATATTTCAAATTTTTATTAGAATTGTTGTAAAATATTTTTGCATAAATACTGGAAAATGCTAAATTTCTTAGTTAGTTTTTGACACATTTTTAGTTCTGAAAAAGATCATTAAAAATTATGAAAATTTCATTTAGCAATTTTAATTTTAACGTATTTATTAAAATTAAATTTATTGCTAATTATGTGAGGTTTGGTTCGAAAAAAACCGTAGTTTAGTCGGTTTCCGTGGCCAGTTTCAAATTAAAGAAACGCTTTTTTACCGATTTTGGGATGAAATTATTCCAATTTAAGATCTGATTTGGTATTCCAAATTCAAGTAGTTTCAAATCGGTTGTTTTTATTAAACAGTTTTGACCTCATCTTTCCTAATTTTGGGTATTTAAAAAAAAACATCAAAAAAGCTATGTCACTCTCCCATAAGTACGCCAATGAACTATGTTATCTTTGTCGAAATGTCATAGATTTATAGTTTACTTAAAGGCTAACTAACCTACCAAATTTCAGATCACTATTTAAACCGTTTTGGAGACGCACTCAAAAAAAGAATTTATTTTTAGGCGACTGTTACAAAATCAAGCAATTCACGGCTCCATTTGTGGCCGTGAAGTTTTACTTTTTTGTACACATCTGTCAGAAACTGAAATAAAAAGTGACGTTTAATATTAAATTTGACAGGAGATGCTTTGGTTTTTAGTTGTCTAAAGGTAACTATGTTTTTCAGGAAAATGTCCAAAAATAAAATTAATTTTGTGTTTTGTGACCAAATTTTTAAATTCTTTCGTGATGATCGCCTAAAAAACGTTGTGTGCACCTCGGCCAAAAGTGCTTTTTTGGTCTCATCTGAATTGCAGCCTCGGTTAACGCCTCGGCCCCAAACAACAGATTCGACCAAAAAAGATCACTTTTACGGCCTTGATACACAAATAACTATTTTGCGCCTCATAAACAAAGTTTTCACCTATCCATAATAACTTTTCTTCTTAATCTCTATCAACTGTTAAAATACTGGTACAAAAAGTGTAAATATAATCAGTAGTTCCTAAAAATGTTTAGGGTTATTCTATCATTTGCAAAATTTTTAAAATAGAAGAATTTGCTTGACTTGTTGCAAATTTAAACAAAATTTGTTTCAGAAAAATAAAGACCATTTTAATAAAGAATTTGTGAATACCAAAAATTTGTAGTTAATTTACAGATTATAGATTTCTTTGTAAAATATTCTATTTTTATATCCAGGATAAAACGAATTTTATTTGTAAAGTTTGTTGTGTTATAGATTTTTTGCTCTAGATCATCAATCATTTTCTATAAAACTCTTTAAAAAAACTTACAAAAAACAGGAAATATCTAATAAACTCCACTATCATCTCATCCCAAACTTAGAAAAATTACAAATTTAATGAACTTTCTTTCAGCCGACTTTCTAGCCTGTTGCTCCCCATCACGCAACTTTCGCCATTTAAACTCACAGTTGGTAATAATGATACATTTCCTTAGTACAACTTATTTCAGTGGAGAGCATTTGATAAATTAGGGCAAACCAAAAGCACACAGTGATTCAGTGTAGTTTATCTTCCGTTTGACATTTTTACAACTTACGCACAAATTTCAGCTAACCCCAACAAGAACAAAACATTAAAAATAATTAATGGTTTTATAAATAAGATCTTTGCGCGCCAGGAAATTTAGCTAGATGTAGCGTCTTTTAAACGGTTGATATTTTGTGAAAAACTGTTAGCTACAAAACCCAACGTTTTTTTCCTGAAAGACAAACTAGTTTTAGTTGTGAAACTCTAATCTGGAACCCGCGCCTTACTGAAAGTGTTTTCTTATCACATAAATAACCCAGAGAATGTTTGCAATTCCCCAACTTCACCTAACAGATACTTGTGAGATGTTCCATAATATTTTTCCTGCTTGAATTACACTGTCAAAATGCCAAACTGAAAATCGGCCATCTGTTCAACAGCTTCATTAAACCACACCAATAGTTAAACAAGGAAAACTAATGCCACACTGTGGAAAATTAACAGCCCATAAACTGAAATTGCTGAAACAACTCAGCAGGTTATTCAAAAACAGTTTACCTCTCACACCAGCACTAAATATTATAGTGTCCAATCGATTTTAGACAAGAATGTTCATCGCAAAGTCTCAACCCATTCAGATGAAGGACAATGGCAAACTTTATGGTGGTAAATTATTTTGTAACAATGTAGGTATAATTGGCGTGTCATGAAGTTTTGCTTTGAAATTAATTTGGATGGAAATTGGTACGAATTTTCTCTTTCATGTTCGTTTTTAACTTATTTGTTTAGTGTGATTGGCAAGTAGATAATATAAAGTTTTTATGAATGCACGTACTAGTTTTAAAGTACTTGCAAATAAAAATTGCATCTGCTTTATAGTTTTCCCACCAATTGAAGCAAATCCTTATTCATTTTATTATACATATATGCTACAACTTTTAGCTAGTGCTGACTTAGATTTCCATAATTTTTTAATGTAGGTACTATAATATTAATTAAAATCTATTAAACCTACTTTAACTTTTTCTTTTACATTTCTTATATAAGAAAATATGAATCGATTTTTAAATTGGTGAATCTTTAGCAAATACGCCAACACTTTTCACTACCTTTGGTTTGAGCTGTTCTAAAAGGTATAAGAAAAACATGTAAATGGTTATAAAAATTTTATGGTACACGTGGGTGTCGTACAGAAGTTATAAGAAAATATACTCGGCCTAGAGAAGAAAAACAAACAAAATTTTAAAAACACTGCAATGTTAGGTAGAGGTACTTGTAATAGACACATAATATTCTAGGTTGTTAAAATTTTGAATAACGTATACAAAACATAGTTTTTATGGAAGTTTTTCTATCATAGAGATTTTTTTTAGATTTGCGGTAAATTTATGTTTAAATTTAGAATTTTGTATTTTAAAAATATTTTAGATCAACAATGAATTTAAAAAAAATGTAAATTAAGTAAAATCAACTGCAAATTTTCAATAAAATTTCAGAATTTTTTGCGTGTTTCAAAATTCTTTATAAAGCACATCGACTGTAAATTGTTTAAAAAAAGTTATGTTAAGTTTAATATTTGCATATTTTACTGAATCAATTTGTCAATATTTTTGAAACAATCCATTTGACTTCTTGCTGAAAAATTAAAATTAAAATTGCTTTTCTGTGTTCAACAAAAATGAGGTTCAGTAAAAATCTCAAATTTCAAATGCTGATTTACTTCTGGTAATTTGAGCTAATAAATTTATGTAACTTTCGAAACAAATCTCAACGCCATTATTTATATTTTAACCTAACCTTCATTTTACTCCAATCAGATTTTTCCATTATTCTTTGAGTCATCCTAAGTTGCTGTACATTATAGGAAACCCATCGTTTCCCTTCATATCGTCATAAAGAAAAAATAAAACGCGTACTTGATAGGAATAGGAATAAAACGAGCGAAATGGGGACGCTTCAGTAGGCAGCCTAATCGTTCTGTTCGTTTCTCTGAATTGATCACGCATTCCACACACTTAATCTACATTCTACATTCACAGTCTTCAAATTAGTGAATAAATTAAAATTTCCCAAATAATTATTTTTATCCTAAATCTTTTCCTCAGCGATACGCCACTGCTCCAACTGAATTTTATTATTATTTTTCACACAATACGCATTTCGATCAAACCCATTTCGCTGGTGTTATTAAATATCATTTCCATTATTTACTAATTGGATATTTACCGAAAGTTTATCTTAAGAGATAAGTAAATTATGTCAACATGTAAATGCGGAACCACAAACGCCACAAAGCTCTATAAATGTTAATTTAAATCCCCGATAAAGCTACCTGTATAATCAGAATTAATTAAGTTAATAATATATTGGTGTACGGTAAAACAACTACCTATATACGGTTATAGTATGAAATTTTTACTGTGTAATTTTCGTCTAAATATATTTTCAGTTAAAACCCCATCAAGTAAATATTTACAGAACACACGAAAGCCTCAATCTAAGTCCATGTCATTTAGCTGTTTATTGATTGTTTACACGCAGTTTAAAATGAAGTTAGTGGGTTCTAATAATAATTTATTTGATTACACGGCGCATCCACCATAAGAGAAATCTATCATGTTCCAGATTTTTTGGTATAAAAATAAATTTGGCGTTTAGTACTTTTAAGTCGTGAGCAAATCGGTTTACGTCAGTCGGGGAGACTACTGCATCTTGGAAGCTTTTCAATGCACTCACTCGATATGTTGTAGTCGTATTATTAAGAGTATAGTGTAGACAGCTTCATGACATTCCGCAGATTTATTTATGAGAGGAACCGGCTTTCAGAGGGATGTTACAAAGTATTGCGCTTAACAGGAATGCGATTTAAAATGCATCAGTGAGATATTCTGCATGTAAGTGGGAGTTGAGGAAACTATTTTCTAGTTGTAGTCAATGAGTTTTTTTGTGAATTTATCAACCACTTTCTTTGAAATATATCGATGTATAGGTAATATTTTGTTTGGGTCAACAAACATACCTACATGTAAACCCAATTAATACCAGCTAACATGTGATTCAGACCCAAATTAACAACCACTTGCTTTCGTATAAAACCCACCCGAAAAATACAAACACTCATTTCCCATCCAGTTATTGGTCATTCCAGTACACGCTTGAAATTGCACCGAAATTGAAAACACCCCCCAAATCGAACTTTAATCGTTACATATGAGACCAATCAATTGTCATTTGGGGCTTGGTTCGCTATTTTTCCGTAAAACCACATCACATCGTCAAATGGGGGGCTTAATTGTTCAATTCGTTTGGTTTTTGGGGCACATCACTGAAAATTCGACAACATTTTTCATGACAACCTTTACATTAGTTTTAGAAATTGCTTGGAATTGTTAACCAAATTGCAATTTTAGCACCCTGTATAATACGCTCTGTCTTGGATTGTTTCCTCCGGGGAATCAATCAATCATTTTGCAAAATATTAACGGTCTAAGTCGTCGAGCCGCCAGAATATGAATGAATGAACAACAAATTTCAGCTGGGCGCTTTATACAACGAAAATTATAATGAAAGTAGTGATTTGAAATTTCTAAAGAGGATAAATTATATTCCGAAAGACGTTGTTGAGCCTTTTCAAATTTAAATTGTGGGGAGGATCGTTTACATATATACGAGGTTTATCGTAATTTTGCGTGTTTTGTTTTAAATTTTAAGAGGGGCATCAATTTAAAGGAAAAATATTCCGAATTTAGGTTTGTCAGGGAATGAATTAATATTTAGTTACTTTGAAAAAAATCGTATAAAGTATACAGGGGGGAATTTTTAATATATGATTATTCACAACATTCTCAGATAAAAAACTGAATATGCAGGGTGATAAGTGGGACATGCTTTACCTGTAAATACTAGGTCTAAAACTAAGACGATTGACGCAAAAAGTTGTTATACTAAAATGCATAACTAAAAAGTTATAGGCGTTTGAAGTTTAAAAAAAAAAATTTTTTTTTCTAATAACTTCTAACCTAATTGAATGAGAAGAACCAATTCTTGGTAGTTGCTAATGAATACCAAAGACTTTTAATTTGTGAAAATTTTATTGAAATCAAACTTTAAGAAGATGGTTTTTTGAAATAAGTAAAGTGTTTAACCTTTTGAAACTTTTTTGTTCTTAAAATTTTATTTATTAAAAAAATTGCATTTAATAGGCAATATAATTTGGAAACTCTTTCATCTCTTGTAAAGTTTTGATTAAACGCACCGTGAAGCTCTAAAAAATTAAAAACTAACAGCATGCT
Source organism: Pediacus dermestoides (assembly GCA_963942485.1). NCBI lineage: Eukaryota > Metazoa > Arthropoda > Insecta > Coleoptera > Cucujidae > Pediacus > Pediacus dermestoides. Next base: position 29,784,201 of record OZ012627.1, on the reverse strand, counting down.
TTTACTAAGTTTCAAAAAAACGGCATCAAGTATGCTGAGATTTAAAACTTATTGACGGAAGACGGAACTCCAACACATTATGCACGTCCTGTCCGACATTAGCATATTGGCTATCAGTGACCTATCCTCAACGATGGATTGGTAGATGCCCTGACGATGACGCTCCTATAATAGCTCTTCTTTGCATTGAAAACCGAATTTTTTTAAAATATAAACTGCCTCTCGAACTTCATTGGCGTGTTGAACGATTCTTCTTCTAAGCTCTTGAAGCGAAGGAATAGGTGTTGCATACACTTTTGATTTTAAATATCCCCAAGAAAAGAATTCAATTGCGTTTAGGTATTCATTAGCAACTACCAAGAATTGGTTCTTCTCATTCAATTAGTTTAGAAGTTATTAGCAAAAAATTTTTTTTTCTTAAACTTCAAACGCCTATAACTTTTTAGTTATGCATTTTAGTATAACAACTTTTTGCGTTAATCGTCTCAGTTTTAGGCCTAGTATTTACAGGTAAAGCATGTCCCACTTATTGCGACTCACCCTGTATAATAATAATTGCGTCGAGTTAAAGCAAAAAGTCCCTTATACCTAATCGTAATAAATCCATAAAAAATCTAGTTGTGTAATATTTTATTATTCTAATCCATGCTAAATGAACTTTTAAAACTATTCCAATATAACACTACTTCTGTCTTGATATTGTAGAAATATTTAATTATGATGGAATTTTTCCCAAATACCAACTTCATTTGAAACCGGAGAATTTTAATTAATTTTATTTAAGGAAAACTCTTTACTTAACCTGTTTTATTATTAGATCCAGAAGGAAACATATTTATTCCAAGATGATTTTCAGCGAATCGCAAGAAATTTATTTACACTTGACTAAGCCATAAAACCAATATTAAACGTATAATTCTAAAAATAAAAATTTTATATTCCAGTTGCTTGTTGTTTTAATCTGGAATATTAATTTGTAGTTTCATAAAATATATTATTATCGTTTTAATAAACCGCACAATCTGAAACGCGGCATCCCTCTTTAATAATATTTTTCAGCACAGATCAAGCTGGTTTTGTTTATTTTTTCAAACAGCCTCAATCGCCAGACAACTATAACAGACGTGTACGTACCTATTCCGAAAACTTCTATTTTATTCTATTTGTACACACCACATTGATTTACGTTTTCCTTGCCCAACAATTAACATACCTATTCACTTATACCAAAACTAAAAACCCAGCCCATATTTCCCCCGAAATACCCGTTATTCCGTTCCGCCTCTATTTCTTCTTTATTTAATAAAGTATTGTTGCGATTTTTCGACGCTTTATCAAAACTTGATTAATAACAGAATAGCGGCGTGGTGGTTTTGTGGGTGATGGAAAGACCTGGGATGCCTGGGTTACGCTTCATAGAGGAAAATTTCGACCAAAAACGGCTAATGTATGAATAAGGGTGTGATTTGTGACTGTTTGCAACATGTACAAGTTATTGTTTACGATTTAAATAGAGCAGGATGATGTATATGGGTTCCGTTCACAAATTACATACAGTGAAAATAAAATCTGAAAATTCATGGAAAATTGTTGCCTCGAGTTTTATTTGGAAATGGGATGAATCCGAAATTTAGTAATCATATACTTCTTTGAAGAGGTAATGCAGTTATGTTTATATCATATGAATTCGTCTGATGTACAACCCAAAAATTCCTGTTTTAATGAATGAAAGCACCTGAAATAAAAGCCATTGACTCGGTGGCAAAATCCAGCTAGTTTTACGTGAATGGTGATCTCATCAAATCGTGAAACTAATTATCTTTCTGAATACTAAATCTGCGGCGTATTTCATGGGGTTCCTCAGGGATCTATGTTGGGGCCACGCTTTTTTTCATATATATTATGTTTATAACTAATCTTTTGTAGCAGTAGTTTAGTTGTACGTAGGTAATTTCTAACAATATGAGGAGGCGGGAAATTTGAAAATATTTTTATTAGAAACTTGTTTAAAATTTGTTTTTTAATACAATCAATATTTTTAATAGGCGGACGATTCTAAAGTATGTTGATAAGATAATACAATTATGATCTTGTTATGCCGAATTTTATTTCTACAGAAGCCTTTATTACATCAACTTATTAGAAACTTACAAAATAAAATCAACAGCTACAATATTCACATTCACACAAAATCCCCGTAGAAGACCATCATACAAAAGACACAATTCTGTGATAACCGTGTCATTTAGAATGCATTGCATTCATACAGTACACATGGGATTTTGCCTGAAAAGTTCAATTTCCTGAAAGCCTTGATGTAACTATAGTTCTTGGTAAAAACATCAAGCTTTTTATCTCACTTTTCACTAATAGCTAATCTGCAGTCTTTGAGCATCGCTCTCAAAGTTGTTGTTCAAAAGCAATCTAACTATCCAGTTTATACTTTACCATAAAGGAAAAGTCGAGTTTAATTTGTTTATTAATTATAAATATATACAATTCGTGCAAAGCGAGTAATATTTAATTTTGTGTTGCAGGCGCACCATAATATTAATGGATTACCTAAACATTTCTATAAATTGTGGAGGCACACCAACAACTCCTGGTAAGTAAACGAGTCCGCAATAATGGAAATGCAATATTCTTATACCTAACGCAAGTTAAAAAGCTTTTATCTATTGTTTGCTTTGTGAAGGGCAATATTTTGTTTCACTTTACTCGACCCCCGGTTTCGAATTAAACCTAAAAGATACACGAGTTGGATTAAAAAAAATTGTGGGGAATAATTACACTTTGTTCTACTAAGACTAAGTAATTAAACAGTGAGGGGTGAGGAAAAGTGCGAATTTAATCACGAGGAACCAGTTTGTGTAATTTTATTTAAGGAAATTGTGGTATGATTCTTTTAGGAATTTTTATTATTGTTGAATTTGTTAAAAAATTAGTTTTGGTGTCGCAGCTGTGTCAAGGGACGAAGTTAACACTTTTGGGGTTAATTATACAAACCCGAACCAACACCAACCAAATCAAATTGTGGCATAATAAACCTATCGGTTTGGGAATAATATCCAAATAACAACACATTATAAATCATCTATCCAAATTACACCCGAAACTACATTAAAACTTTCTCGTTAACTTTCACTATTATTTTAACATTAACTACTTGAAAAACCTTGACCCTTTTTCTGTCCATCAGGATATTGTCCTGAAGTTTTCGATGGGGAGCTCTGCTGGCCTGAAACTGCGGCAGGAACCACAGCCAACCAATCCTGTCCGGATCACATCGGTTATGACACGTCCAGACTGGCATTTCGCGAATGCTGGGAAAATGCCACTTGGTACACCAACATTGTCCAAAACAAAACTTGGTCGAATTATACGAAATGCGTAAACATCGAGGATCTACAGGTGAATTAAGTCCCCTGCCCAAACTGTTGGACATTTTGGCGAATTGTGTTATGTTTCAGTTTGTCACGCTCATAAACAATATCTTCGTAATAGGGTATTCGATATCGTTGGCTGCCCTCGTAATATCCTTGTGGATATTTCTGACATTTAGGTAAGGTGGTTTGGGATGGGGTAATGGGGGATTTTATTTGTTTTATGGATGTTTTGTGTGAGATGCGGTCGATTCAATTTTTTGAAACGATCGAGTTGCAGACACATTAATTTAGTTTTATGGTTATTGCGGTTGTAAGACAATAAGTAAAAATGTCTTTATTAGGGATTCTTATCAAATAATAATTTCAGAAAAGCACAAATTAAAAAAAATATTATCTCCCCCTTGGTTAAAATTTATAAATATACAGGGTGTCCCACTTTATATCGTCAGGATTTCACCAGTCGATAGTTTAGCGAAAATAAAAGGTGGTTTGTCTAATAAACTATGGTCGAATGTTGCTTCCTTTTTGACGTACAGGCCATTAAAGAAAATAAATTATTTTAAATAATTTGCTATAAATCAATAACAAAAAAAGTTAGCCTTCTGAAATTTTGCATATATACATCTTTTTTTTTGTATTCTCTTATTAATAGTGGTTGCAATTATTTTATTTAGAACACAGAGGCGTGCGTACGGGTTTCTTCAAAAACAAAAAGTTTCTAAATTGAATGGAAAATACTCTCTGCATATTGGTGCTGCAAAAAAACCAGTGGTGTACGTTTTATTCAATAAAATGTTTTTGAAGAAATCCGTACGCACGCCTCTGTGTTCTAAATAAAATAATTGTAACCACTATTAATAAGAAAATACAAAAAAAGATCTATGCAAAATTTCAGAAGACTAACTTTTTTTGTTATTGATTTATAGCAAATTATTTAAAATAATTTATTTTCTTTAATGCCCTGTACATCAAAAAGGAAGCAACATTCGACCATAGTTTATTAGACAAAATACCTTTAATTTTCGCTAAACTATCAACTGGTAAAATCCTGACGATATAAACTGGGACACCCTGTATTTTACCCAAGAATAGTTTCTTAAATGAATAATCTATTGCCTTCAAGTAGCACATATTACTCAAGTATTTTTCTTTTTTTATTCGTGTACCTATGTAAATTATAATAAAATTTTTCCCATAAAATTTATGCCTACCAAACTTTCCATATTAAATGACTGTAAGCTCGTAATTTTGCACCTGAAATAATTTATAAGCAATAAAAACGCCATTTGTAATTATTTTCCAGGCAATTTAAAGTAGGTATACAAATCACAATTTACATCGTTAAAATGAAAAATTCACAAATTTATTTAAATTATAAATATGTACCTACATACAGTTCTGTGCACAACTTTGCCTTTATTTCGTTATTGACAAGTATTTTTGCTTCAAAACAAACGCATTCAGCTATAAACACGATAAAGTTGGATTCACATCAAACTTGAATCTGCAACAATAGAGTTCACTGCGACAAACTTGTAAACTTATAGAAAATATTGTCTGCTTTCTAACAGCATACTATCTAAATCATAATGACTTTGGTGTTGCGATTCTAGTTTGAGTTTTAAGCTCGTGCTTTAATTAAACTGTACAAAACTACCACTGAAACTTTCATGTTTTCTACATACTAACACACATATATCACTGTAAATGTGTTTTTAATGTAAATATTGCGTTTGTGTTAAATTCTGAGCATCATTGTTAAAAGTAGTTTAATTTAAGCACACAACATATAATTTGCTGTGGGAGTTCCTACTTTCTTGTGTGCTTATTAGCAAGTAAAATAGGTGAATCGAAATGAAGCTTGTTGGAAATAATTCTATTTTCCGAATAATCCGCCAAGATTAAACTTTTTTCCTTCCAGCCAAAACTTTTTTTAATTGTCTCTCACATAATGCCGTCTCATTAAGTGTAAGTGAGTGATTTTTTTCTTGTCCTTCCCACAATTCCTCCTAATTAATCTTTGTTTTAAATTCCCGTCCCCTGTACATTCGTTATCTGTACTAAAGTATTTTTAGAACTAATTATCCTGTGCTGAGATTAAACTCAAATTAGCTTCAGAAAAACACTCCACAAAACGCATTAGTCCCCAGAAAATAATTTTTAACATGGTGCGTACAAATGGGAATTGTGTTGCTACAAAAAAAACACAATATTCGAACATTTATTTCTATGTCCTTTTTCCACCGTCTTCAAATCACTTTCGCAAACATCCTACGATGGGAATGTGAAAGAATGTGACATGTCATCACAAATAAAATAAAAGTGGAAAACACGCGTGGAAAACCAGGACTATAATCGAATATTTATTACATCACCCACTATAATCAAACATCAAATATTCATAGAAATTCTTTTTATCCCACAGATCGCTTAAATGTATAAGAATACGAATCCACGTACAACTATTCGTTTCATTTGCCCTAAACAACATTATGTGGATAATCTGGTACGAGAAAGTAATTCCCGATCCACTAGTCCCCCTTCGAAACGAGGTAAGTAATTTTGGCGGATGCGCCGGGATAAATTCCTTAATCCTGTTTTGCAGGTTTGGTGCCAAGCTGTGCACATCCTAAAAGAATATTTTATGCTTGCCAATTACATGTGGATGTTCTGCGAAGGTCTGCACTTACATCTAGCCTTAGTTGTCGTGTTTGTTAGGGAGGAGGTGACTATGAAATGGTTTTTTGCGGCTGGATGGGGCGAACCCGCCATAATTGTGCTCATTCACAGCCTGGTCAGAATTTATGTCACCCAGGACACATATTTGTAAGTTGTGCCAATATAAGAGTTGTTAAAAGAGTTGGTGAGTGAGTTTGTGGGTTAATTTGGTTATTAAAACGAATGAGACTGTAAAACGTACAATTAAAAGTTTATTTCGTTTATAGGATATGAATTACTCACAAAACACTAGCATTAGTTTCTTTTCTTTAATATTAGAACATAAAAACCATATCTATTATAAAAACTATTTAATTATTTAAAATAAAATTTTTAAATTAGTTTTGTAAGTAATTAAGTATATAAATGTTATAGCAAAATAAAAGTATACACTCAGCAAATTGACTTCATAACCCTTCTCAACTTTGTAAGCAAAAACCGACCAACAATTTTAAAACTAGAACCCAAACTCACCCGCAAATTCCCCGTACTTAAATGTCTTTATGTCACGACAATACATAGTTAATTCAGTCTGTTGTGGTTTTTTGCTTATAAATCAAAGCCATAATAAACGAAAATTATGACATGAAGCCAGTCGCTACCAGAAGTAATTTCATTTAATGCTCTATTCTATTTACATGATTAACATTTACTTTCTGCCTGATGACGATGATGATTTTATAAACTTAACAAGAAGCAGGCGAAACTGAATCGAGATATTATTACATTACACAGTTTTGTTGTTATTAATAGGAACAGTACGCCAAGAAGTTAATATTGTTTAAAGCAAACCATTAAAACTTTGTGCGCTTTGACTTGATAGAATAATAATTTAAGAAAATGCGCGTTAAGACTTAAAGTAGACTTGTTTTTTTTCTTTGCAGATGTTGGATGGAGGAGAAACCGTTCAGTACGTGGTTTATAACGGTACCCATCTGCTTGTCTCTTCTGGCATCATTAAGTAAGTATGCACGTGGCGGAGTAGTATTCGGATCCTGTTAATTATTCGCCAGGATAGACAAGGATATATGCGGGTGGGAAATTATACCTATGTGATAGTATGTTATAATGGGGGCGATAACGTGATAATTTTTCATTTACAGGAGATTGTTAATTAGGAGGTATCAGGGCGTTGTTTCGGTTATCCTGATTTTAAACAGGATGTGTCAGGAAAAAAATTATGGAAAGTGTTTTTTTGATTTTCAATGAATCAAATTTAAGAATACTGATTTAAGTGAAAAGAATAAAATTGTCGGATTTTACAGTTAAAATATTTGGTGTTAAAAATGAGGTTAGGTAGCTAAAATATTCAAAATATTTATCAATCTCTATAATTGTGTAAAGTTAAGTATTTCCGTATTTACCCACTAGTTCCAGAATTATCATCATGTTTCGATTATTAGTTAATAAACTGCTGGCCAATTGAAACGTACCAAGCGAATTTTTAGGTTAAATTTAAAGTCAAATATTTTGAAAAGTAGAAAAGATATCAACATGAGGTTTTCAGGATTCAAGAGATAATTTTATTGCGAAAGCAATAGTGTGACCCGATTTTTTTACTTTGAAGTACGTTACTATCTACAGGGTATGAAAGAAAGTTGTCTCTTTTTTCTCAAACTTAATACCTACCGAGATTCCACAAAATTTTTTTAATATTTTTTTGATGTCCATTCTTTTAGTCCCTGGTAAATGATGAAAAAACCAATTTCTCAAAAATTTTATATCCCTCTTATTTTATAAGATACCGAATTTTTTATTAAATTAAATATTGTTGAACAAATTTTTGCAATAATAATTATGCTGCCATTTTGAAAGCAAATGTCATCATGTGATATGTCGATAAAAAGGTAATTTCAAGTAGAATCAAATTATTACGGAAAAAAATGTTTTAAAAAATTTTGAAAGTTAGTAGGTGGCCCTTCCGTTGAAACCGGAAGTGTCATTAGATTGTTTTAAACGTCAAAATGATTATTCCTTTCAACAATCAAACCATGCCAAATTTCAAATTAATACAGTTAAATGTAACAAAATGGTGGGGGTTGTAAAACGATTTCGTAGCCACCCGGTATACACGAATATGAGCAAATTTTTGAAAAAGTGAAAAATCTGTTTCGAGGATATTAGACACTTAAACCTATGGTGAACATAAACTAACTAAATTCCATTCTATTCCATTAAGAAAATAGCCTCAATAAATGAATTAAAAAATTTACCAATTAGCGAACGTGTACCGATTTTTGATAAGCCACTGGTTACCAATAAATTAATGAAAGTACAAAAAGTGTACTTTTTATAAGAAAGCCATTCATAAGGTATAATCAACTACAGAGATTGGTTCTTAGAAAATACAATACGGTCGAACGACAAAAAACAAAAAAAAAATCAAATTTTGAGCAAAAATTCGGTATCTTATAAAATAACAGGGATATCAAAATTTTGAGAAACAGGTTGTTTTCCCATTAAGTAAGGACTAAAAAAATCTACACAAAAAAATATTAAAAAAAATTTGTGGAATCACGGTAGTTATAAAATTTGACAAAAAAAAGAAGACTTTCTTTCATATCCTGTAGATAATAATGTACTTCAAAGTAAAAAAATCGGGTAACACTATCGTTTTCTCAATTAAATTATTTCTGAAATCCTGAAAACAGCATGTTGATATCTTTTCTATTTTTCAAAATATTTGACTTTAAATTCAACCTATAAATTCGCTTGGTACGTTTCAATTGGCCAGCAGTTTATTTTCAAATATTATATTTGGCTCATAAACTATTGCCTTAAAAAAATTTTTTTTAAGCTTCTATAACTTTTAATAAGATAAAATTCACTTTGTCTATTAATTTCGTAAATCTTTATACGCATTTATTCTTCAATCCAGATTTTCTTTAGAATTAATCGAAATAACAGGAATTTTAGGAAGTGTAAATTTGGCGGATGCGCCAGTGTTAATTATTTTATATTAATAGAAAATAAATTATACGAATGACTGAAAATTATTTACACATGTCTATTGAATACTATAGACTCATATTTTCAATTAATTTTCTTTTAGTTCAACAATTAGGTACAAAATCTCATAAAATGGCTTCTTCTATTTTTTATAATTTCCCCGATTATTTTTAAATTAAAAACATACGAATGCACGTAGACGTGATCTGTATATAATCAAACCTAATTACTATTGTGGAATACCATAAGGTTCATACACAAAATTGTTATGTCCTATTTTAATTTTTAGAAGTTATTTTCCTATTTCCTGAATTATCATTATGCTCCAACTATTTGTTAATATTTTTACATAAAACTGTCCCTGTACTTTTTTAACCTTTTATAATTTTGAAACGCGAAAGATTAATTAAAATAATCGAAATAAATTGAGTTTTAAGTGGATATTTTGGTGAATGCGCCGGTGTTAATTATTTTATATTGTGATTTGTTTCCAGTTTTCCTAATAAACGTCCTACGAGTCCTTTTGACGATAATGCACCCGAATTCGCAGAATCCCGCTCCGATGGGTGTTAGAAGAGCCGCTCGAGCTGCATTAATACTCACCCCACTTTTCGGACTGCAACACATCCTGCTTCCGTTTAGGCCGGATCCACACGAGCACCTCTATTACGTCTATCTCTACGTCACCGTCATTATTATACCATTTCAAGTAAGTTCAGAAAAATTGTATTTCCACATAACGAAAATTCATGGAAATAACTACACGACCTTTAATAACAATTAATAAAAAAATTACATCACATGCAAATTTCGTATAAAGTTCAGTCGTAAACCCAGTCGTCTTCAGGAATTCCATTTTTTACAACATAATAAAATTCTAATTCCACCCGAAAGAGTTGAAATGTTGAATGTAATTATTCCCTTTGCAGGGTTTGTGTGTTTCCTGCTTGTTCTGCTTTGCTAACCAGGATGTTCATCAAGCCATTCGAGGATTTATCCACAGGAGGCTGCATCGCAATCACAGATGGAGCAACTATCATTACACTGGTGCGGTGGACAGTGCCGGAGTGTATGTGGTCAACGGCAATAGTCAGAGCAATAACATGGCGTTGCTCACACTAAACCGGAAGTCGACGACAACGGTGCGGCTCTAGGAGGTAAGGATTACACGGGGTGCTCTTTATGTAGAGACGTTTTATTGGGGAGTTACGACAAGCTATAAGAGTAAAAGTGAGGAAGCAAAACGTTGTTTTTACTTGGTTTACTAGCTTATTGGAGGTGGTGAAGTGCCAGTTTGGTTGATGGGCGGAGAGTAAATATTAAATAAAATAAAATTTCTTATGATAAATTTTTTATCAGTAAGGTTTTAATTTCTTAATAAAACTTAATAAATTTTAGTCGACTCATGTTTGAAATAAATCGACTTTTATTATATTACATAAATAGTTAGTTTCTTTTTATATACAAGTACCTACTAAAATTTTATTATTTTAAACTTGATACTGTAAGTCGTAGGAGATTATCTTAAAAGTTTGAGGTCAATGCTTAATCTGTGACTTTTTCTCCACCTTTGCAACAAAGTTAATTTTTAAAAAATCCAAGAGCGGTTCTAAAACTGTCTAAAATATTGTATATAAAATTTAGTAGTATAATTTAAAAGAATCTCAAAAAATTTCTTATACTATAATATTTTCTTTCACCAAGACAAAGTTTTGAATTTTTGTTCAAACATCATAAATTTGAATACATTTACAAGAAAATAATCACCATCACAGTAAGAGACAACACGATTAGACTAAATTGCCCATTCAGAATATCTAATATCCAAATCCTTCTCTCGATTTTCTCTACCTCAAAGCAAACAATTCCAGAACACATATCCCTTCCAATCCGGAACCAGCAATAGACAAAATAAAATTAGTGCGTGTTAAATTTCAAAGGGCTAAATTCGATAACGCACCAACCCTCCACCTAATCCCAAATATAATGCCCATAATGTACACGAATCTGTTCAAATTTCCATCAATTCATAAATGATTAATTGAATTTAACCGCCACCATGATTTCAATTTCAACAACACGCATCTACTAAGAAACTGCTCGTAACACACTGCTTAAGATGTCACATTCAATACTCCTCCCGGCACTTTACTCAATTAACTGTAGTTGGGAAGCGCTCCCAAAATTTCCTCCTGTCGATGGAATTTTTCGTTATTGGAATCCCGAAACAATGTTTCAACTTTAGCTTAATAATATGCTCTAATTAATTTCCCATCTAATGTATGTGAGCGCGCTCTAATGTTGCGTTGGGGCCAATTTATTAAAAGACACCTTCAACTTGGGCAAATTAAATTAGATAGGTATGATCATTGAAGGCCGCTCATCGATCACCCGACAAGACTTAATTAACTTGAACTTGCCTTCACAACCCACCACACCTATTAATTTTACTTTTCGCTACTAGATATGACAAAGGGATTCTTTTTGCCTTTTGCAGTTGCTAAATCAGAGACGTAGCAGCGTTTTCAGACCGTATTACCTCTGAAAAATGCTTGGCATTACATGAGAAAACAACGTGATAATAAAATCTGCAGTTTGTTTGATGTGGCAAAAGTTTGTCACGAAGGGAAATGTTATATGTAATGGCGCTTTTGAAGACGACAAAGTTTTGCAAATGATGATTATTATCCTAAGTTGCGTCAGTAGAGTGCCAATTTATATATAGCTGATCTGAAGACACTCTACTTTACCATGAAAATGTTATTTCACAGCTGTTAATGTTTTGTACAATCCACACTGCCTTTTTTATTGTCTACATAAGCATAAGTTTGTTTACTTTTGATACAAAAATTAGTTTGGTTTGTTTGATCCTTTTTCTAATAAACGCATAAATTTAGCTAATCTGTAAAAAGGACAATGTGAATAAATTAGAATGTTTATTATACACATAAGTTAAGGTAAAATTGTACATAATTATAGTAAAAAAAATTAAAACTCTGTAATTTAAGTAAATTATTGTACTTTAATATATCCGGATCCACGCAATAATAGGGGCAAAAGTCCAAAAACTTTTGAGCAGTGAAAAAAGCGAAAACAAGTCAAATATTATTTTCTAACCCAGCGGGGCGAGATTTCAGAAAAACCTCAAAAATTGTTGGTCTTTTACACCAATCCTTGCGCTAATCCGAAAATGTATGTAAAAATCTTGTACATATTTGAAAGTTTGAACCTTTTTTATATAACTGTACTTATCTAAGTGCAGACTAATTTAAATTATAAATACTTGTATAATAAATGTCCCTCGGAGGATGTTCCAGGTTCCAGCAAACTAACCATCCTCCGTTTTACAACATTTCCTTTAAAATTTTGATAAAAATTAATTTATTATTTAGAAAAAAGGGAGCATCAGAGACGCTTAAACTCCAAATTGTAATAAGTAACTTAAGCATATCTTATATCTTAACTATCTGTAAAGAGTACTCAAGTACTAACTGTGTAAATAAAATAAAAATAAAATTGTACAGTAAAATTTCCCCCATAGTTTTCTTTCCCTTTTCCACGCTTTGAATAAAATTCAACTTTCTACTAACTAAAACCGAGAAATCTTTTGAGAAAACTTGTGTATTCGATTTTTTTCTCCTTCCTGCAAACCGTCCATTTATCATGCGTTTAACATGGAGAACACTAGTAATTCATCAAATTTTTTACGAGATCCTTCAATGTGTGTTTCTACAGGCCGTTCAAGATTTATTACAGAAAATAATTTTATATACATCAAGGTTGTATATGTACCAGTAAAGAAAAACTAAAACATATGTGGTTCTATAGTTTGGAAACAATACAAGGATAATGGATCAAAAAGGATAATTTTAATTTGTTGCGGGTGAATCTTTTGTTAAGGTTATCATGGGGGATTATTAACGAAATGTGGAATTGGGAAGCTTCCAATTTTAACTGTAGTAGTAGTGCAGTTTTGGTAAGTAAGTAGTTTTGACAGTGTCGGAATGGGTAGAGGGGCCCAAAAATGTTAACCTTTTATTATAAAGAGCGAGCAAATAAATTTGTAATCGAGTCATCCATGAACGCGAAATCGTATGTAGTTACTTGAACTGCATTACAATAAAATGTCAGTTGAAAGCTAAAATAGTTCAAGTTACAGACATACGGATTCAAATCCATGGTTGACTCGATTACAAATTTATTTGCTCGCACGATATTAGATCGCCGTCAAAAATTTAGCTATATTAGATCTGATCGATTCTTGATCGCCGACAAAAAAATAATTTTGCTGCTCACTAGACTAGAGGGTTAAAATGTGGACAGTTCCTTTATGGTCCCAAATTTTCCAATCCGACACTGGATAAATTCGTCAAAACTTAGTTATTTTTCCAGACAACAAACACATTCCATCTCTTTAAAACCCGCCATATAAAATTTTAAAGTTTCTTTCGGTTTTTAATGCAACTTCCAACTATTCTATCAATAGATTTTTCACACAAACAACTTGAAAGATGCTTTTAGAGGAGTCCATGTCGAAAATCCTTTTTACCATTCAATACTATATGGAAATAAATATACGAGTATCTAGCAGTGACTATGAATAATGATACCTATATCCAAAAGGATATGGATTGTAATTGCAGATATTTTTTTTATTCAGCATTCAAATAAATTTCACAAACAAAAACCATGATTTTATTTATATATTCAACGATTATTTGACAAATATTTCCAGTTCGTCAAATACCGAATATTAAATACTTGTACAAAAAACGATATCACTATTTATTTAGCTTTGATGAGGTTCAGTTTTTCCTGCATTATAAAATAATTTTGTATAAATCTGTTTAAAATTCGTGTTATTGATTTGGTATGTCGGAAGCAAATAGCGTTGTGATACGCTATTTTTAGGCAGATACATCAACGCCAAATTTTATTATTGGATATTGGTACGCACAGCGTGTAAAACAACTATCAGTTACCGCCATTTAGTGTATCAGCTGGCCATATAGTCTTAATTAGCGAACAGAATGGACGTAAATTTGAACAAGAATCAATATCAGTTTTACCCGGGATGATTTTTAAATACTTGCAAATGAAACGCTGCTGACATGAATATTTATTTATTAATGATATGGCATTGGGACACATGCAAGGTTTTCCACAGAATCAAAAATTACAACCTACGCTCCAACGATTTGCATGCACAACATTTTTTTTACTATTATTGGTACCTATAAGAAATTTAATTATATGTGGTGGATATTTGTTTACCATATCGGAATTTCATTAAATAAATATGTGATAAGTTGCGTTAATGGGATGTGAGTAAATAATATATGAGGCTTTTATGGAGGACAAAAAGTTGTGAATGAATAAAATAAATGCCAAAAAAATTATTTAATAAATCTGCACCAACAAAAAGTTTTTTATCCACCATGGTTAACTTTATTTTTATTCCAAACCAAATTATGACATACAAATTCCCTTTCATTTTATTCGTTGCCCCAGAGACGTAATGACGTCCATCCCCTGATTTCCTGCTAACGAGAATCTCCAATGAAGCGAAACATCATGTATAAATTTCCCTAACGATCATCCTTTACAATAAAGATAAAAGAAAGCGAAAAGAATGTTACGATCTATTATTCATCACATAAATTTCTTTATTTGCTCATTTTTTGGCTGTTTTATTATCCCCTAAAGCACGCCAAAAGTACGAATGATGTACGGTTAATATTCCACAACAACAAAAAAATGAAATAAAATTTGTGTCTATTTAAGCGAAACAAGAATACTTTAAATATATAATGATTGACTTCTAAACAAGCATGAATGAGCAGCAATTATGGAAATTTTATTTAAATTGCCAAGTAAAAGACGATAATCAATTAGGTAGTTAAAATCATGTACTATATATAAATAAAAACTTTTAATTTTTTCTTGTTTAGTGGTGTTTAATTTTTATGTTAATATATTCGGCATCATGTTAAAAAAGTCGTTTAAATTAATTCTGGTGGTTGCACTTATTGGCTTGGTATACAATTTTTGTAAAAAATTGTGGATTTGTAATAAAAAGTAATAAATTTTAGAGTGTGGCGGATGAAATGGAAGATTTGATGAAAATGTTGCGTACAACTTGTTTGGGAGAATCCGGAGCAGATGAAGGTAAAAATGTAGAAAAGTAGATAATCCAAAAATATGTGACACTTTGGTAAGGTAGGACAATTATGCAATAATTTTATAGTGAGCACGTTCAAAGTCGGGCAAATGTGCCAATTTTTCAGACTAAATTAAAATATACTGGAATAATTTAACAGAAAAAACTGCTAAGTGAAAACAGAACTTATAAAGTACTCTAAATTGCATTTTCTCGTAAAAGAAACACAATAAATTTTTGGAAAGTTTTATCTTACATAAACTATACTTAAGCAAAATTATTTTTATAAAAAACTTACTGTCTCTTGCAAATTATTTAGGTATTCTATATAAAATATGTCCTTTAATAAATTATATCCTTTGATTAATTTGTTGATATTTTTCCAGGAATTCTAAAAGTAAAGGATAAAAATTTTTTACACACTTCGCTATTTGTTTGAATTTTTGTAGAACTTTCCATGTAATCCTTGTTTCACAATTGTACAGTAATTTTGAGACCAATGATCTAATTTTAGTAAAATTTATTCGACAAATAATTCCTCCACTTAAGTGGAACTCAAAGGGTTTAAATTTTTTAGAATATTATTTAATTTATATTGAAACAGTTTTAAAAATAGTCAAAATTTGTCCATATACATATTTACTTTTTATGAATTTAAAAGATTATATTTAAATACAGGGTGTATCAGTTTTAATCGAGCAAACTTTAATGGTACATTCTCCTAGTCGTCCTGATTCGGATAAATGTATATCTATCTCGATTCCTAAGAAAGATACAGGGTGTTGAAGTTTACAAGAAAAAATCATTTTTTTGCAATAACTTCTATAAAAAAGCTTGGATTCAAAAAAATTTTTGCATGCCTGCCCTGTGGCGTGCAATTCGGCCACATCTCAATTATTTCAAAGAAAAAAGCATGCCACTGTAATTTTTAAGAAATAGTTTTTTATCTATTGAATTCCTTGTTCAATTTAGAGTAAACTTTGCTTTTACAGAACAAAAATTAAAGTTTTAGTTCCAGAAATAATTAGTTTTTTCGAAAGACGTGCCAACTTGAAATTAGTCGCAAATCAAATAGGAAATTTATTAAAAAACAAAAAGTAACCAAAAATAATTATAAAATTACAGCAACTGTTCAAAATGCAACCCGCCAGCCTCGATGCATTTCTGACAACGACGAACTAATGAATTAACAGCATCTGTCATCATTCCCGGATTTTTTAGTAATTTCAAGTTAGCACGTCTTTGGTAAAAATTAATTATCTCTGGAACTAAAACTTCAATTTTTGTTCTATAAAAGCAAATTTCACTCCAAATTGAACAAGGAATTCGATAGATAAAAAATATTTTTTTTAAATTACAGTGGCATACTTTTTTCTTTGAAATAATTGAGATGTAACCGAATTACACGCCACTGGTGCCCACCCAAAATCGAAAATATCTTCATAACATTGTCCTTAGGGAGGAGGACAGGAATGAAAAATTTTGTTTCAATCTAAGCTTTTTTATGGAAGTTATTAGTAGTGTAGTAGTGAAGTCCTCTACGTTCTTGGTTTTTGAAACGCTATATCTCGTGAACGATTGCCCCTACAAATTAGCTCTCTATATTTTTTTCAATAAAGGTCGCCGTTCTCGAGATTTTTACAAAAAACTGTTTATCACGACTTTTGACCTCGAGTAACTCAGTTAGCAGCCATCAAATCGATGGGGAACTTTCACACATTATTGAGGGCTATAATACTAAGGTGCATGCAAAAATTCAGCCCGTAACAATTTTTTTCCATGTTAAAGTCTATTTTTCCTGGACTATAAGTACCACAATTTTTTAATACTCATAGTAAAGGAAGTACTCCGTTTCTTGCATTACAAGATTTTGTTGAATTTACACATTTTAAAATACCCAATTGTGAAATCTTTTTTTTAGCACTCGTTATTAAAGCCAATGCCGGCGACTTTGCAGATGACGAAAAACTAAAATGTTACATGCGTTGCACATACGACCAAATGGCCACAGTACGTTGTATTATACTATAATTAAAAAAATATTAATTATATTAATTTAGATGAGCGATGATGGGATCATCGACGAAGAAGGTGTAATTGCCCTTTTGCCCGATCCACTTAAAGACATTTTAGGTCCAACAATTCGCAAATGCGGAACAAAAAGTAAGATTTTTTTTTTAAATAAATAGATTTACAGGTGAGTTTTCGTAGTTGGAGCTAATCCATGTGATAACGCTTGGTTAACGTACAAATGCTACCAGGAAGTTGATCCTAAGGTGATAAAATATTTTTGTTCTAAATATACGAAATATAAATTCTTGTGTTTTGTTGCAGAATTTCTTCTTAATTTAAACCAATAATAATAAATTTACTTAACTATTAGTATTAATGTGACACTGTATAAAATGTAGTTTGTAAATAAATGATTATATTCCAAAAAATAATTTTTAAATGCCAATATATCGAGGTTTTACTCTAATCAAAGCTAATTACAATTTGTAAACTAAACGTAGAAGGACAATGCAATCTTATTAAAAAATGTGTTTAATTGAATCCTTAACAAGGACTAATAAGCAACAATTACACAAAATTGTACCATTTACCCAACGGGAAATCGCTATTTATTAATAAACCAAACGAAAGCTCCATAATCAATTAGCCAAGTGGGAGTAATTCCCTCGTGAAGAATATAAATAAAGCAAAGTTATTCAGTTTTTCATTAAGAATTTCCTATTACATACCTATTGAAAATGTTGGAAAAAACTCGTTTGGTGCACGTGCTTCTTATCGTCGGATTTGTGGCCATGGTAAACAAATCATCTTAATAACCCGAAATATATTTCAACTAAATTAATTTTAGGGTGTTGCCGATGAGCAGCAGGAGGAGCTGCTGAAAATGTTGCGAACAACTTGCATTGACGAAACAGGCGCTACTGATGGTAAAGTCTAAACTATAATAATTTAATAATTTTTATAAACTAAATCTTTTAGCTCAAGTCATCAACGCCAACAAAGGAGAATTTGAGGACGATGAAAAGTTCAAATGTTACATCAAGTGTATTTTCGAGCAAATGGCGTGTGTAAGTTCGGACTAAATATTCGTATAACTAAATCATCCCCCTCTGATAATTTAGATTAGTGACGATGGGATAATCGACGAAGACGCTCTAATTTCCGTCATGCCTGAAGCTGTTCGCGACCAAGCTGCTCTCGGTATTCATAACTGCGGCACGAAAAGTAAATATGAAATTTTTAGACCGTTTCTGTTTTACTTTATAACTTTTGTTGCAGTTGGTGCGAATGCATGTGAAAATTCCTGGTTGACCCACAAATGTTACTACGAGTTTGATTCGAAGGTATATGAGGATAATATATGATAAATTATTGTTGAAAAACTAAATATTTTTTGCAGTACTATTTCTTGCCTTAATCAAGTTTCTCAGCTGGAGAGGACGGTTTAATAGATAATAATGAATGTGACACTGCTATTTTTAATAATATTAGAATTAGAATTTTGTTTCTGTATAAATAAAGCTTAATAAATGGTGAAATTAGTTTAGATTTTTTTTTGTCATTTTGTAAAAAATGTTTGTAGGGGACCCAAAAACTTATGCGGGGGTCTCAAAATAAAAAAACCACGCCACTAAGTTATGATGTTTCTTTAAAAATTATAGAATCTCGTCTTGTTTTTTCTTAAGTTTCTATTCTTTTTGACATCTCCGTTAACCCAGTTCTTATATTGTTGATTTCCCGGTATGCATACAAAAAATATCATCAAACTAAATTTTTAATAATTTTAATGTAGATACTTCTTGGTATACATCACATTAATCCCTAAAGTAGTTCATAAAATGTGATACATATTTGTAACAATAAAAATTTCCAGAAGAATTGAAAGATTAACAAAAATCTAGAATTTTTAATTTTGAAGGTGGTTTAGGGTTTAACCTTGAATAATTTCCTAAAATTAATGGAATTTTCCTCATGAAATATTTTAACGTAAATAAGTAAAATTTTTCTGACCTTATATGCTGTCTTTTACCATATGGACGTCATGGGACCTACCTGCAACAAAAATACGATAATAAAACGCAAAATTCCAAAAATTGTCTTTAACTTACCATAAAAATTTTTTTCGTTCTTTTCTCTTAAAGCCCCTTTGTTATATTCCCGTCTGGCCATCCAAGGAAATCACTAATAACTACACAACACTAGCACTTTTTGAAAAAATAAGTCAATCGACTAACAGTTTATTAACTATTAAATAAATTTAAATTACAATAATACGTGTTAACGCGAAATAATTAATTAATAATTAAATGGAAGTAACGGACAAAACTTTAGCACACAATCTTTACAGAAACAAAACTAAAAATTGACTAATATAATATAATAGAATAAAATATAAAATAACTCATAAATTAGTCACCCTTTACACAACCAAAATTTACAATTTTTTGACCTTAGGCTGCGTTCACGATTCTTAAAAAATCAATACTGAAAACTTTTGTTGTGTTGAATTTTATGAGAAAGTGAACCCAACCTAAGCCTTTAAATTGTATTTGTTGGCAAAAAATGATGAGTAATTTTTACGACTTTGTTATCTATGGATTTATTTTGTATATGAATTTGTGAATCATTTTTCAGTTTTATTTCGAATGCCAAACGGAGCAGACGTGTGTCGGGTGCTTACGTTTAATTATTAATCAATTATGAAATATAACACGTGTTATTATAATTACTTGTGTAGTTAATCGTAGGTTCGCTTAATTAATTATTTCTTACGGTTACTTTTCAACATTTTCTTTCAATGATAGACTTTTTTGCAGTGCTAGTGTTGTATATCAATTAGTGATTTCCTTGGATTACCAACAAACAGGAATAAAGCAAAAGGTCTTCAAGAGAAAAGGTACGAAATAGTTTTATTTTTTTTGCTACTTCTAGTACTACTTGTACACTGCTACTACTTATGGCTCCCGCATGGTACTGGCCAAGGGACCCGGGGTATAGGGAACTCGGGTTAAAGGGGGGACCGCGTTGGAACGACAAAACTTTTGCCTGCTTTCGTACATTAAAAATTTTTCGAAATAGTTTAAATTTTTTTTGCTGAGTTTATATTAGCCAATAAAATTCGAATTTTTCTACAGGCTTTCATGTTTGATTTTTTCAGTTGAACCAAGTTGATTACTCTTCCCGTTTTCCCATTTTAAGTTTTAATTAGCTAACTTTAAATTTTCTCTTTGAACTACAGACTAAATTAGATTAAAAATTTAAACAAGTACGAGAAATATTTCTGACTTGAAACTTGAGTTTTTATCAACAATGCAATACACCTACAATTCACTGGATAATGTACTGTTTAAAATCAAATAATATCGAATTATATAACAATCACGATTTTCATGTGAGGAAAAATCAATGAATGGGTGTAATGAATGACCATTAAGATTCATAACGCAAACAATAATAATTAGTTTACATCACATTGTGGAGGGATATTGTGTTTTATTATTGTATAAATTGGACAAAAAAATTGTTCAGAATTGTAAGCGATATCAGTAAAATGCAGGCAAAAATTACGGTGTTTATCTGTGTTAGTTTGTGGATGAATGTGGTAGGTATCAAAGAATTATTCAAAAATTTTGTAACTTGTAGATTTTTTGGCAGGTCCTAGGTGATGACATGCAGGACTTGATTAATATGCTGCACTCAACTTGTATGACTGAAACGGGAGCCACTGAAGGTTTGAAAAATTTTTGATAAAAGTTAACAAATTTTTGAATGTACAAAATTTCGGTTCTAAACTAAGAAAAATGTTTAGAAAATATATTTTTATGGAAAATTTGTTGTTGAATCTTCACTGTTGAAACGCATCTCCTCAAACTTTTTCAGATGTTATTAGCAGGGCCCAAAAAGGTGATTTTGCCGATGACGAAAACCTGAAATGTTATATGAAGTGTCTGATGGACCAAATGGCTTGCGTAAGTCACCACTACCATCACCAAGAATTTTATAAGAAATTTTGCCTCTTAGGTTAGTGACGATGGAATTGTCGATGTAGATGGTGTTGTTGCTCTTCTACCAGACGACGCCAGAAACAATATGGAACCTACTATAAGAAAATGTGGAACTAAAGGTGAGTATATCTAATAAAACAACGAGAAAAGTTTCAAATTAAACAATATATTTTGGTGATGATATAAATAAACCAATAAGGAGGAAGTACCTTTACATACAGATTGATCGAAATAAATGTGAACATAGGAAAACTTTTAAATTAAAAAGAGTGCAGTTTTATAATGACAACTTTATTAACGTGCAATTTTTTCCAAATAGTCGGTGCCAGTCCCTGTGAGAACGTTTGGCTAACCAACAAATGCTACTTCGAAGGATCACCCAAAGTACGTTGTTATCCTCAACATTACTCCTCAATATTTACAACCTTTTATCTTTGCAGCATTATTTCCTGCCTTAAACTGCGTCCCTCCGGGTGGTTATACCCCAAACCAACGTAACTTAATAATAGTAAAGTGACAATAAAATTTATGTGTACAATTCAATAAACAACTTCTAATTAAAAATTTAATTATTCCACCCTCATCACCACTCCAAACAAAAAAAAAACGGAAATTACAATCGTAAAACCACTGAGCACTAATTTAATTTCCCATAATTTTAGCAAGATTATTATAAAAAAAGGAAACGATTAATTAAATATGCAACCGGCAATTTGGTTTGGATTTAATTGTTTTCAAACGTCAGTTTCTTGATTAGTATCTACGTAATGATATAAAAAGTGGATAAAACCCAGGAAGACGTCAGTTAACAAGTAGATAGTTATAAGAATTAAAAACCGATACTTGGTTGAATTTTCAAAGAAAATGTTTCGAATTGTGGCTGTATTGATTTTGTGCCACTCAATTCCGGCTGTTGTTGTAAGTAAAATAGTTTTCAATTTCTTTTGTTGTTATATACGAGTATTATATTAGGAATGCGTGGGCAATTTGTTGTAGACTTTGCGGGAAAAGGGGATTGGAGAAAATTGGGTTTTTATATGGGAACAATAAGGTGAAAAATACGATTTAAAACTAGCTAAAAAGTTATTTGCATAGGATTTCATATAAAAGTTGCTTGAATATATTTTACTTCGAAAATACAAGAGAGTAATAGCAGCATCATTTTCAGTAGACAGTTTATCACAGTTTTTCTCTCTCTACTTCGCGTTTGTCTTCCTTAAGAGCGAGAAGGATGGAGATTGTCTAGTGAAAATAATTCAAGTATATTAATGAAATTTGAAGACTACCATAATTTTTCTAATTTTCTTCGGATGTTCACTTCTAGCCCTTATCAGACGAGATGCAGGAGTTGGCTGACATGCTGCACAAAACTTGCATAGACGAAACAGGTGCAACTGAAGGTTAGTATATTCAACTATCCAAACATCCCAAGTTTCTACAAAAAAACTACACGACATTTCAGACGCCGTAACCAATGCACGAAAAGGAGAATTCGCTGAGGATGACAAGTTTAAATGCTATATAAAGTGCATCATGGCACAAATGGCATGTGTAAGGAATTAAATGGGTTTTTTATATACATATATAGAGAAGTCATGAGAATATTTCTGTAGATTAGTGACGATGGGATGGTGGACGAGGATGCTACTATTGCGGTGATCCCTGAAGAATATAGGGAGAAAGTGGAGCCGGTGATCAGGAAATGTGGCACAAAAAGTAATAATACCTAGTTATGAACTGTTTTAAAAATAGTCTAACCGGTTTTAATTTTTCACTGTTTCTTTCCTAAAATTCTATCTTACAAATTAACTTTTCGCAAAAAAAAATGTTTAAATAAAATAACAACTTTCCATGTTCCAGAGGGATCTTCGCCTTGCGAAAACGCCTGGTTAACCCACAAATGTTACTACACCGAAAATCCTGAGGTAAACTCCCTCCTAAACATAAACAAGCCAAAATTACATTGACTTTCTTTCCAGGTGTACTTCTTGGTTTAATTCTTCCACCTAAATTTCCACAATTTTTCTCCATTTTAAGTTGTTAATAATGTGACACCAATTAAGCAGTTATTTAAGCAAATATACCTCTACAATAATCACATATTAAGCCTATTCTTTGTTTCAAAAATTTTTTTCTGTTAGGATTATTTCAGGGTCAGATTTACTTTAATCCTAGTCCTGGTGCAATTACTCCGCGCTTGAGGTTTCCTCATTTGTAAAGGATTAATCCACAAAAGAATACTTTAAACAAACCGTTTTTCACAAAGTACGTTTTAATAAAATAATCAACGAAATTGTGGTTGATTACTGTCTTTTTCACGCTTTGCTTAATATCAAATAGTAGTATTTTGTTGGTGGGCCTATAATTGAGCAATGACAAATCATTAAACAAGGTAAAATAAAAACAACAATTATCATCGAAATTATTCTGTGTGAATTTTGTATAAATAGCGAATTTTCGTTGGGGAATTCACAGATTCGAGTACCTTAGAGAGTGAAGAGGTGCGGATTTGTAAATCAAAAAAATAATAAAATGAAGTTCGTAATTATCGGATTCTTGTGCCTCTACATTCCCACAATTCTGGTAAGTATGCAAATAAATCGAAGCCACTTTAAAATGTCCCTTTCAATTAAATAAAGTGTCAGTTGAACTACTGAAAAATCGAATTGATGATGGTGCGTATATGCTAATGGCAAGCGAAATAAATGAGTTTTTTGTGCGTTTTTTCCAATACATAAATTAGTTTTTATACGCAGTTTCTGAAAATTTTGATTTATTCCAAAACTAAATATGTGGATTATAATTATTTCAAGATTTAATCAGAGTTTCGCACAATTCCCCCGCTTAGTCTAATCTACCAAACTGTGAATTATCTTCAAATTCAATTATTTAATTCAGTTTTGTTTTTGTTTACCTTAGTGTATGTCAGACGAAATGATAGAAATGATAGCAACTCTACACAAAACTTGCGTCGAGGAAACCGGAGTGGATGAAGGTATAAGCAAACATTTATCTTCAAAGATTCCAAAAAAAACTAGCACATCTACAAAAAAGTTTACTGTTGATATTGGTGTTGACATATACATGCTTCTTTCTTCCAGCTGTGATCGATAAAGTCAACGTGGATAAAGCTATTCCATCAGATGATCCTAAACTCAAATGCTACATGAAGTGTTTAATAGCCCAAACTGGATGTGTAAGTATGATTATCACAAAAATATTATTCTGTGCAATTAGTTTAGTTGAGTTTAAATTTTCTGTTTTAATGTCTTAGGTAAGCGATGATGGAGTTATTGATATTGATTGTGTGGTGTCTGTTATGCCGGAAGAAATTAAAGATGTAACTGAGCCGGTGATCCGGGGATGTGGGGTGAAAAGTATGAAGAAGAGGAAAATTTAACTTACCCATATTATGTATAATTTATATTTTCTTTTTTAGAGGGTGCTGATGCTTGTGACAGTGCCTACATAGGTCATCAATGCTTCATCACAACCAAACCAGACATCTACAAGTTGATTTAAAAGTTGAACATTTGATATATGAGATATTTGATAACGTTTTTTGTTCTAAATATATGATACAATAAAAACTTGGGTGAATTTGATGTCGTTATGTGATTTATTTCAATAAAAACTATACGAGCCCTAACAACTAAATGTTCGGACAAAATTAAATTTGATTGTCTTTTTTCCATACGCGCAAAAGTTATCTAAATTAACTTCCATAATATTGATGGTTTTTTCTATAATGCCAACATTTAGTTATATAAAAACGTAAATTTCGTAAAAATCCGCTCGACGGTTCCAAAACTGTGGCACTTTAACCCAGCAGGATGGGAAAATTGTAGAAACAAAGAATTATTATTTTCAAAACGTTGGATCTAGTAGTCGGATTTTGATGAAATTTACTTTATTGCAAAGGTGGATGTTGGTTTTCTTTACAAAAAAGTTACATAAGTTTTTATTTGGTGATTTTAGGCATTTATCGGAGCTTCAAAGTTGCACCTTTAATTTTGATAAAATTTTCTCGTAACTGTTTTAAAGAAACCGCTGGCTGGATTTGTGTCAAAAAACATTTAAATCAAAGCTCAATAATCGTACTATATTGAAAAAATCCTGAAATGTTAATATGATTTTTTTTGCATTTTTTTCGAGTTCCAGAGTTCACTTTTCAAAAACGTGTTTTTTGAGGGTGCTACCTACATTAAAATAATCACAGTTTTGGAATCACTGGTTGGATTTTGGTAAAATTTACTTTATTGCAAAGCTGGATGTTGGTTTTATGTACATAAAAATCCCCAAGTCTTTATTTGGTGCTTTTAGTCATATTTCGTAGCTTTAAAATTGCACTTGAAAAATGTGACATAATTTTCTAACGACTGTTTTTAAAAAATCACAGTTTTGATCCTTGGGGAAAACGACATAAAGGTGCTTTCATGGCCCTCATCCAGTCTGGACTTAAATGTCATTGAAACTCTTTGGCATAAAATTAAACGTATTCTACGCAATAATCCACCAAGAACCATTGAGGACTTAAAGACCAAAATAGAAGAAATTTGGGACAGTTTCACGCCAGAATTGTATTAAAATTTGATAAATACAATGCCTGCTATAATACAGGCAGCTATTAAAGCAAAAGGAGACGTAACTTCTTATTAATGGTCCTAAATTAAAAATTATCCTAACATTTAGTTGCAAATTCATTTTGTAAAGTTTGCTAATTATTAAGGTTAAAATATTGTTAAATCCAATAAATAATTTTCTTTCATGCATAATATTGTTATTAAGGCTTTATCTTATTGTATTGTTAGGTGTTTACTAATTATTTGCGTAAAATTTCCAGTTCTCCTTTCATACTTCAAAAATTTACTTTTGTCCGAATATTTATTTGGGCTCGTAGTACCTACTTGTGAAAATAAAAATAGAAATTCAATGTTAATTGATGCAAAAAAGTGTTGCCTTTACAGAAATGTTCTTAATAATATCATTTTAGATTCACGCAAAATTCTGTATTTAAATACATAGTAAACTTTTCAAAGAAAATGTTTCGAATTGTGGCTGTATTGATTTTGTGCCAGTCAATTTCGGTGGTTGTAAGTAAAATAGTTTTCAATTTCTTTTGTTGTTATATACGAGTATAATATTAGGAATGCGTGGGCAATTTGTTGTAGACTTTGTAGGAAAATTGGGTTTTTATATGGGAACAGTAACGTGAAAAATATGATTTAAAATCTTGGCTAAAACTGTGAGAATTTTTAAGATGTTCAAAAGTTTACATTTATAAAAGTTTCTTAAAATGTATTTTACTTGGAAAATACAAGAGTATAATAGCAGCATCATTTTCAGTAGACAATTTATTGCAGCTTCTCTGTCTGTATCTCGCGTTTGTCTTCCTTAAGAGCGAGAAGGATGGAGAGTATCTACTGAAAATAATTCAAGTATACGACTGTTTTAGAAAACAAATAAATTGAACTCAGAAAATATTAATGAAATTTGAAGACAAGTTTAAATGCTATATAAAGTGCATCATGGCACATATGGCATGTGTAAATAATAAATTTGTGACTTGCCCTGTAAAGTAAGAAATATTGGCTCACTCTAATGCAGATGATTCTACGTCCAAAACTAAGCATAAATGGTTGTAGAAACAGACCCCCAAAAATGTTCCGTTACTAAAATACAGGGTGTTGAAAGATGTATTTTTTATTCGCCCTCTATCTTTTTTGGGTATATCTACAGAACGGTATAAGATAGAAAGTATGCTTAGTTTTGGACGTAGAATGAGCCGCATTAGAGTCACCCAATATTTTTGACTTTACAGGGTGTCACAAATTGTCGTTTTAATAGCAAAAAATTTTTCGAAGTGAAATATCTCGCAAACAGTTGAGTTAATGCAAATCAAACAAATATACCTTTTTTACGTGTCTTGAGAGTATCCTACCATAATTCTTATTATTTTGTAAAAAAATTAAAAAATTATCCAAAAAAAACCCTGAGACCTCTTCGATAAGTACGCCACTGAACATTATTATTTTGGTTCTAATACCAACAAATTGTAGCTTCCTTATAAACTTATTAACCCACCAAATTTAAAATCTCTACTTTAAACCGTTCTGTAGATATACTTAAAAAATTATTTGGAAAAATATTTTTTAGCGGCCTGTAACTCAGTAAGGAAGGACTTTTGGACTAAGGTATGTTTGGTTTAAACGAATTATTTTGAGCCCAAAAACTTGTGATAGGATTTTGTAAAGACCTTTTAGAGACACCCTGTATAGAGGAGTCATGAGAATATTTCTGTATATTAGTGATGATATTGGTGATACTGTTGGGGTGATTCCGGAGGAATTTAGGGAGAAAGTAGATCAGAAATGTGGCACAAAAAGTAACAAAATGGAAAAAAAAATCAGCTAAAACTCGTGGACTAAAGTTTGTAGATGAAGAATTATAATTCGGGTATATTTGAGGTAATTTTTATAGAGGAGAAAAAAGATGCATTACTGAAATTAGAAAATTAGCAGTTAATAGAAGTACTGGAAAATAAATTGTGAATATTTGTTTTAAAAGTTCACTGTTTATCCGAAATTAAAGAAAGTTGTTAACTGAATAAAATCTAATCTAATTTTGAATTGTTTTAAAAATAGTTTAACTGGTTTTATTTCTTTATTGTTTCTTTTGTAAAATTTTATACAAATTAATTTTTCGCATTAAAAGGCTTTAATAAATAAGAGCTTCGCCTTGCGAAAACGCCTAGTTAACCCACAAATATTACCACACCGAAAAACCTTAGGTAAACTCCCTCCTAAACATAAGCATAAGCAAACCAAAATTACATTGACATATTCTTTCCATGCAGGCGTACTTCTTTGTTCAATTCTTCCACCTAAATTTCCACAATTTTTCTCCATTTTAAGTTGTTAATGATGTGACACACCAGTTAAGCAGTTATTTAAGCAAATATACCTCTACAATAAGCACATGTAAAGCTTATTCTTTGTTTTAAAATTTTTTTCCGTGAGTATTATTTCAGGAATATGGGTCGGATTTACTTTTAATCCTAGTCCTGGGGTAATTACTCCGCGCTTGTGGTATCCTCATCATTTGTAAAGGATTAAACCACAAAAAAAAAACTTTAAACAAGCCGTTGTTCACAAAGTACGTTTTAATAAAATAATCAACGAAATTGTTGTTGATTAATGTCTTTATTCACGCTTTGTTTCATATCAAATAGTAGTCATTTTGTTGGTGGACCTATAATTAAGCAATGACAAATCATTAAACAACGTAAAATTAACTTGGGTACCCCACCGAAAAAACAACATTTATCGTCGAAATATAATTCTGTGTGAATTTTGTATAAATAGCGAATTTTTGTTTGGAAATGCAGAGGTTCGAGTACCTTAGTGAGTGAAGAGGTGCGGATTTATAAATCAGAAAAATAATAAAATGAAGTTCGTAATTATCGGATTCTTGTGCCTCTACATTCCCACAATTCTGGTAAGTATGCAAATAAATCGAAGCCACTTTAAAATGTCCCTTTCAATTAATTAAAGTGTCAGTTGAACTATTGAAAAATCGATTTGATGATGGTGCGTATATGCTAATGGCAAGCGAAATAAATGAGAGTTTTTTTGTGCGTTTTTTCCAATGCATAAATTAGTTTTTATACGCAGTTTCTGAAAATTTTGCTTTATTCCAAAACTAAATATGTGGATTATAATTTCAAGATTTAATCAGAGTTTCGCACAATTCCCCCGCTTAGTCTAATCTACCAAACTGTGAATTATCCGCAAATCCAATTATTTAATTCCGCTTTGTTTCCCTTAGTGTATGTCAGACGAACTGAAAGAACTGGCAGCAACTTTACACAAAACTTGCGTCGAGGAAACCGGAGTGGATGAAGGTATAAAGCAAACATTTATCCTCAAAGATTCCAAAAAAACTTACACACATACAAAAAAGTTTACTGTTGATGTTGGTGTTGACATATACATGCTTCTTTCTTTCAGCTGTGATCGATAAAATCAACAAGGATAAAGTTATTCCATCAGACGATCCTAAACTCAAATGCTACTTGAAGTGTTTATTAGTCCAAACTGGATGTGTAAGTATGAAAAGTACCATTATGTAGTTTAGTTTAGATTTTCTGTTTTGATGTCCTAGCTTGACGATGATGGGGTTATTGATGTTGATGGTGTGGTGGCTCTTATGCCGGAAGAACTTAAAGATGTAACTGAACCGTTGATCCGGGCATGTGGGGCGAAAAGTATGAAGAAAAGAAAAATTTAACTTAATTGTGTTGTGTATAATTTGTATTTTTTCTTTCTCAGAGGGAGCAGATGCTTGTGACACTGCCTACATAGCCCATCAATGTTACATTACATCAAATCCAGAAATCTACGAGTTGGTTTAAAAGTTAAACCTATAGATAGATTTATGTAATATTTGATATAGTTTTTTGTTCCAAAATTATGATTCAATAAAAACTTTGGTGAATTTGATGTTATGTGATTTATTTCAATAAAATTAAAACTGGTTTTTGTGAAAATAAAAATATAAATTCAATGTTAATTGATGCAAACAAATTTTGCCTTCAGTAATGCTCTTAATAATATTATTTCTGATTTATTTTGACTCACGCAAAATTCTGTGTATTTAATTAGTAAACTCGTTTAGAAGTCGACCGACCTCAGCAGAAGCAACATAGGTTGCATGTAGTGTACCTACAGGTATTTATTTTACCAATAATTTCTGCCTTAATTGCTAACACTAACTCTATTTTATAAAGTGAACAAAAATTTCAAACCAGTCAGAACCAAAATTGCAAGAAAATTGTGTTGAAAAAATTGGTTTTTGTTAATTAAAAATAATTGTCTTCGATTCTGTCGAAAATCCATCAATAAAAATTAACTCAATTTTTATCTTATACAATTTCAATATTAAGATTATATTCAGTAGACATTTGAATGTTCTACGAGCGCCAAGAAATTTGAGCTGTTGATTCTCTGTTAATTAATAACCTGACATTCTTATCGTAAAATATTATACAAATTAATCTATAAATTATTTTCGAAAATTTTTGTAATTTCTGAAATTTAATAATTGCTAACCCTTTAAAATTGTTTTTTATTTTATCGAATTCTCTATATCTACACATGAAAAATAAACAGTAAACCTTTAGTTTTTTACGTTCAGTTTATTTTTTCCGAAATAGCCCAAACGCCATTTTCAAATATTTTGTGTCCGAGTTTTTAAAGCAACTTTTACAGCACACTTTTCGAACATTGTACCTACTCAGAACTATTTGTACAAATGTGGTGTAAATTGTTAGACTTATTGTTTTTAACAGGTTTTATTTGTTATATTGTTTTAATCCTTGCTTTTTATTATTATTTGATAAAAATATTTTTTTATAGTGAAATACAATAAAAGTAAGTGCACCTCTACGTGGAGCAAAACAAAAACTAAATTAATTTCCTTCAGACAAATACGAGGTCCTCAAATAATGGAAAGTAGCAACATCAACAATTATGATTTGAAAAAGAAAGCACAACATCCCAAACAAAACGCTAACATTCTGTCTAATATTTTCTTCTGGTAACCAACATAACCCAGTAAGTTTCCATTTTTATATTATTGGATTTCAGTTGGGGTCTTCCATTATTCCACAAAGGCTGGAACAAAAACCTGGATGAAGACGACCTTTACAAACCGTTGAAGGACCATGAATCGCATCGTTTAGGAGACAAACTGGAAGAAGCATGGAAACTGGAAAAAATGTCCCATGGACACCCAAAACTCCACCGTGCGTTATGGCGGATGTTCCGCAAGGAAATCATCTTTTATGGATTTGTTTTATTCTTCCTGGAGTTTGCTTTAAGGTTTTCTTTTAGTACAAACTCACTCAAACTAAATTAATAAATTTTCATCCATAGACTGTCCCAACCGATTGCCTTGGGGAAACTAATGGATTACTACACACCAAACCAAACAACAGTTACTTTGGACCAAGCGTATTTGTACGCGGGTTTTATAGTGGTCACGTCCTTTGTCTTTGTGATCATCAACCACTCCTACATGTTAGGTTTGCAGCATCTTGGAATGAAGATGCGTGTGGCTTGTTGTTCTTTAATCTACAGGAAAACGTTAAAACTCAGCAAAACTGCTTTGGTGGACACCACAATTGGGCAAATGATCAACTTGCTATCGAACGATGTAAATCGTTTTGATGAAGTTGGACGGAATTTCCATTATATCTGGGCTGCACCGTTGGAGGCGGTGCTAATTATGTATTTGCTGTATGATGTGTTGGGTCCAACAGCCATTAGTGGCTTTGGTTTGCTGTTGCTTTTTATCCCTTTGCAAAGTATGGGAGTTGATCTAAGTTAGGAATAACGCGTTATTTTTGGATGTTTTTTTAGTAATCATGGGGAAGTTTACGTCGGTTTATCGGATGAAAACAGCAGTGAAAACCGATGAAAGAGTTAGGATTATGAGCGAAATTATTACAGGGATTCAGGTGATAAAAATGTATACTTGGGAGGAGTTTTTTACTGAAATCGTCGGGAACATTCGAAGGTTTGATTACAAATTTAACCCAAATATCTATAAGTGATTCACTGTTTTCTAGATTGGAAATCAACCAAATCCGCAACGCTTCCTACCTTCGAGCCCTCCACTCCTCCTTCAATAAATTCGTAACCCGCCTCGCAGTCTTCCTATGCATCCTAGCTTACGCCCTTACAGGTTACGGCCCAAACGCCGAATACGTCTACGTAGTCTCGTCCTTCTACAACATCCTAAAACAAGCCATGACCACAAATTTTCCCCAAGCCGTAGCTGCTTTAGCCGAAACTTTAGTCTCAATGAAGCGAATCGAAACCTTCCTACAATACGATGAAATCATCCTGAAAAAAAGCCCTTACACTGGAAGCAAACTACCTGTGATGACTTCAACTCCAATGAAGCTAAAGAAACCTGTTGGGATTTCCTTGCAGAATGCCTCTGCAAAATGGTGCAGTTCCAAAGTTGACTACTCGTTGTCTAATGTTTATTTTAGTATTGGATCTAGGCAACTTGCCGCTGTTGTTGGACCAGTAGGAAGTGGCAAGTCAAGCTTGTTGCATGTAATCCTTCGCGAGCTTCCCTTATTCAAAGGCCACAAGGACGTCATGGGTAGCATTTCGTATGCCTCGCAAGAACCCTGGTTGTTCGCTGGAAGTGTCCGGCAAAACATCCTCTTCGGCGAGCTGTGGAGCCGAGCGAAATACGACCGAGTTGTAAAAGTCTGTGCTTTAGAACGCGACTTAAGTATGCTTCCTTATGGTGATCGAAGCGTCGTTGGAGATCGAGGTGTAAGCTTGAGTGGAGGACAACGCGCTAGGATCAATCTAGCCAGGGCCATCTACAAAGACGCCGATATTTACTTGTTGGATGATCCACTTTCCGCTGTGGACACCCACGTTGGAAAGCAACTCTTCGAAGAATGCATTACTGGATACCTCAAAGACAAATGCACGGTTCTAGTTACGCACCAGCTGCAATACCTTCGAACAGTCCACAAGATTTACTTGATGGATAAAGGAACCATCGCTACCACGGGCACCTACGAAGAAATCCAAACCTGTGGGAATGATTTCGCGGAATTGTTCAAGAACTTCAAAGACGATGAAACGGATGAACTTGAGGAGGATTATGTGAAATTGGTGGATTCCGAAGAGCTGTTCGACGAGCCAACTGAAATCAAGGAGCATAGAAGCATTGGGTGTATTTCCATGAGGATGTACAAGAGTTACCTTAGCGCTGGTGGAGGTTGGTGCATTTCAATGGTTGTGTTAGTGTTTTTCGTCTTAGCACAACTAGCCTCGAGTAGTGCAGACTATTTCATTTCGTTTTGGGTCAACTTGGAGCAAGCCAAAGCTGAAAACGACACGTTCTTTAAATCGTACTTCGATGATGTTTTGCTTCAGGAGGAGTACAACGAGATTATTTTAAATGAAGACGAGGATAACTTGCAGAGTTTCTTCACCACTAAACACTGTTTTTACATTTATTCCTCGATCATCTGCGCTGTTATTGTCCTAACGATAATTAGATCCATCAGTTTTTACAAATTTTGTATGAAGGCTTCCGTCAAACTGCACAATAACATGTTTAATAAAATAATAAACGCCAACATGCTGTTTTTTAATACCAACACTTCTGGAAGGATCCTCAACAGGTTTGCCAAGGATATAGGAGCCATCGATGAAGTTTGTCCATATGTTCTAATCGATACCATCCAGGTGAGTGCCATAAAACTAAGGAAAAAATTGTCTTATTTGAATCATTCCAGATAGCGTTGAATGTCCTGGCTGTTAATATAGTGATAGCCACAGTTAATCCTTGGATATTAATCCCGACTTTCACCATCGGCACTTTGTTTTACTTCTATAGAAACATTTACCTGGCGACAAGTCGAAATATTAAACGCATGGAATCCACAAGTAAAGTTCATGTTCTCTTTTAAGGCCAGTTTTTGATAGTTAACTTTTAGTTATAGTTAACTACTACTAAGAATTAGTTTTCTAATTTTTTGGTAATTTTTAGCTCGCAGTCCAGTTTTCTCCCATATAAACGCCTCCCTTCAAGGTCTCACCACCATCCGTGCGTTTGGTGCTCAAGAAATCCTGCGAAAAGAATTCGATAACCACCAAGACCTCCACAGCTCAGCCTACTATATGTTCCTAGGTTGCAATCGCACTTTTGGGTTCTGGTTGGATTTCCACTGTGTTTTCTACATGGCCCTCGTAACCCTCAGCTTCTTCTTCATTGGAAATGGTGAGTACTGGATATTTCCCTAGAACTTGTTAGGATTTGATTCCTCTCCAGAAACCTATGGAGGAAATGTTGGTTTGGCCATAACTCAAGCCATGAGTTTAACTGGGATGTTCCAATGGGGTATGCGTCAATGGAGCGAGCTGGAAACCTCCATGACTTCAGTGGAGCGAGTTGTGGAGTACACTGACGTGGACCAAGAAACTATCGAGGTGAAGAAGAAACCACACAAAACGTGGCCAGAGCACGGTTGCTTGGAGTTCAAGTCTGTTTACTTAAGGTACGCCTGTAATGAACCCTACGTTCTCAACAATCTAACCTTCAAGATTAGCCCTATGGAAAAAGTTGGAATAGTTGGTAGGACTGGTGCTGGAAAATCTTCCATGATTGCCGCGTTGTTCCGCTTAGCAACCATTGAAGGTAAGATTCTAATAGATGGCCTTAACACTAAAGGTATTCCACTAAGCAGCATCCGAACGAAAATTTCGATAATTCCACAAGAACCCATAATATTCTCTGGTACGCTCCGCGCGAACTTGGACCCTTTCCACGAGTACCTCGATGAAGACCTTTGGAAAGCCATCGAGCAAGTCGAACTTAAATCAGTTGTAAGTGGCCTAGACTGGAAAATGTCTGAAGGTGGGACTAATTTAAGTGTTGGGCAAAGACAGTTAGTATGTTTAGCGAGGGCAATAGTCCGAAATAATAAAATCCTAGTCTTGGATGAGGCGACAGCTAACGTTGATCCAAGAACTGATGCATTGATCCAGAATACTATTAGGAGGAACTTCGCCAAGTGCACGGTTTTAACTATAGCACATCGACTGCATACTGTAATGGATTCGGATAAAGTTTTGGTGATTGATGCAGGGACGGCGGTAGAATTTGGGCATCCACATGAGTTGTTGCAGAATAACCAGGGGATTTTTTGTAAGTTGGTTAAGGAGACGGGGAAGGCGACGGCGGAGCATTTGGCGACGTTGGCGAGGAATAGTTTTGAGCAATAATTGCACAACCATGGAAATAAGAATTAATATTTTTAATTATTAGTATTGTGATATTGTGGATGTATCTAAGTTTGTTGTTATGTATTTTAATTTAGATAGTTGTGGTTTTTTAAATAATTCATCTAGATATGTAATTTTTATTGCTGTACTCAAATTGTACATACTTTTTTATTTTCAGTATGAATAAAGTAAATAGAAAAATGGAAAATTGTTCTTTTTTGCAATAGTTATACAATACATACCTATACTTAGATAAAAATTCGTATTTTATAAAATAATCTGTTTATCTTGTTTACTTTTTCCATAATTATCAAGGTAGAATACGAAAAAAAAATACATCAAAATCTCGCTTATAAATTTTCTAAATATTTCCCCATGTTCTAGACAAATTCAGGAAACAGTTAATTACATAGACACAATCTACCCAAATCAAATAACATTTTGTTAGCAGCGGATGTGGTGAATAATTAATAAATCAAAACTGATTTATCGAATTTAGTTTACTTCTACTGCACCACTACTAAACCTCCAACAATTTAAAAATGAAACCTCCAAATCCCACTTTCCAAGGTAGAAAACCATTTTTCGATATGGTCAAATACGAAGCCAAACAATTCTGCTCTAACACAACTTTGCATGGTTATCGATTTATCATTCTACCAAAAAGAATTTTATTAGAGCGGTAAGTTCGTTAAATTTTTTATATCAAATGGTTACATAGTTTTATTTAAATTAATAATTCAAGGGTTATTTGGTTGATAATTGTTTTGGTGTCGTTAACAACCGCGTTGGTTTTACTGTTTATCGCCTGGACTAACTTCCAAAGAAACCCCACGATTTTGGTCACGGACTCCACCCACCACCCCATATGGTTCTATCCATTTCCAACAGTGTCCGTTTGTAGTTACAACAAAATCTCCAAGAGAAAAGCTTTTGATCTTGCTGGAAACTTGTAAGTTGAAATTTGCTTAAGAAATTTGAACTCTAATTCCACACTTGTAGAAGCAAAGTTGAAGGATTATCCGTGGAGGAAATCGCATGGGATCTTCGGATTTTGACTCAACTTATCCACCATGACAATACAGAAATCCCCAAAAGTAACTACACGCGTTTGCAAGAATTACTGGATGTTAACGAGATTTCAGTGGACAAGGCTTTGCAAGAACTTGCACCATCTTGCCAGAATATTCTGCAAAAGTGCAAATGGAAGGGCGAGGAGAAGCGATGTGAGAGTATTTTTGAGCAAGTTCGTACTAGCGAAGGTTTCTGCTGCGTCTTTAATTACTTTGCTTTGAAAAACCATAATTTTAGTGGGTGAGCTCTTTTGATGAATTTCTCCACCACCCCCAAATTTTTCAACTGGTTTTCCAGGGCATTACCTAGAAAAGCTCCGAAGAAACCACGGAAACTCTCAGCTTGCGGCTACCAAACAGCGTTGGAAGTACTAGTAAATAATGAGCCACAAGATTATTTCGCGTCTCATTTTTGGTCCATTGGACACCAGGTTAGAAGAGTTCAAAACTAAAACAGAAACTAGGAGTTTTGTTGTAGATTCTTATAAGTAATCCGTTTGATTTCCCCGATTGGACTTCGCAGACTAGTCTATTAGAAATGCGGGAATCCAGTTGGATTGGTTTGAATCCCACCCAAACGCTTTCCACTGATTATATTAAGCAAATGGCGATCACCCAGAGGAATTGCTTGTTTCGGAATGAAAGAAATTTGCACAATTTTCAGTACTATAGTTACCACAATTGTATGGTGGAGTGTCGGATGAATTTGACGATAAAACTATGCGGGTGTATACCGTTTTATTTTCACAACCCCAATGGTAAGTCAGTGAGGGATGTGAAGGACTATTTGGGAAAATTCTTGTTTCAGGTACATTTCCCGTTCAAGGTAGAATATGCGATCTGCAGCAACTGACTTGTTTGGAGGAAAAAGCACGTAAGAAAATTATTCACTTTTTCAATACCTAGATGGTTAATTTAAAAAAATCTCAACTGCTTTCAGACTTAATTGAAACCTCCGTACCAGGATTCGACTTCAATTCCATTAACTCTAACCACGAATGGGGTTCGGAAAAAGGCGAATGTGACTGCCTTCCGGACTGTGACTACATGGATTACTTAGCCGAGTCTTCTTCTGCGGTTCTAACGCGAGAATACTCAACAAACCAACAAAATCTCTAGTACGTAATTTATTTCTAATTATTGAAAGTTTACACTTGTTTTTAGCGGTGGAATCGTTATAAAAAACCAAAGCGTCTTCAGATTGTACTTCAACGATTTGGTAGCAACGAAGAACCGGCGTGATGTTATGTTTACTTGGCACACACTTTTAGGTAGGAGTTCCAGAAGTTGACTTAATTTTTCTAACAGTTTTTCCGTGTAGCTTACTATGGAGGGCTCTTGGGATTATTTGTGGGTTTCAGTTTCGTGTCAGTAGTGGAAGTTCTGTATTTTTTCACTATAAGACTTTTCGTCGATGTGACTAGTAGTGGCAAGCCCCCAGCTGAGCCCCTAGGAAATTTCCAGAAAATTAACGTGCGACCTCTCCAGTTCCAAAGCTTGGATGTGAAGAATCTAACTGTGAAGGACAAAGTTATAGACACACAAATTCGTTTCAGGTCAAATTCCAACTCGTGGTTTATAAATTAGGTTTAATATTCTAAATTATGAAATACCTACCTACTATAAGTGAATT
Organism: Pediacus dermestoides; assembly: GCA_963942485.1. Lineage (NCBI taxonomy): Eukaryota > Metazoa > Arthropoda > Insecta > Coleoptera > Cucujidae > Pediacus > Pediacus dermestoides. Next base: position 29,746,442 of record OZ012627.1, on the reverse strand, counting down.
TATGGTCTGGAGTTATAACTCGATTCGCCGGTTGTAATAAATTTTTGATGGCTTCAATAAAGTTTTATATTAGTGTCCATTTCATGCACACACCCAAACATGCTATTTTATTTCTTTGTTACATTGTATAATAATCCTACTAAATTGCCACAATGAAACCTGCAGTTAAGCCTCGCAAGAAACCGGAAAAATCCCTAATGGACCTTATGAAACACGAAGCGAAACAATTTTGTCTAAATACAGCTCTGCATGGATACAAATTTTTGTTTCTACCAAAGCGAATTCTTTTAGAGCGGTAAGTATGTAATTTAAAAAAAATCCTACAAAAATTCTTGATTATTTCCCACCAGGATTGTTTGGCTTATCCTCGTGGTACTTGCAACTATTTCCGGCTTGAGTTTGCTCTTTGTCGTTTGGACAGACATTCAAAAGGACCCGACAATTCTAGTCACCGACAACACCAACTACCCCATTTGGTATTACCCATTCCCAACTTTCACTATTTGTAATTTCAACAAAATTTCGCGTAAACGCGCTTACGCCCTCGCAGAGCAATTGTAAGAACTTATATATTTTTCGTTTTTCTAACTAAGTCTCGCTCCTACGTACTAGGTCAAAACACGCGCTTAACGGAATGACCATTGATGAAATTGCTTGGGATTTCCGATTGTTCACCCAATTAATCCACCAATTAGCCTCGAATATCCCCTTGAGAAACTATACAAGACTGCAGGATTTGTTGGATTTGGGTAATATGACAGTGGATGAGGCGTTGAGGAAACTGGCACCAACTTGCGATGATCTCTTAAGGGCGTGCACGTGGAAAGGGGTGGACAAGGACTGTGAGCAAATTTTTGAAACTGTTAGGACTTCAGATGGATATTGCTGCGCTTTCAATTACTATGCTTTGAGAAATCATACTTTTACAGGGTAAAGTAATTTAGGTCTCATAATAACTAAGTTTTAAGAATGTACTTTTCAGAAAACTCCCCCATAAAATACCAAAAGTCCCCCGTCGAGTCTCCACGAGCGTTTATAGCTCCAGTTTAGAAGTCCTGGTCGATTCCGACCTCGACGACTACTTTTCCAGTCCTTTCAATTCAATTGGACAGCGTGTATGCCTTCCCATATCATCTTCTTCTAAAATAATCCTATTAATCTTCAGATTATGGTACACAACCCCTACTATTACCCCGATTGGACCACTCAGATGTTCCTAAGTGAATACAAAACTGTCATAATGGTTGGTGTGCAACCCACCAGAACCTACAGCACACAAAACGTGCGAGTTTTACCAGTGGAAACAAGAAAATGCTTGTATAATGATGAGAGAACGTTGTATAATTTTAATTATAATTTCCATAATTGCATTGTGGAGTGCCGGATGAATATCAGCAGGAAACTATGTGGATGTATCCCGTTTTATTACCACAATCCTAATGGTAATAAAATATTTTTTTTAAGCTCACTAATAAGTTTTGTTTTTTAGGAAATTTCCCCAGCTCGAAAATCTGTAATTTTCGCGACCTTCCCTGCTTGCGAAACAACAGAGGTAACGTTCTGCAAAAACTTTATCATAACTTCTTTTTATTTTCGTTTCAGCTGTTATAACTAGTACAGTCCCAGGTATTGATTTTGAAAAAGTCGATAAATACGACCGGAAAAACTCATATTGTAACTGTTTACCGGACTGCCAATACTTGGATTATTTAGCTGAGGCGTCTGCTGCTGAGTTTGATCCGCGTTTTGTGAAAAACCAAAAGGAATTTTAGTATTTATAATAACGATTTTTAGAGTTTTGGTTTTTATTATTTTGGTTTTAGTGGCGATGCCAACATTCAAAATCACAGTGTCCTACGGATGTTTTTCAGCAATTTATATGGCACTAAAAATCGTCGGGATGTGAAATTTGATTGGTACACTTTGATGGGTAAAAATATTTTAAAAGATTTAATAACTAAACCACGTAGTTTTTTACAGCTTTTTATGGTGGTTTACTTGGATTGTTTTTGGGGTTTAGCGTGGTTTCCTGTATCGAAGTTTTCTATTTTTTTATACTACGAATGTGTCACAGGATTTCTGATAACAAGCCAAAAACGCGCCCTCGAGAAGCAAAATTTGGTAAAGATGTGCTAAAAGATAATTTTATTAATAATAACCCTAAGATAGCTTTTGTGAATTAGACAAAAAAAATCGATAATGAATAACTTAAAAAAAAACGTAAGGTCCTGTTGGTATGCAATTTTATTTCTTCAATAAATTCTTAAATTTTAAGTTCGTATTAAAACAAAGTAATCTTAAACTTAACACTATGTAAATAATTATTATAATAAAAAAAAAGAAAGCCTACATAGTAGTATAAAATATTAAGTTTGCATTAAATATTACAACGTAAACGTGATATTTTAACTATGAAATTATTACAAACCTACGAGCTACTGTTTTGTAATTTGTACAAATAATCCGCACAAAAATGACTCCAATATAGTACAAAATTGTTCAAAATATTCACTTCACGAATACCTGTTTTTTATCACTGTTCACGGTAGGAGTAGAAATGACGCCAAACCTCGCCTTTCGCTTTTCCAATTTTTCCTTATTTTCTAAACCCGACATAACAGTCGAAACAGATCCGCCAAATCTTTCTGCTCGTTGTTTAAGTACATCCAAACTCGTATTCTAAAGAAAACAATTCTTGTTATTTGTGAATAATTTGAACTAACGAAAAAACTTACAACTGTTGCTGTTTTGATACTAGTCGCCCCACTGGAGGAATTTGAGGCAAACCGCTCGGCTCTTGCAGCTTTCTTGGCATCTACGCTAAAAATAGCAACTCCAAACTTTTTGGCGCGCATCTCCAATCTCTGAAAATTATTATTTTTAAATAAATTTATTATATTTTAACAAATTTTTCTACACACCTCTTTAGCTGACAACTGCGACAATTTCACAACTTTCTTATCGTCCACTGAGCCATTCTTCTCCTCCCCTTCCTCAACTGTTTCTTCTACTGGTTCCACAACAGGCTTTGTGACCTTAGCAGTCTCCACTTGTGTGTTGTTTCTATTTAATATCACCTTCTTCGTCGGGCCGTTCTTTACATCGTTTTGATCCAAACTCTTCCGTTTTTGTGCTTTTGTTGTGGGGGAATCGTCCAACTCCAGCTCGTTGATAACGGTTGAGTCAAGGTGTTCGTCGTCATCGTCGTTTAGCAGATCTTCATCAAATTCGTCCACGCTGGTGGCATCGCTGCCTTTCACATGTGCTTGTAGGCGTTCGACTAGATCGTTTTTATTTCCTGCGGTGCTTAGGCCGCGCATTTTTAACTCTCGTTTTAAGTCTGGAACCTTTTGAAATAGGAATTCGTAAGTAAAACGTAGAAATGTGGATAAAATACACAAAATTTACAAGTCTAACCTTACTTAACCCAACAAGTTCTAGAGAGAAAGTATTGGTTATAAGCGAGGGTAAAACAATTATTACAAACACATGCTTTGTTTAGTAGGTGTTAGAAATTCTTATATTATAATATTTACCTTAAGTTTACTTATATCCAAAGCGGATAAATCTGAAGCTACTGCACCGTCAGCCATTTTCAAAACAAGGTAAAGATGCGCAGTAGTTCAAATTGTCTTTACTTATAAGCGTTTTTGGATAAATACTCAATAGTAAATTATTATTATTTTGATCAATTCCTGGAATAAGCTCATAATTTGTACTATTTATTAGTTAATCTCTATATGATCTTCTTTATAAAATAAATCGTTATTATCAAATTGGAATTTTTAATGCAAATTTCATCAGTTCAAAATGCCAATGGATAAATAGTAACAAACATAACCTTAAAATTGTGCTTGGGTCACATGGTCACATATCCGTGCTTGTGTGTTTATTTTGTATATTTTTTACGGTTTCTTTTTTAAAATGCCCCTACCGGCTGCTTTAGCAGCTAAATTGTCCAAAAGAGGTTTAATAACACGTAAGTAATTCGCACTCACCAAATAGAAAATGTGTAACATTTTTGTATATTTTAGCCAAAAAACCGGACCATCTCAATAAAAAACAAGATTTCAAAGGTTTGTCTGCGTGTCCCAACAAAAATAACGTCTATCATGATTGCAACTACTGGTGTGAGACACATTGGAAAGGTGTATTGACGCCTGATCCAAAATACGTCCGAAACATGCAAAAAGTTCTTGGAAAATACCCTTTACCCAACAACTGGACGGAAATCTTCGACAAAGGATTGTAAGTATAGTTTCCTAGTGTATTCCTCCATAATTTATCTCTTTCGCTTCAGAGGTAGATACTACTATTGGAATATGGAAAACGATTTGGTTTCCTGGCTGCCCCCACGACATCCTCGTTCCATAAAATGTCAAAGCGTTGCAAAACTCCGAGAGAAGCGCCATATGGCCCTTGAGAATCACTCTGATGACCGTAAAGACAAATCGAAGGAAGACAGTCGGGGTGTGGATGAAGATGACGAGCGGAGCCATCGCTCCAAACACAGTGATAAGAAAGACAGGGATCGGGAGAGGGACGACCGAAGGCACAGGAGGGAGGACCGACACGGCCGGAAGAAGTCTAGAAAGGACGACATTGATCCTATGGATCCCGCAGCGTATTCGGATATACCACAAGGAACTTGGAGCGATGGTTTAGAAACTAACAAACAAAGAGCGGATAGTACTGCTTCTGGGGTTTTGTACCAACAGAGGCCGTATCCAGCACCCGGTGAGGTTTTAGCTAGTAACAAGGAGAAGTCCAAAAAAAAGTAAATTAAATAGGCAATAAAATTGTATTTATGTATTTATAATTTAATGTATTTGCTTCAAATTCATAATATAAAATATAGGATTTGTTAAATAAACTAGAGCATAATCGAACAATTTATTTATTAAAAATAGTCCACAGAATAATACATTTTACTATATTTTTTATGATGTATATTCCTGACAAGTCTCTTAATTGTGTTTTTATTATATACAAATACATGAATTAAACCATTACAGTTATAAAGATAAATATGATAATACATACAATATAATGTTTAAGGTTTTTTATCTCTAATCTACTTAGATGAGTTAAAAGCTGGAAACACTATTATTAATACGTTTTAAGCTTCATATACAACACCATGAATCTTTTAGACAAATTGAAACCTGAGTCTTATATTCGGAAAACACTATTTGGATAAGATTAAAGAAAATCTTTGGTGTTCAAAAAATAATATATTCAAAAACATAAATACATGTATAACTACTGGACACGACTGAAATAGACCAATTAACTTTCCTTCTTAGACTATATACTATTCAAAACTATGGTGAAACGTAAAATTGTCAGTTGACGGAAACGTCGTTGTAGCCGAACTTACACTAGAAAAATTAACAGTTTCACTATGTTCTTGGAATGCTGTAGTCGCCACCACTGCAGCGGCACTTGTACTAGCCCTCTCGGCCTTATCCTCCCCACTCTTGGTAATCTCAAACGTGCCCAGCTCCGACTTAAACTTTATTTCCTCCCCATTAGCTGTATGTATAACCGTAGGCAACTGCCCACTCGATTGTAATTGTACTATCTTTGTCTCATCTAAAATAACCTCCTGGTTCCCCAACTTCAAATTCCCCATAATCCCCATGAAAACCCGAGGAGTCTCAGCAAGCGGTGGCACACCTTCTTCCTCCAATTTAACCTCGATTTTATGCGTTTTGAATCGAATTGGAGTTGGCTCAGATGCGGGAGTCACTGGCTCTACACGATGGCCTCCTTTAAGATCTGGCTGGGTCTCCATCCAGTGGCCTGTGGTTCTACGGTGGACTTTCAGCTGACCTGATTGGATGAAACGGGCAGGGCAAACACCGCATGCGTAGGGACGAGCGCCAGTGTGACGGCGCATATGCAAAGCCAAGTCGTTGGATTGGGTGAAAGCGCGAGTACAAATGCTGCAAACGTAGGGGCGTTCTCCTGTATGGACTCGACTGTGACGAAGCTAAAGCCAAAAAAGGATTAATGAAGTGAATTAGATTTTAATTTTGTGAAGCCTCACCAATTTGTTGCTCTTGTTGAAGGATTTTCCGCACTGAGTGCAAAGATACGGCTTCTCGCCTGAATGCGTCCTTTCATGACATTTCAAATCGTGAGATCTAGGGAAGCCTTTACCACACTGCGCACATTTATATGGCCTTTCCCCGGTGTGCCGCCTCATATGAACAATCTATTTAAAAAAAATATTACAACCACTACTTCCAAAACTACAAGAATACATTACCATATTACTGGAATTATTAAACTCCTTTCCACAGTAAATGCACAAATGTAACTTGGAGCTGTCTTTGATTCCCGTGTGGATTCGTTGATGAGCCTTCAGGTTGTCCAGTCTATTAAAAGCCTTACCACACTCAGGACAAACATGCCGTTTGTCTTGCTGCAAATGAATTTTAGTGTGCCTGGCAAGAAGATCGGACCTGCAACATACTCAGTGATTAATTCGCCCCGGACTTTCAATAGAAACACCATTTACCTGGTGAAGGTGTGTTCACAAATAGAGCATTTCGCCGGTTGAGTATCATGAGTCTTTAAATGCCTAATCAAATGCTCTCCTCGACTAAACGGTTTATTACAAGTACCACAAACATACGGTTTATTAATATGCTCTTCCTCCAAATGCTTCTGCAGATGTTCCGGTGTGGCATACGCCTTGTCACAGGAGTCACATTTATGAATCAATACTGCTCTATGTAGAGACATGTGACGCGTTAAATGATTGGCTCGCGCGAAAATTGCACTGCAGACATGGCAAGTGTGCACTTTGAAGTTCTTCGGATTTGGAAGCATATGCAGTTCAAGGGAGTCACCATCATCATCGTCAGTTGGTAAATGATCAGCAGTTGACGATTCGTTGGTTGGCTTGGTGTCTGGAGGATTTTCAGCTTGCTGCTGTTCTAATTTGGCTGCAATTGCAACTGAAAAGAAAGTAGTAGGATAAATAACAATTTTTAGGAATCTAGAAATAGTGTGATACCTGGATCTAAAAGTTCAGGATCTGGCACAGTATATTTGATAGTTGCCACTGATTTTTCTATAAAATCGGCCTCAAAACCGTCACTCTCATCCGACATACCATGTTCTGTTTGCATATGATGATTAAAGCTTTTCCTATACTTGAATTTTCTATCGCAAAATTCACATTCCATCACCTGTTAAAAAAACAATCGTTAAGGCTTAATATCTATTAATAATTCCAAAATAATTTACCTTCTTTTCTCTATCTGACTTATTAGGAGTAACGGGCTGGGTAATTCCATGAATTTGTAAATGTCTGTTCAAATGGCTTTTTTTGGTAAACGATTTGTCGCAGTACTAAAACCATAATTTATTAATTGGAATATCTTCACACATTATAAATTACCTTGCACTCCTCCAAATCATTGCCAGTATGTCTTCTCATGTGGATTTTAAGTCCCGCGTACGTAGTCATAATTTTCGAGCAAACTTTACATTGATACATAACTTTTTCCTTTTCCGTTTTTGGCACCTCTGCTTGCACAGACTCAAGTCCTTCCCCACCACTCATGCTATCATCATTATTACCATTATCCTCAAACTCACTAAAACTCGGTCCGTTATCATTATCATCATCCTCAACCAGCTCCTTTTTCTCTTTAGCTTCCCCTTCGCCCTCAACATTCTCGCTAATCACCACAACTTTACAGTCAACATCCGCATGTATCTGCCGATGTTCGCACATTTCGTAAGCAGTCGCAAAAGTTGCATCACATTCATTGCAATTATGCTGCAACCCTTCCTTATCGTGGGTTTTTAAATGCCTGATTAGATGACCAGTACGCGTGAATTGTGCGTTGCAAATTAAACAGTACACCAGTTTTTCACCTGTGTGTCGTCGTTCATGGACACGCAAACCCTTTTTCGTTTGGAGGACTTTTTTGCAGAAGTTACAAGTGAATCCTGGCGTGATCTTCTTCGGTCTACCACGCTTTCGTTTCAGTCCACTGTTAAGCAATTGGTCATCGTCTTCGTCGTCAAACATATCTGCGTTTACATCGGGTTTCACCACCACTTCTTCTTTGAGTCCTCTAGAGGGATCGGGATTACCTGTTAACTCCCTAAGAAGTGTGTCGGATTTCTCAACTTGCTGCTTAAAACCGTATGCTAAGTTGAGCTTTTCTGCACAAGAATCACACAGTTGAAACGGTAAGCCATCGCCAGATGAAACCTACAAAGTAAATTTGATGTAACTTATCGAAATAACTATCAGAAAATTGCTTTTTTACATGAATAGTGGTGCAAGCCATCAACATTTCAGATAACTGTAAGGTTTGTCCTTCGTTGTTTGTTTTATTCTCGAATAAATTTTGCATTTCGTCGTTTTTCGTCATACAGGAACGACAGAGTTTGTCTATTTCCAGAGGTTGGTCTTTGTTTATCATTTTTCCTGAGTTTTATTTGAAAAATATTAGAAAATTCACAATAAACACATCTCTGTCAAAATATGATCAAAAAGAAACCATGTCAGGGCTGCAAGGTAATTTAGGGTAATTTATGGCTTGGTTGAATATTGGCAACACTGAAGCTAGTTTTACACAACTAGACTCCAAATTAAAATTAAAAAATGAAGTAATAAAGAATTACGACAACTTTGAATTTTATTAATATATTTAGATCAACATAAAATTTGGCGCTTTAATATTTATTTAGAGTTTCACAAGTACAATGTTCACTTATTAAAATACCAATATATGTATATATGGTTGCCTAAATCTAAAGCTGTCAAAATGACACTAATCTAACCTCAAATGCAATGTTTTGTTTACAATTCTCTTTTAAAACAACAAATTCAGCGGCTCTTTAGTTATTCCAGTGATTATATGTTAAATCCTGCAAGTAATTCTCCTGAAAATAGTTTTGGTTTGATCGTACAATGGATAGTTATCAAATCCAAAGCAACTACACAAATGTTTGCCGAACTTGTTTAAGAGAAAATTCCCCATTCAAGTCGATTTTCTGTGAGGAAGATATTCTGGAGCAACGACTAGCTTTAAGTGATATGCTGATGTATTTTTCAACAATGCTTGTATGACATACCCACACTAATAAAAAATGTCTGTCTGTTATAAATATTTTTTCTAGGTGACTCCAGGAGATGGACTACCAGAAAATATATGTTTAAATTGTTGCCAGCAGATGCACAACGCTTTTGTATTTAAAAAACTATGTGAAAAGTCAGATGAAACACTACGACGCTCACAACCTTTACATATTAAAGATGATGAATTGTGTGAAGAGTTCGGGGGAAATGATTTGGGTAAAATTTCAGTTATATTTTAAGTGAATCATTATTGTATTATTTTTACGGTGTAGATGAGGATTCTGAGGACTCTTATTCAAGTTCAAGACGAGGCAGTGCAGATATTAAACAAGAATCGGAGGCAGATGTTGATAAAGTGAAGAAAAAATTTTACAAATGCGAAAATTGTACTGAAGCGTATTTAGATTTAGAAACCCTTCACCAACATGTGTCTGAGAAACACGCGGAAAAATTAAAATGCGACGATTGCGGAAAATAGTGAGCTTCTTATATACGAATTATTTAAAGTTTTCATCTTGAAATTGTTGCAGTTTTAAAAGGAAAAAAGCTTTACTAAAGCATGTTCAAGCAGTCCATTCAAACGACAAGAAGACGAAATCTCGCCGCAACAAAACCGACATAACAAAAAAAAGGAACCAGCCTCGCACCTGTGACATCTGCAACAAAACATTCCGCTTCCACAGTAACATGATGCGACATAAACTAATCCACTCTGGAGAGAAACCGTACTTATGCAACGTGTGCGGGAAAGGTTTCTCCCAAATGTCCTATTTGAAAATCCACTCGTTTATTCACACCGGAGAAAAACCCTACAAGTGCCAAATGTGCGACCGCAGCTTCACAGCCCCTGGAACTCTAATGACGCATGTTCGTACCCACACAGGGGAACGACCACATATCTGCACCATTTGTGGAAAAGATTTCCCACAATCTGGTTATCTAGCATCGCATATTCGAACACATACGGGGGAGAAGCCAATTCAGTGTAAAGTTTGTAATAAGCGGTTTAATCAAAGTGGTCGGTTGATTATTCACATGAGGATTCACAGTGGGGAAAAACCGTATCAGTGTAAGGAATGTGGCAGGAGTTTTGCTGTGAGTGGTACGCTGAAGAAGCACATGAGGACACATACGGGGGAGAAACCGTATATTTGTTGTAATTGTGGACAGGCGTTTGCGCAAAGTGGCACTTTGGCCACGCACATGAAGGTTCATAATAAAGCTAAGGAAGGGACAAGTTAATGAAAAAAAGATAGGTTGTTGTTAAATTTATGAAGGCTTACAGAAGTCCAAGAATTACGGCGTTTTGTAGTTTTTAAAGCTAGAAGATAAATAAGCATTTCAAACGAACGAAACGGAAAATATACCGATGAAACAGTAAAATCTAAAATACGCTCATTCAGAAATACACAAAAATTTTATTACAGAAAAAATTTAAATGTGTGAAATATCTAAAAAAACTTAAGGTTCAAAGCAAACCGACTGTTCTATCATAAAACTGCCCAGTATTTTAGTATTGTACAATTTTTACTTTATGTCGTATTAGAGTATTTAAATTGTGTATGGAAACAGTAATAAATTTTTCTATAAATTAATTAATTACAAATATTATGGAAGAGATTTTAATTAAAAATTAAGTCATAATTAATATACAAACTATATTATTAAAAATTTCATTCACTGTCTTCGCTGGTATCTGATTCTTTCAAAGCCTTAGTTTTGTCTGACTTCCTCGACCTTCTATCTTCAATATCGGAACCTTCTTCATCTGACGAATAAATAGCTCCACCTAACAACAAATATTGTAGTACTAAACACGATAAACATATCAAGTTTCTCACCCTTGGCCGTAGTACCACCTCCACCTCCAGATTTGTACTTATTTTTAATAGCATTCAGTGAGATCGCTCCTTCCTCATCACTTCCATCCTCCTCCCTGTAAGTATTACTAGTATTGTGTGATCTCGGTCCCCCATCCCCTTTTTTCCTAGGTTTAGTAGTCTTAGTCGTCTGTCGCAGTTTCTCTTCCTCTTTCTACAAGCAAATTACATTATTTTGTCCAAACAAATCTGTTTAGTACCTTTAGACGAATAGCCTTGTCATGATCTGGATCAACCCCAACTTGTGACAATATTTTAATCCCACTAGTTTTCTGCGAGCGATCCGCAAGGGAAATCGTCATCTTCCTATGAGTGAAACTCTCAGTGGAATGTGGCCGGAAACTAAGTTTTGTTCGGAATACTGCTTGTCCTTGCAAACCAGTACCTTGTCGTATAAACAAGTGATTATGGTCGCCTTGTAGTGGTTGTTTATATACATCGAATATTTCAGAACCCAAGTGAAGACTGTAGGAACCGTCGGACCATCGCACCATTCTAGTGTTGGACTCTTTTTTCACGTTACCTTCGTTATCCATGACATCGCGCCAGCGAATAGTGTTTTCCACTTTTAGTTTAAGTCTAAAATTTACAGTTATTTAGGAAATTAGGTACCATTTTAGTTTGATTGCGTTTACCTGGCGCGTCCCTCCTCGTCCAAAGTTTCTTCCTCATCGATTTCATCCTCGTACGTCTCAGGATCAAACGGTCTGGTTTCCACGGATAAGAAATTTGGAAGTTTTACAAAATTTATATCTTTGCCTAAATCGCAGCTTATTTTCGGTATTTCCACATCGATTCTGGTTTCTGGTATTGGTTCTGGTTCGGCTTCTTTTTCCTCGTCCTAAAATTTACAAAGTTAAGAAATATTAATTAAATCCATGACCCCTCTACCTCTTCAACTGTATTTCGCTGATCATTTTCTTCATCTGAACCCACGCGCTCATCATCACTTCGCACTCTTTCGTCATTTTTAGCAGTTTCTGGATCTTTTTCCACTTGTTCTTCTTCACTACTGATATCGTCGGCGTCTCCAAAAATTGCAGTAGCACTTACTGCTGGTTCTAATAGGAGAATGAATACATTTTTTGAGGATGACTTAATATTTTTCTAGTACTCTAGCCAACAAAATAATAATTACCTTTCTCTGGTTCATTTTCCTCGCTGTCACTATCAATAATCGTACTCTTCTTTTTCACATCCTTTTCCTCAGAACTTTCATGCTTTCGTTTATCACCAGCAGGAGAAGCTGGTTCGTCTATTTGTAAATTAGGGCTGTTCGAACCACTCCTTGGCTCCCTTGAACGCGATTTAGATCTGGATCTAGACCTAGACCTACATTCAATCACACACAATTTTTACAATAACATAATAGTACATACCTAGACTTGGACCTGGAGCGATTAGAACCTTGACTTCCAGACCGGTTAGACCCCGCACTATGCGAACGTGACCTGGATCTATTAGTGGAAGCACTTTTCGATCTGGATCTCGATCTATTCGATTCCCCACTCTTGGATCTCGACCGATTCGAACCAGCTGACCCAGACCTCGAACGCGACTTCCTTGAAACTGGTGTTCCCGACCTGGATCTTGATCCTTTGGACGCAACGCTTCCAGATCTTGAACGCTGACTTTTATTAGAACCAGATCGTTTAGATCCAGACGATCCAGAGCGGTTTGAGCCCCCACTGTGAGAACGCTGTGAACCCGAAGCCACACTTCGAGAACGTGATTTTCTTGAACGCGATCCGCCGGATTTTGGAGAATCAGGCGAGTGGGATCTTTGGGAACCTGACTTGTTTGATTCAGCCGATGGCGATCTGGAGCGGCTTACGCTACGAGAACCAGGACTGCCTGAGCGGGATCCACTACGTGCTGAGGTTTGACTGTCGGGGCGAGCTGGACTGTCTTGGGGGGGCTTAGTTCCATAGTCGGGGGAATTTGAAGCTGATCTGTCTAAACCATGTCCGGGAGTTGGCGCAGGGCCATGTGTAGGACTAGCAATTGATTCGTGGTCAGATTCGGACGACATTGTACGCTTGGAATTCAGTTACATCCAAAACACTGGAAAATATGATGATGCTAACTGCCAATTAAACTAAAACCTAACCTCAAATGTTTATGTTTGATATTTAACGTTGTGTACTTGGCTTTTCGTCTTCTTCATTTATTGACAGAACAACTCTTTAGGGAATTTATCGTTATTGTTGTGGCGTTTTAAACTTCGATACGTCAGTTTTAATGCAAAAAGTTAAATTCGTGAAAGAAACAACTTATCAATTGAACCCCTACAATAAACCTCTGATACTCATTCACCATGTCAAGACAAGCAAGTAAAATTGACACAAAAAAAGTTGTAAGTACTAGCTCTTCAATTCCCTTTTGTCCCTTTTTATAACCTCCAAATATTTTTTTAGAACTCCGAACTAGTTACACTAACTTACGGTGCTTTAGTAGTGCAAATGGTTAAGGACCTAGACAATACAGACGATGTAAGTAAACAACTAGAGCGATTAGGTTATAATATGGGCGTTCGAATCATTGAAGATTTCCTTGCAAAAACCAATTCAGGTCGCTGTTCTGACCTGAAAGAGACAGCTGAAAAAATCCAGAATGCATTTAGAATGTACTTGGGCATACAACCAAATGTGGCTAATTGGAGCCCAGCAGGGGATGAGTTTAGTTTTATTTTGGACAGCAATCCCCTAACAGATTTAGTTGAATTACCAGATGAACTTAAGAATTTGAAATATTGTAATATAATTTGTGGTGTTATTCGTGGGGCACTGGAAATGGTGCAGTTAGATGTACAAAGTTGGATAGTACAAGTAAGTTAGTGGGATAGTCTTTAAGAGTAGTTTCGTTACAAATTTGGTTTCAGGATCAGTTGAAAGGTGATCAAAATACTGAAGTTAGAGTGAAGTTTATTCGTCGATTAGATGATGCTATGCCTGCAGGGGAAGATTAGATTGTATGTACATAGTTATTCTAAATTTTAAGCATATATTCCAACTAGATAAAGTATTGTAGTTATTTTTTTCGTACGAAGTATTTACTAATAAGATAACTAAATATATAATAACTTAAAACTGAATTTTGTCGTAAATATTTATTAAATTTCAATAATATAAAACATTATTTGTCGCTTTGTAGAAAGTACACCCATTTTATGTGATTATACTCTAGGGTATCGTTGGAAATAATCAGTTTTCCTGTAATGGGATACCGACCATCTCCCAGATTTAAATTTCGTAAATTTTGCATATTAATCGCGATTTTCACAGACTTTTTCGGCTTGATTTCCTCAAAGTAATTCCTCAGAAAAAACGCGTCGGAATCCAACACATAATTAAAAACAACCGCAACTTTAAACGGATTTGTAAAGGAAATACTAGTTGAAGCCCCTGGTTTTATCAGAAGAGGCCCTTTGGGCTTCGGCATAACACATTCACCCAACAAAGGAAATCTAAAACAAAATTAAAAACATTAATAACCCCCCAACTAATAAACTCTTACATAAATTCTCCTGCAACGTCCGAAGTAAACACAACTTTACTCTGGAGGGTTCCAATATCACATGGATCGAACGTAACCAGAAATCGTCCGGGTTCCACTGAATGTTTCTCCAGTTTTTCCAAATGAAATTCCGAATGATCAAACTAAAACCAAATGGTCATTTTCTAAACAAACTTTAACAATCCTACTATGTACTTTAGCTGTAATATCCGTAGTGGAAATCTTGCTTATGGTTATTTTTTCTGTACTAGTCTCGCCGAGTGTTGCCTCGAATTTAACGGTACTCTCCGGGAGCGGCGCAGTTGCCACCAGTACCAAATTATACTTAAACGTCCCCAATTCCTCGCATTTTACTTCGATGGGTACCGTAGTGGAAGTCGTTTTCAGCGGAATGTATTCAATTTTCAAGTTGTACTTAATTTAACAAAAGATTTACTAGAAAATTATTAGGGAACCTAAGGTACTTACAGTGGTATAAGGCTCCATTTTTATAATTTTATCATAAAATAAATATGGGGCTCTACATTCAACCATGTAAACAACCGGTAAATCAATGGGATTCTTTATTTTAATTACAGTAGCAACTGGCACTCGGATACAGGTACTTAGTTCATAAGTTCCGAGGGTGTCGCTTGGTACCACTTTTAAACTAATCTCATAAAACATGTATTCTTTCGTAATTTCATTAGTAAAAATAACCTGCAAGAATATTATAACTTTCCAAAAAAAACCTGTTGAAGTAATTGCCTTAAAATCCAGTTGCATCTCATTGACCACATAAATAGACCACTTGTAATTTTTGCTACCACAAGGCGGTAAATCAATTGCAGAACCTCCAGAAATTTTGTACAGGGTCTTCTTTGTTATCACGGTTTTCAGTTCGGTATTTACAATAAAACATTGATGGGCATTCAGCCAGTTTTCTAATCGAAGTTCTTCGGTGTGGTTGGTTTTGCAAGGGATTTCTCTGGTGATGGTTCGGATTGCTTCTGGGGGCAATGAGTGCCCCATTAGATTGTATAGAATACCACTTCCTTCTGGTAGTGGTAAAAATAATATAGCCTGTATGTATACCAACCATAATTATTAAAATAAAATCTCCTGGAATATTGTTACTTTGTGTGGTTGTTTCCTGGTCATTTCCTTCGGAGCATATTGAATTTTCACCGGAACTGTCTTGTAAGGCTGCATGATTACTTCCTCCGGTACAGAAAACATCGTGTTGGAAATAATTGGTTTCATAGTCCACAAATCATTTGCCCTAAAAACCCCACAAAATAAACGTAACTTTTTAAACTAATCTAAAACTGACGAATTATTGATTTCCACTAGCTTATTGTCCTGGCTTCGTACAGGACATTCGAAGACAATAGTTTCTGAGGCAGTTGGTAGTGGAAGTGCGGAACCAACCAAAACTAGTTCCAAATTTTCCTTGTTTTCCAACAAGCATCTAGCCTAAATACACAAAAAAAATGTCGAAATTTCACTAAAATTCTAACAATATTCTCATACAGTTGCAGTAAGATAACATTGCACCACCCTCGGATGGAACGTTATTGTTATCGGAATTTCAGTCTTCGAGAAAATTATACCTTCTTGCGGTGTAATACTAAAATGGTCCACAATCCGATCCATGGTCCACTTGAACCTACAAATATTTTCTACTAACCAGCGCTTGAAATTTATATCGAATACCTTCCATTCATTTCGCCAGTGTTAATCAAAAGAACCTGCTGGCTATGCGTACAACCGATAATCACATTACCAAAAGCTATACTGCCTTTATCTAAAGAGTATTTATGACCAATGCAGCAACCTTTTACCTTGCAAATTGGCGCAATTTGGTCATACACTTGATAGTAGATCTGAAGGAAAAGTGCGGTAATTTCTAAGGAAACCTTGATGAATATTTTGGTACAGTTGAGGTAAACTCGCCAAAATGTTCCTTTGGATTACACTCAATCAACAGTTCAATCGTTTTCTTTGGATCAATTTTAATTAGCTTGTTAGGTTTGACCACTAAACTATCCCGCATAATTCTTAGTCGTCTCTCTTCTGCTCCTTCCACCACAACCGTTGGTAAATCAGTAAATCTACAAACCAAATCAAGAATTTATGTGTAGCCTAAAATTAGTTTTAACTTGCAGCTCATCTGTAGGCTCCTTCTTTTTCTTTTTATCAGTTTTTCCTTTGGTTAGCGCAGTCTTCACCGTAACTTCACTCTTAGTCACTTTACCCTTCTTCGCCTTCTTACCTTTAGCTTCCTTGCCTTTCTTCGAAGCCTTACTCTCCTTCACGTCCTTCAGTTTCGCAGCCTTACTTTCCTTGTCTTTCTTCGCCCTAACAACAAATTTATACACTTGATACTTTTTCGTTATCTCCTACATAATTACAACAGAGGTTTTGGAGGTTGTGGTACTTTCAACTCTGGAAGCAACTTCTCATCACTGTCGCCTTCAAGTGGTAAACGTTCGTATAAATCAAACGTTGCTATAACAGCCGCTAGGGAATTGTTATGTACACGAAAAGCACGTTTCTTTGTGGTCCCCACAAGGATTTGACCCAAGTCCACGAAAGCATCCTTGGGATTCTCCGGTTGTAATGCCAGTTCAACTCCTTCGCCTGTTACAGTTATAAAATGCCTGCCAGAATTTATTTTTAGCTCCAAATTGGCTCTATGACATCCAATTGTCTGGGGGTGGAAGTATATTATTATATTTTCAGTGCTGCCTGGAGGAATTTTTGCTGAAGTAAATGGCACTGTTAGGAAGGGTGTGTCATCGAAACAGTTTTCCAACCTAGGGATTGTGTATTAGAGGATGGTTTAGGAAAGTGAAGGGAAATCGTACAAAATAGCTATACTATTCAAGTTGGTAAACTTCAAAATAGTGTGGTAATTTTGAGAGCCGCTTTTTTGGATTAATCGAGGACCAAAGTCGTAGTTTTGGAAGGAGAATTTGTACATACATTTTTCGGCTTTGGCACAAATGCGTAGTAAATAAGTTGGGCCAAAGGAAGTCTGAAGAAATTTACGATAAGAACTGTAGATTTTTCCTTAGAATTTTTACCTACCTCCAAGTTTATAGAAAACTTCTTGAGCAAACCCGGCTTAACAGCCACTGTAATCACTTTAATCGTTTCCAACGCGTCAGGACTCAGAAATCCTTTAGTTTTATCTATCTCGACTTTAAACTGGCCTTCTGAAGGTTTGTCTGAGATTTTACAGTTGTATTGGAATCCGACCTCACCGACGTTTCTAATAGTAAAATTCAACCATTCCCTCTGATGGAGCATAAGCTGCAGCAAGGGGGAAAAATTACCAACAATGTAGAAGTAAAAGTGCGGTACTTACTAAACCAAAATCAATCACGTTAACAACTTGAGGCTTCAAAACAATACAACGCCCATCTTTGTTTGTATAACTAATGTGAGCTAAGACATCCACACAACTCGTTGAGACATTCAGTTGTAACGGATTAACTTTCTTGTCGACTTCGCACTTTACAGAATAGCTACTTTGTCCACTTTTGGAAGCTAAATACGTAAATCTACCCAGAAGAAAACGAGTACACTTCTTGTTGTAATCGTTTATCTAAACACTTACCGTATTCGTTCCTCAGCTTGTTCGTTCAAAATTCCAGATACCTGAGAGACCTTCAGTTTCTCAGCGGTTACATCATTGATCAAAGTACTGAGTTGGAATCTAAACGTCAATTTCAGATTATCGTAATTTTTTAAAATAATAGTTTCCGTGGT
This sequence comes from Pediacus dermestoides, assembly GCA_963942485.1. Classification (NCBI taxonomy): domain Eukaryota; kingdom Metazoa; phylum Arthropoda; class Insecta; order Coleoptera; family Cucujidae; genus Pediacus; species Pediacus dermestoides. The sequence continues at coordinate 29,728,178 of OZ012627.1, read as the reverse complement.
GTGATTGCCAAGAACTACTGGCTTCATCGCTACATAAGCCGGATAAAAATACACTGTGGGTTCCCTACAGGTACCTGCTAGTAGCAGGGGTACTTGCACGTCTTGGTGCTGGATGCAAAAAGTAAAGTACCCTTCAAAGTGTCCGATTTCCTGGGGGGTGAACGTGAAAATTATTTCTGAAGACTTGCCTTTGTCAATGGTGCCTTGAGGGGTAAGACAAGTAAAATAGGAGAATTGTGGAAGTTGTTCAATGTTCTCAAAATTATAACTTAGTCCACTAGTCGAGTAGTTAGTCAAGTGGAACCGTCTGAAAAACGAATAGATAAAACTGTTGTAGAAGAACCACAATTATATAAACTTAACCTTGTGCAAACTGTCTTAACCCCAACAGACTCAAACTCAACCACTTTAGGATCAACCAAATCACGACAGGTTTTAAACTGTTCCGGTCTACGACCCAAGTACTCACTTGGAGGCAAATCGAAATAATACAAAGGCACAAAACTTTTGCCTTTAATACTAATCGAGCACTCATGCGGATCACTGTACATATTCGAAATAAAGACCTTCATAATAAGATCATATTCACATTCTTCCACCGGAGCAAACGTCACTTCAAATTGCTGCACGACTTTTGGAGGTACCACAATTTTTTTTGGCTCAATTACAAACGGAGCAAACTCCAATTGAGGTCGAGGTTTAATTGATAGCTCCGAAATTCCTATGGAAGTTAAACTAGGATATTTTTCTGAAACACAAATGTAAAGAAAGTTTCTTTTATGCGATAATAACTAACTGCTTTCTGAGATATTATCCATCATCATTCCAACCTCGTGGTAGAGCTCCCAAAAAATTTCAAAGGGAATACCTCCCAGATTTTCCACTTCGAAATGCATAGTACTAGTCTAGAATCGCAGGAAATTAATTAGAATTTCCCTCTACACCTCTACAATAACTAACCTCTTTAACACATGTGTCCTCGAAGATGATTTCGGTTTGCTTACAGGTATATCTTGCTATATCGGCAACTGCTGTGATTAAGACTGGAATATCCTCGCAGCTGTCTTCGACGGTGTTGTAGAGAGGCTCAGGGTTGCCTACGAAAGTCTTCGGATGTTCTTCAATACTCCTAAAATATCTCATTAAAAAGTAACTAAACTAGTACTTTCAAAATACTTGTCGTCTTTTCTTGGGGTTTCAACATAAGTCGAGGCCTTTTCCTCGTCGGTACAGTTATTCCAACACATGAAGGTTTGCCTTTCGTCCCACGACAATCCCTGTGGTTCCACCTCGTCAACGTACTGGATTTTACACAAAGTACACAAGGCCATTTCCTAGATTAACACAATTTTAGGATAGATTTCCAAAGAAAATCTATTTAAATACCATTCCATAATCGATAGGTTTCTTGGTGAAAACACTAACAATTATATCCTTCCAAGCTAAGGGTTTTAAGTGTCCTATAGCCGGAGCAAACTGTACGCTATCAACGGTGCTAAAAGCAAACCTGTAGGTGTTAGTTTGGGATGTATTTCTAATAATCAGCTCCTTTTTGTCCAGTTTATTTAAGGGAATGAAGCCGAAGTTTAAATGGTAACCAGTATTCGAACTTGCTCCTGTTATGACTGTTGGAAGGCCTTCAAGGAAAACCTCCCGGAAATAGGCGTGCGCCGAGACATAGATCTTTAAAAGTTAAATAGTGCAACACAAATTATGTTAGTGTGTTTCAAGTACCATTTTAACATCAAACGGGTTGTTCATGATGTAAAACTTGATTTTCACTTCATAAAACCCTGGAAGTTGTGGCTTAAACATCAAATGGAACTGCGCCTCCTGTGCAATGGGAAGATTCACCATAGTTGAGTGTTTCATAGCATTCAAACCTGCAATCAATTTAGAAATTTTCTATAGAAACCTAGTTGCAATACGAACTTTCCACGTCGTGGATGTTTAACATCTTCAACGTGGTTTCATCCGGAATCAACGCAAAACAATCCTTGTCATCGTCCAAAATTTCCACGATAACTTTACAACAATTAAAACCAATATTCTTGAAAGCGAAACTTTTTGAATCGTAATGTCCTTGATAAATCGGCGGGAAGATGATGCTGTAATGATCGTTTACTGCTTCTGGAACAGTGAACTGGATTTCTGGAACGCAACTCTCCCCACATAAGTTCACATGGAAGCGATTGTGAGTGTTGGAATTGTAGGTGATTTCTAAAATGGCATGGTAAACCTACAAAAAAAGCTTAACTAAAAGAATTTCTGTTGAACTTTTAACTTACATCGACTGTTTTCGGTGTAAAAGAAACTTGAATATGCTCAATACAGTAACTCTTAATTTCCAAATGACTTTCAGACACAGAAAAAACATTATTAAAGTCATCTATAATCCTTACAGCCACTTTAGCGCTGACTACACCTCGATTAAACAATTGTATTCTGGTTTCCTCCGTGGAATTTATGACAACTCTTTTGAAGAACACCGTGAATTTCGAAGCAACAAACAAGCAGAAGCTTTCGATCTGAAACAAATTTGTAGAAAATTTCCTGTTTTATTGAAATGAAAACCCCACGGTTTCTGGTATGATAAAATCCTCCATTTTTTCCACAAAATGCATATAAGAAAAAATCCTTTGGAGATTGTCAAAATCCAAATGTGGTTCACAGCCGGTTAAATGCAGCGTTATTTCCTGTCCATCATCTTTAGAGCTGGACTTAGACACGTAAAACTTGATGACCTCTGTGTAGTCTTTAGTCTCGTTGGGAGTTGCCTCGACTGTGATTTCTTTGGTTTGGTTTGGTTCGACTGTTCCAGTGGAAGAGACGACAGTAAAAGGTCCGATTGCTAGTTTAGTGACTTTTTCCTTTTGTGGTTTTTTGCCTTTTTGCCTATTAAAGACAATAATTTATGGTGGGTTCAAACAAAGTTAGGTCTTACTTTTTCACGTCGTCCTCGCTTGTAGCAGTTTTCTTGGTGGCTTTTGTATTTTCCGAGGATTTAGTTGAGGCTTTGCTGCCTCTTGGTTTTTTCGATTCTTTGGTAGATTTGCTGTTTTCGGCTGTGGTTTTTTTGGATTCGTCCGATTTGGGCGAGCCTAGTTTGGTTTCTGGAAAAACAGTAAAATTGTCAAGTATCTCAGTTTCTTGCACTGTTTATTAAAACTGTTTCAATATTTTTGACCAAAGATACGTAAATACTTGATAAAATCCTATAGATTAAAATTTTGGCGAATGCGCCGGTGTTAATTTTCTACAAGTTTAGAAACAGTACCTAGGACTCATTTTACTTTCACAAAATAAATATCTTATTTCACATACTATTTTTGGTCATTTTCTTCGCTTTCATCTCAAGTTCCTTCTTCAAACTCACAATAGCGTAAGTCAAGCGAAACTTGCCAGTATTCTGAATAGTCATTGTCTGTATTTTGGACACACCAACCTGCTGCTGTCCAAAATGTAACTCGGAGGGCGGACAAATCTTATACCTAAAATAACACAACTAGAAACCAACTTTTACTAGTTTAAAAGTAAAATACTTGGACACGAATACAGTAAACGAGACATGCAGTTTAAACGCGTCTAAAATCTGCGTTCCATCGAGGAAATTACAAAGAAACAGAGGATGATCCTTGACGGTCATCACACCTTTCGAGTGAAGCTCTATTATAAAAGTTGTGGTTTTATTCGGGAGTAACGTAGCTTCAGATGGCTCAATATTAAACATGTTGTTTATATTAGTTTTGTCTTCAATTGCTATAAATCTTTATAGGCAAGGATTTTAGTTTAATCGCAGCAAATTTTAATAAACTTACTGCACGTTTACTGGATACTTCGCCTTGTTTAGCATAGAATACTCTTGCTCAACCGAGCTTTGAGTTTTCATCCTTTCCAACTCAAAATGATCTTGGTACTCAACGTTAATGGCAATTGTTTCAATTAAAACTGGGATTTTATACATGTAGTGTAGTGGGTCCATCGTTTTACTATCACACAACTATCGAGGAGGATAAGCTAGGTTCAAACACGATTTCCTACCTACCTGAATCTGCACAAAATTCTTGATGTTTTCCTCCTTTTCCGGTCGATATTTGAACACAATTCGAAAAGTAGATCCAGCTCTAACCACTCCCACTAAATGCGATATATTCACCAGTTCCAAAACCCACTCGTGTTTGATCATCCTCCAACCCATATCCACCCACGTGTGGTTCCTCAAAGTCAAGTACCTGTAGGAAGTGGTATGGATATAAGTGCGCTCAAACGACACACTTTTCGGCTCAAAATCAAACTCCATTCTAATCGTATTTGCCACTAGGTGGAACACCTCCACTTTCGGATTATTCTTGACAGAAATATACAAATCATTCCTGGTTTGTCCCAGTTTGCTTAGAGTGACCTTGAGTTGAACCGAGCGCTTTTCCGAGTCCTCCAGGAGTATAGATTCCGGGTCACAACTGAAATCTTTGTTGGTTTCATCGAAACATAAAACTACGTCACATGGCACCGTCGCAACGTTCACCAAGTTCATGTAAGTGGTTCTAGTAGGTTTGGCATCAGCAGCAGCTGGTACTATAGTCCCAAAGTAAAAAGTGTGCTCATCGCTTACGTAAAGTGGATAATCCGAGGGTTTCACATCGGAAATAAACTGGATGGTTTTTTGGAACAATATGCTAGGCACAAGACTAATCTTCGGGACATCACACCGACCCACACAATTAACCTTGTAGGTGATCTTCGTACCTACGATTCCAATTTCGTAGTAATACCGGAAAACACCTGTTTTCTTCGGCTCGAACACCACACGATAGTTGACGAACTCTCCAGGTTGGATAATCCGTCTTGAATTAAACGGCTCATTCGAAATTTGATCTAGAACGAAACGATAACTACTAGAAGCGCAAAGCGTTCCTTACACACCTTTCTCCTTTTCGCTTATCACTTCGATGTTCGACCTATCCGAGCGACTTATCCGTTTTTCCTTTAGGCTTCTCTTCCGCTTAACCTTCACCTGTCCTTCAGCAGGTTTAGTAACAATCGCGTAAACCTAATAAAAAACGTTGTTATCTTTTGGAAGAATTTTATATCACAACACGCACATCAGTATCGCTTTTCATATCAAAGGGATTACTGTCGAAAATTGCGAAACTGTCGCATGTGCCATCATCTCGGACAATCGGAGGTTCCAGTACTGAGTACAAAGAAGAGTATTCCGCTTCGATTACATTGCTAGTTTGTTCCACTTCCTGCACCGCCTTTTTCAAGCCCATTGTTTCTAGAATGTTGCAGGCGATGGTGGCAAAATCCAAGTCAAGCTCATTGTTAGCATTGTTGATTAAAACACAGGGGAAACCTTCGAAAAACAAACTATAGGATTAGAATATAAAGTTTGCTGGGTTTCCAACCAAATTCCTGCTGTGGTATCTCGTTAATAAACTGACTAGTTTTCGCAACAGTAGTGGAAGTCTTCTGGTTCATATATGGTATCTTGGAGGAAGTTGTCTAACGGAGTAAAAATTTTATAAATATTAAAAAAATTTCGGTATGTACTAACTTTAGATACAACTCCCTGTCTTTTATCCCAATACTCCATGATGTTCATAAAGTACGTTAGAAACTCATCGGATTTATCAAACAGATTTTTCATTGTCTTGGCTTTACCAAGAGGCAAAACTACAACAACAAAATATGAGTTGGGTTCTTAAATTTTAACTAAACTATTTAAACTCTTTTTTTGTTTCTTCGTCTGCAGAGATTTGTTAGAAGTTTTCAGTGGTGAGTCTATCCCGCGTTTTACTTTTTCTTTATTCTGCTGAGCTAAAATTAAAAATCTTAATTCATCACAATTTTTTCCAGTTTCACATACATTTAAGCGATTTCTTCGACTCAGCTTTATTAACATTCGTATTGCGTTTCTTCGGCTTAATTTTCGTTTCTTTCACATCAACCTTGGATTTCTTCGAAGAATCCAAGCGATCACTGCAACATTTCCAAAAATATACCATATAACTTAAACAAAAATTCTTACATCAAAGAAATGTGCTTCTGAACACTCCCCATCTTCCTCTGATGTAAATACGGCTGGAAAATCTTCATATCTTCTGGTGAAATCATCGCATATTCCTCAGCGTCCATTTCAATAATTTCCTTCAAACGCTCAGCGTTAGTCAGATTTTTCTGTACTTCCTTCATTTTGGATTTTTCGTATTCAAACATCATACAGTCTTGATATGAAAACGATAAATAAGCAAAGTGAATTTGTTGGATATTTAGCGATGCCCTTAGCAAAGTAACTAAACAAATTAAAGTATTGCTCAAGAAAATACTATCGAGGCTTTCAATAATCAAACTAGTAATATTCGACAGTTTGTACCGAAGAATATTACAAAACAACTCCTCAGTTATATTCATAAAAGTATCCGAGCTTTTGACTTTCTTATCCGAAGATTTCTTAGAAACATTCGTTTCGACTGTGCGCGCCGAATCAGTTGGAGATTTTTTCGCTGATCCATCCAGTTTCTTTTGACCTTTCGCCTGCAATGATGGTTTCTTCGTTCTGCCACTTAATAATATCGTCACCTTTTTGGAGATTACATCAAAAACGTCTGTAAAAATACAATTAATAAAAATCTAAACACATCTAACTCCGCATACCTTCATCGTCTTTTAATTCTTCATCTGTAGCAATTTTCTCAAAAGCCACATTGATTTTTTCGTTGAGATCTACCGCTGGAGGAAAATTATTTTCGATCAGCGCCTCGAAAATCAACTTGTCAACACTCGTTAGGGGCATCGAAAATTTGAAACTGATTGAATTGGCCATTTTGTAGTAATCTGAAATTGTCCAGTTAGAACTTTAGCTACATAAAATAAAGAAGTTTACCAGTTGATGGTGCACCATGACAAATTAATAATAATCCGTGTTTTTCTTCCTGAGGCGTATCAACTTTCCTCGGATGAATCATGGCTGCGCTATTATTGATGAGGGAAAACTCGCTTGAAACTGGAATAAATGGCAACTCGAATTCGGACGGTTTTTTCTCTAAAAAAGGTTGGTGAGAAAAGTTAAATCGTGTAAATCTTTGACATACCTTCAAAACGTCGACTACCGCGGCTATAATAAATTTACTTATGATAAAAGTTAATTTATATTTTATATACTAAATAAAAAGTGCTTTTAGAAATAAATATTGTAACCTTAGTTTGTTTCTGTCTTCAATCTCATCCAGCTCCAACAAGTTCGGCGCACTAACAATCCCCGAAAACTCCTGCTCCAACAACCGATTTTGCTCCTTGGCCAAAATCTCCGAAAACTCCCTGAACATCAAAGGCAAACCCTCGCCTACATTTCTATTCCTAATATACACTTTATTCAGGTTATAATAGCTGCAGAAGTTTTTAATGTACATGTCCTCATCTTGCATCAACCTAAAAATTTAACTAAAAAAATCTCTACGCGAAATTAAAGCACTCTTACGGATCATAGTCAGAAAAATAAACCTCAATTGGAAACGTCGAAACATTCTGCACCATAAAACTCATCTGACTGGAAAAATGCGGATTAATCGGCCCGAAATTCAGCTCTTTGTTACTGAAGGCCAAGCAGGGTTTCGTGCCAAAACCACAGAGCTTAATCGGAGTTGTACAAGAGTTTCCCTCATTAATAACCAGTATTTCCCCAGTGTAAGGTTTACCATCTGGTGGTTCAAAGAAAATATTTAAACGCGTCGACTTTCCCGGCTGAACAACTCCTTCCTCTGGCCGGAGAAAATACGCAGGTTTCTTATTAACTGTTGCAGACCACTTGGTCTCTACGAAACCACTACAAATCGTTTAGGTCAAACCAAGAAATAATCAAACAAAATATTTACTTGTTGTTGATGAAGATGGATCTCATCAAACAGTCGCCACATTTAACTAAACCAAAATCCACGCATTGCACATTGATGTTTAAAGTGGGGCTGGTGACAACAGCGCAAATTTGAACCGGAATTGTAGCCCCGTGTTTTACCTGAAATCCTACAGTAAACCCACTGAACCCTTGAAATTTCCTCCCTCACCGATATGTGAATTTTTTCTGAAATTTTAGCATGCGGCTCCTTGTAGGTGGTTAAATTCGGTCTAAAACTCACAAACAACTCGCCAGTTTCACCAACATTTAATACTTTATTCTCGAATTCCACAGTTAATTTTGCGTTATCCAATTTCTTCCTATCGTACATAACTTTCACCTGCGTTTTTTCCGGTCCATAATTAGTAATCAAAACCGTGTAAACCACTATAGTGTTAATCAAAACATTGCCTAAGTTCACCAAGTAACAAGGCATAAGCATCCTGGGTATAGCAAAATGTTGATGGGTAACAGAATGTTGGTAGAGAATTCCAGGACTATTCTGGATGTATTTCTTAGCAAGTTCGCCTTCTACAGCCAAGTCCACATCGACCAACGAGGGATAATCCTGCAACGCCAAGTGAAATTTTCACGAGTAAAACAAGAATTTCCTTACGTTTTCTGTAACTATCACAAAATCTTCCAAAGTGATGTCGGATATAATCATGGACAAATCTGGGGAAGTAATCGGGGTGTTTACAATTTGATCCTCTAGGGATCTCATGTAATCCTCCGTAAGGTTACTAAGCGCCTGATAGCAAACTAACGGATCTACTTTTCGTAAACCAGGACGTGGTAAGGACAAAAATACTTGACTAAAAACACCAAAACCATGGAGGGTGATTTCAACTGGTTCCAAATACGCAATCTAAAAAAAAATCCGTTGAATCACAATTTTATTTCGTCAGGCTCAAACCTCTAGTTGTAATTTTTGAGTAAACTCTCCAACAATCCCCGCAAAATACTGTATTTTAAATATAACGGTTTCATCCGGAGCTAATTGACCTTTATGCGGTTTGACTTTAACCCAACCAACTGGCCAAAGCTCCTTTTCCACCACATCTTTCTCATTTAGTCCACTAATCATGTAATCAATCGTACCAGCACTAGTGTTTGTTAACGTGAAACTCTTCTCGCATTTCTCACAAAACAACTAAAAGACAAATTTTTAAGCCTTAAAAAACTCATCTTTTAGTGTACCTTTCGTCCAAATTCCACGACCAGCGTGTCCAACTCATAGGAAATCCCCATGGATTTCCCGCTGACAGTCAGCGGAACGGCCTTACCACCAAGGACATGGCACAAAGCCTCAGCTTTGAGCTCTGTGTTGGGCGGCAAGTGAAACCCGATGTTTAAGATCGTACACTCATAGGGCTTAAGGCAGCCTTCCAATGGCTCAATTGTCCAGAACTCTTTTAATCCAAGCTCAGCCGGCTTGCTCTTGATTTCACTCAACAACTCCACGTTGTAAGCCTCGTCAGCATACTTCTGTAGTACATCTGTTAGAATATCTTTCGACCTCTTCCTACACAGATAGTTTATTTCGGAAGTCGTCTGCACCACTTCCAAATCTTCCCCTTGTATTGTAAAATCAGTAGTTCGTTTTTCCAGTTGCAAATCTATTTCCTCAGCTTTGATTTCCGCTCTGGTATCGCAGTAGCAAAAATCGTCCATATCGATGAGAATTTGATGAGAGGTTTGTTCCGAAAGCGACTTGCTTGTTGGAGAAGGTGTGACCATTATCTAAAAGCCAAAATAAGGGTATGTAGTTGCATTATTAAAATTTACCTGTCGTGGGTTTAGTTGCTCCATTTGAAAAGTTGACTCCAACATTTCCCATTTGAAGGTCACTGGTAAAGGACTGATGTTTTGTAAAATTGCCATTTCCGGTTTGTGAGCTCCAAGCGGAATGCATTGGAAGTCGATATGTGGTGGACAAAGCACTACGTTAGGGTAGAATTCTTCTCCAACTAGCTTGACAGAGTCCTAAAAAAAACAACAATTTCCCTGCTCATTTTGTGCTTGAGTTGTGTTACTGTTTTGGGGTGGTTAGTGTAATCCAAAGACAATTTTCCCTCAGCTCTAAAACAAACTTCGGAGAAAGGTGGCTGGAAAACCACTGTGATGGTCATGCTGGCTTCTGGCTCAAGCTCCACTGGCATTTCAGTCACTTTTTCCCCGTCGTTTTTTATATAGAAGTAGTTGTCCACCCACAGTTTGAATCGCAGTTTCAATTTAACCAAATTGGTGATTGTTAACTCATCTGAATATAAAAATAAGTAGGTTACATTACTAAATAGTTAAGGATCATATTACTTTTTACTAAATATATCTTTAAATTTTTGGATGATGCGCCGGGATAAAAGTGTTTGCCCATTTCTTTATGTTAAAATTTCGCACTTTATAAACATTTCAATATAAAGAAATCTAACCGAACCTAAACACTTTAATTTTATACTTATAAAGTTAAAATTTGACTAGAACCTTCGAGCGTTCCATAACATTCATCTGGTCCTTCCATCCGATAAAAACTCAACGAGTGCTTAGAAAATTCAACGGCAGGATTAACAAAATTGGCAACGAGTTTAAACTCCATAATCTCATTAAAATCCGCCTTGCCTTCTGTAACGGCAAACAAATAAAATGTCTCCTCGACCAATTGCGGTTTCTTCTGCTGAGCTTGTACAACAATTTGGTTGCTATCCTCACTCACCAGCTCAATATAATTTGGAACAACATTAAAAACCGACCTAAAACTAACACAATAAAAACCTGAAAGAATTTTACTTAAACTCCCTACGGAATTTTCTCCGCTATCGCCTCTTTGAGTTTCTTAGTGTCTTGAGTCTTAGTACAAACAATTTTATGTGCCAATTTACCAGCATTTGAGATCTTAACAGGCACGGAAAACTTCTGGAAAGTCAACACATCCCCAAAATCTTTCACCGGAGTTAACGTCGGCTCACACCAAATGGAAGTTCCAACTCCTTTCCCTAGGACTTTTACAAAAAACTGAAGACCATGCTCAACGCTTAGTTCAAGAGTAGACGCGTAAACTCCTAGATTTTTCAACTGCGTTCCCACGGTCAAAATAGCACTTCCTCTTGGTTCAAGCGCAATGCTACTGGAGCTAATTTCAAATGCACATTTCGCCGCGGAACCTAGCAAAATTTTTGACGAATCCATTTTCTTCTCACCGATTTTAGCTAAAATTTTCGCTGGTATTGGCGAGTTATTAGTTATGGTTAGGTTTTTGGAGGTGTGTTCCAGAAGTTTAATAGCACCAAACTGCAGCTCATGTTGGTCTATTGAAACTGTAGGCCCGTGGACGTCGCAGAAGATTCTCACCAGTTCACTTTCTAGCTCCCCAGCTACTGTAAAACTATTAACAATTAAGTTAAGTTAAGAATTGTCTTATACATAGCTGGAATCTTACACTAATGGAAGTTCTAGAAGACCAGTGCTTTTAGCCACTATAGTAACTTCAATTTCTATTTCTTCGTTTGCTTCTATTACACCCATTTTAAACGATAGGGAACATTTAATTTTCGACGACTGATAAGCGAAAGGTCAAATTATAACACAGTCAACTATACTTAAGGCGCTTACATGTTTTGGAGTGTAGATAACAGACCCGGAAATATCGGAAACATTCTTCACAACAAATTTCTCGGTAACTGGTGTATCGAAATAAATAAACTTGAAATGAATCTGATCTGGAATAGCCACAATCTTCGGCAATTTACAGCTAAATAACAGTGGAAGCTCCACAACATCATCCTCTGACTTCCATAGTTTTACTCGTAACCAGGTCCGATGACTTCTTGCAATATTAGGAGTCAGTTGGATCTAAAACAAAAAATAGTTTTTGTGGAATTTTCCCTGTAGCGATCTTTGCCTTTAAAAACACGCAAGAAAACGCTTTAATCACTCCAGTTCTGGGTTGCACGACAAATTCCTTTGGCTGACAAGTTTTTACACATTTAAATTGATCACAACAAATAGAAGGAATGGAACCATCGTCGGGAATACTAGCGAAGTACTCGATGGGCACCTGAGTGTTATTACTAAGTTCCACCTGTTTTTCCACTAGTTGTCCAAATGGTAAAACGCCAAAATCAAGTTCAGGGACTTGGAAAGTTATCATGGGACAAACAGCTCTTCCCCTAGATATGAGAAAATTTTGGGTCAAAGCGTTTTTCTAGTAACTCAAAAATTTTGGGTAGGTACGTGAAATACAACACCAAAATCTCTTGGGATTCCTCCACGATAAATTCGATGGTTTCCATGAACTTTCCCTGGACCACTGTGACGAATTTTAGAACAAACGTCCCAACATCATCGACTTTTAAGCGAATTTTATTCGGTTTGCTATCCATGTTTCCACCAAACTCCAAAATATTGTCTGTTTTAAACCTCACGGTAGCTGGAATATTGCCTAAAAGCACAAAGTTGAACATTTGGTTACCCAACAATACAAAGTTGAACCTCTATTCAAAAGAACAATTTCATAATAATAAGGTGCACGAATGTAAATTTGATTTACGTCCAACTCTTTAACGTTCAGCTGAACTTGAGGACCAATACCTTCACCTTGCATCTGAAATCCAATTCGGTTTTCGTTTCCATTGATGTCGAGGTAAGCCGCACTTTCATATAGTTTATTTGTGGTTGGAGCGAAGGTTACTGTGAATGACATGGAGTTGTTAGGCCAAATTGTACCAGTCTAAAAAGAATATTAACATAGATTTAGGTTTGAGACTGAGAAGAGGTTTTAGGTATCTACCAAAGGTAGTATGGAAAAAATGTTGTCTTTATAGAGGAAATGTTCGTTTCGTTTAAACTCCTCAATTTCATCCTTGCAAATTCTCTCGCAAACTGCCGCGTGTCCTGCTTTATCCAGTACGTTCATCGTTTCCAGTTTTACGTATCTGGTACTTTCCAACTCTTTCATCTCCTCCATGGCACTGATGAACTTCTGGGAAACTCGCTCGTCCACCTCATCGCTTTCAAACATTTTCCACTGGAAATCCGCTCGGAATTCACTGCGATTCCACACAGTAAAAGTGGTAAATCTCTTCAACTCCATGAAAGTATCCTCGAAACTAATCACTTCTGTTTCCACGTCTATCCTGGCGTTAACCACCTCGCATCTCACTTTAGCCGTGTACGTTGAGCCATCATTAAAAGTTACTTTGAAGTTCTCGCACAACTTTCCGATGAATTTACTGGTGCAACTGAAGTTTATTTCCATGGTTTTTCCAGGGGGTAGGATGCCTTTAGCGGGATGAATGCGAATTGCTGGGCTTTGAGTAACGACGAAAGTGCCACACATTTTTCCTAGATTTTGAACTATGATGGATTTTTGCGCTGGAATGCGAACAGCTGTGCGAGGGAGAAGGATTTCGTCGGGGAAGGTAAGGATTGGGCGAGGACCCAAGCCTAAAAATTATAATGACAGAATTGAGAAAATATTTTTGTACCTAATACCTACCAATTATCCTCACGGAGAAATTCTCGCCTTCCGTCGAGAAATTTATCCTGCTTTCGTAGTCGTGCACCTCGAACGCACAGAATGTTATATTAATGGTGAAGGACATTCCAGGCGCAACTTTAGGAGAGGCGTTAGTTTTATGTGGGTAGGATATTTTGAAATTCAGACAACTTTCAAAGCTGATAATTAAATGCTTGGACACCTATAACCCCCCAGTTTGTTATAATCGTGAAAAGCAAGTTTGTGTAGTATAAATAACGCACCTTTTGCGAATTTAACAGCGTAAGCGATGTTGTATACTCTTTCCTGCTTTCAAAATTTTGAAAAATCACCAATTCAGGAATGCTAGTGAATGACTTGGTGTTAGTTAGTAATTTGTCGCATTTTCTGCTGGGTTTTGCGATTGTAGACCAGCGCTCCTCCATAGTCATCTGCATTTCTCTGTTATATTCAGAAGGAGTTATCACATTAACACAATCTTTGTCTTGTAAAATTGGTAGAAGTTCCATTGTGTTTATAACTTGGTGCGTTTCCATTTTTTTAGAATAATAGCTAAAACTTTGTAAAATTATTCTTGTTCAAATTCTGCGTCAATCAGTTTGATTGAAACGCGAATTGAAATTGAAATTGTTTATTTACTGTTGCTAATCACACTACAGTACTACAGTCCATTGTTTAATAAAGAAAATTCAAACTAAAAATATTGGGTGGGAAATTTAAAATACATACACCACTTTGATTGGTTCGATTAGAACCTAAGTCTCTAAACGTCCAATTAAATTAATGTATTTTAAATTTCCCACCAAATATTTTTACTTAAAAAAAATTGTAAATCAGTTTTTAGTATTTAAGAATCGGATGATTAAAATTAAGGAAAATTTTTAATTTTATTATATTCTGTACCACAATAAACAACACTGTGTCAACATCACAAATATTTTTCAAAATTTCAAATATTTAAATGGCATGCTTTTCGGCGCATCATATAGATGGCGCGCACAATTACCAGTTTTGCCAATGTTTTTGTTTAATTATCTATAAAATCTATCAAACTCAAAGATACAACATCTTTGATCAAACCACTCGAAGCTTCATTCAAATTCAAAGTCCATTAAACATACTTTTTAAATCCGTGCCCAATGAACACGTGCTCTTTATTTTATTTTATTTAAGAAAATTACCAGATTTCTGTTGGTATTAGATTATGTAGTTGAAGAAGACGAAGAGTCATTTAAGGTTAGGTTATCCGTCAAAAATATTTTTACATTTGAAAAATAATATAAAAACAGTGGTAAAGCATGTCTTCGAAAAAAGAACCAGCACCAGGAGATGGTTTAAGATCAGTTAAAACTACCATGGCGTTTCGTGCTGTTAATTTTGAATTATATACAAAACCTGTGAGTAAAACGTACCCCTAATCTTATCTTTTCTAATTGTTTATATTATTTTAGAATGTTGTTATAATGGGCTTAGGGTTGATTGCAATTACTGGTTGTGTTGGTTATATAGCATATATGAGAAGTAAATACGAAGGTCTAGGATATTATGCAGAAGTGAGACCCGATGGTTCCGAACAATTTGTAAAAAAGAGAAGCAAATGGGAAACATAAGTGGACCAGTAATTAATCTAGGATGTTAATTGTATATACCACATACTTTAGGAATTATTACTAATAAAATTTCTCCTGTTTTCAACCTTGACATAATTAATATGTTTGAGATATAGGTTTGTAAGATAGAAATCGCCAGTCATAAAACAAATACAATTTATTCACATAAAATATATATATTTATATACATCAAAATTAACATAAAAACAAACTTTTACAATAAAATGTAAAACGTATAAGTACCCTATAAAAACGCAATCTCGTTACAATAATTGATTCAAAATTATCACGTTTATATTTGTAAGGCACTACCGAAAATATACACAACGCTAAAATAATGTATGTATAGTTGTACTTATTAGTCATAATATAAAAATTCAACAAACGAAATTTACTTACTAAACACGTTAGAAATATGGTATGAAACACTTTAAGGCGTTAATTTGCATTGACATTGCACTTAAAACAGAACTGAATAAAAAGACAAAAAAAAATTTTGGCAAGAATCCATCGAAACAACATTGGACAATGTTAGTCTGAGCAAAAATTGTGCATTTAAAATGATTAATAAACAAAACTACCACTACGAGTTTTGTGGATTTTGGTTCGTGAAGACCATCTGCCGTGCTTCATCTGCCAGCTTCTCGGGCTCCGACAAGATATCGGTTTTCGTACACATATACCTCAACGAGTTTAAAACAACTACAAAAAAAATCCAGTTAATTAACAATAAACCACAAAATTTTAATAATTTACTTGGCCTGAGATCCACGAGAGTACAATGTTGTTCTATCCAGTGCATAGTAGTCGAATAAAGGTCGTCTAAACTCGAGGTTGATACAAAATTGTTGAAAGAAGTCAACAGTGGACGAAAAATTAAGCTAAACTATAAAAAAGTTAAGGATTATATTATTATATACAGAAAACTTTAATAAATTCAAAAGGATACGATCCAAAACTTCCAGTTGACGGTAGTTCTATTTTTAACATAATCATCGAACATCTCCTGCATTTTATCGTCCCTTCTACGGGAAACAGGCGCTCCTGTAGCAGGTAACATTGACTGACAATTACTAAAAAAAATCGTTTAATCTCTAACAAAAAACACAAAATAAAACAAACCTTATCGAGCTGTTCAAAGTTTCTATTTGATGCCTTAGTCCATCCATTTCCTCTTTTAAAACATTACGTTCCGACCGAAGTTGTCGAATATATTCAGCACCTTTTTGTAACATAGCAGCCTTACTTAACTAAAAAAAAAACTTCAAATATATTCACTTATATTTCAGGTGATTAAGCCACGCACCTTTGTATTGGGATTCTGATTAAGATGCGGAATCAACGAATGGATCATATCGAAACCATTTTTAATATTATAACGGCGTTTTTGTTCAGCATGTATGTGCCCAACTCTGCGATCTTTATGCGACGTTTCGCGATTCGGAGACCCAATCGAACCCTGCGAGGAAGTCGGCGAATGCAAATTCTGCGCACTCGAATCCAAAACCGGACTGTTTGAATTACTAAAAGTATTTAATAATAACTGAAACAAAAAATTATAGAGAATAACCTTACAATGGCTGTAAGCTCCTTACAGGATCCGTTACGGATGTTGAGGTAATCTGTGCGGGTATCACAAGAGTTGTGGGTGGCTGAGGTAAAATTGCTACTGCAGAGCTTTCTTCTTTTATCTGAATGCTATCATGAGATGAGGCGTTTAAAGTAGAGGCTCTAAACAACGGTGTATCTCTACCTATAATACGGTAATTTTGCGCTGTATGAGACGTTAATTATTCTTATCACAAATTATTAACTTACTATTGGTTAACAATTGGGTGAGTAGAACATTTCCAGAGGGAGGCGGCAATAAAGCCGGATCACTCACAGCGGAAATCAACGGAGGTCGTTTGATTGGCTCTCTAGTGTTGGATCGAGAGCGCTGGCGGCCTCGTGGCGCCCCCCTCCTACGAGGTTCCGGCTTATCCTCTTTCAACTAAATTAAATCACACAATCTCAATAACTATTTGGATTAAAAAAAAGCGAAATAGAAAATCTATTAGATTAATCTAAAACAGATAGCCCCCAGCTCATCAACTTACAGAAACCGTATGAGAAGAATTGTACTGAGAGTGAGAAGGAAGTAAAGTGTGCTGCGGCATTTGGTGCCGTACCTGTGATGTAAACTTCATATTGGGCGTCGTTAATGTGGTAAACTTATACGCTTGGTTTTGGCGTGGATCGTGTGATGAAGATGTCGCTTGTGGCAACTTGAATTCCTGCTGTTGTGGCGCCTGCTGGGCTTCAGGCAATGGCACTAAAAAACCAATAATTAGATCGTGACTTTATTACAGTCATTATTTTCTCACCTTGGATCCTATCACTAACTCCCTGCATACTTTGCTGCGACTGCGTCTGGTAATTCGTATAAATATTATCCATATTTTTCCCATATAAACCCTGCGCCTGAGGCATACTTTGGCTCAATTTATTTTGAGACGTCGACATAATTTTCGATGATTGACTTTTCGCATTTTTCGAGATCACACTTGAATGATATGACGGTGGTTGCACCTGGTGCTGCATATATTGTTCCACAGGCTGCAATTCACTGTAATTGGAGAGAATGATTGCCTGTCGGGTGTCTTGAATAGGCACCACGGGTTTCTCAATCGTCATCTGGCTATATTGACCATAAGAGGGCACGATTTCGCTGGAGTTTGGCACCGAAGTCGACACCTAACAAAAATTTGTGCAGAAGTTTTTAGGGGGTAAAACCGTAGGTACTAACTTGCACTCCAGTGTCGGGTTCAGTTTCCAAAAAACCCCAGCTAAATTTGTACATTTGATCGGCGTTTTGTTCTTCAGGTACAGTCGGAAGCTTTCCAGTTATAAACTCTAAGAAAATCTCTAATTAAATCCTGACGAAAGTTGAAATGTTAGATTTTACCACCTTGTAAAGGATCTAAAGTGTCCATATAATCATCCAAATTCGGCTGTAATGGACCTAAACTAGGTTGGATAAATTCAGCCAAGCCAGCTTTAGCTATTTCTCTTGAATCAGGGAAGACAAACGGTTGATTGGCGATTGTGGAAAACAAAGTGTCACTCATTAATCCCATATAGTCCTCATCCACCATCATATGCATATTGTCCGAACTGCTCGAGTCCCATGCTAATAAATCTGATTCGCTGAACTATACAAACAAAAGAAAACAAGCCTAGATTCCTCCTAACTACAACTCAAAAAATTAACAAACAATTTAACTTACCACCCCACAAGAAATTAAATAAAAACAAATTGAGTATAACTAGAAATTAAAGTGGAAACAACACAAACCCTTGAGTTTCCATTTAACTGAAACATGCAGGTAAGGCTAAATTTTTTTGAAAATACTCACCGTGTCCGTACATTCTTTTGCAGCATTTCCAAGGGAATTGTGCCGGTAGAACATGCGCCATTTTTTGTACTCTGCTGTGCAAGCTGCTAGTTTCCTTTTCCAATATTTACCTTCTAGTACAACTGCCTAAAAAATACAATCTCAATTAACGTTAATTCCTGCATCTCATATTTAAATACTAATTATAATCCTGAAACATGTCTGTATTTGTCTCTTAAACCAAACGTAAATATTAAAATGATTAGATTGCGTCATTTAACAATTTAATAAGACAATGACTTTCATTTTCTTGAGCTAAAGTTGTTAAAGCACTAAAGATTGTGTAATACTCCTACTAAAAACTGAAATGTTTGACTTGAAAGCGCCATCTATAGTGGCTACCATTCAGTGTGAATTTTACAAGACAGGTGGCGCTTTAACGTTGAGAACAAAAAAATCACCCTGTATCATTATATTAAATTTCAAATGGTTATAACTTTTGTACTATTAATTTTACAATCAAAAGGCATGGGAGTATTTTTGTAGAAAATTGTATCACATTTAATTTTTGTAACTAAAAATCTGCCTAAGAACTAAACGAAATAATTTTCAGCATATTTCTGGCACAAGCCTTTATTAAATTTTTGTTTCGGCTAAAAATTAACCAATATTAAGATTGAATTACACAATTATAGACTGTTTATAGTTTATTAATATAATTTTCTTCACACGTGTTATTTCTAATCTATCGATTCGATGATTACAGTGCATTAAAACTGAAAACAAATTAATTAGTAATAACAAATCCTGCGTCCACTTAATTTTTGTGAAATAAAAAATTCTCTGCATTTGAATCAACCAGGACACGAGTGCAAGTATTGTTTGTTTTAATGTTTTTCGCACAACACTCGACAAATATTTGTAACATTAATTATTAAATCTACTGATAATTTACTTTGACCTTCAATCGGATTAGACAGATAATAGAATTTGTAAAACCCCCTCACTATATCTCGCATTTCCAACAATTCTGTTTTCACTTCAGTATTTCTGGAGGCAGTTTTATCGAGGAAACATCTGTTTTTCCTATATTTACATCGAATTTTATCAGATCACATTTATTGACTGTGATTACAAATAATTCCATTGCACCAACAAAAGCCAATAAAAATATCATATAACAACAAACATTATTGTTGTTATTATTACATAACACCACACATGCTTCTGGTTATCTAATCGCACTCACCTCAGGTTTATTGTGGGTATCAACATCCAATGGGGACGCAAATTGACAAATTAGGGTGTTTTCTTTTTTTATAACTGCAAATGAAGTAAAATTAGTCAAATGTAAATTAGGAGCGGTTTTCATTACATTGCAAGTGCCAGCAACGCCAAATTACATTATTCAAACGGATCTTGTCCTTCCATCGCAGCCTTATCCCTCGGAAACGATTCCATTTGGGTGATGTTAGTTTTTGTCTGGAATTTTCCAAAATATTTGATAAATATTTTTTATTACTGTGAATCAATTTCTATTTATAAATACGATAAATTTTGTACAAGACAAGTAGTTTCTAAGTTAGTCCTGCATGTTATCTTCAAAAGTAAATTTTCTTGTTTACTTCGTGTTAGTTTAAGTTTATCTGTAGTATTTGTACAAAAATTTTAAAAAAACTCTGAAACATTTCTACCAATTTCTGTTTTTGGTTAGATAAGCTTTGCCTATTTGTACATTTTAGATTTCGACGTAAATAAGCTTGATAACAGTATTCTAACGTAAACATACTGCAATAGAAAAATGTTGTTTACATCGTACTACTATTAACTGCATCCAATTAAATCTAAATTACCACTATAAACAAATTATTCAAACAATGCACTTGAATAAAAACAAACCAGGTTACAATTTTAGCTAGAGCGCAACCTTTGGATCTACTAGTAAACAACCAAATTAATCTAAACCCCACATTTTTGTGGGATGCGTCCGGACACAATAAATAATTCCGTAAACAAACCTGTAAGCCAACGACATGCACTGAAACAATTTAGATAAACTGGTGTCTATTTCAAGCTGTTGTTGGGCCACTTTACTAGTAACACAGTCCAAAATCTTCTGTGAAAACTGTTTAACAGGCACAATGGTTGTTTTGGAATCTGTAACCTCTGGTATTGGCACAGCCACATTATCCTCGTCATCCTGCTCTTCTGCCTCGAAATGCGACACCATAAACTGCCCAGAATGGATGGATTCCTTTTCGGATTTATCATGTCTTTCAACATGTTGGATTGTGTACATTGCAATATTTTTTTTTGTGTTGTTGACAGGTAGGAGAATGGAATTTTCTCCAACAATATTGTGATGATGAACGGATACGCACGGTAACAAAGCACGTTTTGTGGATTCACAACATGAGAGAGGCTGTTATCTGTGCCAGAAAGATCAAGGCCTGATTAAAAGGGTCACTTGTTAAATACGAAGCATTACACAAATTTATTACATATATTTTTCCATAAATAACTTCGACTGATAAGTTGATGCACGTGAAGTTGGAGGCAGTTTGGGGGAAAAGTTGATGCCAACGTAAAAAATTCAAATGTAGCTCGTGTAACTAGTGTTATGTAATACTTGTATATTGGGTTGCCTATGATTAGGAATTAAATTTAAAATCCTCGATGAGAGCCAATTAATAAAGCCAAGAAAGTTTGATAACTTCGTATTTTCCAGGGATTTCTTTAGGTTACAAATACACGATATCTATAACATACAAAAATACTTTATTATCAAATAAAAAACTTGGACGTATCAACAAAATTATCTGGTAATTGTAATACGGTACATAAGTCTTGTACTAAATATTTGGTATATGAAGATACATTTTATTTAAATAATGTAGAATAAGAAACCAAAACTCGTACAAACACTAAAAGAATAAGACAATAAATGCAACAAAGTAAAAATTCAAACAAACTAATAATTTCCAGTAAAGTTTTTTGTATAGAAAAAATTATCACATGAATTGTTGCTTTGGAATTCTGTTCATTTTGTTTCGTATTTCCCACTACATACCAATTAACTACCTAGTAAAACCACAATTAAAAGAGACTATTAATAATTTATAATTACATAACATTCAACTTGTTTTTAGTTGGAATAAATTTTATTTAACAAAAAAGAATCATCGATTTAAAATCAGTCAATAAGATGAGCTAATATATTTGAAACAAAATAATAAATAAAAAATACAAATAATATATAAATATTGACCTAAATAATTCAGATAATTATAATTTCTTTTTATTATTATCAATAACTGTTTTACTAACAGCATCTATCACATTATTTGTAGTCGTGCTACGTTTTTTGGCAGCCATAAGATGTAATTTAATACAGTCGAAGTTTGCTCGTACAAACATCCATAAATTATACGCTATTTCATTTGGTGTTTCATACTCGTTTGGTACAATACCTTCAACGCAAGACTCAAAATATGAAAACAAAGGGAACCAAACTTTGGTTCTGGTAGAATCCCGCTGCATCAGGGCCTGATTATTGGAAAGAGTGTGATAGTAGAGGAAAAGGCGACTTGTTATGTAGAAGGCAACGAAGACATCTATAGAGTAGTGCTCGTGGGCCGCCAGAATAAAGAATATTCCAAACATATTCATCATCCAAGAGAGCGTATGCAGATAGTAGATGTATCTTGGTGTATCTAGAATAACGAATATAAAAATAAATGTGTTACTTAAAGACAAATTGTCTTACATTCCGTGATGAAGAAATTCAACATCGTTAAGGCAACAGTGTGTCCACTAAACATGTAATCGCCACATGTCCTGACACCCTGAATTGACATGCCGGCACCTCGCCAAATCACATAAGCCTGAGATAGTTTCGTGGCCAAATCTCCAAATAAGGAAGAACCTGGTGTGGGGTAGTTGCGTGGCTGGCATTGTAAATGGGCGCCAGGCACGCTGAGGGAAGTTATCAGCATTGTCACACAACGCAGAAGGAAAACTGTACCGGAAAGTGCGAAAAATCTTCGCATTAGTATAAATCTGAAAAATAAAAAAAATATTTTATTGTTGCCAGGAACAAAGAAGGTTTAACTTTGTAGTTTTAATTGGCAAATGTTCAACAAAACAAACAATTATCTATTAGGTGCTTAGATAATGATTATTGGTCTATCAAATGAAGATAGGAGGTAATGACATAGTAAACAAACGCTGATATTGTTTCAAGTTTAAAGGTCAAATTTCAATAATTGTTACTAAGTTTTAGTATAATTACCAATTTAAAGTTAATGTACCTCGGTCAATTAATCACCGATAAAAAAGTAGATAAAAGCAGGATCTTTTTGTTGGACTTTAACTGTAAAAAATGTTTTATTTCCTTGGCATAAAACAAGTTCAAGTTTACACAATTTGCCTTCAAGTGAGTGGACCACTTTAATTATAGATTGAGCACAATAATCTTGAACAATACACAAAATTATATCATTTAAGATTTAAAGTGTGGCAACAAATTTTAGTGGTCTATAATTTTGAGGAGAAAAAAATTACTGGAGTGAATAAGATAGATTTTTGTATAAGAATAAAAACCAGCATTTTTGAGAAAACCCCAATTAAAGGTTGAAATATAGTTTTAGTAGCGAGACAAATTATCATTTTAAAAGAAGGATTACGATTAAATGTTGTAGTTTAGCCTTTCCTATCCTGTAATCATAATTTATCCTAAACAAATATAATTTGTATTTATCTGTTTAAAAAATAATAAAGCCAGCAAATTGACTACTTTAATATTCCTTAAATTATGCCTCTTATCTCTTGTAATATGTTGTTTAATTCGATTTCTGTCTATTTTAAATCAGCTGCAATTTTCCTCGACCTTTAAACTATTATCCAAGCTAAACCCATTTGAAAATTACCCATAAAAGTCCAAACAACAAAAACAGTTTAACTTTACCTATGTTTATGGAAAAATAGTACAATCAGCCACATTGTAAACAAAACAGTCCCAGTAACCTCGCACATATCAAAAGCCCAAGGAATATGAGGCACATTATCTAAAAATATATCAGGAAGAGGTGGATACTTCTTCATATCAGGTACACGATCATGGACAATAACCATCACAAACGCCGTTATCCAAGTAACACCCACCACATAACAAAAACTAAGAAACGCTTTGGTTTTCTCTGGAGGCAATCTGGGCCTTCCATCCTCCGATGCTTCGGGCGACACGCGATCGGATTCACAATATTCACTAGTCTCCTTGGTGTTGGTGAAATGATGCTGGGTGTACAAACCGACACTGGGATGGTCTATTAAACCTAATTCTTCTAAAATATGCTGGTTTTGTCTTTGTAAAGTTCTACACGCTAGAAACAAGCACTTCCTGTCACCCAAGTTTAATTTGTTCAGGGGGTCGGTGCGGAAGTCCTTCTCGTTTAAAGTCAGCAAACATTTTCCGTTTAAGTTGTTTTGGTCACATAATAGCTCGATTACACTGGGAATGAAGCCTTCTTCTTGTAACCATATTTTTGTGTCGTCTACTGTCCACTCGATTACAGGCGCCCTCAATTCAGCCATTATACTGGTAAGCA
The DNA here is from genome assembly GCA_963942485.1 of Pediacus dermestoides. Lineage (NCBI taxonomy): Eukaryota > Metazoa > Arthropoda > Insecta > Coleoptera > Cucujidae > Pediacus > Pediacus dermestoides. Next base: position 29,704,197 of record OZ012627.1, on the reverse strand, counting down.
CAACCGATTCGGCTGCTGATTCATAACTAGTTGTTTATTGTGGCAATTGCAGCGGGACCTTTGTTTCCTTTGGTAATCTCTGTGGAATCGACACACTTCATAACCTACATGTGACGTTTCGTTTGACGTTAGAATTAAAGTACAGTTTACGCAACTGAAGTAGGTGAATGATTTCAAACGATAATCAATAAGGTTGCTTGTTGTGTTGTTTTGAGTCAGCACCACAATGCAACAGACAAGGAGAGAATAAACTCCGAGTTAATTAACGAACAAACCGAACCGATATTTGTGTTCAGTGTATATTGGGTTGCCTATGTTTCAGACAGCGAAATGTAGAGTAACTATCATTTTACATTGCAGCACACTGTTTGTCTTCGTTTCAAAATTCCGGCTAAAATTTATATTTTAAATAATTTTTACTTGGTATGTGTTAACCAACCATCACTCACGACTATCCAATACTAATCGGTAAGTTATCCGTTGGAAAATTACAAATTACTACAATTTTAAACAGTGATTGTCACAAGATCACCTGCTTTTTGAAAACATGGATTTGGACTCGGATGAGGAAACTATTAAAGAAGTGGACTATTATGCATTCTTAAATGTTTCCAAAGAAGTAAGTACACTCAAATATATATAAGTTGTGAAAATAACTGGTGGATTTTCGTTGTGTGATTGAAAATTGTATCCTAACCTCCAAAATAATTTACTCAAGAATTTCCTGTACTTATGTTTTAAGGCGACGCAAGAAGACATAAACAATGCCTACCGGCGGTTAAGCAAAATGTACCACCCGGATAAACACACCGATCCCACTCTAAAAACCGAGGCAGAGTTAATGTTCCATAAAACCAAAACTGCTTACGAAGGTACCGTTTTAAGTGTGATTTAACGTCCGAATTTTAAACTAAACTGTTTCATAGTATTGTCAGATCCACATCGAAGAGCAATCTATGATTCTCTGGGCACAAAAGGACTGGAGACCGAAGGATGGGAAATTGTGCAAAGGACCAAAACTCCAGCTGAAATTCGAGCTGAATACGAAAAGCTAGCCGAGGAACGCGCTGAAAGACGCAAGCAACAAGCTACAAACCCTAGTGGAAATATTACAATATCAGTCAACGCCACCGATTTATTTAATCCGTATGAAGATGATCCATTAGCCGATGAATACGAAGAGTAAACTTTTTGGTTTTATTCCACTTAGCTTTCTGATGAATTTATTGTAGTGACTTCATGTCAAGAGTTCCCAATATTGAGGTCTCTTCAATGCGCTTCACACAAGCTGTTGATTTTCCTTTAACCCAGAAGGACACATGTACTCTAGGTGGCCAATTACAAACACAGAATGGCACAGGAGGTGGAGGAGTCAACGTAAGTTGGCGGCATATTTTTTCGCACAAAAGCTGGGCGGAACTGGAAATGGCTGCAGGTAAAACAAACAAATTTTGTGAAAGTACAAGGATTATTATGGGGTTTTCCAGGTTCGGGTCCAACTGTATCGCTGAAAGCTTTCAGAACGCTTTCGAAGAGATTTTTTTGGAATGGCGGCACTGTTTTGCAGTTTACGCCAGAAGGGGTTAGACCTGGTATCATGTCTAGTGAGTATATTTAGCCTTGAGGATGTAAATGTTGATTTGCAAAGGCTCCAGGTTGATTTAACGTTTATGTCAATAGCTCTTGCGATGCAAATGGACAAGCACTCGGTGGGGTACATCTCGTACCATGGAGGTATAAGATCGGCGGTTTCCACGCAGATTGTTAGAGATACTGGTAGAGTTTCAGAAAAAACTATTAAAAAGCGTTTCAACTTTTTGTTTTGCAGAATTTAATCGCTACAATTTTTCTATACTTGTTGGAGTACCACACTCTTATATTTCCATGCATTATACTAGAAAAATGATGAATCAGGAACTGAAACTAAAAATCGCCGTGAAGTATAAAAAAACTAAATATCCTCCAACAAAAATTTTACTTTTAATTTTAGAGTTGGGACTTTTGGAGGTGAAATAGAGTACGGAGCTGAGAAAAAAGTATCTAAACACAGTACCCTATCCTTCGCCGTAGCTTGCGGAACAACTTCCGGTGTCAAACTAAAAATAAGGTACTAAACTGTACGACACCCCAACTCTAGTTTCATTATTATTGTTTCCAGATTAACGAGAGCCTCCCAGGTTTACTCATTCCCAATTCACCTTTGTGAAGACGTGATGCCAGCGCCAGTTTTCTACGCCACTGCAATACCATTAATCGTGTACGTAATCGTGAAAAAAGGCTTCGTAGAACCGTTTCTACGTGAGGAAAAATCCAAGAAAGTGGAGAAACAAAAACAGGACAACTATAATAAATTGCTTGAAAAACGGAAGGAAGCTCTAGGTGCTCAAGAGCTGATGATGGCAACTTATAGTAGGATAAAAGATGAGGAGGAAAATAAAAAAGGATTGGTTATAATTAAGGCAATTTACGGGAAAATTGCGTTAGGTTTGTTGCGTTTAACTGGCACAGTTTGTAGTTGATTTGAGGTATTTGTGCAGATGCAGGTGGAAGGGGCGATGGGGAAGTGTCAAGTGAGGTGATTGATGTAACTGTACCAATTCAGTGTCTAGTCAAAGACAGTAAGCTAGTTATTCATGAACATTTGAAAGTAAGTTTTATATTCTATTGTAGTTTAACTTTGATTATAATTGCAATAATTTCAGAGCGAACTACCTGGATTTTTTGATCCGGCTTTAGGCGAGGATAAAATGTTGCACATAATCTACAACTACCACGAACAGCCTCATGAAGTGACTATTAAAGATGAGGAATCGTTAAGGTTACCTAAAACTTGTAAGTTTGAAGGTTCTATGTTATAATAATAAAATTGTAATAGAGTTTTTTTCAGCTCATAAAACAAACATTACGTAGTAACACCAAATTGTTAATTAGTTATGCATACTACATATTAGAAAGGAAGTGATAAATGCGTAGGAGACAGTTGGAATTAAATGATTGAAACCAAAAAATCGGTACAAACTTTTTCATAATTTCTTTGTACCAATGTGTTCAAACATAAAATTGATATTATTGCAATATACGACTGTCTGGTTTGTTTGTTCTTATCAAACTGTTATATTTTATAAAAACAATAAAATGTTGCTATTTATTAAATGTTTTTGTTTATTTTTCTTCGTCTTAAGTATTATGTACAGTCAATTAACTAAATAAAACATACACATTTACAAGTTAAAATAATTAGATTAAGAAGTTTATTATCTACTAGAACTTACAAGAGCTGCACTGCTGGGATTGGAAAATATCTCTCGCAGAAGATTCAACCCTTCATATCGGTTGTTTAGGTGCTCTGTGGACGTCCAGCTTTGATCAGCCTCCAATCTCCAACTACCCAAGTAATTATGAGGGGCAGTAACCCATTCCTTTTAACAACAAAGTTACAGAATTTTCTTCCGGAAGTTTTATTATATGAACTTACTTGCGGCGACAACATGCTGAAATACTTTTGGCCTGACGGTCTTTCATATAAGTGATACACATGTCCAGGTTTTTTAACAAAATTACACGCAGCACTGTGAAGTTCACTGTTTACTTTGGTCTCCATTAAAACATCAGTCATTAGTTCTTGTAGGTTTTTCATCTGAAACACGAGTTAATTAACTAGAAGTCAACGAGTTTCTTTGGGTTTTGCGTACTTGACATCCGATTACATCCAGTTTGTTTCGAGCGTTCGCTTGAATGAATGTATCAGACTAAAACAGAAAAATCTTCAGTACAAACCCACATAAAGTAACATTTTTTTACGATTCTAAGTCCATCTTCCAGTTCCATGTTTTCCACATGGGTTTTCTTTGCTACTGCTACAGCATTTACTAAAGGTATTCCATTGGGCTGGGGTTCTCTTTCAACTAGCACAACTAAAAAGTGTTAACAGTAACAATCAAGGAATATTGTTTAGGATAACTGCAAATTGATTACCTTTGGAATTTTGATCATCTTCAGCTGCTTCCCCGCAATTTATAATATCAAAAGATCGTTTCATGACTTTTTCTAAAAAAAACTTTACAGGTTAGAATTATTTGTTGTGAAAGTAGTTCAAAATTACTATAATTAGTTGCAGAAGAAGTAACAGAAACGTTTTAGGTGAAGTTAGCAGTAAAGCGTTAAATTATTTTGTAGGTTATGTGCCATGCTTTTTGGAACTTATTTTCCAAAGCAGTGTGAATAATGGCAAAATTCGGTGCTTATTACAGTTTATGTCCTCTAATAGACAATAAAAGTTTGTTAGGAGTGTCTGAAGATGCAGAAAAAGGAAGTGTTGTAGTTACTTTAGGCAAAAACATTGCTATAAAATACAAGGTAATTTTGAAACTGAAACCCATGCTTATCCAATTTATTTATTTGTATTACTTTGTAGCTCTCTGACCAGAAACAAATATACAGTTGGAGAACTAAAGAAAAATTCACCTCAGCTATAGTATTCGACAAAATCCTCTCGAAATATGTGGGAGTTTTTAATCAATCCTACATTCGATTATGGAGCAGTGACGAGGATGAAAACATAGATAGTTTGAAAAAATACAAGGTAAGGTATTGAGGTTACTTACGAGAACACTGAGTAAACTTCTGGTTTTAGTTTACGAACAAAATCCACACGATTATATCAATAGAAGGAAACACTTTTGTAATATTCCAAAATGGAGCTGTAGCTAGTTTAGAAACTGCTTTAAACTCAAGGAAAACAATGCAGTCGGACGATGTAATAAGCGAAACAGACTATATTAAAGAAGTCTTGTACAGTAGTATAAATAAGGAGTATTATATTGGATTGGTAGTGGAGGGAGCTGCTGAGAAAAGCTTGTTTTGGTCAATTTTTACTAACAACACCCCTGGAAATATTTCTAAAATTAAACTGGAACAAAACAGCGAATTAGTGGGTTGTGTTTTTCATAAAGACAACAATACTGTGTGCTTTTTAACATTATGTGAGTGGGTTTGGATTTTGTCACTAACATCGTCTAATGAATGTTTTTTTTTGTAGGGAGAGACGGAAGAATTTTTACTCGTTTGCTAGACAATTCCGACGAAAGCTCCCCCAACAACCCCTTGGGAGAACTACTCACAGTTCTTGAATTAGTTTCATCAAAAACATCCCTATCTTTGGTTAGTTTAACTAACAATTGCTTAGCAGTTTATGGGGCCAATACAAATGAGGAGGGAGCACTTCTTCTGATATACAACACACAATTCAAGCTGGTGCAAACCAAACAGTCGTTTAAACTCTACACAACTGGTGTTAAATTATGGTGCAACGACTCCAATATATTTTTGCCAATTAGTCAAAATTTGGCTGTTGTTCCTTTTTGTTTGCAAACTGAACAACTTGCAGCTCTAGTTGGAAGTCATGTGGAGTTAGAAACTGATGCCGATGTTTCTATTGTTGAGAGCTTGGATTTGGTTACTTGGGATGATAAGCTGAAAGATATTCACGGTTCTGTACCTGATTGTTTAGCAGAACAAATGTGCGAGTTGCTTAAGCGTGGCTTGTCGGAAAATCTAATGGTTGAGCCACTTTTAACTGATATTTTAGAGAAGCAGGATGTTGAAAAATTAACGGTGTGTTTAGATTATTTCTATGATATATCTGAAGGTTCTTTGGGGAAAATTCTAAAGTTTCTGCTTGGCTGTCCCGATAAATTATTCGATAATTCGAAGCCACACTCAAATCCAAACTATCCCATAGAATTACAACCACTTCAACGCAGTAAACTCCTAGATTTAGTGCTTAGAAAACCCTTCAGTGACATTCTAATTTTACCACATTTACGCACGGAATTAACCATAAACGATGTCTTGTTATTACTTAACTATATCTGCTTTATGATGTCGGAAGACGGACATTGTTTGCCTAGACTCAGTTCAGTAGAAACTGAAGCGAAATTAATTGTTTGGGGTACAGTTCTTATCGACGCAAATTATCAGAAACTTTTGATGACCAAGGATAAGAAAATTTGTGAGGCATTAATGAAGTTCAAGGAGTTGGTGCAACTTGAAGTGAGTGCTTTGGAGGACTTGAAGCTTGTGGAGCCGATTTTAACGCAGATTGTTAAGAGGAAAAGTTTTATGCAATCAAGCAGCTCCAATTTGAGGTATACCGTCGAACAACAAACACTGTATTAGATATGGAAATTTGTCATAAGAACGTGTTTATTTTTAATAAAAATTATTTAAAATGTTTGGTTTTCAAATTTAAAAGTTCGCGCCTGAAAATTGGCCTTCTGTGCTATCTATCATTTCATTGAGTTATATTGTGTAGTTTCCTGTAAATGGTATAGAATATGTACCATAGATGACGTGTATGTTATGTTGCATACATTTAGGCTGTTTATTTTCGATCAGTAGTTAGTGGTAGAAGAAGAAGGTTTGTTAACTGTCAAGATATGAAAATTAGATATATTTCAAAAATATCATCGAACAAATGATTAAATAGTTAAAAAGTTCTATACAAACGCTCCAACATTTCATCACCATGTTGTTTCTCACACTCCTTACCCTGTTTCTACTAAATTTATACACCGGTTTAACCTCTAAAGTAGACTCATTTACAGAAGAATTACTAATTAAACCTCTGTACAGTGAGCAATTATACGCCCATTTCCACTTCACCACCAAATGGGACACCGATCCCGATACAGAAACATGTAAGTACCCATTTCTACCAATGTTCCTCTTATAAAACAAACAATTCCAGTCCGTCACACGCACATCTTCCCTAGAAGTTTGGGAGAAATTGTGGAACGCTACAACGTCCAAGAACTGCATGTTAGTCTTACTGGCGGGTTGTGGCGATATGAATCTTGGGGTTATCCTATAGTAGACGCTGCACCTGGCGCCGAGTTGTGGGCTTGGTTCAAACCAGGTACGAAAAACGTCGACAAAAACTGGAAACTTCTCGCTAGTTCCCTATCGGGATTGCTGTGTGCTTCCTTGAATTTCGTCGATGTTTCCAACAGCGTTAGTCCACGGTTTTCCTTCCAACCAAAGGGCGTTACGGACCAACCAACAGTCAATCAAACTTACCTACGATATGCTAGTTTACCTCGAGAGATAGTTTGTACGGAAAATCTGACCCCTTGGAAGAAATTACTGCCTTGCGACTCGAAATCTGGTTTGGCTAGTTTACTAAACTCTGGTTATATACACAACACTCGTTATCATTCGGTTTCGCTGCAACTGCGTCCGATTTGCCGAGATAATGGTTGTCAAAGTGTTTCGTTGGAGTTACAACAGACTGTTTCGCTGGTTTATGATTACGCGATTTTAGGTACGAAGGACTGGTCGTTGAAGACGTTGTTTGGACAAGGGGTGAACGGTGTTTGTGCCTTAGCGAACAAAAGCGAAATATACGTTGATACTACTACTAGTTCCAGTCAAGCATTTGTGTTGCACCCGCCTACGGATGAGACAATCACATCGATTCGAGGCGGACAAGTTAACACTTTTGCTAAGTATGTGATTCTGCCGTATTTTATGAGTGTTAGCGCTAAGTATGAGGACGGTAATAAATTATCAGTGATATCTCCTCCAGCGTTACATGCTAACCAGTATACAACTGGTTACGGACAGGAACGCGGAGGAATTGTTACAAAAGTTTACAATAACCATTGGAGTAGTTTAGACGTAGTTGTCTTGCAAAACATTCCGTGGTACGTTCCAATTTACCTACACACCTTGAAAATCATGTCAAATAACCAACAAATCCAACCAGTGGCTTTAAAATACACCCCGGGAAAGCAAAGGGTGCGTCCGTATTATCTAGAAGTTCTCCTCCGACTGCCCCCTCGTTCTACCACCTCCCTCTCCATAGACTTCGACTATGTTTTCCTGAAATGGCAAGAGTATCCTCCGGACGCCAACCATGGCTTCTACATTGGCTCCGCTGTCGTGTCTTGTAACTTACCCCTCGCCAGGAATTTCACCGGGTTACCTCAGGACGGCTCGACGATTGTTGATAGTTTTAACGCGTCTCGCAGCGGATATTTGGTGCAGGTTCGGACGGAAAACATGGTGATTACGTTGCCCACCCCCGATTTTAGTATGCCGTATAATGTGATTTGTTTAGCGTGTACAGTTGTGGCCTTAGCGTTTGGGCCGCTGCATAACATCACAACTAAACGGTTGGTTATGCGGGTCAAACAGAAAGAAAAATTAGTTGTGAAGTTGAAGAATAAGATTTTGCAGTATTTGAATGGGAAGGGGAAAGTGGAAGAAAACGCAGAACAGGAGAAGTGAAGTTGTTTATTAGTACAGTAATAACTATATAATTATTAGGTATTCTCAGGTTTTTTTTTGGTATTTTTGTAAATTTTTTTTGTCTAAATCCAAAGACTAGGTTTTACAATACAATACAATAGTAATATGTTTTAAAATATATTAGGACATTTAATTTTTGTACAAAACAACGAAGTTTAGTTTGGTTATCAGTCAAAAATATATTTAAACTACTAGATATTATTATAAATTGTTTTTTTTTAATTTTACAACGCTTTTATATGGCATTAGAACAAATGCAAAGTGGTAACTTTAGCGCGCTTGTTGCGTTGTTTTTTTACTACTTATTTTACAAGAAATCACAGCTGTTATGTTTCTTTTAAGTTGCACTTTTAACTTTTATATCTCCCACTACTAGTCCGTTATTTAAACAAACTTTGACTATGGCACAAAACTAATTTTTATCTACTAAACGCCCCAATATAACTAGGTACAAGCTTAAAAGTGCAACTCTTTTATATTTCAGGTGACATAGTACATACATAGTTATTAACATTATAAAATAAATCACCTTTTTATACACTTATTATATTATTCTTATATACAACCCAAATTATTTGCTCCCTATTCACTTCAAACTACCAACATTACGATATTTATTAGAATAACTAAAACTGTTGACGCAATAATCATTGAAGCACCTCCTCCACTTCCATCCCTCTCCTTGCTTTCCCCAGCAGTTTGCGATCCAGTCTCCGCCTCTAAACTACAAATATCTCCACAATCCTCATTTTCGCATATATCACAAAGCGTTGCTCGTGGCCCTCTGTAAAAAACTCTAGCTCTTCGAGCTAAAAAAACAATCAACAATTACTTATCATACTCAATTCTTAATAGCTCAAACTTACAGCTGTCGTAATAGTCGTAAATAACTACGGATACTGGTTTTTGTTTGGCTACTTTGTGCGTTCTGAAAGCTGAAATAGTCGGACAAAACTCGATTCGGCTGATGTTGTTAAAGTACAGGATGATTTTGGTTAAATCGTGGCTAGTTTCGACTTTTTGGACGTTTTGTGAGACTTCTAGACTGGGTAGGGAGTCGATGTCTGCTGTGAAACCTGAGGGGAGAGTCACTTCCATCACTGCCATGTTGCTTATGGGGTTGTCGGTTAGATTGCGGCTAACAAAACTGGAAAGAGGGGGAAAAGTATATAAAAATTTGAGCTTAGAATTTATAAAATTGAAATTAAATTTTTGGCGGATGCGCCGGTGTCAAAATTTAAGAAATCAAAGTTTTGCCCTTACGCTGTGCAAATCGACACTTGCAAATGATCCCTGTTGGAGTTCTTATCCACTTGCGGATCCAAAGTAAACATAGGCCAAGGCCCCGTCACATTCATATTATACTGATAAGCCAATTGCAGCAAAGCCAAGCCGCTTCCACTAGCCGATACATTAACATTCCTCACATCCTTTCCAACAATCTAAAACACAAGTTTACTCAAAACCCTCACGAAAAAATCCAAACCTCACCTCTTTCTTCTGCACAATCATCGCATTATTGCTATTGATATTAAAACTGTTAGTTTCCTGTTTTCCATGAGCTAGCTCCACCTGCATGGTAGTAGTAGGAGTGCTCAATTTATGAATCACTGAAAAGAGAGCATGCAAGCCAAGAATGGTATCTTGAGACGAACTGAAACCACCTAGAGAGTTCTGTTGGTTTAGCAACCAGTTTACTACTGGAATTGCGTCTTCTAGTAAACCGGCTTTGATGAAGGTTAACAAAGCGTAGGACGTAGTTTCAATATCTATGGACCTTGGCAAGTGGTTCCACGGGTTTTTCTCTTCGTTTGCTGGAATATCTCTTCCCCACCATTTCATATTTCCTTGAGTTTTAGCTTTGGCATCCAGTAGATTAAATGCGCTTTGCTTAGAAGTGTTGTTGGATAAATGCAACGTATAGCTACATATAGCTAGTGTGTACACTGAGTCCTCCTCAGCCATGTTACGAGCAATGTAATCCAAACCTTTGTTGATGGCGTTAGTGTAGTTGTTGTAGCGGTTTCTCTCAGCAACGGGAACTCCTCGCTAAAATTCCAAGATGGCAGAAGTTGCTCAAGGAATTTCCGCAAAAACTCACCTGTTTTTCTTGGAAAGCCATCAAAACGTAAGCTGTAAGCGCCAAGTTGTTACCATTGCGACTCTGCATTGGTTCGTGGATTATGTTTCCAGTTTCAACGAAGCTGCCGTCTGTTTGTTGGTGTTCCAACAGCCAATTCAAAGCGTCGTTCACCACGTTTTCATCGATGTAAATGTAGGCTTTAGCATATTTTATCGAGAGCGCCACATTAGCTGTAAGCCTAACAACAAAAGTTTTATATACTTTGGAAAAATTTCAGAGAGACATTTTGGAAACTTACCAAACATTCCCAGTAGGATCCCTACTACCAAACGGACTAAAAGATCCATCAGCTCGTTTATAAGACAATTGTTGCTGGTAACTGGTTTCCATGTTATTTATGGCATCGCTTACAATCTTCGTATTGACTTGTTTTAGGTGCTTCAGGTGTTGGAGGATTAACAAGCTTGGAAGAAAGTGAACCAAGTTTTGCTCACCACAACCAGTTGGTAAGCGAATAAGATGATCCAGGTTCACTATAACGGCACCGAACAAATCTCCCAAAACGGAAGCTTCAACTCTAAGCGAATTTTGTACAAAGTTCTTTGGAAGGGTGAAGGAAATGTTTCCCTTGAAGCTAGTGGTTTTTCTCAGGTCGATTAGGAGGGATTTGGTGTAGTACTCAGTTTCGCCTTCAAGCTAAAAAAAATCTCGTGATAACCGGAGTTATTTTTAGAAATTTTATCATACAATAACTCGAAGATTTTTGACTGCGCTATTTTGGCTTGTTGAAGTAGTGGCAGTAGCCTTAATTTCTATGAAACCATGTACACGTGGAGTTATCATGAAGGACACGGAACTACCTGCGTTTTTCTTAATTGTAATCTTCTTACTCCTGAACAACTCAACTTCTGCAAAAGACTCAAAAAAGTTATGGTATTGTGAAACCAAAAAAACTTTTAGTTACTTTTAGTCCCATTGACCTCATTGGAAACCTCAGCAAATTCAAACTGTTGATTCAGATTAAGCAACGTTATCTCAACCTTAACATCCACATTTAAGTGGTTGTAAACCACAACCGGCACTGCTAGAATTTCGCCACGTTGAATCGAATAAGGCAAATCCAAAGTCACAACTAGGTTTTCAGTCACCTTTATCTCTTGAGGCGTGGTGATTAAACCTAAACCATGTAGGGGATCCAAGGAGAACCCGGTGATTAACCAGGTGTTTAGTGTGGCTGGTACGAGACGTCTAAAGGAAGCTTTCCCGTCATATTCCGAGGACACACTATGGAAGAGCCAAGTTGGTGCAATGTCTTCCGTAAGGTAAACTTTCGGTTTGTTCCAAACTGGACGCGGAATCCTACTGAAGGCGTATGGACCTGCTAGAGGAGGCCGAGTGACTGAATGGATTGCCAATCCAAAACCGCGATCAGGTTTAACGGTGCTGGTTCCGTAGAATACAGGACGTAGGTAAATGTCTTCCACTGGAAGAACCAAATTTAGCATGGCGAAATTAAGGTACAGTTTTATAAAACTTACAAGTGGGCTTTAGTCTGAGTATGTGGGCATTAGTCCTAAGGTCGGCTCCAGATTCCTACGAAAGCAAATTTATATGAAAATATAAAAAACCAATCTGGGACAAGTTACTTACATAAACTGCTGAGTGCGGATTACTACTGCCAGGATTCCACATAAACGGCATTTCGGAATTTTTCGTCACAAACTTGTAAGGAGAACCCAAAGCTAAATCGTAGCGTTGCATCTCCTCTGTGACCTGCTCGTGGCTCAAATCGTATCCTCCCCTCAACATACTAACAGTTTTATCTACAGCCATCAAACCTATGTAAGAGTTTGGTTTTGCTGAGATGGTCAAATCCACTTCTTTAGATGGAGCAGTGTCTGAAGTGCTCACTTCAATATCGATCTAAACCAAAAAAAGTCAATGATAGTAAGGTGAAAATCAGGAAACTGTCTATCGATGCATGTCGACTGTACCTACTATAAAATATTTTTAGATTTTTCTGGTACTCACGAAATTCGGTAGCTTTTCCTCCATTTCAATATCCAAGGCATCACCAACAAGCTCTCCATCCGAACGAATGTAACTAACAATTAAATGTACAACTGGTGCTACAGGATTATTAACAGTGAAATTAAACAGAAACACTTTGGAATTGTTCACTCGAAAAGTATTCGCATTTAAGGCTTGTCCACTTCCCAAAAGTACATAGTTAATGTACCGCATTGGTTCAGTGCAATTGACGAGCACACCTAGGGGTTCATGTATCCTAGGTTTCTTGTTAGGTTTCCAAAGGGTAACCTGCATGAAATTGTCGCTTAAGGACACTGCAGCTGGAATCGGCGATATGCGTTCTTTTAAATCTTTGTACTCAGCCTAGAATATTATAAAAATTAATTAAATAAAAGCGTTTTGTTTAGGTGCGAGTACCTACCTGGATCCTAAGAGCTGTAGTATTGGAAACATTTCTTGGAGTGTAGTACTCGAGTTTTACCTCGCCGTTTTTATCCAGCTTGTGCTGGTTCTCCAAGTAAACTTCATCAACTCGCGAGTAGCCATGTCGTACCGTTATTTCCTGATTCGGTGGTAAAGCAGTACCGTCGTGGTTCACTACTTTAACCTGCAATATATTTTTTAAGATTTTTGAATAAATGCATGACGTTATTTCCTACTTACATATGCAGTGTACTTAAGACCAGGTTTGAAATAATCAGCTGATTTTATAAGATCCATGCGATAGTCGTACTTATGGATGTGTACCACAACACTATTATTTTGTCGACGGCCTGTTAAGCTTTCCTCAACTGTTACATCGATGATCACAATTCTTTCATACTCGTCGCTCAATTCCAAGTCCTTTGCGATATCGAATTGCACTGTGGCGGAGCCGTCAATCGGCAGTACTTTGCGAATAGGATTTTGGAAAATTGGTTGGATTACTCCGGAGTATATTGTGGGATAGGCGGTGACGGTGGCTTCGCCTTTAACTTTTTTACCGTAGTTGTATCTGAGATTGAATAGCATTAAAACTTGAACCTTGGTGGTATCGTGGTAGTAGGTAGGTACTCACTTGGTATTGATGTTAGCAATGATTGTGTTGTCTCTGAAAGTTACGTGTTTTGGAGCTTGGATATCCACCTTGAATTTGGGCATGATGTATTGGGCAACCTCCACGGTTTTGCTGTAGGTTTGCTTGTGGATCGTCACCGAGATATTCCAATTACCCAAAACCGGACTGTCGTCCAACTGAACTTCCCCTGTGAAAATCCCTCTAATAGCGTCTACGTTCCTCCACTCCTTTACCCTATTCCCTTCTCCATCCTACAATAACACAATGAATCTTCGATGGTACTATAGTAGGTAAGGAAACCTTACCGAAACATGAATATGCAAGAGTTCATTTCGAACTTCAGCCGCGGGTTTCAACTGGGGATTCAAGACAATAGCTCGGAAGAGAATCTTAGAACCAGGTTGATAAACAGCGCGGTCAGTTTGTACGAAAACCGAGAAGGTTTTTTCGAGGTAGTCCAACGCGAATTCCGACTGGAAATCCAAACCTCCTATTCCTTCTACTATCAAAGTGTAAGCTCCATCTTCCAAGTCGCCAATCTAAAAACCCGTAAAATTACTCCCTCGTTTCAATTTCCAGTTTTGTTATCTATCATACCAGTAGTTTGGATATTTTTGAAGAATACGGCTGGACTTCCACTTGCTCTGCTACGTTAAACGTGTTGCCCTTGTAGGAAGTACCATTGATTTTAACTAGTACCCTAGTGGGCTCCGAAGTGGCCTGTATGCTTATAGCACAATAATACACGCTGTTTGGACGGATGACCCTCGGACCCACTACTTGGTAGTACCTACATGAAAACACAAACCGGACCATGTGGGATGAATAGCAAGGACAGAATTAACTTGTAGAGCATGGCAAATTCCTTTTAGAAAAATTTTGATACATTCTTATATATTTTTGGCAGAGTTATTTGCGTGGGGTTTGTTTAATTTCGATTCCACTGTACTTCATTAAGATCAATAATTGTTTTGTTAAGTGGGACAAAGACGCGGTCATGGTTTGCATTGTTTAGATATTCTCACTGTCTGCTTTGTACAGTGTTAATGAGACGAATGAGTAGATGGTTTCTAAGTTATATTATAGAGAAAAGCCTTGACAGTTTACGATTAGCTAGGTGATTAATTTATAATAGATGCGGACAAAAAATGTAATGGAAAAAACTGGATAAGTTGGTGATGTTCGTAACAGCTCATGATGGATTTGAATAATATTGTTATTTATGTAATAATAGAGGATTGTTATGAAATTTTATCTATTTTCTATTGCAAGTAAATCGTAAGTGTCTCCTGAATATAACTTAGAAATTAATTGGACTAAAATACACACATCGGTACTAAAACTGGTATTTTATAAAAAACAAGCTTATTTAGCAATTTTTAAAACAGGATAAAAAAATTATGAACTTTTAGATTTGGAATTTGAGTGTATGTGATCCAATCACCGCAAGTTTAGTTTCAAAGCCAAGAAAATCTAGAAACTTGAGGTGAGGTGAGGCGAGTTTGTAATTAACAACATTTACAAAAAAAGTATCTAAATTTTGGCAAAAATACGAGTAACTACCTAGCTGTTCCAAAATAATGAATTTTTTTAACAGTACCTGTAGGTACCTACTACAAAATTTATCAAATTTAAACATAATACATTTTGGAGAAATAGCTTCTTTTTAAAATAATCCAAAATAAAGCGTCTAAATTAATCAAGATATGTAAAAATTGTATACATATGTGTATAAGTACCTAATTTTTTTTCTATGAATGATTTGTGTACCTAAATTGAAAGAAGTTGTAAATATTTGGATGGTAACTCATAAATGACAATGAAAAATGCTGTAAATTTCTAAGGAAACCCAAAAATACCCACAGCGCATAATTTATTACCTACAGTAAAAAACTCATAAATTCGCTTAAAATAAAATAGCATAACTGAAGTTTTGATTACAATTCAATAATGTCATAATTAATATGAAATCGAACATGCGTTTACATCATTAGAAATGTAAATATTTATGCAAAAAATTCCCCCAAGTTAAATATAGTTTAATAGAAAAATATTGCTCTAATCTCTAATTTAAACTTTTGAAGAGAAAATTATGATGAAATGTGTTGCATATTTTGGTTTTTGTGGTAGATTATCAAGACAAAATTGGAAAACCCATCAGGGAAAAACAAACGAAATCTTAAAATATTTGTATAATTTATTCTAAAAAAACACGTCATAATGGCGTAGTTTTGCGGTTTATGGTTGCTAATAATCAACTTGTTAATTATGTTTATTTTGACCTCAATGCACTTTCTTGCAGTTAAATTAATGAAAACAAAATCGTTTGATCCTGATTTATTAGTAAACAAACAACGTTTTTTGATGTAAATTGGATAATAGGCCAGTCATTCAAGCAAAAAAGGTACACAAAATTCCAAAAGTTTTGAAACTTGAACACAAGTTTGAAAACGCTAAAATAATATTAAGTCTAAATTTGCAACCTGTCCGGATGACCGAAACATTGTCAAAAAGTGAAAAAAAAACAAGTTAAAATATCTTTTTCTACAAAATTACAAAAGTTATGCAAACTTGGACAAATGTTAAGTGGCCTATTACAAATGTTCTATTGAGTTTGCAACCTTTTTTGCTAAACGGAACCTCGATTTTTATTAAATAATTAGTAAATTTTGTTGTAAATCTTCGTACAAAATTCCAAAAGTTATGCAAACTTTATTTAATACTTATGATACAGTCCTGAACCTACATGCCAATTTGCATAAATTTTTGAGAAACGGAAATATTTTTTTTTATTTCTTTATTACTCGGGGCGGTGAATTTTTTAACAAAGGGTGGTCAACAAAATGCAAAAGTTTTCGAACATGATGATTGCAAATGTTCGTTACACAGGTACAGACTGTACTTTGATTTGCAACCTTTTCATACCTCCGGAACTTTGTTAAATTGATAACATCTTGTAAATAATTCCAATTTCGCATATCCAAAATATTGCAAAAGAGTTGCAAATCTCAAATTATATTTGTGTAATATTATTGAAAGTACTTTTCAATTTGCAACCTCATAGCAAGTCCGGAAAATATTTTTCAAGATTTTTATTTACACTAAGTTAGTAGCGAGTGAGAGTGAGAGAGCAAGACACTGCCTTGCCTATAGTGTAAATAAAAATAAGAAAAAATATATTCCGGACTTGCTATGAAGTTGCAAATTGAGAAGTACTTTCAATAATATTATAGACAAATATAATTTGAGATTTGCAACTCTTTTGCAATTTTTTGAATATACGAAATTGGTATTATTTACATGGTGATGTTATCAATTTAACAAAGTTCCAGAGGTATGAAAAGGTTGCAAATCAAAGTACAGTCTGTACCTGTGTAACGAACATTTGCAACCATGTTTGAAAACTTTTGCATTTTGTTGACCCCCCTTTATTGAAAAATTCACCGTACCGAGTAATAAAAAAATAAAAAAAAATTCTCAAAAATTTATGCAAATTGGCATGTGGGTTTAGGACTGTATTATAAGTATTACATAAAGTTTGCATAACTTTTGGAATTTTGTACGAAGAATTACAACAAAATTTGCTAATTATTTAATAAAAATCGAGGTTCCGTTTAGCAAAAAAGGTTGCAAACTCAATGGAAGATTTGTAATAGGCCACTTAACATTTGTCCAAGTTTGCATAACTTTTGTAATTTTGTACAAAAAGATATTGCAAAGTGTTGTTTTTTCAATTTTTGACAATGGTCCGGTCATCCGGACGGGTTGCAAATTTAGATATATAGATATTATTTTAGCGTTTTCAAACTTGTGTCCAAGTTTCAAAACTCTTGCATTTTTTAGGCAAAATGGACTTTAAAATGCTTGAATGACTGACCTATAAGGAAAAAAGTACCACATGATGCAGTTAGATTTTATGACAGGAATAAAAATTTCAATTTCAATCAAGTTTTGTGAAATATTCTTTAGTATGTAATTATAATATGTTTGGTATTAACAAAAATCTTGCATAACATCCTTAGATTCCATCGAAATGCTTTACTAATCAGTCTTGGATGCACCCCCGATTTCTCTCAAATGTCAAAGAAAGTTTTGGTCATAAATATTAATAAAAATTTCTACCGCCGAAAGAAACTAATCTGACTAGTTACACTTAACAGCTGCTACTTATGCATAAAAACACATACATTAAAAGCTAATTAAATTACAGGTACCCAAACCGCTCATTACACATACAATCCAATAAAATTAATAAACATTTTTTCGTCAATTCGAAAGTTTCTGCAGGAAATTGGGTTCTTTAAACAAAATAAATACTTGCATCAGCAGATAATGCAAATTGTCTAAAACTGCAACAAGATTATGTATTAATGTAGTATGTTTTTCTAAACACCATTCATAAAAATAGAGAACAAATAATACACAAATAATGTTAACTTTCACATTTCCGAGATCACATTCGTGACGTAGATATTGTTTTCCGTAGGTGTAATTTCAGCTCTCCGCATATAATGATCTGGACAGGATTTTGCAATGGTTACCGTTTTTGGACAGAGCGTAACAATGAGACAGAGATTCAAGAAATATTTAGCTGTATTTAAATTTATTCATGGAAAACTAACGTGTTAATAAGCGGGCTTTATCTAATAAAAATTATCGCTTTACATGGAAATGTACAAAGTAAAATGAAATCATAACTAGAATTTTCTATTGTCCTTCATTTTTATAACTACTTTGTCACCGATAAATTTTTTACAACAATTACCTCCTAATTGCTTGATAATCGTCACTGAAGTCCGATTAATTTATATTTAACCACCTAAGCAGTAAATAGTTCTGGTTATATTTTTTTTAAATCCCAATAAATTTAGCCTTTCAAATAAAAATTAGCTCCTTAACATTCCTTTCCACATTATATCGAACTATTTATCATTTATTCTGTAATAATAATAATTACGTTTAACATTTAATCGCATAATGGTCGTTTTTTAACTACCGGATAATGTTTGTTTTATTAATTTCTAATTATACGATTACACATTGATTTTAATTCTATGATTAAATTGGATAATTATACCAATAAGGCAAAACTATTAGGTAAATGTGTGTGGGATTTTTCTAATAGAAAACCTCACACACATTCTTAAAAACAGATTGAACTACTCTCGCTTGATTTTCACTTTCCTTAAACAGATTGATGAATTGCGTGCATAAAAACGAAAAAATTCACACATGTGTTCCATGAAATGACTGGAATAATAAATAAAAATGTAATTGTTTTATTTAGACCCGATATAGATTGGAGCACTTTAGAAAAAATAAATAATTTGATTTGAGGAACGTTATCTAGCTAATTTTAATTTGTCCCTTGAGCCTTCCGAAGAAGTTGCGTCCTTGAACGGGGTCCCACAGCACGGACCATGACTTTGAAGATGCGCTAGATTTTTTGCATTTATTTATTCTGGTCTAACACAAAGATGACATCATAACCATATAAGAATATTTTTAGCTTCGCTTTTGGTTTATCGTATAGTTAGGTAATTTTATTTAATATCAGATTCCTGCAGAATAATTTTAAGCTAATAAAATAATATTAATATCTCACCCTTCACTCAACGCCCCAGCAAACAAAACCACAAAAATTATTAAAACACTTTGCGACATTTTCAACTTATTTAAAGTACTTTCCAACAATAACAAAACATTTTACTACTTATATCCTTTAAATTCAAATTTTACATAGAAAAAAACAAATTTTTCACTCTAAATTAAATTTTTTTCTATTATCGAATTAAACTCCAGCACTAGACCCCCGAAAATCCCGCAAATTCTCTCGCAATTCGTCTTTAAATATGCAGCTTGTATGCAATTCCTGCTGATGGTTTGCGTAGCAAGCACTGGAATATACTGCACTTGACAGTTGAGTCACGGTCCGGCCTACCTTGTTCTCCTGCTCCTGCTATAGCAGATAGCCCTGCCTACTGCAATTTTTCTAGCTAAGCAAATGATGTGTATGAGTGAGTGCATGACCGTAATTGGTGCTTAGTTTGTTTACATTGTTGAAAAAATGGATTGGAATACTTAGAGCGAGTGCAGGTTTGTTGTGTGATGCATCGTTGAAGTCACTGGGCGAGCTTATACCACAGAATACCCTCTTTAGCTTATACCGCTAATGGGATTATTCGGATTATAATACACGTTTGTACATTTTTGGTCCAATTGTACATAAAAAGTGATATTTTTATTGAATTGGACTCAGATCAGTTTTTTTTTGTGTTAATTCACTTAACAATAGAGAATTTTTTACATAAACTATTATAGAGCACATAAAAAACAGCATATATTTTCCTGAAATAAATTTCAAGCTTTGAATTTTTCGTAAAAAAGTTCAATGTACTTTGTACAATATTTGAAATTACCGCCTTTTTCAATGTCTTTTCAGAACTTTTCACTTTTCATTCTTACATCTAAATCTGTATCACACAGACATTTTCTTGTATTTATCATTAGCAAACTTGCTAAACTCCTGGCATAATCTCACTTTTCAGGATTTTTCATGAAATATAAACATTTTCAGTACCACTGACTTTCTAGGGGCTTTTATATTGAATTTGTAATCACTACAACTTGCTTTCTAAATTTGCTGCTAACTTCACAAACTTAACCTAAAAATTGTGACATATTGTTTAGACGCCACCACGAATTTCTCGATAATACCAAAATGTTATCCCAAAATGATGGAGAGAAGAAACTCGATTGGATGTACAAGGTAACCTATTTTTAACCAAAATAACTACAAATCAGTATTAACTATCTGTTTTTTTAGGGTGCTAACAGTTTGGTTGATAGAGAAGACTATCTTCTTGGACGATCAGTGGACAAAACTTTGGAGCAATTAAACACAGAGGAAAAAGAAAAGGCTCAGGGCTACTTGGCACCTCCTAAAAACCACGTTGAACACGAATGTATTCCACCATCCATACGAGATTTCAACAAAATCGTACAAGCAGAACAAGTAAATAATAAATAAACAAATAAAAACGAGGTAATTTATTTTTCGTTGTAATTTTAGGTGGACTTGTCTGCAAAATTACAAGAGGATCCTCTAGTCGCCATAAAGAAACGCGAAGAGGAAGCTAGGCGGCAATTTCTACAAAATCCAGTCCAGCTAAAGAAGTTACAAAAAGCTCTTAAGGCACAACAGGAAAAAAAGCACAAAAAGAAACATAAAAAGTCTAAACGGAACAGTAGCGACTCTGAAAGTGATTTGGACAACAAACTAGCGGAAAAACTACGACTGTTGAAAGGTGGATCCTCAAAAATTCCACTGGGTAAAAAGAAGAGCAAAGACAGTTCCCTGGACACAATTTTAATGCATAAGTTCAACGAACTTAAAAATAAATTATCAGAAGATGATCTAAAGAACATCCTAGCTGGTAATATTAGTGACAGTGACGAGGACAAGAAAAAATCTAGTAAAAAACGACGGGGATCGACAAGTTCTGAAGATGATCAGATAAAGCGCAAGGAAAAATATGTTGAAAAACGAGAACGTGACGACAAATCCAACAGGAGAAAAGGCGAGGCCAAAAACGATAAACACAGGAAAACATATGACGACTATAAGCCTAAGAGTCGTAGCGAGAATAGAAAATCTGAGCCTGAAAAAACCAAACATAAAACTAGAAGCCCCAGTAGAAGTTTAAGTGATAGTTCCGACGAAGAAGGAACTCACAAATATCCCCAGTATAGTTCTAAACGTTACGACAGTGATGAAGAACAAGACAGAAGACCAAAAACTTGGGGTCTAGTTACTTCAGATGGAACAAAAATCCCGCTAAAGAAACACAAGCACACTCCCGAGAAAACTCAGGCTGTTCCGTCCAAACAAATTGAAAATGAAAAGAAACCACCACAGAAAAAGGCAAAAAAACTTACCGACGAGGAAAAAGATCGACTGAGGAGGGAAATGATGCAGAATGCACAATGGCGGGACAAAGAACGAATAGAAAATGTGCGAAAGTATAGGGAAAATGAGAGGAAAGACGAGGAGGCGCGGAAATCAGCTGGATATAAAAGCGATTTTGCTCATCGGGAGTTGCTGAGATCGGCGAATAGTTCTAGCGTGGAATCGCGGATTAAAGCCAATTTGAATAAGATACAGAGATCGTCGAGGCA
Organism: Pediacus dermestoides; assembly: GCA_963942485.1. Lineage (NCBI taxonomy): Eukaryota > Metazoa > Arthropoda > Insecta > Coleoptera > Cucujidae > Pediacus > Pediacus dermestoides. The sequence continues at coordinate 29,682,538 of OZ012627.1, read as the reverse complement.
CATGGAATCTAATTTTTCCAAAAGACATTAAAATTATTTTTTACGATGTATGAGAAAGGAGTTTTATGTTTATTATTTTCAGAAAAACCAACCGCTTTATAAATTATTTTTCCTGTTTATATAAAAACATGTATATAAAACATTTATTTGCATTTCACTGGATCTTCCATGCAATCACAATGAGTGCGATCAGCTTTCTTGTTGCACAAATCAAATCTATCTCTCTCACAGCGTTCAGGTCCTTCAGCGAATCTCACCGACTTTACCCGACAGGCATCTTTAGGAATATCCACCGGATTCACCATTATAGGCTTCGGAACTGATTCATCCCAACCTTTTTCCGTTTCAACTGGATCAGAACACTCCACAGGAACACCACCACCACCATCACAAATCTCCCGTTGGTGCTTCAACACCTCCGCATAGTACATCTGCACTTTTTCCTCATCCGTGTCGATGTGTTTCGGCGTGTAAAGGGCGTTTTCACCTGGAAAAAGTTCTATAACCCCGGAAATTTTTTCTCCTTAGTCTCCACTATACCTTCCGCTGATTTATCTTTGCATTCACTGCTTTTGATATCGCCCACATGCACTGGATAAGCGCATGTTTTGTTAACTTCTTGAATACCATGTGGTGGTATCACAGACTTATGCCGGAGGGAGTCTTCGTATTCTCGTAGAATCTGCGCGTGTTTTTCTTCCTCGTATTTATGATCGTAGCCTTCTCCTCCAACTTTAACCCGTTCCAAACACTTCTCCATTTCGCTTTTTTGGTGCTCAAACTGCATCCCTATAAGCAATTTCTCAGTAACGGTCAGTTGAAACATTCAGATTTTACCAATGGACTCCCGTTGTAGTTTCTTCTCAGTTTCCAGGTTTTTCTGTAGTTGATCTTCTACATCGTCTTTGAGGTAGCCTCTATTAAACATGTAGTTTCTCATGTTTTCAATAACTTCACATGGGAACTTATTGGAATTAGCCTGCATGTATCTGTAAACGTACAAATCGGCTCCGGTTATCCTAAACCGTTGTTCAAAAATTGTTATACTGGCTCCGATATAAAAATCTGCAGGTGAGTAATAATCCGGATTTAAAGGATCAGAACCCGGTTTTATTAACAAGGTGCTCCTCAAGTATTTTCCCCCGATTATCCCAGAATTTCTAAGTGGTGGCTCTTGGATTTTACAGGTGCTATCAGCCAGGGAATATAACATAATAAATTTCCTGATAGTATCCTCGGGATGTACTGTATCCATTACCATTTCGTACCTGAGGTATTTGTTCGCGTTTAATATTTGCCTAACCACGTCTTTTCTCGGTGGTTTCGGCATAAAAGTCAGCGTGTTCTGTAGGGAATCTTCCAAGGTGCCAAGACCATCGTGGGGTGGTACCAGTTTAACTGGTGCGGGTTTGGGTTTTATGGAGACGTCAATTGGTTCCCCTTGGTCGACACACAAAGCTTTCTTGTAGTAGTTTCTAGTAAAAGTGTCGCAGTTATAAAGTAACATTTTTCGACCTAAGACGAAGATTGTCTTGCCAACTTCCAAGTCTTTTGGTTGGTAATATTCCGAGACCTCAGCTTCGGACAACTCGAGGTAAATTGATGGAAAAGTCACGGGTCTGTCTGTGTAAATCTGGAAATAAATTATTAGTTAGTAGTAGTACAGTAAACAGGGAGTTGAAATAGACTTTTTTTACCCTACAGCCAATTTTTGCAGTTGTAGGAAATATTTTTCTCTACTACCTACTTTGTACTGATGTTTTTTTTTTAAATCTAATAGGAAAGAAGTTATTTAATAAATAAGAAAATCAACTTTAATTAAGGGTTGGTGAAGAAACGGCGGGGTTTACGAATACAAAAACTCAGTTTTAAACTTACAAGATCATCCTCTACAAAATTGGCTGTAGGGTAAAAAAAGTGTATTTGAGGCCTTTTTTTCTCCCTATTTACTGTACTATAGGGAATTATAACTTTGTTAGGTACCTACACACCTTCGGTAGTTTGGTTTTTCGCAAAAGCACCGGAAACGGATCGCGGCCGTTATTCCTCTCATGCACTTCTTTTACGGATATTGTGTCGTCAGACAAAAAATACAATACCTCGTACTTTCTTAGTTCACCAAATTCGGAATCTCTGTCGTCCCAAACAGCAAAAAATCTACGGATAATTCCCGCTTAATAAAAGCTACAACTTTCACAAATACCTACTTTAAAATTTTTCCATCATATTCCAAAAACCGCCGTAATTTATCATCAGCTGGTGGGGTTTTTGTTACCATACTCTTAACGCTCATCAGTAGGTTTTGTGTGTAGGGATCAAAGGGCATTTCCTCAGGTTCGGTCATTGCTAGCCCTTGACTAGCCATGTATTCCCTTGTAAAGCCATCACAGTCAACCGTGTGGTACACCACACCATACATGACAATATCTTTGCCTACCGCTAAGTCCTTCCAGTGCCAGTAGTCGCCTTTTTCTGTTTTTGGAATCTTAGCCCTTCGTACTAGCCTACCCTGGTCAATTCCGCTGTTCTAAAAATTTGATTATGAGTACTAATAATTATTATAGTACCTAATAAGACTGGAAATTTTACGATTGTTTTGGGTTCAATCACTGTAATAGAGTCATCTTCCAGAAAATAAATAATGTTAACTTTCCGAACTCTGTAGTGTTCCAAAGGCGATTCCACAACGGATTGTTTAAAAAACGCTTGAAAAGTGAGGCATTTTTGGTCATATAACGCGAAATGTGGTTTGAAAGCTGGCGCCGCAGTCGATCTGGTCCTTCCATAAGTTAATGATGGATCAAATCGTACCGTATCGTAGGGTACCAAATATTTCACAGAGTTAGAATTCAATTCCCTTCCACCTATTCCACTGAAATTGCTTTTTGGAATTTTGTATCCATTGCATAAGTCAAAGGTTTGTGAGCGATTGAAACGGGAATACTAAAAGAAAAATATTTTTAAATGGAAAATCGGATGCGAATAGCTTACTGTTGGATCTGTAAAGGAATATCCTGGCAATTTTGGTAAACCATCCATTTGTATTCAGTTTTGTGTTGTAGAAAACAATATCGTTTTTATAAAATTGTACAAATTGTTAATTGATAAAACATTACGGTTGTCATGGGAATCAAATTTAAGTAGATTTGTTTTACAGGGGTCCTTTCCCGTTTGTTCTGAAGCCTTAAAAAAAACGCAATACATAATTCAATATGTATTTATTTGTGCTCCATGAAATTCTACTTAAATTTCCAATATTTATGAGTTTTTTTAGATTACCTAAATTTAAATAATATTTACATTTCGCGCCTTCATAATCATTCGTTACATTTCATTAGTATACAGACGACCCTTCTATATGCTGTATGTTCTGTAAATGAATATTGTTATTTCAGTGTTGCCAATGTTATAAAAATGACCAGTAATCTGTAATGTTAAACTTTATCTATAATAATGTATTAAAAAAATAGTTAACACTTAAACGTTAGAACAATGACTTTGACTTTTTATTATGAAAAATAACTTAAATTATTGCAATTTAATGATAGGAAGTAATTCTTCAAGTTTACAATAGATGGCGCACGGCAAATTCAATGTTACCAACATATTTAATGTTTATAACATAACAATTATATTTTTTATAAAATGCGGCTTTAAAATACGAATTTTTGTGTTATTATACAACTTTCAGCTCGTATATTTACTTTCATTAAATATAACACATTTCTTAGTTTTTTAGTTTTTTTTTTTAGCACTTCGAAAATTTTGACAGTTGACAAATTGACGACTTTTGTGTTATTCGTTAATCCTAACCTAAAATTATGTCATTTTCCGTTTCAAAAATTGTTAAATTTCCTCAACTCTCTTTACAAATCCCACGTGAAAACTCCTCAGAATCTTCACATACAACAAGTAAACTACCACAATTTATTTTCCTCTTTGTAAATACAGAATTATTACAGAACAATCAGTAATCGGCGGCACATTATCCGATTCAAATCACTGTTGGCTCGCCCGGGGGGGCACGTTGGAAGTCAAAAACATAGAAACCGGACGTAATGTTGGATCATGGACATTCGGGAACATCTTAAAAGACTCCAGTACGAAAATTGTTTGCGTGGACGAACTATTAAAACCACATGGGAGACTATCAATTTTAGTTGTGGGGTTAAACTGTACGATAAGCGGTGGTTTGGTTTGTATTTTTGAAGTGTTCCGGATGTTAATAAAAATATTGTTAATATTATACGAAGCGAGCGGATGAATCTCTTTCGCGAGGTGATTAAACCCACTCCGCTCTCGGTTTTCGTCCACAATAACTCGGAGCGTGTCCAGTATAAGTCCACCGTAATCCATCCGACTTTAGCCAAATCCAGACAGACTTTCGCTGATAATGATGGTTTAAGCGAGTTGTGTACTGAGGATATTCCGTTTTTGCGAACACCCTCCTCCGCGTTGTCGGTTAGTGTTCGGAATGCTACGCCGAAGATAACGCCTCGGGTTATTGAAATTTCCTGTAGGTGGTATTAAAACAGGACTTAGAACAACGTCTTTGGATGCTAGTTTATTGGAGAAGACTTTGGTACAGTCCCCTCGGAAAGTTGGAAGAAAGAAGAGTGAGTCCCTTGAGGAAGAGAGTAATAATTCGAGAGTTGTGGGCGGAACACGTAGGACACGATCGGCGTCTGTGCGTTCGGGTAAATTTAGTTTTTGCGTGTGAAAAGATGTGGTTGGTATAGATGTGCTTTTTTAGATACTTCCGATTCTTCTAGGAAAAGTAGTAGAAGTAGGGGGGGTGTTGCGATTGATCTTCCGGAAATTGCTGAGGAAAAAACAAGCGAAACGGTGAGAATTTTATTAATTTATGATAGATTTTCTTATAACTATGGTTTACAGGCACTCGGTGAAGATGAAACGAAACCTAAGCGATCCACCAGGAATACCAAGAAATAATTTTGCGTGTATACTTTTTTTGTGATATATATTTTTTAATAATAATGTTCTACTTGTTTAATCAAATTTAGTTTGAGTTTTTTGTCGGACCAAATTCTTGACGTATTTGTCATGTCAGTGATTTCTAAACTGTGTTGTTTTGGCAGAAAGAAAAAATCTAAACAAGTTGAGGACGACGCCGAGGCAGAATTTCAAAAAAAGTACACCGAGTACGAATATGTAATTGAAAATTTAGTGATTAAACGTGCCCCTCGTGAGTTAGTCAATGTTATCCCACCTGGTGTCTCGAAGAAGCATTTCAAGAAGTTTTATTATCCGACTTTGATTAAAGGGCAAACTATTAACCAGTTGCCTATTACTATTTCCAAACAGGAGGCCGTACAAGTTGATACTATTGTCCAAACGGAACTGGTAACAAATTCTAGTAATTTGGAACAAGAGCAGCGGAATATTGTTTATGCTGAGGAAAACGCTACTAGTGAAGGTAAAGAAACAAAGGAGACACCTGCAGATACACCTAGGAATATAACTCGTTCCAACAGTGAGAAAACGTTTAAGGATCCAGAAGGAAAAACGCTTGATTTAAGTAGGAAAACCTCCAACACCGACCAGAATCCTCTTCAGGCTGGCACGTCGTATCAAACACTTCCCCCAGTGGAACAACTAGTACAGAAATTTGATAAGCAAGATATAGTACGGGAAAAACTCAAACAATTCTATTTACCTGATGTAAAGCGACAACATATTACAAAATACGAAACGCCGTAAATTATTCCAAATTTGTAGTTTCAATGGTGGGAAAAACAACGCTCGCCTAATATACCGAATCTACTGGACATATCAAACAAACGGTTCCCACGAGTCATGCCTCCAGATCTACAAGAAACCATCGATTCCCTGCGTTATTCAAAACCTCCTCGCTATATTCCCGGTTTTCCTGCCAGAAATCAACGCACTTTAAGAGGTGTCAAATTCCAAGCGAGCAAGACGCGTCAGGATCGCGGCGTCGACGCGGCCAGGCGCCGTGAGCGGGATCCCCATAGAAATTATGTGCATAATCCTGTAAGACATGTATCTTTCATAAATACAGACGAATTGCAATGAGGGTAGAGAAATTTGACTGATGATTTTCAGAGTACTGGTTCTGTTAGTAGGCGAAATATTAGTCCACAATCGACGGCTACCAGTTCACCTAGACGAAAACCGTCGGAAACCTCTCGTCGTACTTCAGCTCGGTCTTCTCCTTCGCATCCTTCCTCACCTAGGAGTAGTAAGGGAAAGAAGGATGGAAATCTCAAATGGAAAATTATTATTAAACATCATCCTACAAAAGAAAATGAATAAAATTATTAGGGTAGCGGCAAATAAAAAATAATTATATGGTTTCAAATTTGAGTATTAGTAGTAGGTAGTTCAATTGATATTAATATGAAGTTTTCTCGATTTTAAATTTGGCGCTCGTTGGAAGATCCGGGCAGTTTGAATCTATACTATTGGAGACACTGAACATTAATTAAGTACCTTTACAAATTCTAGTGTTGGCAACACTGAAACAACTTGTGACATCTATTAATCATTTTACAATTTATTATTATACGTGTCGATATAACAGAAATTCGTCGTCAGAGTTGAACATCAGCGCACGCAGAAACATCACAAGCGCCAGTCAACAGCAGTGAGAATTTGTCTGTAGTCCATGTATCATGGCTTCTTGCAATGGATAACATTTCGTTAAGCCTACCAAATCATAGTCCTTCACGTGCAAGGACTGGAAACCTTGGATAGCATTTATCGAAACGGGAAGTTAACATTGGTAAGTACCCGGATAAGCACCCACGCTTGATCGGATACAAACAGTTCCGCACTTCCTGTGTGGTACAAAGAGATTTTGGCAAAATTACCTTCGTGGGTGTTTTGGGGGAATAGTGGTGCTTTGAAAAGAAGAGGCCGTGGAGAAATTGTGATAAGATTTAGATTGCTAAGACAGGCAAATTAATTTCACAACATTTCCAAACAACTTGATCTATTTCTGTAATTTGTAGGAGGAAGTTCCGCTAAGGGGTGCACTTATATTATGGCTACAGCTGTTCAAAAAAACGGTATAAAGCCCCTGACGAACGGCAACGGATTGGTGCACCAGCACCATGAAATGCAGGCTGTGAATGGCTACGGGGATGTTCTCAGTGCCAACGACAAACTACATCAACAACAACCCCAAGAAGAAGCAGTAGTGGAGCCTGCAGGCGAAGAACCCGAAATAGACATAGTGATAAACAATGTGGTGTGCAGTTTCAGTGTAAGGTGTCATTTGAACTTGCGTAAGATCGCATTGAGTGGCACCAATGTGGAATACCGAAGGGAAAATGGCATGATTACGATGAAGCTGCGTCGACCCTACACTACGGCCAGTATATGGTCGTCGGGGAAGATTACGTGTACGGGGGCCACTAGTGAACTGGCAGCCAAACAAGCGGCACGCCGTTTTGCACGATGTTTGCAAAAACTTGGTTTTAATGTACGATTCAACAATTACCGCGTGGTCAATGTTTTGGGTACATGTTCCATGCCATTCGCCATTAGAATCAACTCGTTTTCCGAACGATACAAGGAGGCTGAGTAAGTAATGGGGAAATCCCAAACACGTGCTTAAAAAAAATTAATTTTGTATGTATAGTTAAACTTCCGATAATCTTATCTGCATAAATTTAAATTTAACACAATATCGAACAAATACCACTATTTTTTTAACTGTTTAGTTAAGGTAATAGAATTCTTTGTTTATTATTGAAAACAATACCACGAAATTAATTTCAATTATTAACAGTTAACAGTACCTAGTATTAACTCAAATTTCAAAGAAAATATCTGACAAAGTCGTTAACTTATTTGAGGAAGTTGTTAAGGTTCAAGATATCGAAAAGGAATGTTGATAATATATACCATAAACTAAAAAATTTATTAAATGCATTCAATAGATGTAGTGTTATTGTCAAGGTACAGATAATAATTAAACATTTTAATGTACGCTGTCCAAATTGACTTAAACTGTACCTACATACTTTTATTTTAAGCATGACTGGTTATAATGTTTTAGTTTCATGTGCATAGTCCACTTTCCTTATTTTTATTGTAGAACATGCTTTAATGCACGTGTTTTGCGATACCACAACGAAGTCTATTTATTGAAAGTACGCCTTTAGGTTGGGTTTTTTACGCCTCTACAATATACAGGGTGTCCGGGAAAAGTGGGAAATCTGTCGGATTCAGATAGGGCGTGAAAAAATAAGATGACAAGTTCCTATACAATTTTTTCCTACAGGCGTTTTTTAAATTTTGATTTTTTTTTCGGAATGAGACTTTCTTTTTTTAATGACTTAATAAAACATGAATTCGTTTATTATTCTTTTTCTCGAAAACGGTCCACTTTAACGACAATAAACAATGAGTAGCTTTTCTTTAGTCTAAGGTTCAAGCTACTGATTTTAGTGTTTTAAGTCTTTTTCACACAGGGTGTTAAAAGTTTAAGCATTAAGTTGTAAAGCTTAGTCTGCCTCTGGTAAACTAAACAAGCTAGATATGTGTCAAGGACATTATTTCAAGAGGTCCTTAGTAGTGTCCATCATATTAACTTTTTATAAAATTCTATTAAGTACTTTAAAAGTTATTAAAAAAAACGACTTCCAGAGACGCTCTTCAGAGCTACATATCTTCGTAGGGAGGGCCTGTAGAAAAAATTGTTATAGGAACTTGTCATCTTATTTTTTCATGCCCTATCTGAATCCGGGACACCCTGTATACTACGAAACTATAATAATAGTAAAATCTTTCCTAGTAATTATAACTTATTCATGTTTAATTTTTCAGTTATGAGCCAGAATTACATCCTGGCGTTACCTACAAATTGACAAGTCCCAAAGCAACATTAAAGATATTTTCAACGGGCAGTGTAACCGTCACAGGTAAGTGTAGCCCTAATATCAAACTCCCCCAATTTATTTCGGATTTGTGTAGCGCCAAGCGTAGCGGATGTCCAAGCAGCAATCGAGCACATTTTTCCTTTAGTGTACGAGTTCCGGAAAGAGCGTACTAAAGAGGAGCTGGAGCAACTGGCACTAAAGCGACGACGGCAATCTCTCGAAGATACCACAACGAACAGTCCCGAATGTCAGACTTATGTAAAAGAGGAATTAGGTGAAGTTTGTGAAATAAGTGGATCTGATCCATGGGATTAAGTTGTGCGCGATTACGGAAAAAGAAGAAAAATGTTAGTGCGACTGTAATAGATGAATAAATATTAATTTAATTAATAAATGAAAGAAAATTTTAAGGAAATAAATTGTCTACGAACAAATTGAGTAAGTGCAAATAGTGGATTCAAAGAATCGTAGATGCGCTTACTTCCTTTTTTCTTTATGTGATTTATCGTCTCTTGGTTCGATATTCGCCAACATGTCTCTCTCTCTCTATCTTTATGTGTAGATCATCTCCATAACTTCACCTATTTCACACAGTATGATTCACACTTTTACCATATTTTTATTGTAAATACTTTTCTATTACAAACGGCTTACGTTTGAATTAACCTTTTTTAAATCGAGAATTGTATAAGACTGTGACATGTATTTATGTTTTTTGATTTAATTTGAAATGATTAAAATAAGTTTTCTCGTTGCTTTATGAATTGTTTTTAGTTCATCTTTTGATCAAGAAAAATGTGGTGATGACGAATTAACATCGTATTTTAACGAATTGTAATATTTTTCGTGGCATTTGAGAAAATGTTTGGAAGAAATGAATCAATTGGCGGAATAGTACAATTATTATTATCTTTGTTGTGTTATGGAGCTAGTGAGGATTTCAGCAAATTAATTTGTTGAAAGTAGAACTAATTATTTCGCAATAGGTATCTACATGTAAAAGAAAAAACTGTTACGATGTAATAAGATAACAATAGTCAAAACATGTTTTTTCCAACCATCACCACCACAACCACTCGCGTTTGTATTTTACCATTTGTTAAATAATCATCTTATTTATTTAAACACATTTAGCCGTTAAGTGTGGACCATAGAGCTAACTGACTGAACTAGCCACGTACGCATAGTGCGCTAGTCCCGCAAACTCGTTGACCCCCCAATGAATGTTACAACGCCCCCGCCTCACGTTATTCTGATGATATTTGTTTTAGCTCTATGGACTGACTGTATATCTTGGTGTAGATTAGGCCTATTTTTATTATACAATAATACTAATAGGGTATTGTCAATTCAACATGTTTGTACTTTTACAAGACTTGACACCCCCAGTCCTTGTTCAAAACAAAAATAATCTAGTATAGATTAGGTGTTATTTGTCCCTAAACCCCCACCCCTCGACTTCCCAATTTTATCAATCCCGTAAGTGTCTTACTTGTGACATGTTTGCAAATTGCGCGTACTGTTTTTCCTGTTGAACGTTTGATGATGAAAGGCTCTGTTTCATTGTAAAGCTAGAGTCGAGTAGAAGCAATTTCAAACCCCTACGGCCTTATCAATAGTAATAATTGCAGAATAATGGTTTTTTGTTTTATTTGTTGTTTGAATGTGTGAGTGGCTGAGTGAATGGAGATTATATGTTCTAGATGGTACCTGGTTGGTTTTTCAGTTATGGAAAAAACGCCACCGTGTCAGAGATGTCTTATTTTATTTTTTGTTAGTTACAAGGCGTCCAGTAACTTTGTTCCTTCTGCATACACCATGTTTTGTATGTGTAATAAATGATGATGATGTATACCAAATTAATTGTTTACTAGACGGTTATTTGAACAGGCGTTTCGTTTTTTTTTTGTTTGCTTTCCCCCCTCTGGAGACGCTTGTTCTTATAATGTACGTTTCTTTTCTATCAACTGTAATCAATATGTAGTTTTAATAAAGTTTTCTCATATTGTTCAGTGCGGCTTTTATTACCTAATCCCCATTGAATAAAGTGACTGTGTAACCGGAAATAAACAAATTTTTATTTCAAGTTATTTAGCATTTTATTATACACTCTAAAATTTTAACAAATTACTTAAATTTACCACAAAAATACTCAAATTGGTATTTGTAACTGTCGTGATATATCATTTTATTAAAATAGTCTTCCGGAAATATTTGACACTACAAAATACAAGTGCACGTTTAAATTACAAATACAACCAATTATATCAGTACACAATTGGTAATTTCTGCAACTTCACTTGTCGGAAATCCAGACGCGGATACAGAAATTTTACATTTATATTCAGTGCTCTTTTACTTGGAATTTTGGTAGGTACTTTTATAATTTAAGTGAATAGCATATTTACATTAGGGACACTTTTTTTTGTATAAGTTAAAGAAATTTCGGGGAGTGGTTTAAAATAGTCGCATAATTTTTATGCCTCCGTTTTTTTTTAATTCGCGGTTAAAGTGAGGGTCCAATACAGATTATTACATTTATTAATGACAATTTTGGAGCCTTTTCCAAGTACCTTAATCCGCCCTTGCTGAAATCCATAAAAAACAGGCAAAGTTCTAGTATAAAATAAATAAACAGCTACTTTTAAACCCAGGAAATTTACGGTGGATCTACAAGCGATGTGTTATTTTTAACTACATTTAATTTAACACCATGCGTGACCATCATGTGCCGATCCAAATGAGTTTTGCGTGATAATACTTTAGAACATATCGTACATGTGGTATTTCCCGAGTGTACACTAAAATGTTTATACAGCGAGTCTTTCAATCGATAACGTTTCCCACAAATTTCACACTCGTATGTATTTTGCGTTTGGTTCCTGTCCAAGACACCTGTAAAAATTAAAACGATTATTCTAATATTAGGTACAAATTATTATACGCATTTTACGCACTGTTCATAACATTGTCTATCGTCGGCGATTCCTCAGCTGGGCTTGGAGGGTTGAAGTCTAAACTCGAGGGCAAGTCACAAGGCTCCACCAGCTGACTATCGAACATATCACCAAGTTCCGTTACCTCTTCACATTTCACTGTGTCGTAGTTCTCTTTAACTCGCTTATGTCCGTTTCGTTTTGGTGAACTTTTAGTACGTTTTTTTGATTCTGGTTTATGTTTGTCGTCAGGTTGGGGAGGTCGTGGTTCGGTTTCAGTTTCATTTTCTTCGGTTGTGGTGCTATTTTTCGAATCGGTTAGTCCGCTGATTTTCAAGTATTCCGCCGTAGCAATAAATCCCTCAAATATCTTGGATTCTATACTAACTTCTCCGTTGTAGACGAACTTTAATACTTCCATCAAAATTGCGTACTCGACATCCTTTAGCACGATTACGGGATAATCTACGGAAACCTCCCGAAATATGTCTTTGAAGAAGGAACTGCATGCTGATAAAATAACTTTGTGGGCGCGGATTTTCTTGCCCTCAGCATACAATGTAACATCTGTTAACTCGTCGCTGTTCAATAAATTATCAAACGCTTTTCTCACATGATTCATATGATTGTTCCAGTTCACAGTAAAGTGCTTTGTACTAACAGCATTATCTAAACTCATTGTGATTAAATAATAATTTGAATTTCCTGAATCTATCAAACTCACATAACCTAATTTTTGGAAAAATCAAAACAAATTTGAAGCAACTTCTGACAATTACCAACATTGCAGATGAGAGAAGCGCCAAAATTAAATCAGACTGTGGTTAATAAAACGTTTATTTACATCGAGTAATATTTTAATTAACAAAACATCGCCTCCATTATTTCTAAAATTGTCCAAATATACGCTTTGGTAAAAAAACTGGTCCCTTCTCTATCTTTTTTTGTACTTCGTTTCCTTTCTGCTTTCTTCGGCTGTTCTGATTGTTCTAGAGGTCCAACGTCTTCCTCCTCAGGTAGCTTAGAAATTTTCAGATAATATTCTGTCACTTTATGACTTGGATGTGCGTAAATTCCCACATGAAATGGACGTTTAAAGCTACAAATTAATCAATGAAATTGATCGTTTTGAAACTTGTTATGGCTTATACCTCGAAGGGATTTCTACTGTGTCTACCCCACATGTAGCTGATTGTAAGTCGTATGAATCGGGTTCATAATTAGGTTTAGGATTGGTTTCTGATACGTAAAGATCGGCGTCGCCTTGTCTATACAATTAATCAATCAATTAATTTTGGGTAATAACAAGAATTTCCATCGACTTACACTGAATTTATGCTTATAATAATGCGACCTGGAACGTTAATTTGCTTGTAATGGGAATTTCCATCCTCTAACTCACCATTCCATACAACTAATGTTTGTTCGGTACAAAATCCTGATTTTGCCAGAAACTGCAAAAAAAAATGCTAATACTTAGATAAAATACACATAATAATACTTACAATAATGACTAGAAAATAGAAGAACATTATTTCTAAATCAAAGCTAATACAAATTATTATTTTAGATTTGTTTACATTCTTCAATTCTAATCTACTTCTTCTCCTGTGAGAAATGAGTGACATTTATTTGAAATTTATCAGTGTTGCCACTCGTAGAAATTTAAGTAACAGCTTATTAACTTAGAAATTTTCAGAAAAATATCTATGACTAACAGTGGTTCTGTATAAAAACAGAACGATATAATATTTGAGAACATGTGGAAAACTCACTGAGGAAAACTACTCAATCTACACATAACTACTCAAAAGAAGACGAACATTTTTAAATTAACCGCCTAAACGAACTTGTTACGTTACGACAGGAAGCGCAAGAGGGCACCACATTTGTAACTGCCATAACTGCCAAAAAATACATTCGAATTTCAAAGTGCAAAAACTGACGTGTTTTTACGTGACTAATTGAACTTTACATTGTTATACAAGTTTCTATTTTATATCAGACATGTATCCGAGTACGAAATATACACCTAAGAAAATTCGTCGAGAAAAAACCACACTTTCAAGCAGTTCCGAGTCTTCATCAAAAGAACCTGTACATGTTTACTGTCGTTTAAGGCCATTGAAAGAAGATCGGGAGTCATCATGCATGAAACTAATATCTCCTACAGTGTTGTCTATGACCACCCCCAACGAACTAAAGGGTGTGAAGAAGGAAATTCACTACAAATTCAAGCATATTTTCACGTCGTTTTCCCCACAGAAGGAAGTGTTTGATCACATCGCTTACCCCCTGTTGGAAGATTTAATCAAAGGTAAAAATGGGCTTTTGTTTACATATGGAATTACAGGGTCTGGTAAAACCTATACATTGAGTGGCGAACCGGAAAATCCTGGTATAATGCCAAGAAGCATCCACACAATTTTCAATTCTATTGGAGATCACCAAGCGCCCAAGTACGTGATAAAATCGGATAAAATGAACGGATTTGAGGTGCAATCCGATGCCGATGCCGCCAGGGACAGACGGATGGAATCCCGTGCTGAAAGGATTCCTAAAACTCCTAGGAGAATAAATGGGGAGAAAGTTGTATATGTAAACGATGGAACTAAAGTACAGTTTCTAAACGATAATAACTTATACGCAGTCTTCGTTAGCTACATAGAAATTTACAACAACATTGTGTTCGATTTGTTGGATGAGTGGACCAACAAAAGCCTACAAAGCAAGATTTTGCGGGAAGACGCCCAGAAAAACATGTACGTTAACGGGGCGATTGAAGTCGAAGTAAAATCAGCTGAAGAGGCCTTTGAGGTTTTCAATTCAGGACAAAAACGCAAACGAATGGGGCACACTGTTCTCAACTCAGAATCCAGCCGAAGTCACTCGATTTTCAATATTCGAGTAGTGCAGCTCGAGCAATTATCTTTGAACAGCGATGGGCAACCGATGGTTCCAGACGAGAATTTCCTGAAGATTGGCCAACTCAGCTTGGTGGATTTGGCAGGTTCAGAGCGGACTAATCGCACACAGAACACCGGGGCTCGCCTAAAGGAAGCAAGTAGTATAAATAACTCGCTTATGTCGTTGCGTACTTGCTTGGAAATTATGAGGGAAAACCAACAAAACAAAAGCAATAAACTGGTACCATATCGCGACAGTAGGCTTACTCTGTTATTTAAAAATTACTTCGAAGGCTCAGGAAGTGTCCAAATGATTGTCTGCGTTAATCCTTCTGTGGATGATTTCGACGAAAATTTACATGTGATGAAGTTTGCGGAAATGTCGCAGGATGTTAAGATAATTCGCGTGGACAACCGATTCACCCCCATAAAGAAAACAATAGACAGAACTCCAGTTGCTACACCTAAAACGAGATCTACCAGAACTTTTTCACATTTCCCAGATATAAAAGTCGGAAAAATGAGCTGGGATGACGTGGAAAATTGCGGTGAATCCATTGATAAAGTTATAAAAATGTTGCGAATCCACCAAAAGAAAAAACGCGAACTAAAAAGTGAAGTTGATCAAAAAACCAAAGATTTCCGTAAGCGTCTTTTGGAAATCAACCAGGACAACGTTGTAAACAAATCTGAGTTAAAAAGCTTGAAAACCGTCGTTTATAAAGAACGCCAAAAATCTCAAAACATCGAATCCAAAGTTTTGGACTTGGAGACAGTCAACGATAGTCTAGCTGCGAAAAACAACGAACTCCAGGATGTAATTCGATCACTCCAGAACAAAATCAACGAAAAGGATCTGAAGATAAACCAAAACATTTTGGAGAAAGAAAAAACCAAACAGAAACTCGCCTTACAAAAGGAGAATATGACCCAGGAACTTGATGCAAAACTGCGTCGACAACGCCAGTACCTCAGCGCTGAAATGAAGGAAAAAGAAAACAAGCTAAAGAAAGTACGCGAGGTGCTCGACACTCCTCCACAACGCTTCGTCGAAGTCATTGAAAAAGAAACCGAGGAGCCGCCAGAAAAAGTTGCGATACCTGAAATATTTATCGAAACTCCCCATAGACGCGAGCGAACCATTGCATCCACACCAAGACATCGCAGATCGAAATCCGCAGGGGAACGCTGGTTGGAACACAACGCAGTTAAACCAGTTCCACTTGGAACTGTTCTACAACCCAGTATGAAGAAGCGCAAGTCTGTTACGAAGCTTAGTAAAGCTAGCGATGTTACCAATCCTAAGCAGAGCAAATATTGTCTGATTGCCCAAGAACATGATGTGGATGGTGAAGTGGAGACCAAGTTGTATAAGGGGGACATTGTTCCGACTTGTGGAGGAGGTGCCCAGGTTATTTTTAATGATGTGGAGAAGTTGCGGCAGGAATCGCCGACAAAGTAATGTTTTTTTTATGGTGATTAGTTTTAAGTTTTAAATTTATTGTGAATAAATCTTGCTTGGTTCTGGGTGGACGTTTTAAATAATATAGTTTTTAAGAAGCATTTGAAATGAGATAATATATGTTTTATTTTTTGTATACTTAATAAATATTACTTAATTTCTTTGTATGTGTTGGTTTTATTTAGAAAAATTCCAATAAATAAATTACAGAAGAATAAGAAAAATTTAAGGCAGCAAATCGAATAAAAGTAGTTGTAAATCACATTTCCTTAAAGTGAGCTATTTGGAGTATTTTTAGAATAAATATTAATTTAAATAAAAAACTACCCTATAATACAATTTAATTTAATAAGCGTAAATTTATTTATACTAATTTGTAAAATCTTTTTTATTTGATACTTTTTATATGGTACAACTTCTGGTCATTTTCCGATACTGCAGACGGGGCCCCACTCAACGGATCCCTACCCTCAAAAGTCTTGGGAAAAGCAATCACATCCCTAATACTAGTAGTCTTAAGCATAACCGCCAAAAGCCTGTCTAACCCCAAAGCAATCCCCCCATGAGGTGGACATCCCGAATGCAACATCTCCAACAAATGCTCCATAGATTCCCGTTCAATGTCCAACAATTTCAGAACAGTTTCCTGTAATGTTGGATCATGTATCCGTATAGAACCTCCACCAACTTCATTTCCGTTCAGCACCAAGTCGTAGGCTAAAGCTCGAACCTAGAATGAAGAAAATGAGTGAAAATTCCATCAGTTACCTTATGGTACAATACCTTTAAGGGATTAGTTGAAAACAAATGTAGGTCTTTGGATTGTGGGGCTGTAAATGGGTGATGTGCTGACTGGATTTTGCCGGTTTCCGCCGAGAGTTCAAACAAAGGGAAGTCGTAGACCCACAGGAAATGCATGCCTTTCTTTCGGATGTTTACTCCTAATTCCTCGAGGGAGTTTGCGTATTCCAGGCGAATTTTTCCCAGAAGGGCCAACTAAATAAATAAAAAATCATGAGCTTAAGGGTCTATATCAATTTTCCGCTACCTTTGATCGAACCGAAGGAAGCCGAAAATTCTGGGTAGAGGGAGGGAGGGAGGTATAAAATTAAACTTACAGCTTGGCTTTTCTTTCCATAAGCTAAAAACATCACAGATTCATCCTGCAACTTGAGTTTCTCTACAAGAGCGTTGGACACTGCACTAGTCAATAATTTACTCATTTTCCCGCTCCATTCTTTCGCTGTTGGAACTTTGCTTTGTACCAGTTTTGCTAATGGAAAATTCTCAGCTAACCTCGACATTTTTTCCTTAATGCTCTTGCTCAACACCGAATATTCCTTGGGAAATTTCAGACAATAAGCTGCGAAATCATCTGAAACTAATTTCTCGTTCATCTCCAACAGTTCCGTACAATTTTCCAACTAAAACCCAAAATTACAGTTTTGGAACCGGAATAAATTCCCAACTTACTCTAAAATCAAACCTAACATCCGGCTTATCACTTCCGTATAATTCCATTGCTTCAGCGTAGCTAATTTTGTCAAAGCTCTTCGGAATCGGGTTGAGGAAACCAGGCCAGGAAAACCCAAGCAGTTCCTCGACTAACTGCATCACACCCTGCTGTGTTGTAAAAGACATTTCAATGTCCAGTTGGGTGAACTCTGGCTGGCGATCCGAGCGTGAGCCTTCGTCACGATAACAACGAGCAACTTGGTAGTATCTGTCGATGGCCCCGGCCATAAGCGTCTGTTTAAATTGCTGTGGACTTTGGACCAAAGAATAGAATTCTCCCGGGAATCTAGTTGGAACAATAAACTCTTGGGCGCCCTGTATAATTATTTAGTTTAACGAAAATTACTTCAGGATATGAGGGCTTACCCCAGGAGTTGCCTTAAACAACGTCGGGGTTTCTATGTCCACAAAACAATTATTACTGAGAAACTCCCGCATTTTTAGAAGAAACTCCGAGCGAAATCTCAAATTCCTCTGCATTTGTGGAAACCGTAAGTCTAGGTACCTATACTGCATTCGGAGAGTTTCCTTAGCCTTCTGGAACTCTCTTATGTTGAAAGGAAGCGTTTGTTTCGCCTTATTAACAATTTTAAGATTCTCTACTAAAACTTCGATTTCACCGGTTTGTTGCTTGGAATTTACCATTGTTTTTGGTCTGGATAAAACAGTACCAGTTACTTGGATTATCGTTTCGAAAGGAATGTTTTCCAAGAGTGTTTGGGTGGTTTTGTCCTAAAAACCAAATTTATTATTAGATGATAGAAATGTCTTAAAAATGCACTTTTACTGTTTCGTTTATAAGCAACTGGGTTACTCCGTAGCTGTCCCGTATAACAACGAACTTGTTCATGCGTTGGTACTCGAGCCATCCACATAAAGTCACAGAGGCCCCAATATTTTCTACTCTCAATTCGCCGCAAGTATGTGTTCGAGTTGTGAATTTATTTACAAGGTTTTCTGTGTTTTTTCCAGTACATTTTTCGTCCTCATCAACTAGATAAACATTTGGAAGTTTCGAGGTACTATACAATTTGTTTCTTCCAGAAAGGACCAGTTTAGCCTGAAGATAACCAAACATCATAAAAGTGGAAAGGAGAAAGACATTTTTGTACCTGTTGGTTTGTAGTTTTTCTAAAAAGGTGTTTAACACTTACACTGCATAAGCGTTTTAGGAGACTTGTCATGTTATTGTTGTAATTTTCTGAAAATTCATGCATTTAAAAATATTATAACCTTCAAATAGCAACTGTCACCGCTGACAGCTAGTTAAGTTGGTATTACAGGAAGTAATTTTGATTCACTTTTGAAAAAACCTTGTTCAATTAGTAGAAATTCGAAATACCAATTTCGAAAGTATAACTTTCAAGGCACATTTAAGACCGAGTAGCATTAATTTACCTATTTTATATAAAAACCAGTACGTTGTTAATTTTAAATTGTTTAAAAAGTCACAAACAAACTTTTTTCATATTATAATATTCCATTTTGTTTTAGCTATGTAAAACTGGATTTCCCAGAACAAAAAAACAGCTCTTGCATGCGTCCTTTATAACTCGTACCAATTCAGTGAGTGCAACAAAGATAGCACACGATTGTGTATTGACTCGAGTGGTGTCTACAGTATTGCGCATGCTTAATGCATTTTGGTTGTGTTGGTAGCGCCCTCAAACCATCATTCAGGAAGCAACCAACGTACGTTCTACAGGGAAGCAAGCGTCATTTTTGCTTTATCCGATTTAAGAATACGTTTATTATTATTATTATTGGTGATATAGATTGCTTGAATTTATTGTGATAGAATCCAAAATGAGTGTTGAGGAAGAGGTGCTGAGAATTCAGAAGAAGCTAAACAAAATGACTTCTGAAGACGGAAGTGTACGTTATCTTATGACTAAAATATGAACACTCCACATACTCGTATTTTGCTGAAGTTATTGAGCGAATGAACTAGATAGATATTTTGATTCTAATGATTGGAAATAGATGAGTTTGTTTTGGTTTAAAATTCACTTTCGAATTGTTTTTTTTTTCTTGTTTAATTGGATTTAGTTTTGGCGGGAAATTCGATTTAACTGATGATTTTTTTTATAGGGACAAGAACAGGCTCTTGATTTACTAAAAGAATTACAAACGCTAAACATAAATTTGGAAGTATTAACAAAAACCCGCATAGGTATGACTGTAAACGCCTTAAGAAAATCAAGTAAAGATGACGAGGTGATTAGTTTGTCTAAAACGTTGATAAAGAACTGGAAGAAATTCCTGTCCGGTTCCAATACCCCAACGAAAGAGTCCACAGGTAGTAGCTCGTCCAAAACAAAGAAAGACAAAGAGGAAAAAATCATCAGAGAGGACAAAGAGCGTGAGCGTGAACGTGAAAAAACCAGACCAGTTCAATTTCCACCTAGTTCAAACACAACCGATGCTGTTCGGTTGAAATGTAGGGAAATGCTAGCCAGTGCTATAAGAACCGACTCGAAACCCGAAGACTTTGACGGTAAAATCAACAAATATTAACACCCCCAGTTTATATAATGAGCCTCTTTGTTCCAGGTTGCGCCAGTGCGGAAGAACTAGCCGAAGAACTGGAAGAAGCCATCTTCACCGAATTTAAAAACACAGACATGCGATACAAAAACCGCGTTAGGTCGCGCATAGCAAATCTAAAAGACGTCAAAAACCCAACGTTGCGCACCAATTTCCGTATTGGCGCCATTTCCGCTACACGTTTGGCTGTGATGACGGCAGAAGAAATGGCTAATGACGAAGTAAAACAGTTACGCGAGCGATTTATGAAAGAGGCTATAAACGACGCCCAACTAGCCACCGTACAGGGTACCAAAACCGAGATGTTGAAGTGTGGTAAATGCAAGAAGAGGAATTGCACTTACAACCAGCTGCAGACTAGGTCATCGGATGAGCCTATGACGACGTTCGTTTTGTGTAATGAGTGTGGGAATAGGTGGAAGTTTTGTTGATTATGGACGATTTGTTTTTTGTATTTAAATTATGAATTGATTAAATCCGGTTTATTTCTCTGTAATTAAGTTCGCAAAAGAACCACACACTGGATTCAAAATGTTACTTAGGCAAAGATTGCTGTTAGTGATTCCACTAAATGAGCTGTTTTTAAACGGAATTTTTTTCTGTGGTTTGTCTGTGTTTGTTGTTTTAATAAACTTTGACTTTGTAATAATATCGAGAGAGAAATAAATTATATTACTTTAATTACACTAACAAAACTCTCTTTTTCTTATTATCGAGAATTAGTTCTTAATAAAAAAGTATTTGTAGTTTGTTATTTAATAAGTATCGAGAAAATTTCAATTTAATAGAAGTCTTTACAAGGTATATTTTCTTAATTATAAGCCAGATATATTTTATGAATGAAAACTAAATCCACCACATATTTTATATAATTAGATTGTTGTTTTGAACCTGTTCCTAAATTACAAAGTTTTGTATCGAACGGGTTTTTCTTTTTTCTTTCTCGAAAATTGGGAAGTCAAACAATTTTGATTATAGCGTGTTTTTTTTGTCAAGAATTCGTTTATGACTAATTTTAATAAATTACGAAAATTAAAGGAGAAATTATTTCTCTAAAAATTCATAAAATTTATACATTAAATAACCATTAGATGTAGTGTAAAATGTAGTGAAATATTTGCCTTTTAAAGCTGTATTAAATACAAAAATAAGTTTCTAAATTTCCATTTCGATTAACTTTATTAATCAAAATACAAATAAAAAAGGAAGTAAATATCCTCGCCGTACCAAGCAAAAGTTCCTTGTATAAAATGTACAATAATTGCTTTTATGTAAGAATAAAATTTAAATAATTTATAAATTGTTGTTGGGTTCTGTTATAGTTCGTGATTACTGAAATTGGCCACAAGACGTACTTATACATTTGAAATTTGTGTATGTAAGACCGTAAATCTGATAGAAATGATTCATTTTAGGATATATTACAAGAAATATGAGTTGTTTATTAATAATTTGTAAGAAAATTTTCATATACAAAAAATTGAAACTGAAGAGAAATTTTTGAAAATTGAAAGTTTCTCAAACACGGTTTGATAACTGATACAGTTTAGAAACCACTGAAAATATTTTCAATGTTTATGTGCTTTTATATTTTAAAATTTTCTAATGAGACATTAAATTTTGATACTGTTGGGCTTTGTTATAAATTGCTGGCCAATTGAAACGTACCAAGCGAATTTTTAGGTTGAATTTAAAGTCAAATATTTTGAAAAGGAAAAAAGATATCAATATGAGGTTTTCACGATTCAAGAGATAATTTTATTGCAAAAGCAATAGTGTGACCCGATTTTTTTACTTTAAAGTATGTTACTATCTACAGGGTATGAAAGAAACTCGTCTTTTTTTTCTCAAACTTTATACCTACCGGAATTCCACAAATTTTTTTTATATTTTTTTGATGTCGATTTTTTTAGTCCCTGGTTAATGAGGAAAAAACCAATTTCTCAAAATTTTTATATCCCGTTTCGAGGATATAAGTCACTTAAACCAATGATGAACATAAACTAACTAAATTCCATTCTATTCCATTAAGAAAATAGCCTCAAAAAATGAATTAAAAAATTTACCAATTAGCGAACGTGTACCGATTTTTGATAAGCTACTGGTTACCAATAAATTAATGAAAGTACAAAAAGTGTACTTTTTATAAGAAAGCCATTCATAAGGTATCATAATCAACTACAGAGATTGGTTCTTACAAAACACAATACGGCCGAACGACAAAAAACAAAGAAAAAATCAAATTTTCAGCAAAAATTCGGTCTTATAAAATAACAGGGATATCAAAATTTTGAGAAACAGGTTGTTTTCCTATTAAGTAAGGACTAAAAAAACCTACATCAAAAAAATATTAAAAAATTTTTGTGGAATCACGGTAGTTATAAAATTTGACAAAAGAAAGAAGACTTTCTTTCATACCCTGTAGATAGTAATGTACTTCAAAGTAAACAAATCGGGTAACACTATCCTTTTCTCAATAAAATTATCTCTGAAATCCTGAAAACCGCATGTTGATATCTTTTGTATTTTTCAAAATATTTGACTTTAAATTCAACCTAAAAATTCGCTTGGTACGTTTCAATTGGCCAGCAGTTTAGTTCGTAATTTGTACAATAATTGAAAATTTGCTAAATAAAACGCGTAATTTCATACAAATAATTTATTTTAGGATTTACTACTATATACTATATTTCTAGGGAGAGGTTGGCTAATAAAGTAAGTCTAAAAAACAGGCACATATTTTATTATTAAAAAAATCTTTTATATAAAATTTTCACTATGGACACTACTACGATAAAAATACAGAAAATTTAGTTAACTTTGATACTTTCAGTTGGTTTTCCAGCCCAGAAAGTACCACCATCTGCAGCAACTGTGGCACTGTAAAAAACGAACAATTTTCCAAAAACTACCCTATAAAAACTAAACCATGGGGCACTTACAACACTTTATAATTTCCAGTAGCTTGTGGCGCCTTCCACTTTAAAACCAAATCCTTCTTATCCGTGGCATTCTTATGTGTTACCGCGCTCTAATAAACAAAGTGAAAAACAATAAAACCACCCCCAAAAAAAATTCCACTTCTATTCAGTAAGTACCTTTTTTCCTCCATGGCAATTAATGCCCTTGACATATTTATCAGAATCGGACACTATGAAATTCCCAACGGCCTTATCACCGTTGCGCACTTGCAGCAAGAACCCTTTGAAAGATTTTCCAGCTATAGTAATCTCAACTTCCTCACCGGCTTTCACTTCCTTTTTGCTGACGAGTATTTTGTAGGGCAATGGGGAGGATTGCGGATCGACAGGGTGTTTTGGTGTCATGTCATCACAGGTGGATTCGGGGGCGCCGGCTGAATAACCCCATGCGGTGGAAATAGTCGCGAAAAGCGCAAAAAGAATTACCAGCTTCATTCTGGAATTAATATTTAGAGATAAGTTCGAACTCGAAAAATTTGGAAGCTCACCTGATAGTTTGGTTTATTTCACTTGATCTCTTCTCTAGACCGAAGTTTGAAACTAACTAATGGGTTATTAAATCCATCCAGGTACACTACAGTTCAGTTTACTTTCAATTTCAACAAAAATTTTGGGTGGGGGTAAAAATGTATCCTAGGCAAACCGTGTGTAGGTATTATTTTTCAATTTAATTGTGAATGCATTAGATTATTAGGTAGCGCAATTACTCTCAAGTTCCATGAATTTATATTACGGAAGGCAAGTAAGTTTATTATCGTTTTTAATCGGCTACTTTGTTCCTTCATTTGTGAAACTTCTTTTATTTAGTTGTTCACCTACATAATATGTACATGTGGTGTGAAAGGGAATCTGAAAATATTCCTAGCTACTATCAGGTCAAGGTGGTTCAGAGAATAAGTGTGAATCCAAATATTAGGTTTTTATAATCAGTAATAAATCATACGAAAAATATTTCTTGAAACAGTTTAGCACTTGGAAAAAAATATTTAAAGTTTAACCTTGAATGAGACCATCAGTTTCCATTTGAATAATTTCGTTCTTCACTCGAAACTAATTGTTTATAATTTATTTTTGCGGTCGAATTAATTTGGACATAATAAACGGCTATAATTACAATATTTAATAACAAAAATTGCTGCGAATTTATTTATCACGTTATTTAATTTTAATTTAATTAAGATTATTATATTTCAATGATATTTTTTTAATGTAATAAATTATCTACATCAGATTTTCAAAAATTATTTATCACAATATAATAAAACTGATACAAGCAAAAAAGCTATTTATAATTAGACACTTTAATGAACAAAAAAATAAATAAAATTTCTGTAATTTGAACACCAGATTTCGTATTTAGATTCATTTTTCAATTTTTAAGAATGTTTTCTATTTTTTTAGATTGCCTTTTTTCAAAAATAATTTTTCTTGTATCAGTGGACAAGGTATTTTTTGGAAAATAATTTCATACATAGTAGTTTTAAAATACGAGTAGATTAAATGAATAATCCTGTAATTACCCTACAACTTTTGCTGATTTTAATAGCCTTTATATAACTTAATTGTTTTATCCTTACTGTACGATTATAATAACTGTAAAATTAATAAAGTTGGCATAACAATAATTATTATCCATTGCCCTTGTATTTACTACATTACAAGCAAAAAACAATATATTTTTCAACATTTTTCAATCAGTTAAGTGAAGGTACTTATTTCCATATTATTCAACTGCCATTAAAACTGCAGATGGTATTTTTACAACACACCTTTTAATTGTCTTAACAAAACTAATTATTGCTGCAACTTTATTTGTATTTGAAGATGTGTAAACCATTCAGAATTACCATAAACAATCAATATATTATGTGAAAGTTGTCCGTCTCTTTTATATTTCCAATATCATTGCAACATTTTACATATTAATAAAATGCAAATGTTGACAACTTGACACCAATATATTAAGAAATTAATCTCTGTGTAGTTTGTGTGCTGGTTTTTTGTACCTATTTTCAAACAGGTTTTTTAAATTAAACTAGTGATAAGAAACTGAACAAAGTTTTATATTATAAATATAAAAAAAAATACTGATGACAGCAACAACAACATAAAACATAGATACGTCTAAGGAAAATAAATGTTATAATAAAAAGAATCTAAATCCTTCGTTTTACAATGGCAACTACTTCTTGAGCATGGAATACAGTCAAATACCTCCCCTCGCATTCCCTGAACGGCTTAGGGGACGCAAAGGGATTCTTCATGGCATCCAACACCACCTCCACCTCTTTACCAACCCCTAACAATCGCCCCATGTCCTCTTTTACTTCCTCCATGTTGTATGCAGTCAGTAAAACTGGTACGTCCTTGTTTTGCACCAGGTACTCCAAGGCATTTTTCCATGTATCCATACCAGGGCTGTTGGCAAATTCGTGTAAACCAGAATTGAAGAGGACAACAATACTTGGTTTATGTAGACTTTTGCAGACGTCCTCGTATCGTTGTTTGTAGGAGGCTACAACAAATGTTTTCTTTTTGCATTGTTTGCAGAAGGGGTACTCGGCATTTATGGGAGGGACATTGGGTCCAATTAGATTCAGGCGGATTTTATACACGTTTTTTATCCAGTGGAAGATTAACTCCATGTTAGACAAGGACATTCCGCCGTCGTATTTTCCAGCTCCTACTACGTTGATGTACAATTCGTTTGAGTTGTTAAGTCGACGGTTGGTGATTTTTTTGGATTTTTCTAACGCATAAATAATGTTTGCTCCAAATACAATGCCATCAGCTGCTATGTTGTACCATATTTCATCTGGTAATTCGTAAGAGTTGTATTTAAATAATTCCAACAGCTTGTACAATTCCAAGATATTGGATGGGAACTGATCAGTGGTAATCTTAGGTATAGTTATACGATCATACGTATAATCCACGGAGCTAAAGAAACAGTCAAGCATTTGACACAAAGCCAAATCTGCACAGCATTTCGAATGTCTAGATTTATCCTCGAGTTTATGCTCGTCACAGCAATATGCTACATTTCCACAGTCAGTGCAGTCCTTCAAATTTTCAGTGGAGAAACAAATTTGGCAAACTCTTGGAAACATGCACATTTGTGCCTCTGCCAAGGTCAAATTGCGCCCCAATGTCATTTCCATGAAAAATTTCTTCTTTAGTCTATATTCTCCGTACAGCTCTGGGGCGCCATTCACAGGTAAACTGGGGGTTATTAAATTGGTAGTAACCAGTGCCTGACAGGTAGTTTTGTGGGTCTTCCAATCGGCAATTTGGTGATCCTTTGAGCAGTATCCTACAACTTTGCAAGCAGCACATCGTTTCAAATTTGCTGATGACTTTTTGCATGTGTTGCACACATTGGTGAAGAATGCACTAACGGTTTCGACTTGTGTCGAGGCCATTTTTGTACTCAAATAGCTGGTTCGGTTTGGAACATAGAAAACGTTTGGAATGTTTTTTGAACTAAGGGGGTTGGCGGGGAATGGAAGAAGGATTTCGGCCTCAGGTATACCAACATTACCAACAATAACAAAAAAAGTTCTGGTAAATGTAGCGCCTGAAGTACTAGAAGCACATGTAAATTAAACTTCTTGCGGTAGTAAATAATTAAATATTGAATTCGTTATAGTTATTTTATATATTAATTATTAGAATTTTAATAGTTTTTTTATAGATATCTGTACTTAGTTACAATTTCAGTTTGTAGATGCCGCTTTAAAAATCAGTGCAGCAAACCCAAAGATATCATTTTTAAACTTATATAGGTATTAGCTCCCTTGCAAAAAAAACTAATTTGATGTAGAATTTAATTAATTAATACTAAACTTATTTAATTTACTTTCGAATTTTGCATTTTGCTGTTTAATAATTCTTCCATTACTTACAACTTCAGTTGTTGGCATCATTGATTTTAATCAACGAAGAAGTAGAAGAATATAATTTGGCATTTCGTTTGGTTTCGTTTCACACGCACGTTTTGCTGGAAATTTTTTAATTTATAAATAATATAATGGCTGATGAAGAATTCGACGATAACGAAGTAGGGGACGATTTCGATGAAGATGCAGACGATGATAACATTGAAGAATTGGATCAGCCAGAAGAGGAAGGTGACAACATCGATGTTTTAGCCCCTGGACAAGCTGGAGGTGGTGTACCAAAAAACAAGAGGATTACCACAAAGTACATGACGAAATATGAAAGGGCAAGAGTGTTGGGAACAAGAGCGCTGCAAATAGCCATGTGTGCCCCTGTTATGGTTGAACTGGATGGTGAAACCGATCCACTACAAATTGCAATGAAAGAACTGAAACAACGGAAAATTCCGATTATAATTCGAAGGTATTTGCCGGATCACTCGTATGAAGACTGGGGGATAGATGAGCTTATAATTATAGACCATTAACATTAAGTAATTTATATTATAATTATATTTAATAAATAAAACATTTGGTTACAACAACTCGTTTTTCTGAGACATATAGATACTTTTTTAAGTATTTAGTTTAGTCATCTACCACATACAAGTTCTGGTAACGCAATTTCGACTGCATTAACTCATCGTCGGTTGGCACAATATATTTGGGCGGAATCATGGCACCAGCCACATTTCTTCCTTCTGAATTCAGAAAATTAAACGTGGTGCAAGCTCGATCAGTTGGCAGTATCTCAAATGGTATCCTGTACTTCCTGGAGAAAGCTATGATCTTCTGATAGGCGTTAAAGTTGTCATGTTTGTCCCCAACCCCCATAACAACTATATCCAACTTCGGATCCAAAACCGTAAATATACTGAGAGATTCCTCGTTGACGTCCTCAATCCCCTGGATGTTCCATGCCAAAACCGATCTGGAAATCAACAAAATTACTGTTTTGTTCGCTTTCATACAGTAAACTAGTTTTTTACCTCCGGAATAGCACCATGGGACCCAGGATGGTTATATCGTTGTTCAAGCGGAAGCCCACCTAAAACCAAAATTAAACTGAAATATAAGTGAAGGATTTAATAAAGCACTTGTACCTCGCTGTAGCCATCAATCATAAGTCCGAGTTCTGATTCAGTGTTTAAAATACTAAGAGTGGTTTTGCCTTCACCTTCGTAAGCACCTGGACTGTTCAGCATTGTGGTGTATGAAACATTTCGCCTAGGACAAATGTATGGGGTTAAAAATACAGGGTTTTTATGGTGAACTATGCTATACCTTGAAAAAAGATTTGTTAAGTTTCTTGACAATTTTCGAATTATGTTATTCATGGTTTTTGAGGTTATGTGAGAAGCAACTGGTGCAATGTTGGTTGCATAATCGAAATATTTTTAATCAATTTGAAATGAAATTGCGTAATAAATTAATAGGAAATGTTAAGTACATTTCTGGACAAAAATAATGTCCCTACTATTTTTAAATAAAAATATCTTTATTTAACAACTTATTTTTCCGCTAACATATTAACATTATTAAGAAACGCCATCTGAAAAAAATTTTGGAGAAAATCCAAAAATCGAATATATTTATTATTTATATTTTCCCTTATAACATACCTTTCCTATTGACACTGCAAAAAGTGTCATTATAATTTTATAAAATTTATCGATCCAAATTTGGGGTGAAATCTATTTTTATGCAAAAATTTTTATTATGATTATGCTCAATAATAGGTACTATCCGTGGATTATGCCTCCTGGGGACACCACGTTAAAAAAAATACCACTGGAAATTAATTAAATTTATTTGATAATTTTACTGTGAAATAATTATTATAATCCACATAGGCCTTCTCTCTTTCTCTTTTATTAACAACTTATTTTTCTGATAACATATTACCATTACCTGAACAAATTTTTGGAGAAAATCCAAAAATCGTATATTTTATATATGTTTTATAATTTATATTTTTCCCTTATAACACACCTTTCCCATTGACACTGCAAAAAGTGCCATTAATATTATAAAATTTATCGACGCAAATTTAGGGTGAAATTTATTTTTATACAAAAATTATTAATATGAAACTTATAGAGTATGAATATAATTATTTACAACTTGATGATACTGTTCGTGGATTAGGCGTCCTGGGGACACCACGTTAAAAAACGCGCCTAAATTCTACCTCAGTGGTGGTGGGGAAATGAGTTGTATTACATAAAAGAGAAATATTCCTTATTATATTGCAACTAAAACACTACAATAATACTAATAATAATCGATCATAGAAAATTTGTGTGTAAATCCATCAAAATCTCATAGGCGATTTTTTCTTTATATTTGTATATTATATAATACTTTCTTATTATTTCGTATAAGAAAGTTAAAATGAAAAAATCTTCCTATAAAAAAGTAAAAACTACAAATATTAATTTATATGTTATATATAGTGACAAATTTCGGAAAAAAATTCCATCTCAATTACTGATACAATTTTCGACAATTTAACTACGTACTATTATAATTTCAAATGTTTTGAATATTTCCTATTAGAATAACTACTTTGGAATTTCGAAAGAATTTTTCTGAATCATATAGTTACAATAATTTGGTGGACGAAATAACAGTGTTAAAATTGTTTGGTTTTTTTGACACGCATTTTTGGGAACCACTGATAAGATTTTTGTTAAATTTTCATTATTGCAAAGTTACATATTGTCACTATTTAAAAAACTACTTTGAGTCCTCTAACCAACCACTTTACAACTTTTAACAATATTTATAAACTGTTAAAAATATGGCGGATGCGCCGGTTCTAAAATTGTTCTGATTTTTTGGCGTTACTGATTGGATTTTCATTAAATTTACATTATTACAAAGCTAAATGTTTCCCCTGTTTAGAAAAGTTCTTAGAAATTTGTAGAGATTATTTTAAAACTTCTACTGTCAACATATCATCAAAATAAAAGAAAATATGCGAGTTTATAAATTACCTTCCAGTTTGCTATAACTTATTATTGCTAGTTACAGGTTTATAGCATCATTTTTACTTTCTTATACGAAGTATAAGGAAGTAGGTATAGTAATCGTGATTTTTTTCGACTTCGAGATTTTGATGGATTCACACGTTATGAGTTACCTGAAGACATTTTTAGGTTTTTTAGGAATATCTTGAAAAATAAACAATTTATGAGATTTTTTTATTCTTTAACATTGATTTACAATTGAATTTTGAACAAATTTTATTTGAACTTTTTTTTGAAATTCCGTCAAAAAAATTTCAAAAAAACTAGATATTCTTAAAACACTTTATATTTCTCAAAGCGCGCGTTGATAGTTGAATTCGATGGTCGAGGTAGACCATGTGTTTCATTATATGGCTGCCAAACGGAAGATCCCGGGTTCGAATCCCAGAAGGAACGGACCATTAGTTTTTTTTATTTTACTGGTTTCTATGGCACCGAAAACAATAATAATGAATAAATAAATGTAATTTCATACCGGGAGATTTTTTTAAGTGAGTAATAGGTCAAAAATATAAAATAAAACACATTTTTATCGTAAAATTCGGTTATAATGAGTGGGACAAGGACAGATTTATGCGTATTGCAATAAGTACGACAGAGACTATTTAAAAATTGCTGGAAACCTTCAAAATTATTACAAGAACTTAATTTATTTAGGAAAAGTAATTATTGTGATACTATCCGTAAGTATAAGAAAGTCATGTGTTGGGCACATCAGATATTTGTCTTAAATTTTGGTTATAATGAGTGGGACAAGGACAGATTTATGGGCATTTCAATAAGTGCGACAAAGACTTCCGAAAACTATTTGAAAATTGCTGGAGAACGCTCAAAATTTACTCTACTTAATTTCTTTGGGAAAAGTAATTGGAAATTTGGAATTGAAATTCCAAAGCGTACATGTGTAACGAAATAATTAATTTGGAAATTCATAAAAAACCTAATTACTTATTACATACTTACCTAAATAGTTTGTTCCGTGTCAGTAATTTGCTTCTAATTTTATTTAATTTGTAAATTATAGCCTCATTATGACAAATTATTCATACAAACTGTTATAAATCAAGTTTTTTCTAAAATGATTACAGTATAATAAGTCCTTGATTGTTTATTATTTAGATTTTAGAAATAAGCTCGACTTGAAAACTATGACAAAAAAAATTAAATCCAGCCAAAATTCACTGTATTTCCTAATATTATTAGGACAGTGTTTTTCCGTGTTTCCCATAGCGGGTATTTCAAAAAACAACTACCAAAAACTCGAATTTAAATGGACATTAAAACGAACAATTTACGGCTTAATTTGGTTTATAACAATATTTCTACAACAAATATTAAGTTTTCGCGTTGTTATTAACCAAGGACATTATAATCTAGGTTTTTTTGGTAAAGCTAAACGACACGTTTTCTAATATAACATTTTTTAAAAACCTAATTTTAGTTGGATTATTTTTTGTAAACGCATCGCAAATTACTACAATTTTATTTATAAAACTCGCAAAGGACTGGCAGGGTATTATGAAAAAATGGTCCCAAGTCGACTTTTGCATGGATAATTTCTACGGTTACCCCTCTAACTTGGACATTAAACTAAAAGCATTAACTTGGATTATTATGTTATCAGCTCTAATAGAACACTGGCTATTCATGTTCTTTAAACTGAAAAACACCCCAGCGAATAATGGATTTTGGAGTTTAATTGAAATCTATTTTACTAAAGATATTTTCGGATATTTCTTCGAATATGTTCCATATCACCCATTATGGGCACTCTACTTACAAGTTAGTAATTCAACAAATAAACCACAAATATTTACCAACAATATTTTGTAGATGTACAACACTTTTGTGACGTTCACTTGGAATTATTTGGATTTATTTATAATGATTATCAGCTTAACACTCTCAGCAAGATATAAACAAATTGTTGAAAGGCTTAACCTTATGGCTAAATCAAAAGTAGCTTATTTTAGATTCTTTTATAATCACTGTGGTAAATAATTTTTTTAGGTGAAAGACAGAAAATCCTGGCAACTTATCCGCGAGGACTACAACAGATTAAACCAGCTATGCAAACTCCTAGACAAATCCATGTCCAATTTAATTCTCCTGTCATTTTCCTTTAATATTTTCATGATAATAGTCCAATTATTTTATTCCTTACGGTAAGTTAAACTCGAAAACAAACAAGTATTTTATAAAACCTTCACAGTCCCGCTAAAACTGAAGATGTAATCGAACGAATATATTTCAACTTCTCATTTGGGTTCCTAATTGTCCGCACTGTATGCGTTGCTTTATTTGGGGCGACGATTCATGATGCAAGCAAAGAACCTGCGGGTGTTCTAAATAATTTACCAAATGATACTTATAATATTGAGGTACGAATATTATACATTTTTCTATTTATAAAAAGAGTTGTTGTAGATTCAAAGATTTTTGGAACAAGTTAAAGCAGATCCAGCGGCGTTGACTGGAAGGAAAATGTTTAAAATCACTCGGGGGCTTATTTTAGAGGTAATAAAATGCGCTGATTTTGGGGAATAGCAAAATTGTTTCTTAGATTGCAGGCGCTATAGTTTCCTATGAATTGATAATGGTACAATATACAAAAAACAACTAATAAAATTTGATTACTTTATTTTAGATTGCTTCATATTTTATTATAATTTATTTTGTTATCCATAAAAAAAACTTTATACATTGTAACTTATTTATAATTTAACTACTTTAAGCCTATTTTAAATAACTAAAGTTTAAAAAAGCGGTAGTTGAAAATAAAATAACCATTTGAAATTTTGCACTAGAAGCAATAATTATTGAAATAAAATATTATACTAGAGCACAGTACCCAAACAATAAAACTGCTTTCGTTTTATTCCCGGAAGCCTTTTATAAAATTCACTGTCACTTATTTCGCTACTGTGTACATAATAACAGATATGATTCAGTCAAAAATATTCAAAAGAATAAATAATACACGTAGTATTATAAAATAAAAATATACTATGTATTTACAAATATATGTACATAAAATTGAATTAAAAAAATCACATATGATCAGAAGCTGACTGAATAAAGACCAACGCATCCAAAATAAATATTAATAAAAGATTTTATTATTAAAATAAAAATGAATGCAAATTAAGGATTTTTTGAGTATGAGGTTTACGTTGAGAGTCAAAATTTTTCAGTGAGTTTTCATATGAGTTGATAACGGACCAGTTTGTGAAAACGCCTTATGACAAATATTGCACGCATACGGTTTCTCACCAGTATGTATCCGCAGATGGACTTTAAGTGTCGAAGCTTGATAGAACCCCTTTTTACAAATTGTGCATACATGATTTCGGTCACCTAAAACAAAAACTATAAACAAACAAAATTAACACAACTTTTACATTACCTGTATGAGTTTTCACGTGTATCCGCAAGTCTTCACTACGAGGAAACGCTTTCGGACAAAGCGTGCACAGGTAGGGCTTCTCTCCAGTGTGAATTCTTCTATGCTTTTTCAGCTGTGAAGAACTAACACAACCTCGATTGCACACCTCGCAAACGTAGGGTTTTTCTCCACTATGCGACCGGGAATGTACTGTTAACCTTGAGGGGTCAGGAAAGCCTTTCCCACAAATATTACACACATACGGGCGTTCACCTAAGAAAAACATGTGTGTAGCTGAATAAATTTACAATAGTCAGACAATTACCTGTATGAATTCTTTTATGTATTATAAGATTACTCGGGGTGGTGAAGCCTTTCCCGCAGTACGGACAAATATGGTCCTTCAATCCCGTATGCGTTTTCATGTGCATCGCTAAAGAACCTGAACCACACAACCTAAAAAACTAACATTAGTTTCGAGTTTAAGCATACGAAAACTTTTACCGTTTCCCACAAACACCACAAGCATGGCTTTTAATCCCACTATGGGTTTTATTATGGGCAGCTAAACTTGTGTAACGCGAAAATGCTTTACCACAAACCGAACAAACAAAGCCCTTTTCATTGGCATGAGCTCGCATGTGTTCCAAGAGTCTGAAAGACTGTGCAAAGGATTTGCCGCATAATTTACATGGGAACGGCTTCTCGCCTGTGTGAGTTCGTAAATGTCGAGTTAAATCATCTGAACGTGCAAAACCTTTACCGCATTCGCTGCATAAATGCCGTTTGGCCCCATCGTGCACCTGTAAGTGATTATTTAAATATAAAAATGATGCAGGGGGTTAATAACGTACTTTCATATGTCGACATAGTGTGCTGGCGCTGGCGAAGTCTTGATTACAAATTTTGCAAATGTGTCGAGACATTTTCGGATGCATCTTCGCGTGTATCTATAACAAAACATAACATTAGAGCAGAAATATCATTAGACATAGCAAACCTTTAAATCTGCTTGAGTTATGAAACATTGCGTGCATTCTTCACACGCGTAAATTGGCTGTTCCGTATCATCCTTCGATTTCTTCTTTTTCAATTCCTTTTTCGGTTTAATATCATACTTTACATCCACATCTTTAACATCATCCAAATCCTCCTCCTCATCCTCCTGTCTAGCCTCAATCCCACCATTATCATTGTCCGAATCGCTGTCAACAACTGAAACAATTTCATACAAATCAACCCGCTTACATATAATTAAACACTTACTAGCCCCCAACATATCATCCTCCATACACTCCAACTTTAAATCCATGTTCGATTTTCGTTCCTCTATAAACATATTGCTTGTATTATCCGTGGTAGCACTGAAAGTTTCTGTAACTGAATTTAGGGTTTCACTGATAGTTGTTATAACGTTTGTCGTTTCTACTGGTTCGTTTACTAGAAGGGGTTTCAATTCTAAAAAAGTGGTTGATAGGGGCTTGTCCAAAAGTTGGCGTAAAGTGGTTTCCGATCGTTCGCATAGTTGCTTGAAGGAGAAAGCTCGTGTGATGTAGTGAACACATTGTAAGCAAACTTGGTTTGGTAGTCCGTCGTTTTCGAGTATCTGAAACGGAGTGTTAATTAAAAATTGTTCTGGGTTTCGTGGGTTGTTTACTTACCTGTACTGAAGCACAAGACATGAGCATTTCGAATAAACGTACAGTTTCTCCCACGGACTCATCTATACTGAACACGGAGCGCATATTGTTTTCTTCTGATAAGCATGTTCTACAGATTTTTTCTATTTCAATAGTTTCAAAGGACATTATTTTTCGCTTTGTTTACTCCGATTTCACAAACTTTTAGGTTAATGTTTGATGGTTGATTTTTTGACATTTGACAGTGAGTAATCAAACACAGAATTAAAAAATATAGATTTATTGAGTTTACTTATAAATTTCTTATACCTCAAAAGACAATTATTACTGTTTTAGAAGATTTCCCTTAAACTGTATGAGTACCAACTCATAAGTAACTATGGCTCCAGCGATCTTAAAAGTCATTTTTTTATTATATTTGCTAAAAAGAATTTACTACAAACCTTCAAAATTAATCCTCTGGTAATATTAAAGAAATTTCGACCAGTTATCGCTATTTCAGACGAGGTTGCATGGTTCAAAAATCGTTCAATCTATAAAATATCACAACTCTATCCTTGTTTAAAAACATAAGCTAAACAAAGACACCCATATTTCCATTGAACGATCAAAAAGTAGATTGCGCAAAGTATACGAGGCTAGCTCAATAAATTTCGGATATTACCTACCTCAAAATTGTACATTTCAGGCGGGACAGAGTTTAAAATAGGGATAATCTCTCTGGATTCCTCATAGACGCGTCCTCCAAAAATACAGATACAAACTATGCGTAAGATTAGCAGTGCAAACGAAATATAAAAATAGGCGCGTTCTAAACCGTTTTTTATCGGCCTTAAACTGCTGAATAATTGGACTAAAATGAAATAGAGATTAGCTGCAAATGATAAAATAACAATGTAGGAAATTCGCTCGTTTATACTGGTGCCTAGTTTGTGTAAGTGATCGTAGTCCTCTCGAGTTTTCCGCCAGATGGAAATATTTTTTATCTAAAATTATTTGCTGTAAAATATGGGTAATCAAAAACAAAAATGTGCATTTTACTTTTCGGTTTACTAGACTTTCAACACGTTTTGTAATTTGATTTAGTCGTAAGGCGAAAGCTGTGCTTATAAGCATTATGAACACATCCAAAAAGTTCCAGGAAAAAGTTTTTTGCAGGTTTAAAATCTGGAAAATTTGTTAAAAATTTTTCGAAACAATGATTTATTATGCACCTACCTGCAAAATTACACCTTTCCATACACTGTAACTGATGAAGCTAAAAACGTGTGAGTAGGAAGTGACTACAAAAAAATGCTTAAAGGCTTCGTAGGCTGTTGGTTGAATATCAAACGAAGACTTTAATTTGTAGCTTGCAACTAAAGTATGCTCAACTGAAAAAAAGTTTTGAAACAAAGAACTTGAGAAGCTTAAGATGGAAAACCTGCTGCAAATGTCATGATTATAATCGTGATTAATCTTAAATGTTTCCGTAAGTTTAGGGGAAACTCGTAGGATTTCAAAGAAATTTCCACACCATTCCACTCCATTGCGAAATATTTCCATTCCAAAGTCAATTTAAACAGTAAAATCCATTGGGTAATTGCGCAGATTTCAAAAACTAACGCGTCTAAAAAAACTGGTTCTTAGGCAAGAAAAATATCATAATTTTTTAAGTTTAAATACTCATTTCAAATAAGTTGTTATCGAAGAACAGAATTTTATGAAGTTCCATGAAAAAGCAAAACAATATTCCAATAAAGGTTACGATGGCATAAAGTACTCTGAAGGATCTTCGTTGGAATCTTAATGATTTATATGAGGATCCTGCCAGGCCGCTTATGGGAAATAAGCTGAAAACCTGCGCCAGTTTCATGGGAAACCTCATGGCCACGTGGAACGAATTTTCCGACCCTTCGGGTTTTACTAATAAAATTTCCTCAACTTTGTTCTGCATGTTTCGAACATTCAGTATCATTTATTTATGATAAAAGGTGTGTGTTTTAGAAACTAACTACTCGTAGTATACTTAATTGATATTAATCTTAATATAATTTTATTTACACGCAATATGTGTTTAGTACCCTTGTTAAACTGAAATTAAATGTGGAGGACATCGAAACAGGACTAAACTGATGGATTTTGTTCAGTTGTCAGGATAATATTTGTGCAAGAAGGAAAAACATAAATGAAAATGTTTGTAGGTAAGAAAATTGTTTTATCGTAAAGAAAACAATGTAAAACGTGGTTGAATTGAAATGTCTGATAATTTATTAATAAAGGGATTGTTTAGCGGAAAAAATGCAGGAGGTTTTATAACAGGTGTTTAACAATTATCGTAGGTATTCAATTAAAATTTAAAAAAATGTGATCTGTAGAGGTAATTCACTTGAGTTTTTTAAATTCTTATGACCAAAACCAAAACCTTACTTAGTAATTTTAAAATAATATAGAAGCTATTTTTTGTGATTTTTTAATCATCATCGCCTTGTTGCACAAGATTGAGATTGAACTGTATTAGAACTAATTCATAGGTGACGATAGCTCCTGCAATCTAACATTTTCACATTAAAAAACAAAAAAGAATTATTCGAAATTTGCATACTTTTAAAATGAGCCCTCGGGTTATATTGAAGAAATTTCTTCCGGTTAGTACCATATCCGTAAAAGCTACGCTATTTAAAAATCGCTCAATCTACAAAAAGTAAAAATTTTAAAGGGTATAGTTTTCAGGACAATTTCACAATTTTCTTGTCATTGATTGTACTGTAATTCCTTTTTAACTGTTCAAACCTCAAATTTTCGTTTGTTGAAACTGTAAAATTTCTAAATCGATTTTAATTTTATTCGCATCCGCACATTTTTCGTTTATAATCCTTCTGAATTCCTACGCGAAAATCTGGAATTTTTTTTAATTTGCACCGAATAGGTACGAGTTATTTTGGTAACTAGAATTTTTTCCGGTTACGAATATTCTGCATCATGATGAGAAAATTGTAAAATCTCCACCTTATACAGGGTATCTCGGAAAAAGTGGGAAATCTCTCGAATTCAGATAGGGCAGGAAAAAATAAGATGACAAGTTCCTATAAAAATTTTTCCTACAGGCAATGATGGGTTATTGTGGCGGGTACAGCAGTCCTCAATTCGTCGTGGCCGCGAGTGTATCAGACTTCACGGAGGCCATGTTGAACCCTCTTATGAAGTTTTTCAATACTTTCGTTAAGGTGCCTCCTGACACCACTGCGTTTTTTAAATTTTGATTTTTTTTCGGAATGAGACTTTTTTTAATGACTTAATATAACATGAATTTGTTTAAGTATTATTCTTTTTCTCGAAAACGGTCCACTTTATCGACAATAAACAAGAGTAGCTTTTCTTTAGTCTAAGGTTCAAGCTACCTGATTTTGTTATTTTAAGTCTTTTTCACACAGCAAGCAAGCAAGCTAGATATGTGTCAAGGACATTATTCCAAGAGGTCCTTAGTAGTGTCCATCATATTAACTTTCTATACATTTTTATTTAGTACTTTAAAAGTTATTAAAAAAAAACGATTTCCAACGACGTTCTTCAGGGCTACATATCTTGGTAGGGAGGGCCTGTAGGAAAAATTTTTATAGGAACTTGTCATCTTATTTTTTCATGCCCTATCTGAATCCAAGAGATTTCCCACTTTTCCCGCGACACCCTGTAGATACCTACAACTTACTTCCACATTATACACATACGTAGGAATAGCGTTCAAAATAGGCAGAATTTCCTTCGATTCTTCGTAAATTTGCCCACCATAAATACAAACATAACTAGCTCGCATTATCAGTAGAATAAACGATAAATAAAAGTAGGTTTTCCCTACGGGATTCCGCAAGGGTCTCAAACTGCTGAACACCTGAAGCAGGATAAAATACAAATTAATTGTGAAGGACAACAGAATTAACAACGAGAATTTTCTGTTGATAATCTGACAAAGCCCGTGTAGTTTATCGTAGTCTTCCCGAATAATTCTCCAAGCTGAAATATCTGTAACCTAGCAAAATAAGACCGTTATTGGAGAAGGAAAAATAGTTTTGCCATTCTGACTTTTTGAGCAGATAAACTTCTTAGCTTAGCCGTAATTTGTTGTATTTTATTAGAGAAAGCTATACTGTTGATCATGATGAAGACGTCCAGGAAAGTCCACATGTAAGTCCTTTGCAAGTTGACTATCTGCAAATTCTGCCTGACTACAAAATTCTCGAAGATTTCTTATTAATACCTGCACTATAATACCCTTCCAAAGCGCATAATCAACAATATTAAAAACTTCTCTGTAGGATTCAACAAAAAAAGTTTCAGAAGTATTATTAGGAGCTCTTCGATACGCCTTCATTAAGTTAAAACTTTGAATCATAGAATGTTCCACTGGAAAATATATAAAATGAAAATTTTTGCCGTAATTTCCAGAATTTCCAACCTAGAGCAACTGCCATGAAAACCGTCACAACAATCTGTATATGCCTTTTCAAGTTTTTCTGCGGTTCGTAGTGTCTCATAGCAGATTCAACTCGGTTCCAATATCGCAAAATTTCCGGCCATTCTCTCGCTAATTTCACAAAAAGTACACTGTTAATACATGCACAAAATTCAAAGACCAATCCTTCTACAAAACCACAAAAAAAACATAAATCTGTTTCAGTACTAATTAATAAAACTTACGAAATGTAAAGATGTTTGGGTTGTTGATTGATAACTCATTCTTGCATCTTGCTAGGACAGTCAAAATGAACAAAGAGAGAGCCACGCTGGTGTATAGGAGTTTCCAAGAAAGCCATTTGAAGTGTACGCTTTTGTAGTTTGGGCCAGTGATGCCGTGTATTGGGAAAAAACTGAAGCATTGGGTTAGGATGATGGGGTATTTCATACAGACGTGGAAGGTGTGTGAGGTTTGAGTAAAACTTGAGGACGTAAGTTGGTCCGGTTTGAGTTTCGAGGATTCGAGAGCCTAAAATCATTTGGAATAGAGATAACAGATAATTTTCATTAATTTGATTAATTTCCTAAAAATTTCCTGTCCAGGGTTACAATAATATTAATTAGGTGTTTGTTAGATTTACAAATAAATTTTCAGAAAATTCGTTTTCATCATCATTAATCAAATTATAATTTGAAGGATTTCATAAATAACTTAGATTTAGTACATAAAAATGTGTACTCAACACGAAATAATCACGCCACGAGAAAATTAGTGAATAAATACAATAATTGTTATTGAAGTTATGTCAATGTTGAGTTTCTGACATAATTTTTTTTTGTGAAAACTATTATAGAAAGTGGGGCTAATATAATTGTACCTACCCTAAAAAGTATATTAATTTTATGCTCTTATTTTCTAAGCAAAATATAAAATTTTGTAGACGATAAATTTTTCGTCTATCTTTTAACAAAGTTAGTCCAATATTTTAACCATGAAGTTATTATTTAATTCGAGGAAACAATAAGAAAATTCAAAAGACCAAAAATGTGCTTACCATTTCGTCGCCTCTATTGAAACTCATCCTTTCACCTAAGCTTATATTTCATGAAAAAACACTTCAGGCGTCAGGTGCGTAGTAAATATTTACTGATCACTACAACATTTACCCATGCATTTCATGTCCAATTATTACAAACCAACAACATAATATTTGCTTTTAAAAAAAACATTCAGCGGAAACAAACCTTAAACACCTTCACAAATTGTTTTTATTTATTTAGTTCAAATATAGATAATATGTAGTTAATATTTTAAATCAATAACAATAACAGTGAGCATTTTTTACTGCTGATTTAGTATTCACAAACAATTTTTTTTGGAGGTGCGATTATTATTATTATTATTATTATTATTATTAGGCAAATGTGGGGCAAACAAATCGTTTATCGGGAGTGTTCTCGAGGAAATCGCCGTTGAATTGGATTAGAACTAACTCGTAAGTTACTACTGCTCCTGCAATCTAAAAAAAAAATGTAAGACAATTTTCCTAATTTTCAAATGCACGAAAACCGCAACAATTTCTTTTCAACTCACATTCAAAATCAGTCCTCGAGTAATATTGAAAAAATTCTTCCCAGAAATCGCCACATCATACGCCCCAATCTGCTGTATAAATCTCTCAATCTACAAAACCAAATTTCAAAAAAATTCCCCCAAAATCAAACCTGCCACGCACCTCCTTATTATAAACTCCTGCTTCAACAGACGTCAACACCAACAGCGGTTTCTTACTCTCCTCATTCACCATCGCCCCATACAAACAAACACAAACCATCCTCGCTATCAGCAGGGCAAACGAACAGTAAAAATAAAACCGCTCCAAAGTATTCCTCATCGGCCTCAAACTGTTAAACAGCTGGATGAGGATGAAAAAAATATTGGTGCTGTAGGACAAAAGCACCAGATTCGACTGGTGGTTATTGAGGGTGTTGCACAATAATCCAAGACGATTGTAGTCTACTCGCAAGGCTCTCCAAACTGCTTCGTTTTCAACCTGAAAAATTTTTTTAGGAATGCTTTTGGGGAAGGTGGTAAGGTACCTGAGCTTCGGCTGTTGATTTTAGGCGTTGAGTTACTTGTTTGTAGCGGTAGGCCAAGGCGACGCTTGTTACCATGATGAAGAGGTCGTTGTAGGTCCAGGCGAAGGTCAGTTGAAGGTTAATTGCCTGAGGAATTTGAAGGTTTTCGTTAAAAGAAAATTGTTTTTATCTAAGGGTAAGTCAACTTGAGTCTATAGGAAATATTGGAGAATAATAACTACTAGATATCACAGATGGGGGGATATGGGAGGAACAGGAGAGGGTTTAGCACTTTTTGCTTAAGTGGTGATCATTTATACTTTAACTTTACCTGCAGAATCAACGCCAAAACAATATTGTAGTTGAATATATGAAAAACATAGGAATAGGACAAATCCCCCAAAAAATACTCAAACGCCTCCTCAACATTCCCTTTACACAAAAAAGCCAAATGCAACTTATTGCCTTGCGCCAAAATATGTTCCACTAAAACCGAAAATTTTTACACAAAACCCAAATAACAAGCCCCAAAACATTACCAAGAGCTATCCCCATAAACCCATAGGTAATCCTATCGATTTTCCCGTTGAGCCCTTTAGTCCATCCATAATTATCCATCGCTTTTTCCACCATATACCACTCCTGCATCAACCTGGCCCACCCTCTAGCCATCCATACAAAAATCACACTAGTTGCAACGCCATACAAGAAGAAAACGAATTTATCTAGATGAAAAATGGAAAGTCCTGCGGTGGTTATAGCGAGGAGTTTCATAACTGATAGGAATAGGGCCCCCAAGAAGGTTACAAACGCGTATAAGGATTTCCAGGAATACCATTCGAAAGCCAAAAAACTCATGTGGCGTTTGGTTATACCTCGAATAGGCATATAACCGAAGATTTGCGCAAGTATTAGAAGCTTCCTCAAAGCCACGTGGATGTTCATTGAGGGTGTGTTAGGGTGGATTTGTTGCACCCATGATTTTTTTACAAGTTGCCCGATTTGGGCCAGTTCTGTTTGTACTAATTGCATTTTGGCGCTTAGTGGCATTTTCGACGGAATAACACGGAGAAGTGTTTTCGTTTAGTGTGAATAAAAATTATAACTGACACTTCAATGGATGTTTACTTATTGAAATTGTCCTAGATT
This sequence comes from Pediacus dermestoides, assembly GCA_963942485.1. NCBI lineage: Eukaryota > Metazoa > Arthropoda > Insecta > Coleoptera > Cucujidae > Pediacus > Pediacus dermestoides. The sequence goes on along the minus strand of OZ012627.1, from coordinate 29,639,667 downwards.
TTAGTGGTTCTTTTATATTATATCTGATTATTTAATGGGTCGAGTCTTTGTTTAGGTAAATAAAAATTAAAGTGTGTTGTTGGGTTTGGTACAATTAAACTACACTGAAAAGTGGTATTGATTTTAAGCGGTTTGTTTTTAACACAACACGACTGTATTTTTATTTGGTTCTAACAACAAGCTAATAATGTTTTTGTTAGTTTAAGTTTTGTAGGAAAGTAGAACTGAGGTGTTAAAATTAAAATAATAAATTTAATATGTAAAAGACCAACTTTTTTATGTATGTTAGTTTTCAGACACAGCCATCCAAACATGCTTTACTCTTCAATCTCCAAAAGTAATAGCGTAAAACCCTTCAGACAAACCGACACCAAATCCGAAGAAAACATCTACAACTCCCTGAAATTCTTCATGATATTCTCGCAATTTCTGGGAATTTTTCCTCAAATTATAGGCAAGGACTCTGCTAGTATGCACTTTAAATGGCGAAGTTGGCAAATTATTTACAGCTTCTTGGTGACTTTTGGCTTGGCATTAACTGTTGCTCTTTGCTTCTTGGATTGGTTCCACTTGTCTTACAACTTCAATCATCTAGGTAGGTAATCTACGATAATCTAATTCCTATGAGCTTTCTTATTGTTTCAGTTACTCACATATTTTATGCTGGTGGTTTATTTACCTTGATCCTCTATGTACGTTTGGCAAAAATTTGGCCGGATTTCATACGAAAATGGTGCTTAATCGACAAAATCATGAGCTTAAACTATGGATACCCCCAAAGTTTAAATCGCAGACTCCGAAGTTTTTCTATTATTTTCCTAGTTTTAGGCCTAGGTGAGGTGAGTTACCAAGTTTTCTTAGGAACCCTTCCAAATTTGTGTTCTAGCTGACTATATTCTAAGCGTTGCGTCCCATGCAAGAGCAACCGCCAACAAACTTGGGCACAACTCTTCCATGGAAGCCTACTACAAAGAGCATTTCCCATACTATTTCAACTACCTTCCTTACAATCCTTTTGTTGCAGTTCTTTGTAGCGTATGTAACCCATTAATTTACAACTTGGTTTCTGCAAGCTTTAATTTTAGTTACTAACAGTAATTGCAACGTTCACTTGGGCTTTTAATGACTTATTCATCATCCTCTTGAGTATTTGCTTAGCGCTGAGATTCAAACAAATCACGGATAGGCTTAAGCTTAAAGAGAAACAAGTAAGTTCCGGTTTACATTTTTTTTATCTAATTGTAAGTAAAATAGTTTCTTATATTAGGCAGTTGCAAATAATTTCTGGATGGAAATCCGGGAAGACTACGATCGACTATGCGAGCTATGCAAGGAACTAGACAATAACATTAACTACATTGTCCTTTTGTCGTTTTCTTTGAACATGTTTTACTTGTTAGTCCAACTGTACCATAGTTTAGAGTAAGTTTAATGATGATCATGATTTATCCATTTGTTCCTGTTGAATTTTCCAGACCAATTAATGATCCAGTGGAAAAAGTTTACTTCATATTTTCCTTCGGTTACATGATCCTGAAATTAGTCTCGGTTTCACTCTATGCTGCTTGGATTAATGATGAAAGTAAAGCTCCGGCTAATTTGTTGAACTCTGTACCATCAATTACATACAATTTAGAGGTTTGTCTAAATGGAAAATTTTCAATCGAAAGTTAACGTTAACTAACAGTTAACTTTCTGGGCCTAGAGTTTAATTGTGTTTACTTGTGGATTAATTTAACTTTTATTTGCAGATTAGACGCCTTCTGACGCAAATAAGTTTTGATTCTGTTGCATTGACTGGTAATAAAATGTTTAAAGTAACGCGTGGTTTGATATTAAATGTATGTTGGTCTATTTATAGAAATGAATTAAAACAGTAATTGAGATTTGTTTAAGGTTGCAGGAGCAATTGTGACTTATGAGCTGGTTTTAATACAATTTAATACGGCGACTGTTGGCAGTGAACCCAAAAATTGACACAAATAAATATAAACAGCTATAATTTTGGTAAAACTAGATTTAAGTTTGTAACAATATAAATAAATCTGTAAAAGTAGGAAATGGTTTTATTTCTACTTTCCTGAATTTCAAAAAATATTTATCACATTTTATGTGTTTTTTGATATTTCGTAATTTTCATGTGCTGGACACAGATATTTTAATCACCCTCGAAAAATGCGTTTTTTAAATTCAATTTTTAGCTCCAAAAAAGCCAGAAATAATTTAGATAAACAGTTTGTGGTTTTTTCTTAATAAAACCCATTATTCAGCTTTGAAAAAAGGTTTCTTATCAAAAATCCGTCCAGCGATTCCAAAACTGGAATTTTAAAAGGATCACTTGAAAATTTTACTTTCTAGTGCTGCTTTGAAGCCATGCATGCAAAGTGCCTAAAACCTCAAAATAAAAAAAATTTGAACTATTTAATAAATAAAACCAACATCCAGCTTTGCAATAAATTAAATTTCACCAAAATTCGCCCAGTGCTACCAAAATTACAACGTAAGTTGGAATTTTTTGTTCATAGAATTTTCCAACATTTTCTTAATTTAAAGTATGAGCAGGTCTCTGTGCTCTATGATCTTCATATCTGGTAACATAGCAAGCCAGTTCACGCACTTGATTCCCTCTTTAGTAGTCTCGTATATTTGTGTTAATAAGATTTTTATTATCCAAGAACTAATCAAACCTCATAAAAAATTGCACTTTTTTATTTACACTTCTACAATAATTTAAACAGAAATATTCTCATTAATCTCTCAATAACAAATTGTCGCATTTGTTGACATAATTTTTTCCAACGTGGCCTGGTTAAACTGTATTAAAACCAACTCATACGTAATAATAGCCGCCGCCACCTAAAAAAATCAACATAAATTACCATGAAAAACATCTGGTATGCAAACATACATTCAGGACAAGTCCCCGAGTTAACCGGAAAAAATTATGACCTGTCAAGGCAGCCGAATCTACTTGAATTTGGATAATCAACCGCTGAATCTATAAAAATTGCCAAAAATTATCTCAATTATATTCTGTTTTGATTCAAACCTCCACATTGTAGAGTTCTGTAGGTACTGAATTTAAAATCGGTATAAAAGCTCGACTTTCGTCGTAGATTGAAGCACCATAAACTGAAACTGCCACAGTTCTGGAGATTACGAAACCAAATGAAAAGAAGAAGTACAACCGTTCGATAAATGAGTCCATTTGCCTGTTGGAAGCACGATTATAAACGATTTTTTGGTAATGGTAAAACAATTTAACCTCAGGCTGTTGAAGAGTTGTATGAGGATAAAAGATAGATTGTATGCGTAGGAAAACATGATGAGGTTAGAGAGGATGCAGTCTAAATACTTGCACAAACCACTGACTTTATCATAGTCCTCACGCAACTGCCTCCAAAATCTCACATCAAAACTTTGGTTCTAAAAACAATTATAATTTCTAAACGTCCTTAATTACCCCAACCGTAACTTACACTAATTCCGCTGGAGTAGTAAACCTTCATGAATTTCCCCTCAGTTAACTGCGGAAGATCACTTTTTGACTTCCTCAGTTTTCGCATTTCTAACCTTAGCGAATGGGAAATTTGTTTAAATCTTGTGGACATTACTATGCTGATCAAAATGATCAAGGTGTCACCCAAATTCCAAGTAAAAGTTCCCATCCAGCTTAAAACCTTGAAAAGTTAACGGTAAAAGATAATCTGGAAAGTGTGGTCGGTTGGTTTGGTATACCATGAGCACGAGCCCTCCGACGATGTGGTAGGGAAAGTAGAAGAAAATGTAGTGGAACTGCTTTCGGAAGTAGTACTCCCAGCCACTGGAGTAGTTTTGACAGGTGTTGGAGTAGATGAAATTGAGGGTGGAGAGGCCGTGTTCAACTATATAGAATGTAGATTTACTAGTTTGCAAATCAAAAATTTCTCATCAAACTTACACAACGCCAAAACCATACAAATCACCGCAATAACATTAACCTTCCTCCTCAAGTCAAAACTACAAGGATACCGCCTACTCAACAACTCCTCCACTTTGCAAACCTTCACCGTAAACTCCTTCCATTTTCTGGCAATTTGCACAAATATAACGGTAATTACAACCAAATTCACGTAGAATAAAGGCGAAACTACAAGGAAGATCAATTTAATCTTGTTTAGACTCTTGGAACCTTGGAAACCTCCACTTACTAAGTTGGTTAATTAGAGTACCAAAAGAGAGCGCCTTGTGAAACGCCGTAAGGCCACAAGTCATGTACCCTACCACAACCAAGCAAGTCAAAACCATTTTCCAAGAGCCGAATTTGAATTCCATTTGTTCCGGATCGGTACTTAGGATGTTGTTGATGGGAAATGCACCTAGAACCTGAGCTAGCATTAAGATGCCTTTTAGACAGTTGTGAATATTGTAAGTTGGTGGTTTTTTGCGTGACATCATTCCGAGTTGTGACGATGTCGTTATGTGTGGTAAGAAAATAGGGCAAGAAATTTTCCAGTGCATTAGTTTTGATGGACAAGCATACAATAAGTAAACACTTGTATTGTAGTGTGCATGTTTATATTGAAAACACATCTATTGTTATGGTGGCAAAAATTAAACACCCACGAGGAGATCACAAACGGAAAGTTTATTTGTTTTTTTGTGATATTTTCTCGGACAAAGAATTTTCCAGTGTTGTAAATACAAATTGAACGATATGATCGGTGATAAGCTGTCAATAAACACCTGAGGTGAAGAATAATTAATGTTTGTGTAGAATCACGGGTTGTTTTTCTAGATTAAAAAAATATTAAATATTAGCGCACTATTGGTATTGTTTAAAGTTGAGGAAAGTACTGCGTTATTTTAGCTGATAGGATCTCTAGTTTCATGATGTCGTATCGAGGGTGTAATTATGTGATAAAATTGAATAAACATTAGGTTATTTTCATAAAGAGTTGGTGATCAAAATCTTTTCTGAAAATGAGAAAATTATTGTTAAAAAATAACCAATTTTCGAACTGTATTTTTGTAAGAACGCGCCTTCGTCAAAATTTGAAGTAAAGGATTGTACCTATTGTGACCGTACAGACCCCGGTCACCTACATTTATTTAAATTTCGAGTAAAATATTGTAGGTATATAAAATCCCAGTGAATATGTACTAATTTATCATTATTCGTATGTACTTAACAGAAAAATATCTACTTGAATTTATTATAGGGATTCTAGGAACAAGGGTAAAAGTAAACACAGACACACTTAAAGTTACACGATAATATCTGTGTCACCAATAAAGGTTTATGACCTTTCTCACAATGACCACACTAATATCTGTTTTGACAATAAATAGGTCATCACCTTGCTTTAGACCAGCACTACCCAAGAGGGTGGTCCGAACGGCGCCAACAGGGTGAAACTACATGGCGCTTACTGGGTGAACCACATGGCCCTTCAATAGGTCGAGCAGTACCATGTTACATGCAAATTTCTTCGATAAGATAATTTTACCCAAACCGCCAACGTTATTTCCCAGATGGCCCCGTGGGATCGAGAGTTGATCAACCCCACAATTCTGACGTCACAAGCGTGGGCAGAACAAAGAAATTTCACATATAAATAGAGGGTGCTTGGCTGTAGAAAGGCAGACGATCTTGGTTGTCTCGAAAATCCAAATCTCCTTTGATTTTATCATCGAGACCTGGTTACCTGGCTACGTAAACTCTGTAAGTTTTACTTATAGAGGCGGGCTATTAAAATCCAAATCTCCTTTGAGTTATCATCGAGACCTGGTTACCTGGCTTCGTAAACTCTGTAAGTTTCTCTTGCAGAGACGGGCAATTAAAATCCAAATCTCCTTTGAGTTATCATCGAGACCTGGTTACCTGGCTTCGTAAACTCTGTAAGTTTCTCTTGCAGAGACGGGCAATTAAAATCCAAATCTCCTTTGATTTCATCATCGAGACCTGGTTACCTGGCTTCGTTGACTCTGTAAGTACTACTTGCAGGGGCGGGCTATTTCAGTTCCACCACAACCAGATGGAAGGAGGCCAAACTCCGGGGGAGTCACCACCGCCATGGAGGTATCGGAGAGTCAGAAACCTACAGGTCCGTTAATTATACTTGAATATTTAACAAATGTTATTTTTTGTTCCTAGTTATGGATATATTCGGCTCAGTATAATTTGTGTGTTTGTAAAATTTACCTGTGGGATAATTATTTGTTTCAGTAGGTAATTTAACGGTTATTAAACTGCTCCAGAGCTTTCCGTACTACGCACTTGCCTTGCACACCATTTTAATAACTTTATTTATATTTGATTGTACTGGGTGTCGACCTGACTACTGCTTGTATTCCTTAGGTCGCTTAGACTACTTGTACAATCTACAACGAGGGAATACACTGCGAGGCTAATCAACCTCTAGCGCAGTGTGGGGTGCATAAGCTTTATTGTATTTATTATTATGTGTATTAGCTAAAATAACCCCTCTTCGAACACAAGGAGGTGAGATTCATCACGTAGATGCCGCCTACCAGGGGAATGCATACCCAGAATGTGGGGGTTACAACGGGAAGTTAGGAGACCTCAGTAACAATATGTATTTGTATGTACTTTACTAATATTTCCATGCAGAATGATTTGGAGTTTGCTCGTTTGTTTATTTATATATTGAACACCAGGTTCGACTTGCAGGTGAACCATTTAAATTATCCCATGGGGCGATTCGCCTTAACTTTGAATTTGAAATATTTAATATAATATGTGTTTTGCTTTAAGGGCCTGAATAAATTGTTTATATGTTGTACCAAACTGTTTTATTTCTCCCGCATACACAGAACTTTAAAGAACACACAACGTAGGGTATTTAAATTTGGAATGTTAATTATTTCTCCAGCAATGACTGGGGGCCGTAAGGTTACACTATTAGTGTTTACAAAAAAATTCCAGTTTCACTGGTCACGTGCGTGTCCTTAAAAAATGAGTATTTCTTTTCTACTTTTAGTTATCGTATTTTATAGTGATTCCAATTAATCAATCTTCGAAAACAAATTTTCCCAGAACTTATCTCAGTTTTGGGTTATCGTGATAAGAATTTTTCGAAAATCTCGGCTAAATTTACATGCTTAAAACCGCAACATAACAAAATATTTCACCCGCATCTATTTAAATTTGTTTGTCGGGCCAAAAATAAATCAAATCGTACTCGAAAATAACCTCAACTTTAGACTGTTGACTACAATAGATATCGTAAAAACTCCTCCGGTATGATGTTTTTTTTCCTCATCGCACTTCTAGATTTGTGCAGTACATTCTATAAATAAATTTCGTTTAGTTGCCAGGTTTTGTATCAAAACAGATCAAAGTTTAGTCATAGAAAATGATAGCATGTGTATTGCATAATTTATAGTTTTCAACCGGTTGATGCTGTTTACATTAATAATTGATTGTTAATTAGAATAATTAATCTTTCATTCATCCCACTTGAGCAGTGTAATATCTACACGTGTCCACGTGTGTCAATTATAATTTCAATATTCCTATGATTTTACAGATTACCTATAATAACATTTACATTCATACATAAATAAATAAACAGAATTTTCAATTGCATAAACAACTAAGTATAGGTACACATAAATTGTATGGTTGAAAATATCGACAGTTAATGCGCATTAAAATTGTAATTTTTTCTTTCTAATCGATTTGTTTATGTATAAGCAAAGTGAAAAGCATGAGTGAATCACATGAAAATTGTTGCAAATAATTTTATCAGTTTCAGGCTATGACGCGCGTAAAATCGCCTAATTAAATAATTCAAATGGACTAGTACCAAATTACAATAACAATAATAACGTTCGACTAACCTCCGTAATCTAATTTTATCAACCGTGAAAAATAATGAGATATTAATAGAAACAGAAATAGATTTTTTTATTAAAAATAGAAACGTTTTTCTGAGGGCTTAGTGAAAAAATTTAACTTAGGTAACATTGATTTGATTGACAACAAATAAACAGCTATTTTTAACTTTATATATCAATGAGCCATAAGTAATTTGTAACTTATTGATATTGAGATAATTAACCATGAACGGTTATTTTTAATTGTTCATGAATTTTATGGATGATGACCATGGATATGCTTGGGCAATGAATATATTTTTATTATTGATAATGACTTAAAATCAAATAAACTGTGACAAAATGAATTTCAGGAATCTTCTGTGGCATGACTGAAAAGTTTAAAAATATTTTGGAATCAAATATCCTTCGTGATTTAATAGGAGTAATAATTAATTTGTGAAGTTTTGTAATTGTCTATATCCAATTTTAAATTATTTTGTGGCCAGATTTTATCAGGTTTTAATAAGAACGTTTTTATATGTTTAAAATTCATTTTTATCCAGATGTTTTTAATTACGTAGAACAGCAGAATAAATTAATTTGTTTCATTTAAAGCAGTCCAATATTCCGACTATTTTTGCCTAAAATAAAAAGAATCAGTTTCTTGGGTTATTACAACATAAATTCTCCAGGTCTCGCACTGGTTTTTTCTTTTTTAAGCTTATAACACATGATCTCTACATGGTGAGTCGCAATAAGTGTGACATGCTTTACCTGTAAATACTATGCCTAAAACTGAGACGATTGACGCAAAAAGTTGTTATACTAAAGTGCATAACTAAAAAGTTATAGGCGTTTGAAGTTTAAAAAAAAAATTTTTTTTGTTAATAACTTCTAAACTAATTCAATGAGATGAACTAATTTTTGGTAGGTGCTAATGAATACCAAAGACCTTTAATTTGTGAAAATTTAGTTGAAATCAAACTTTAAGAAGATGGTCAATAATTTTTAAATCTCAGCATACTTGATGCCGTTTTTTTGAAACTTAGTAAAAACATGCTGCTAGTTTTTAATTTTTTAAAGCTTCACGGTGCGTTTAATCCAAACTTTACAAGAGATGAAGAAGTTTCCAAATTAAATTGCCTAAAAGTGCAATTTTTTTTATAATTAAAATTTTAAGGACAAAAAAGTTCAGAAGGTTAAACACTTTACTTACTTTAAAAAACCATCTTCTTAAAGTTTGATTTCAACAAAATTTTCACAAATTGGTATTCATTAGCAACTACCAAGAATTGGTTCTTTTCATTCAATTAGTTTAGAAGTTATTACCAAAAATTATTTTTTTTTCTGAAACTTCAAACGCCTATAACTTTTTAGTTATGCATTTTAGTATAACAATTTTTTGCGTCAATCGTCTTAGTTTTAGACCTAGTATTTACAGGTAAAGCATGTCCCATTTATTGCGACTCACCCTGTATACTCTAGTAGTAAAAATTTTGGTGTCCATTATAAATCATTATTATGTTTATTCTCTCATTTGAAGTTTGTTTGATTTGAACTTTTAACATTCTAGTAATCATAATTTGTTTGGATTTCAGAAAGAACAATTCATGTTGAAAAAATCCCATTAAACAACATATTTTCCACTTTAATAGTTGCATTTATCACGGGCAATTGAATACTTTAATTAAAACGTTATTTATAGCCCTTATAACAAACTAATAAACAATAAAACTGGGATAATTCTCAATTCTAGATTTGCAGATAAATAACACATCTCCTGGTACAAAATAAATTTCACAATACAGCCACACCACACAATATTTTTTTGCGCTAATCAAGTAAATCGTCTCGTTTAAAAGATAAGTCAAAAAAATTCCACAATGGCAATTAATTCTCTGCTGGGGATCCAATGTTATCAGTTGGGGGTCATTCACGCGACAGCCATAGAGCAAAATCATGTAATAATATTGTTATCTTATCAGAATAGGAGGTTTTCCTTTGATGGGCTGGAGAAAGCAAAGGCGTAACTAACACCAGGCGATAAGGGTCACAAAACTAATTTAAATTGTTGCTTATTTGGAGAAAAGAATGTTAAGGAATTTTTTTGGATAATACGGACAGTTGAATTTTAGATAAGGCTGTCTAACTTAGATAACATTCCACTGAAAAAGTATTTATATTTATTTGGAATGTTTTTTTACCCCCTTAAGGTACCTCCTGAAATTAAGTCGTAATAATTTTTTTGGTACTTTCGCCTTGCACTTACTTAAAAATTATTTTATTCCAGTTGACAATTAATTCATTTCCCCATTTGAATTCAACTTGCACACTGTAACCTTACGGCCCCCAGTCAGTACTGGAGAAATAAATAGCGTCGAAATTCCCTACGTTGTGTTCTTTTTAGAGTTCTGTGCGGACGGAAGAAATAAAACAGTTTTGACGATCATATACAGTTTTTATTCAAGCTCATTGGCAGAAAGCACAAAATATGCAAAATGATCAGTCTTAAGGATAATCACCTTATGGGATAACCGATTAATCAACCCTTTGTGGGTTGTACGGTACGATAAAACAAATTAGTATTGCTCCAAAATATTCCATAAAGAAATATTAGTAAAATACAACAAATAATACATATTGCAACTGCGGCCTCCTAACTGCCCGTTACATCCCCCACATTCAGGGTATACATTCCCCTGGTAGGCGGCATCTATTAGATGAATCGCACCTCCTTGTGTTCGAAGAGGGGTATTTTAGCAAATACAAACATATAAAACATATAAAACAATGGTGCTTATGTATACCACATCGTGCAGGGGTGCGTAGCCCCTACGATGTATTCCCTCGTTGTAGAATGTACATGATAGTCTAAGCGACCTTAGGAATGCAAGCAGTAGCCAGGTCGACAAGCAGATCAATCAAACATATCATCAAACGGTTATAAAAGTAATAGAGAAGTTGGGTTGTATACAGAAAACTCTGGAGCAATCTCAGAGACAGTTAAAATAAATATTGTAATGGCAAAGAATTATCCCAAAGGTAGATTTTACAAATACAGCAACACAAAAATTATGTAAATATTATCAATGCAACAAAAGTTATAGCGAGCTGAATATATCAAGTTAGAATGAACAATATCAATAATCTCTCAATGGGTTTTCCATTGATTTACGGACCTGTAGGGTTAGAACCCTTCCACACATCTATGGCGGGAGTGGTGGCTCCCCCGGAACTGTGGCCGTCGATCAGGGTTAACGGTACGACTCCAGGGTGGCGGGCACAGTCGTGACGGCAGTGGTGGTATTTACTGTGGAACAGTCAGAACTTAAGGGCAGTATTCACACAATCAAGATTATTTGTCTACTTAACTTCACTGAGTACTTGGCACCATCAAGTTCGTCATACTCTCTTTCAAGCTGTCGCTTGACTATCTTTTGTACATCTTCTTTCTTGTGGAATTCCCCGCTTTTTCCCCGTGACGTCAGTAAACTGGGGTGGCAAATCGGGGGCTCGACCAATGGGAGATAACATTGTGTGGATGGTACCAGAAACTTTCACCGATATTCTTCCTTCGTGTAAACTGTGGCATTTTCTACCTAGGTCAAGTTTTACGGTCAGCAAGTGGGACAAGGGGACCCATCTGGGCATCTGGTTTTGTTGGCGGTGGTGCTTTTATTGCTGGATGGCAGTTTTGGTACAAAACCTACTAGGACCGCTTCCTTTGTTACACCCTTAACTTTTATGGAGAAGGCAATGTGGTTTTCGTTTGCTAAATATTGGAAATAATATTATGCTGGAATGGAAGGTTTTTTATTTATAAGTACCAAACATTTTCGTTTATGCATTTCTACGGTTTTTATGAGGGCCCCCAAATATGTACAACTACAAAAAATAAGTTTGGGTCGCAGTTTGTAATACACAAACAACTAAAATAAATTTCTAAAGAATTTAAAACACAGTAAGGCGAATGTATTTTAAGCGAAATAATTTTATATGTAAGGGACCGGGGTTGTCCGGTCTCAACACTTACTTTCTATCTGATCTACTCAAGGACTCGTTAGTTTAGTTCAAGTAACCACACAGTTTTATTTATTGCAATTAATTATATTGAATTTGCATCGTGGTGTTCCACTTTTATTTACAAACATCGCCTAGCACGTGCTAGTTGCATGGATGGTCTCCTCTCCTGGGGCTTGAATGCTAGAAAGAGAGGGGATCCCACGAACTTTAGCCCAAGTATCCCACACGCTTCCACTGTGCTTCCACTGATCTCAAACATAATTTAATACTGTTCTGTCTGTGTGTTCAGTCAGTTGGTGTTAAAAATTCTCCTGAAAACAAGCGCAAATTTCTCTGGAATAAGCTAATATTTTCAAAAATTAAGAGTTAGTGCGCGATTATACCACATAGATCTATCTAAGTACTGCAAATTTTTTCGAGTTCGATTTATTAATCCGAAGATAGGTAAGTGAGTTTTAAAAAGTCTTTCAGTTTTTAATTTTTATATCCTGAAATTTTATATTAATAATTCTGATGATTTTACTTTGGAGCTTACATTGCTCTGTTTCTAAAGGGGGAAATTTATTGATCCTAAACTGCGTGTGGCTTAAATGCTATTTACAGTTTGTCGCTGGGTAGTCGACGATTTTAACGGTAGAAAAGGCAGTGACCCTTTGTGTTGACTTGGTTGGTGTTTCTGGAATGTTCCTTGGGTTTCGACAAGATAAAACTTGTAAGAACGCAGCGATCTAGAAAATACTTTCACTTTGAAAAAATGTTTCAGCAGAAGAAATTTGTTTATGTAAATATAAAAATTAACGTTTTTTTAAATACTTTTCAAAATTTCATTCTATGTGAGCCTGAAAATATCAATGAAAGTACTCGTAAAATTTTATTTTGTTTATCTGTATCCTGTATCCGAACAGTTGTTCTAGACATTTGTTGAATCATTTTTTGTAAATATTTACACGTTGAGATAGCGCTTCTCTACTATATATAAAATAAATTAGGCCAGACCTTGTTGTCGGATTATTTAAATAAATATTACCGTAATAAAGTCAATTTTACGGTAAATTACGCATTGGATTGAATAAATAATATAGTAATATAATGTAGGTATGAGAGGATTAATTTTAATATAATTAGAAGACAAGGACAAAAGTTATTTTGATTTTGGAAAAAACGGCTGTGCTGAAATTTATATAAATATTTTTTGTGGGTGCAAAAATTTTAATAATAAACGTTAATAAAAAATTTTGCTCTTATTGCTGAAACTAATGGCGATTTTTGCGTTTTTAAAAGTTCAAAATTTTCTAGAACAGGTTATAAAATTTTTGAGGTATAGTAGAAGTTTTAGGTTCCTTCATTTTGTATGATGTTGAGGAATATTATTCAAATTTTACATACTTAGACATTTTCAGCAGAAAATTTCGTGTATAATTCCATAAAGAAATTATTTGAAGACACTAAAAATTTGTCAGGTTTAATCAATGTTTTTTTCAAAAATTACTTTAACTTTGATTCTAACGGAGATTTTTACTGTATTTTGACAATGCTTTTTTAAATATACAGGGTGTCCCAGTTTATATCGTCAGGATTTCACCAGTCGATAGTTTAGCGAAAATTAAAGGTGGTTTGTCTAATAAACCATGATCGAATGTTGCTTCCTTTTTGATGTACAGGCCATTAAAGAAAATAAATTATTTTAAATAATTTGCTATAAATCAATAACAAAAAAAGTTAGTCTTCTGAAATTTTGCATAGATCTTTTTTTTGTATTCTCTTATTAATAGTGGTTGCAATTATTTTATTTAGAACACAGAGGCGTGCGTACGGGTTTCTTCAAAAACATTTTATTGAATAAAACGTACACCACTGGTTTTTTTGCAGCATCAATATGCAGAGAGTATTTTCCATTCAATTTAGAAACTTTTTTGTATCTTACAATTTCTTGATAACTTAACTTTTTTTTCTTATTTATTAAAGAGTTAGATACTACTTACTACTACTACTTACTACTACTACTTACTACTCTTTCCCCAAAATTTTCAACTTATTTGTTGAATAACTTTTTAAATATCGACACTATCAAAAAAAGTTTAAAAGATAAGTTGTAGGAAATATTTTCTTTACAACTTTGTACTGACTCTTTTTTTTGAAAATTTAATAGGAAAAAAGTTATTCAATAAACAAAAAAATCCAACCCTTAATTGAGGGCTGGTGAAGGAAGGGCGGGGTCTACGAATACACAAACTCAGGGTGACCCTCTAGAAGATTCTACAAAAATTGGCTGTAGGGTAAAAAAAGTCTATTTGAAGCCTTTTTTCTCCCTTATTTACTTTTTTGGTTATTGATTTATAGCAAATTATTTAAACTAATTTATTTTCTTTAATGGCTGTAGGTACTTCAAAAAGGAAGCAACATTCGACCAAAGTTTATTAGACAAACCACCTTTTCGCTAAACTATCGACTGGTGAAATCCTAACGATATAAACTGGGACACCCTGTATTATTTAAGAAACTTGGTAATTTCGGCGATTTAACTACTAAATAATTAAAGCGAGTTCCTCAGAAGTTGAACCACTTTCTATAGATTTCGCAAATTCCCATTTATTTCCTCCTAGCTACATAAAAGGTGGACATTTAAATAAATCAACCCAATCTCTTCGATTCCAAGTACGCGTTATTGAGTCTGAAAAAACTCTAAACCTCAACTTCCGTTAAATTTGTCGAGTTATCCAACACCAATTATTCAATTCCTTCACCACCTGTCCGGTAGTTTTCCATTGAATTTTAGTCCATTGCCATTCAACTTTTCAAGTAACACGTTTATGCAAAGTGATGCAAGTCCTCTCCTCCCTCTCCACAATAACCTTGATTTTATTTTAAATACTAAAACCATTTAATTAATCAGTCAATGAACTATCTTTATCAACATCCGATTTTTTCGTTGTTACAGCAAAAATGTTTACTCAAGACCCACAAGAAGAGGCCAAACTCGACCAAATGCAGCGCCATTGGCAATTAAAACGTGGTAGTTCTACGGCGACGGCTTTCTTTGAGGAAGCCACCGAAACCGAGGATATGCTGAGTTTACCACGACAAGTAAGTTTATTATTTAACCCAAACGCCAAACGAAAAATTGTATTATTGATAACCCGGAGAAAAATTTGTGTAAGTACGTCAAACCGCGATTAATTATCAGTTTAAGCTAATTAACTAGTTTATAGACAGGAAAAACAAATTAGAGGATATTTATAGAATAATCGTTTTTTAGTCTGAAATCAATCAAACATTTTTATCACACAAAGATTAATAATAATAATAATAATAATAAAAATTTCCTTTTATTTGTGCAAAATCAAATACATTATTGATATTTATTTCAAATAATTGATCTACTTTTTTTATTTCGTTTTAATTATTGCATTTGACACACTTTTTTTATCGGTACAGTGATAAAAAAGTGGAGCGGTGATAAAATTTGTTCTAATTTCTAGGGGTCGCGAGCGAGTCTCGTTAGGGGTTCCTGTGTGGTTCCGCCTCCACCTCCAACATTCACCTGCAGCGATGTGGAGTTGGAAAGCGATTCCGAAGTACTGGAAGTTCCCGTAAGTACCAATCACAAAAAAAAAGTTCATGAAATTTTGTATCAAACTACTAAAATAATCAATCGTGAAGTTACTTAATATTCTTAAGATATTTTCCCTCATAGTGAGAAGATTCTTAAAGACAGTTCATTAAGACATGAATAAAATGGACAATATCAAAAAAAAATTTTATGATCAAATCCAGCTTGAATAAATATTTGTTTAAAATTTCAAAGAAATGTTAATATCTAACTAACCCCTACTTTTTGCAACATTTATTAACTTCTCCCCAAAGATTACTTACATAATTGTTTACCTGGTTCGAGCTGGTTAAAACCTTTCAGCAATATTGATCAACATGATTAATTCCATCTATACGAGTCGTGTTGATTTTGACGCTGGCTCGACTGTATTAGCTTTTTGTAATGGTGATTGATCATCGATGCCAAGAATTTATTTACCTACTCTTACAGTACAAAGTACCTACGCTATTTTGCAGTTTGCAGCACATTATTTTTTCGAGTATAATTAGAATTGTGTCTGCGCATTTATATCATGATTTATCACATACAAAAGTAGTTAATTTTCGAATTTTTTACGGGGTTTTGCCAAGCCATGCTTGAATTTCTTGGACGATACGCACCTGCCCTTGCATTTATTTTTAAATAGTTGCAATTAAAAGGCGACACGCCCTGTTGTATTTTATTATTATAAATAATTTCGGTATGGAAGCCAAATTTTCATTTGTATTCTAACCAGCGAGTCATGATGATGAGCATTTTAAGCTTTGATGAATGGGAAACCAAACAATTTTGGTTCCTTAAAGTAGTACCTAATTAAGTTTAATTTTATTACGAAAATTTTTCTTAGTCCTATGTTTTCTTTTAGGAACCTTTTGTTCCGGCGATAGCCCAAGACTTGAAAACCGCGCAATCTACTTTGAAGCTCGATGGAGCAATTTTGGGCGATTTCCCAGCTCAATACACAATTTGTGCTTTGGAACCCCACCAATTCCCTGCTATTGGAGTTTACGTGGATAAACGCGTGGTACCTGGTTTCAAGTACCGAGTTAGACCTCTACCAGCTCTTGGGGAAAAATCAAACAAGCACAAATGTTTGTTCGAAGATCGTGCTTTAACTCTCAAGTCAATTGGGCGAGGGTACACCAGACGGTTTACTTTTGAAGCGGACCAAAACCACTTAAACGACAATGATAATTATTTTTGGAGTGATAATAGACCGGAAGGTTATGCATTTGAGCTGGAAGTAATGTCAGTGGGCGATAAGTTTACCATATTTGATATCAACGGAGAAGCTCAGGGAACGCTTGAAGTTCTGAAAATTGAGGTGAGTTTTTGTGGGGGTTTCCTTGGGATTCATTGAGCCATCATCGTACCTAATACTCATTATTTGATTTTTTTCTTGTATATTTTGTATTTCTCATGTTTATTATGCGCCACACACACACATATGTTCGAACCATGTTTTTATAATATAGAACCCTGTTGGAGATTGCCTTGGCAGCCAAGTCGAACATACGCAAAAACACCCGGTTGGGCGTCGTAAGTCTTTCATGAAACTGTTTCCATTGTCCGAAGACACACCAAACTTATGATGCTCATTCTTTCAGGGTCACCAATTAGAAATAGGTACCACAGCGACGAAAGAGCGTATTGAAAAACGGGCATATGTTAAATTTACTGGTAAAGTTGAGTACTATGAAACTGGTGTGGCCAAACCCATGCACTTGACTGGCGTGGTGGTTTCGGTTAAGACGAAGAGTAAATCCACAGCGGAAATTTCAAAAGTTACAGACGTGGTTATAAGGAGACATAAATGCTATTTGAAGCCTGGTATACAAAAGATGCACAGGCGGGTTACGGTTTATGGGGAGGATATTAATGATGTGCCAACGAAGTATACCATGACAGGACTGGAACCCCATGAAATTCCAGTTGTGGGTAAGAAACGGAAAACCTAATTTATTTATCAATAAAATCTGACCGAATATTTTCCGTTAGGAACCTACGTAGACCCCCGTGTGATCCCTGGTTTCCACTACAAAGTGCGCCCCAACGACCGCAAAGAGCACCTCTTCGGGGGCCGCGCCCTCAAGCTCCAAAGTATCGGCCGGGGCTACGCCAAACGTCTAACATTCGAGTCAGACAACATCCTGGCACCCCCCAACTGCTTATGGTCCGACAGCCACCCCGACGGTTTAGGTCTCGAACCCAGAGCCATCCGCAAGGGAATGAAATTCATCGTAAAAGCCGGTGAGCAAATCCTTGGGGAAGCTCAAGTATTCCGCGCTGATAAACCCCAGAAAGAAGAAAGGATGGAAAAGGTAACTTATTAAATAATAAATTAGTTTCCAAGATTTAATTTTGGTTGTTTAGATTGAAACGGCTCCAGGAGTATATGCTCTGGAGAAATATATACATATTGACGTGATGTGCCATGTTAAATTGGCTAGAACTGGAGGGGCGTCTACAGAAAACGACGAGAACTTTATGAGGGTTTATGGTTTGGCTGTTGTGCGGATGGAGCCAAAGGCACGTGAGGCTCAAGTAGTGCGAGTGGAGAATGTTGGTTTGGACTCGCAGGTGAATGTACTGTTTGCCCAAACGCACAAAGAAATTACCTTCTTGCCCAAATAGAAGAATTTTAAACTAAAACTGAATGTTACTCATTATTTATAGCACATTTTGAGTGTTTTATTGCGTTAGATTAGATTTTGAATGAGTATATAATATAATATGAAGTATATTACAACATTTTTAAGAGACTACTTAAAGAAATAAGGCAGCGGTTGGAAATATTGTATGCTCATTTGTGATTTTTGTAAACATAGTGACAAGAAATAATATTCATACTTATCTAAGCAGTAAAATGCAATAATGTGATTTAATTATAATTTAGTTTAGACAAGGGAATCCCTAAGAAATAATAAAGCGTTTTTGTACCTATAAAATGGGTTTTATTTACAAATCTTCAAATATAAATATGCTTAATAAAAATTATATATCTTAACAATTACAACAATAATTGGAATAAAATCTTAAACCGGATGGAAAAATATCCCCTTCAGCTCCGTATTGCATAATTTCTTGATTTCCTCTGCAAAAAATTTGTATTAGATTCTTTCCAAAATTTACTACCAAAAATCCTCACCACTAATATCAATTAAATTCACACTTTTCTGCTGGATAACAATATAAAACTCTCTAGCATTGGACACCTTCCCCACAATCCAATAATCATTCATAGTTTTAACAATCGTTTCACCCGAATGCTCCAATAAGTGAATTTTCTGTTTCAAATCCGCCATCACTCGGAGTGAATCTTTGGTACAAGCCACATTCCCTGCTTGTTTATTATCCAAATGTACCGTGCTTTTATACGCCAAGTTCAGTTTATTAAAATAAATGAACCTAGGGGAAGTCTCGGGGATATTCGAGGGAGTCACCACTTGTCTTGAGCAATACTCCGCGATATCCGACACAATTGCCGTTAGTTTTGGACTTATGAACAAATCTAAAGCTTTGAAAAGGTCCAATGTTAAGTTTACGTCTCCTACAATCCAAGAAAATGCGAGTGATTATTATTATGATTATTAGAATTAGAAAGGGATTTGAGACCTTTAACAAATAGACAAACTGAAGCGCTTAGTGCTCTATAAACAACCAGCTGGTACATTGTTTCTTGGTTATCACTGCCGTAGAAGTAAACTTTCGGGACTTTGTCCACTGTTTTAGCTAGTTTTAAATTTGAGGGGCCGGTGATAAAACGACCATGGTGCAAGGAGGCGAAAGGTGATGGGGAGTTCCTTGGCATTGAACCTCCTTGCAACTCGGTTTCCATATTAGCAGGCAGTAAAGTTCCAATTAAATATTGGTACAGCACCTGCATATCGCATGGTTCTATTCCACTCCTAAAACAACTAACTTAAATAGTTTCTATATAATATATTAAAAACCCACCAAATTAAATGGTCGTTATATAAGAACGCAGTTTGGGCGATTTCATTATATTTATTTTCCAACAAATTTACAAAACATTGTACCTTGAGGAATGTATATTTGTCTAGGGGTAAATACTGTATACCGGAAAATATATTCAGAAGATCTGCATGCGTTAACTTGAGGGTTTTCAAATACTACAAAAAAAAGTTAGGGACATTTTAGCTGAAATTACATGGGAAAACTCACGGCTTTATAGAAAAACTCTAAACGCAACTTAAGCTTCCCAACATCGGCATTTTTTACAGTTTCCTCAAACGTCCCCCAGAATAACCTGTACATGTTGTACGCCTGTTGTAGTACAGCTTCATAAACATTATCTTGGACGTCTTCTTCTGAATACTCACAGTTGTTCGAGCCGTCTTTATTTTTCGTTACTGTAGGCAAGTTAAGGGTCTACAAAAGGTTACTATGAATGATGTTCATTAGCACAACGTTACGTACCATGACAATCCAGTAGTTTTTCTCCGGGGAAAAGTACAATTGTCGTGATTTCATTGTGTGTAAACTACTGACTGGCTTACTTGGCTTAAACGTTCTAAAACACACGGAAATTCATTGGAAGTTGTTAGAAAAGCATTCGGAAACTTACTCTGTGAATTGGATGATACCCTCGACCAGTCCAACATTTTTTATTTGCTTGTCCGAGTGATCTGATAAGGGGTAATAGTAGAGGATTTTCTTGGCTTCCTAAAACCAACCGCTACTATAGTACAACAATCATAAGATTAATGGCAATCATACCTCGCCTTCTTTTGTACCAAAACACGAATTAAATATGAAAAAGTTTTGTAATTCTACATCGGTATTGTTTGTTGTTGACATTTTGATATCAGTTTGTAGGTTAGAACATACAGTAATTAGGTTAGTTTTTTGACAGTACTGTCAGTGTAAATAGAAAAGGACAGAACACTGTTGAATGAGTTGAACAAAGTAAGCACTATTTTTATGTGGCACAAGCGCAATGTTGGAAATGCCAGTGGCGTGCCCAGGTAAATTTAATTTCATTATTAATTTTTTTTATAACAGTTTAGAAACATTTTAATTAAGCAAATTTTGGTATTTTTGCAGGTTTTCCATTGGGAGGCAACACAAGAAAAATCCTTGAATTTCAGTTCATTTACACTATTTAATAATTGGGCCAGCCAGCCATCAATAATACTTTTGCCATTTAATCAACTCTAAATAAGCGAGTATAAAATAAGGGTGAAAATAATTCATCTCCATTTTCAATTAATTTCCAAATTAATTACGTATTTAATTACGCATAGTCTATATTATACGTATATGTAATTAATTAGTCCATAACGCACAGAATAAGAACGAGAGGTAACTAATGAATGAAAAAAGCATAGACAGCAGATAAAATTGATTAATTAATTAAACAAAGATCACTAATAATTATATTTTGCCTAATTAGTTATTATATATTCAAATTATATTATTTATATTACATTGAAGAGAAAAATGTACATTGCTTGGGTACAACATTCAGGATGATCACAATAACATTACAAATATTTTTTATACATAGTTTTAGTGTGTTGAACGGGATCACTCCGGGAGCAGCATTTCGTCGTCTCGGGACGGTCGTCTGTAGCCATCCAGATTTCGCATCTTGGACTCCAAGTCCATCCATTCCATCAGAAAACTAGAAACAAGGACCTATGTATAAAAATCTGATAGGGTGAAACTCGAAGGGGTGGAATATAAGTTTTTATGGAAAAAGTTAAAAATAATCTGAATCTTTTGGTGAGTAATAGGTTTCAATATTTTGAAATAAAATTAAAGTCTCTTAAACCCAAACAGCAGAATTTTAACAACAATATTTTTAGGTTCTATACTGTAATTGAAATAATAGAAGTTATTAATGAACTGCTTTATTATTAAATATTTGCTCCCCTTTCAATATCTATTCATAATAATATACATGAAAATAATTGTTAATTTTAAATATATGGTAACAAAAATTGAAATTTCCGACTCTAAAAATTACGTATTTTTATTACTCCTAATTTCTTTTTATTATTTAAGAATTTCACAAGTTTTGATATACTTATTACAGTTATCTAACCTTATCTCGTTATCTTTATTATTTTGCAAAATTCGAAGAAATATTGTTGTACATCAGTATACCTAAAGAAAAAATTTGGAGTTAATTTTTTGAAATATATCCTGAACCAGATTAGATACAAAACTATTGAACAACTTTGCTTTCTGATGGATTTAAGGAAAAAATTACGATTAAAACTCCACAAAAAGCAATATTTTAATTTTGTATGTTTCAAAACCGGCGCATCCGCCAAAGTTGAAACAATGTTCGAAACTTTTATTCCAGGAATTAGATACATGCCAATATAATGATTAATCTAGATTAATTTAATTAAATCTTCGCACACGTCATTTTACTTTGACCCAAGTGATTAGTGATCACTCAAATCCGTCTGAAATCCAATAATTAAAACCCATTTTTCGCATAAATCTATAAAAGTAATAATGTCAAAATAATATTCAAATTTAACCGGATTAAAAATTACCATATCATCCAAAAACCCCTCGGAACAAAAATGATTTTAAATGTGCTATGCAATAATAACACTGAACTATATGCAAAAGTTATCGTTGTGAGTAAAACTTTGTTGCCAGGGCTTAAATAAATTCTTCAGCTTAAGAGCAACTTAACAGCGAATCTGGAATGTCGATGCAACATATTTCTAAACCGGGCGGCATAATCGACGATTTAATAACTTAAGCTTTTGCGTTTGCAAATTGGTTATGTTGTGTAATTTTAGGCAACACCATGCAAGGAAATTATCTGTGAACAGAGGATTACAATTTCACATAAATTCAACTGTAATTCCTTATATAAGGTATAAATCCAGAACGTTTTGCTTATAGAGACGGTGTCGACCTAAATACTTGGACAACATTTTCTAATACCAACTATAACATGGTATATACACTGTGGCTAGGTAATAATTATCAGAATTACCTTCAAAGCCATCGCATGATAAACCATTCAATTAACTCATAAAGCAGATTATCTATCATATCACATCGGACTATGGATATGATATTATAGATGTGTGTGGGAGACTTGAATACAATCTGGCAGGTAAACAGATTCAACCAACAATGATAATAATACGTGTTGGGGCAGAAAATGAAGGTAGAGTGGTAATATATACAGTCACGTGGTGATGCGTTACTATAAACCATTCAACAGTTCTCTCACCTCGTCCTGTCGCGCCTACACACATCCACCCCCCGCTCTTATTGGAAACTTTTAATGAAAATAAGTCTTTGAGTCTGAGAATATGGGAGAAGAATTTGGCAAAATGACGAGCAGTGGCGGTGGTGTGGTTTTTGAACATTATATTAAACATTCCATGTATGGGAAAGTTTATTAATATAACTATTATGTTTAGGTGATGTATGAGATAAAAGTTTGCATTCGTCGGTTGTTGATAAAAATTTATGGCTTATTGTCGGGTCGAAAATTTCTTTTTACAATTTCCCGAAAAATATGTAGAATATAGAGGATTTTATAAGAGTGTAGGGGCTAAAATGATGGTCTTGAATTAGCCAAAAAAATGAGTATAAATAGTTTTTGTGTCTAAGTCTAAGTTTTTTCTGATTTTCCCTTGACTCGCCGATTTAACTAAAACCTATTTAATCATGCAGCGAAACTTTTAATAGTTTACTTAGGCTTTTAAGGGACAATTCTACACCAAAGCTCAAAGCTTAATCCCACACACGGACACAACAAAAACAATGTAATCAATTAAAACTAAATTAATGGGTATTATTTGTGTTAAAGTTTTACAACTTTATACGAGACAACCCTTTAAATTCTTCCAACCTACTTGTTGACTCTGTCCATATTAACAGCCCGTTTCCCCGTGAGCATCCTCGCCTCTTTATTATCATCATACCACTCCGGTCGGCTGTTGTCATCATACACCTTACTACCAGAATACTCCGGTATCCTTTTCCCATATCCCCTAGCAGACAATAAATCCAAATTTGAAAAAGCGCGTTGCTTTACTGTTCTTGTAGGCCGAAGTGGCTGGTTTCTTCTCGATTTTTCGGAAGCATGTGCACTGGCCAAAATGAGCCAGAGGAATATTACTAATGTGAAGAATATCGATGCATGATGGAACGCCATACTGGAACAGAATAATTGGAATTGATTGAATGGGGGAAAGTTTTGAACATTTATCATGTGATGTGCGGGGGATAATAATTATTTGTATAGTTGGAGGGGATTGGGTTCTAACTATTAGTAGGTGGTCTATTATTCTAATTACACAACACATTTTGTTAATTAAGCTGACAAAAGACTTAAGCCGGTGGGCACTATTGCTATTGACATTTCATTTCGTCATCCTTCGACGCTATTTATTTACTATGTTAGCTTTTCCGCATTGTAATCCTGAAAAACTAAAATAATTACTAAAATTTTCCACGTGAAACCTTATATTATCTTCTACAAACTGAAAAATATCAATTCATACATCAGCTTTTATCTTTTATCATGCCAATTTTCCTTCTTGAATATTCAAGCTCCATTTCAAGGTAATAAGCACAAGCTTTTTCTTTTCAGTTGAACAAACGAAACAACTTTACTACAATCTTTTATTTATAAATAATTTATGTACCTAATTGTAAGCCGAATAAAAAACATGCTAAAAATAAATTCGTTTATAAAACAAATATTACAAAATTAATTCAATTTGAAATCTAATAATAAATTATACGATGATAATTAAATCAATGTAAAATAATTGTAGCACAAATGACAAAACAATTTACTTGCAATTAATATTTAATGAAAATAAATAGGTTTCTGATGTAATATAAATAATAATAATAATATATTTAACGGACATTAAATACAAAAATTTAATATATTTTAATAGTTTTCGCTTGATTTTTTATTAAACTATTAAACTAATTGCATTTTCTCCGTATGCATTATATTATTAATTAATGGCAAAACTGTGTTAATACCTAAAGATGCATAAAATAAATTAAGTTAACATAATACCACCAAGTCATTATTAATTAAATTCTTGATTGGATTAATTGCAGCATAATCCGACTAATAAAATCGATACCAAGTCGAGTTTCGGCATAAAATTAAAACTAAATAAAAACTGCTATGGAATACTGTGCAAGAAAATTGTCACATATACATGTCAAGAATTTTATGTAGGTGTAATGTTAAGTACTGTGAGGGGGAAATGTTGGTCATAAAATGAAAAATTTAGGTGGTTCAAATAATTTATTATGTTTTTATTGATATGTAGGTACTGGATGGGATGTAATTTTATGAAAAAACATGGAAAAAGTTCAAAATATACTGAATGGTTTGGTCAAATTTTAAATAAAATTATTATTTCAGAATCGGAAATAGTTCAAGTTTTGATGGTGGATGCGCCGGTGTAAAATATTTTCAAAATGTACAGGGTGAGTCAGTTTCTTGTAGCAGTACTTTAACAGTTGATAGAGGACCTTTTTTTAAGAAGAAAATTTCCTATAAACATGTACTAAGTACTTGAGTGCAAATAGTTTAACATAAGAATATATCGTTTAATATTTCCAGTGGCGTAGATAGAGGGGTACATATTAGTACTTTTATTGAAAAAAATATTAACCAACTGAAATTTAAAATTGTATAACTGAACTGAATAAAAGCAGTTCTGTATTGAAAAACTACTTATTATTATTAAATATTGGCTCCACTTTCAATATTCGTAATAATTTAGGTATCTACATATAAATAATAAAAATTAAAAATGACTTTTTTAATTTCTGCTAATCCCTTTATTATTTATGACACGAAACTATTCAAAATTTCAGAAGTTTTGACGTATTTTATTACAATTACATATACGAGCCCTAACAACTAAATGTTCGGACAAAAGTAAATTTGATTGTCTTTTTTCCATACGCGCAAAAGTTATCTAAATTAACTTCCATAATATTGATGGTGTTTTCTGTTATAATGCCAACGTAAATTTCGTAAAAATCCGCTCGGCGGTTCCAAAACTGTGGCACTTTAACCCAGCAGGATGGGAAAATTGTAGAAACAAAGAATTATTATTTTCAAAACGTTGGATCTAGTAGTCGGATTTTGATGAAATTTGCTTTATTGCAAAGCTGGATGTTGATTTTCTTTACAAAAAAGTTACACAAGTTTTGATTTGGTGATTTTAGTCATTTATCGGAGCTTCAAAGTTGCACCTTTAAAAATGATAAAATTTTCTAGTAACTGTTTTAAAGAATCACAGTTTTGAAACCGCTGGTTGGATTTGTGTCAAAAAACATTTAAATCAAAGCTCAATAATCGTACTATATTGAAAAATTCCTGAAATGTTAATATGATTTTTTTTTGCATTTTTTTCGAGTTCCACAGTTCACTTTTCAAAACACGTGTTTTTTGAGGGTGCTACCTACATTAAAATAATCACAGTTTTGGAACCACTGGTTAGATTTTGGTAAAATTTACTTTATAGCAAAGCTGGATGTTGGTTTTATGTACAAAAAATCCCCAAGTCTTTATTTGGTGGTTTTAGGCATATTTCGTAGTTTTAAAATTGCACTTAAAAAATGTGACGTAATTTTCTAACGAGTGTTTTTAAAAAATCACAGTTTTGGAACTTGGGGAAAACGACATAAAGGTGCTTTCAGATCTCTCATCCAGTCCAGACTTAAATGTCATTGAAACTCTTTGGCATAAAATTAAACGTATTCTACGCAATAATCCACCAAGAACCATTCGGGACTTAAAGACCAAAATAAAAGAAATTTGGGACAGTTTCACGCCAGAATTGTACCAAAATTTGATAAATACAATGGCTGAATTCAGGCAGTTATTAAAGCAAAATGTTACGTACCCTCTTATTAATGGTCCTAAATTAAAAATTATCCCAACATTTAGTTGCAAATCATTTTGTAAAGTTTGCTAATTATTAAGGTTAAAATATTGTTAAATCCAATAAATGATTTTCTTCCATGCATAATATTGTTATTAAGGCTTTATCTTATTGTATTGTTAGGTGTTTACTAATTATTTGCGTAAAATTTCCAGTTCTCCTTTCATACTTCAAAAATTTACTTTTGTCCGAACATTTAGTTGTTAGGGCTCGTATAACCTCATCTCGGTGTCTATTATGAAAAATGTTGAGCTATTTTTTAAAATATATCCTAAACCAAATTAGAGACAATACTATTAGATTTTAGAAAAATTTAGTAATAAAACCAACTTTTCTACAATAAAATTTTCAAACTTTAAACTAAACTAAAATATTAACTTTGAAAGCTATTTACATATTTGTTTTTGTTTATACAATTTAATGAGCTGGTTTAGTTAATATTGTTTTTTCTCCGAAAATTGCCCATCACCTAAACTTTCCAGTAAACCAACACAATACCGATAAATAATTGGATTAGTTTGCGCTATTCAGTATTAGATTGGCAGAAAATTTACTGGTAACTGAGCCTAATGATCTTTATATCAGCATCAAACAGTTTCATAATGCTGAAAATTCACCAAACTGTTGCATTAATATTCTATCATATCGTAAAGTATATTATAGTGTTAAGCTTTGTAAAGCTCGCATATTACATCAAATATTGAACTAGCTAACAATAAAAAATCAAATAAATAGTGATTTAACGGTGATACAAATCAGACACGAATTTATTTCCTCGTACGAGTGGATTATGTGAAAAAAATACGAAGAAGCAAATAACTTTCGCTTTTATCGAATGATTTACAATTGAATTCATTTTATAATATGTCCATGGAGATTTCACGTGCGGGTTTTGCATCGCAATTATTAAAGTGAGTAAAACGCAAGTTTACTGACCACGAACCTGTGAGGGTAGCTGCAATTAAATCGACAATTTAATTCAATGATAATCAACGATGTGTGCACAAGTTTCGTGTAACTAAATTACAAATTATTTGGTGTTTGAAATTCGGAAAGTTCTAATATAGAAAAATACAGTGAGACTGTGAGGGGGTTTATTGATATTGATTTCTTAGGAGTACGCGTCTGTTTCCGAGAATAAAATAATATTAATTTTTTCAACTTTGTACATGTAGTGCCTTGCTAGGATTGCGTCTGCTTTGTATGTGATGTTTTATTTCTTTATTATTGGTTTTATATGGTGTAGGTACAACTGGTTAAGTAAGAATGTCAATGAGTGCCTCCTAAAAAAATTTGTATATGAAAAATGTAAAGAATTTAAACATTCTTTTACAATTTCATTTTTCATGTCGATTTTGAGTTAAATTAAATTTTGTTTTGAAGCACAGCACTGTGAATTCTTCTATTAAACAAACTGAAAACCCAATATGTACTTTACAATTTAATTATATCATTTCAATAGATTTTATTGTAACCAATATCCAACTAATCCGCTGTATTTTATTTTTACAGAACAATAAACGAGAGCTTGCATATAAAATATATAATTAATCAAAAGTGTGCAGTCCTTTTGCAGATTTTAATTGAACTTCCTTCAATTTATTTATACACGTTTCGAACAGTGAGAAAATATCTAAAAAACATTTTTTGTTACACATTGAGTGGTTCAAATTGCATTTGGATGAAAATTGTCTACGAGCTCCTACATAAAATGTCCTGAGAAGTGCGTTAAAAAATAAAACAAGGATTTAGTGGTTGTGACGGGCGGGGCGGAGGGACTCCCAACATAAGTGTGTTGTGTATTTCTCTGTCATTATCACTGCGGTACATGCGGAAATAAAATACAATAACAGACAGTTCTTACCGTTTTATTATTATTTCAAATCTCTCTTGGACTAGAGACTCTAAAAAACTCTATTTTTGTACCAGAATGTTTATAAAAACCCTTACGCTAAAATAAAATAACGATTGAATTTTGTTTCTTGGACTAGAGGGAAAAACTGCAACTTCATTTGGTATGAAAATCTTTAATTTCTATTTTAAAACCATTTTACGTTAATAACGATTGGATTTTGTGGGTTTTCTGTGCTCTGCTACGCGAAGTTTCTTGTAAGTTAGCTCACGTTGGCTGATAATTAGTACAACGGCAAACTGCTGAACAGGAACAAGTAATGGAGGGTATATTGAATGGGTTATTAAATGCGGTTAATTGGTTAGTGGGAATTTTTGTGATTTTGTGCGGAAAAATAATATGGAGGAGTTTCTTTAAAAGTTTTGGTATTTAACAAAAATTTGTATTAGGAGGCTGTAAAACTAGAATCGGAAAGAATATTTATGTTGCAAAATTTTATAAATTGGAAGAAAACGGCGAATTGGTTTTTATTTTATGAAATTAAAATTGAATTTGGTCTACAATAGAAGCCATTTTTGCCTTAAAAAAGATGACGCTTAGGGAATAAGAACAAATTAAAAGTAAGAGATGGAAAAGAGTTGCGCGCGCACATATGCAGTAGATTTTTATTTTTGAATAGGTCTAATATTGAGTTTGAAACCCGTCCGAATGACCGGAACATTGTCAAAATTTGAAAAAACAACAATTTGCAATATCTTTTTGTACAAAATTACAAAAGTTATGCAAACTTGGACAAATGTTAAGTGGCCTATTACAAATCTTCCAATGAGTTTGCAACCTTTTTTGCTAAACGGAACCTCGATTTTTATTAAATTATTAGCAAATTTTGTTGTAATTCTTCGTACAAAATTCCAAAAGTTATGCAAACTTTATGTAATACTTATAATACAGTCCTGAACCCACATGCCAATTTGCAATAATTTTTGGGGAACGGAAGAATTTTTTTTTATTTCTTTATTACTCGGGGCGGTGAATTTTTTAACAAAGGAGGGTCAACAAAATGCAAAAGTTTTCAAACATGGTTGCAAATGTTCGTTACACAGGTACAGACTGTACTTTGAATTTGCAACCTTTTCATACCTCCGGAACTTTGTTAAATTGGTAACACCATGTAAATAATATCTACCAATTTCGTATATCCAAAAAATTGCAAAAGAGTTGCAAATCTCAAATTATGTTTGTCTATAATATTATTGAAAGTTCTTCTCAATTTGTAACCTCATAGCAAGTCCGGAAAATATTTTTTCTCATTTTTATTTACACTATAGGCAAGGCAGTGTCTTGCTCTCTCAGTCTCACTCGCTACTAACTTAGTGTAAATAAAAATCATGACAAATCTTTTCCGGACTTGCTATGAGGTTGCAAATTGAAAAGTACTTTCAATAATATTAGACAAATATAATTTGAGATTTGCAACTCTTTTGGAATATTTTGGATATGCGAAATTGGAATTATTTACAAGATGTTATCAATTTAACAAAGTCCGGAGGTATGAAAAGGTTGCAAATTCAAAGTACAGTCTGTACCTGTGTAACGAACATTTGCAACCATGTTCGAAAACTTTTACATGTTGTTGAACTCCCGTTCCTCAAAATTTATACAAATTGGCATGTGGGTTCAGGACTGTATCACAAGTATTACATAAAGTTTGCATAACTTTTGGAATTTTGTACGAAGAATTACAACAAAATTTACTAATTATATAATAAAAATCGAGGTTCAGTTTAGCAAAAAAGGTTGCAAACTCAATGGAAGATTTGTAATAGGCCACTTAACATTTGTCCAAGTTTGCCTAACTTTTGTAATTTTGTACAAAAAGATATTGCAACTTGTTGTTTTTTCAATTTTTACAATGTTCTGGTCATCCGGACGGGTTGCAAATTTAGACTTAATATTATTTTAGAGTTTTCAAATTTGTGTCCAAGTTTCAAAACTTTTGGAATTTTGTGCATCTTTTTTGCTTGAATGCCTATCACAAAAATTTTAAAATTTAGAATGAAAAAGGTAATTAATCCTTCTAAACATTGAATTTCGCTAAACTATAAATAAAAGTATTTGAGAATGATTATTCTTGCTACTTTTTGACAACTTTCAACCAAACTCTCAGTTTGTGACTGTTTGAATTTTATTTCATGTACAAAGTCAAACTATACTCAAAGTTCGTCGTTTCGTTAGATAAAGGTACAAACTTAAGCTGTTTGTTCCAATCGCTTGGGAGCCACACATCCATCCAACAGTTTAAAACAACCCTCCACGATAAAACACTTATTTTCCTCCCAAAATCCAAACAGAAAAACCCCTTTATCCGATATAATTAAAAACTTATGCAACAAAATAAAATTCTGTGTAAATTGAAAAAGTTTCGGCGTGGCGTTGTTGTCACAGAAAACTTGCCATCATGAAAGCAAAGCCATTCTCATCATCAACATCACCATCATCATCGCAAAATACAATCGAATCGGTTGTTTGATGAACTTTAAATCCGTCTCGGCCAAGATTCAACACATCCAACAAAGCGACTTTGTATTTGAGTAGCGAGGAGTGGGAAGTTGGCGGTAATCATGACACAAATTAAACTCCTGCGTACCCCATCACTTTGATAACTATTATTATATTTGCATATCAACAGTTGGGAGACGCAAAACGACAATTTTCTGGGGGGATTTCGAAAAACTTTTGTACAATTATAAAAGTTGAGGGCCTAATGAAGTGTGGTCAAATGTAGGTGGGTGTTTTTGCATAATAAATATTTCCTTTTTGCTGTGTCAAAAGGGTAATATGTAATAATAATTTGCTAGTGTCCAATGTTGATTTAAAAAAAAGTTGTGTGAGTGTTGCAATTTATTTTCCGCTAAAAGGAAATTAGATTGGTTTCGTTTCATCGCTGCACATTTGCGTTCTATGAGCACAAAAAAAACTTGACCATGTTATTTTATTATGTAGGTATGTGCATTTGAAACGCTCCACTCATTGATTAATGAAAACGAATAAAACCTGAGTGGTGTTAACGTTTTCATGTTAACTAAGTGAACTTTTTCAATTATGCGTGATTTCATCTCGACTTCACAACCAAATAATTGTTTCTCCACAATGCAATCCAGAATGTATTTTGACTTGTGCGGTGGATGTAAAATAAACTGATAATTCAATCAAAACGTTGAAAAAAGTAATTTCATCGCACAGACGAAATTTAATAATAAATTCACTCTGTTCTGTAATTTTAATGCAACTTGTAACAAAATTAGGAAAGAAATTTGCGCAATTTGACTTGCACATTGGAAATTGGGTTTTGGGTAATTTTAAAGTTTTCTGTAATGTTTTTTTGGCGGGGGCCAAGGGGCAATGCGCGAGAAAATTTACTACGGGCGGCTTAAAAACATGTCGAATAAATAATTAAACTTATCTGTTGTGTATACGCGTCTATGCGGGGGATTTATATGGCACTTAATTTAGAAGGATTAACAAAACGAGGAGGATTTTCAGAAAATTAAAACAGTGGGTTGTATTTATTGGATATTAAATAAAATTTAGAATTTTTTTTTAATCCGATCATACGACTTAAGAAAACTCTCACCTAAACTAGTTTTAATTTAAATTCGTTACTTTTTATTATATCTTCTTCATCCTGGAAAATATTTACCTGATATTCCAATTAGCTCTTGAAAATAACGCAAAACTCAAGACCTACTTAATGAAACTTTTTTTATATCCGAGTTATAACCCTCCAACTTCCACCATAAAAAATACACAAGCATTTATAAAATGCATCCCAGGGAATATCAGTTCACTTGCTATGTAGCTTTTTATTTCCAAAATAGAAACAAATTACCCAAACTTTATCTTAAGTTACCCCAGAGAGCTTCTCCGTCCTACAATTTCATTTCGTTGCATCGCCTTTTTTGACATTTGTAATATAAATTAATGTAAATTTGTAACACTTATGGATTATACTTTGTTATATTTATGGGTTTGATGTGTGGGTGGTGGTGTAAAATTTATTTGTTTGTGGGTCAACAGTTTTATGGCTGTTCAAACAAATTAATAAAAAAAGTTAAACCGCAATGTTCGATTGCTTCACATTCAAATTTTATCTGTTGTAAGTAATGTAGCATAAATGACATCAGAACTTATGTGGATTTATGATTGGGGCTATAAAAGAAGTTTTTGCTTTAAAATATTCACATATTAAAGTTATTTTTGATAGGAAAAGTTTTAGTTTTTATGTTTATATAAAAATAAATTTTAGTAGGGAACATTTTGTGTTTGCAAAAAATCCGTACAAGGTGAAATTTGGTTGACTTTCTTTATTAAGAAAGGATATAAGAGACAGTGAAGAAATAAAACGAAAATTGACCAAAAAAATAATTGATTTATTTCACATTATTTTTGACTGGAAAAGTTTGGGACTTTACGATTACAAAAAAAATCTTTGAATAAATTTTGGTAAGCAACATTTTGTGCTTGCAAAAAATCCTCAGAACCTAAAATTTGGCTGAATTTCTTTATCAAGAATGGATATGAGTCAGTTAAGAAGCAAAAAGAAAATTGATATTCAAAAAAATGATTTTTTCACCTAATTTTTGACTGGAAAAGTTTCAAAATCATTTTTTTCAAAGTTTTCTACCAAAAGTTATTGTAATTTACGAATTTACCCTTACACTACACGAAAATGCTTTGAAATCTAAAAGAACAGACTTCCTGAAATTTCTCCTCCGGATGCTAATTCCTTAATAAAAACTAATTTCCTTCACTCTGTTTATTTTTCTTGTTAACAATTAAAAATGTATGACACCTCGACCCTTCCTAGCCATAATGCAGATGTTTGTCGCTAAAACCAGTCGTAAAATATTAGGAGATGCGTATATGTGAGGCATAAAAAAGTATCGCTTTCGCACCCCGTGCCACCCCCAAAAACAATTTATAACATGCATAAACGTTATAATAATAAAAGCTCTTGTGGTACGTGCAATTGCCTACACTTTGCATATTTTATTATAAAACATCGGTCATGCAGGAAACATGCGTCATCATTCCCATGTAATTGTTGTAATTTAATCCAGTAACAAATGGTCTTTATTAGTTTCGTGTTTGGTGGTTGTTTTTTTTTAAATAAAACTATAATCCACCAACCGTTTTTCGCCCCACAGTATTCAGCATAGACAAATCTAATTAAATTATATCATTTTGTCGTGCATGTTTCCATATTAATGAATTATTTTGCTAAGCAATAAAATTAAGTTATAAACCGTCAAGTGCTTAATTATATCCCATTAAATTAAATGGTGTGTGAAAGGAAAACTCTTTGATATGTAGGAGCTACTGATGAAATTAATTATGTCACCTACGCTAAATATTTTTTTCTATAGTCAGAGCTTGAAGGTGTTTTTTGGTACTAAAAGCGCTTAAAACACGTTGGTTGTCTAATTCGATTAGTTGCCAGAAAAACATATTAAAAAATAAATACGTGCCTGTGTAGTGTTTGCTTTCTTCAAATAGGGTGGCAAAAAGGTGTGTTAGGATTTGACCAATTTGTTGAGGGAATTGCTCTTTAATAATTTAGCTGCACATCCCCGTGATTTTCATTCTAGATTTCTTATAACAAACTTTAACACAGTTAATTAAACTGGAATATCAGATAGATTTATTCAAATTAATTATCATGTGATGTTGATCTTAAGTTACAACTATTGTTTTAAGGCTCATTTGACGAGGAAGTCTGTAATAATTATATAAACAACTTCAATATGTATGTATATTAAAATCTTATTTCGCTATATTTAGATTTTGCTTTTATACTTTTTGTATTATAAAGATAATTTATGGAACAAGTTTTTAATTTAAATTTTTAATAAAAGTTTGTCTTTAGAGAAAAATTTATTAAATTTTCATTGAAGTTCGTTCTAGGTATATTTCATTTGAAAAAATTAAATTTGTTTTATAATTTGAACAGTGATTGAATTACGATGTTAAAATGCGATTGAATATTATTTTACCTGACTTTATATTGTAAAGTTTTTGTTTTATACTTTCAATAATCGAAACTCTTTGTCTACACATTAAACAATACATTTATAACATTTTCGAAAAAACTTTAAATGATCTGGAAAAAATTGTAGATGGTAGAATTAATATTTTTACAATTCCACCACGGAAAATGGATAAAATTCTAACAAATTTTTCTCTACATCACCGTGAAAAATCCTACTAATATTTTTTTGTATATCTATTTTCTAATCAGAAAAATACTATATCTTTCAAGAGACTAAAATTAGGATAACTTTCTAATACTTTATTGCATCAAATAAAGTTTTTACCATTCAAGTATTTATTTATACATATATCGATTATTTTGTGGTAACTTTTAGGAAGTAATCTACCTCCAATTTACATAAAAGAACAAAGCAGTTATATGAAATATTTCAAAAATAATTTATATTAAGAAAAGTATTAAAAGAGAATGAGTCAAAATTGTAGGAGTATATAAAATAAATTTTTAATTTTGGTAAGTTCATTTTGGCCATAAAAGTTTGTGAACTGTAGCTTTAGAATTTTTATGGAATCATTTAACTTTTATATGAGTGATAATTTATGAATATCGGAAATTTTCGCTTATATTTTTTATAATTTTGAAAACATTTCTATAGGTATAGGTGACTTAAAAATTTTTCTCCTCCAAAAATGTACTTTTCCCCTTAGACAACTTAACTTTACCATAATAATTATAAACTATTTCAGAAATAATTCCATTTCCGCCATGTTATACATAATTTAGTTCCATTAAACGTACATAACTAAGAAGTTTCTTACACAACTAAAACTAAAAATTAGTTATACCTACTCCAGTACCGCAAGTTTCATTAACATTACATGAGTATCATTTTAAGTCTTTTCCTTTTTTCGTTGAATAGTGAAATTAATTACTTCTAGACACAAAAATGTAGCTAATTTTTTAGGTAAATTTACATGCATGCAGTTTTAACTTCACCTGAGGGACAAATTAAGCTAAAGTGGATGCATCACAAAATTAAACCCGCTACAAATCAAGTGTAATTATCGTAAAAGCACTGCAAAAAAACGCCCAAAATCCAACAAATTCCCTTGGGAAAAATTTCCTTGTAAATAACAACATTATTATAATAAACACATTTTCCCTTAATCACTAGTTAAACTTTGTCAATTAAGAGCCTTCGTGGAAAAACCAGCATCCACTTTCAAGTCTCTGCTCGAGTGCATTTCATCAGTGATTAAACGAATTAAATAAACTTTTAGTACACAAAACAGCAGTAAGTATACACATATAGAGTCATTACAAAAGTACATAAAACGAATAATAATTCACACGAGTTGATTTTATAGCTTCGAGCAATTTTTTAAGAAGACACTTGTGTGTCGTATTATAAGGTTTATTAAGCGTTAAAGGACGATGCGGAGTTTAGAAAAAATTAAAAAGTTGGGAAAGGATTCTCTGGAAGGATTAAGGAGAAAAGTTAGCGTGGTGAAGGTTAAAATTTTGAAATGATGACACCGGCGCCTCCGCCCAAATTTTAAAGTTGTAATTTTAAGTATTATAAACATTTATTTAAAAAATCACGATCACTATACTTCGTATGTATAAATTTCCTGATTTTATTGTAAAATAAATTGATAAAAATTCTAAAAAATAAAAAATTTGATTACTTTACCAATAAAGCTACAAGAAAAAAATTTTATTTATTTAAATGTTCACTGAAAAATATGAAATAATATCATTGTCCATAATCGCCTTTGGAATTATGAAAAAAATCTTTAGCAATTTAAAAAAATATAACCGAAATAATTTTCAACAAGACAATATTTTCAAGATGCCCATCAAACTTACCTCTTTTGAGCTTGACAGGTCAGCAACTGTTTGAACGTTGTTTGAAGCTGCAACCAAACTTTTGGGGGTTGATGTGTGCGTGAACTGCCTGTTGAACATGCGCCCCTTCAAATCATAGGAAATAATCAGAAGGAGTGACTATAACTTCCCACATTCGCAGAGGAGGAGATATAGGATAGGGTTAAGTAATATCATTTCATCTCCTGCAATAAGTTAGCCCCCTCTCCTACTCTGCATGGAGATAGTTAATCGAAGGTCAGTTTGCCCATATAAGGTTTTTAGGATTTAATACAAGAAAGTGCATAGGAGATCTAATTGCCAGGAGTTTAGATATAAAATGTTAAGTGGATTTATTTAGAAATTAGAGCGACAAATAAAATAAAATGTTAATTGCGTTTTAAGTTGTCGGTTTAGATGCTGAAGATTTTATGTTTTGAGGCGAAGCGTAGCGGCGCCTTTTCGAAAATCCAAACTATTGGATAAATATTCAATATTTTTCCAAGTGGAATTGATGAGGGAAAAGGTTAATGTAATTGTGGAAGGGTTTCATTGGAAATGGGCCGAAGTATCAAATTTTCGGTTTATTACGCAAATATTTACAAGAATTTTCTGTGGGGCGAGAAAAAATTTACTTTGGGTCGGATTTTTTTAAGGAAGCAAAATTTAATTATATATTTCAGCGGCTTTCGACTGAATTATTTTTCATATAAATTTCACAATAATTAAGAAATATCAATAAGTAAGCATTTCAGTTGCAAGAAAGTTTGGAAATACATTCAAAATCACAAATTCCGCATAAAAAACAATCACTCTTGAACATTTTTGAAGCTGTCATACGTGAATAAAAAAGCAAAATTTTACAACTTATTTTAAACTAAATATCAAATTTATTTGATCAATTTTAACTAGATGACGCAAAAATTGTTGTGTAATTAAACCAACATCCCACAAAATTGCCAACAAACAAATTACTTAGTAATACATTTCGGTAATAAAATAACGTGTTGGCAAACATTTAAATATTGCAGCAGCTCGTCGATCATCACATATTAATGTTTATTTTGGATGTGCAATCAAACCGGGGGCGCCGTCATAAACTTATGCAAATTTGACAATTTTCTATACATAGATATAATATAAAATTTTACGTGACATGTTTTATTTTTCTATTCTTGTACTTTTATTAAATTGTTTCTTCTTATTTGTTGGATGGCGTGAAACCAAATAGATGCCCTAAAGCCAATCTAAATTGAAAAGAAATGGAAGCTACTTGTAAAGTTTAAAATACCAATATGAATGTAAATCATCAAAAACATCTTACGAGTTTATAACTGAAAAATCTTCAGTTCTATAAGGAGGGATATCACGGATAAATATTCAATAAAAGAGGATGGATAATAACATCAATAATAATAATAATTATTATTTATATATATTTATCTACAATTAAATTCTAAACTTCAGTTCCTAGGCTAGGCTTTGCTACTACAAAATTTAATATGTTTTTAAAGATTTGGATTCCAGGGGAAATTTCCCAATGGGCTTCGGAAATACCTACCAATACGTGCTATGATTGCTGGAATATTTTTATGCAATTCAACACAAAAACTTTCAGCGGATTTAAATTTTGTATGCGGATATCATGCACTTATTATTTTCTGTATAGCGAGTTCTAAAATTGCTCATCAATTTTTTAATTTATAATACGCGTATCTCAATTGGGAAAACAATGAAGGATTTCGTATCATATTTCAATGAATCGTTAATGAAATGTACCTATTTATTAATATACAATATACGAGGGATGAAAATGATGACGTATAGAATTTTATTGGCTTCCTAGTTATTGCTTTAATATCAAATTTAATTTGGTTTTCAATTAATTATATTAAATATTCAAGGGTTTCAAAGGTGTTGCATGTAAATAAATTAAAAGTCGAGCAATGTGCATAAATTAATTAAGTTTTATTATGTAAAATGTGGTAAATAAAAATCAGGCATAGAAATATTAATTTTTTACGAAACTGCAAAAAATCTAAAACTTAAAAATTTTTTTTAGTGTCTTCCCTGAAATAATTAGGAATAGTAGAAAATTCTGGGAATTGTCTCTACTACGTACCGATTTTAATGATTAATGGTCCATTTTCCATAACTGCCCTGAAATTTCATAAGAAATAAAATAAAACTTGTAACCAATTTCATTTATTAACAAAATGAACATTACAAAAAAAACTGTATATAGAAAATTGCACTTTACTAAAGACAGTGCAATAAAGAAACAAAAATAACATACAAAATTTGTTTGTTTTATAATCAGCAACATGCATTTTCCCTAAATATTGCAACAACACTTTATTGTCTAATTGAACAGCCTGCAAAAAATATAACAAATTACTTTCAACAAATAACAATTCATTAAAACTCTTATGAGAGAAACAATTATATTAAGAAAGTCAGTCGAAAGATTTTGAGCATATAGAAGAAAAAAAATAGTTAACAACAAATTCATGGTTAAAATAATTAATAATAGAGTTATAATCATTACGTACGTTAGTCATTAAATTGACTAGAACCTTTGCACACATGCATGCTGCTGAAAAGTTTACAAAAAAATAACAGTTGCAATTTTTACTACTAATTTAAGGATCTATCACCTTCTAACACTATAATTTGTAGGTTTAATCTAAAACTGTGATTTCGGATCATCGCCCTAACTAATGATTTTCTACCGCCTCCGTAAGCGCCTTCTGCTCTTGCGACTCATCTTCAGACAGTTGTCGCTTTTCAATTTCAGCCTTAAAATTTTCAATGTCTTCTTGACTATACAAAAAAAAAACAGGTGAAATAACGACGCAAATTCGGAAAACCCAAAAAGCTTACCTAATTTGCACGAATAGAATACCGTTAATAACATTGAGCATATCCAAAACAGAACCCATAGATGGCGGTTGGATCTGAATAGGCGGCAACGAGGCCCCATTTTTACCTGTGTATAACTCATTCATTTTCTTCTGCAAGACCACAGCTTGCTGTGTTAAGTGTTTCAAACATTCGGACGACTCTTTGGTTTTCTCGTGATTTTCCCCAAGCTACCAAGACAAAACAGTTCACTAAAATTCCAAAGGATAAACTATAATCAATCCTACCTGTTGTTTGTAAATAGTATAAGCTTCTTTTTCGTTGTTTAACGCAGATCTAAAGTTGCCCATGCAGCTTTGGGTACGTGCCACCAAATGGTAAGTAACGGCGACTTTAAGCGACTTGGCACCGAAATACTTAATGTTTAAAGCCAGGGCTTTTTCGAGGAAGCGCAAGGATAAATCGTACTCACCAACAGCATGCAGGATTAAACTTATATTGCTCTGAGAAAATAAAAATAAATGTCGTAAAGGTTCCAGAGTATTTCCACTGGATACTTACATCGAGCAAGGCCACTTCGGGGTGGTTTTCACCACAAATTATTACGGATAAGTATCGAGCTCTGTATAACAGTTTCAGGGCAGTGCTGATTTGACTGTTGGCGAAACAGTACAAGGCAAGGTGAGCCTGCGAAACAGTAAATAAGAAACTAGTAATTTATTTGGGAAGTTAGTCACTATTATATAATTAAAAGCACAGAAAGTTCGATCTAGGTGACGCAAATTATTTTCGAATTGAAAACTAACATTTAAATTTTCAAATTTCGCACCGTCCATCTTCTAAACTAACAACTTAGTAGCGGGTACTATAAATTATTTGGAGTAAGTTCCCCTGCCAACTTACATATTCCGTGACGGTGTAAGGATGGTCAATTCCATTTACCCTCTCGGACATCAAAACAGCCTTCTGTTGGTACGCCATGGCCTCACCATGCTCCCCCATGATATAATTCAATCTAGCAATCATACGCAAACACTGAGCAATCTCCGGATGCATCGCCCCATAAACATTATTCAACAAATTCAACGCCTCACTAATCAACTCATAACCATCCTTCAAATAACCTTGTTGGATCTTATTCTGTCCAGTTGTATAAAAATTGTAGGCATCCGTTGCCCTCGGATTAATATGCTTAACAATTGGAAAGATATTCAAAATATCCTCTTCGTAGAAAATCAACTTGGTCCTCGAATCAAAATTGTAATCACGCAATAAAATTTGTATGCCGGTTTTGAGACAAAACGAACGCAATAAGGAAACTTTTTGCAACGTGTACGTGTCGGTTACGGTTTCGACATCGCTTGCGGACAGATCGTAGTCAAAGTATGATTTCAACTCGGATTTCAGTTGGAGCCAAAGCGATTTCGTTGTGAGATTAGCCCAGTCGTTGTTGTCGTTACAAGCGAGGGGGTTTGGACGTCCTCGACGTTTATTGCGCTTTTTGTTGTTTTTGCTTTGGAACTAAAAGAAACTGATTAGGATTTAGTTAACAAACAAAAAAGGGAGCTTACCTCGTCTATTCCTTGCAACGGATTGGAGACGACGCCGGAATATAGGAAACAGTTCAGGAAGTGGGCGATTGCTACAGATAAATTCATCATTTCACAACCCTGCAAACATAGTAAGTTAAATTCCTGGAATTCATTGGAAGATTTCACAACTAACTTGTAGATAAGTGATAAAAATATGTTTAGCAGAACGCAAAATCAACTCAGCCACAGCAATACTATGCAAATACTCCAACTGTTTAACCTTCGCCAATAAATTAGTCACTTTACCCAAATATCTAACGTTAATTCCACGATTATGCATCGCTTCGGACAAGGTAAACCCATCCATGGGTGCCGATGAATGGTCCAAACAATCCCGGATCTAAAACCGTAATAATAGAAAGAAACCCACTAGAAATTTAAACAATTTAACACATACAAAAGTAGGGATTTGAACAGTGAGCAAAAACTCAGCCGCATCTTTAACCAGCTGCCGCTGTTTTGCAATCGGGGGGTCCAAAGCTTCGCAATGTCTTATTCCTGGTGAGTAAACATCGGGGTTGAAGCGGATGTCAAACTCGGTGTCCTTGAGGGACCCCACAGCTATGGAAGCGGTTTTCACGATGTTCTTTGTGCTCTCTTCTACTACAAAAAATGCTATTATAGAAATTGTGGGCAAAAAGATTTTCTTTAAATCCAATCAAAAAATCATTGAGAAAAACTCTTAACTAGAGCTAGCTCTCGATAACTTTTTTGTCCCCACTCACGTTCAATTTTACTGCCATCGGTAATACTCTCCACAATCTTCTTGGCCTCATCTTCCTCAATCTGGGTCTTCTTGTCCTCAGCCTCATCCTTCTCCTTATTATCATCTTTACTATTTTCCACATCTTTATTATCTCCACTTTCCCCATTTTCAATGGCTTTACTATTCAACTTTTCCTTTTCCTCTGTTTTACGTAGATTCAACTGCTGCAAATGATAGGCGGCATATTTTATAAACATCATATAACGCGAGTCCACAAAACTGTCAATTAACTCCTGGCGCAAACAACATAATTTGTGTTTGTGTTCGATAGGGAAGCCTAATAGTTTGACTTCTTTGCCTAGCTCCTCGTTTTCCACTATAAACAGACAGGAAAATAAATATTTATGTCTATTATTATTATTATTGATGATTACTACATTTTAAAAAGTTAACATCTGGAGGAAAAGTGCGAAGCAGATCCAGAATATAATGACGACCATCATTTCCAATTATTCCTTTACACTCCACACTGGAGCAAAGCTCAACAGAGTCATCTTTGTCATTCAAAACGTGATGTGGAAGAATCTTCAACTGCTGCCCAGCTTTGTTCAACTAATCAAAGAAAAACAGTCCAATGGTTGCAAAACTAAGATTTAAAAAACATACCAAGTCCAAGTACTTAGCATGAGACAAGACAGTTTTCCCAAAGTCAATAGAACCATAAACAACCGATTGTTCCTGTTCTCGTTCCAAAATACCAGGAATAATCGACTGAGCAGTGACTCTATAACCTCTATAATCAATCACCACGGTTCCCAACGTATAGAGCCCTGGTAAGTCAACTGCGCTATATACTCTAACACCTTGCAGATCATTGCGCTAGAAATAAACAGGGACAAATTTAAATCAAGTTGGGATTTTAATAAAAATAATCTTACTGGTGCTACAAAAGCTGCAGCATCTCCCCCCAACTCTTTATAGTGGTCGCGTACATCAAACCCCAAGGAAAAGAATATATTATTCCAAATAAACATCTGCATCTTGGCTTCTTCACCAGGATTAATCGCCATTACATTTCCATCGATAACCGCCATGGCACCACGAGTAGCAGCAGCAACAAAATCACTGTGCACCTTGAAGATGGCTCTCTCGCGTAGGAGCCTCTCCGGAAGCGTTTTCCTAGGAAGCTCACGCGTAGTCTGCAACTCTTCGTTCCAATCGCGAGTCTGCCCTGGAATATGCTCCTCGTAGCCCAATTTTGAAGAAAAGGCTGCAAAAATCAGAATTAAAAACAGAAATTAATCAAAGTGATTTCACTAACTATCTTCAGCGCGGATGGCGTCTAAAGTATGCTCCATAGTAGGAGCAGTCCACGCGTAAAGTTGATAAGGCGTCGCGACGCGTTCAAACGGATGGCGTTGGTTGCGCTTCTTCTGTAATATGGCGAAGTTCCGTTTGAATTGAGGCGACACTTGGTTGAGTAACTCGATTAAAGAATGGCACAAATGACTAGGTGTTGATGGTTTTGGGTTGAAGTCTTCAGCTGATGATCTGGAAAATAATAAAAGAGGATTTTACGGAGAATTATTTGGAATACTGGGAGTAGTTACTGGTTGATGTAGAAACCACGTGAGCAGGCCGATATGTGGTAGTGTTTGTCTTCCAGAGTTACCACGTAGAGGTACATTAAATCTCCGTGGATTTTGCGGTGCCCTGGAGGGGGGTTCCATGCTGAAGTCGTCAGAACCTGAAATAAGAACGAGGTAGTCTATTCATTGGAGTTCAATTCAAATTAATAAGCTAATCGTCTTTCCAGGGGCGGATCAAGGGATTTTACATCTACCAGCAGGAAAACATTCGGAGCCCTTTTCCTTATAATTTGTATCTTAATTCGCCCCAGAATTCATTTGTGGTGAATCTAAATTTACTGTTTATACTTTACACATAGATTTTTATCACAGTTTTCACCGTAATGAGATTATTTATTTGGCAATAGATTATTTAATGTAATTAAGTTTTAAGAAATGATAAAAATTTGTATTTATAGTTTTTTGAGTCTTAAATGATTGTTGTTTATAATTATTTTTTTATCACAAGGTACTCTGCTTAATTTTATTTACCTTAACACAAAGGGGAACCTTCTGGTCTTTCAACTGAGGCTGCAACGCTGTTAAAGGACGATCCTTGCTGTCTGGCATGATGTAATCTGGTGGCGTACAATCAACGCTCTCTGGACGCATTTTCTTTTTTTCTGAAACAGTAAATCAAAGAGTTTTAAGTTTAGTAAAAAAGCTGACAAAATAATCTACCACAGTTTTTAATAATGAACCTCTATAGTTCTATCTTAAAATAACATCTTACCCAAAATATCCCCTTGGGTCACAGTGTTAAGAAAACTAAGCGAATTACACTCGGTTCCATTGTACGCATCAGCCGGGTCTAAACTCTTAAGCAAATCCCTCACATGTCTAACATGAATGCGAGCCTCACGCATCGTGTACGGCTCCTCCACAACTTTAATAATCGAGCCTTCCTTCAGCCCCTCAATGTTCTTTAGTTCAGCGAAATTGTCCAAAGTATTTCCATCCAACTGCAAGGAGAAGCAAGTGCGATGACATGTGTCCTCGCGGTCCATCAACAACTGATGGATCTCTTGCACCAGCTCCATGCTTGATACTTGGATATCGAATGGTTCAGCACCAGGACTAAGGATTTTAACGGTGAATCCGATGTCCTGTATGAACACAACTTCATCTTTGGTTTTGTTTTCTTCAGTTTCGTCCTTTTCTTTTTCTTGCTCGTCTTTGGCCAGTTTGGTTTCGGTGCCATTTTGGAACTTGTTTAATTCGATGGCTTTGTTGGTGTCTTTCTCTGAAAAAAAGTCAAAATTATAAAACTCAATCTTGGAATCAGTTTTATTTTCGGAATTTGGGGTGCAAGCCCCTTTGGAGACGCCCATGTAATCAAGAGTTTCTAGGTGCCACTTCTGTGAAATAGCGGCA
Source organism: Pediacus dermestoides (assembly GCA_963942485.1). Classification (NCBI taxonomy): domain Eukaryota; kingdom Metazoa; phylum Arthropoda; class Insecta; order Coleoptera; family Cucujidae; genus Pediacus; species Pediacus dermestoides. The sequence continues at coordinate 29,595,362 of OZ012627.1, read as the reverse complement.
GGTTTTAACCCAAGAGGCAAGGTTCATCTTTCGTCAATAATATCTAATTATGCCACTGTAAATCACACAATAATATCGCTGGCTTGTAGTCTATTTCCAGTAAAAAAACTAAACAGTGCGATTGCCTAACAATTAAAACAGCAAATTGTACGTAAATGATACGAGTTACGTAACATTTCACTTTGGTTAACTTCGCCCGGCGTTTTATAGCTACAACGAAAGCAACCCCCAAAACCAACCTGCATAATCCACATCTTCACTACTAGTTTTATTCAGCTTATCACTAGTTGTCGACGAATTACTGCTAGATTTCGTTTCCAATTCGCTTCCATCCGAAGTACCCAGAACCATTTTGTGACGTTAATTGCACTGCACTTACACTAAACGGCGGATTTTTTATAAATTCTAAATGAAAGTTGAATTGTTAATTGACATGAACAACGGAATTTTCGGTAGCACAGTGCACTCACAGGGTGTTGAACATTTTTGTTTAACACGTGCTTCTGAAATAACCCCCCTCTATCTTGCGCGTTGCGTTATCGCTTCGTGCTATTTCAAAGAAGCGGACAATAAGCAAGCGGACAGTTGTTTCGAAATTTTGATTTGTCATTTATCAGTTAAATTGTTTATAAAACCATTAATAAGTTCATCATAATGCAATACCAGTGGAATGTCACTGCAGAATTCTTTAAAGCGATAAAACTTTTGGAAAAGTTAACTTATCTCTTCGGAATTATTTATAATACCTCATACAATAACTTTACTTATCAGTTACAAGTTTACTTAGGTTTGTGTGCTTAAACACAAGTATATAAATGTTGTTTTGTTACAGGATATTCAGTTACAAATTATTATACTTTGAAACACTTTATCTAATTTTGTGTAGGCAACCAAACATACACTAGCGCCTAAAGTTACGCAATTTATATACATGTTTACTGAGACATCTGCTAGAAATCTATCAAAACTCCACAAACAGAACTCTGTATGTACAAAGTAAAAATATCTGATGTGCCCAACACATGACTTTCTTATACTTACGGATAGTATCACAATAATTACTTTTCCTAAAGAAATTAAGTTAAATTTCTTGTAAAAATTTTGAGGGTTTCCAGCAATTTTCAAATAGTCTCTGTCGCACTCACTTATTGCAATACGCATAAATCTGTCCTTGTCCCACTCATTATAACCGAATTTTACGACAAAAATGTGTTTTATATTAGATTTTTGACCTATTACTCACTTAAAAAAATCTCCCGGTATGAAATTACATTTATTTATTCATTATTATTGTTTGCGGTACCATAGAAACTAGTAAAATAAAAAAAACTATTGGTCCGTCCTTCTGGGATTCGAACCCGGGACCTTCCGTTTGGCAGCCATATAATGAGACACATGGTCTACCTCGACCGTGGGATTCAACTATCAACGCGCGCTATGAGAAATATAAAGTGTTTTAAGAATATCTAGTTTTTTTGAAATTTTTTTGACGGAATTTCGAAAAAAAGTTCAAACAAAATTTGTTCAAAATTCAATTCTAAATCATTGTTAAAGAATAAAAAAATCTCATAAATTGTTTATTTTTCAAGATATTCCTAAAAAACCTAATTGTTTTGGTGCTAAATGAAAAACATTGAATGTGGCACCCACAATTTTGTTCAAACTCTTAAATATGAAATTTGAATCAAATTCGATAACTCGTTTTTGAGTTATGGTGGATACAGACAGACAGACAGACAGACACACAGACACACACACAGACATCATGACGAAAATGGTCAAAATGGATTCAGGGGCCCTCAAAACGTGTAAGTCCATCAAAATCTCGAAGTCGATAAAAATCACGATTACAATACTTCCTTATACTTCGTATAAGAAAGTAAAAATGAGTGAATAATTCATGCTACTATAATCTCTGGATAAAATGCAATATGATTTGTTCAATTTTTTTCACAAAACCTGTAATACAAAGAAATTGAAAATGTTAAAATTTAATAAAATACTTAAATTTGAGAGAATTTTGAAGTTTGGCAACCTCTCAAGCTCCCCTCGGGATAAACTAAAATACCTTCTGTTGCCATGAAAATATTAATAATGAATTTCAATTGTTGTTTCTGTTTTTTAATAAAATTGACAGTACTAAATTAGTTTGACAAGTTCTCGCATCATAAAATATTGAACGTTTCTCTTTTTTTTCTCGTCGAACCTATTCACATGTTCAATGCACTGTTGCCACTTTTATTTTCACAAAAGTGGTCATATCTTTGTAAAGAAACGACTTACAGCACTGCGGTAAAAAAATTCGTCATTCTTAAAACGTAAAGTTCATCACAGTATGCTCCGAGTGCGGCAATTACTGATCACCCTGTATATTTATTTCTCGCTAAGAACTTCCTAACATTCTTCTGAATTACAACAGCTGCAAGAATATGTGTTTTGTAGTAATTTTGAACTAGCCACATTTTAGCGTAGGTTTGTAACTTAACTATAGTAGTACATTGCGTTTTATAAATCAGTTTTTGTTTATACATTCTATAGAAGGATTGTATCTTAACAGCAGCTCTCTGGGATTGTACAAAATCAAAATACCGCCGCATCTCCTCGGCTAGTTTAAACAATTTATCAGATAGCGTAACCCTTCTATACCATTGCTGTAGTTTCCTTGCAGCACCCTCTTTGCGTAGCCGTAACTTTTCCAATTGCCTTCGCTTTAAAACGACAGCTAAACTTCTAAACCACACTTGTATAGTAGTTGAACTTTTCACCATCAAAGGCGCTTGAAATTTGTAAATAATCTGCCAAAGAAACGACAGCGTTTTCTCCCTGTATCCATCTACAATGTGCTTAGGCTCAATGTCATACAATATTTCATACTCAGCTCTTTGAAGAGCGTCAAAAACAATCTTCGTGTTGTGAATTTTTTGCAAATGTGAGATGGCAGGAACTCGCAATGCACTAGTTAAGTTATCGTCCAGAAGAATGATCTCCATGATTCTAACAAGTCGGAGCCCAGGTTATTTACTCAAACTCGTGGATGTAGTTTTGTTTGTGGGTGACCACGTAGCCGGTTGTTTTTAAATATTTTGTAACATCTCCAACTGCTGCTATTTCGGAAAAACTGCAACAGCACCTGACGACTTTCTTTTACCACCGCATTTTTACAGAACAAACACGGGTCGTGATTGATTATTTTCCTAATTTTGGCTTGGTCCAAAAAGTAAACCAACATCAAAAACTTCTTCAGGAAAAATTCCTTTAACTCGGCGATGTACTTGGGCGGGTGAATAGTTTTGTATTTTTTAAACAAATTTGGATCTTTAAACAGTCTTTCCACCAAGAATGTCGTTAGAGACGTCACATCCGAGTTGGAGTTTAGCGGAATAATTACACTGTGAATGGTTTCTAAACCAATCCTCAACCACAGTGAATTATAGCTTAACAGTAACGACAAGATTTCGGCTTTTAACGTTAAATTAAGATGTATATCCCGGTCCTCCCTAATAGAAAGTTCCTGCGTTTCAACTATCAAACCTACTTTCGTTAATACATTCGTCATTTCCGCAGATTTAAATAAATTTGTTGCAGATGTTCGCAGTAAATTCAACTTGTTGTTAGTGTAGTATTTATTGGAGACCATTTCCTTACTAGGTGCTGGATTCACTTCTTGCTTCTTGCACTCCTGCCAAATTTTAGACACATCTACACGTTTTTCATCAACATTGGAACACAATTCTTCAGGTGGAGTTAAAAGCGCATTCAGCCATTTCTGATGCGCTGCATACCATATACCGAGTTCAAAAAGATGAATTAGCAGCAACGACATACAAAATATATAAGGAAAGGTACATTGAAGAAATTAGGAACACCAAAAAGAGGAAAAATGACGAAACGGTTCGAAGTGCCCAAAACAAACCGAGAGCCATATGGAATCTCATAAAAGCAGAGAAATAACCCAATCATAGAGAAGTAGAATCAACACTGACCGCAAACGATTTAAACCAGTATTTTGCCACTGTCGGTGAAAACATTTCCAGGGAAACAAACGCTACTCAAGTAAGCGCTATAGAACTCCTTCGAACGCAGGATGGTTCCACCTCATCATGCTACTTGTTTGAGTGCACGTCTTTGGAAGTAGAGAAAATAATAAAGTCAATTAAACCTAAAAAAACTATGGACACCTATGACCTAACAACAGAAGTTATAAAGCTACTAGAAGAAGAAATATCACGGCCACTAAGCATAATAATTAACAAATGCTTTAAAGAAGGCATTTTCCCTCAAGAACTGAAAATAGCCAAAGTGACGCCTATCTATAAAAAGAAGGGAAATAAAAACATAAGTGAAAACTACCGGCCAATAGCTGTACTACCTGCAATCTCCAAAATCCTCGAACTCATGATCAAAAGGCGAATGATTAGATTCTTAGAAAAGAAAAACCAACACGGCTATAGGAAGAACAGAAGCACCACTAGCGCACTTTTGAAAACACTTGAGTACATCAGCGTAACACTGGACAAAAAAGAAAAATTGGACATGATACACCTAGATCTAAGCAAAGCGTTTGACGCTGTCCCCCATGATATTCTACTAGACAAGTTGTTCCACTACGGATTTAGAGGACAAGTCCACTGTCTTGAAATCATACTTGGATTGTAGAGTACAAGAGGTTGACTGGAAAAATCAACTGTCCCAAAAGCTGCAAGTCAACTTTGGAGTACCGCAAGGCTCAATTTTGGGCCCCTTACTTTTCATCGTCTACATTAACGACTTCGAAGCGGAGAGTGCCTTGTTTAAGTGCCTTTATTGTGATGACACCACACTATTGGTGAATGGAAAATGTAGAGAAGATGTTCAAGCGAAAACCAAACAAGTACTTACTGAGGCAGTTAGCTGGTTTAACGCCAACAAACTCAAATGCAACGCAAGCAAAACCGAATGTCTCACTTTTAATCACACAAGAGAAAAAGCTGCAAAATTCCTAGGAATCCAAATCGATAGCAGATTGTCTTGGTCTCTACACATTGAGGAAACTTGGAAAAAACTATCTAAAGCCATCTATTCTATAAAGCGACTGAAACCTATAACTTCCAAAAGTGTTACTCGAACAGTGTACTTCGCGAATTTCCATAGTGTGATGTCTTATGGAATCCTTATTTGGGGTGCATCAAGCGAAGCAAACAAACTTTTCGTGAAGCAAAAGCAAGCCATGAGAATTATGTGCAATTTAAAATATGGAGCAACATGTAGAAAGGCTTTCAAAGAAGAAAATATACTTACCTTGTCGGGGACATACATATTCATTTGCCTTCAATCATAAACTAAAGGAACCTGTATTTGTAGAGGGCTCTGTTGCAATATATTCTAGTTCTAAAAAGTCAATGGTCTAGTGTTTCTTCTTCTACAACTAGTAAAACAGTGCCCCCAACCATAGATAATAAATATCACTAATTCCATGCTTATATTTTATAACCTTTAAAATTTACTCCAAACTCCAATCATTGAATATTTTTTATAATTTGATCAATAATGGATGTGAAGGTGAAGTTCAAAGGTGGTGGTTCCTTTGTAAATCATCGTCCAGTGTTTTCCACTGATGGCGAGTATGTTAAGTTGCACTAAATCTTTATCTGCGAAAATTTACACATTTTTTGTAGGCAAGTTTTCGTCTCGTGGAAAAGTTCCATTTTGCAATACAGTACGAAAACTGGTAAATTACTGTACGAATTCAAAAGTCTCAGTGACGCTGTTGCTGGGTTTAGTTACCATGAGTTTAATTCCTATCAATGTTTAACTGCTTGTTCGGTTTCTGGAGAGGTTGCCGTGTGGAAAAGCGTGACGAATTTTAAAATATTTGATAAGGTACGTTGTACGCAGTTTTTATTATTGGTTTAATCATTGTTGTTTCTGCAGAGAATTCCGAAAAATATTACTAATATCAAGTCGTTTCATGTTGTGCCTGGTGATAAAGAGGACGAACTTTGTGCGTTGGTTTCTTATAAACACAAAGGTTATACACACTTTACTTTATGCAATCTTACTAATAAAACCTGTAAAGAGTATAACTTAAAACTGGACAAAGGGGACTTTGCGTTAGATGTTGCAAGAAACTCTAAATATTTCGCCGTTGTAAAGGGCAACCTTTTACACATAGTCCAACTAAACAATTTCCAAAAAATATGGAAGTAAGTTCGCTGTTTTCTTAACTATCTGCAAACATTTAATCACCGCAAAATCTTTCAGACAATTAATCTACAACAGCCGGCAATTTACTTGCGTCGCTTGCCATCCAACCGAGGAAATGATCCTAACAGGCGACAGTTCAGGTCGCGTAGTAGCCTGGCAAGGACTCTTCCAACAATGCGAGCGCCCCCAATCCGTTTTCCACTGGCATACCCTTCCTGTAAACTGCGTGGCTTTCTCCACTTCCGGTAGTTATTTCTACAGTGGGGCCGACGAGTGTGTCCTAGTAAAATGGGACATGGACAATCCACTTCAAAGGAAATTTGTACCGAGACTCCCAGCGGAAATTCGGCATATCACCGTGTCGGAAAACAATGTTTTTGTGGGGGTTTCCACAGGGGATAATGCTGTGAGGGTGTTGGATTGTCGATTGGATCAAGTAACGCTCATTCAGCATTTAGTGCTGGGGAATCAGTTCAAAAGTGGGATTCTTTATGACAGTAAAACGAGGGCGTTGGTGATGAATGGGAATGTGGGACATGTGCAGTTTTATTCGCCTTGTGATATGTCTCTGTTGTACAATGTAGGTTAATTTATTTTGTTATATTATTTACCAAAACAACTAATAAAATCCTCGCTTTACAGGTTGATATTGTGGGCCAGAATAAAATGACCAACGAGCGAAACTGCCAGATAGAAAATACACAAGTGACCAAAACAGCCATCAGTAAAACTGGAGGATGGTTAGCAACTGTGGAGGAACGAGACGACAAAAATTATCATAACGAAATCCGATTAAAATTTTGGAAATTTGATAAGACAAAACAAACGTAACATTTTTAATAAACTAATAAAACGCATAATCATTATTATACTAAATTATTTACAGATTTCTATTGAATACTTCAGTGGAATATCCACACGAAACTCCAATAAACAACATTCTTTTCCAACCACTTTCAACCGAAACCGATCTAAAACTAGTAACAGTTGGTGATGACAAAAAGTTCAAAATCTGGCAACTAGTAGAAGTGGATAGTGTTTACAATAAAGGCGAGGCGTGGAAATGTTTTACCACAGGTTTTTACCGAGATCTACCCTGTCAAGGTTTATCATTTTCAACGGATGGCTCCTTAATGGCTACTGCTTTTGGCCCGCTTTTAACTGCCTGGTTACCGGATTCTTGCGAGTTGAAATGTTCGCTGGTCCACCCAAACTATCGCCAAGTTCTCACTCACGTACAGTTCGGGAATAGCACACAATGCCACTTGTTGGTAGCTGCTAGCGCCCAGCAGTTAAGCGTTTGGAATTTGTTGACTTTATCTATGACTTGGACGGTACCGTTGAAGGTTTCGCTTTTAGTTGCCGATGGGTTGTCTAGCCACATGGCTGTTTTTACAAAGGATAAAAAGGGTAACTTTGTGAAAAGTTTAAAAGTATTTTAGACTAAAGTTGCTGTTTTAGTTTATGTTTTTTGCCCTGGCTCCCAAGATTTAATCTTCTCACAGAAGGATTTGGTTTCCAAGCAAGAATCAGTAGTCGCAGCTACGTTCGCCCCCAGTAAATATAGCAGCGATAAGAGGCAAAAATGGTTCGAACGGTCGCATCTCTACTTCGTTAACTCTAATAACGTACGAAAACAAAACCTCTATCACAAAAAACCCTTATTAAAATCCCGTTTTTTTTTATAGGAATTATATAGTTTGTGTGGAGATGACGAAGAAAATCATGTAGCAGATTTTGAGGAAGAGACTATTTTACCCACGCCATTCAGTATGATGTTACCGAGATCCAAGTCGAGTACCACGTCGATTGCTAAGCCCTCAAAACATATTTTTGAGAAAGACCCTGGACATGCAACTATTAAAAAAGTAATAAGTTTGTTTAGATTTTATCAGCGTTTAATTATGTTATGGTCTTTTTTGCAGTATTTGGACGCCCCTTTGCATACGATGGTACCAATTCGTCTATGTTGTGGTTCGTTATTGAAATCACTGGTATTACAAAAAGAATCTGTAAATTAAATTTTAAATATTTAAGTACAGTTGTTTTTATTTTAATAAAAAAAATTTTAAACAATAATATCGTTTATGTGTGAGTGGCAATGCGTTAATCTACATTTTTTCCTTGTGTAATAGATTTTTTATATTACTTTTTGAATGCCCCTGTATTTGATGTCTCATTTCCAGTAGTTCAAATGCTTTGTAGAGGGAGCTCAAGTAGTTAAAAGATTTGACCTTGTCCACGTTCTACCAATTTATCAGTGGTGTCGTTGAAGAAGTAGACTTTTACACTATCTACAATTTTATCAACAATGCTCTATTTTTACAGATTACAAAGCATTAAATATCGTTTATCACTTCAATACGTGATTCACCATTATCGTGAAATTTTATTATAGGCTCTACGTAATATTTCTCGTAAAAATTCCCTGGTCCCCACTTGACACCTGAACCTAACTTCACAAAGAAAATGTCCAGACTTTTCCGTTTTCTAAAGAAATTCGTTCTTCCCATTCCCATTTGACGTCTGACCTCTGACAACCAAGTATTTTGTGACTGATTTTTACTTGTGGCCCTGCCATGTTGACCTGATACAAATAGAAAATTTTCTGGTGTCCACTAGAACTTGGCGGTGGTGAAATTTTGTGACCAAGTGAAAACATTATGCCTAAGTGTGCACTTAAAACCAGATATATACCAGCGACGTTTGCTTGGACGTTACTAATAGCAGCCACCACTTTGTTCTTTTATTATCCGTAAGAGTTATTTCCGTCTGTTTATATTACCAAATTTAGCCAACCAACATGGTTGTTTTTGTAGGGCTCAGTATTACATACCCCAACACCCATGGGTACCAGCCTATCAAGGGGTAATCACCTTTTTCGTTTTGGCAAATTTTACACTTGCCACCTTTATGGATCCTGGAGTCATTCCAAAAGGTAGTTGTGATTTTCTGTTTGCGTGTGTATATTTGTGTATTTTGTTAATGCTCATTCACATCCACTTTATGTACGAAACATCACTACGGTAAAAATAAACCAAGACAAGTTGAAATGTGCTTGAACTACCAAATACAATCGTGCTTTTGATCTCGTGGTTATATTTCATCTATACAACTGCAGGAATAACAACGAAGAAGTTGAAAAAGTGGAGAAATTCGTTGGCTTTGGGGTAGTTTTTGTGATAGGAAAGTGAGGTAGACAAATTTGCAGCAGTCATTTGTGAAAATGCCAAATTTAAGTGACCATTCTGGAAAGTTTTTCAAGATATCGATTTGTTATGAACAATTAAATTAATTTTTGGAGTTATTTTATTAATTAGGTACATTACACAATTGAGATCTTAATCTATTAATGTATTCATTTTATGTAAATTGTTCTGTTTAATCCATATTGTAAACAATTTTTAATATGCAAATTGTAAAACCCACATTTCAACTTTTCTCTTAATGCCTTTTAGTGATTTTAGTCTTTTTGTGCTTTTAGTTTATTTCCTAGTAACAATTTTAGAATTTTTTACCGTACTTTCGTACGTAAAGTGGATGTGAATGAGTTTTAAATCCGTGATTTTATTTAGCTCCTCCTGACGAAGATCGAGAGGATGATTTTCGAGCGCCTTTATATAGAAATGTGGACGTAAATGGCATAACTGTTCGTATGAAATGGTGCGTCACATGCAAATTTTACAGACCACCCAGATGTTCACATTGTAGCGTTTGTAATCATTGCATAGAGGTGAGTTTCAACATTTTTTTAATACATATATCAATTGTGGCTGATAAGATATTTTCATTTGTAAAATAAAAAAATTCCGATAATTAATCAATGTACTATAGCTGATATGAAGTAGTATTTTTTGTAGCAGTTAATGAATTTGCGATAACGAGAAAACTTAAACACGAGTTTAGTTTTTTGGTGCGTGGAATTTGAGCTTAGTTTTGACCTTCTGCTGTCGCTCTACAAAACCGCGTGTACTTATTTAAAAATTAAACCACAATTTGTTTATTTTTCTTTCAGACATTCGACCATCATTGCCCATGGGTTAACAATTGCATAGGCCGAAGAAATTACCGTTTCTTCTTTTTCTTCCTCATATCTTTAAGTTTACATATGATTAGCATCTTTGCATTAAGTTTAATTTATATTTTACAATATGAGTCCAGCTATTCGAATCCAGAACCAATAATAGCGTATCCTTTTTGATTTAAACTTAATTAAATTTGGCTAAAACACATTTTTTGTCCTTAACATTTTTTCCAGTATGGTACTAATGGGTTTAGTCATTTTATTGTCCATACCTATTTTTGGATTAACAGGTTTTCACATGGTATTAGTGTCTAGGGGTCGCACCACTAACGAACAAGTCACAGGGAAGTTTAAAGGTGGTTTTAATCCATTTTCGAGAGGTTGTTGGGATAATTGCTGTTATACGCAGTGTGGTCCGCAATTTCCTAGGTAAAAATAAGAAGTTCCCTCCGATCTTGTACTAAGTTAATGGAGATTGTTTTGCAGTTTAATAAAACCACAAAAATACAACGTTAAACGAAAACATTGTCCCCATGGACCAATAGCTACGATAACGAATGACAGTCAGGTGAAGACCTACATGGACAACAGCAATGGAGTACGCAATATTAACTCCAATGCCTATAATAAAGTAAGACTACAGGTAGTTGAGGCTATTCGTAAGTAAGCCAAAACGTGGAGGTTCCCAAAGTATTTTTACAAAAAAAAAACAATATTTAGTTATGTAGTTAAAAAAATGTACCTCGATCCGCAAACTATTATTATTTATCTGTGACCAAATTGAACTTGGCTAGACTTCCTTTAAACGAAAGACGATCCCATAATACATAAACATAATTTTTGTTGTTTTCTAGATGTCACCTGGCCGAGACACTTGCGAAATGGACATGGAGCCCTCAGCTTCACAATCACAAGACTGCGAGCCAACGCCGCCGCCACTACAGCGACATGGTTCCAAAAGCAATTTCTTCCTGCCAACGATGGACGGTGATTCGCCTCGGCATCCACGCAGCATGCATTATACGCGAAGTAGTCCTTATCCAAAGCCGCGCGGTTTGGATCCGAACCGAAGTGGTACACCGGAAAGTTTGGGGCCACAACGGCCCTCGCCTACAATGCAACAGCGTGTGAAGGCTTTGGGGGTGCCTACGCCGCTGGCTTTATCTAGTCCTGTGCGCAGGTAAAACTTTTTTTGAAGTGGTTTTATGCATGAGTTTCAAGCATGCGGAGTAGGTTTAAGATTGTTTATTGTGTTTTGGTTTTTGGCACAGTTTGTTTAATTTGCGAGAATTGTGATTCACTGTGAGATTATTATTTATTTCGTAGGTTTATTTACTTTATTATTACAAGCGGATATTACGGTTTGTTTAGTTATTAACCTTGAGTACTTCCTGATTTGATATAATCTACATGCAGATCATTTGTATGTTTTTTTTAATAAATTAATTGTGATTGTCGATACAAATTCCAGACAATTAGACAGAAAATGTGAATTACGATACGATGTAGCAAATTGGGCATTTGAAACAAGAATTTTATATAATTTAATTTCTAGATTTTTGTCCAAATATATAGCATGGGAGAGGCTAGTATTTCCCAACAAAATTTTGTTCGAAATAATATTTTCCGACATACTTTTCAACTTTTTCTCAAATTCCCTCAAAGTTCTCACTTAATTATCCACTAACCCGATTATTTAGTTGCTTTTTGTTTTTCTAGGTGGACATGACTGTGGCCTGGCTTATGCTTTGTTTATGTTATTGTGTTGTGTACAACCGCTAGTATTTGTAGCTGCTTGCTTCTTCACAGATCTAATCCCAGCACACCAACGCAACCACGTCGTCCGGATTTCATTGGTGTGGTCTACACCAATCAAACTGGCCAATACTACGAGTTCACCCCACAGGAGAACACTGTACAAAGACAGTTAATATCACAGGGTGGTTATGGTAGCCCCCAGCGACGGTTTATGTCCGAGGGAGAGTTGGTGCGTCAAGAAGCGCAACTCAGCTATCCCAGGAGTAATAATACCGTGGATAATATCAGGTATGTGTTGTTGTTTTGTGTGTGTTTGGAATTTTTAAGCAAGTTGTATTTGAAACGTTGAAATTGAACGGATTTTGATTGGTTGTTTTGTAAATGGTTATAGAGAGTTGGCGAATTCTCCGCAACGCGGCGCTTACATTTGGAAGGACACCTCGCCTGGATACCCACCACCTGTGACTCAACACCCCGATTTTTACCGGAGCAATCCGACCAGCCCTACACAACAAGCGTATTCGGCAGCGCCACCACCACGCACTTATCATCCAGCAATGCGTGGCGGTGTTCCCGTTTACCCACCGCCACAAAGTCCACAAGTCCATAGAAAAGCCCCTGGAATGGGGAATCCCCCAACTTCATTACCAGATAATCGAAGGCGGCCAATGTCGTTTGTGCGTGCGCTCGAAATGTCCGATTCGGTTGAATTGAATTCGGCCAATGCCGTGCAGTGTTCGGCACATCTCGGGCAACAACAGCAACAACGGCCTAGCACTCCTGATCGCACTAGTGTGTACGATATGAATTATGAGATTTCTGTATAGGACAGGTGTTGGCACTCTCGCAACGCCGATTGAGTGCTGTTAGTTTCTCTGCATCAGAGACAGTTCTACGTAATGGAGTAAACTTTGTTTACTTGTCAAAGCAGATCTTTTTGTTGAAAAATGAATATAACAAACACAAAGCGCCCCCCCCCCCCTTTGAAAAAACAGTGAATCCAAGGATCTTGTAGTGTGTGTAATAAAATATAAGTACAGGGTGTTGCGAAAGTATAAACGAAGTGGGTTATGGGACTAGAGGGCAGACGCAAAAGAAACATTGTATTGTCATACGAGAGGGGTTCAAATTTAACGAGGATTTGCTTATAAGAAATTAAGAAATGCATGCGTCGCTTAGTTCATAATTCCAAAATTTTGCGGTTTAGAACTACAGTCTAAAAGCTAATTTTCACTAGGTAAGAAAAATCACTGATCAAAATTGGACAAAGGATTGTCAGAAATTAAAATAATATAAAATATCTTATAACTTGTGATTTGTGCGAGCAAAATAACTTTATCGCCGTTTTATATTTGATTCCCCTCGTATGTAAAGCTGTAGACACTAAAACATTTTTGTGATCTACGCTTTAATATTTCTGTTGGCACTGGGAAAATATAGTTGCAAATTGGATTATTTTTGTTTATATGTAGTAATTTGTATAACAATTTTCAAATTTATTATTTGAAAAATTATTCTACAAATAATGTTATATAATCTTAAATTGTAAATTGTTATTGTATTCGTGTTTTTTCACTACGAGGGAACAAGTGGCATATATTTAATTTTATTGATCTGTTTTTAACTAAATCAAATTTGTGCCAAAATTTTTAAAATTGTTATATATGCTTTAGGGTAATTGATTCTAAATGTACTTATTCGTCTTAAAAACTCCATTATCAAATGACTGTTTGTATAGTATTCGCAACACCCAGTATCCAGCCCTTCTATGTTATTACTTGTTGTTTAACTACGATATTTATCTACACCTTTTGTATAAAATATATCCGTGTGACAGTATCTTATAAAGAGGACATTTGTTTGTGTTATTGTTTTGTTGATGATTTTGTTGTTTTTAAATTTTTTTTATTTCTACACATACTAAGGCAAAATATTATTGGTTTTGTTTGAATAAAAAAAAGATAATATATTAATAAAGGCCTATTTACCTTCAAATTAAATCTAAAGTGAACAACTACCGTAGTTTAAGGCATTAATTCATTTAGATTTCATTTGAAGATGAATAGAATGGTCTAGAAATAATATCTATATAAGTTATTATTAACTTAAAATATTTCCTCGATTTTGTAATTTTAAGTGTGATTAAATTGCGACAGCTCTAATGCAAAATAATACACTGGTTTTTTACATAACAAATATTTTCGTGATCCATTATTACTGTTTTCATGAATTTAACTTTAAATGGTGTACATGAATTACAGATTATTTAGTAATGTGGTTTGTTTATTTTATATCCTTACTTAAGAACAATAAAACAAACAGGAGTCTCCGTACAAAACTTTATTCTACTTGAAAATATTTTCGTATTATAAAAAAATAAATTATATTACATACTCTAATCTCTAATCTACAAATACTCTAATTTAGTTATAACATTATTTTATAAATTGCTTTATTCTGATTAGATGATTATTATACTAGAGATCTTAATCGAAGGCTCTGGCCCATTATTCTAAACACGTCTTTGACTATTTTTGTAGCTTCTACATCTTCGCACCAATTCGAATTTTCTGTAACGCATACAATGCCATTGTGGGATCTTGGACATTATTTCCAGCGCCTACAAATCACTTTATTAAATTTCATGTACCAACACTTGTCGCGGATGTAAATACAATAAATTAATGTAATTTGTGGTCATTGACATTTTTATTGTTGCAACAAGTGGTAACAAGTGATTTAATTACATCACAAAAAAATTATTGTGTACTCAAAAAATGATATTTTTCTTACCGTTTCTGGATTTCCCACAGGAACCGCATGGACTTTATGGAAAATTGTACAAAACACCACCAGAAGGAAGTAAATATTCACTTTAAACCACTTCATTTTATTGCGTTTTATCGTTTGAATAACACTAGTGGTTTCGTGGAAGTGCAACTGTATAATAAAGTGCAGCATTTGCAATCCCTCTTATTTATATTGGCTGCAGAATGGATCCAACCTAGTTTTCGTTTAAATTCTCAGACCTAGTTTATTACTCGTGTCCATTACACATTTTAAAAATTACCTCGTAACCCAATTTCATACATGTATACCTATTTGTTAACAATATAATTTGTACCTCAGACCACTTCCAATTTATAATAAATTATCAGATTATTAAAGGAATTTTACACCAACTAGTTAGGCACCTAGTGCAGTTTAGAAAATTAGGCTTTAGGAAAACATCCTGTTATTGTACTTTCCTCTAAATCCACTAAATACTTAAAGTAAAAGTTTTTTTTCAAGTTTATTCAAATAATGATTCAAATAAAAAAAATATTAAGTACATACATGACCGAACAAAAAACAATTTCGCTCCTCTTTTGAAAAATAAATTACGAATACCATCGATTTTAATTTCTTATCTACTTAGACAATACTTTTAGCATTAATTGCAATTTACAAGAAATTTTTTCGATAAAGCGTCTAGTTTTCAAAATAAAAGGAAAATGTATAGAATATTCTAAAAAAAACACTGTGCTAGAACTATTTTAAATTTTTTATACGATTTGTTCCTAGTGACATCTGTTATAATCTTAAGTAGAATTCTATACAGATTCCTCTAAATAAATATAGATATCTATCTTGTTTACAGAATTCTATACACGATACAGATTACTTTGTTATCATAAGTAGAGTTCTATACAGATTTCTCTAAATAAATATAGGTATCTATCGTGTTTACAGAGTTCTGTAGTACGATACAGATTACTTTGTTATCATAGTTCAATCTATTCTGCCTAGATGGTGCCAGGTAAATGGAAAATACAAATAATAGTACTGTCAACTCATCAAATACTCATCGACTTTCACATTCTGCTGCGGCAGAAGATTTCTTCGATTATTTATTTTTATTTATCTGATAAAGCATTCCGTTAGTTACGCCACTGTACAGTTTCAAAATTCCTAGGGTGATTTGTGCCCGTGCATTGGCAACACTTCTTACTTGAGAGATGACGTTACGTTAGCATGGCCGACAAAAATGTTATTTTATGGCCGCTTAGTTTAGCGTCTAAATGAAGCGATTCTAATCCAGATTTTACAAATAGAAAGTTTGAGAAATGGTGTGCATGTTCTAATTTGAATAAATTTTGACTATTTGTAACAGGTAAGTTAGTGTTTAGTCCAGTTTTTCGCAGGATTATACAATAAATAAAGTAGTTTTCGACCGATTCTGTTTACATTGTATAATTATGCGTTTTTCCGTTATCTAGCGGTTTTGTTTGTACACAATAATTGTAGTGTAGCATATTATATTCGGTGTTTCAGGCGTGAAAATGGAATCAACAGTGGTTAGTGCTTCCGAGGCAACCGCGGTAGTGGATGCATCGTTTCCAGTGGAAAGTGACAAAACAGACATTACTCAACAAATGGGGGATAATATTCCAATCGAAGGCGAAGTGAGTTATTCATACATAACAACCGGTGGCGAACAATACCATTTGGATGATGGTGGTAACCATGTGGTTGTAACCCAACATAACTTAGTGGACAATAGTTACGTGGTGTGCACAACTGAATCAAGCGTTAATATCTCTTATGTACCTGAGACTCAATCAGAAATCTATACGACTGCAGATCATTCACAGGAAGTTCAATCGTACAGCGATCCAGCCACTCAGGAAGTGGTCTATGAGCAGGCCCCACAATACACTGAAGAATATCAAAACCAAACCAACGTGGCGGAATCTGTACAAGAAGAAACTGTTACTGACGTCCCGCAAGAGGATTTAAATGTTAGCCTTCACATGTCTGATATTGAGGAGGTTCCAGCAGAAAATAGTGGCGTGCAGGAAGAGATGCCGCATGAGGTTAAAGGAAGCGAGGAGGAATCCATCGAAAATCCTGCTGAGGCGGACTATGTCGACAACGATACAAACGACAACATAAGAGGTACTACTATATTCTATAATACGATTTGCAAACCACGTGGTTATCTTAGTATTTTGTTTGTAACGATTAAAAATCTGTTTTTTGTGTGATTTCTTAGAACCTCAGGAGGAGCCATCCGGAGCTTGGAACAACTCAGAGGCAAACCAACCGGAAGGACAAGACATAAAACCAGTACAGCTTGTAAGGGCTTCAAACGTGATTAATCCTAAATTAGAACAAGCTGAAGAGAGCGACATCCTAGAGGAATCTCAAGAACAGCACGTCGAAGGAGACCACTTGGTTATTATCCAAGAATACGAAACCGTAGATCAGGATGGCAGTCGAATTGTCCATGTGCAACAACTCAGCGGTGATGAACAGATTTTCATCGAAGACGTCACCGAAGAAGTTAACGAAGAAACCGTGGAGGAGATGGAATATGATCAGATTGAAGAAGTTCAACCAAAACAGCGTGGGCGGCGACCAGCTAAAGATATACCATATCATGTTTTGGGCAGGGATATATCTAATCCTGCTGAACCAGTGGCTAATGGTCGATCTGTGCCAAAACCTCGTTTGGGGGTGAAAGTTCCCTATAGGAATTTAACCAGTCAAATTGTGTCCAAAGAGGATATTCAAAGAGAAATAATGGAACGCGCGAGACAAAAACAACAGTCACGAGGAGGACAGGATAATGTTTTTGCCAAGAAATTAACGCAAAGGTAGGGTTAGTCCATCTGGAGCAAACTTTATCTAAAACACACTTTTTCTAGGTTGGCGAGAAAACTTGGAGCTGATTCGTCTGTTTTGTCTAAACATGAAGAACAAAGCACAAGCTCAAATTCCAAGAAAGATGAGCAATCAAATGAAATTGAAAACAACTCGGAATTATTGGCAATTCTTGAAGGGGATGACGACGATGTTCCTCTTGTGTCCAAAGAACGAACACTAGAAGATGAAGCTAAGGTGAAAATGATGGAAAGGGAGATCGCTTTGCAACAACTTCAAGAACTACCAAATCTGACCCCTAAACAACGAACATTTAAAGGCATGAACAAATTTGGCCAGTCGGCTCAAGAAATTAAACGAGAATTGCATGACGAAGTGCAGCCAATTAACGTTAACGCCAGCATGATCTTCAAAACGTATTCGAGGAAACGAAAATCTGAGGATGTGAATGAGTTTCTGCAGGAAGTACGAAATTCCAAGAAAGTTTCTCCTGTTGTAAATCCGAGTAAATCATCTGAGCCTTCACCACTGCCCCCTAATACTTATGTAACAAAAAGTTCTCGTATAATCAAGAAGAAAGTCATTTGGGACCCAGACGAGAAACCATCTAAAACCAATTTGAAATTGTTGTCACCTCCAACAATCAAAGAAGAGCGCAAACCAGAGAAACCAGCCCCAGTCCAAGAGAAAAAGGTGGTAACTATCAAGAAAATTGAAAAAAAAGAACCACCAACCACCCCGAAGAAAACGCCCGTTGTAATAAAAGGCAAAAAACGCTTAACTGAAGTTGACAAATTGCTAATGGACGAAGGCGCCGTCAATATGATTTATGATGTAACCAACTCTGACGATGTAGGCGATGCAAAACGGAAGAAATCCGTAATTTCAATCGACAAAGCCCACAAAGAACTGATGAAGAAAACCAGCGAAATCAAAAACGATTTACAAAATTCAAAGAAGGAATCACCGAAATCTCTGCGGAAGAAAGACGGACCATCTCCGATTATATCTCCTGGGAAACCTACAAGAAAACTGTCCAAGGATTCCAATAAAAGTTCTGTACACACTCCCCCAGCTTCCCCCGCCTATCCTAATCAACACGCGGCTGACGCCTCTAGAATAATTCGTCGACGGTCCAGTAGCTCAATATCCTCTGGAGAGGAGTCTGATCTTGAGGATCGAGCTGTAAGAAAGAAAGAGGGAAATAAGACTAAGAAGAAGAAAATTGTAGAAGAGGTTGTGGTACCTAGTAAGGAAAAAGATAAGAAGGAGGCTCAAAAGAGTGACGATGGGGAAAAGAAGGCAAAGGAGGAATTAGTGAAAGAACCAGCTAAGAAAGTGGTCAAAGTTGCTGAGAGTAAATTTAGTCAGTTTAAGTCGTTTGTTGTGAAGAAGACTGGTAAATTGGTCAATTTGGAATTGAAATACAGTAGCGATGAATGCTTTTGTACTGTTGAGGTAAATATTAGTTTTTTATAAAATTTAAAACCAGTACATAACTTTGTAATTATTGTTTAGATATTGAAAGACCTGACTGCAGTTTTCAAACTACTAACCAAAGAAAAGGATTGTTTTGTTGTTTCATTGACATCCAGTGGAAAGGCATTCTGCTTAGGGCTGGATTACAAGTCGCTTGTCAGTGATAAAGACGATGAGCGGAAGAAAAAAGCTACTGAAATGTCTACTTGTGTCAAGTAAGGTTTACTAAAAGTTTTATTTGGATTCAAATTTAATTCCGTTTGCTTTTCCAGGGAATTTATCAAGTGCCTTTTGAATTTTCCCAAAGTATTAGTAGCCGGAATACAAGGTGATTGTATGGGATTAGCCGTGACAATGTTGCCGTTGTTTGACATGGTTGTTGCCACTGACTCCGCTACTTTTAGCACACCCTACGCTCGGTTAGGCTCAGTAGCAGAAGCCGGCTTTCTTCTAACTACACCCCATTTAACTAATCATGGCTTGGTAAAATTTCACAAACTTTATTTTTGTACTTTTTCTAAAACACTCTTTATAGGCGGCGGAGCTCTTGTACACTTCTCAAAAACTAAAAGCCGATGATGCGTTCCGGCGTGGACTGATAACGAGGTTGTGTTGGCCGGAAAAGTACCAAGACGAGCTTAAGAATATCCTGTTGGAAGTTTCTAAAGGGTCCAAACAGGTATTTTACGAGGAAATACTTTTATATTATACGTGATTTAACAAATTTTTTTCCAGAGTTTGGAGGCGACAAAAACCCAACTTAGACAGTTTTTGGTGGATGACACAGAAGCAGCTTTAATTTCCGAAGCGAAACTATGGGTTGAACACTGGATGAGTGAGGAGTGTCAAAGTAACTTTGCAAATCTTCAGGATATCCTTGAAGGGAATTAGTAATTATTGTTAGTGTGTCATCCATCATAAGTATGGTACAAATGAAATTTTATTATAGTAATAAATTTAGTAAAACTATTTTCAATATTTGAATCGCGCGGCGATTTATAGTTTTATTTTTGTTGAAGCGTCCGGCGTCCTAGTAGTAGATTATACATTTGTAAGAAGCCATGCGGTATGAGATAAAACCATGAGAAAATATTTTTTGTATTTTCATAAAGTTAATTAGGTAGGTTTTATCTTATATAATTTCATGTTTGTTTAGTTTTACCCTAATTTTAATTAATGTTTATTTTTTAATCTACTAACGAAAGAAACTTTCTATTAGCTATTTTAGTTTTGAAAAACACGAGTAAATTATATTATAAATAGTAAATAATAGTTTTATTTTAAAGGATCATTCATTCAGTTCCCAAAGATTGGTGCAATTAAATGTTTTATTCTAAAGTCATCTTATATTCTATTCGTACAAAACATATTATTTATGGTACTACAAAATTATAATTGTGGGACTTGATGGAGAATAATTTTGATGTACTTTGCTGTTTTATTTAATTACATACATTTTCTTTCACAAATCAATACTTTTATGTTTTTTTTTCAACATAGTGCGGATTATGTTGTTATTTGTCGTGTTGTAAAATATGGATATTGAAAAGTTTTTTTGTATAATATTTATTCTTATGATGGAAATATAACTGTGTTCTAATATAAAATATACAAAGGCAAATTTCATGATAAATTGAGATAAAAACTTTTTGTATTTTCATCATGATTATATGATTGGTAAACTTGATTTTTATGCTTGTTAATTAATTGTAATTTCTATTTGTATGAAATAAAAACTGAGTAGAAATGTTGGTAATAATTATTTGGTTTATTTGATTTTGACAAAGAGCAAGATTCCCTTTCTCCAATTTTCTTCCCGTTAAAAAAAAATTTCGTAGAGGAAAGTGAATGGGTAGCAATAATATATCGCAACATTTTATATGATATTTTTGATAAAAGGCCTTAAATTGTATTTATAAATTAAATTTTTTTTAACCAATTTACATAAAAAATTTGTTAAAGATCCAAAAAACCATGAAAAGCAACGTAAAATCTTAATACATCAAAATAAAAACCTTATAAGCTGTACAATTTCAGCAAGCAAATTATCCATTTTTTATTCCTTCCTAAATTCCCCCTATTTTCTAAGACGCACCAAACCCACCCCTCGCCAATTTCCAATTTTTCCACGTTCCAAGCGGTCGTTTTGGCGCAGGTGCCGCCACCGAAAGAGGCCTTCAGGAGCTGTAAGTTGCGCTTCAGGACTGTCAGCAAAGCGAAAGAAGCTGAGAGGAGTTTAGTGGTTGACGCGGCTGCGATTAGTTCACTCGGTGCTAGTGACTGGTCGACAAACCAAAACACGCACGACGCTTTTCCACATTGGCGAGCATGCCACCTGACAAACCACCGCCACTCTAAAGGTAATAATTGTATCATTACACTCCACCAGCCACCAAAAGGTTGATGATGTTATCTGTTTGCTGCTAGTTGTTATCATGATGTACAAGCTCTGGTTGGTAGAACCCTGAAATTTAGATTATATTCTCTGGTCCATTGTTCTAAATCCTCTCTGTAATTTGTTAGCGCAATTTACCAGATAATTTTGCGGGGAAATACGTGTAGTAGTTTGAATTTTAATAGATACAAAGTTTTCTAACGAAATTTCCTACAAAAGTGCATGTTTTTAAATTATTAGAAATACAGAAAACTTTGTCAAATAAAATCAACAATAAAATGTAAAAAAACTTTTCAACTTACGCTTCCTTTACTTGAATTCGTTAAAAAAAACTACGTGCATAAGTTTAATAAAATTAAAACCGTATGGACTTGAAGTATTTCCAACTTTTCTTAAGTGGCGCTCCACTGGACTACATCAAGCACTATAAAAATAGAAAAAAAGTCTAAAAACACGGTACGTAAGCACTGGCTAATAAATTACACGATGATGCCCTTGAATGTACAAACACAATTAAAATATTGTGTTGATTTTTGCATACCAAGATAACATATTAGCTTTTAAAATGATGACTTTGATTGACGTTTTCAATGTATGTAAATCAGTGTACAAAAATAAATAAAATCACTGATATGTTTTTCGCCACACCGTGACTATTAACATGTTAAATAAATAAAGTTGTATATCGTGGTAAATTTTAATTTTCTATTATTGTAGTTGAATAATTTATTGTGGATTGAATGAAGAGCCGGTAATCGCCGATAAAAGGTTGATTTATGGATGGACAAAATGCAAAATAACAACATGTAAAAAAGTTTGAATAAATTGTATAGGTACTTATCTGACAATAAATTATGCAATTTCATTAGCTACATTGTAAACAAAATATATGTGTTGCAAAAAGTTGACCTTTTAGTCAGATTTACTGGAATCATACAAAAATACTTCGAACAGGATTTGACGCTTCATCAAATATTTTTCTAGCAAAATCAATTTAATAAATTTGGGAAGTAAAACAAATTAGTATGAAAAATGTTTATCCGGTTTTATGAAAAATTTACAGTAAAGTTTATCAAACAAAAACTAATTTTAATGGCAATTGTAACATTTGGTTTATTATTTGTATATGCACTAGAAATTATTTTGAACTGGTCGCTGAGATATTTGAGATAAACTGAGAAAAAGCAAGTTTTTTCTTTATAATTAAAGGTTAAAACACAACACAAATTATTATGAAAACGTATGAAGAATGTTTACTACAAATTTTGACGAAAACTTCTCGATAAACTTTATAAAATGAAAACTAATTTTAATGGTAATTCTAACGAATTAAGATTATTTCCCCAATAGAATTTATTCCAACCAAAAAAAGGATTAAAACTAAGCCCCAGGAATCTACTAATTATTAAATAATTCCTGGTGATTCTTAAAACTGTATATTAAAAACAGCATCCCTCACCAAGTTTACGCATTATTTTTAGAGACATTAAACTGCGCTCTTTTTTTTAATCGCCCATCATCATGATGCTAATTTCAAGAAAAACGACTGCATCAGGAATACGCCGATTATAATAATTACGCACACCTGTGTCATTATTATTATATAGGAAAGACTCATCGACTTGTCAGTTTTCATTACCGGTGAGGCGACTCGTGCGCCTGTTTCAATTTAATGAAGGAACTTTTCTTCTGAACAAAAAACTTCTTTTGCACAGGTGCATCCATAAAATCTAACCGAAATTATCGAATGAGGCATGTTGTAAGATCATATCGGGTTACACTTTTTGGTTATTGTAATTTCCACTTAAATCACTTGATGGTTTCTGGGTAACATCTCCCAGCAAGTGTTCGAGGATGTAATTAATTGGAACAGAACACTGTTGGGGATTCACAGTTGTTACAGTTTACAAAACCCGATATATATTTGTGCACACCGAAGCCAACAATCATTGTGTTGTAGTGGGATGTTTGGCTCAGGTCCTACAGGACTAAACAACCCATTGTAAGTGCCGCAATTTTCAACTGGAACTTGTTAGCAGTTAATTACTCGTACAAAGTAAGATGTTTGTTTGCTATTTTTTCGAAAATTTACTACTTCTGCTTAATTACTAACAAAAATAATATTTGCGTGTCAAAAGAAATGAAACAGTTATTCCAGTTAAACAATTATCCCAACTTTTCTCGTCATAAATACCGGAGTTAATTACGGTAATGAAATAAAATTAACGCATATTATTTTATGACATCGTGCGCTGTAATAACTCTTTTCCCGGTTTCTGACCTAAGTTAAAATCATCGTATTATTAAGTACAAAAAGTTATTATAATAAAAGCTTATATTGTATCGAACAAACATTTATAAAATGTTTCTGTGAAAGGGTATTTACTTTGTATCTACATTCAAATAATCTGTAATATTCTGATGTTAAATATTCGGTGTAAAATTGGAGAAAGATGGTCTTTTGATAAAGATGAGAGGTTCGGTTTTAATTAAAAGGCGATTCGGTTGGTGTTTAATCTGTATTTTTTAGGGAAAGGAGCTAATTATGAAAAAGTGAATTAAACTAACAAAATATTGGATTCAAGTGATACGAAATTGCTTGGGAATTTATTTTTTAATTTTGGAAAATGTATTAAATTTATTTGTTAAACCTCAAAACTTGTTCAACTGCAAAGATAAAATTTTCGCCAATTTTAAATTTTGGTGGGTGCGCCGGGACAAAATGATTTTTATCTTACATCGTAAATCTCATTGAAAAACTGTCAAGTTTTCTTCGAAATAACTTTTTAACAAGCTTCACTTTCCTCTCCTTTTAATTAGTGACCAATTTGAAAAAACCCAAGTTTTTATTCTACAGGGTGTCTCTAAAAGGTCTTTACAAAATCCTACCACAAGTTTTTGGGTTCAAAATAATTCGTTTAAACCAAACATACTTTAGTCCAAAAGTTCTTCCTTACTGAGTTACAGGGCGCTAAAAAATATTTTTCCAAATAATTTTTTAAGTATATCTACAGAACGGTTTAAAGTAGGGATTTGAAATTTGGTGGGTTAATATAAGTCTATAAGGAAGCTACAATTTGTTGGTATTAGAACCAAAATAATATTGTTCAGTGGCGTACTTGTCGAAGAGGTCTCAGGGTTTTTTTGAATAATTTTTGTAGGGGATTACATTTTGTTACAAAATAATAATAATTATGATAGATACGCTCATGACACGTAAAAAAGGTATAATACTTGTTTGATTTGCATTAACTCAACTGTTTGCGAGATATTTTACTTTGAAAAGTTTTTTTGCTATTAAGACGACAATTTGTGACACCCTGTAAAGACAGAAATATTGGGTCATTCTAATACGGCTCATTCTACGTCCAAAACTAAGCATAATTTCTATTTTATACCGTTCTGTAGATATACCTAAAAAAGATAGAGGGCGAATAAAAAATACATCTTTCAACACCCTGTATATTTTAGTAACGAAACATTTTTGGGGGTCGGTTTCTACAACCATCTATGCTTAGTTTTGGACGTAGAATCAGCTGTATTAGAGTGATCCAATATTTTTTACTTTACAGGGTAAGTCACAAATTTGTTTTTATAGCAAAAAAAATTTTCGAAGTTAAATATCTCGCAAACAGTTGAGTTAACGCAAGTCAAACAAGTATACCTTTTTTACGTGTCTTGAGCGTATCTATCATAATCCTTGTTATTTTGTGAAAAAATTCAATACCTTACAAAAAATATCCAAAAAAACACTGAGTCCCCCCCTATAAGTACGACACCAAACAATATTATCTTGGTTGTAATACCATCACATTGTAAGTTCCTTATAGACTTATTAACCTACCAAATTTCATGTCTCTACTTTAAACTGTTCTGTAGATATACTTAAAAAACGATTTGGAAAGATATTTTTTAGCGCCCTGTAACTCAGTAAGGAAGGACTTTTGGACTAAGGTATGTTTGGTTCAATCGAATTATTTTGAGCCCTAAAACTTGTGGTAGGATTTTGTAAAGACCTTTTAGAGACACCCTGTACATGACTCTCATTATCTACATATTAAAAGTAGTTCACATTAAAAATTCTTGTTTTTTCACAGGATTTCAGAAATAGTGTATAGTTAGGTTAGTTTAAAAAACATTAAAATTATCTGAGTTATTTTTTATGCGACTTTCTAAGAAAAAAAGTTATAGTTAGTACAAAATCGATTCTCGCAAATTCTATTAAATAAATGCGCTTGAATTTTTATTTACAAAAGATTTTAAGTTATATGTTCATGTAAGTAGTAAAATAAACTTGAATTTTTTAATTTTTGGCGGATGCGCCGGGCTGAAAACTGGAAACTACCGAATTCTTTTTTTACACTTACTTCAAAAAAACTATTACCTAACCCCATGTGCTTTTACAACAAAAATAAATCCGTTCCTCGCCATCCCCAGATTCAACCCCCAAATAAATACTGCTTTGTTATATTTTTATTACGCGTGCCCACTTTTACGAGATTATCCACAGCAAAAACTGAACATCACAAAATATATCTATCAAGGCCTTAGCTGCACGATCATTAAATTGTTACAGGACTTTTTACGGGTTGTTCTTCGATAGATATCAACAGCGTCATCGAACGACGACAAAGTTATGTTTTATTAGTGTCATATTGGTAGAAAGGAGGAGGGGTGGACGACGCCGGTCGCCCGCCATGATTTACCGATAATGGTTCCAAGGTGTAGTCTAACACGGAATATGATGATGGCAATATAACACGTTCCAGCAAACGCCAGCACAAATCGTTTTCCGCATATACACGTCGGTATTATAAAGGTATCACAAAAAGATTTCCAAACAAGAAAAAAATTTATGTTGGTGAATATTAAGACAAGCTAAGCGCTATCTTCTAAAATTTGATTTTTTTCGAAAATCTCTAACTTCCACCGAATTACTATAGCAGAATTTCCAAATCCAACGCAATTTACCCTTCAAATCCAAATTAATTCCAAGTTGTGCATTTTCTTTATTACCTCAAACCCCCTACACATAAGTTATTTTAGTCCTATCAGATTTAGATTACCGATTAGGAACCAAAACGTAGGTCAGTGTCGAATGTTTGTAGTTTGCACATACGTCGAATTGGTCACGAATATCCAATTCTATATTTAGCGAACCCATATTAAAATAAAACCACTTGCTTAGGTGTTTATAATATATGTATTTGTATTATTTGTAGGGGGATTTAGTCAATACCAGTTTTAAGAGCGACAAAATATAAAAGGGAATTTTGTATAGGTACAGTAAAAAGCTTTCGGTATTTTTTGTCTACCTTACAGCAGAGGAGAATAGTCTAAAATATGGATTATGGCCTCGAGGGGTTTAGTTCATTTGTTGTTTGTATCACAATGGATCACAGTCTGTGATTAGCATTATTTTCCATATAAGCTGGATGTAAATGTGTATGAGTACACAATGATTATTTCCGATTTATTTAAATAATTTACTGAAGGTCGCCTCGTAATTTTCTTTAAAACTAACAGCTCATTTCTCTTCGGCCCCTCCAGGCATGTAACAGTTCCCTCTTCATCAACTACAAAAAACACGTCATGGCACCGACCGAACCATCCGATGCATCCGCCGGCCAAAACTGCACGGAAAATTCCCACAAACCAAAAACACCATCACCAACTGCCACGGATCCGCCACCATCAGCGACAGATGGTAGTAAATGTAGAAAACCTGGTAAACCAAAGGATGGCAAGAATACCAAAGTGGCCAAGGAGAATGTTACCAGGGTGGTGGTGGTGGCTTTGACGCCGGACCGAAATCGCGAAACTTGGAATAAGAAGGTGGAGTTTTTGTTGGCTGTGGTGGGGTTCGCTGTGGATTTGGGGAATGTGTGGAGGTTTCCGTATATTTGCTACCAGAATGGAGGAGGTGAGTGGAAAAGAGGGTTTTCAGATAGCTTAGAGGAAATGTGAATTTATTGTTGTCTGGATCTATTATAGGAAAAAGAATGTAATGATAGAAAATGAGAAAAAAGTAGAATTTATTCTAAATTATTTCAGAAATCAAATCTACTCTAGAAAGGCTCAAATGTTTTTAGTCTAAAGCTCAAAAAGTAGCTACTAAAATATTTATAACCTTATAAATACTGGAATTATTTACAGTAGACATGCGCGTCGCAAACTCTTTCTCTCTATCGAGACAATAAGGTACATGAGAGACAGAGAGGCAATTTATACTAAATTATTTCAAAAAACAAGTTTAAATCTACTCTGCTGGCCCAAGATTTTATTGGTCTAAAACTCGAAAAGTATTATTTACTAAAATATATAAACTTATTAAAAATAGAATTATTTTCAGTCGACCTTTGCGTCACACATTCTTTTTCTCTGTATCGGGTAAAAGTACCTTCATCATGAGAGGGAGACACTGAAAAAGTTTCTATAAAATATCTATAAACTTACAAATTTTAGAATTATTTTCAAAGACACGTGCGTCCCACATTCTCTCTTAAGACAAAGTAGGTACAACAGAGGGAGAGCGAGATTTGTCTTCGGAATATAATCTTGCTATACTTAATATCTACAACGTTAAAAAAATTGTTTTTTAAACAGTTCATAATCTTTAATAACTCCATAGTCCAATATTTACTACAAAAGCTACGTTTCCTCCTGCAACATTTGTTATTTCAGTAATTCTAAACATCCATCTTTAGCATTTCAATTTTAAATATAAAGTTAACAAACAAAGATAAATATTAAATCCCATCATTGATTTATATTACTTTCCCTCGATTGCACTCATTTTTCTAGACATCTCTTCCTCTTCCGCCAAATAAGACATTTTAATTAAAAAAACGTTTTATTAAAATTTCCATGCTAAACTAATATTTCTATAATATTCCATTTGATTCTGTACACACGCACAATTAATTGAATGATCTGATTTCCTCGCTAGAATATTATTAACTTATGAAAGAAAACTCTGCGAGAAACTGAAACTGAAATGTAAATAATATTCTAGTTTCCGTTGATACGGGGGCTATATGAAGTAAAGTAAGTATAAGTAAACGGATTAATTTCCACACTCATTCGGGATTAAATTCGATAAAGCAACATGTTCAATTTAAATACTAAGACATGAATACAAACTAATGAGCAATTTAATAATATAACTTCAGCTTCCTTGTGTCAACTCCGATGTTTGGCGTGCTGTATAATATTTAGTTATTGAACTTAAATTAGTGTAGTTTGATTTGACGAACAAAAACACAAACTCCGAGTGGAAAATGAAATTAATCCTCAGCGTAATTAAAGCTAATTTACTGTGTTTAGTGTAACAAAACCGAATTTGTGTGTAGGTACATAACATATAATCGTATCAATTTTTCAACAACAGGAATATTGCAGATGTTATTATACATTTTTATCAATACGAAAATAACTAATGGTTTTATTGCATGCTGCAAGGCATAAACCGTAAATTTTCTTAAGTAATACGTTGTAATGACGAAACTAAAACAGTTTAGCACTCAACATTATGTTCTAATATACCACAGAATTATTTTGCGATTGCAGAATAAATTTATTAAAAATAGGTAGAAACAAACGGAGGGAACGATCATAATTAGAAAAAATTAAAATTTTGATGGATAAAGTTTGAATTAAATGTAAGGTTAGGTGAGGTTAGGTATACCTGAGGGGTCTGTGATTTTGAGACACGGCCAAAAAATACGTTATTACACATTTTTTGCGGTTTTACTATACGAGTAAAGTCGTTTGTTTCGCAGGATTAAAAATAAATTAGCTTAAAAATTGACTCAAAATTCGCTAGATAACCGATATGAATTAACTGATTCATTTTTGAGTCGATTTTTAAGCTAATTCACTTTTAATCCCCCAGATAAACATGTTGACATATTTTTCTTCACAGGTGCTTTTCTCATACCCTACACAATCATGTTGATTTTCGGAGGTTTGCCCCTCTTCTACATGGAGCTAGCTTTAGGACAGTTTCACAGATGCGGTTGCCTGACAATTTGGAAACGAATATGCCCAGCTTTGAAAGGTAAGAATGCAGCCACTCATACCACAATTTTAACTCGCCATGTTTTTTTCATAAGTATAGAGATTCTTGTAGTACGAGTAAGTACACATCACGCATTTTATCTCTCGACTTGTAAACTACGCGCGCATACTTTTGTAACTTTCGTGTACAAGGCGAATATTGCAAACTTAATGAAATACTTCAGCGGTTTTGTAAATTATTGCTTATTTAAATGAGCATATTTCTCTGTTTGATTTTCGAACGAAAACTTCTGAATTCGAAATCAATTCAAACTGTATGTAACTTATCTAAAGTTCGCACAAGCCACCAGTTGATGGTAAAAATTGAATTGAAGATGCAGCAAACAACAGAAACCTTTTAGTTAGAAGTGGAATCGTAATTTTCCTCTCCTCATGTTCAATTCATTAGTGCGCGTTTATCTTTGACACTCCCTTTATATAAATGAAGGCGGCCTGATGCATCAGATATACACAAACACACACACCATCAACTAGATATTTATACATCAGCAACCGCAAAAAAAAACCATTTCAATTTCAAATTGTTACTTAACGAATGATCAAGTCAATTGTTTGTTGGTAGGGCGCGAGGAAGTTAATGGGATAAAAGTGCAATGCTTCGTTCGCTTTCATATCAACCGAACCAGAGCGCCAATTTAATTCTTTCAGGATTTTTTTATTGATACGTCGGGGTATTCATGAGACTATTTAGTGGTAACGAAAACACTTTGGATAACGAAATTTTGAATTCAGCTGGGTGGTTTAGAGGAAATTGCATGTGGGTGAATGGGTAAGGAGATCACACGAAAAAGAGCGATGTTTTCTAACTTATGGTACGAGAAATAGTTTTTAAAATAAAATTATCGCTATGTAATAAAAGTTACATTTGTAACTGAAACTCAAAATTAATATAGCAATTTCTCTCTTAAAACTTTACAGTTATTCTTGAGTTTTAAATTAAAAGTGTCAAAACATTTTCATTTAATTTCCCCCAGCTTCAACCAGCTCAAACCCCAATTAATGACATTTTTATATCTAATCATCTCTAATAATTAACATCATATCAAATCAATCAACGTCCGAACTTAATTCATCCGAATTAATTCATCATTTACTAGCAACATTTTTCTTTCGCTAAAAATTATACCATTTTGACACTTCATAACATCAAACATCCCCCTTCTTGATTCGCTTACATATGCCTGAAAAATTCCGCACATAAAGCGCGCGCCCCATTGAAATTTCACAGTGAAAAGTCGCATACAAAAAGGAAAAGCCGCGGAAGAATCTATTTCACAAACAAAAGAACCCGGTGGGTGGGTGTTGACCGATAGGATACAAGCAAGAAGACTGTGTACAAACGATTATATTGTTGATGATTGAGAGCAAGTGCACACGGGGAGCGAAAGAGTTCCAATTTCTATAGATTCCCCGCCGGTCGGTGCCGAGCTGGTTAGATTGTTTGCATACTCTTCATGATTGTCCGTTGTTTGCTAATAAACAGAACAAACACAGTAGGAGCTCATTGAAATAACTCAACTCTAACACAAGTGCGCGTAATTAATTACAGGATTTTTCAGCGAATTTTCCGCGCTTGTAATTTTTCATCAAACACATCATCGTCCCTTTGTTTCAGGTGTGGGCTATGCTATTTGTCTGATAGACATCTACATGGGCATGTACTACAACACCATCATCGGTTGGGCGTTATATTACCTCATTGCCAGCTTTCAGGCGGAACTGCCATGGACCAAGTGTCATAATAGTTGGAACACGCCGAATTGTAGACCGGTAACGAGTCTAGATCCGAATATGACTTTTACTAGTCCTGCTAAGGAATTTTTCGAGTAAGTTCGTCTGAAAAAGGGGGAAATTAGTTTACTAAATTGAGAGTTTGCAGGAGAGAGGTTTTGGAGCAGCAGAGATCCGACGGCCTGAATAGAATGGGTCCTATCAAACCAGCTTTGGCCTTGTGTGTTTTTGCCATTTTTGTGTTAGTTTATTTTTCCTTGTGGAAGGGCGTTAGGAGTACTGGAAAGGTAAGAAAACAGAAATACTTTTAAATAATAAAAAAGTATAGTAATCGTGATTTTTTCTTACCTTAAGATTTTGGGGGTTTCTGAATCCATTTTGGCCATTTTCGAAAAAATATCTGTGTGTATCCATAACTCAAAAAAAATTTCACGGAAATGATTCAGATTCATATTTAAGATTTTGAAGAAAATTATAAGATTTTTTTCATTTACTTACATGCTTAAATGTTTTAGGAATATTTAAAAAAAAAAAACAATTTAGAAGATTTTTATTCTTTAATATTAGTTTAGAATTAAATTTTGAAAATATTTCATTCGAACTTTTTGTTGAAATTCCACCAAAAAGTTTTGTTACAAAATTGGAAAACTTTAGAGCCTTGCAACTGTTTTTTGTAATAAAACCTACATTCCCCTTTGTAAAAATGCAAATTAACTTAAAATCTAATCAGTCTCAGTGATTATAAAACTGTGACACTAAAACTGTTAATCCATGATAATTGGTACTAATTTCAAAGCTTCGTTTTAAAGGTCTGAAAAACACACAAAAACAGCCCTAGGACTAGTTTTTTCTAATAAAATCTACACATCTCTTTGTAAAAATGTAAATTTCCTTAACATCTGTCCAGTGGTTGTAAAATTATGACACTAAACAGTCACTATGAAATCCAGAACTATTGCCAAAGTTTCAATTTCAAAGCTTGAAAATTACACAAAAAAGCCTTAAAATATGAAGTATATCCGCATCGTATGAAAGTTATGTGCTGGACACAACAGATACATTTTAAAATATGATGATGAATAAATGTGATGAACAAAATAAATACCATTTGTCGATAGGCTACACAATTGGTTTCACATTAATCCAAAAAAATTTTGCTGAAAACAAACCGCCTTTCCTAGCGGAATAAATTAAGTCCTAAGCCCATATCTCTGTCTTTCCGCGCATTCATTCCAACACACCAAACGCAATTTTGATATCCATCATTTCCTCTGTATATATTCAATTTAAAACAGATAATCTCCGTTTTGCAGGCCGTATGGATAACAGCTCTGGCCCCCTATGTCGTCCTGATAATCCTGCTGTTTCGCGGCGTAACTCTGCCCGGCGCCGGCGAAGGAATCCGCTACTACCTGACCCCGGAATGGGAAAAACTCTACAATTCCCGTGTTTGGATAGACGCCGCTTCGCAGATTTTCTTTTCATTGGGTCCAGGTTTTGGCACGTTGTTAGCCCTATCCAGTTATAATAAATTCAACAATAACTGCTACAGGGATGCGGTGCTCACCAGCACTATTAATTGTCTGACCAGTTTTCTGGCCGGGTTTGTTATTTTTTCGGTTTTGGGGTATATGGCGCACGTGCAGCACAAGAGCATCGAACAAGTGGGACTTGAAGGTTGGTGCAATTTATTGCGTGAATCAGTTTTAAATGACTGGATTTTTTTGTTGTCAATCAATGTTGGGTGATGGTGAGGTGGAACATCTGCGAAATATGTTTCGTTTCATTTTGCCGCGTCTTTGGCATAGAACAGTCATGAATATTTATTTTTAGCCAAAGCGATGGCAAGCCGGTGAAATAAAATTAAATTGATTGTTAATAAAGCCCTACTGTAATTAATTGTAAATTTGGCTTGGACATAAATAATCTGTTGGAA
Source organism: Pediacus dermestoides (assembly GCA_963942485.1). Classification (NCBI taxonomy): domain Eukaryota; kingdom Metazoa; phylum Arthropoda; class Insecta; order Coleoptera; family Cucujidae; genus Pediacus; species Pediacus dermestoides. The sequence goes on along the minus strand of OZ012627.1, from coordinate 29,562,131 downwards.
TGAATTTATGTTGCATAAAATATAATTTCGATTTGATGACAGAAATTTATTGTTTCAATATTTCAAAACAAATTATCAAAATAATAATATAATGAAAGCCCGGTTTCAATTTAGAAGACTGTTGATATCCAAAATTTTTAGTATAATTGCTAGTTTTTCTATTAGCGAAGTAAATCGAAAAAATTTTTAGATTATTATACACATAGAAATAAAAAATTTTCACTAAAAGCATTAATTATTAAAAAAAATTAATTTACTACCCTCCATTTCTTTTCTCTAGGTCCCGGCCTGGTCTTCATCGTGTATCCAGAAGCAATAGCCACAATGAGTGGCTCCGTATTTTGGTCAATCATATTCTTCCTTATGCTCATAACACTCGGCTTGGACAGCACCTTCGGCGGTTTAGAAGCAATGATAACGGCACTCTGTGACGAGTACCCGAAATTCCTAGGACGACATCGAGAAATTTTCGTGGCTGCTCTACTCTTCGGTATCTATATTTGTGCCTTGCCTACCACAACCTACGTAAAAACTCCAACTACATTCTGGAACTACTTAGTTTAAAGTTCGTTTGTTTTAGGGCGGTGTCTACTTGGTGAACATGCTGAACATCTACGGACCTGGACTTGCAATACTTTTCGTTGTCTTCGTGGAGGCAGCTGGAGTTTGCTGGTTGTATGGTACTGATAACTTCGCTAGAGATATTGAGCAGATGATTGGGTACCGCCCTGGTTTATTTTGGAGGATTTGCTGGAAGTATATTAGTCCAATCTTCCTTTTGGTAAAAAATATTAAAGAAGTTGAGTTCACTAATAAAACTTTCTATCCCATAGGTGATCTTTGTCTTTTCTTTACTGAGTCATGAGCAAATGTTGGGGAACGAGTACCAGTATCCAGAATGGAGCCTCAATGTAGGTTACGCACTAACAGCTTCGTCAATCATGTGCATACCTATATACATAGTGTACAAGTTCGCAATAACACCAGGAAGTCTTAAGCAGGTATGTAAATAAAAAATCCAATGGAATTTTCTGATGATTTTGAGAAATTCTGTTTATAGAGATGGAAAATGATTTGGAAAGCTGAGCGGGCTCCAGAAAACAGTGCACTAACGTACTGTGGTGGTACCGAAGTGTGACCAGAAAGTATTACTCGCTCTTACACCATTGAATGGTTAGTTTAAGGCATTACAACCAGTATAGTGATAAATGTTTTAGATAAAAAAGAAATAGATTAGAAGCACTGTTTATATTCGAGGAAAATTCCAGCCAAATTTTGCTCGAATCTTCAGAGGTTTATTTACTAGTTTCTGTTGTTTTAGATGTTCTAACAAATAAGATTTGTAAAGATATTGAACAAGTAGGATAAATGTTAACTTGTAGACAGTAAAATGAGTGCAACAACAGCCAAAGTTACACTCATTTAGTTCATCAAATCAAATCAAAGTTGAAGTAGAGATATCTATTCTATAAGTAAACGTGTTTCCTATATTTATATGTTAAAGAACTAAAGAAAATTTTAGATGGATGACTGTTTACTACTATGACGTACCATACGTAATTCGTACAAACGTTTTTTTTTTAGTTTTTTATGACTCTATGTAGAATTTATTATGCTTCATTGTCCGTCGAATTTAAGCTATAATTTTTAGTTATGTTTGAATATATTGGGCTTAAAAATAAAATATGCAAGTGGTTTTAATATCGATGGAAGATTTTTGGGTCTTATGTTTATGTCATTTTTAAAAATTATGCTGTGTAGACAATACAGGTTATTTTAATAAATAATATTTACTTTGCTTAAAAAGAGCAAAAATGAATGTTATTATTTTATTTTGTAAAATATCATGTTAAAAAAATAAAAGGTTATTTAAATTTTTTTAATATTTCTACGAAGTGACAAAAATGGTAGGCGCAATAAATATAAGAAAATACTAAAGGAAACTTTAAGGTACTGTATACTTAAAGTGTTTTAAGCATTTAATTTTTTTTTATAATAATCTAATAGGACTTTATTAACTCGACATCTCTACTTCATTCTGTTTATAAACAGTTAGCATTTTTTCATATTAATAAATTTTTTAATGTAAGCTAAACCTTAACTTATCTTTTATTAAATTAAAAACACTTGCATATTGAAATTTTTTGTACAAAACCTTAAATTTCAAAAGTTTCTCTCAAAAGCAAAACAAATCGCTCATTATAACCACATATTTTAGAATACGGTGGACTAAGGCCCGGATTAAAATAAATGTGACAAATAGGTATTTTATATTAGGTAAAATAAAACTATTATGTAACTTTTCATATACCATTCATCGATTCAGCCACTTTAGGTACTAAAACAAAAATAGGGCCTACGTTTTGTGATACCTAAAACACCTTCAATATTAAATGAAAATCCAGCCATATTCCATTTAATATAACACACAAGTTAGTGACCAAAAAAACATGAATGGTGTAGGAAATATACATTATTTAAATGTAAGTTATTAAATTATTGTAACAACGATGTAGCACCTTAGGAATTGATTTTTGTTGTTGTTACAACATGTTGTGTGTGATAGAAATGTAAGTTTTATTTCTAATTGAATATTAGTCCCTTATTAAACTGTGGAAAAAACGGTTATTATCTAAACAGCCATAAGATAATAACAGAGCACACAAATAAAACCACTTGCTACCAGGTTTTCCTTTTATAACTGTGCAATATTACAACAAGAAAATCATATTAATATATCTATAATAATACATGTATATTTTTTATTATTATTTTCTTAATAAATTTATTTATTTTTTGTAAACCCACATCGTTCTCATTAAAACCCCATTTTAAATAACCACATCATTCACAGACCTAATCACATTAACATTTAACATCGACTTGCAATTTCTCATATAATTCTTATGATGCTGCTTCGAAAGATCACTATCAACACTTGTAGATCGCCTCGAACGATACGCACTATTTTTCCTTCTACTAAGAGGAACTCTTGCTGGTCTTTCCAAATAATGACCAGACACTCCTATTTCGCTTCGCAACCAAGGGTCCTCGCCAACCCTACAAGAATAATTCAAGGTAAAATATGATGGATTGCTGTATTAAAGAGCTGACCACATGAGGAAATTCGGAATGCTTCTGGTGTAGATATGGCGGAGGCTTAGTAGGAGAAGGGGGATGATTCCCACGAAGCAAACGATGAAGAAAATGCTGATGTGGATGAGCATTTTATTTATTTGAAGTTCCTGTTTGGGTAAATTTGTCTGGGGGAAAAAGTTTAGCGAGTAAGAAGTATACAGGGTGTTCGCGTGAAGTGGCTCACTATTGCTAACTTCGTTATTATTGGAGCTACAAAGTCGGTTAAGTTAGCAAACTAGTAGCATTTTTTCCGCTGATTACAATGGTGAAAACAGAAAAACAATTGACCATCTGGTTTTCGAGATATTCACAAAAATAACATGTTTTTAAATGGAACACCCTATATATTTTTGCAGAAATCGATGACAAATTAAATTCTGTACAAAAAATGTCCTTAATTTTTTTTAATTATAATTTAAAATAAGCGAGTTATTTTGAAAAAAAGTTTGCAATTCTTTAAAATCAAGTAGCCATAAAACGGAATAGTAATTTATTAAAACCAAACAATCATAATTTTGAATTTAAGCAAGTTGAAAAAAACTTGAAAGAATTACGGAAATATTACTATTTTATTTAATATTTTTAATATACAGGTGTTTGCGTAAAGTGGTTCACTATTGCTAACTTTGTTATTATTGGAGCTACAAAGTCGGTTAAATTAGCAAACTACTAGCATTTTTTCCGCTGATTACAATGGTGAAAACAAAAAAACAATTGACCATCTGGTTTTCAAGATATTCAAAAAAATAAAAAAAATTTAAATGGAACACCCTATATATTTTTGCAAAAATTGATGGATTCTATACAAAAAATGTCTTTTTTTGATAATAATTTAAAATAAGCGAGTTATTTTGAAAAAAAGTTTTCAAAGTTTTGTTAAGTAGCCATGAAAATTATAATTTCGTAAATTTTCAATATTTCCGTAATTCTTTCAAGTATTTTTCAACTTGCTTAAATTCAAAATTATGATTGTTTGGTTTTAATATTATTATTCCGTTTTATGGCTACTTGATTTTATAGAATTGCAAACTTTTTTTCAAAATAACTCGTTTATTTTAAATTATTATCAAAAAAAGATGAGGACATTTTTTGTATAGAATTTAATTAACCATCGTTTTTGGCAAAAGTATATAGGGTGTTCCATTTAAAAAAATGTTATTTTTTTGAATATCTTGAAAACCAGATGGTCAATTGTTTCTTTGTTATCACCATTGTAATCAGCAGAAAAAATGCTACTGGTTTGCTAATTTAACCGAAATGTAGCTTCAATAATAACGAAGTTAGCAATAGTGAGCCACTTCGCGCGAACACCCTGTATAGATGAAACTAGAAGCGTAAATTAAAATTGTTTAAGGTTAGTTTGTGAGTGAAGATGCTAAGTCAAAATTTTGGGTGATTGTCCCATAATCGTCATGCAAGTCCGAAAATTTTATAAGAAACTAGTGAGTGGTACAAAAGTATGAAATAGTATTCTACCTCAAATTTAATCAAATTATAAGGTAGGTAAGTTTATTTCGAAGAAGTGATGTTAACATTTTTCCTTTTGCTCCCTTACCTCAAGGATCTCATCCAAAGCACTAACGGTCCACCTACAAAACTTCACAAACAAAAACCACACTTTGGTAAGGTAGAAAAACGACCAATGGAAGACCATATCCTACAAAAGCCCCATATGAATAATTGCATTTTCTTCCAATTTTCCAAAATTACTCGGTAAAAACGGGTTTGCCATCGTGTTAACTGCGATGTATAGCGATGCAACTGGCAATAAAGAAATACAAACGAACTGGCCAAAAAGGATACAGTTGGAATCATGCTGTAACTATTATCGTCCAGTTTGGATGAGGTGATGATATCTCGAAGAAAATTCGAATGAATCTTGAAGATGTACTCCATTGGTTTGGATATTTGTAGTTTTGCAGGAAAATCACTGGAAATTTTGATTGACAACTGGCATTTTAGACAGTTATGGAAGAAAATGGGAAATTTGTAGAGTGAGTACAGGGCCGGGTCTAGAGGAGCCTAAACAGGGGCAGTAGCTTTCAAACAGTTGGAAAAATTGGTTACTTTTAGAAAATTTTACAGATTTATAAGAATTGCTAAATTATTTTGTCATAAAAAATTTAAACATTTTAAAAATTGATCAAAAAATACCCTTCTACTTTATTTATCCTACGAATTTACAACCCTATTAGTCTCGTTAACATAAATTCTACCCAAAACCAACAAACAAAGACCAAGCGCTTTTATTAGCACCATAATCTATTGTAAGCAAATTTTGTTTTGTGGTTGAGAAAGACACCAACTGGCCTTCCTATTCTTAGCTCAGTATAACAAGCAAAACAAATACATACAAGACTCGTGTGAAATAAAGTTTACTTGGGGCATACAGCGAAGGGCGAAGGGACTAAAGTATATTATTACAAGAATTGTCCTAAGAAAATAAACAACTTATATGGATATGTAAACAGGATAAATTCAAAAAGTCCCATAGATTTTTACTATTTTTTTCGAATTTTAACCTACTTAAATTATTCTACTAGATTAGGTACTATTCCTACAAGTACTTAGTTTGACCAAAATTAATAAATCTCATTTTTTTCCCAATTGTTTAGATAACACAACCTCCCCCTCCTCCCTCACACTCTTTACAATAATCCAAATCCCGACTGATCTATTTTCGGTACCAAGTAGCTGGTTGGTGGCCCCAATAAGTTCCTTAAGGATGTGGGTGGAGTTCCTACGGAACACGCCTAGGATGTCGTCCACAATTTCACACTCAATTAGTGAATTAGTGAGTTTTTAAGAACAAAGTGACATATAGTTTGGAATTGATATAGAACATACGTTTTGACTCTCAGGTATGTAGACAGTTTAGTTTTTTCGTTTGGGAGTTTTTTGTGTCTCACAATTAAGTTAAGTTGGGTGATTATGAGGAAAAAATTAGCCTAGGAATGTCAGTTTAAATTTGATATGAAACGAGGTGAACAGTTTCGGGAGAATATGTTTGGTTGTGACGTGTAAAAAATTTTCGTTTGAAGGTGTTTAGTAGTTTTGTAAAATAATTTTTAGGATAAAGCCGACGGATTTTATTTAAATTGGAATTAATGATTTAGAACTGGTAACATAATCCATAGTCGAAGGTATGATTTTTTCTAATACAGTCTTTCAAAAAAAATAATTTTTTAAATCGATATTATTCAGATATGATTCAAAATTTTTATACAATTTGTTTTTTATACAGATATTAAAAATTCGTATATTACTTCGCATACAGCGTCAATAAATTTGGCAAAGATTGTGAAAAATAATAAAACATTTAATAATTTTAATTATAATAAGTCATTGTCTATAGGATTCTAATGAAAAGCCTCAACTTTTTAAATATAAGTAGTAAATTATGGTTTTATTTTGTCATAACATCCAAATCTTTTTAAATGAAACAAAAAAATTAAAATTACCTTAAGCATCCTCATTTCCATGTATTTGTTTGTCGTCTTCAAAAAGATAAATGTTAATTTATTCGGTAATACGAAATTATTCAGATATGATCCAAATATTTTATGCTGTTGGTTTTTGTACAGATATTAAAAAACCGCGATGGATTTAGCAAAATAAATGAAATATAATGAAACAATTAATAATTTTAATTATTAATCATTGTCCTAATGATGAAGAACTTCCACTTTTTAAATAGAATTAGTAATTAATGTTTTATTTTTGTCATAACATCTTTTTAAATGGAATCAAAAAAATTAGATTTATACCCCTAATCTCTAAAAAATGCAAGTTTTTTTGACTTTTTTTAAGCAAGATAAAAATTCACAGGATTGTAAAAATGACAACAAACCTTACAGTCTCCAGAATTTATCATATTTGTTACAGAAAGGGAGGATTAAGTATTTTCTATAAAAAAATTGTGAAATTAGTAATAAAAATCATGGAAAAAGTACAATTAAATTAAAACATGTCGAATTTGGGATAATTCGCCCTCGATTTTTTTATTTAATAGTACCCCTAGTTTTTCCTACGCTTACCTTAGAAGTTAAAATTTTATTCTTTGGTACTATTTTATTGTTCTAGATGAATAAAATGTTGTTAATTATTTATCACAAAATACTCGTAATCAAACCTAACCTCTTGATGAGTCATCCTATTAAAATTATTATTTTGACCAACTTCCCTCCTCCAGATGCACCATGCCGAGAAAAAGACGCATTCAAGACTTCGAGGACTCGGACGACGACTACGACGAGGCGCGCCACCCCCAAAGAAACGCAGCAAATGCCAGAGAACGTGCCCGAATGCGTGTCCTTAGTAAAGCCTTTTGTCGCCTGAAAACAACTTTACCTTGGGTTCCAGCCGACACCAAACTCTCCAAACTGGACACTCTTCGACTGGCCACCAGCTATATAGCACATCTTCGAGCTGTTCTTATGGACCAGCCAATGCCCAACGATCACGTGCATAAACATCCCTTAACATTGGTAAGAAATAAAAAATCCAATTTGGAAATATGTCGGTGTGAGTCCTTTGTTTGGGTGTATAAACAAAGTTTTGAGTGTGTTGTTATTTGGAATGATGGAGTGTTGTTGAGGACGTGGACGTGGGTCATTGATTTCGTTTTAATTTCGCGGTGGAAAATGCGGGTTTTTACCAAACAGTAACCAGCGATAAAAACGGTGAAAATAGAGTTATGGAGATGTGTACAAGTAAATGTGTTGAAGATTTAATTTCGCCAGTAAGAAGCGAACAGCTGGAAACATTTGTCGGCGGCCGCTCTAATTATTTCTATGACATTTTAGATGTTTGTTTAAGCAAAGTGGTGCCTGAATGCCACCACACACTTCCTTAGTCCCTGTTATATATAAAACCAAAATAAAATTGTCTTAACCAGAAAACAATAATATTTACAGGAAATTTTGTTTGGAAAAATAATTAACAAGTATAATAATGCAGTCGTATGTATTCAAATAATATGATTGTGTAAATAAAGTATTTGATAATTTGTTCTTTAAGAAAACAGCTTGAAATGGGAAATTTTGTGGGTAAAACCGTAAAAAATTCAACTGAAAAACCCAGAAATTTAAAATAAAAATAGTGCCTTAAATTATTCATTCATTCAAAGTTTTTTTAATTATTGGTTCGTGACTTTAATATCAAAGTGAGAAAATTAGATTTCCAAGATATTTGAAGATTTTTAGACTACACCAATTATCGTCACACACCTTATAATTTCTATACATTTATCATTAAAATAAGAAATTAGTGATCTCTTTATCTACTACGAAATTTTTTATTATTTTTGATACATTTAGCAATATTTTTAAATAGGTTTTTTAATAAAAATTGTGGCTTTTAAATTAAAGCTTAAGGATGTAGGATTCTTAGATATTTTGTTGAGATCATTTAAACTTTAATTTTTTGGAGATTGATTTTCTACTCCACAAGTCCTGTTAGTTTTATTATTTAACCACAGTAAATATAAGTTTTTCATATTAAAAGCAAAAAAATCAGTGACGATATTAGAGAGGGAACAGCCAAGAAAGAGACCGCCTAATTATCGTCATAAGTGACGATATCAAGGTTGTTACACATACACATTTACGTATGTATATTTCGGCGACTAAAAAGTTTATGTAAAATTTAAAATTAGAACAGTGTATATGTGGAAAATTTGTATTAAATTTTGTAATCGATTATCTACCAAAATTTTTGCATAAATTTTTACAAAAATATGCGAAACATTTAATTTATTTCGAACTTGACAAAATCTTCTTCTGACTTATTATTTTCAGACCTGGCCCTTTAGTTTCCAACGCCCAGATTCCTCCACAGATGTTCTGGTAGATGGTAATGAAACGGTGCATCATCCGACATCATGGGGCGAAACAGTTCCCATTCAGTCTGTCGTCAGGGATAAGGACGTATCCTATTACTACTAATTTATATAGTTGATTTGTACAAGGGAAAAAGTGATTTAGAAATGCCAAACAAATTACCCCTAAATTTACTGCATGGTAATTCATAAATTGGGATCAAGGTGGTGACAGTGAGGGAAATTGATATTTTGCGGTGGTTCGGTTAAGTTAGGATTATGGGTGTTGCTATAATTTATTTTGTGTGAATGATCATCTCTGTCAGATGTTTAATATATTTTGTGCCATTTATTTATTGTAATAAATATATCATAGGATGAAGCTGGTTGTGTTTTTGTGATTTTAATTTTAGATAATTTTGAAGGGTATTAAGAAGAAGTTCTTGATGGATTGGTTTCAACATTTGAATGCGTTATGGATAAGATTATTAGAACGCCGGCTTATTTCCGAGTATATACAGAAATTTCGTCATAATTAATTCTCTAAATTGTAATATAAAGCGTATCTAATATTAAGTATAATAATTTTAATAAGAATATCAGTTTCAGTAGGTATACCTATCAATTAAGAAGATGAAGTTAAGAATTGTGCGTGAATCGGAATTTCCGAATCGGGATTCCCGACAAAGTGTTAAGGTGGTCATACACATTTTCTGCAAAATTCCTATAAATTTTTTATATGGTTGAACGTAAGAATTCAAACGTGGTACTCGGAACTATAGAACCGGCTTTATCTGACGCTAATTACATCTCCATATAAAAACGAACCTCTTCCACCTTCCACAAATCAAAACCACATAATGCAGTGTTTAGTGCAGTTTCATCTCATCGTCTTTCTCGTGGCGTCGAGTCTTGGTTATAAAAACGACTTGCATCCACTTTCTGACGACTTTATCAATCGAATTAACAATCATACTAAGACATGGAAAGCTGGACGAAATTTTGCGAAAAATGTGCCATTGAGCCATTTGAAAAATTTAATGGGGGCCAGACCGTCCAATAGTTTTCATAAAGTGTTGCCGGTGTATAAATACAATTTGACTGGAGTACATTTTCCTGAGAGTTTCGACGCTAGGGACCACTGGCGAAATTGTCCGACCATCCAGGAGATTGGAGACCAAGGGTCATGCGGGTCTTGTTGGGTAAATATTTTAAAAATTGGTTTAATTGTGGGGAATTTGGTGTTGGGTAAAAACGTAATCCTTCCAGTAATTTAGCAAAAAAGCATCAAAGAAAACGTAGTCAAAAAACATCATACAAAATTATAGTTATTAAATTTTGTTAATTGCGTAATATGTTGAAAACAGAAAAACAAATTGAAATATAAAATCTTATAAAAAATTGAGACAATCCGCTTTAATATCATATTTTATATGTTTCGATTTATTACGCAATTTTTACGATTTTTTGAAATCCAATAACCCTAAACCTAAAACCACAATTTTCATATTTTGCCGGGTTTTTGGTGCAGTTGTATTTAATCTAATAAAAAAATAGAACAATTCGATTTAATGTTATACCTAATATTTCCACTTGTTACCCAATTTTTGGGAAACTTTTAGAACCCAACGACATTAAACCTAAAACCACATTTTTCCTACTTTGCCAGGCTATAGCCGCAGTGAACGCCATGTCAGACCGCATCTGCATCCACTCAAAAAACCAAACAATCGTCCGCTTATCTATCGAAGACTTACTAACTTGCTGTACCTTCTGCGGCCATGGATGCATTGGAGGTTCCGCCGCCGGAGCTTGGTACCATTGGGTAAAAAAAGGCATCGTTTCTGGAGGAAGTTATGGCTCACATCAGGTAAAAAATAACTTCATTATTTGAATTATCGTTTCTAATAAAGCTGTATTTGTATTAGGGCTGTGTGACTTATACAATACCTCCATGTGAACATAATGTAAAGGGTTTAAGACCTGCGTGTGAAAGTAAATCTACGACACCCAAATGTACGCAAGAGTGTGACATTGGCTATAAATCGGATTATTATGCAGATAAGCATTTTGGAAAAAAGGCGTATTCGGTGTCTTCTAATGTTGAACAGATTCAAATGGAGATAATGACTAATGGACCAGTGCAAAATGTTTTTAGAGTCTACGAGGATTTCTGGAGCTACAAAAGTGGTGAGTTTGATTAAGAAGCTCTTTTAACAGCTCTTTTTGCCTAAAACTTGTACAAGTCTGATGAAAATAATATAATTTTAGAACCAAGTGACAGATCTTGGATTAACTTTTCTTAATCTTTGCACAAATTCCTAATATTTCTTCAATTTTTAGGTGTCTACTCTTATCAACGTTTAATGGGAAGATACGTTGGACAACATTCTGTGAGAATTCTAGGCTGGGGTGTGCAAAATGGCATTCCTTATTGGACCGCTGCTAATTCCTGGAATAACGATTGGGGACATCGTGGAACCTTTAGATTCATTCGGGGTGGAAATCATCTCGGATTTGAAAGTAATATCGTTGCTGGTTTACCAAAACTTTAACCAAATATTAGCTATTATAAATTAAGACATCCAGTTATAATTATTTATTTATTTATTTTGTTACCATGTGATATTACCAGAATGTTTTTTACGTTTAATTAAAGTTTCTTTTTTAAATATCTAATGCTTTTTTTGTAGACACATCACCAAAATATCTAATCTAATTTATCTGTAGGTACCTATATGGCTTAGGAGTATTTATTTGTAAATAATGAAACATGAATTAATTTGTTTCATTTAAAATAGTGCAATATCCCGGCTATTTTTATTTAAGAACATAACGATGGAACCTAGTTATTCACATATCTTTAAAAAATTCTCTTTTAGTTTTCCAACTAACTTTCTCTAGATAAGCTTCTTCTATAGATTCAGGTGATGGTTTTTTGCGACCTTGGAGTTTCGCAGGTATTTACGTGATTGTAGGTTAGGGAATTAAGCACTGACGTCAATATTTGCTTCTTATATACTGATTTTATTTACTACATTCCAATCTTGACGCTTGTATAAATTACACCGGATCACCGGAAATTATAAATAATCTGATCTAACCGTTTGTTATGCCATGTGACAATATTCTATTGGGTCTCAAATCTTGTAACTATATTTATTTTTTAATTAAAATATCTGATGTGTCCAGCACATGACTTTCTTATAAAATACGAATAAGGTTGTGATTTTTGGAAAGTATTGTACTTAAGCCGTTGCCAACAATCATATTTTAGCAAATTAATTTAGTCATTGTTTCAAAATTACAAAAATTGTTTAAATTTATTAAAAAAATTACTAAATTTTCGTACTTGTTCTCTTGAAGCCCCTTTGCTTTATTCCCATTTGGCGATCCAAGAAAATCACAAATTATCTACACAACACTAGCACTTTTTGAAAAAATAAGTCAATCATTGACAAGTAACCGTAAGAAATATTTAATTACACACAAATTAAGATTAACTACTAAAGAAATTACAATAATACGTGTTAATGCGAAATAATTAATTAATAAATAATTAAATGGAAGTAACGAACAAAATTTTAGCACACATTCTTTACAGAAACAAAACTAAAAACTGACTAATATAATAGAATAAAATATATAAATAACTCATAATTACTCACCCTTTACACAACCAAAATTTACAATTTTATAGCCTTAGGCTGCGTTCACGTTTCTCATAAAATCAATAATGAAAAGTGTTGTTGTGTTAAATTTTGTGAAAAAGTGAACCCAGCCTAAGCCTTTAATTTGTATTTGTTGGCAAAAAATGATGAGTAATTTTTACGACTTTGTTATCTATGGATTTATTTTGTATATGAATTTGTGAATCATTTTTCAGTTTTATTTCGAATGCCAAACGGAGCAGACGTGTGTCGGGTGCTTACGTTTAATTATTAATTAATTATGAAATATAACACGTGTTATTATAATTACTGTGTAGTGATTAGTGATTTCCTTGGATTACTATCATACGGGAATAAAGCAAAAGGGCTTCAAGAGAAAAGGTACGAAATAGTTTCGGGGTACAGAGGGGTTAAAGTGGGCCCGGGGTGGAAGTAATTAAAAATAAAACAGCTTTTGCCTGCCTTGGTAGATTGAAAAATTTTCGAAATAAATTTAATTTCTTTGACTACTACTAGTATCTACTACCTACACTGCTACTATTCATGGGGCCAAGCGGGAACAGGGGACTCGGGGTATAAAAGGGGACCTTGTTGAAATTAACTAGAAACTAGAAACTAGAAACAAAACTTCTGCCTGCCTTGGTAGATTAATAAATTTTCGAAATAGTTTTAATTTACTTTGCTACTACTATATTACACTGCTACTACTCATGGGCCCCGTGTGGTACTTTACCCGGGTTAAAGGGGGCCCACGTTGGCTAGAGTTTAAAAAAACTTTTGCCTACTTTGGTAGATGGAAAAATTTCAGAATAAAAAAAAAGGACTACAAACACAATTCAAATCATCTTGTCGCATCTGATATGTAAAATTGTAGATGAGGGGGATCACAGTAGAATGCGGGGAGCATGCTGGTACTACCACTTAAGTACAGAAAATTAAGATATTTTTTGAATTCTGCATTTGATTGTTCTGTTCTTGTTGCTTGTTGCAGGTAGGTCCAATGTTAAATCAATGTTGTTTATTTTTCAAGATATTCCTAAAAAACCTAAAAATGTCTTCAGGTAAGTGCCCACGTGAGATCATGGCGAAAATGGTCAAAATGGATTCAGGGGCCCTCAAAACGGGTAAATCCATCAAAATCTCGAAGTCGAAAAAATTCACGATTAGGTACTAGGTATAATTTCATATTATGTACTTATTCGTATGAGAAAGTAAAAACTATTCTCGTTTTCTTAATTTATGATCGACTACTGTATATTTTTTGCAGTGGTTTTAGAGAACGACTAGTTTTTGTCGTAAATTGTATATAAAAATTTCATATTATTTAATACTAGGGTGGAACATAATACATAAATTTAAAAAATTTTTTCAGGTGATCCCCTTCCTAAATTTATATTTTATAGTCAAATAACTAAAAAAATTATACGCTCCTTCGCAACTAATTTGTTTTCTAATCTATTTCACTAAAAAAATTCTATAAATTATTTTAGTTATTTTTCCAAAATTATAATTTAAATTTATCCCTAGTCGCGCCACCTCTTTTCTAATTTCAAAAGCTTTATCACTGCAAAAATAGAACCCTACTTCAGTTCGCTAACTTGTGCTACAACTCCACAACAGATAGAACCACAAGTTATAACTATTAAAAACCAATTAGTGATTTTTTGTGTGCATTTATAATAATCAAATTGTTATCGTTTATTGTGTTATATATTTTTGTTCTTGTACCACTCAACAGTTAGTACGAAGCAGTGATTCGAAGGTCTTGCTAGTTAAAAACCGTAAGTACTAAATACTTACAAGAAATTTCCTTTATTGTGCTAAAATAAATCAGTGTAAATCTTTTATAGGAAACGCTATTTTGAAATGAAGTTTTTACTGCTTATAAGTGCTACAATAATCGGTTTGGCAACCGCAAGTCCTCCGCCCCTGCCTAATTTGCATCCACTTTCGGACGAATTCATCAACTCAATCAACAATCATGGGACCACTTGGAAGGCCGGCCGCAATTTTGCCCCATCCGTACCGATGTCCTATCTAAAGAAGTTGATGGGTGTTTTACCGGCCAGCGATCAGTACAAGCCGCCATTGTATGAACATAATTTGGAAGGGATTCGATTGCCAGAGAGTTTCGATTCAAGGGAACAATGGCCAAATTGCCCGACGATTCGAGAGATAAGGGATCAGGGGTCATGTGGGTCTTGTTGGGTAAATATCAACAAAATATTCACGATGGTGTTTACTTGGTTTGCATGTGATGGCTGATAAACAAGTAATAAGTTCTGAGAATTGTATTCAAATCAATTTTAGAATAATCAATATTTGTTTATTGAGTAAATATTTTGTGGGAAACTGGAGTTCAGTAGCTTATATTTTGCAAAAAAGTTACCCCACTTGATACACAGCTTTAATACTTCCACAGGAAAACAATAATTTTTCTAAATTAATAATCTAGGCAATTTGAAAAAAACTCTTAAGATTTTTTATACTTATACCTAGATCTTCAGGGTTCCTTTAGCCCTCAACACTAAACTATTTTCTTGTAATTCCCTAAGGCTTTTGGCGCCGTTGAGGCCATGTCAGACCGCGTCTGCATCCACTCCCAAGGCCAAGTGAACGTCCACCTCTCCTCCGACGACTTGGTCTCCTGCTGCTACTCCTGCGGAATGGGTTGTAATGGAGGCTACCCAGGCGCTGCTTGGAGTTTCTGGGTGCATAAGGGAATCGTGTCCGGTGGAACTTACGGCTCAAATCAAGTAACATTATTTTATTCCGAATTCCGCTCTTATGATTTCTAAAATATTTGTCTAGGGTTGCAGGCCTTATGAAATTCCTCCATGTGAACATCATGTCAATGGTACAAGACCTCCATGCTCAGGCGATGATAACAAGACACCCAAATGTAAACAAGTTTGCGAGAAGGGATACAAAGTTACTTATGCTAAGGATAAGAACTTTGGGAAGAAGGCGTATTCGCTTAGTAGTAAAGTCGAGCAAATTCAGCAAGAGATTATGACTAATGGGCCAGTTGAGGGTGCTTTTAGTGTCTATGAGGATTTGTTAACCTACAAAAGTGGTGAGTTTGAGGAATATTAGAAAATCGAAATTTCATACAGTCACAAAGGATTTTCAACTATTTTTTCTCTAGGTGTCTACCAACACGTCAAAGGTCGGTTCCTAGGTGGCCACGCTATAAGAATCCTGGGCTGGGGCGTAGAAGATGGCACTCCCTATTGGATCATCGCCAACTCTTGGAACTCCGACTGGGGTGACAATGGCACCTTCAAAATCCTTCGTGGTCAAGACCATGTCGGCATTGAAAGCGGCGTTGTTGCCGGTTTACCAAAAGTCTAAGCAATAAGAAGTAAAGTGATATTATTAAAATGTTAAAACATGTTCTACTTTGAAATAAAGACTTTTGCTCATAAATAATGCCTTTATAGACACACCAAGCCACTAGGTACTACTGTCTTATTATCAGATGGCAGATCTTTAGGAGTTTGAGCTTTAACGTCGCATAAACCAAGTGAGGCTTTGTACGGCCCTCATGTGTATATTATAATAATATCATGTTACATTAGATGCACGCATTCTAAGTGTGGCTACTGTAATAATCGTAATGTAAACCGGTAAGGCCTACGCGTTTAAATGGAGATATCATCTAATCTGGAAGCTAGAACATGACTGTCCTGTAAAGCCTCTCAGTTGACCTTATGGCCTAACATTACGTGATTTACATATTATGGCCTTTAACAATAAATAAACGGGTATAAGTTTTGATGGCTATGAAATGGAAATTTTAAATTGAGACTTGAGACGGGTTCATGTCCCCCCTTGAGTTTGGGTTCTGGGGGTTTCTTTATGCAACCCAGTAATCAATCGAATGTTGAGCGAGTAGTCTAAGCAGTGGAAATGGGACTAGGAAATTTCGTTAGAAAATGCGAAAATATAATAAATACTGGAAAGTTGAAACTTTTTTAAGTTTAATCTGAAAGGAATGAACAATATAAAAAAAATATAGGTAAGAATGAAAGTTTAGTTGTTTGGGATTTGGAATTAAATTCGTTAGATTCCAACACTTTTACAAAGAAGAATTTCGAGTTTTTTGGACATTATTGTGTAATTTTTAACCGAAAATTGTTTTACTTTTAACCAATTTCTCTACCTTGCTGCAGATTATATGTTTGAATGTTTCATATATTATATAGCTTGTGTATTTTATAAATTTGATAAATGATAAGTAGGTAATTCTAATATCGTGCTAAAACACATAATACCTACTTAGGTAATAAGAAATGAAAAAAAGTGATTGTTTAAAAAAAAGCATATTTTTATATAAAGTTCGTGTATTAGAGTATTAGATACAATATTAAAATACTAAAAAATTAATTTTTGTCTTCTAAATTTTAATATGATGAGTGCAATAGTGCAATCTATAATTCCTATTCAAAAACCTGAAACACTTAGGACTTCTAAAAAAATGTTTGTTAGGTACCTCTGAATTTTGAAACTCCATTAAATGATCACCCATCAATTTTAAAATAATAATTTTCTGTATTGATCATCTTTTAAAAGTCTCTTATTTCAAAGTAAATTTTCTTTCAAAATCTATATTTAGTTAAACCGCCACATTTTCTATCGAAATTAATTATTTTTGAGAAATTAAAGTTGCAAAAGAATGAAGCAAACCAGCGGTCGGTTATGTAATCACTTCTTGTTGTTCCTTCTTCCTCTGGATCTCTGAAATTCTCACCTCCTACCTTCTATATCTTCCGGGTTAAACTTTTTTCTTAGCTACCCTTCTTTTCCAAGGATATTTTATGAAAACTTTAGATTTTAAGTGGTTATGAGTTATGACGTTTATATACCTATATTATTTCTTGTAAAACAGCAGCTCAATCTCAGGAATCTGATTTTCCTGTTAAACATTCCTGGCCTTTACAACTAGCATTTCCTTTATGAGCTCCAACAATTCCTCTACCTCCACACACTCACATTACGTCAACATTGATGTATTAATTAAGTCAACTCGCTTTTTAATTCCTGCTTTATTCTTCCACACCAGCATTTACCACAATTTTTTTCCTCCTAATTAGGAATGCTATGCTTTGAAGTGAAATGTAATTACAGGACTTTTTACTGCCAAGAAACAACAAGCTGTTACTACCATGCAATAGGCAATAAAAATATAAGAAGCAATTGCCAATACAGCTTTACTTTATAGAGACGCACAAAAAAAAATCCCAACGTTTTCTTTAGTTTATGGTGTGTGCGAACGAGCGTTCGGTTCTTCGCAGGGCCCCAGCAAGGCAAAGTTTACCGTAGGCGTGTCTTGATAACATCTCGGACAGCCGCATTGGTTAAACAGGTGGCCAGGTGCATGTTGGTCTGCCCCTCGACTGATTTGTTACCTGTCGCCTCGGATCATCACTGTGATTTCCATTGATATCTCTATCTGATTGCTTTTTCTTTGGTATTATGCAGCACAGACCAAGACCAACAAACTAAATAATTCAGCATTTAATCGCCTGATGGATGCTGGTGAGGAAACAACCGCATGGTAATTTATGAATACCAATAAGGAAATTGATTCGCTAGTTAAATAATTCAATCAACAAGCTTAAAACCGGATTAGTTATAGGCAATAAGGGTTTTAAATATAGAAGAGGTCCTTAACTTAGTTGATGATGCACTTATTCTCATAAGGATTTTGTGCAACTGCAACTATTTATTAAAGAAATTCAGAGCTTTTAAATTTTAAAATTGCTAAATCAATAATAATGCAAAGTAGCTTTTAAAAAATTCTTTCAGGAGCAGCTTTTCAGGTGGTAGTTATCCTTAACTATAAGTTAATTTCCTTAAATACCATTATTAACCCTTGAAAACTGCCACTATTAAATTAAGTTTTTGATTGGAAATCTAAAACTTTTCAGTAGGTTTGAAGTTGACTGACTGAAACCAAGATATCAAGAATTACGCCAAAAATATATATTAGATATCTACCATAAATGCAAAATTATCAATTTAATGTTTTTCCTTGAAAATGTTAACCGAGATCCTGTAACTTTTTATATTCTACTGATTCTAAAATTCCTGAATTTTCATTTCCGACCAGTCGTCGAATGTCCCAACCAATAAAATTTAAAGCAGTTAGTGCGCTTGTACAGCTTTAGAGACCAATTAACTCGACGGGCAACCAGTTTTATACAATTTCCTATGCTTCTGTTTCTAATATTTCTTCATTAACCAGGTTCCATAAAATAAATACCAAAGTTGGTTACTCACTTCCTGTCATGAGTGTATAACAACATATAAAAGTGAACTGGGCGCGCAGGTAAACGTTACCACTTTATAACAGTTTGCTTGTCATCTTTCGACCACAAACTAATTCCAACATATAATTAATAGTGTTAGTTAAGACACGAAATATGTTGCGGGACTTGTTAACAAAACTTGTTGTCACTATATTGGGTATTATAATAAATATTTTCAGTTGTGAAAATTTGGTTTTTTTTTACAGAATTTGCATAAAATATTGTTTTACCACGACACATCACTTTTCGTTATTTAATTTCCATATTTTAAATTCTATTATGGCAAAGATGTTTTGGTGTCTTCTTTTGCTTTTTGATAGTTTGTATGTGGTGTAATTTATTTTGTAGGCCGCTGGAGTGTTTTACATGGTAAGGTTGTAGGTATACGAGTACAAGCCCAATAAATTTTATGAAATGAAAACAACTAGTAATTAACTGATATTAATGTTGTATAATTATTTGTGCAAGTTTATGAATACTGAGAAAACGAATAAGATGAATTATGTAAATTTAAAAAAGTGCAATGCATTTACGGTATAACAGCATGACCTCAGAAAGCTGCCATTCCATTTTCCTCTGAAAAAATATCAGCATTTTTGAGTTCATTCATCTAAAAAAGATATGTCCGAAAATGGAAAATTCAGGAACATTTAAGTGTCATACGTTGGGAACAGATTTGGAATCAGCGAAAATTTTCTATAGATTTCAGTTATTTTATGAAGGTTTAGTATATTTTCAGAGGCCAAAACAAAAAGTCTGGATAATGGCCAATAATCCAATTTTTTCCATACATATGTAAGGAAAAATCGTCGATTTTCACCAAGTCATGGATTTTCAAGTAAAATATTCTTAATTAATTCGAGGGCGTAAAAAAAG
The DNA here is from genome assembly GCA_963942485.1 of Pediacus dermestoides. Taxonomy (NCBI): domain Eukaryota; kingdom Metazoa; phylum Arthropoda; class Insecta; order Coleoptera; family Cucujidae; genus Pediacus; species Pediacus dermestoides. The sequence continues at coordinate 29,542,314 of OZ012627.1, read as the reverse complement.
AATGACGAATCACTTTTTCTGTATGTCATAATGAAAAGCTGGTCGAGCTATTGGAAAATGACCAAAAAAGCTCCATCATTTTGGGTAGTTGGAAAATAATCAAAACTTGATCATTAGAAATGATATATATCTACAGTAAATTAAAGTAAAAGCTTCAGTCTATTAGAAATAAAAGATTTCATGTAATTATGAAAATAATAATGACAGTTTTTCATATTTTTATTCCATTACTAAAGACGAAATATTGCAACATAAAAACTACTTTTTTTTCATAAACTTGAATTCTGTATTCCATGATTTTGATGGAATGTCTACACTCTTGGATTACCTAACAATAAGATGCGACGGGGTGAAATTTAAAGCCAACAAAAACTGTAAAATTTCATAATTCTAAAATATCCTCCTTGTTTTTGACGATACGCCAATGCCAAACCATCGGCACGTTGTTTATAAGTTTAGACATGTGTTTGAAGTGCTTTCCGGACACACAAACCCATTTCTCATCTTCTCAAATCTCTCAGAACCTCAACAGCTTTGGCAGATTTACGATTTTACTACTTCGCTAATCCCCAAAACCAAACGACAAATATCTCACTTTGAAACCCTCCGAAAAAAATAAACGAATTGCCGCCAAAACCAAATTCAAATCACCGCAAATATATTGCGGTTTGTAGACTAATTATAAATTTAGGTGATTTCCACGAAACATGACGCGGCAACCTAAAAAAATTGACCCACACAAAAGCAACTGGTAGGTGGGCTGTTTGCAGCCACACGTTCAAATTGATCTTGCGGCTGAAATAAAAAGATATCGATGAGCGGCGCGAAAATAATTAGAGGCTCAACCATTTTGCAATGTTGATGCATCAACAGCAGCTCTTGAGGACACCACACACACACACAAACCAAGCTTTTTACTCAATATCATAATAACATTATTAACATCGTGCCATCATCATCGTTATCTGATCTTCCAACAAAATACGTGAAATACTGTACTTACCTACTTGGCTCTTATAGTAAAAAGTAATTTATTTATTCAACAAAAGCAGCAACAACAATGGGGTTGATAGCTATCTAAAGAAGCTTTTCCAATAACTGCATTTTGGTCCTGGTTCTAGTCCTTGTTGACTAATGATGAGCATGTAGCCTTCCCTTGTATGGTTTTCAACAATAACCGTTCAGCTATTAGCATTAAAGAGAGGATTAGGTAAACAATACAAATACTGGGATTAAAGTATTTAGCACTGGATGGTTTGTACAAGGGGGAATGTGGTTCAAAACGAAACCGCAACGGTATCACGTTTGAAAAAGGGGGCTACAGTAGCCACGTCTGACCTTGTGACTTATTTTTGACGTCGTTTTCATCACATACAAAAATTGCCTGGACTGCTCATTGTTTCCTTCATAAAATCAGGGTATGTGTCGCCTTAAACAGGTGTATAAGGACCGACGAAATAAATCTTAAAACTACGCATAGTATCTCTATGTAAAATAAGGCAACAACAACAAACCGAATAATAAATCGTTTAATTATTATTCAGGTTCGAAAGCGACATACGCCATATTTTATTGAAATATAATTGAGTCATTTTCGTAAATTGCATCAAACATGATCCGGTCGTTATTTAACTTCGGACAACTTAACAACCGATGTACAGTTTTTGGTAATCGTTTATTTTTTAAAATACCGGTTAGCGGTTGGAAATTTCATTAAAAATTTGTAGGCATTTATATCTTGTTTTCTCACCGTGCAGATAAATAGCGTTTCTTTTTTGATACAAGGAAGGGTAATTTAATATTTAATTATTAAAGGATTTCGTAAAATATCTGGTGATTGAGGTAAAACAAGACTTTCTTTTGGAAATTTCACGTAACGTATAATTTTTGCATGTAAATGGGTAATTAATTGTTACAACAAAATATTATGCTTGTGATATAACATTGAAAACAAACACCACATTTGAGGAATTGTATGCCATTATACAGTTTATTATACTGTAAGTTTATTAAATATACAGGGTTAGGTCAAAATCCACACGTTTTCAACTGGTGAGCTGTAAAAAAAATCTGAAATTAAAAAATTTTTAGAAGTTTTTTATTTATACGCTTGTACATATAGTTTTGTCTAGTCCATTATTCTAAATCTAAATGGATGGAATGTTGTGGTATATTAACACTTCTTCAGATTGTACAGGGTGTCCCATTTTCGACACTTTTAGGGGGTATTGATGGCGTTATTATCAAAGATAGAGTGTTGCGGTTTTCAGTGTTTCACCTTCCTGTCCTACTTTTTTACGAAACGAAAGATTCCGGGGTCAATTTTGTCATGGCTCTCTTAGTTTTTAATCTACAAAGTGATTCTCAAAATTTTGAATTTGGTTCTAATAAACTAGCCATGACCTACTGTTATAAATAAAGAAAATTATTAAAAATATCGAATTTGGGCTTGTTTTTCAAAATAAATATTAAGTATTATATATTTTTGGGAAACACAAATTTTGCTTAATCAATATAAAAGATAATGTATAGGGTGTCCCATTTAAAAAAACATAAGTTTGGGCAATATCTCTAAAACTAAACCTTTTATACAAAAACTGCCTACGCCACTGAATTCTACGTAAAAAACTCTATCAAGATCAGTTTTCACCTTTTTGATAAGTAGACGCTTAAAACAGAAATACGAGGGGTGTCTACAAACAAAGATTTTCAGAATCACTCTGTAGATTAAAAACTAAGAGAGCCATGACAAATTTAACCAAGGAATCTTTCGTTTCGTAAAAAAGTAGAATAGGAATGAAAATGGGACACCCTGTACATTTAATTTTAGGAACATACCTATACCTGTTGAGATTAGATATTTTTTAAATGCATGAGCAGTTTTAGATACAGTTTTTAGAAAATAACTTTGAAGTTCTATATTAATAAATTTGCCTTATACTACAGTCCACTTTTTCATCACTTCTCAAATTGGTAATTTCTTCCTGAACTTTTATAATATAGTTACATTAGAGCACATTAAAGGCATTTGGTCTCATTTACATAGTAAAGGGATGATACAAACGAGTAAGTGGGAAAAATCTGCTTTGAGAATTTATGGACATAATCCGCTTTGCACAAATTAGTTGTTAATCTCTTACAGTGGCCGCGTTCCTCGCTTGAAATCACACACAGAATGTTGATGATGATGCCGGGGTAGTCGGGGCAGTAAAGCGGCAGATAATCATATCAACTTAACATTGATACTAATTTTCCAACCATCACGTGCACATGATGTAAAATTGAAGAATGTGCTTGGAAACTCAACCATTAGCCTGAAAATGTCAACGTACGCATAATAGTCGATTTTTGTCCAATAGCTATAACTATTAAGATAATTCTCCCATTGTTCTCCCTTCAACAATTCGAATCTGAACTTAATTTTTTCGTTGTCGGCCATTTTGTCCATAAAATTTGTGTATTAATGGCCGTGCGCCGCTCCAACATTATCAATTCAGGACAGCCATATTAGGGTTGGTTTGTGGCTTGTACCGTCATCGCTGTAATTGAATAGGATCATCATTATTCTCCCCACATGTTGATGTGGATAATAATGAGGAGCGGCTCACCCCATTAGCACGTGGGAAACGAAACCGAGGAGATGTGGATGATGGGTATATGTATGAACCTGATCTCTTGTTCTCTGCGGCGTGTCCATCAACAAAAACACACATACATATGCCATCAAGGAAATCAGGTTTAGAGCGGTGAACAGGGTGAGTGATGGGTTCGTCACTTCTTCGGGGCATTTTTAACACCGCCCCCACGCATGTGGAGCGAACACCCAAAAGGGAATCTTAATGTAAAGTTGATTACTTTAGTCTTAGAGGTGCGGTGGATTTCGATAGGCTTGTTTTGAAAGGAAAGGAAATAGAAATTGGGCAATACTCAGGCTAATTAGGAGGAATTTGTAGTTTGTTGAGGAAGAAACGTTACGATTTCAGCTTGGTTTTCCTAGATTTAGTCATTTTCTACAGGTCTGGACTACATAAACCTTTTTTTCATAGACATAAAATATTAAATTAAATAATTTGAAACACAAATTTTTGGAAAGAATGAGATACCTACATTTAAGTATTAGAGAACATTCGCCAATGCCTATTGTCAAGATCACATTAACGTTAAATAACTACTCTATTCCTCTTCTACTATGTAATCCTAAGATCAACTATTATTCTAAGTGATTGGCTCCTTATTCTCCACCTCGACATAAAATGTCCTACTCTTCCGCATGATTTTTGAACCACATCTGACAGGATACTTAACAAATCTATTATCCTAAGTCCTTAGTACAAGTCTATTTACATTGTCACAGCTAATCCGCAACCATCAGCATAACCCCCATAATAAAGCCGTCAGGCCATTAAGCACACAAACCAGCAAGATTAGCAACGAATCCTCCAGGTGACGCCATGAACTAAAAACCAAATCCATTCTTCGTAACTTATGATGTGTAGTATAAGCCAGCTGTCAGGAGGATTATAGCAAAAGTTGTGGAGGGTTCGATTTGTATCAAAAAAAAGTCGCAGAGAGGAACATTCAGGATTAAGGAATTAGAATCGAATGGCGTTTGTAACTGATATTATGCATTAGGAGGCAATCCTAATTTTGTTGTGTTGTGAGTTTTCAGTTCCCAAACACAGGAAGTCGTTATGTTACAACTGCGCTAAATTTGCATCTAATACATCTGGTTTGGAAACCACAAACTTTTATTGTTTACTAGTTTACCAGCTAAAGGCTAGAGAGGTGTAGTTTTTAGTACATAATTTATTGTAGTATTGTAGTTAAATTTTCTTAAAAATGTATTTCGTCGTGGAACTAAAATTTAATTCAATGTGGTTCTGGTTATGATTCATTAGTAAAAATAGAGAACGCGCGCCCTGGAGTTCAGTCGCTTCTGTATGCGATGGTATCAAATGACAAAGTTGTGTTTCCGCAACACATGCACTCAAAAGCAATCTGTCAAATATTTTGGAAACAAGTGACGACTTATGAATACGCCTATTTTATTAATAAGCTGGTACCAGTGGCGGAGCCAAAAATGTTATAAAAAGAATCCGTTTTTGTATCTTTGGAAATTGTGCCATTTTTTGGACACTTTACAGCAAAATCATATTTTATGAATCAAAGTAGATTTAAGATGTAAGAGTTCATCTAACTCTACTCATGTTATTTCAGGTATTCAGATACGTTTTTGAATGTACCAATGTATCCAATGAATAAGAAAGTGTATATACAATGTAATCTCCTTCGGAGTTTATTGTGTGCCTTTTTACTTAATAAAATGATAACCATAAACATAATTTTGTGTCGCAGCTTGTCTGTTATCTGTCCTGTAGGTGGCTTTAGTTTTCCGGACACCAAGGCAATAAAAACACAAATTAGTTTCATAGCATCTTCTCCAAGCAGGTACCATTAAATTAAAACGCCGTACCTCAACGATTTTTAGTGGCAGTAGATAATTTTGGTAACCAATTTAACATGTTTACGGCCTTCTTGTTAGCTAGATGCCTTCCTTTCGACTGTCTCTGTGGTTATGGTTAGTCTATTAAAACAAAGATACCACCTTATTTACGCCTTTATGTTTTACGTTCCAAACAATAAATTGTGGATTTTGTCGTCTGGTGCTCCCAAAGACTGGAATCAAGCCCAAATGGGTATAATGGAATATTTTATTGTGATTACAGTCGAGCTGTTAGGATTTTTGTTCAACGATACCTAATAATATTCCTTGAAGGGCGCCCAAACATAAATAATAAAATTAGGCGGAGCACATGCCAGGATTATTGTTCGAGTTTGATTTAAATCACAACAAATTAATTCACACTGCATATACTTCATGCAAAACAGCCTCATTGAACATACAATGCGATTGTTTTTAAAAACAACAGCAATAAATTTATCTGTTATTATGAAAAATCACCGATGTGCAAACACAAAGTGAATAAAGGGTGCAATTTGGGGGCTGCACGCCGCTACTCCGCCCCATCCATGAATTAGAATTCCTTCGCACAACAACGTAATTGCTTCACCGACAATACCAGCATGCAATCCCCTTGTTTTTTCGTCTTTGTGATTTTCTTTCTTGTCACCCATTCAAGCGATATCAATTTACGTAATCAATAAAACGTTATCCTTTATGCGATCTAACTGCGAATGGGAAATCCATCACGAGTTACCATAATTTAAGTGAAAGTACTTGAACTCGGGATTTATTAAGACATTGGACAGAAATAATCATTGGATATTGGACACGAAAATTTCATAGTAAAGCGCACTGAACGTGTTTTGTGTGGGTTGTACACTGCTTTGTAACCTTATGCCATGGATGTCTGTGGTAAATATGGTGTACTGGATCACGACTAGGCAATAAAAATATTTCGAAAAAAATATTAGCTCACATGTTGCTAAGTATGGGTTTAGACATGATGATGAACTGGCAGGAATTTTTGCTAATTACGGAGAAATTCAATAGAAATTTATAAAATGTCAGCTGATACCAACTTTGAATCCATTTTTGCTTATACGAGTCCTAACAACTAAATGTTCGGACAAAAGTAAATTTTTGAAGTATGAAAGGAGAACTGGAAATTTTACGCAAATAATTAGTAAACACTTTACAAAATGAATTTGCAACTAAATGTTGGCATAATTTTTAATTTAGGACCATTAATAATAGGTTACGTCTCCTTTAGCTTTAATAACTGCCTGTATTCTAGCAGGCATTATATTTATCAAATTTTGGTACAATTTTGGCGGAAACTGTCCTAAATTTCTTCTATTTTGGTCTTTAAGTCCCCAATGGTTCTTGGTGGATTATTGCGTAGAATGTGTTTAATTTTATGCCAAAGAGTTTCAATGACATTTAAGTCCGGACTGGATGAGGGCCATTAAAGCACCTTTATGTTGTTTTCCCTAAGTTCCAAAACTGTGATTTTTTAAAAACAGTCGTTAGAAAATTACGTCACATTTTTCAAGTGCAATTTTAAAGCTACGAAATATGCCTAAAATAACCAAATAAAGACTTGGGGATTTTTTTGTACATAAAACCAACATCCAGCTTTGCAATAAAGTAAATTTTACCAAAATCCAACCAGTGGTTCCAAAACTGTGATTATTTTAATGTAGGTGGCACCCTCAAAAAACACGTTTTTTGAAAATTGAACTGTGAAACTCGAAAAAAATGCAAAAAAAATCATATTAACATTTCAGGATTTTTTCAATATAGTACGATTATTGAGCTTTGATTTAAAAGTTTTTTGACACAGATCCAACCGGCGGTTTCAAAACTGTGATATTTTAAAATAGTTACTAGAAAATTCTATCATTTTTAAAGGTGCAACTTTGAAGCTCCTATAAATGCCTAAAATCACCAAATAAAAACTGGTGTAACTTTTTTGTAAAGAAAACCAACATCCAGTTTTGCAATAAAGTAAATTTCTTCAAAATCCGACTACTAGATCAAACGTTTTGAAAATAATAATTCTTTGTTTCTACAATTTTCCCATCTTGCTGGGTTAAAGTGCCATAGTTTTGGAACCGCTGAGCGGATTTTTACGAAATTTACGTCTTTATATAACTAAATGTTGGCATTATAACAGAAAAAACCATCAATATTATGGAAGTTAATTTAGATAACTTTTGCGCGTATGGAAAAACGACAATCAAATTTACTTTTGTCCGAACATTTAGTTGTTAGGCTCGTATTAGAAAAAATAAATTATCAGATTTCATTTTTTTAGTATTCAAAACGCGAACTTAATCTCCGAGCTATTTTTTCGTAATAGTTCTTGGAAGAAATACTTTTTTCCTCAATGGTGTTACACAATTCCAATGACATCTTTCCAGCCACTGCTGCAGTCTTTCACAAACCAGCAGCGTTGGTGGCTGATTGAAGAAATCCGCAAATCCCTCGAGTTTTCATAATTACCCCTCAAAGAATTCGATAATTAGCAACTGGTATCGATTGATGTAATCGTGACAATGTTCTTAATTAAATATAGTAGCATTAAATCCCATCATGCATTCTTCAATCGACTGATACCCCATACAACTTGGTATTAATGATTTAATTATACAACTCATCGATTGCTCTATAGTTAATAACTATATTTTACTAAAGCGCCTTTTATGGATTTATAAGCCGGAGCTGCGGACGTTTATCATATCAGATAATAGTTGAAAATAAGGGGGCGGAAACAATCTACGTGTGTGGAGTGAAGAAGACACACTCGAGGGTACAAAATTGGACCTCAAGATTCCGGACGTGGGCAGTGCAGATGCGAGCAGAACACCGCCGGCCGCCACCATCACGTACACATTATATCTTGATAATAGTGTTGCTGTACAAACATAATGCCTTAGAAGCGCCGCTATATGGTCATTATAAGGAAAACTAGAACCGGACGGATGAACTTGATGGAGGCAGGCGCGGTCAACTTGCGGCTTGATGTCTCACTCTGCACCGACCGACCAACCGAATGAAATCAACTTGGTTGATCGGACGATTGCTCAATGTCTTCCCTATACCTTAACTGCGTTTCTTGTCTCATTTACCGATCAAATCTCTGTCGATGATTACTCATTGTCTATACATGGTGGTGCTGCATCTCTGCGACTCTCCACTGCTATAACTTTGATCGTTATTTGTGTAGTTCCAGTGAAATTATTTACTTATGCTTTGCACGTCAATTACTAATTACCGCCTCTTATTTGTATTCTATTCTATTTCAAATGCTGGTTTATTGCCTTATTTGTTCGTGTAGTGCCGTGATTCACATGGTGATTTATAATTTGCACATTTGATTGCTTTTAATCGTGGGAGATCGGGAAAATGATTTATCCAAAATTAAGAATATGCCATGATATTCGACATGTATAATTTCCCTCAGTCGAAAGCTTCAGAAACACTAATTTATGTTTATACTCCATCGCAAACTTACCACTAATACTAAAATTGATACTGCAGCTCATTAAACAATTTAATTATATTCATATAATAATATAATATGTACATGTACCAGTCAATGAAGTTAATGTGAGCCGCATTAAAAGCAAATGTGCAAACGTAAACTTGATGTGTTTATGCCGTGCAGATTGATGCACTGCTGAAGCCTTTAATAAAATTATGATATTATATGGAAGCCTTCGATAAGATATTTATCACTGGCGTGCCATTTGCAAAGCTGTTATTATTAAAATTGCCTCTTAATTATATGGTAATCCAATACCATGCCACTGGTATCTCATAAATTTTTATCAACGGAATATTTACCGGAGGATAAACACTGCCCAACAGGAAACATAAACATGAATTTAATAATGTCATTTTACTTACCATTTTATGCATAATATGTGCAGAATTGCCCTCTGTATGTGTAACATATGAAAGACATCCGTTCTATAAATGGAAATTCAATTAAATTATTTCGAATGATGGGAGAAAGTAGGCAAACATTTATGTATGTATGTACTACAAAAAATAATTTTATGACTTGAGTATATTATTGTTTCGTTACAATAATTGAATTGGTCAAAGCAGAACGACTTGGATTGATTTAAACATAAAAACATGCATCTGGAGTTTTTATAAGTACCTACTGGCTGTTGGCTTAGAGAATTTATTATACATTTTATTATAACATAGGGCAGATTGTTATATGGAGATTGTACAATCTAAATTTATAGCACTCATGGGTTTTATTCTTGCGTGTGTGGGGAAGCGAAATTTATAGTTTCAAATTTGAAATTGCATTTTAGGTGATGGTTTGAAGGAGATTTTTAAAACTCGTTTTCGAAATTAGCGAATTTTCTTTTATTTCTAAGTTGGTAAGTTTAGCCAGTGTTGAAAATTTGGAAAAAATATATTTGTGAGAGTTTTAAATTTTAAGCAATATAACAGCCGGAATATTGGACTGTTTTAAATAAAACAGATTAATTTATTCTGTTGACAGTTTCGTTGAACTTGAAAATGTTTAAACACTTTGCAATCGTACTCCAAGTAATATTTTTGAAATTTGAAAAAAATTCCACCATTTTTAGAAAAGATATTCTGGAAAAGTAAATCTCCCACAGGGATGCCGGGTACAGATTTGGAATCAGCGTAAGTTACAGCCAGTTTTATGAAGGTTTAGTATATTTTTCAGAGGCCTTAACAAAAAGTTCGAAAATTGGTCAAAAACCCAATTCTTTTCCATGGAAAAATCATCGCTTTTCACCAAGTCATGGATTTTCATGAAAAATATTTTCTTAACTAATTCGAGGGCGTTGAAAACGAATAACAAATCATTTTTTTTGTATGGCATAGTGGAAAGCCATTCTGACTGTTGGAAAGTGACCATTTTGAGCAGTTGCAAAAAAATCAAAATGTAATAATTGAGTATTAAATGATACAGCAAATTAAAGTAGAAGGTTCAGTTTATCAGTGGAAAAAAATTTCATGTAATTCGGAGCACCAATAACTATTCTACAGCAAGTCAAAAAACATGAAAATAATGATATTTTTGCATGTTTTTTGGAAATAAAATGAACCCACTCCAAATGAGGAACCTCTGGGTCTTCAAAAATAAGTTTTGAATATCGGGCAAGTACTCCCATGTAGCGATCCAGTCTAAAGATTGAGATTGGAAATAAAATCCCACCATTTTTGAGTTGTCATACAAAAAGACATGGCCAGAAAATGGTGAATTCTGGGAAATCTAAAAATCACACAGGAATATTGGGTACAGATTTGGAACCTATCTGTACGTGTTTTTTTATGAAGGTCTAGCATGTACATTTTTCAGGAGCCTCAACAAACATCTGAAAAATGACCTAAAATCCAATTCTCTTCATTTTTTCTACTTCTGCAGGACGAGGAAACCCAAAGATGCGGTACTAAACTTATTTTTAATTTTATATTGTCAATTTTTATACACTAACCTAATCTAAACTAGAAAAAAAGAAAAAATGGACGAAGGATAGAATGAAATCTAATTTAGGAGTAAATTTTTGAAAATATTTTTTCGGCAACACTAAAAAGCATCTATGAAGAGTAACAGAGTTATGATAATCCTCGACAGTACCTAACATCCTTTTTTTCTTATATCACCAAGATGGCGCCCCTTCTACCATAATTAACCAGCCCACTTCGGTGTTTTGGCAGGAAGAAAAACCGATTGTTAACATTGCCTTTGGAGCGGCTGTCATTGTCATTTAGTAGATGGGTGCGCGAGGATGTAGAAAGATTTATAGTGCCTAGACTTACACCAGCATCCAGACAGTGTTGAGGTGGACATGCGGGTATATACATATAGGTAGATTTAGCAGTGGAATCGCATCTATTAACATCATGTTGTATGGTAGTACCTTTGACCTTGGAACTCATTGCAGTCTATTATTCTGCATTTACAACTAATTTATGTTCTGGTAATTGACTCTGGGACGGTCAAAACCAACAAAAGCAAAGCATAATTTGCAGACTGTTTATTTAAAATTATTAGATAATTGGAGTGATGGTTTTTATTCGAAATGTTTTATGAAGGGCTCGAACCTACAAGAGAAAGACAGAAGGAAAGCTGCATGCACCTCTTTGTAATTATATTTAAGAAATTTCCAAACGTAATTTATATTAATGTGTTTCTGAATTGAAGCAAGTTATAAAGCTGTCAGCGATGATTGATACCCTCTAACTACACGGTGAGCAGAGCCCCAACCAGTGAGAGATCAAAACTCACCTGCGCGCCTCTTCTCTGAAGAAATTGACTGGAGAGAAGAGAGATGGTGCCGGAGCTATCGCACCCAGGACCCAAACGAAACGCGATTTACATTGTAATCATCCCAGCGCAATCACGATTCTTCTTGACTGAATACCCAGGCCATCCAATAGTGTTATTTAGTGTTGTTGTTGTTGGCGGGTGTTTCACCGTGAGATCTCCGATTCTTGGGAATTGCTTTAATTGTATGTTGACGTTATAATTAATCTGTCATGCATATTCTGTTAATGGTAAGGAAGATCATCATAACCTTGACTTGTTTCTGGTTGTAAGATACCATGGAGGTACTCAGCAACGCGGCGATGATGATGATTGGAATGTTTCCGTTATTTCCTGTGTGTGTAGATGAAGCTGTGTCGATATTATTTGGTTTTAATTATACGGATTTTAATTAATCATAACATAATGTTCTCATTCACACAGTAATCCGTTAGGTTTGTTTCAGAATCCGAAAAAATTAAACAAACTTTAAAAAAGATAATGAATTATTTTACATGAGATATGTATGTCCCTTAAAATACGATATCTTTCAAAATGACAACTAATTTGAAAACATGGAATATTTCAGGTAGCAATTAGTGTTAATTATAAAATAAATATAACATGTTGATTTTTAAATGTTTAATATTCGAATATCTACCACTTTGGAAGATAAATAAATATTCCATTTTATCGAATCCCCAGCCGCGGTTTTCAGCATTTAATTCCTAAACAGTGGTTGAAAGGCTTACAAGCTATTTTCGGTAACCCAATCCCTTAAACAAGGCTCAAATTCCAGTTGTCGAATTAATTCAGCGCGAATTTAACCCGGCGGTTTATTTTTATTATTTAGGTAACCAGCACCAGGTAAGACGATTACGAATTTTGTCACTTGCTTAATCACAAATAAAAACATTTAATCTGGTTTGGTTCGGCATCCCAAAGATAGCAAAAGCAAAAAGGCGACAACCGTGCTATTAAAGATAAAGTCTTAATCAGTATGGAATTAATCAACAGGTATAAAGGTGGTGGGTTGGAGGGGAAAAAATAAATTAACTGGCGCCAAGTGTGTGTGAACTAGTAAAAAAGGGAAATTGAGTCTGGTGCTTTTGTTAAAGAGACACGCTAGTCTAAATTACCAACCTCATCCAGTTCTTATTGTCACACAATGGGGTTTTTTAGTAGCCGTGAAATTACCTAAAAACAACAAGAATGTAATATCGTTGGTTTCCACCAGTTTTGCAGACGCTCTCTGCGTATATTAATCGCTGAAATATATTTGTAATTTTTCCAAAAATCCACTTGATATTCAGTGTTATGGGCCAATATACCCAGAACTGGTTTGAGCACTCACTTGGTAAACGAAACGAAAATTTATCACCGCGCCACCGTTTCGTGTTGCATGCTCAAGCTGCCTAAACGACTCCAGTTTCAGAGTAGTTGGAAAAAATAACCAAATAAAAAAACCAACTTGAAATGTACGCAAGTAAAAATAAATTGTAAATGTCTTAAGTCGCTTTGGGTTTATATAGTCGGGCTAAAAACGTGCAAGATTGGAAATAATTTCACACCATCTCAACAGGTATTTTCACTTAACTCACGTTTCAGGTATTTTGGTATTTTATTGGGTTTTTGCTTGGTAATTATTTTGTCTTGGACTGACGCACCAAAAAATTGTTATTTTATATTGGAGATATTAACGCTCATGAACGTAACTGAAAATTACTGTAATCGAAATGTCTTATACTAAATCCTGGTAAATATTCAGCAATTTGCTATTCCTTCAAGAAATTTAGTTACCTAGACTCAGATCAAGCTTGGAATATAAGTTAGTACTACAAATTGAATGCCTGCTATTTAATTATTTGGGTAGCTTTAAAATAAACTTTCTGCAATTTATCGTAAATATTTTTTAGTTCACTCGTTTGACTATAATTTATTGTCATAGGAAGGGAAATCCGTTAAATAGGCCGTAAAACATTTTTTCCAACCAGATATCATCGCGCCTAAAGGTCTTAAAATAAAATTCTTCGGAAAATAATTCAATTAATTAGCACTTCCTCCCATCATTATAACTTAACGAGGTATTTTATGGTTTTTCTGTACAACAAAATCAGTTAATTGGTTTTTATTAAATTATTATTATAATATAAATCAGCGCTAACAAACCGTGACAATTTTAATAGATTTTGCATAAATAAGACTTTGAGAAAACTGCATATCTTAAGAAATTGATGAATATACCTACACTACACACACACACACACACACAGACATCAATGCATAAAATATGAAAATGTATTCATAGACTATGTTGTAGTGGCATGTGTGTAATTGAAACATTTATTTAAATTTTTAACTACTGTAAAAGTTTTAATTATATTTTTTCGGTTTGTATTACAAAGTTTGCTGTTATTGATGTCCTATTTGCATAGATATTCATTATATACGCCACATAAATTATATCTCAGTCGATTCTATTAAATATATCTTCAGCTGATGGTACTGATTATATGAACATACCTTATTACTTACTTATAAACAGTTTGCATTGATTTGATGTCATGTTTTACATAGCTTCTTTAGCATAATTTTTCATGGTATTCGAATTATGTTAACCAGAAATTCCAACACATCAGGATCAGTCAAAATCTACTGCGACAGCGCCTTGTATACTACATACTAGTATGTCACGGGAGGCATCGAGAAGGTTCTGTGTTATTCAAAAATGGAACTAAAATATTTTGCGGAATAGAATATCATTAATTTTAATTAAAAAAACTAGCGTTAAAAATGCGAGGGATTGGCCAGCTGAGGAAAACTGCTAAAAATTTAGGAGTTTTACACCTAGTAGCGTCAACCCAGGGACACACTCAGAAAAAAATATTACTTCTATTAAAGAAATAATCTTACTTTTATTTATTAAATTCAGCAGTCCATACTCCAGCTCGTGTTTGTTTAAAAGGCGCGACTTTGTGGTTTAGTCTGCGGCTGAAATTAACCGTTCGTATAAAACTCCCGATTATATAGACCAGCAAGAACTTTTATAGTTCTGGTGGTCAATGTAACCAAAGCCCTTATGATGTATGGACGTCTGCTGCTTTACACAACAGCATTTTGTTTTCCTTCGGAAACGTTCATGCATAAAATTATTTTCTGCACATTATAGAAAAAGAACCCCAACAACAACAACAACAAAGTAATCATTAATTATTTATCCTATTGAATATCCGCGGTACATCAAGGCACCGCCAGTGGAATTCTCCACAGAAAAAACCAAGTGAAGAAGTCACATGCGCAATGAAGAAAAATGAAAAGACGGCGACTCATTAAATTTCTAATTACTTTTCATCAACAATTAATTGTTTCTTATCGCCAACCATAACAGTGAATAACTTATGGCAGAAATAAAACCAACATTTTTACCATCAAAACCACAAAGGGTTGTGATTCGAAAGTGCGGACCAGCGGGCGGCTTTTTCCACCTTGGGTGCCTGTTTTTGTACCTACCACAAGGAATGTGTGTGAGCCCGTTAGTGCGGGGTCGCACCCATGACAGGGTGTAATATATAACGTCCTCCCACCGCACCAAGATCTTCATCTGCACCGCCACAGCTGGTCTCATTCCCAGAACAGACCAGAGAGAGCCACACCGCTTGAATTGTGATAACCTGCGGCGGCCGAAAGTGCACCAAAATAATATACACCTTAAATACAATGTGCCAAAGAAAAAGCAGATGATTTCTGAGAGTTGAAGGGCCTCAAACTTGTCCACGAATAGTTTTTTCGTTATTTTACATACTAGTATCTAATCGGATGAATATCCCAAAGCAAAATTATTTTTATTTTAGTTCTGGATAATTGGCAGAAATTTAACATAGATCAGAGATTGACCAATAGGAGTCCGTAAAATTCTTTATTTGAAAATAGTTAATTATGAGTTAGGTTAGTTCCTTAAAATATAAAAGACATTCAAAGAATGCTTTCTTGAATAAGACAACAGTCCATTATTTTTGACTTAATTTTAGGAAATCGAGCTTTTTTAGCACTTTTCGCTTTGTTTAAAATTATTTCGTGCTGAAGTGCAGAAACTTCAAGGCACCAGCCATTATTTTGCAAATGTTGACCTGAAACAAAACCAAGCACCAGGCCATAACGCCTGCCGCACCAGAAATTAACATACACAAGAAATTAACATAATTCAACACATGACCGGGCATATAAGTGTAATCTGTCAACGCACAACTAAATTACAAATTTCAGTATGCGACAACAACGCCATCGTGCACAGTTGGTCCGGGGAAAAAAGGACTTGGTATAATGACTCCATTACCTTTACGATGGAACCATGGGCGAAGCTAATTTGCCGACAATCATACTTACGAACGAAAAAAAACCTACTAGTAAATACGTGTAACTCGATTACATTCACCTACTGTAAAGCCTTGTGTGACCAACACAGTCTTAAGACACGTACAGTGTGACGTGGCTGATGAGTCCATGCTTGGCTGATTGCAGTGATAATGGGCTTCAAGATGTTCTTTACAACTTTATATTATTGGTTTTTATTTATATGCTGCTCGCTCTCTGCCTTCCTTCCAATGAATTGATCCTGATGGCGTTCTCCTTTGTTACCATACCTGGTGCCAAGTGAGCCATCAACGCGCCAGGCTATTGTCAAGAAATTTGAAGAAATCCACAGGGAAAAAACTGAATGAATACAAATTTAGAATGACCCACAAGCATAAAAAGTACTTGTACCACAGATTATTGTACCTCAAGATATGAAACATTTAGGTTGCCATGGCACACACATAGTCGGCTTTGAAGATAGAATTCAGGGGCCGCTAGTGGTCGAGGCGGGAATTTCGAACTTATTTCCAAATTTAATATCGTCAATACCAAAATATTACATTTGCGCAATTATGGCATATTTTAGGACTTTAAATCTTATTTTCTTTTGTTAAACGTTAATTTATGTCCAAGTGTTCATTTAACATGAGAACTAATTTCATATCCCAAACACCAGGAGCCAATTAACAGACGGAAGTGGAAACAAAAATAAATCCGCTTGTGTTTGTTTGTGTTGGCACTATTAATTAATGTAGTTTAAGTCAACAAACTCTTCGAAAAGCCGATAAATACCGATTTCCAGGTAAAGATTCCACTCACTGTGCCATTTTAAGTGAGACATTTACAGTGTCCTGCTGTCATTTGACACAAAATCCATTTGCGAAACATACAACAGAATACGAAATAAGTGATGGGTGCTGTCGCTTGATGGGTGGATGGCCGATTGTGTTAGTCGAGGCTATTCCCATGGCATTGCAACATGATCTTCCGATAACCACTGACGGCTTCCTAAAAATCAAATCACGCAGAAGCCGGCAGTCACAAGAAAATTGTTCGTGATTTTTCCCATCGTACTATAAAATTTTCCAACTTCGTGGATAATTAACCACAAATATATCACCATCATCACTATCACGTTAATTAATCTAAAGTGCTGGTTGCGGTATCGGTTATTAGTCATTTTGATTTAACTTTAAATGTAGATATAACAATTAGACGAGCAGCATAACATCTATTAGTTGTGGAAGTCGAGCGATAATAACGATTAACGTTTGGTGCTCGTCAAGGAAAATGCAAATTGTAATAAGTAGGTATAATTAGCAATTATCCCATGCAATTCAAGATAATAACAATGATAGCGCCAAGTATTTAATATAAGTGTTAATGTTGTTGAAGGTAATTCTCTTGTGCAGTTTGCACACAAGCGGTTGAACTGGTTCGTTATAAGAAGGTAGGTACAGATTTCTGATTTCTGTGTAATTAACACGTGGCAACGATGCTAGGAAATTGCACTTTTTATGTATTGGTGGATTTATTAGCAGAACGAAGAGCTATTTTGAAGATATAAGTCAGTTTTTCGTAATTTTTTTGATTTCTACCTCAGAATAATAATGAGTAATTTGTTGACAAAATTTCAGAAATTTGGAGGTGGGCATCACATTTTCCTGATCCTTCCCTCACACCTTCCAAAATTATTCCAACAACTTTGAAAAACCACCTCGACCAAACCGTTTGTATTTTTTACACTTTCTCCAACAGCACATCCGCACCCCTGTAACCTAATGAGCCATCTATTATGTGTTCAAATTGGTAATTAACCACCTGCTCCTTGCACATAAGTGCGTATCAATCCAAGCCCCCTAAAAAAATTCTCCGGTACAAAACGATAAAAACAATCCAATAAAAATCGTAAATCTAAAAGATAACCGATGTTTCTTTAATTATTGAACGTCGTCCAGACTGTTGCTAGGATAATGATGGTGTTTGAAAAAGCAGGTGATTGGGGTGATAAATTCAAGGAAGTAATCGGTCACAAATAGGCGTTCAACAGGTAACAACATAGTGGATACCTTGAAATAAGTGCGGAATTGCACACGACCCAAACGATTGTTCCTTTATTCGTTTCGGTGATTTATTGAAATGGAAAGACGAGGATTGTTTGAAGGAACGCGCGGCGGGGGGCTATGGCTAGTTTTCGTATTGTTTGTAGACTTCAAACACTGTTGCGTTTTTTCCAAAGATTTATTATGTGGAGTATACATGATGAAAATGTGGGCATGAATCGTTTTTTATGCTTTTTCTTGTGCAACGTCGTCAACAGGGTCGTTGGGAGGAATAAATTTCACTGAAAACTCAGCATGAGTTATTTATTAACAACTTCACACTACAGTTCTTTTTTTTTAAGTGAATTGGAACTAATATTTAGCGGGAAATTTAAATTTGATTTTGGACTTTTTCTTTATATATTTTTAGGTCCGAAGGACATTTATTTAAAAATTTTCCAAATAAATCTGAGTCCGTGTGATTAGACTGAACCTCAACTTAGGTCCTTGGACATTTTTCTTTGTATATAATATTTTAAGCCCAAAGGACATTTAATTTAAATTTTTCCAAAAAATAAGCTATTAAATTTAAAATATTATAATTTGATTGGCTATTTAACAACCCAGATCCAATCAATTTAGCGAATTTTAAACTCCCCGCTAAATATTTTCAGTTCCAATAGAGTCATCCGGAAATTTTTGATATACCTTTTTTTATTCTTAATTGCAAAGATTAGGCTAAAAAAATAATAAAAACATTGAAAAAAATGTTTTTTTGTTGCTCAATTTTAAATTATTCAATATTAAAAGTCACAAAAATTAGTTCTCATTTAAAACACGACGTGAACAGTTTAAGAGTTTGTGACGTCATTAGCCATGTTCTGTTCAGCTGTCAATATCGTTTGTGTATGTATTATGTATTTTATTATTGGACTGATATTTCGACACTGGCTTATGACATCACACAATATGGCGCGCTGTTCGGGGTGTTTGAAAAGTACTTTTTTTTAATTTAATATTTTGGGGTCGGGATAAACTAACTATTGGACTGTAAAAAATATTTCTACAATGTTTTTTTACCTCTAGATTACATTAAGCAGCTTTTTAAGCGTTTTCATTTTTGACCGGATGACTCTATTCTCTCTACTCAAAAATGGACTGTAATAGAACTGGAACTTACCCCGCTTCCCATTTTTGTACTCGTAGATTTGGATCAGGGTTACGTTTCGTAGTTTTGCTTCATTCAAAAATGGTTTTTTGTAGACTTGTCTCATTATCATTGCTGATATTCTAGAGTACACAATGTAACTAAAACCAAGCAATTATTTTCACCTTATTTTGATATTTTCGTTATTGGTACTTTATCTTTGCCTTCTCTAAAATTAAACTGTGCTTCATTTTGGAGGAATTTTAAAATCGTCCCCAGTAAATCATATAATTATTTTGGCATTTGACATGTGAAGGTTTATGAATTATTTATATGAATTATTTATCCAGCTCATATAATAAGTACAATAGTACAGACTACATCGTTCTATTAATTTGCATTACAGAGAAATTTCGAAAAATAATTTGTTGTTGAAGGACTCCCAACTCTCCCTTAATTTTCACCAATACATTTTAATTATTTCCAAGAAGCAAAACAATAAACACTTCAAGTGAAGTAAAAACAAAACCACACATTATAACTGACTTTAAAGGCATATAATTTAGTCTTTTGACTAACAACCGACACTTCATTCAAATGCTTTAGGTTAATAACGACGTCCGACGTGACTTGGCCACATCTTCAATTATTATTGTTAGTTGCGTGCACAAGGAAATCCTCGGATGGTGTCTGGAGAAAAGGTAATATAAATGTGTGAGTATGAATTTGCCAAACACGGCGTGGGGCACCACTCAGCATGTATGAGTGTTTGTTTGTGATGGAAGTAATCAAGACCCGGCCATGATATTGTTTGTAGGTATATAATAATGTAGTCATTTTAGCGTAAGAGGATAATGAAGAGTTGTCGATGGACAGCTGTTTTGGGTTCTAATCAGAAAGTTTGTAAATTGTCGCAAAGTATAGGCAAGGACTAATAGAGTAGCAGGTGTGCTTTTGAGGATAAGTCATAATTCAGGAGAGGTTGCGGTATTCATTAAGTAAATTTTAATATATAGTGAAACAGGAATTTAAATCCACAGAACTAAAAGGTGAACAAATGACTCAAATTTGAAAGAAAAGCCTGAAAATTGTTGGTAATTTGATTTAGAGGAACAATCTTATCCTGTAATGAGTTTATTACAGTTTAATACAATTAAAGTTTATTAGAGTTAATTTCCGTTTTGTTGTCGATAAAATCCTCTGTAAAAATGAAGTTGTTTCAGCAGCTCCATACCCAAAGTACACTGAATAACTCAATTGGAATGAGGCAAGTCTCGCGTGCAGATATGGAAATCACAAGTCAACTGCCAATCCTGCAGTTACCATTGTCTGTTGTGTTGTCTTCATTCCGCCCGTAGCACACACAGAGCCAAAGACTTATAATTTCTGATGCATTTATGTATGCTAATAGAGTCATGCTGGATGCTGCAACACGCGCGAATACAACCACTTGACATGAGTTTCTTCTCTCATTTCCTTCTTGGTTTATTTTGCATTTATATCTATTAAATCACTTCTATTTGCTAAGCTAATATAATACCAATTGTGTTTTGTTTGAATAGATTCAGTGGCTGCCAGAAAAATCCTGCAAAAATCAAACAACGCCTCAGGTTAATAAAAAGGTTCATTGTGTGAAATTTTAATGCTTCAGACGTTTAAATTCTAATAATTGAACACTAGGCAATTAAACAATAAAATATTAACTCTTCCTTTAGATATGATGTGGCCATTAAACTGAAAATAACACATTAAACAATCGTATAATATAAAATGACTTTCGTGACTGCAACGAAACGAAAACCCAAAGTCAATTAGAGTTTGTTTTCGTTTCAATCAATTGTAATTTTATTGTCTGTATAGTTTTTCCCGTGTGTATAAGGTGTGTCTTTTGTAATGGTGGAAAAATACTATATAATTAACGAATGAATTACAACGTCATAATTTAAATGCAGAACTATTTATAGTTGGGACGATGGGTTGTAAATGACACACACAGCGAAATTATGACTGTAATATAGATGTATTAAAGTGTTTTCACACTTACTATTTATACTTTATGTATGTAGTGTTTTAACAAAGTTAATATGTCCATTGTTGACAATAATTGATGGACTGCTTGATCTCAATTAAAAACTAGAAAATGTGTTAGATTGCTACAGGAATTTGCGGAGGTTTAATAAACTTGTGATATGTAAAAAAATATTAGGGAAGTTTGTTTACAATAAACCAACTTTAATTTATTAAAAAAGTTATCTATAATATGTGAAAATTCTAGTTTATAACAAATTTCAGGAGAGTAGCTTGTTATGTATGAAAAGAAAAGTTGTTGGTTCTAATTTCATCTAACCTCAATGATAAATTTCAGGAATCTTCTAATTATTTGGTAGGTAAAGTCTAATACTTCTAAGAATGGTCTGACGTCAAATATTTTCAAAAATTTTAAGGAGCCATCTTCTCCCTTCCTCATGACGTCAAACGGTTTTTAGAAGAATTTGACTGTAGTTATATTTCATAAAAACCATTTCGACTTTTTTATAAAATATTTGTTGACTCTCTTATACGGATAATACCACAATTACTTTTCCTAAAGAAATTAAATTAAATTTCTTCTGAAAATCGTGTTTAAATGTTGAGGGTTTCCAGCAATTTTTAAATAGTCTCTGTCGCACTTATTGCAATACGCATAAATCTGTCCTTGTCCCACTCATTATAACCGAATTTTACGACAAAAATGTGTTTTATTTTAGATTTTTGACCTACTACTCACTTAAAAAAATCTCGCGGTATAAAATCACATTTATTTATTCATTATTATTGTTTTCGGTACCATAGAAACCAGTAAATAACAAAAAAAAACTAATGGTCCTTCTGGGATTCGAACCCGGGACCTTCCCTTTAGTCACTAATCTATCTAGACTGTCGGTCGGATGCAACGATCAACGCGCACTATGAGAAATATAGGTGTTTTTAAATATCTCGTTTTTTTGAAATTTTTTGACTGAATTCAAAAAATAGTTCAAACAAAATTTCTTCAAAATTTAATTCTAAATCAATGTTAAAGAATAAAAAAATCTCGTAAATTGTTTATTTTTCAAAATATTCATAAAAAACCTAAAAATGTCTTCAGGTAAGTGTCACTTGTGTTGGTGCTAGATGAAAAAGATTTAATGCGGCACCCACAATTTTGTTCAAACTCTTAAATATAAAAATTGAATCAAATCCGATAAGTCGTTTTTGAGTTATGGTGGATACAGACAGACACCATGGCGAAAATGGTCAAAATGGATTCAGAGGCCCTCAAAACGTGTAAATCCATCAAACTCTCGAAGTCGAAAAAAATCACGATTACTATACTTTCTTATTACTTCGTATAAGAAAGTAAAAACGGACAAAGAAATCGTAAATTATAATTTTAATGCAGGTGAGGTTAGACACAAATTAATTTTTTGGACTTTATGGATTTTTCAACCAATCTCCCCCTCTCCTCCAAACCACGTTCCTCGCACCATCTTTCTTTGCCTTAATGAACAGAAACACTTGTGGAATAACACGGTTTCCTAATTAAGACACAATTTGCATTTTCTGCGCACGCTATAAGGCAAACGACCGAGATCCCTCCTCCATTTTTTTGGCCTTCAATGTTTTGCGAAAATAATGCAAATGCATTTTCTCTTCTCGCCACATGATGTTGCTGTTACGGTTTCAGTTTACTCATTCTTTGCCAATTAAGCAGCAGGATTGTGCAAGGGCGATTTAAGCCACCAAGACTAACATGTTCATCTGGTGCACATCTCACGCTTCTAACAACATCATTTGGGGTTAATTAAAATTGCTATTAACGCGGATACGGTGGAAGTGCGGATGTTTTGGTCAAATTGCGATAGTGTGAGATAGTTTATGGGGATTTTAAATGATAAAAGACGTTTGGAATAACAAATCACAAACGAACAATTATTATTCGTCATCAAACCTTTTGCCACTTTTACCTGACAACATTTTTAAGTACCCATTAATAACTTTGTTTTATCAATTAAATTCAGACTGATTTATCGCAGTTTTACCGTTAGAATCCGATGAAAAATGAACCCATAACACCCAAACTGTCTTTTTCTATTAAACCTCCCACTTCCACTCCAGATTAAACCTACAAGTTAATCATCATAAAATTATAAAATCTAATTTCGTTTTATAAATATAATAATCTAACCAACTTCCTACGTGGATTGTTGAAAGAAGATTGATGAAGAGAAATGACTAAATGGCAATTTTGTCACATTATTGTCATTTAAATGAATGTGAGTGAATTCATTCGATTCACTTACAAACCGTTTGACATCTAAGCTATAGGATTGTTATGAGTAGATTTATTATTGCGCCTCGTCCAACCGACCCACACACACAAAATTATTATTCCATATTCAAATATGTTGTAGACACGGTTTTAATCATTTCAAGTTTTGCCTATCCTTAACATGACAAAAAATCGTGTTGTTGTAAGTTCAATTTTTTATTATACCTGAATCAACTGTAAAAGTTGTGTAAAGTTTTTCGGTATTGGCTAATTAATTAAATGAATGAAAATAGTTTTAAATACTTACTCGGACTTTGCCTGGACTAATTCCAATTAAAATAAATTATTTACACCTCCGATTATTATAATTAGTTTGGGATACTTTCACTTCATTAAGATGCCTGGCCACTTCGACAAACACTCACAAATATAAAAATAAAGTAGAAACATTATTTACCTGTTAATTACAACTGATACAAATCAGCAGAGGCAGTTCAATTTTTTCCAACATCAATTAGTACAAATTTCCTGTAAGGCGCCTTATACCTGTGTGAAAACTTGACCAATTTACCTGAATCTCCGAAAATAACGTCGAGGCTTTAAACCTTGTAATAAATATATCACCTAGGCACAAAGAGAAAAATTCCTTTGTAGGCCCCTTTGAAAGGATATTAGATGCGGCTAGCCCCCAGTACTTATAGATGTGATTGTGTTTTGGGGATCTGCAAGGATTTCAAAGAAAAACCCACCATGAAAATCGATTGTTTCCATATATTATCAGTATCACCGTGTGTTTACGTATCTAACTACACGAAGAAATTGATTCACTATGGAATTACTCTCGGAATTATCCATAAATCTTGTGGAAATTATTGGGTGTTATTGGGCAAAGAATTTATTTGATTTGAAGGTGTGTGGGTGGGGTTTTTATTGGGTAAGAGGTTGTTTGGGTGCATCGAGACGACGACGATGTTGATGATTATGAAACCAATGGATTTTATGATGATTATTTCATCATTCCTAATATGGAAGAAATCGAAGATGTGTATGAGAGCTGTAGATTTATGGTGAGATTGGAATATAACGAAGGAAAAAACCGGATCTAATTAAGAATTCCTGAATTTTAGAATGTCGTATGTTAAATTTTATTTTTAAAGTTAGTGGGTCTAGAGGAAAAATTAGCAGGATACTAAAAGTAAATAAAGTCGAAAGTAACTACTTTAAACTAAAGGCAGGAATTATTATTTTTTGTACTTACATGAATATTCAAAATTATTTACAACAAAGGAAGTGTCGTGTTTTATTATCCTATTCTTCAAAACTAATAAATATTTAATGATTTCGAATAGCTACTCAGATAATATATTGAAAATATTCATAATATGTAGAAAAAGTTACAAATACCTCATTATTTTTCTGTTATCGTGTTGACAGGATTAGAATTATCCTTTGAAGTACTTACATCTTCTTGTCAAAGTAAAACCGCTACACAAAACATCAAATTTGTAAACCTGCAATTTTTGGGACCAATATAAGTTGGTGGGTTTAAGGATACTAATTTTCAACCGTGTGATCATTACAATTACGTGGGTAGTAAACATTGGTAGCTTCTTCTTTTGGACAGCAAACAATAAAAATGTTACGAAATGGAATTTTATAAGCTGATTATGACATGGGCACCGAAAAGTCCGGATTTTTTCCTGAAACATAAATTATAATTTTATTGTGTTTCTATTAGATGATTCGTCTGACTTGCTTGCTTCTAAATCCGTTAATTGTCCACCAGGGGAATAAATAATTAACGATATTTTAAATTGTGGTCAAACTAAATATAAAATGATGTTGTCGAGTCGCTTTTCCATCTTCTTATCAATCACAATCTTCTATATATGTCCCCCCTCCAGGGTTTCCAAGTGATATACAAGATGTTGACATGGCCTATGAAAAGAAGTGTGGTTTCGTCCATAAAATATTTCGTTCCGTCCCGCCCCGCAACATAAAACCATCCAGTGTTATGTTCCAATAATAAATAAAAACAAAATATCTTTATTCCGTTATTTTACACATAAAACTATACGGCTGTCACAAACCAAAAAAAAATCGTTAGTATTTCGGAGCTGCTTTTGAAACGCCTTGTTCGGGCATAAATGACACTCTTGAATTGTAACCTACCTTATTATTATATTCAACTTTGGTACGCTTGTCTCTTGTACGAGCCGGTTTTCTTCTCTTGTATCTTTACTCTGACATCACACAACCGTGTCTTTACTCTGGTTTTTTAAGTGGGTGTCGCTGCAACAACACACACAAAGAGATAGGAGGCGAGATGATGATGATGATGACGGTGGTTGGCAAATAATTAAAAATACCTGTGCGATATAGACACTCTGTAATTTGCACAAAGCTTAAGGAACACCCTTTTGTAGGTGGAAAAACTTATTTCTAGTTTAATGTACAACTGCATGTGGTGGCAAGAAAACTCTTTTTTTTTGTTTGGTACCGTGCTTATAACCGTCCCCTTTACAGTCTGTAAAAATATTTATAAAAGTGTGGGTATTAATTTTATGTGCTCACCTTTTTTCGGTCTACAGTTTTATGTTTATGGCAATTTATTTTAATAGCCTATGGGGTACCTTGTTAGTTGAAATTCATTTATATATGCGTTGATGTCGGGCAAAACTGTACAAGAAGTTATACTTCGAGGTCTGCTGATAAAATTCAACGGAAAGTCACGTTTGGTTTTAGTGGTAAAAATTTTCTGAAAGCGTGTTTTTTAAAACCAATAAATTATAATAAAATAGTATTGTAATTTTCATCAAACCAAAAATTTAATGTCTTCCTCCATCGATGAGTCTTCTATTTAGTCCTCTGAATATTGTACATAAATATATAAACGAAATTGGAGTTTTTGCTGTAGAAAAACGCAACATTTTTGCCCAAATTGGTGATTTGTTTTGAGATTTAAGGACAAGTTTGTAGGTTAGTTTCCAATAATTTTTCTTTAATCGAGGAATAGGAAGTTTGGACTGCTTGGCAATTAAAGTTTAAAGTTCTTTTCAACAAAATACAGGAGTAGTTGCAAAATATTCATCTAGATAAAAGATTCAACTTTGACTGTTAGATTTCAGCGAGCTTATTGAGTCTTGCACTTTGAAGTCTTTTCCACATTTTCTCAGTTATTTCTCCATGGAATAATCTCGATATTATGTGTTTATATCTTTTCTAGCAATTTTAAGAACTCCAATTTATTGTTCTAAATCAAAACACTAAAAATGCACTGCGAATTTGCACAAAAAACCCAAATATATATTTTTTAATTCTGAGAAACCAATTTACAATTTTTCTGAATTTTGTTTCATTTGAGGTGTTAATATTCTCACATTTTTTGTTGCAATTCCATGTTGATATTTCCATATACTAATGAAACAACATGCATTTAATGGATAGTTATTAATTATGCAGTGCGAGGGTTGAACTGAAATTAATTTTATTACATCCTGTCTACTCACATTTAATATTAAATTAATATAAACTAAAGCTGCATATGTTTTATTGCTTTTTAATTAAAAGCTGAAAATTTTAATTACAACTGAAACATTCATAGATCACGAATGCGGTCGAAAATCATATAAAGTTTTGTAAGAAGTTAATACAAATGCAAAAAACAAGCACAAAATCAAGTGTTTGATAACTATTAGACTATATATCTAAATTTGAAACCATAAACTCCAAAGCTTTTAACATTTTTTGGGCCAACACCAACCAATTCCCTCGTTCCTCCTGCGAACTTCTTACTCCCATATATCTATCACCTCCACATATGTACACTCTGTATAATATGATAAAAATTTTATCAAACTCGTATTTATCCGCAACCGAGTGGGTTGTTAATTTATTTCTGTAGGCACAAGGCAATAAATTTTTAGCTCCTTATTGTTTAAAACCACTCTCATGTAAAGCTCCGTTTACATTCGTACATTTTCATGTAATTTGTTATTTGTGCTTTCAGTTAAACAAACGTAATTTTTCAACGGTTTAGCGTCACACATGCTTACACACTTAAGACTAATCGTCGGCAATTAATATTTTATTTAATCGGCTCGGCTGGGCGATCGAATCAAGAAAATTTGCATTTTAATTCGTAACAGTTTATGTATTGAACAAAGTTAATCCTATATAATTATTATCATAAAGCTCAGATGAAATTGTTTGTGTTTCTAAAGCCCCGTGCGTGTGTAACTTGTCGGGTTATTAAATAATACATTATTGGAACATTTATATTGAAATTAGTTCATTATGTATGCATTCCAGTGGAATCACTTTATATCTTGTAATCACCGAAGTTAAGGGGATTCGATTACACGGCATATTTTTATAACATTAATAAGATTCTCTTTATTTTAGGGTACGACGACATCGCGCTATACAACTCTGTTAATCTTCTCGACGGATATTAATAGGTATTTCTCAGATAGACACACGAAGATATTTACATATAGGTATCCATCTATTAAGCTTGGAATTCACCTCAAAATATTTCGGACACAATTTAGAAACCATAAAAGAACGTTATTTATACGTGTGATGTTCTTTCACAGATAAAAAATTGTTTGGAAATAGTTTAATTATCACATTCTAGTTCCTGCATCATGGGGTTCTCATTAATTAATATTCCAATATTGTAAACAAATTTTCTGGCAGGAATTTCGTATAAATACAATGAAATATGGAGGTAAAAAAATGTGGTTTGTAGCTCAGTGGAGGCCGGTTTTTTTTGTGAAATTTGCATTCTGTAGGACCAAATGTATGAATAATTCAAGACAGTTTTATGGGTGTTTTGGCAGTTTTATTTATTTTAGCGCAAATTAAGATTTTTTAAAATTTTTGAGGCTTGGTAGACAGTTTTATATCCACTGTAGTATTACATGAATATCAAATTTATCTACAAAAGAATCATTGAAACTATAATGACACAACTTTTTTGTATTTTGAAAATAGCACCTAGTCAAAATGAATTGAAAAATCTCGAAGTCGAAAAAATCACGATTACAGTACTTCTTTATATTTTGTATAAGAAAGTAAAATCTTAAGTGAATCATTTCAACATGATTTTATTCGGTTTGTCCGCATTACATCAGCACATTTCCAAGGAAACTCTCTTCTTGTCCTCGGACTCGACTTAGTTTAAAAACATTTAAATCGCCTTATCTTCCAAGAGATACTTGGTAAAACCGCAGGAAGCTTTTAATTTTTTTCGGCCGTTATAGCTACTGTCACGCTTAGAAAAATATATCAACAGCATTATTTCCACAATAACAACAATAAAAACCAATTCATTGTATTGAAAACAAGGATCGTGCAAGTCCAAGTCCGAGGCAGTTAGTATCGTCGTCATCAAATCAGCAAATGTATGCTCATTACAGTTTACAGTAGAGCTGGGCTTGTATGCAAACTTGATGAAGCTACTGTGAGTGGTTGTAATGGTGCCAACACACGCAACATCACCATCTTTTTCCCATGAGGAATTTGCCGGAACACCATCAGCATACAACTAGGTATAAGCCGTGGTGTGTCGTCGCTACAAAATGACTTAATTAATAATAACCATGTTGGCGCATGAACATGAAAGCAAAAAAATGTGTAATCTGCGATATACATCTATTATTGCTATATATGTACCGGGGCAGTGCAATCATCGGAGCGAAACTTTCGGCATTTTGACGATTAAGAAGCTCGGACATCTGATTGTGGTAGAGAACAACAAGAGCAGAGAACGCGCGGACGTTTTATGTTTTGACGAATCTACCTTGCCGCCTGTCACATTTAAAATGTATCTGCCCATCAATCTGGTGCGTTGGGACTATTCGCGATTCTTGTGTAGAAATGCCGACTGACCAGCCAGAGGTGGATGGGCAGAAAAATTAAAAGTATGCGGAAAATTTGGGGGTTGCAGAAACATTTGCAGTATTTTTGCACAAAAAGCACAGAATGTTAATTTTAGAACATATTGAAAAATATTTATGTACCTATTCTAAATCATAATCCAAGGGATTGGTTTCTATTGTAAACTCTCCATTCTAAAAAAAGTAGAAGTCTAAGTAATTCCAGGAATGCCTCATTTTATTTTACTATTAAATAGAATTTTATTCACAGCACCAAAGCAACATGATAACTCGATTCGTTTATAATATTCCAAATGAAACCGCTACTTTAAATGACTGAACTGCCTTACAAAAATAAAAGTACTATTAATCCTTATTCACACATAGATAAAAAACTACAATCCTTCTAATTCACGCCACGAAGATGATGATTTTCAAAACTTCTCAAGGTGTGTCCCTACATAATGCTTTTTATCCACAATACTAATCCTTCAGCATAACTTGATTTGTTCGATTCGTTTTTAGTTTAACGTGAATTTAATTGGTAGTAAATTTTTAATTCTATTGTTAGGATATATACGTCGAACTAATAAAATATGAATACATCAGGTTCAAGAACCTAGGTACAATAATCATTATAGTGATTTATTTGATATAAAAAAATTAATCGTCACGTCATTAATTCTAAAGTTAGCTAAATCTTCGGAATATCTTCCTGATTTTTTCAAGCAAAAATAACCAAAATATTGGACTAGTTTAAATGAAACAAATTAACTTAATTAAAACAGTTCAACATTCCGGCTAATTTAACTTTAAATCATTCCAAAGCCGAAATATTGCAACCGATAAATTCTTGATTTTGAGCATTTTGGACAAATCCTTATGTTTCAAGATGTAATCCCCCGGTAGATCCAAGACGAGATTACACAGTTTTAATCATCACTTCATAACTGTTGAAGAATCACCTCCAAATTCTTTTTTGCACCACGTCAAAATTTGTCGCTAGAATTAATTTAGACGCCTAATTTCTGATCCTCGGCATAATTTCCTTCGTTCGTTTGTGGTGTTGATTGATGGTGATGTGTTGGAGGAGCACTGGATTAAACATGATAAATTGGGTTTTAATGGGGTTGGGTAACCATTAGCCTGCAGATATTGAACCAGTATTGAACATTCTTTTTTTACATCGCTTTAACAAACAGAGAATAATCCACAACTCAGTGTAGCTGTTACACCAACAAACCCATTACTTGTACGAATTTAAATCTGGATATAAATATCTCCGTTCGATTTCCTTCCAAGTTCGTGGAATAATCACGCGCCGGCATTACCATGCCGTTTGTTGTACACAATTCAAACATATCGCATTACAAAATTACATATTATTGAGGAATGGGGTCTTTGGGCGGTGGATGGTTCTCTTATTCTCAAACTAATTGATATGCAGCGGTTGTGTCAAGTGAGGTGGAACGAAGTAGAGGAGAAGGCAGGCCAAAGCCGCTGAAAAACGAAGAAGACAACGGAGGAACAGCCGTAGCTGAGAGAGTGTAGAAGATTGGGCTGACCTTGAATATATAAATGAAGTTATTAAGACATTAGGCGGTCGTCGTGGCCACACTCGTTTGCCTTGCTTGAATTATATTATTATATCTCTCAGCAAAATCACGGGAGCTATATCTAATTTACTGGATGTATTAATTATAGGCAAGTTGTGGTCCTGTCACTATTTTTACCTATGAATTCTCTACATATATGCGCCTTGGGTATATCGTATCGTATAAAAGTTCAAGTACCTACCTGCTGATGATGCTGTGATATGGTCGGTGTTCACTTCTCAGATAACTTTAGGCTATAGTGATTGACGATTTATACAACCGTGATTTGGGGAATTATTTTTTACACACACAAGGGTCCCCCAGTTTTTATAATCTACCTGCCAACCCACACACTCTTTGTATTTCATTGTTATAAAACTCGAGTGATGATTATATAATAATTAGATAATTATTCGCCAAATAACTCATTTTTCAAAACCAGTTTACACAAATCTCATCCCAAAGTGCTAACCACCTATTATTATAGGGATCCAAAACAGGTAATGTCTTATTCAACAACCAAACCAAACCAAACAGTTAATTGAGCTAGAAAAATCGGTGTACCCTAAGGACCCCTCACGAGCCCCCCACAATCAACTTGGATTTTTATTCAAGCAGAACCAGATTTAAAACATCGTAGGAGTTGAACGCGATAAAATAAATAGAAATATTGTGCGTCCGATGGCGAGAGACTCTGAGAAGAAGTCGTGGTCCAGCAAGAGAGTCGTTCGCCGCCGCCTCGGACATATACACAAAGCAGCCCAAACTAAAGGACAGAGATGGTGATGTTGTGGATGACCTTTATGTTATAGGTGGAAGCAGGATGGGGCGATTATAGCTCAGCAGGCAGTGGAGTGAAGGAACCTGATGCATCCAAATT
The DNA here is from genome assembly GCA_963942485.1 of Pediacus dermestoides. Lineage (NCBI taxonomy): Eukaryota > Metazoa > Arthropoda > Insecta > Coleoptera > Cucujidae > Pediacus > Pediacus dermestoides. The sequence goes on along the minus strand of OZ012627.1, from coordinate 29,510,353 downwards.
CCATAGGACCTACTTCATTCCAACTTGCTTCTGTTGGGTTGGTAATTCGCTAGGCGAGATGAACCTGTTCGGTTTATTAGAAAATGACTTCATTATATTTGTTGGTGATGGGTTGGAGAGAAATTCACGATTCAACAGAATTTTTTCGTGTGGAGTTTTTTAATGGTTGTTAAGAATATGCAAAGAGGCTAGTCTATTATTAGTTTAATTATTTGCGATTCGAGAAGGTTTGTCCTATTTATTTTGTTTTTACTTGTATGATCATAATATACTAAAATTTTTACAAAATTCCCTGTTAAGTTTTTAACACAATTATTTCTCTGGCAATTAATTGTCATTCAAAGTTCGTTAAAATTAATTGAAAATAGTGGATATGGAGATTAGTCTAGTTACAAATAAGTAGTGGATTTTAGGTAACTAACTTATCCCAAACCGTATTCTTGCTCATACCATAAGGCACTTTACTTTTATGCTTGTCATTTCAGTTTTGCAATAATTAATTATTGGAGAGGAAAAAAGTCTTGTAAGACAAGTTTAAAATGCACTGATGCTACAATAATTAATTGACAGTTTGCTGTAAACTTCAAATTTTGTTTAATGTTGGACAAGTTAGCTCTTAATTTAAAATTAAAAAAAATATGTAAATAATATATCTTTGTCGAGATTGTTGTGGGTTGTGAAAGTAAGAAAAAGAATATTGTTTTAAATATCGCTCTGCTCCTTGAAGTGGTCAAGTTTTTAATGAGACACTCGACGTAAGTCCAATAGGTAATAAAAAAAACTAACCAACTAAAATTTTTGGAAGTTGGTCAGTGATCATATCACTTCTGGCTTCCGTTTTAAAAGTAGCTAAAGCAACTCATATTTTCTTTGGCTCAGTGTATAAGTATACAGGGAATAAGTTTTTTCCAAGCTGCAAATTTTAACTAAACTGAATCTAGATGATTATGATGGAAGAATTTAAATATGTGAACGTATGACTAAAAAAAATTGCAAATACTCCAGATTTGTTTAAATCAAAATGATAATTCGTTTGGTCGTGGGGATCATCAAAAAGGAGTTAATTCCTAGCTAAAACAAAAAATGTTTTACGAATCATCAATTTTTTTACTTTCTTATACGAAGTATAAGGAAGTATAGTAATCGTGATTTTTTTAGTTATGATTTCTTTCAAAATTTCTTTAAAAAGTAATCTGGAATTAGAGGGCGTAAATAAATTTTATGTACCTAAACATTTACCTAAAATAAATTAAGGTGGTGAAAAAATGCGTAATCTAACTTAACAATAAATAAATCAAAGATTACCACAAGGTTCCATTTTAAGTTAGGTATACTAAAGTACAATCTATACAGGGTGTCCCAAAATCACCACCAATAACGGAAACCATAGATTCCTCACAAAATTCTAAGACGATTTTTCCTTTGTCATTTTTTATTTTTTTTTAGTTTTTAATTTTTTAAAATTTATTTTAATTTATTTTTTTTCCCGGCCCAGAGCAGCTTAGTTGTCTCGGTGGAGGGGAGACAAGAAGGTGATTTAAGGTAAATTAAAAAAATTTAGAAAATTAAAAACTAAAAAAAAAATATGGCAAAGGAAAAATCGTCTTAGAATTTTGTGAGGAATTTACGGTTTCCGTTATTGGCGGTGACTTTGGGACACCCTGTATAGATAAGTATAGATCATTTTTTCTAATTTGCGTTTTTTTTCAAAATATAGTCTGATATGAAAATATTTTATATAATTTACAAATTCCTCATCGTATTTTCTTAATAAAATAAAATAACTTGAAAAGAAAACATCCATATAAATTTTTCCAAAATCCATGCGTTTTATTTATAATCATCTTCTCTAATTGTGCGAACCCCACGCCACTGAAGTGTAGAAAATGCTCATACTAACTTCATTAAATACTAAAAGAGACTGAGAAAGATTGACCATTCTAATTGAGGAAGACCGAGATAAGACAAAACAGAGACCGCTTCCAACACTTGGGGTACCGCATATAATTTTAGTAAATTAGTGTGTTTTTTTTCTGTGTGTGTGTGTTTCAAATAATAACAAGGCGTCATTACAGACATCTGGTCAAAATATAAAATTCCCCAAACCTGATCCTCGCTACACGATTTTTTTGTTTGTAGGTTTGTCCACAGGACTTTAATGTGTTAATTTATATTCCGAATGCTTATTTAGTTATAAAGCCACCATAATATTGTTGCTTATGGATGGCTAATAAATTTTTTGTAATAGTTAAATTTTAATTTCTTTTCGCCGGGTCTCCATATTATTTATTGAGATATCTCTTTTCAACTACCATTAGAAATTATTGTTGTTGTTATTGGATATATTTTGTACTGGTTTGATTGCATATTTACGGAAACAACGCGTTGGGTTCCCATCAGAACAAAGTTAAACTGTAGGCAATATAATTTTTATTACAAAGCGCGATGGTTATTTTTTTTAGGTCAAAAGCCACCAATATGTAAAACAACCTGTCTTTTCTTCCTATTTCTAATTTATGTTAATATGATCTTATAGGCTTACGCCCACAGAAGGGTATTATATGCTAAATAATTTGAAAATCATGTAAACTTGAGATTGTATAATTTTTAACAGTTGTTTTGAATATTTATTGCGGAAAATCAAAGTCGTAAATTCGGTTTTATATTGTTTTAAATAATCTGTGCAGGATGTGATGCACGAATGGTTTATATTACAATTTTAACCAACAAAAAAATTGTCCTCCAAATAAGGAGTTTTTATTTTAAGAGTTATCTAAGAGGATGTAGTTTTTGCGTCATCAAACCTAACTAAATTTTGTGAGAAAAGCGCCGGGTTTTTTACCTTAATACTACTCATCATAACAATATTTTCTTGTCCAAAATAAAGAAAAGAATATTTTAGTTCAGACACCTTCCTCTAGCTATAAATTTCCTGAAACGTTTCCAACCTTTCAGGAGTGCCGCCACTGAGTCAATAAGAGTATATAGAATGCGAGTCCATTCCCTCGTCGACGGTCTGAACCTAGGCCCCTCCCCGTAGGCCCCTTTCCCTCACTCGTTAGTTGAGTTGTAAAGCCTGCCTGTCAACCGACTGCCTCTAGTTAGTTGTTCTTAGTCTATAGGCCTGGTAGTGTTGGATTTTGCCTTTTTAGCTAATAAAGCATGTGCTAGTGCTAATGCGTTCTGACATTAAAATTTAAGGATATCTCTACAAAAAAATTTCCCAATGACAGTTTGATTAGTGCGTGGATTTTCTTGTGAATTTAGTGATGAGGACCTAAAGACCTCCAGACCCGAATTACATGGAATTGTTGCTTGTAAGTGATTTGGTTTGACACTATGTTGTTTTTGTTGGTTGTTTTTGGACGAAAATAGTGGCAACAAAATTGTGATATGTGACTAGTGAAAGAAATGCCTGAGAAAGAGGCTGATTTTCAAGCCGCTATGTCTGCAGGTCTTCCAATGCAGTTTCCGTCGGCTTTTGCTGCTTTCCATGCACCTCTTCCTGTGGACCAGCGTACTCATGAGGGACGGTACGTGTGGGATCACAGGATGCAACCACCAGGAGGACCATTCCATCCTCCGGCACCACCAGGGTGAGTTCAATGATGGTTGGGGAGGGAAAACCTTCAATCTTTCAAAATTCGAAAAATGAAATGTTGAGCTAATAACTTAATTTCCAAGTTACAAAATGAGTTATTTCGAATAAATCCAGCATGGCAAACGATTTATTTACGCCTGAAATAAATCAACAAACAAACGGTGTTTAATGTGGATTTTCTGCAATTTGTAAGATTTATTTTAAGGTTTTCAAACCGGAACATCCGAAAATAACAAACACATTTTAACGACATCGTTAAAAGCCCATACCCACTGAAAAGCGAGACAGAACTAGGGCCCTTCGAAAGGGCATAGAATGAAATTCTTAACAATCACAATGTCTTTTTCTTCATTTGAAACGACAGCACGTAACATTGACGCATTGCCTCGAAATCTTTCGGATTTCAACAAACTCATGATCCCTTTTGTATGGTTTGGTTTGAATAGACTGGACAGGTCCTTATTTACGGGGCATTTTCGGTAACATACGCACCGACGGACTTTAGCCTCAATGCTTCCTTTCAAAATGGATTTTACACCGAAAAATTATTGTGTTTATTCATTAGATTGTTACAAAGGATTTGAGGTATGCTTGGAGGGAGCTGGAATAGGATTACGATTTTATTGCATAGTTAAGAATGTTGCAAGTTTGTAAAAGAGGATTTTTTGAAATGAAAGCAAGATTTTGTTGCAGTGTGCCTCGAGGTACTGTTTTTAGTACTACTGCAGTCAGGACAATTATCAAATGGAAATGTTTTCATATAATTCTTGACATGATTTCTTTGATGCCAATTATTATTTGTAAAATTAGAATAAGGATTTAAATGGAAAAGGACGAATGGGTATTATGTATTAAATTTTTTTTACCAATAATTTTAATCTCGATTTTAATAATACGAAAATGAAAATGGATATTAGTATTTTATGTAAAAGTGTAAAATAAAAATACCTTCCTTGTTTCGAGGAATTTGTTATTTTATATAAAATATGTGTCGAAAAAATTCGAGAAAAAACTGTCGCGTACAATTCGAAATATACATTTTTTTTAACTTTGTGTACAAGAATTTCGTGTTGAAAAACAATATTAATATTAGCAATTGAAATTTGAAAAATTTGTAATTTGAGGTCATTAAAAATATTTTAAAATGTATTACTGTTTATTGAAAGTTCATAATATGTAAATCTTCCTCATATTTTAGTCCCTTAAAATAGTCTGTCTAATCTAACTATTTTTTATGAATATGATTTTACATTCATTCACAACTTTTTATCTTGTATTTTGTAAGTCAATTATTGAATAATTTAAGAAATATCCTTGAAGAAATTTAAATGTAAAGCCGAATTGGAATAATTGGAAATTTAAATTTTTGGAATAACTTTGTGTACATTTTTTTTTCGAATAACAATATTAATATTAGAAACTGTTAATTACAAATATCAAATCTTGGTTTCGCATTTTAGTCTAAGGAAAAATTGAAAATAAATTTAGAAGTCTATCTAACCTAACGATATTTTTTACAAACACAATTTAAATTTACCCCAATTTTTCCCCTTTATTTTGTAAACGTTTATATGTATTTAATTTCAGAAATATCCTGGTGAAAATTTAAATGAACAGTTCAATTTTTTCCTGAAATATTGTTGTATACATAATTTTTCGAATTACAGTAATGAGGTTAGAAACTAAAATTGAAAGTAAAAGTTCCTTATTAATGTTCCAGTTTTCAGAGCAGTTTCGGTATAAATAGACAAAATATGACGTCAAAGATTCTATAAATAAAACCACATCTATTTTTGCTTAATTTTTCATGAAAGAATCATACTTGTTTCCTTCATAAACAGTACAAAAATCTTTTGAAGATATTTAAAGTTTCTTTTCCGAACTTTCTTCATATTTTCCCAGATATTATTTGAGTTACTCCTCATGATTTATTGGATTGCCAGATAATTTTTCTGCAAACAAAATCCTGCATGGCATTAAATCCTGATAATCCCTCCTGCACATATGCGATATTTATAGCGTCGAAAAATAAAATTACTACTTATAGCGTCAGCCAACCATAACTCATGGAATCCTACAATAATTCATGCAATAGACAAACCCTCTTTAGGAACCTTAACATCTCTTTCTTGTACAATTTGCAATGAATAATTAATCAACGAAAGCGAGATGAATGAAACTAGTTTCGGTTTGTCGCGGTGCTTCTTGGAAAAAGTGGTTGTCGTCTTAATATTATCAAATAATAACAATTATTAAGTTCGGAAGAACTAAATGGTCATCGTGAGTTATTGACCCTGATCCCGATAGTGAGTTGAAGGCTTTGTCCCAGTCCCAAAATTGAAACTCTCATTTCCCCTCGAATTGTTCCAATTTAAATGTCTTTATAAAAGAGTGACTTTGCTACAATTAAAAAGTACCTTAACTTAATGATAACATTTAAATGCGGACAGTGACTGTGGCAATTATTTAGCCGGTGCGCGGTGGCAAAAAGCGCGATACGCAGACGGCAACGTTAATTGCTCCGGCCTGAACCAATTACCCGACCAAGTCTCTTGTGTTGAGGTTGCTCTGCACAACAAACTACACTTTAAATCTCTTCAACTGAAAATGTTGGCCGTTTTTTTCGTCACACGGCAATCATAAAACTGTCTTGAGGATTTCTCAAGTTATATGTATGGAATGGGAGATGTTGAGGAATTGATGACAATTGTAAATCTTGGGAAAAGTACCATCAGGTGCAAGGAGGGAGGGGGAAGTACAGTAGGGGATCTGCTTTTTCTTAAGATAGTTCCAAGACGAGTAGGAATAATTGGGAAATTAGGATAACCAATATTGGTAATTTTAAGACCTGTATTGACGAAGAATTTTATTATGATCGAGCTAATAGTTTGAGATCTACATATCAGTTTTCTGTTTACAACTGCTCCAAACAATTTCTTTCATGAATCCATCTTAATTACAAAACATTGTCGATATCAGCCTCCCTCTAGCAAAAATAATAAAGGCCTAGGCATCGCAACTCACACACTCAACTCCCATAAACATTGCATTGTCTGTAGCCGGCATAATTATAATCCCATAAGATGCCAAATCATCTCATATTGTTCACTATGAGTTGGTTTTTCTGTTAATCGTCCATTCCATTACAAGGAATTCGTTTTGTTGTCTTACATCCCAAACAACAAAAGAAAAAACGAAACGTGCCAACCAACATACACAATAAAAAGGCATTTCGTTGATGGAATAAATTGCAATATGTGTACCCCGTGTGTTCTTTATAACCACCACAACAGGTGTTGGATGGTTGTAAATTATTTAATAACTCAATAGATGGGTGTATTAAGGACAAGACAAAAGTTTCAAGAATTATATCGCCGATGAAATCGTTGGTTTTGGTTTCCAATTCAATTAGATTTGCGGTTTGGATTAAGTGCACGATGTTGTTGGATTCCTCATAAAGCATGCAACAATAAAAGTCAACCAGAATGTTGAAAACCCATAAAAATATCCGATAGATTAACACAGAAGTGTATAATATAATACTAAATAAATATGAATAATTTATTGATATATAAACGCCTGCGTCTAGTACCACAATAGCCATAAAAATTCCATCAAACTCTCCGCCATCAGCCGCACCAAAAGTTTTTTTCCTTGACAAAGACTCCACATTTCTACACGTGAAAAGTTACAAAATTTCATCAACACCTGATTGGTCATAAAACTAAGTAAACATTTGAGTTAATATTAAGATGTAAATTGGTCGCTGGACGCTCTTAGTGTTAATGCGTGTGTTTGTAGAACTTGATTCCATAATAGAGCCGCATTCCACAAGCGCACAGAAGAGGACTATCCAAAGAACGACACCAAAAACATTGAAATTATGTGCGCACTGACTGTGGTAAAAACCATTGCATCTAATTAAGATATATATTTATGTGTGAATTCTTGGTTTAAACACAAATTTACTACATGAAATTAATCTGATGGTATTATTGTTTGTTACATTAAGATGTTTGGTTTTTGGAACTAATCGGATTAATTGTTTTTGCTGTGTGTGAAATTACGAAAATTAATTTAGTGCTCGAAGGAAAAAATAATAAAAATTTGATAAGTGAATTTTTACGAGCTGTTTGACTTAAAACTTTGCCTTTTTATTGTTGTGATTATTTGTGCAACATTCGCAGATTGTTAGATCATGTTTCTGTGATGTGTTAAAGCATGATTGATGGTGCTGAAACACTTGCAGGTTTGGAATTTTGCCAAAAGTACCCAGAGGCCAACTTCCTGGGTTTCTGGGAATTTGCTCTTTTATTTAGTGTGCAAGCGTCCAACTATTTTTTCACTCAGATATCGAGTTTCTGAATGAATTCATTGGAAAGTTGAAGTAGGAATTCGGAATCTTATCCTATATTTTTCCAAAATAAAATCGTCATTCAGCTTTGACATAAAAGTTTTTTGAAAAAAATTCGATTCCAAAACTTGAATTGACGAAAAAACGTCTAAAATCACCAGATACAAACTTCCGAATTTTTGTGTAAATAAAACCGATATCCAGTTTTGTAATCAAGTAAATTTTACGAAAATCGGACCAATGCTACCAAAATTATCACGTTTTAAAAACCGTATGGCATATTTGTCCACTTTCCTACTTTAAAGTGTCATAGCTTTTCAGTCGCATTCAAGTGAGAGTTATCAACTTTTTTTAGCAAATTTGTTTAGTAAAAATCCAGTATTAACACCTTTTCGAAAACAAATAGTGCTAAGCACCTAATCTTGAACATACGAACGAAACCAAACTAAAGTAAATTTAAATACACCGCAAATATAAATATTGAATCAAGCTAAGCAAAGTTTACATATCAGCATCAGGGCATATTGTACACACCGACATTTATTTATTTTACTACAACTCAGTAGTAACTAACAGTCAGTTTAAATTGTCAGTCAATCTAATGGTGTTGTTTATTTATAACTTATATTATTAGAAACGGTGCGACCCCAAGAGGTTACGCTTATCACAAAATTATCCATCTGGCGAAAAAATTACAATTCATTAATAATTAAACCAAAACGAGATCTGTTATTGACGAGCACCATCCAAGATTTATAATATTGTTATTGTTAACCATGATTATTAATAATCATAACAATCCATTCCTATTCATTTTTCTCCTCCGATTTTATCTTCAGAAACTATTTGCCAATGATGGCCTTCGCTCTTTTAATTCAACTACGAAACGAAATGAAACCAAAAATGTTTTTGAATGATATATAGACATGTCCGAAAGAATGTTGCTGACAATACAAAGGCTCAGGACATCGTGACAAAAACCAGCCCAATCACGACTGTTTGCCGGGGCGAACGACGACGGGGAGGCGAAATACTGATCGCTGGTATTGACAGCACAATTCCACTGATAAATGGACATACACAAATGTTGTTGGTATGACTGGCAAACAACCTCGCCAGTCACTATGTACAGACACCACACCACAGGTGGATACTGGATGGAATTGTGGAGATAAGTGAAAGATGGAAAAAGGACATGTATACTAGTACAAGATTTTTTTAGGGGAATGTAGGATTTTCGATTAGCGAACAAAACGTTGTACGTTATATTATCTTGTATGAGAAGTGAGAATTTATTATTTGAAGATTTTCTTCCTTGATTTTTGTTTAAATTTTGCTAAGATTTTTCTGAAATTTTCCTTTTTATAACCATTTCTAACGATTTTCAGAGAAGTTTTGGCTGCTTGAGGAATTTATTATCTCTTTTGAAGGAAATTCCTGAATTTTTTTAGAACATTTTCGGAATTTTCGATGATATTTCTGAAAAAAGTAAGAGGGATATCGTAAAGTTAGCTAGGGCCAAATTTGGGGGACAAAAAATGACAAAAATTCTTTTAAATTCCTCTCAAACAGCACAAAATTTCTCAAAATGGTTAAGAACAAAATTCTTCAAAAATGCCTCTAAATTTCGAAAATTTCCGCATTAAATTCCCTGAAAATTCTAGCAGTTTTCTTCTATATAAATTCCTCGAAATTCTTCAAAAATACCGATTTAAAAAAATCCTCCAATTGTCTTACAATTTCTGGAAAATTCTTTGAAAATTTGAGCAGTTTCCTTCGTGAATCGATAGTACAAAATTTTGGAATTTTTAAAGAATTTAAAACACATTTCCGAGGAATTTTTGGGATTTCTATAGTATAGCTGTTACCTACATTCGCGTGAAATCTATTTTTTTAGCACAGTCCTGGAAACTGACATTTTTGAGATTGACGGAATTTGAAGGCATTTTTTGGAATCTGAGGTACCTATTTACGTGGCTGTTTTTTTAAAGAATTTGTTGCTCCTCAAATTACGGCGTAGCCAAACTTTCGCAGTTTTGCAACTACTAAAATCTAAGACCTAAGATCCAAGGCTCCAATTTCAAAACCCATAAAACCTGCAAACAACCCTACACAGAAGTTAATTAGCACAAAGCAATTTTCCTATCCCCCTTAGACAATAATTTTAAAGTGGTCTTCAGGGCTTTTTCATTTGAAATAGCACAGCAATGTACCTAGTGTTTTTGCTGAGGAGATGCCGACATATCGCGACGTAGTTGTGATAAAAACGGGAACAACCGTATCGACTGTGTACACGTTTTAGCAAAAGCCTTGTGCCGTATATTATCTCGGATTGACATTGGATGTATATGTGTGCATGTATGTGTGTGTATGTATTCTTTCCCGACGATTATTTTTGAGAACTACATTCTCTGTTGGTATGTCTTTATGCTGCCAGTGTACATATAATGACGATTTATATGTATTAAATACATCGACAAAAAAGTTGTTTTACTAGATTTTTTCGTGTTCTTGTTTTCCGCTCGTTTGTTGTTGTTAAAGCCGTATTTGTGTTCGTCTCTTTTGCTTTACTTATTAGGTAACAAAGAAAAACATACGCGCGCTTCGTACTCTATTTCTGGTGTTATAGTTTTATTATACGTTTTGAACTAGTTCGCTGTTGCTGATGGTCAACCAGCATCGAGAAGAAGTCATTGAATAAAAGCTTTGCTTGTACATAAATCAATTTGTTGTCATTTTGTGGCGTGCAGCCGAAATATTCATAATTGAGATGCAAAACTGTCATGACGTCAGTTTACAGGTATTTTAATTAGTTGGTCGTCGAGGCTGTGTGGCCACATTATTATTCTTAACACGGCGAAAAAATGCTACAACAAATAATAAAGATAATGGCAACAATAGAACCTAATAAACAATCTTTTTCATTGCTAATAGGATGGCCAGTCTAATAAAAATATTAATGGCCTTATTATAAAAACTCTATGCTAATTTGGGGACGGATATACGAGTATTTTGCTACGTTAATCAGTACGCCTTATTAGAGTGGCGTCACATATGCTGATTTTATACCTAATTTAGTTGTTCCTCAAACGGAAAGTGTACATATTTAATTGAGATTTATACTCCTATAAAGGACGTACTGTATAAATTGCAAACATTTTTAAAATCGTAAAAAGTATAATTAAATAAATTCATAAAAGTATCTCTTTTCCAAATAATATCATGAACAAAAAAGTTTGTTTTTAATCGTTTTTCAAGGAACTATTTCCGCTTCTCCCCCACTACCCAACTAAACATATTTTCCAGATTAGCCTCTCTTCATCTTAAGATTAACAACTTCCACACTCTCTAAATTATTTATTTTAAGGTGTCAAATGTTTATGTTACGTCAATTCACCATTTCCTCTCCTAAATATTTGTACCTACCGATGTCCGGCATCTACGGACTCTACGGTCATCGGCTTTGCTGCCTTTACAACCCTCACAAATAACCGGAAGAGCCTTGTAAAACTGTTTCCCTAATAACTGTCCGTCAATGTAGAAAATAAAATATATCCCAAACCGTAATCATGTCCTCGCATCTACCATTATAGTGTTGAAAAGTGTCTGGTACTAGAGGGCTCTTCTTCTAGACAAGCGTGCTTTATTTAAGCACTTCAAATTTGATACAAAACGCGCTTGCAAAGTGAAGAGTTTAATATGCTGGCACTAGACTATAGACGAAATAATGTTCCCACGTATTGAAATTATGTTCCTGATGGTTGGATATTGTGGATGGTACTAACGATAACGACAGTTTAAATTCTAAATAATTATGGGTTTTCAGGCGGTTGAGCGGAGAATGCAAAAATTTGATGAATTTGTTTATGAGGAAATGCTAATGATTCTTGATGGGTGACAGAAAATAAAGTTATTATGTGGAAAGAAAATTGGTGAGGGCTTGGCGAGTGAAATAAATTTAGTGTCCTTGAAAGATGTCCAAGAAAGTACGTCGATTAACCTCTTCTTTGGACTAATGATCTTGAAAAAGATGAGGATTTATTTCATTATTAAAAATTGTAACCTAGTTTTTCAGAATTTGCTTTCGCGATATTATGAAGAAAAAATACTTGCCAGGAATATAATATAAAAAATCTGGGGGCCACTTAAATCTATGAAACATCTTCATTCGTACCTGCCGGTCCATAAACATAGTAATAAAACGAAAAATTTGTCACATAAAGGTGCAAAAAAAGTAGTGTTTCAATTTTTTTGGTCTAATTTATTTTTAGTAACATGGCTCTAAATGGTGCGGCATGCTTTGACTTTTAAAATCCTAAAATTAAAAGTTACAGTGCACTTTCTACTAGAAACTTTGTTATTTTAACTTCACAACAATGTACCTCTTGATAAGGGTTTATGTCCGGTACCTAAAAAGCGAATCATGGTCGCACTTTTAATGGTTGCATTGCACTTCTGCTCTGTTGTGTCTGCGACACATAAAAAAGTGGTAATAATGGTATGAAGTTGTTTCCCAACCATCAGAGACACATACATAATAATTTTACACTTTAGAAAACATGCCCGTAATTTAATATTTAACCAACTTATTTTACCAGCTGATTTACACCGGTAGGATATTTGGTTTCAGAAGTGGTATTACCAGTTAGCGTATGCGTGCGAACTAACCAGAAATTAATTAATCCCCAAATAAAGTTTATTCGGGTTTCCAAGAGTGCACACAATAAATTTTATTTATTGTATATGCATAGAAAAGGGAATTGTGCTGTCAGGAAAACTAATTATACATTGAGAAATTGATAAATAAGATGGATGGTTTTGCAAATTTTAATGAAATCTCATTAAAAAGCTCATTTAAAAGTAACGTGCTGCCACTTATGATTGATGTGCCTAGCAAGAACTAAACAACTCAACTTGAGAAAATATGGACCGCTATTAACGCCACCAAGAAAACAAAATCAAACTTTCTTTTTCTGCGAAATGTCTACGATTGGCGAAAACACTTTACAATTTAATCGATAGTTGGGGGAAAAACGATGCGAGCGCTCGTAAACTCGCAATAATTAACAAAGAAATAATTAACTTTTTGAGTTTGAGTTTGTTGCAGATGTGTGATAAAAAAAGCAAATTATAAAGCTATTACGAAATGAACACTGAGAAATGGTAATAGTAAATAGTAATAGAGTTACTACCACAAGAATTCGCCGGATGGTCATCAGAGATTGACAATAAACTCCAAGTAACACAAGAAGAATTATGAAGATTAAATGTTTCTTCATTCTCATTCCCCACAAGCTTAACAACGGCCACATCGCATCTTTCTCCCATGCCATCAGGCCGGTGTAATAAAAATTTCTTTCAGTTTTAAATTGCAACTAATTATGTTAATAGCGTTATATAAAGTTGTTTTCATTATTTTTAATTAGCTGCACAACTAACAGACAACCGAATGCCAAAAGTGCATGCAAATAAATTGCTCGCGCGATTTTTTTTCCGTTTGTCCCCATGACTTGTGACGTTCTTTCTTCAGCGTCGTCGTTTTGTGGCATCCATAAAATCAAGTGATTGTCTCAGAGACACACAACGATAAAGAACAATTCAAACTGTCGGCATTCCCGGGAACTGACACATCAATTAAGACGGACCCTGTCAGAAAAAATCAAAACATCAAACTATAAACTTTAAACAGTTCTTGTTTGCCGGAGGTTTTTTCGGCACAGTCGTTTTCGTATAGGTATACGCGCTCTGTCGTAAAATTTTACGATTAGATGTGTTTCTGGTACCCTAAAACAAAACAATAAACTCGCGACGTTCTCTTCTGTATGTTCAAATCGCACAATTTGCAAAGGTTTAACGTTACTAATTAGCATGGTGTTGTTTGTTTAATTTGTTTCGTTTAGGATGCAATTTGAACATATTTCCACTTAAACATTATTAAATTGGTATGCACAATAAACAAACAGCATAACTGAAATATATGCGGTTTTATGGAGTCGTAAAATATCTCCCGAGAATTTCTATTCATTTATTTTAATCCAACATTTTAAGTCTTAATTAAAGCTGTAACCTCGAGACAATGCAAGTTTATTTAGATAAAATCCGGACTGGAAAAGGAATAATATAAAATGTATAAAAATCAACAATCATCTAGGTATTTTATTTAAAATGTTGATGATTATGGTTTAAAAACAAAGTTAAATAGGTTAGGTTAGTAATTGTTAGGAAAACTAATTAGTATTTATGCAGCAAAAATTACAAATGAATCAAATCACATTTTTAGGCGATCATTACAAAAACGCGCCTTTTGCCGCCATAAAGTTTTACTTTTTTGTACACATCTGTCAGATGTTACTTTTTTGGGACAGAACTGTCAGAAACTGAAATAAAAAGTGACGCTTAACATTAAATTTGACAGGAGATGCTTTGGTTTTTAGTTGTCTAAAGGTAACTATGTTTTTCAGCAAAATGTCCAAAAAAAAATAATTTTGTGTTTTGTGACCAAATTTTTGAATTCTTTCGTGATGATCGCCTAAAAAACATTGTGTGCACCTCTGCCAAAAGTGCTTTTTTGATTACCTTTACGGCCTTGATATACAAATAACACGGTTTTTTTTATCTACCCCTCGTTTGCCTCTCTTGAGCACGACAAAGAGGAAGAATGTCACGTCGCTCACGTTTTTGTCAACTGAATATGATTCGGCCTTATAAAGTTATAAAAATTTCAACACTTCAATATTTTAAAGATTTCGAAAATTATGAAAGAATACAAAAATATTCCAAATGTTATATACTTTTTCTCAAATATTTGGGATCCAAAAAAGAGGAAACTCAAAACCCAAAACTATGGCCTTAATAGGGAATTCGAGGTAATTTTCCAGTATTTTTTAAAGTTCAAAAACAAATCGAAATATTGAGCTGTACAGTAGTTTTTCCGGATTCTATAATTTCAAAATTTGGGTTCTTATATTTGCAGATATCTGTACCTAATACATAAATAATTTGCAGATTTTCCAAGAACCATTTAAATCCTGATAAAATCAAATACTTCTGTAAAACTTGAAGTGGTCCCTCGAGAGCCAAACAAGACATTTCAGAGAAACCGTATGGTATTCATCACAGTATTTAGAACAAAATAATAAGTTATTTTATGTGACATCCAAGGGAAGTCAGTGGGATACACGAGACCCAAAGACTTGCATCTCTGTGTTGTATATAGTGGAGGAAATATATTACCAGTGTGAAGTAGACACAGAACACTGAAACAACATTCTTAATGTGTCCGATGGAATAACTTTACTGTCAATGGGTATATTCATTGTGCTGTTCTATCTGCGTCATTATCTGTGCTATAAAACATGAAATATACAGGCTGTCGTCCCGGCTGGTTTTTACTTTAATTATATCAGCACTTTGTGGATGCGCGGATGATGATGAAATTATAATTATTTTCGTTCTTCTGTATACTACTTCCTTTTAATTAAAGTATTTTGGAGCTCGACGCTCGATATAATATAAAAATATACCGTTTATCATGTTATTGCCAGGTATACGCAACATAATTATGCTATAAACACGAAACTCCACAAAAAACTGGCGGTCTCTTAAAAAGACAATTAAACGAATGCTGGTCTGAAAGTATCGCCTGAAGGAGAACACTATATAGACTAATTATTACATATCGCCTCGTTCGTTAACTTTATATACTCTTGCTGCTTACACTAATTGTTTCGTTTATTCTTTAAGTATCTGCTAGTACTGTTTATTGTTACTAACTAATACTACTAATACGCACGGAAAAGAAAATCTGATAATGAAACTAAAAGCTTCGTTAGGCCGCATCATGGAATTATGTGCACCACATGATTGGAGCCGATGATGAGATCTTTAGATCTTTATGTGAGCTCATAAATATGTTTACAGTTATTTATAACTTTGATTCCGGCCCAAATGTTGGGGAAAGTCAGTGGATGCGACCCAATTAGCACCGATTATAAGGAGTAACAGTATTATTCGGTGGGTTTTCCATTATAGTATACCATAGATAAGATTCTTTCGCATAAGTTATAGTCTTAGATTTATTCTGATGGAGCCAGCAACATGACTGGCGAAACGTTAATCAAGCTACGTGTCTTCATATAACCCACAAATTATTTTTTTTTATATGTAAGTACATAATTATTCCCATTTATGTTAATATGTACTTTTATTGAACTTAAACTTGAGATATTTAAAAAGCGAAAGTACCATCATCTGCAAACTTCAACAAATAATAGCTAAAAGCAACAACTAGTAATCATAAATTCATAACATTATTACCACAACTTTTTCCATGCAGCTTATTAAACACCCAAAGCAATAAACCTTGGATTACATCTTTTTTCCCTGAAAAATCCTCATCAATCACCGCACGTAATCATATTAATTACCCAGTTATATTCTAGTATAATTCCAAATCGCATACAAAACCAATAAACTGATAACATATGAACTAATTGACGTGTCAAGTTGAATGATATCACTCATAAATCTTTTCTTGTTGGTTTGCGTTGTTGATCTGATGACCACAACAAGGAAAAAACTTTCACATAGACAACGACGTTGTGTGTCCCATCAAATGAAATATGATTTAAATCGCGCTGGTTTTTGTTTTAATCGTTGATTAAAAGATTACATCACGTGCCGATTATTATATTCTATACCCTCAGGCGTAGTTTAAGTAAACAATTTGTAGGAACTGAAACCAATTTACTATTCTTGGCTTGGTGGCGACATTCTTGACATATCCGGTGGCAGTTGATGTTTACAAGAAGAGTATTGGGAGAGGAAAAATCACATTCATACACACAATTTTATGCGGTTCCTGCAATTGTTCGGGTGATTGACTGTTTGTTGATAAACGGTAATTTATGAAAAGCAGGTAATTTTTATGCCGACAGTCTGTCCAACGTCATTTCTGCTGCATTAATTCCGGCCTTATTAGTCATTAAAAAAACCGTGGTGTTTGTCCAGTTTTATTTCAGTTTGTAAACAAACTATAAAAAAAAAACTCAACTATCAGTAAATAAAACTCTATTTGACAACATATGTATGCAATTATATGTGTGCTTATAGACACCCATCATTAATATTTATGAATTTGAACGTGTGCATGAGGAAGTCGCTTGCTAGATGCCATATCAGCCCCAAGTTGAATTAAAATTAAAATAATGAAAGAACAGCTTTATAACTCGATAATGACGCGGGGTAACTTTTTGTACCTAATCATAATCACCCAACAAATAAAATAAAATAAAACATCTTAAGATAGTCCTAACAGATGGCCCTGTCATCCAAGCAGAATGCATGCATGAGATTATCATGGTAGATTTAAGAAGCCGTGTCTGCCTGGTTGGTTTGAAAAATGACACTAAGTTATTATTAATTGTATAAGAACGCATTTTCCGACGAATCTAAACACCAACTAAAGTTTCTGTTTGTTAAAATATGCCACATAAACAGTGAGATGTTCCACTAAATGAAATCATTAACGAATTTCTTCAACCATACTTCACACATAATTTACTTAATCTTTTTTACTAATTATCGCAAAGTGTGTCTAATCGACCATCAACTATAAACACAAGACATTTACTTCCAAGTTGTAAAAAGCTATTATTAGGTACCTATAGCTGTACAATTGTACATGATTATTATTATATTGCTGGTAATATTTATATGGTTTTTTTATTTCTTTTTTTATGCAGCATGTATGGGTACCTAAATTGTACATTGTTCCTGAATTAAAAGCGAAACTTTCTCAATATTAAAATTATAATAACGTAAAATTTACTATGGGGTTAAAATTTAAAACATGGAATTAAAATGAGTTTTGTATTAGTTAAAAAGTTTTTGTTTCCAGTTTCCTCACTGAAAAATTTTTTTAGGAAAAAATATAAAATGTTACGATTAAAGAAAGTAAAAAATTGAGAAAAGATAATAAGATACTTCTATACTAACAAAACATCTAAATTGATTCTAATTCTCTAAACTAACCTAAGTAGATATAATTTTTCAGAAACTCCCTACAGTTTATACAAATTCTTCACGATACCTATCTTGTCTTCTACTTCCAAAATTGTCCACTTTCTTTAGAATTCTAAAATGTAAATCGTTAAAAAACATATTCTCTTCCTTTAGTTCGCTTAAAACATTTTTTTTAAGAAGATTCCGATTGAAGATAGTAAAAAATGCTCGAAAATTGTGAATTTTATCAAGGAAATAAAATAGTGAATTAAAAATTGAGAAAAAATTAAGTTCTAAGCGATAATCCAAATTTATTCTCTAACCTCTTCTAAGTAAAGTTTTTCATACGTTCTTTGCCTTCTGGTTCCAAAATTTTTTCACTGATCGTAATTTTTGACCACCGTTCCAAATTGATTACAACTTTCCGACATCCACTAACCTAACCTTTCACTCCCTTGACAAATGCACCTCCACCCACACTCGCAACCCAAGCAACAGATTTTAATTTGCATAGCATTATACATACTCGAGCACAGCTCCTACATAACTTTATTATTACATTGGAATTGGACGTCTGAAACTTGCGCGCTTCTCTATTAACTATTTAGATAATATAATCCTCCAAGTGCAACTGCCTCTGGATGGTAGTGTTTACTTAAGAAACCACATGTACAAGTCCATGAGAACGCTATTCTAGGCGCGTCAACTTGTAGGTTTTGACGGATTAAGGGCTCAACTTTAGCGGGTAGTACATAGTAGTGTGTTCGTGTCTTTGAATCTCATTTAAAGCAGAAGCGCATGCAAGCAGTGAGATCGCAAGTTACATCTCTCTGAAAAGAGGTAACTGATTTAGTTGTCTAGAATCTCGTGGGCGTGTTCTGTTTGTATCTGGAGGTCAGATGGTATCTGACTCGGGGATGTGCACGATTTATAGCTTTGAAATCCATCCTCTATAACTCATGGTGCTGCTTGGGCATCGTGATACAGCGGGGTTGCTTTCGCTTATGGTACATTGGCCACCAATGGGTGGTGAGGAACTGAAGATTGGCTCGATATATTCGAAATTTCCAGCCTACAGGTGGTAAATAACGTGTGATGTATGTCTGGATTTATTATTCAGTGGCATACGGTGATTTATGGTGCTATTGTTTGGGCTCAATTTTAATTAGATGGTGCGCGCCTGAAATTTTTTCCTGACCAATTCAGTGTGTGGGAGATTTTTACATTTCCATCTGCAAATCCGTGTTTTGCTGCTCTCAGACGACAATACAAGCCATGAATCAACTTATCAATGTTGACAGTGGATCAAATAGCAACCAGGCAAGTTATACGGCATTGTCGTGTAAACAAGCACAAACGGCATAGACATAATTAAAGCCCGAATACCATCAGGTAGATAATAGACCCATTGTTACGACATTCTCTGGTTGTTACGTCCAAATATCAATCCGCCGGGTAAAAACCAGGCTGTTGTTGCCTGTGGCGGATATCTACAACGACTCTCCAGTAATTGACCGCTTGCTGCCTGTGTACAAATTGTCTGGTTTCACCAATCTTGGCGAGCACGTCCCAAACGGGAGATCTTTCGTTAATTTTTGTTCATGCCTCCGCTTGATTGATTGATTTTATGTGTAAAACTCTCAAAATAATTGACATTTTCTCACGTTCAAATACTCCCAGGACGAAGATGCCACTGAGATAGAAAAACGAACACATTGGTTTTTATTCGGCTAGAAAAAATCAATTAAAAGCCGAAAATTTTCTGTAATTGACTAAATTAAAATTATGAAAGTTCAATCTTGGATAAGAAAATTTACGTATGTCCACATTTATATGCATACATGCCCAACAATTTACTTTTTTTTTTAAATCTTGAAGATCAACAAGAAATTTACTAAATCTTAAAAGTTTCTGGATATCACAACTTTTCCTTATTGCTTCTCTACATTTTTTCATCAATCAAGACTGAAGATTATTGTTTTGTCTTAAATTAAAAAACATCTTCTGGAATAATTTTTAAAATCTTTTTATTTGATTCTAAGCATTTTTGAGACAATTTCCTCTTATGTTATACGATTCCATCCATCCACTGCTATAAAATATTTAAAAAAAAATTATACTAACCTTTTTATTTATTCAAGTACAATATAATTTCCTCTTCCAACTTCACTCGATAAATTGGATCAGTGGGCAAAACTTGCACGAAATGAAATTATAAACATAAATAAATCTATATAGAATAGACTACATAAGGCACCTAAACACAATTTTATTGTTGCATATGTAATATGTGCAAATTTTATTTTCCATTGTTCGAAATGATATGTAACCATAGGTGTAAAGCCAATTACAATCCAATTCGATTTGAATGCATTTCCATTTGGCTTATAATCACAATTATCGCATTATGGCTCAGGAAACATGTCATCATCGAATTTGCATAAACCCTAGTTATTATATAATAATAAAAACGTAAGGCCAGTAATGAGACACTAATTACATTTTATAATGATACACATTTATTAGTATGCCCAATAAAATTGTCATAACATAATGACAGGTATTTAAAATAAAAGGTACGAAAAAAAGCGCTATTATAAGCACCTATAAATTAGCGTCTCCATCCATTACACCATACAAAACTTATTGGCTTGCATAAAAAATTGTAGAAATTATTGAACTGCTGATGATACTGTTGTGTGGCATTGGAGATATTCGATTTAACCTTGGGTTGTTGTGAATAATATCGCTGTTACGAAATTTGTCACGTATGTATCGACGAATTAATTAATGTGTTATGTAATTTTGTTAATTGGTATTCATCGGTTTTTAATCGAAGGAATAAAGTCGTGGTATGTTTAATGGAATTGTTGGGGTACCACAGGGAGGCATCTTGAGTCCTTTTTAATTCTGCTAAATGTTTAAACCGTTAGCCTAACTTATAAAGAAAAAAATAGGATATTTTTCATATTTTCTTCCACATTTAATAGATCAAAACCAGAAATTGACAAAAATTTGTTTAAAACTAAATTTTGTTATCAGAGCGCAAATTCCTGATTTCACTAATTTTCCCCCACCTGCTTTTTGCTCACCTAAGCGCACCTGAAGCTAGATCTAATACAATAAACGTTTGGTTTCCTTTTGTCCATCGGGGGACATATATTTCTTATGATTTATTTTCTTTTGTCTGGTGTTTTTGACACAACAAAGCACATAGTTGCAGGTTTGTAGTTCTTGTTTCATTCGGGTTCCTGGAGGCAAAGCAATAAATGAATACCAATGGGATATACAAGAGAGAAAGTCCACGTTAAAATTCATCAGTTGGAGCCCCCAGAAAAACGTTTACCATTTACAGGTACCCTGAGTGTATGTTTTGGACGATTCTACGAATGAAATTCTAAACTTGAAGGGTTTTTGTGGCTTGTTTGTACGTTATGGTGCAAAACAAGGTAATTATAATTTTCTTAACTACTGAGTGATTGCGGCAAGATCAAATGCCGGATGCTTTATTGTTAAAAAATATGTTTTTAATTGCGAAAATAAACCATTAAAATCGACATTCGATTTTCAGACGTTTAGATGAAAGATCTATCGTTTGATGGCCCCGGCGGCGCGCCGACAACTCTGTTTTCAAACGTTTGTTGTCATAATCCACTTCTGATGAGCAGAAGCGCTGAATTTGTTTTAAAAACTCGACATGTAAACACGTCAAAACCTGCCAGATGTTTATAATAACACACATAAATTACCTCACAGCGCACCCCAGTAGAAAAAATCACTCAAATTTCCCCAACAGAATGCAATTAATAATTTATTTATTCTTCATGGTGGAGATATGGGTATTATTATGCATGCAAAAGAGAAATATGTTACGGCTTTGTTTCCAGACCTGTTGAAACGGCGTAATCGCTGCAAGGTAACAGTGCGACTTGGCAGAAAACGAAAGGGAAAAAATATAAAACAAACAAAAACTTGAATACAATACAAACACAACACAACATAAACAAAGTTTGAGACTGTAAAGAATTAAAATTCGCACATGCGGCACGAACCTCATATTTTAAAATGAAAATCATGTTGTTGTGTTTTTTTAGGTTTGTGGGAGTTGAAAAAAGTTGTGGTATCCAATAAAATCTCGACAGGAATGTTATTAAATTTGTTGAAAAATATTCAGTTTATTCTAAATTCGGCTTACAAAGAAAACTAGGCCAGTCATTCAAGCATTTTAAAGTCCATTTTGCCTAAAAAATGCAAAAGTTTTGAAACTTGGACACAAGTTTGAAAACGCTAAAATAATATTAAGTCTAAATTTGCAACCAGTCCGGATGACCGGAACTTTGTCAAAAATTGAAAAAATAACAATTTTCAATATTTTTTTGTACAAAATTACAAAAGTTATGCAAACTTGGATAAATGTTAAGTGGCCTATTACAAATCATCCATTGAATTTGCAACCTTTTTTGCTAAACGGAACCTCGATTTTTATTAAATAATTAACAAATTTTGTTGTAATTCTTCGTACAAAATTCCAAAAGTTATGCAAACTTTATGTAATACTTATAATACAGTCTTGAACCCACACGCCAATTTGCATAAATTTTTGAGGAACGGAAGAATTTTTTTTATTTTTTAATTACTCGGGGCGGTGAATTTTTTAACAAAGGTGGGTCAACAAAATGCAAAAGTTTTCGAACATGGTTGCAAATGTTCGTTACACAGGTACAGACTGTACTTTGAATTTGCAACCTTTTCATACCTCCGGAACTTTGTTAAATTGATAACATCTTGTAAATAATTCCAATTTCGTTTATCCAAAAAATTGCAAAAGAGTTGCAAATGTCAAATTATATTTGACTATAATATTATTGAAAGTACTTCTCAATTTGCAACCTCATAGCAAGTCCGGAATATATTTTTTCTTATTTTTATTAACACTATAGGCAAGTCAGTGTCTTGCTCTCTCACTCTCACTCGCTACTAACTTAGTGTAAATAAAAATCATGAAAAATCTTTTCCGGACTTGCTATGAGGTTGCAAATTGAAAAGTACTTTCAATAATATTAGACAAATATAATTTGAGGTTTGCAACTCTTTTGCAATATTTTGGATATGCGAAATTGGAATTATTTACAAGATGTTATCAATTTAACAAAGTTCCGGAGGTATGAAAAGGTTGCAAATTCAAAGTACAGTCTTTCAAATTTTTGACAATGTTCCGGTCATCCGGACGGGTTGCAAATTTAGACTTAATATTATTTTAGCGTTTTCAAACTTGTGTACAAGTTTCAAAACTTTTGGAATTTTGTGTACCTTTTTTGCTTGAATGACTGGCTTAAACATTAATTTATTATTTCTACACATAATTTTAATTTAATAATTTGTTACAAAGTTATTAATCGGAGATGTTTCCAGATTTGCTATTTAACCGTTACCTTGTTACTAATGATGCTGAGAAATATCCGCTTTTTCAAAATTATCTTATGGAAAATAAAGAAAGGCGTGTAACTGTGACCAGTAATAAATAAAAAGAAACATAATGAGAAAACTAATCATCATAAAAGTCAAATTTAAAATTTAAAAAGCGCATAAATTGTATTAGTTTAGGACAATGAATTGTAGACTAATTTACATTATAAATTAAAAATTTGGTCATAACATCAAAATTTCAGCAAAAACTTGTATATAAGAATGTAAGGGAAGTGGAGTAAATTTGCTAATAAAAATATATTGTTTTAACAATATTTAAAAAAAAATCATGTACTTATTGCTTATAACTTTTAATAAAACTCTGTAGGAATAAGATATCACTATCTGCTTAAAATTCGCCATTCCACAATCTTAGTCTGCTCACAAATGAGTACCCTTTCGACAAACAAACACGTGTCAAAACTAACCCATCGTCTTGAGCCGAAGGCACATCTTGAATTATTTATTAAGTGATTAATTAGTAACCCAGAACTTTTTTACATTTTCCTGACCCTTATAACGAGATTTAGTATTTAAATATACTTAGGTAGAAATCTCGTGATATGAGATTATTATACGAAAAAAGAAGAAAATTAATATTTTTCGGTTGACGGCTGATGTTGAATAGCCGAGCTTAATTTGTTAAATTTTTTCCGGGCATTTAAAAACAAGAATTAAAATATTTGTGTGCGTTTGTCGGATCAATAACCTTGTATTGATGTTGATAATAGATCCATTACAATTGTTCATTTCCTTTCGGTTTAGTTGAGATGTTTTCTTTGGCATTCCCAGTATAATTTGCTTAGTTATGATTAAGTAATTATTGAGCACATCTCCATCCTCACGATTTGATTCTTGCTGGGCGCAAAACTGGCTCATCATGACCAAGACTAAACCGAACCTATCAGTGTAAAGACGAATCGATTCGGCTAGCTGTGTTTTATTCTATATCAAATAAAACATCCTAAAGGTTTTTACTTATGTTTTTTATTTTTGTTGCAGGTGAGTAACCAAATTATCCTTGGGATCTTGGGAATAATGAAGTTGAATTGTTTGGTGAGTTCGTTCGAATTCTATTCTACGAACCAATGAAGAAAAATCTAGTGCATGTGGTGATAAGATTTTATTTTATGGTATGTTATAAGCAAAATTATAATTATGAAGGACAATCAACTGTAGATAACACAAACTGTTTTAAACGAAGCTGATTTAATTGAAAACAACTATTAAGATTTATTGAATTCTATTAATCTTGACGCTACCAAACCAAAGAATGCGTAATAATAAACTGTATATGTATAGTTACAACAGTATTTCTATTGGAATAACAATAATTATTTGTTTATTGATTATTGAACCGAGAGGTTAAGGTCAAATCGTTTTGTTTACACTCTCACACATCTCCCAAGAAAATTCACATAAGCAAAGTGAAAACTCGCCGAGCTTAACCGACTTAGTCCACTCCGACCACACCAGCTTATAAAATATAATTGAGATATGAAGATCGAATGTTATGGCTGAAGGTATCATCTCGCAGAGGTTGTGGTTACATGGGCGGTCTCCAGCCACGATCCCGAAACCCATAATTGCGGCAATTTTGTATTCTCATACTTCATTTCTGGTCGTTTTGTTTATCACGATGATGATGACGACGACGCCTTTCGGCTCTCGATTTGATGATGATGATGGTCTAAAATACATATCGTGACCTGTTTTCCCTCCCAATATGTTTAAGGCGCGAGTGGAAAACCACTTCTAGTTTGGGTGTTTAAATAGAGTAATTTTGGTTTTTTTTTTTGGTGGGGCGAAGGAAACTACGGTTTGCCCGCGGGTGGTTTAACTATTAACACTTCTTCTGTGTTGGTGATGGGTAAACACTGGGAGCCGTCAACGTGGATGATGGTTTGGAAATGGTTAATGAGTTTTGACGGGATGGTTATTTGCGAATATGTTGGTGTAATTAACTTAAGAGATTTTTTAGATAAATTACGTACATTTGAGATTTTATGTTTCTTTCGTATAAATTATTAATATAATCTAGTGATTTGCGTTTAATTTTACTTAATCAAATGCTAATGCAGCTTTTTTGAATAATTAAAAGTTTATTAGAAGCTTTCCCATGAACACAAACTCAATTAATATTTTATAGTCATATTCTTCATAATTTGTTGTAGATTTCAAAGGAAATATCCAAATTATAGAATCAAGATTTAATAAAAGGCGAAATTTAAACATTTTACGATTACATAATTATAATATTTTGAAGGACAGACTGTTAAGAGTTTTTCAGGTGATTTTGGGACACACAAATTGTGAAATAAGGATGGTTTTATAAAATTTCTTATGTCCTGAAAGTAGGAAGAGCAAAGTCAGCAGAATCATAAATTGACACATTGACAATTAAAGGCTCATTAAAGGCTAATTAAGTGCCATAATTATAAATTAAATGCTCCGTCCATTTTTTCAAAAATTGATGTTCTGCTACCTTAACGTTAAGTCAGCAGAACATGAGCGAAAAAATTGTTTAAACAATAAAATAGCTTTTTTGTTTAGACAGTAATTAAAGGCTCTTTAAAGGCTTTCGGACTGCTCTGATTAGAAATTAAATGCTCTTCATATTTCTCGTGAAAATGAACAACAAACTAGAAATACGAAAAGCATTTAATTTCTAATTAGAGCACTTAATTAGCCTTTAATTGTCCATGTGTCAATTTATGATTCTGCTGACTTTGCTCTTCCTACTTTCAGGACATAAATTTCTTATTATTATATTGAAATTTCTGCGGTTTTTTACGTAAAAATTTAAGGAAATTTGAAGTTTGCTTAAAAGTAGAAAAGAAAACAATTTTTAGGTTTGCTCGATATTTAGTAACAAATTATAAAATAGCAAGTTTGTAAGATCTCAACCTAAAAAACTTCTCACATTCTTAACAAAAAGATTCTCATTTTTCTGACCAATGATTAAATTTTTTGCTAATGCTCTCTAATAAATCATAATTCTTGAGTAATCATCCTGACTATTACGTACATCTACCTGGAAGCGATGTGGTATTTATTATAAATATTTCGTCTGTCACCGAAGCGCCAAAACAAATTAAACTTTCAGTCCATGTAATTCTAAGAAGTTAATTTGAATCGTGAAAGCCAGCTGCTAGACTTAAATTAATAACAATTTCAGTAATAAATCATCGGATGAATGGCGCTTTTTTCCCATATTAATAAATTAGGTGTTCATACCCAGCATAATCAAAACTCAAGCTGATATCTTAGTTGCAATTAGTTAAGAAGAAACTGTGCCCTCCGAAATATTTATTTAATGCATTTTTGATTGTTGTGCGGTTAGCTCGTTTGCATGTTCTGTGACACGGTAATAAATAACGAAAAAATAATGGCATTCTTTACAGGTTTCACTCGATGGGCTAATTAAGTTATTAATTGTGTGGAATGTTTTAATAGGCCACCAGGTACAAAGTTATCGCTTCCAATGGAAATGTTCGCTGAATAATTTTTTCCAGCTGGTTATTTTAATTTCAGGTACTTAAGCTCGAGATACTATCGTTCGATTAATAACAGCGTTTTGACACATCGATTAATAAACAATAAGCGATTTATTCGTATGGGATTTGGTGGATCGACATCGCATCCCCTATTAGGAAGCAGCATTTACATATGGTTTTTTAATTTTATATTACCTATATATGGAGAGGTCGTTTGTATTTTTGGTAATAAATCTGACAAAGCCGTCAGGTTTTTACTGGGGCAAGCCTGTAATTAACTGCAAGTTTTATAATTGGCTTTGTGTTTAGTCGTGTTGCTCTTCTAAACAGAAGCTATCAAGCCTTGATTAGTTTGAGGAAAAATTTACGACGCCTATAATTGTTGAAATAAATATAACTTCATTTGTTCTTCGATGGTTTTTTCTGTGGTTTCCCAGACCGAAAGACCTACTAACAATGCAAGTTTAAATGAGATGGTTTTTGTTGTTGCATACCATACATGCATTATTCATAGTCGTAGGTTAGGTTTAGTTCTATAACTCGTTCCGCACACAACACAAAAAATTGGAAACATTGTTATTATTCTCATGTGGTGGTGCATCTAGTTTTATTCATACAGAATCGATATAATAGTTAAATAGCTTTTACAACTTTGTTAGACAAGTTTTTTATAAGTGGAGCTTAAAATAGATAACCTGCAGAGAAGTCGATAAAGCTATTAATTAAATCATTTCATATAAAATATAATAAATATTTATCATATCGGAGAACGTGTATTAATCAATGTCTTTATTTTAGTTCAATAATTCATCGCGAGCTGTGTATAGTACGGTTATAGTCGTGGAATAAGAGAGGAAAAAAACGGCATGACCACAATGTTGCGCGCCATTCCATTAAAGCGCGTACTTCATGGAAAACCTAATTAAATAAACTAATTGAATTATTAACTAATAACTTGTTTTGTTGTGTGAAAAACGGCGACAAAAACCGACCATCTTGATTTAATAACTTGTAACTACACTCTTCGGTCTAAACAACTTGTAAATATGTACAGCAGCAATAAAATCCGTATAAATTTCCATTTTCATTGGTGCTAGCCGTTCGCATTCTGTAATGAGTGATTAGAATGCGACATTTATGATTTTTTTTTCGTGCTGCTGGTTCTTGGAGTGGTCCCAGAAGAGCCCTACACACATCACCATCAAGGCAATAACTTGTCTAGAATGCGCTCTTTGTGAAAAAGCGTGCTTGTTGTTGGGGCCCGCTGTGAATCGAACTAACAAAATCATGCAGCTATATCTATTAGAGTGATCAAAGAGTTAACCGACGATGGGAGAAACTAGTTTAGAATGTGCCAGGGTAAACCGGTCAGAGGGATTGGTTGGAAATCGATCGAAATTTCTTTCTGGAACGATTTTTTCTTTGCTTCCCAACTAAGTGGATTACGATTTTAATCAGATTATTGAGATGGAGAAAAAACATTTATTATTAGATTAATTTAGTATAACATATGCCAGAGCGGCCTAATTGAGCAAGGTAAGAAAGTTCTTAGGTTTGATTGGTTTCTTTTTGAATGAAATTGGGTTACGTCAACAAGAAACCAAAAAAGTCGGCATATTTTTTTCAAAAACTTTGAATTATTTATAAATTTCTAGGAGAATTTTGCCTTGTGGACTCTAATGGCCAGTTTAATTTGTGAAATTGAGATTCTAAACAGGAAATCCAAAAAAATTGAAATTATGGGTGAGCAGCCAAATTTTAGGAATTGATAGGGGGGACCGAAAAAAAACAAGTATTTTAAATAGTTTTCGTTCTCATTTCTTTTTGAGCAAACAGCATACGCCAAGGCAGCCTAATTGAACCATCGAAGAAAGTTCTTAGGTTTTATTGTGTTTTTTTAGAGGAAATTGGGTTAAGTCAACAAAATCGGCATTTATTTTTTTCAAAAAGTTACAACTGTTTATAAATTTGAAGGAGAATTTTGACGCCCAGACTCTAGCCAGTTTAATTTGTAAGAGTTAAGATGATTTAACTAAATGATGTGGAAGGGCTCCAAACATTTTTATGAAGATTAGTTCGTATCGTCTATAAATATTCACTCTATAATTAAACTTTCCTTCAATCTGCACAAGAAATCCTTCACTTTCCATAACTCAAAGAACCGAAGAATTTCATTGTTTTATCTAATGTACCAACAACAGAAATTTCTTGTACTCTCATCAGGAATTCCTCCATATAAAATACCAACTTTTTGCCATCCCCACTGAATTGAGCAACAAAATCCCTACAACATATCCACACAATGGTGTGTTGAATGTCGCTGAAACAATCCTCAATCATAATCCACCTGATCGTATATATGATTGTCTGATGCGCGCTGAAGTTGGTTTTCAGTTCTTGTAATCATCCCAACAAAACAGAGAAACACCAACACAAAGCTCGCCGCCTGTAGTCTAAAAACGTCGCCTCGACGACCGCTGCTCGTAAGCCAATGCTCAAGAACACATGTATCCGCCTTCTTAAGCCACTTTTTGCTCGATCGTCTGCTGGCTGCTGCTGCTGGATGTGTTCAATTAGTATATTCTCTGTACCAGCATCAGACAAGTCTCTCTTCATTTCATTGCCTCTCTTACCTGCCACTGGCTGCCACTTTGATTGTGTCGATATGCTCTTTTCGACCAACCAAAGAACCAAGAACGGTTTAATTGATCTGTGTGCATGTGTGCCTTTAGATGTAAGTGTGTGTGGATTTATAAATGTGTAAAAGGTAAAGTGCTGTTGCGTGTTTCTTTAAGAGCTGTAGATAGACATTGACAATTGTCTTTGTAGTTAGTTGACTCGTAAATAATCTTCTCAATTATTATATCTTTTAATGTGACTATTAAGACGAAAGGGCTCGAGGAATTTATGTTGTATTATTATTAGTATTATACAGCGGTGATATTTTATACCTATAAAAAAAATGCCATTGTGGCTGTATTATATTGCCTATTATACAACTCTTTTGTCTTTTTCCGATTAATATGTAAACATTCATCTCTCTAATATATGAACAAATTCCATGTTATAAGCTAGAGATGGTATCTTATCTACTATTCGTGTCATGTGATCTATTGTCCATGGCTGCAATGACAATTAGAATACTTGTTAGGAATGGCACGTACTTACCAAAGGACACAGGAACTCGGGTACATCTACAACTTTTTCCTAGAAGGCACGTGACTCCTGCTTTATTATGACACCGTACATGGACACACTAATTAATTTCACTAATTTCGGCGGGTCATTAAAATTATATGGAGGTATATGGTGATGAGTTCCTTAAAGGATGGCCAATGCAGCTAAATATCTACTAAAAGTTGATGTTTGATTATAAGACTAAAATTTCAAAAAAATTGGCAAAGTGCTTTTTAGGTGCATTTTTGTATAATTTTTTTCCTCCGATTTTTGTTCTATGGAAGAAAATGGGCACTTTAAAATGATTTTTTTAAACATTTTTTAGGTTTTAATTTTCCAAAATTTATACCGTCAGATTTCGCGTGATTGCCATCAAGAATTTTTTGTGTTAAATTTTTCATTAACTCCAAATTTTGAAAATCGCTACATTGATCATTGTTTTATAATTTAAACTGATCTTATTTTGCATTCCTTTTTTTTCCGTAGATTCTAGTAAAATGATCTTTAGCCTTATACCGCTCTAACCTAAGAAATTTTGAAAGGTAGGCCTTAGAATTGTACCCTGAGGTATTCCACTCGACTTTATCATTATTCTTTGTGATGATCATCATCAAAATTGTTGTTCATAACCTCGCTATGGGTTAAGAAATCCATTTCGATAAATAACATTTAAAGTAAACATGCAAGATGATGTGGGGGCACACATCACATGTGCTTGTCTCTACATAGTCCGCTTTATAGACCAACTTGTAACTTGTTTCGATGGCTCGCGGTTGTCTGATGATACACATCGAATGCAACTCTCAACTATATAAGATCCGATGATCAGATATAATGAGTGTTTTGATTCAATGCCTTATTCATCTTGGGAAATAAATCACGGAATGTCTCAATCCTAAACAGAAATAATACGCTGCTTTGTTCAGGTCATTACATCTCTCTTATTTGAAAGTATAAAATTTGGTTTTGGTTGTTTGGTAATTTATTTTTTTCGGGGCTATTAGACGATAAATCTTTTGTTGCGTAGCGCATAATTAATTAATAGTGATGGACGACACGAATTTCCCCCGATTTCAATGTGTGGCTAATCAAACAAACTTCGCTGGTCTTCTCATCCATAACAGTTTATTAGTTGTTGTGGTTTTCTTCCACACGCCCTCCGCCGCCGCCCCGACATTCAGGTAGTCCCATAAAATTATCGGGCTGTTAAATTTCTTTGTTCAAAATTTGCATTAGCTCGGCGCATATAAACGAAAATTCCAATCCAGTTTTGTTGGTTTTTATTTGTGTTTGTTTTGGTTTGGTATGTTCGTTTTTTTCCTTGGTGTGTAACAGGTGGCAATGGCATTGGAAACCCTATATTAAAACTGTATCAAAACTTAATTTATTTTCAGCTTCAGTGGTTTTCTCTTGAGCGGAGAGAGTTTTGGTGAGGAGGATTGTAAACGAGGCAAAAAATGTATACGAAACCACGATGAATTTATTACTTTATTCAGTGACTGAACTGATAATAATGTCGTATAAATAGGAACCTTTTTATGTAATTATGTTACAATTTTTTTCTGAAATTACTTCGGCGATGGGAATTTTTCGTAATAATTATCTTATCTAATATTACCACGATTTTTATGCTGTTTTTGCTTTGGTTCGGTTGTAGTCATCAAATAAAGGATGGTCCAACAGCCAGCATTATTAAGTCAAGTTACGCTTTTTCTTTATTTATCTTCATGTAAACATCTTAACTGGTACACTGACTGAATCATTTGTAATTTTTTCTGACAAATTAACTTTAATTTAAAACGCTTTCTCGCTTAATTGCTGTTTAAATCACTTGCCAATGCACTGGATATTTTCAAAATGCGTGAGTGTGTGTGGCACTCATACATAAATTCAATATGGAATAATGTCGAGTAGAAAGTCGTACGGTACCATCGTACTTGTATTATGAAATTCGGGTGTGCATTGTGGAAAATGATTATAACACACATTGAAAAATGCGTCGACTATATGCAAAAATAAAAGGGGCAAGTGTAACCACAACCTTTAACAGTTAAAATTTTAATTAAGAAATTCTTAGTTGGATTAGTATTAAAGTAAATAAATATTTTTCACTTTTGTGCAGAAATATTTATCAACTAGTTTATAAACAATTAGCAGGAGAAAATAAAAGGGGCAAGTGCAGCTACAAACTTTAAGAAGGTTAAAATTGTATCAATTTTTTATTTTTTCATTTTTTACTTCCACTCCACAAGAATCAAGAAATTTTATAAGTACATTCGTACTGAGAGCTCTAAGATTGAACCCTGAGGTTTACTGAACTTTGTAGTAATTAGATTTTGAAAGCTCGAGGAAAATTGATACCCTTAAAATTGAACCATGGAGTACATTGAATATTTCTGAACATCCAAGTTTGCCATGACGATCCCAAAAATGAACCTTGAGGTATAGTTTAAGTCTTCTTATGTACGCAAATTTTTAGTCTACGTTCTTTCTTACGAAATTAAAAGTCAAATGTTACAAATTATTTTTGAGATTGGAAATAAGGGTCTTAGAAATGGGCCTTGCGGTATACATAGAAAATGTCTGAATTAGCTATTGATAGATAGTTTGAGTCAATGAAGCAGTTTATTGTGTATACAGAGGATGAAACTTTCTTCACATCGAAGCGAAGAATTCGGCCTTTTTTCTTTGTGTTGCATTGAAAACGCAGTTGGAGGCAAATTTATGTGGATGTGAACGTGTGCGAAAAGGTGCCTTAATAAAGGCATTGTTGTCCTTGAAGCGCTGGGGGAACAAAATAAAATTTATTTAGCCATAAAGTTATTAAGAGATGATAGAGTTATTGTCTGCATGGTGGACCTGTGGAGTAGTGGCGTTGAAGGCGTTTTCTAACCCCGTTGCCACCACCACCATCACCATCAACCCAAGATGAATGCTAATAACGTACCGGGTCCTAAATTGCGAGCCCAGCATCATTAGTTCTGTCATCCGGCGCACGTACAGCCATCTTGAGAGCCCCCAGCAGTTCGCAATACACGGCTCAATCATCCTTGCGGTCTTATTTCGTCGTGATTGTGTTTTATTATATTGTCGGTCCGGGAATAAGACATTCTGTGCTGAGATTGGTCTAGCCGCATGGGTGGTCGGTTCGCCTCTCGACTCTCTTAGCCTCAACACACACAGGACTTCAGTTTGACTTCAGCGAGCCTCACTACATCTTATTCTCGGCGCGATTTCGATCTGTTCTGCTGAAGGTAAAGATGGCCAGCGACAGTTTGGTTATGCGATTTTGTGCTAATGGAAACAGTGTACAAATGAATGTAAGACCAACATGTCTCAAGTGTGATGTTGTGTGGAAATTGTGAGCTAGACAGGAAGTTATGTGAACGAATCTTGTGTTCGGTTTGAGCCACATGTGAAATCTGGTGCTAAAATGCTATTGTAAAGTGATATCGTCCAATCAAGGTGCTATACTATTGGAAAAATTACCAATTTCTAGTCAAAAAATTATTCTAACCCACACAAGTGTCTTAATCCAAGAGTTTTCTGTGTTTCCTTCCGGAGACCCCAACAGGCAGTAAGAAAACTAACCTGCAATAACCTAAATTCCTGTAAGTCTCTCTATCGTACATTTTTGCTTTCTTTGGAATTGTCGTCGTGTTTACCATTGGAAAAGGTTCCGTTTTACCTGTCGGACCGATTTTTTGTCTCCGTGCCTTAGAACATCAGGCGGCACTTACCTGATTTTAACATCGAAATAAAATGCGATAATTTTATTCAAACAGACAAAAAGCGTTAAAACCATCAATGGCAAACAGGTGGAAAATATTTCAGGGTTTAATTAGTGCCCTTAGAGCAGGTTTAATTATAGTCTAAGGGAAATGTTTTAAATTGTCTGGAAGCCTTTTAATTCTAATGTTCATGCTGTGGCTAATTTGGCAGCAAATTTGTTAATTGAGTTTTGTATTAATATGCAAACAGGTTCGGTTTGCTGTATAATTATATGTATTTAATATCAAATTCTGCAGTGTGGTATTTAAATTAATGTAATTAACGAAATGATTGGAACTCATTACTACTTTATTTACTTATGGACAGAGATTAAATTGTATATTCATCAAAAACGTATATAAATAATGGCAATAATAATATTTTAAATTAAATCCGTTTCCACATCATATAAAACAGCTACATTATAACAGTTTTTATTAGTTCATTAAGTTATAAAAGTATAGTAATAAACTATATTTTATATAAGTTTCAGAACTATTAGCATCAGTTTGTTATTATATAGAAAGATATTAATATGAAGCTTTCATTATATTTTTATTACTAGTCCTGTTAGATATTTAATTAATAATTTTGTAAAAATATACTAATTAAAATCTCTCGGTCATTTTAGATTGTCCGAAAACACACTTTGGAATTCGGTAGAAAAAACCCGGATCTACGCGCTTTTTTAAATGTTAGGTTCGCTGTTATACAGGGTGTATTTATACAAAAAGAAAGTTGTTGTGTTATAGATCTTAAATATGGAAAACTCTAAATTTCCAGGAAAAAGTGAACAAAAGAACTTACACAAGATGAAAATGATATTTTAATGTTTCGATATTTTCAGCTTCATCGTTTTGCTATAACCTAACTTGGACCAGTTTTCACATTAATTGCTTCAGGAAATAGTAATGTCACTATCTTAATGTTTCGTATTTTTCAACAAAATTCTCCTGGTTTCGGATGAATGAACAAAAATCCAAGTTCAAACCGTACACACATTTTTACATCCCATCCAGCATGTGGTATGTTATTGAGCAAACACCCCGCCCATGGAAAGTAGAGAACCATATAATAAAATATACCTCAAGATGTGGTCATATATTAGAAGCCACATTACTGGTTTGAATCAAGATTAGAATGAAATAATTATAAATTTAAATAAAACTTTATAAGCTAGATCGGATATCGGAGGGCAGGTTTTAGAAGTATAACTATGATTAACGACTTTATTATACCTTCATGAGAAAACCGGATTTTGTAACTTCATCATCATTTAGGCTCTGGCACTTTACTCTCCGGCACTCGTTATTTAATTTTTTCCGTTTTGGTTTTCGGTCACGAATTTCTACATTACATACTTTCACAACGCAATAAATTGTTTAACAATAATACAGTTCTGTTAAATTGTGAGGTAATTATGGTCTAAATGTTACAGCAGGGATTTTAAGGTAACAAGAGAAAGAAACTGTGGTGTTTTATTTCAATTTTTATTATTGTCGTGATAAGCAAAAACTAAATTAAACTTTAATGTGCTAACGCACCTATACTTAATTAATTTCCAAGCGATGCCATAAAAAATACTCCTATAATAATTTCAATTTCACCTCGAAGTTGATTTCCTTATGCTATTCAAGGGAAATTGCGCAATTTGTTCCTTGTATACTTAACAGCAAAGCTAATCCTCAACAGGAAAAACAAAAAACCAAGAAGGTGCATCTCCATCCGAGTGTTAAAGCTAAATAAATAATCTTCTCATTTATCGAGTTTATAAGCTTATCGCACGTTGAGTACGTGAGAGGCACATTAAGTGCGCACAGAAATTAAACAAGGTAATAGTAAAGCTAGTTTGCAAGTTAATTTTCTAATTCCTGCACCAAGTTCAAGTAGCAGAACGAATAAATTTCCATCCAAAACAAACACCCCGAAAGCAACGGGGTTTAAATCGAGTGGGCGCGGAGTCATAGGCATACCACCTGCCGATAAAAGATTGCAGCTTTAGTAAAATCCCCTGTACGATAGGATCTTACATCGACCGTCCATTTCACACAAGCAAGAGCAGTTTATCTTGCAAAGTACACTTATTTAAGATATCACTTGAATGCACATTACTTATGGCTAGTTGTTGTTGCATTGTTAACAATGTGAACGAACGGACTGGACTCGGAACAGTTCTATGAAGAGGACATGTGAATGTGGTTTTAAATTATGTTCTCTATGTGCGTTATATTGAATGGGAATGGTTATTTATGCGCCTTTTTCGATGTCGGATAATTTAATGAATTAGGTTTGTAGGTGACGGTTTTGGAGCGATATCCATTTATTTGATTTTAGAAGAAAAAACTGACGTCTTAACTTCTGAAAGGGGAATTTACCAAAATATTTACGAGATTTCTAAGATGTTTTTAAGGGGCTGTAAGACAAATTCAACCTAGTACTGGTAGCCTGGTACACTAATATTATTATAAAAGAGTTGAATGAAGTTTCAAATATAAATTCTAAATAATCATCTAACCTAACATTAATGGATTGAAACAGGGCTT
This sequence comes from Pediacus dermestoides, assembly GCA_963942485.1. Taxonomy (NCBI): domain Eukaryota; kingdom Metazoa; phylum Arthropoda; class Insecta; order Coleoptera; family Cucujidae; genus Pediacus; species Pediacus dermestoides. The sequence continues at coordinate 29,473,942 of OZ012627.1, read as the reverse complement.
TGTCTTAAGAGAGCAGATAAATCTACTTAAAATAATATTTACGAATTATAAAGAATGAACTTTAAGGAAACCCAAGCACTGATCCGAAATTCACTTGTGCCTGATCATAATCCAAAAAAAAATCTACATTCCACGCCTCAACGCCCTAACACACAGTCCTCCATCCATAAAACCGTTGAGAAAGTCTTCTTAACTAGCCAAACATGTAAAGTAAGCTGTGGAAGTACCACACTCACATATCGCTCCGGTATGCACTGGACCAGCCCAATCTTCCGGTAAAGTTGCCAGCTAGCTGAAGTAGAACATATCGCAAACTGGCTGCAATGCCACAGGATCAGATACAAAACTACTTGAGTATGCCAATTAAAGTATTGCCTGACCCACCCTCCACACACAGATTGTTCTTGGTGATCACGTGACTGTAGGTGTTAATAGGCCTTATCGCAGGATGTTCCTGTTCGTCCACATTCATTTTAAGGACGAGGTTGGTTGTGGTTTAGTTCACACCGCGCAAGGCTACTGAATTATTGTGTTGAGTTAGGGCAAAGGCTTCATTATCAGTTTCAATGGGTTTAATGAACACAATACACCTTGTGTAATTACGATGAAATTATTTTTTTACAGTAAGTCATAGTCGTAGTGGTAAATTGGACAAAGACAATTCCAAGAAATTAAACTAACGCATAGTATTTTATGTACTTTAAAAAAGTTTATTCATTAAAACCATAAAATCGTTAATAATATCTAATTAAAACCAACAACTTTACTTGGCAATTTATTGACTACCTTGTACCGTTATTTAATTAATAATAAAACAATAAAATGCATTCCTTAATATTGTTTATTTAAAACTGACATTGAATCGCAGTTGTGCAAAGTACCAAGCGAAATGTTTCACGTAAATTTAAAATGCAATTGGAATCGCCTACAAGAATATCCAGAACACCTACAGTTCCAATAAACGACAACTTGTCAACTGGACAAGCAGACAAGTGTGTGTTGTTTTATTGGATTGGGTTGTTCAGGTGATATAATTGCTTTCAACAAATCAGTTTGATGGGATCGATGTAATGAAAAATATGATAGAGTAGAAGAAAGAATATAATATCATATACAGGGTGTCCCAGTTTATATCGTCAGGATTTCACCAGTCGATAGTTTAGCGAAAATTAAAGGTGGTTTGTCTAATAAACTATGGTCGAATGTTGCTTCCTTTTTGATGTACAGGGCATTAAAGAAAATAAATTATTTTAAATAATTTGCTGTAAATCAATAACAAAAAAAGTTAGTCTTCTGAAATTTTGCATAGATCTTTTTTTTGTATTCTCTTATTAATAGTGGTTACAATTATTTTATTTAGAACACAGAGGCGTGCGTACGGGTTTCTTCAAAAACATTTTATTGAATAAAACGTACACCACTGGATTTTTTGCAGCACCAATATGCAGAGAGTATTTTCCATTCAATTTAGAAGCTTTTTTGTATCTTACAATTTCCTGATAACTTAACTTTTTTTTTCTTATTTATTATATTAAAGAGGTTCTTCCTATTAGATTTCCGAAAGAAGCATCAGTACAATGTTGTAGAGCAAAATATTTCCTACAACTTTCCTTTTAATATTTTTTTGATATTGTCAATATTTAAAAAGATATTCAACAAATAGGTTGCAAATTTTAGGGAAATTTTTCTCTAGTTAGGTACTACTTACTACTACTACTTACTACTCTTTCCCCAAAATTTTCAACTTATTTGTTGAATAACTTTTTAAATATCGACAATATCAAAAAAAGTTTAAAAGATAAGTTGTAGGAAATATTTTTTTACAAAAAGGAAAAAGTTATTCAATAAACAAAAAAATCCAACCCTTAATTGAGGGCTGGTGAAGGAAGGGCGGGCTCTACGAATACACAAACTCAGTTTTAAACTTTCAGAGTGACCCTCTAGGAGATTCTACAAGAATTGGCTGTAGGGTAAAAAAAGTCTATTTGAAGCCTTTTTTTCTCCCTTATTTACTGTACTATTAGGTTATTTTGAGTTAAGTTATCAAAAAATTATTAGATACAAAAAGTTTCTAAATTGAATGGAAAATACTCTCTGCATATTCGTGCTGCAAAAAAAACCAGTGGCGTACGTTTTATTCAATAAAATGTTTTTGAAGAAACCCGTACGCACGCCTCTGTGTTCTAAATAAAATAATTGCAACCACTATTAATAAGAGAATACAAAAAAAATCTATGCAAAATTTCAGAAGGCTAACTTTTTTTGTTATTGATTTATAGCAAATTATTTAAAATAATTTATTTTTCTTTAATGGCCTGTATGTCAAAAAGGAAGCAACGTTCGACCATAGTTTATTAGACAAACCACCTTTAATTTTCGCTAAACTATCGACTGGTGAAATCCTCCCGATATAAACTGGGATTTAAGTATTTAAGTATTTAAGATTTTTCTAAAAAATTAAATATTTGTTCAAATTTTTACAGCTTTAAAAAAAAATCCAATTAGATCTCTCCCCGAAATCGTCTCCTAAACCAAACCACCAATTTCCTTGATTACCTTTTTTTAATTTACTTGATGTATTGTTTAGCTCGTAACATAATTGCAGAAATAAAAACCTGGCGTTAATAAGCCCCTTACAAAAACTCCCCATTCATTAAAACTGCATTGAAGTCATTAACCATAAATATGAAGAACTGTAACAATGGTGCATGATGATGGAAAAAACTCTATTAGTGAGTAGCTGCACCGTGCAAGTGTTGACCAGTAAAGAGATAATCACGAAAGAATGAAAAAGCTCAAGGACTTGACAAGTTATCTAGAATTTCAAACTAAAAACCAAAACATGGAAAAAAGTTTGTCGACCTCGATCTTTTTAATTGATATTGGAGAGGAAGCACATTAAATCCGTTGAAAGAACATATTCATTTCTTCTATTATAAACACATATAAATATTTATGTGTGACTGTCACCAATAATTTAAAACACAAACACTCAGAAAATGTTGTAAACAAATTGTTGTATTATACAATATTATATTATGTAAATTCAACAACACAAAATAACATTTGGTTGGCTTGAGCTTTTTCTGTATCGTTTTTCTTTTACGTTAGTTTTGGTCTTTGTTCGAAACAACTGTATAAAACTCCCACAATCTTTAGGTGCGAGCTGAAACATGGGTGATTTAAATACGATCAGCCAGCATACTCTTTCTATATTCTCGTTTTATGCCCGCCACAACTAAACATTAAAGCCTCAAAACACTTTATTTGGTCCACTGCTTCTGCTGCACACCACCTGATAAAGTAGTCTGGATTCAAAACTCGTCTTATTTTTATTCTTAAAGTAAATCACCATCACATGAAACCTAAACCCCAAGCAAAAGCAACTCGCTGCGCTGGCTGGCGTTTGTATTTGACAGTAGGACAATTAGCAAGTTGCTGTGGTGTTAGCTCAGAAGAATGCTGGACAAATATTTGGTTTCCTCATCGTCCGTTCTTCTAGAGGTTGATAATTGTATTACTTAAAGGAAAAAACGGTGTGTAGGATATGTTGTGTTTGGTTTAATTGAATGTAACAAAAGTTGTGTTAGTTTTTTTGGTAAACATGCACGAAGTTACGCTGTACAAATATTTTGAAACGTGAGTACAAATGTGAGAGGAAGTAATTAATGGGTTGGAACAGGGACGGACTGAGGGAACGAATTGGTGGTCACGTTTGCTTTCACGTGTGGACTTTACTTGGATTTTGAAGTGAAAATAAAATAAACAGAGCAATTACTTTGTTAGAATCAAAATATTAGAAAATTTGACAATAATTAAAACGAAAATGTTTTACTGTGCGATTTTTTGAAAATTTATAGAATTTTTCTGTTTCAATTCTTCGAAAATTTTTCATCTAATATTAGACGCGAATTCCTTTTAATATTTTATTTAGTTACATGTCAAATTTTAGTGTGAATAGGAAAAAATCGATCATTCCTTAAAATTGCTGCAATACGTTTCAATGTTTCAAAATTTGTTCTAATATCAAAATGGAATAATCTTTATGCTTATTTTGTTAGATGATTTGACAACAATTAAAAAAAATGTTTTATTGCGAAATTTTTCCAAAATTACAGATATTTCCTACCTCAATTCTTCAGATTTTTTTTTAACTGATATGGATTGGCAATTTTGTTCAATATTCTAACATAAATTTTAGTCACGTGACACTAGAACTATCAAATTTTAGTGTGAATAGGAAAAAATCATAAAAATGCATTCCTGAAAACTGGGCCAATTATTAACTTATTTGTAGCCTTTATCTTCCAAACTTTGTTCTAATGACTGACTCACCTTTCCACAAACAAAATTTTCGATAATTGTTACGTCACAAATTAAATTTCGATGTATTTTCTATAATTTCCTCTCATACAAAGTCTTGCCTCTTGAGCAATAGTCAATAGTACTGATTAATTCCCCAACAAAGGCCGGAATGCACATTTCGTAGAGTTCAAGGTTTGCATCGAGCTGCACACAATTAAATACAAGTGAATCCCCCATTGAAGGTGTTGATGTATTAAATCAACATTAATTAAAAAGCGAATCGTTTCGACCGTAAGTAATTCGAATTAATTATTATACGGTGGGCAATCGTGCACGCCTATTCAACTATATACATATTCAAACTCACGTTAGGAGGAAACATTTGCATAGAAGGAACAACAAACAACATTGAGAGACCAAGACGGTTGTTGTTAAACCTAGCTAAGAGCTTGTGGTTTGCTCTAGAAAAAGGTGTGTGGGGCAACTACACATCAGACAGAAAAAGCCACAGATCTCGCTACTTAAGCAGACTACAACAGCTACTAGAATGGTTAGGTTTAAATTAGCATTACATACAACTCATAAATAATCATGCAATACCACTGAAAGTGGAAAGAGAGTGTACTACGTCAATAAAACAATGTTACGTTTAACTACTGGTCTATTGCTACAATTATTTATATTACCGCGCTTTCAGGTTTTGAAAAAAAAACACTTAGTTTCCTATAATATCACCTAAGAATTTTTGTTTGTAATGAGGGTAAAATAAACTATCGATCTATAAACAACAAACTGAAAGTCATGTGAGTGTGTCTCTGTATGTGTAAGCCCCATTCATGAATATTTAATTCAGAGATTGCTGGTATGAGATTGCAGGCATTCACGACACTGTATGTTGTGGTCACTGCCAATTACTTTGGTGCAATGTTTATCTCACCTGTGCGGGGAAAAAATGGGAAACACAGTTGATCCTTGGGACAAAGTGAAACTAACAAGAATTTTTCTGGTTACTGGAGGTTTTTATTAAAAAGTTTGTGGAATGAACAGAGATCAATATAAAGATGTTATGTAATAATAATAACCGATGAGAGCTACAATAAGACTAGAAATAAATTATCTCAAGCTCAAACTCTTGGTACAAAAAAGTTGTACATATTGAACAATTAATAGAAATCTGCAGAATTAAAGAAGACTCCCAACACTAAATTTAAGACTTCCCTAAAGATATTACTTGAAAATAGTAGTTTATGCAACAAGGTAGGAATTAAGAGATTCCGACGAGTGTGAAAATTGCGCCAGAGCGAAGCGAGGGCGCAAGAACACGAGGCGGAATCAATTCCTCCCGTGACATTTTTGTTTGACACTGTGCGGTGAGAAAATCACCTTGACAACCATAAACAAACACAAATAACTTTCGCATATCAGGGAGGGAATGGCTACCCAAGTGAGAAATGTTACCCCCACTCCTTATTTTCCGCGACTACCCCAAAAAGGCGACTTTCTACCCGCATTTCACGCAAATAAAGTGGCCATTTTCGTGTAAGTATGAGAAAATTCATATTATACAACAAGAAATTTTTAGCGATAATTTTTAATAATAATGAATTTCTAAATTGTCATATCTTACCTATTTTAAGTAATATAGTTATTTTTATACTTGTCGCTCTTTTTGGCCTTAACTGAACAAAAATTCTATCTCACCTGAAATTTGCGTTAAAAAAATCTACATAATTATTGTTTGTTATATAAAAACCCAGTCATAACTGTTGTATAATTTTATAGGTTTGATCTTAGCTTTGAATGTTATGGCTGTTAAAAATTTGATAAATTATCCTTACAATTGTTGGCATACTTTTAATATGCAGTGTACTTATATTAATAATAAATTATTTGCATTGACAATTAAAACCATATAAAACCAATTCAATAAATTCCCTTGTGACATTTATTAATAATCAACCGAAAATACGTTGTTACATAAAAATACCACAAACATTTTTGATTTATGTGGCATTGTTTAATTGGTAGAAAATATCTGTCTCAGTAGTGGGTATACCTACCTTACGATCGAATTTTAATTGGGTTAACTTCGTTTTCTAATACCGTATTCATCATCAATCAAATCTCGTATGTGGCAACAATAATAATTAATAATAAACTGGCGTGGTGACACAACAACATTTTACTACTACAACTATGAAATGACAATTTGTCTATGTTACAATAAGCCCTACTTAATTACCGATTCGCTTCACGGATTTAAGAATTCGCACATCAACCACTTCAATTACATGTCAATTAGATTACTCAGGTGTTCAATTAACCTTATAACATATTTAAAATTCCATATAATACTAAGATCTGTTTCGGATAAAATATTTATTACAACAATTCCAGTAAAATGTGCAATTAATTTTTCCGGTGTCAGCGCGTTTGAACAAAACAATCCTGATGGTGTGGGACGCTGTACTACAATCCCTCTTTGTCTGGTTTCGTTTTCTTGTCCGATAGCATCTAGAGACCCCCATCTATTCAGATTTGTTAGTTAAGGAGTGACTTTTTCGACAATACCTTAATTCTATTTTAAAAGAAAATAATAGCCCTTCAAGATGGTCCAGGTAGATGTCTAAGGTTTTTTCGGTGTGTGACTGGAGTTTTTCTAATGACTTCCCAGAAGTTTCAACAATAATAAATTCGAATTTATTTTGACACGTCCAGTGTTGGCTGGTAGAATCTTAAATAAACACACAACGGGGACGTGAAGTGTTTTTTTAGGTTTCACATGGAATTATGTACGATGATTAGCACAATAAAAAAAGTATTGTTGAATTATTAAACTGGATGTCATATTCGAGTCCAAATATTTTTGTAATAGTTGAATATTTTGTCACGTTTCTCAGTTGAGACATCTTTAAAAAGTTGATACAAAGTGAAATCGGCAAATTAAATATGTTTGGAAAATTTGATGCATACGTCAAAATTAGTACATGTATTATTTTCAGCTGACACTCTCCCACTCACTCACTCTTAAGGAAGGTTAATTTAAAGTAGAGATAGAATATAGAACAAATACTTTGAAAACTTCTATACAGTGACGTTGTTTATGCCTTCATGAGACAAAACGCTAAAAATCAAATTTTGCCATAATTTTCAGAACCTTAGCAACTAATAATTAACTTTTTGAATTGTTATATTATACTGTGAATTAACGATAATTTTTTCTATTCTTGAAGTTCGTGCTGACCTTTTTTCTAACTCATATCTCGCAGATATAGAAAATTATAAGAGAAAAAGCACGACAATCAAATTTTGGTTTATTTTTAGAACCTTGGCAGCCAGCTAACAACTCATTTAGCATTTTTTACTCATGTAAATTGTTACATTATCTTATGAATAAACCATTAATTTTCTTTTGTTTTCCTTGCAGAGTTAGTGGCAGCCCTGGAGGTGGTCTTCAACTTCTTGGCCGGGAATTGCATCCCGCTTACAGGCTGCCGCCCCACATGGAGTACCTTTATTCCTTACAGCATTCCACAACCAATTCAATACACGGTAAGCAAACGATGAAAAAATCATCCCATTATAAAATTCCCTTGTTAGCAGGTTATAATAATTGAAGTTTCTGGAGTGATTAATATAGTTAGATAGGCATTTCTAAAGAGGGATATCCGGCAGAAACAATCAGTGTGTGGTGTAATTTGAGAGAGTATATACGGGCGCACAGAATATAAAAACATTTCAACCATACGATTGTTTTATGAGTTCGTGTCATGCAAAAGAAAAACAACACAGACCGAGAAAAAAGCATCCCCAACATCCGGTAGCAGGCGTTAACATCAGGTTAAACATAACATTTACATGTTTGTAAAGTAATTAATGAATTGTGATATGGTCTGAGCGGGTTTTATTATGCAGCAAGTCTAGAAGTCTGACATTTAAGGAAAACTATATTTAATCACATTTATTATTACTATTACGCTCACTGAGACTAATTAATTTCTTATTCATAATAAGAACACGCAGAACTAACCCCGTTTTGTACTCAAAGCCAGCAATATAAAGGAAAGTTACTCAATAGTTAATCCAGTTTACTGAAATGAAAAACAAAATACTTACGACTGGATTAAAGAAATATTTATATAAATTATCATAATTTTTAATAGAGTAGGATATTAAATAGCTGGAATCAATAAAGTCTTTAGTTTACGACATGCGACCGTGCCTGGAATCAAGCTGAGAGAATGTCGTGTCATTTTATTAGATATTAAAATATGGAACAAAATGACTGTTAAAAATGACACACGGACATTTATGATGCCCGTGTCCGCATTCACCCATATAAAAGCCTTGCACACAAAATTTATATAAAAACATTTTTATCTTTATGTAACAGTGTGCAGATTTTTCGTTTATTATTCAGAAGGGGAGGCCTTTTAACTTTATTGCACAATTTTCAGTTTATTGTATCATATAACTGAAGTTATCGTTTGGGTTTGGCCAGGAGCACATAATTGGTATGTCAAACAATCGCATTGGGGGCCTCATTTCGATCTAAGTTATATCCACGTAAAAAGATTTTGGTTTTACGACATAAAGAGGTTAAACGCCCAAAATACTGTTTTTTATAAAAGTGGGTCTGTTTGTTTAGTAAGTTATGAGAAAAATTGTGGCGACAAAGTGGGATAATATGTTGGCTTCAAGATATTGTGGAGGCGAAATGAAGGATAATTGGATCTAACCTCATGAATTTATCTCAGAAATTTGTGTCATATCCAAAATTCAGCGTTAAGTTTTGGCTTCACAATTATAAATTTTATCATAATAACTGTGCATTTCTGAAGATTTTTCATCGAATATTTATGGATCTAACCTCAAGAATTTATGTTAGAAATTTTCGCCATATCCAAGTTTTAACATAAAGTTTTGGCTTCATAAGTATAAATTTTATTATAATAATTGTGCATTTTTGAAGATTTTTCATCGAATATTTATGGTTTCAAACTCATGAATTTATCTCAGAAATTTTACCTTCCCAAGTCCTCACCCATTTCCTCCAATCTCCTAGGCATCGCATAAATTTCTTTCCCCAACGCATCTGCTTCCACACAAAATTTAATGATTTATTTTCGAAGAGGAAATGTTTGTTTATCCTGGATATATTGAAATCACTTTGGTTTGTTTATCACACATCATTTGTATATTTTCTCTACGTTTTCATAATAGTGCGATGACTGACGAACCAAAATCCAAACGATACAATGTTTCATACGCTTGCCACTGGACAATAATTTCATTAGATTGTCAGAGGTGTTAAAAATCTTTTGGAATATTCGTACCACACATGTGTGACGACGTATGGTGTCGTGCCGATATACAGATGTTTAAAATTAAAACCCGACCAACGCAAACTATAATATGAACTGAAAATAGCGGAGGGCAATGGTTCATTAAGTAAATCATCAAGGATTCTTACACTTACCTACATGTGTTTGGTTGGCGATAATGAATGCTAGGAAATAGTGGAAAAGCACGAGGAGTTCAAGTCCAGAAAATAAATGGGACGTGAAATAAAATCTTCAGGAAAAATGGAAAATAACTTAATTTAATGCCACACAAAACAAAACTGCTTTGAGTTATTTACTGCTATGTAAACTACGGCTTTGTACTCGCGTATATAAATAAATAAATGTCAAATTAGATACTGTGGAAGATAAATACAAGGCGAGGGACTTCAAAAGAGCTGCTCCTGGTCTATTGACCACTTCACACACGGTGTGGTTAAGGCCGTAATTTTTACAATCCCCCAGAAAAGGAAAAGCTGTAAAGAAAATGTAATTTTATGCGTTTGGTTTGTGAACATACACGTGAACTGCTGTATGCATCTGGTTATATCCACCAACAGCATCTCAAGCTATTTTCGTCCAAAAACCGTCTCAATGGTCGTGTTTTCATTTACACCAAACAACATGGATTTTGTGCTTCGTCAGCAAAACGAGCAGCGGAACTGGAGCTTTTAAAACGTCATTATTAGACGATTGATTGGTTTTTAGTGTTTGAATACTGGGAATCAATCAGTTAAATCACGGTGCAATTTATGGTTTATGAGCTTGGGGAATTTTTAGTAGGTGCTATTATTGCGAAAGTTAGTTGGAGTCGTTTCCTTATGCTCTTAAAGTGTAATTGTTTATTATGTGGGGAGGTTTCTAAAGAAGTTAGACTGCTGAGTTTAGGGTCTCAAATATTCTCATTCTGCTAACTTTAGACCGATTTTTTTTACTACTTTTCCTTTTCTACAAAATTCTCCGCAACGTTTCAAAATCTTATAAAATAATTTGAGTTACAGAAGTTTGAGTTGTAGAAGTTTAAACAAGTTTTTTTCATCATGATTCCCTTACGTTTAATTACACACACATCGCATATAAAACTATAATTAATATTTTTTACTGCCCAACAGGAAGGCATGGCCAATAAACTCGAGTGATCATTTAAGAGAAATGTCAACAAAATTATCCCATTAATTATACGGTGTATGCGTATAAATTATCTCATTTCTTATGCTAATCCGTCAACTTCAAGTGTTTCCTTTCGTTTTGTCGCCGTTCCCCCTCACCTACCACGTCATCTAACCGTGTGCTCCAGGTTTTTTCCTGTCGTCTCCTCCAATACAGTTGACAAATGTCCGTGTCATAAAGGAAACGTTATTTTTCAAAACAAATCGTCCGGCTATTTTCCACCAGCCCACATTTTTCTTGCAGCTTTTCAAACAGCAGCCTCGACTAAACACATTCTCTCTCTCTGCAATTATTACTTCGGTCTATATTTATCAAAGCGACCAAGTCTGGCGCCTGCATATTTTCATTTTAAAACCGCACGGTAGTAGTAAAAAAGACAGTAATAAATGCTTTGATTCTTTGTGATGGTTTTATGTTTGTTTCTTTTCAGGATTAGGTCTTAGTCCCGAGTATTTGAGTGCTAGAGGCCTTACCGAGCTTCATCCATCATCCACGCTGGCAAGCAGTGAATTCCCCTTTAGCATAGATGGTAAACCACCCAAACAATAAAAAAATCTTTAGTTAACTGTTTTAATTAAAGGTTCACGTCTAAACAGTCCAAGGCCAGGAAGTCTGCGACAGTCCAGAAAACGCGCACTTTCCTCGTCTCCCTACTCGGATTCCTTCGACATCAATTCCATGATACGTTTCTCCCCTAACTCGCTGGCTTCCATCGTCAATGGCTCCAGGTCATCAAGTGCAAGCGGTTCCTATGGGCATTTATCGGCCGGAGCTCTTAGTCCGGCCCTTAGTATGCACCCTGGGGTACACCTACAACAAATACAGGCGCATCTAATGCGAAGTGCTGGGTCTTTGTTGCCATTACCGCCAGCAGCTCCACCAACGCATCCTATGTACTCACTTGGACACCATCCTCTACATGTTTCCTCGCATAATATAGTCAAGACTGATGTAATTCATTGAACTTTTCTTAAATGTGGCATTTTGTAAAATTTGTTATTTTGTAGATTTTAAATGAAAGGAAAAAGTCTGAGGTTACAGTGGTGGAATTGGATGGTACTACAACTAGTAGTAGGAAGCCACGTATTAAAAAGGAACCAGCGACTAATTCCTGCGCACCAACTGAAGGACAAAGTGATCCGACGGACTTGAAGGATGAACCAGGGGATTTCATTGAAACTAATTGTCATTGGAAAGATTGTGGAACTGAATTTGGTACACAAGACGAGCTCGTTAAAGTATGTTAAGGGTATATAATTAGGTCTTCAAGTGTTAACTTTTAATTTTTTCAGCACATCAACAATGATCATATACATGCTAACAAGAAATCATTTGTGTGTCGATGGGATGGATGTTCAAGGGCAGAAAAACCATTTAAAGCGCAGTATATGCTTGTGGTACATATGCGAAGACACACGGGAGAAAAACCACATAAATGCACCGTAAGTACTAAAATTAAACTGCTGCTAACATTCAAAGATAATACCATATGATTTTTTTACATTTTAGTTCGAAGGTTGTGTGAAAGCCTACTCAAGACTTGAAAATCTTAAGACACATCTTCGATCGCATACAGGTGAAAAACCATACACTTGCGAGTACCCAGGGTGCTCCAAGGCCTTCAGCAACGCATCAGATCGTGCAAAGCACCAAAACAGAACTCACAGTAACGAGGTAGGTTTCTAAAACCACGTACAGTAGTAAGTGTAACTAACAAAATACAATTTTTCTTTCTAAACGAAATCGGATACTTTTGTAAGTAGTAACTGTCGTCATACAAATTTTTCTAAGCAAAATTCTAACAGTTTCTTCTCATGCGTTCTAGAAACCCTACGTATGTAAAGCCCCAGGTTGCACAAAACGCTACACGGATCCCAGCTCTTTGCGAAAGCACGTCAAAACCGTCCATGGTGCCGAGTTCTACAAGAACAAACGGCACAAAGGCACTGATGGTGGAAATGATGAAGGTACAGGAGGTTTGGATTCCAGTCCACGAAGTGAAGATATGCAAAGTCACAAAACTGCTAGTCTTAGTAGTCCCAGTATCAAATCGGAGTCGGATGTTAATTCCCCTGGGCAACAACAGCAAGGTAGTCCGTTGGGGGCTACGCAGCTTGCTGGAGGATGCAGTGATGATTTCTCAGCTGATATGTCTCATATGCAACGTCCGGAAGCTATTGATGATCCTTGGGCGTATGACGCGGAGGATCTAGAGGTTTGTTTAAGTTTTGAAGTTTAAGGCTTGAATCTCTTAAACTCTTCAATTTTGAGACCTACTTTAACAATATGTTTTGGTGTCATTTCAGATTGACGAATTACCCGACGTAATCCGTGCAATGGTTGGAATTGGAACGGAACGTGGTGGCGTCTCGATAAGCGAACGAACCCCAAGAGTCCGCATGAAACAACGCCTCCAAGTCAAACCTTCCAACATCCCCATGTCTGTTGCACAGCGCAAGATTGCCGATCTCAACAAACGTATTAATGATCTCAGAGTGGAAGGTGCTCCGCCACAAACCAAAACCCAATTGACTGATTTGCAACAAAGACTACAACCACCAAGCGGGAACACGCAAGCCCAAATACGAAGAGACAGTAACTCAACTGTGAGTTCGTACTATGGTAGTATGAAGAGCGCAGATATGAGTCGGAAGAGCAGTTTGGCATCACAAGCTTCTAGTTTGAGACCTGGAATGGGACCCAGCTCGTTTTATGATCCGATTTCCGCGGGAAGTTCTAGGAGATCCAGCCAGTTGTCGACGGCGACGACTGGAGGGGCTTGTATACCACCACCGCCTCCTTCGCATCTGTTAGCTGGGCAATTGCAAAGGTTGCAGAACTCTTCTAATAGATCCAATAGTAGCAATCTAGTTCTACAGGTAAATATTTATAATTTAACTTCGCGATAGCTTTCTTTACTAAAAGCTTTTCGTTTCCTCTTTCAGACCCAAAGTGCCTCCCTCCAACAAACAGCCTTACAACAAACTTGGCTTTCAAGCAATCTTCCGGAGAGCATTGCTGCTGCCACGAATACAACAGCTAGCACAGATGCCCGAAGAATGTCTGAGCCTTGTCACACAATGACCGATAGGAAGAGTCCACCACCACGACCAGCCTCAGTGACCCTGTCCCCGTTGAAGGGTACAGTGAATTCAATGGAGCTGCACCCGAACCAAGCTGTCATTTTGGATGAAGTGGGTGAAGGAGAAATGGTGGAAAACAAACTTGTGATTCCAGACGAAATGGTGCGATATTTAAACCAAGTGTCGGACAATCAAACTGGGGATTTCACAGCAATGAGTTGGTCGGAGACAACTGCAGCAAAACCGTTGGATAGTCCTTCGCAAATGTTGGCTTCGCCTACTGGTTTTCCCATTCTTGCGTCACCGCCGTCCAATCTGCAGATACTTTCTTCGCCATCTAATACGAATATCATGTCGCCGTCCTCCGCAATTAATCAGATTTTACCATCACCTAGTAATTTGAACCAGATGATGCCCTCGCCATCTGCAATGATGCCGTCACCAGCTTCTAATGTTAATCAGATGATAAACTCGCCTGCTGGTGGTAATTTGAACCAAGTGATGCCCTCGCCTTCTTCGAACTATAACCAAGTGATGCCTTCACCTAGTTCCAATTATAATCGAAACGCGTTGTTGTCCCCCGCCCCCAGTATGAACCAAATGGTACCATCGCCCGCTTCCAACATGAATCAAATGGTACCATCACCAATGTCCGTGCGATGCCACTCCCAGTTAATGTCGCCACCCCACCCAATGCCTAGTCCAAATTCCCAAAACTGCAACATGATGCCACCAATGCAAAACGGACACATGATTCAGATGCAAATGCAAAACAATCAGTGCTTTAATAGACCCATGAACCACTCTGGAAACTGCTACAACGTTCAACACAATTGGGATGGCAACCGAGGAATGTGCATACAAAACGAACCACACCACAACATGTGCCAGAGGAACCCTAACGACTACAACAGTCAATGCCATCAGCAAATGCAGATTAACAACAGTTATATGGGTTCAGGAATGTCGACTAGTTCCAACCAGTGCACTAATAATCATAATTATCAACTTTGTGGAGGCAACCAGAACAACTATGTGAATCCTGGATGCCATCCGAATAAACCCATGAACCCCTACAACTGCAACTCTGGAAGTATATCGTATGGTGGATACAACACCTGCATTCAGAATATCAATGAGCCTCTTCCGTCTCCCGTGATGGCAACGCCCGCCCCCACTGAAATGATGAACCAGCCCCAACAGGCCCAAATGAGCAGGCCTTGCTCACATTATGGACCAAACTGCTTCCAACAGCCGTTTAACCAGTGCATGCCGCCACAAACCTGCGGAAGTAAATGTGGGAATTGCCACCAAAAGAATGGTTACACGCAACATGCGAACTGTTTTAATCATTGTGGTGGTAATGAGATACAGTGTAAGGATATCAGTCAGTCGCAAATGTCGCCGGGATTGGTGCAAAATGGACCGAATACTGGTACTACCACATTGGGGATGCGACAGGATACTTATCAGAGGACTTTGGAATATGTGCAGAACTGCCAGTCTTGGGTGTCGAATCCCGAAATGGTTAGTAGCAGTACACATCCATTGGCCAAGTGTAATAATAACGATGCGCCTAGTTCCAATATGATTATTAATGATATGACTTCTTCCCTTAGTTCCTTGTTAGAAGAAAACCGTTTCTTACAAATGATTCAATAGTTCAAACAAACAAAAAATATATATTATATTATATTCTTGTAGTGCTTTAATTATGTATTATTTTATATTTAATTTATTTAGACGAGCGCCCTGTATTCCTTTGTAAATGAAATATCACAAATTTTCGTATTTTATTAGGAATATAGATTTGTTAACGCCTAAATAAGAATGTTATTATTGTTTTGTTCTTTTTTATTGTTGTATAAATGTACATTTTGTGATATTAATGATGTATAATTTTAAAACATATTTTCACTGGTTTAAAAAATGTTTTTGTATATTCTTACTGTAACATGTGTAACAATTTTATAATTATTTATAATATAGTTGGGGTCAGTTTATGATCTCAAATTCATAAGGCCATTTACTGCCATGTTTTTTTATTACAGACGAACATAGTACAGAACAGTAGTTTTAAGGTTTATTGTAAATACATGAAAAATATAAAACATATTTTGTAATGCAATAAAAGATTGATATTTAATAAACGATATGCTTAAACTTGTCATGTTATTGCACCAAATGAAATATAATTTAAGCCTAACTCTGCAGTCACAGATTTATTTCAAAAAATGTAGTGAGTTCAAATTTGCCGCCAGTGTTAGACTTATTTGCAGGTATCACAACAGATGTCACTAAATATAAAATGTGTATGTTGGGTTGCCTATCTACAGCACAGTTTCCTCTTCTTCGTCCTCTAGTATTCTTTATGTTTCATCTATGCACACTAAAATTTCTGTGGTCTTTCAAACAAGTTTCAAGTATAGGTTATGTTTTATATTTATTGACCAACACGTGAACGCACCAAAAGTGTGTTTTACTACCACATTAATTATGGGTTTGACTAAACAATATCTACGTTATGTTCCTGCTGGAAATTTCAATATCATAGCCAGTCATAACTGTAATGTAGCTTTCGTAACATTGGAAAGCCAAGAAGGACGTTTTGTGGCTGCCGGTGCTTGTGAGCACATTGTAATTTGGGATTTACGTTTAGGCGAAAAGGTACGTAATCCAAAGTGTGTTCTCAATCAAACTCATATATTAATTATTTTTAGGCACAAGTTTTACCGGGTGAAAAAGCAGTGGTAACTGCCATTTGTGCCAGTCCAAATAAACGCCATTTAGCTGCGGGATATTCCGATGGAAATGTTCAAGTATACGATCTGAAATCTGCGGAAGTTGTCAGTATATTTTCTGGTCATAAATTGGAAATTACAACGCTTTGTTATGATAGTTTTGGTCACAAACTAGCATCCGGTTCCAAGGTAATTTCCCCCCGAAATTCTACATAGGTACAGAGCGATCTAAATTATCTAATTTTACAGGACACGGATGTGATTGTCTGGGATACAGTCGCCGAGGTTGGATTATGTCGTTTTTCTGGACATCGTGGTCCCATCACACAAATTGCCTTTATGTCCAAACAGCCTGTACTTATATCCAGTTCAAAAGACACTTTTGTTAAGTTTTGGGACTTGGATACGCAGCATTGCTTTCGAACTTTAGTAGGGCACCAAACTGAGGTAAACTGTTAATAATTTCTATGTAAAACAGAAAGTAATTGTGCGTTTTAGGTGTGGGGTTTGGCTTTGATGAAAGACGACCAATATTTAGTGACTGGTTGTGCGGACGCTGAGTTAAGAGTTTGGAAAATATCTGAACGTGATGCTGAAAATCGGACACCCGTCGAACATTTAGCACACAATCTGGAAATTACTGGGTTGGATGACGTGGATGATCCAACAGTAAGGGTGTTAAAGCATAGACGAGATCATATAATACTAATTTGTTTCAGCACCCTTTACAATGTAATAAAATTGGATCATTGTTGCGAACTGGAAAAGGAAGAGTTGTGTCTTTAAACAACGACAGCAGTAAACAAGTAGTGGCTTGTCATGGCACCGACAACCAAATTGAACTGTTTTATTTCTGCACAGACAGCGAAGCGCAAATTCGACAGAAAAAGCGCCTAAAAAAGGAACGGAAAAAGGAGAAGTTAGTGCTAAATAATATATTTACAATTTCCGAGCTTTATTCTATTTTATTTCAGAAAAGACGAACCGATGGACACAGATATACCAGCCAATAACCTCGAACTTAGTCTCAGGGACGAAGTCTTACGCCTCGCTCCAATTAAAGCATCGAACAAGCTTAAATCCTTTGATATGATCTTGGGAAAAGGCAGCGAGTTGCGTGTTTCACTAAATTTATCTAATAACACCATCGAGTTATACGCAACTCAATCATCGGTTAAAAACCAAGCGCCCAAGTGTTTGAGAGCTATTACTACTCAGGGACATCATAGCGAAATTCGAGCTGTTGGATTTAGTAGCGATAATCTTGCTATTGTTTCGGGAAGTGGTGAATCTATCAAAATGTGGAATCGTCCTTCGCAGGCGTGTTTAAGAACAGTTAAAACTGGGTATGAATGATGAAGAAGTATCTTTGAAATTTTTTTGACTGGAATTTGTTTTAGGTATGTTTTGTGTACTGTTTTTGTTCCGGGAGATCGACATGTTTTAGCTGGTTTAAAAGACGGCAGGTTGCTGATTGTAGATATTGCTTCCGGAGATATTTTAGAGGAAATTCCAGCGCATA
This sequence comes from Pediacus dermestoides, assembly GCA_963942485.1. Classification (NCBI taxonomy): domain Eukaryota; kingdom Metazoa; phylum Arthropoda; class Insecta; order Coleoptera; family Cucujidae; genus Pediacus; species Pediacus dermestoides. The sequence continues at coordinate 29,455,779 of OZ012627.1, read as the reverse complement.
CCTCAGAACTGCGGTCTATTACTTTACTGCCTGATTTGGTAATAACTTATAAGATCCTATTTTTTAGTATTTTACAAGAAATTATACCGAATTTTTAATTTCAGAGAGGTTGCGTGACTGGTGGCGGGGATAAAACAGTAAAATTTTGGCAATTTGAGCTGGTGTCAGACGAAACCAACGAGGGCAAAGCTAAAGTCCTGACAGTACTACACATTAGAACTCTTCAGTTAGAAGAGAGCGTTTTATGTGTCCGATTAACACCCAATGAAAAATTCATAGCTGTGGCTTTGTTGGATTCCACTGTGAAAATATTCTTCGTAGACACTTTCAAAGTAAAATTTAACAATACTTCAAGTCAAACATTGATTAATTTATATGATTTTTCCAGTTTTATCTCTCTTTATACGGCCATAAACTTCCGGTTTCCTGCATGGATATATCCTCGGATTCGGCGTTGATTGCCACAGGTTCAGCTGATAGAAATGTTAAAATTTGGGGCATGGATTTTGGTGACTGTCACAAAAGTATTTTTGCACATGAAGACACAGTAACAAGCTTACAATTTGTTCCTAAAACTCACTACTTCTTTACGTGTGGTAAAGATGGTAAAATCAAAGAATGGGACGGGGATTCCTACGATAAAATCATTACACTCCAGGTACGAAACTTTCGTATGCTTATCTAATTCTGTTTTGACGATTTTTTCCCAAACCTTCAGGGACATGCTGGAGAGGCCTGGAGTCTAGCCGTGAGCCCCAACGGCCAATTCGTAGTGTCTTGTGGAGCGGATCGTGTCATACGCCTGTACGAAAAATCCGATCAACCTTTGGTCCTCCAGGATGAGGAGGAAGAGGAACGTGAACAGCAGGAAGAATTGGCTACTGGAGAACAAACTGTTATTCCTGGCCAACCAGGGTTGCGGTTGCCTTCAAAGAAAACCATTGGTAGTGAGAAAGCTGTAAGTTACCACAGATTTGGTATTGAATTGCAGTACATAAAAGAATGTTTTTAGGCTGAAAGTATTTTAGAATGTTTGGAAGTGAGTGAAAACTACAGAGAGCAACTTGCGGAACATGCAGCTTTGCAAGCGGCCTCTACGCAGAGTTTACCAGTGCCACTTCCACCACCGTTAATGCAAGCTTTTAATGCCTCAACTCCGGATGATTTTCTTTTGGAAACTATTAAACGGATTAGGGCAAGGTATGGTAGTTATTTTAGTAAGATGTACAATTTGCTCAGTTTTAGTTTTTGTAGTGATTTAGAAGAAGCCTTGTTGATATTACCGTTTTCCTCGGTATGCGAAGTCATGCAGTTGTTGCCAAATTTAATAGAACGTGGTGATAATACAGAATTGGTTTGTAAGATATCAGTATTTCTTCTAAAGTTGCATCATGCTCCTATAGTGGCGAACCATATGATGTTAACTACGCTAAGGAAGTTGCAGAAACTTGCCATGGAAAAAGTGGAGGAGCTTAGAGTAAGTTAATTTTATAGAACTGCTTTTGGTTAGTTGAGATTAATATTTTATTGTGTAGGATATAGTCGGGTATAATTACTATGGAGCAAGGATACTGAAGGATGAAATCAAAAGTGAGAAAGTTGTATCGCGACCCAGGATCCAGCTGGTATAACTGTGAAAATGTAAAGGTGTAAATAGGTTTTAATAAATGGTTTATTAAGATTATTTTCGAAGAGATACATTTCCTAAAAATAGGTAACAGAAAAACAGCAAATAGCGTAATATTTTTATATTTTTTTTATTTAAATTTATTACATATGTGAAAATAATAAACAAATAAGTATTCTAACATTTGTTTCATCAAAAAATTATATACAAATATTTAGACAAAATAATTAAAAAAATAATTAAACGCCAAATTAAAACTACACCGCTTGTGGTATAGGAATTACAAAACGCTTACGCAAAATAAAGATTATTAATATATTAATAATATTAATACTTGAAGTCTGATAACGTACGTTTTATTTTATGCAGTTGAAACAACGAAATTATGCAGCAATAAATAAATAATACGACAGCAAATAATTAAAAAATATATAATAGCACGCTTGTAAACAGTTCGTGAATTGTTTAAACTGCATAAAACAAAAATAAATACCTATGGGGCTTTGGTTTGAAGCGTAAATAAATTTACGTTGATTTACCACTGGCAAAAAATTTAACGACCAAAAAATTAAACCAATACCAAAATCACAAACATCTCACACAAAAAAAAGGAAAGGCAGGGAAGGAATACGTAATAAATTAAATACGATGAGAAGTTTATGTTAGAATACTCAAATAATTTAAAACATAATAATAAGAGGTAAAAAAAGACATTTGTAGTTTTGGTACAATTTACAATATAATAGCTTGTTATTTTTCTAAAAATAATACAAAAAACATTGTTTTTTTTTTACTTTAATAAGTTAGGAACCAAGTGCTTATAAATATTTTAAATTACTTAATAATACAATTATTTCTTTTTTATTATTACCAATAATAAAACAGTACCGAAAAGTATTTATTATTGGAATAAGATTACTGCATATCTACATTTATACAACAGAAGAAATTCAATAATAAATCGTTATAGATTGAAGTTATATCGATTGCGTGTGGACTGTAAAATCACTAGTAAAAAAAAACCTGAGACATAAATTTGGCGTCTGTGTTACATGATGTGTTATATTGTGTATACAAAAAATTATTGTTGTATTCGCGCAACCGTTTCAAATCTCACTAACTTCTCAAGGATTTTATCGACACGCATCAATAAACCAATCAAGCGATAGAAAAAATAACAAGTTAACAATAATAATAACAATTAAATGTTAGCGAGGCTTTGAATTAATTCTAGATCGGCTAGAACCTACTAATGTGGTAAAAGCTAGTAGTAAAAAATTGTGATTTATGTGTGTTTTTTTGGTTAAATCCACACCACATTAATGGCTTTGTTTGTTTTGGAAACCTGGCAGACGATCTAGATATTAAACGAATACATCATCCGGGAATGTAGTATACAAAAATAAGTTTTAAAAAAATTATACACAATTAAAACAGTTTGGGGGGGAGGGGGGTTAAGAAATTACATTATTTGAAGGTTGGTTTGTAGTATAGGAGTAAAGTAGTAATAGTAGTAGTAGTAGTGTAGGTGAGTGTGTATATTTATACAAATTACATTTAAATAAAACACCTCCGAATGACCAGAGGTATGGTATTTACAAAGAAAAATCATTATCATGTTTTAAATAACTTATAATAACTTACAGTTCAGACTTACATTTATCAGACTTGCTGTACAAATAACACTGTTTTTTTAGTTCTTTTATGCATGGTGAGGGAACACAAAATACTGTCATAGCTAGCAGAGTAGATGGATATATTATTTGCAAAATACTTTGCATTTGGTTGTTTAAATACCCGGGGATTTTCTTTCGCAAAAGTATGAATTTAATAAAAACAAAGGTTTCAATGTTACATTATTTAACATTACTTTATTAATTTAGCTGCCAAAAATTTGATTGACATTATTTTAGACGTGTTGCAGCTGCAGCGCACGGTGATGGTGGGTATATAAAAATAATCATAATAAACAATAAAGGGATAAATATATATATAGGTATGTTAATAGCGGAAGCTGCGTATAATAACAAGTGCTTCATAATTTCCAAAACAAAAAAAAGTAGACGAACTTTTTACAAGTGGTAGTGTGGTAGTAAATACAATAATATAGTACGTAGTAAACATGTATAGTAAATTTAGTCTCACTCATTCACATAATTACAGTTTCCTTTTTTATTCTCTCTTTACACAATTAAAGCACTATCAATTTTTCAGTTTCAATTCTTTTTAAATCAAATATATCAGCAGTTTCTTAATTATTTTATTATATTTTTGTTTGCTAGCTATGCACACTCTATCCTAAATACACTATCACGGTTCGTTGGGCAGTAGTGTGGTCACTTGGTGTAGTTCCACTTTACTCTGCTTGATGTCGCCTCGATCCTGCACCCGAATCGGCAAATCTGTGGGCGGGTTCGTCCGCCACCGGGTACCAAACGTTGGTGTATGCACGGTGGTGCTCGAACGACTGTCCACACAATCCGTACCAGTCCGTGTCGCTTTGGTGCGACGTTTTATGTGCAAATACACCACCACACACAATATCACTACTAGAAACACGGCGATTGTTGCACCCCCTGCTATACTCGCCGTCTCCAACATGTACCTTCGCTGTGACGCTGGAAAAAAAAACAGAAAAATGAGAAATTCTGCTATGGGGAGAGTTGGAGGGGCGTTGTCAAAACCAGAGAAAAATTGAAAACCTTTGGTTATTTTTCAGGCAGTATTCTAGTTTTTCAGCAGCTATTTTGTAAATTTTGGGATCGCTCAAATAGTCTCGTATGGATTTCAGTCAAAATCACGGTTTCTAAATGAAACATTTCCGTCCTTATAAAAATTACGGTGAATATTCTCTTTTTCAAGTTTCCTACACAATTTTAGCAACTTTTTTCTGGCCAATCTCCCTTGGACGCCACTTACGTAAATATGATCCGTCCAAATCTTTGTATTCACATCTAGGACCCATGTAACCTTCTGAACACCTGAAAAAAAACCACCATGTAATAAACTAGACATTAACTTTATAAAATGAACTTACTCGCAGTTGTAGAGCAGGGACTCGCCAATTTTCACGGTGAAGCACGTCGCCCCATTGAGACAGTACCAGGCCGCGTACGCCGGCGGACATTCGTACGTGTGGAATGTGATGTTGGGCCGTGGTGTTGGTGCTGGGGGCCGAGGTTTTGGTGTGGTGCGTGAAGAACACGCATCTGTAAAACAATACAACATTTATTATTATACTTAACATTCAAAATCAATATATTTTGCATGTTTATATGCAGAAACCACATTATGTTATTTATGGCAGTTACACAAGAGTTGTCCATTTAGAAAAATTGTAAATAATAGTTATACGGAAAACGGGCCCGCCTCCCCACATAAAACTTTATACGTTATGTTTATGGATAGGAATCAATTTCGTCGAGTGTACAAATTTATGCTTTTACGTAATTGAAAAAGTTTTTAAGTTTGTTTGTGTATTATTCATATCGGTTGGAATTTATAGGAAAGTTTATTTTTTCTTTCACTAACAATTCATTATTATACCACACTAAAACGATGGTAGTTTAAAACTAAAATTATATTAAGTAGGTAAATTAACATTTATAAGCATTTTTAGAAAGTTTCTTATGACACTAAAAACTTTCAGGGTGTTTGCAATTGAATTTACAGTTGGATAACTAATTTCTTCTTATTGAAGTACCCTTGTTGGGCGCAAACAATAAACAAACCAAAAAAACCTTCTAATAAATAACCACGATCACCATCCAGTAATGGAACGCATTCTTCGAGTGCCTCTAGAATGTAAAATGGGAATCAAAGGGGGCAGGTAGCAATTCGGTAAGTTAATCGGGCGGTCTCACAAATCATTATCTAATAACAGAGCGCGTTACAAACTAACATTGGGGCCCCTTAAATGAATTTCCAATTTGAAACGATTATAAAATGCAAAACAACCACTTGGAAATGTTAATAACTTTTTAATTTATGTTGTATGCGAGTAAGCCCCCAGAAAAATACAAACATAATTACAGTATTGGTAATAAATATAATCCGGCACAACAATGGAAGATTTGGGATATTAGTCGTATGGATAATGCTCTAATCTGGACGTCAGTTTGAATGACATGTATGGCAGATCCGAACAAATGCAGAACCCCATGAATTTTCAACAATGCCAAAGAGGGACCATCGAATCATGGTTTCGCATATCAGCATGTTTGTTGTTTGCAGTTTAGTTACGAATATATTCAATTATGCGTTACCTACGTATTTTCCCAACTCCCCCTAAGAGCAACACCCCTGGTGCCATGAAAAACAAACACGACACCAAGAATTTCAAAGAAACCTCATTCGGCGCCGAAAATTACAACCCACACCTCTCTCTTGCAAACCACAATTGCATTGTTTGATAATGATAATATTAGGGCGCATCTTTGTCCCAAAGAACAGCATGTGTGCGGGAAGAGCATCTAAAAAAGCGGCACACGATCTACCGGTAATCTAGTTAACATTAACAGCCCCGCTGGGGCATCTGTTACTTTGTTTTACCAGAAAAAAAACTCTATAGACGGAAAAAATGAAACGGCGTTACGGCAGATCCGCCAGCGAGCGAAATTAACTGCTCTCGGGCTTATTAGGAAAGTCAATTTGGATGAAAGCATATGTTTTGCCTTGAAATTTGATGGGCCTGCGTTGGGGTAGAAGGTACAATGTTGGGCATATGCCGAATTATAAACTAAAATAAACTGGAAGAGAAAAGGTATGCGGCAATAAAAAATAAAATCGGTAGCGGAATATGTCATGCTGAAATTTGAGATAAACCGTATTCATTTTATAAAGGGACTCACGTGTCTCGTGACCAACGAATTATATAGTTACATTAAAGTAGACTGTCATCAAACCTCTTTCTAAGGTAATTAGATATACCAAATAAAATTTAAAAAATTATTGATTGCATAGACAATTTACGAGAAAAAAGGTAAATATAAAATTTTTACAAAACTGTTCGCTTCTCCAAAACTCATTTTCATTCTTCCTTTAAATTTATCTGTAATATTCCGTGCCTACTGTTAAAAAAAAGTTAAAACAAACAAAAATTGAGCCTTGAAACTCAAAATACATACAAAACCAGGCAACTTTAATTTTTGTGACAAGCTCTTTTCACCCAACTTCAATTAATCTAATCAAACCGAATTACCTTTATTAACCAAGCCCGTGGGGCGGGTTTGGCTACCCAATTGTTGCCCGGCAGGTCATCGGTGATTAAAGGCTATGTGCCTAATGTTTTTCTTTTTTGTGTTTGTTGTGCAAAATTACATGCCAACTTTTTCGTAATTTATGGTTGGTGTGAGTGGTTTTCGCGTTCAAGTCTGATTATCAAAAGGATAAACCGGCACTGTGCGGGTGGCACTCACACACAGACATAATCACTCACTTTTCTTCTGATCTCAGTCCGACATAAAAAAAAACACCCAATATAGAAATTTGGTTCCTAGTTGGCAAATTATCGTGGCGTTTCGGTTAAATTGAAGCCGTTTGTTTACAGTAGCGTGAAAATATCCGGATGAAAAGAACACACACCGGCGGTGATGACAAAAAAATGTGTGGTTTGGGTTTTTTTCGATCAAAATTTGTGTGTAGTGTACCGTAAATAATAATCTGATTCGCAAGGAATATGTACTATGTTGTAATATATTATTTATAAGAAATTTCCGATGCTTTGGCCACTGGTTAACAAAAGAGTGGACCACCGAAGTGGACTAGACTGGAGTGGCTGGGTGGACGACAGTGGTGTCCAAGTCGGTGCGATTCAAACAAGATGAAATATCGCGTGATTTATAAATAAAATAGAAATCCCCTTTTCTAAAGACAAACTATTTGAAATGCCGACTTATATATCGGACAAAACTGAACACAGAAGAGAACTATTATTGCACCATGGTGTTCTTTAACAAGGACCACCTACAACACCGGTGTGCGCGCTGTATGATTACAGAGCCGGACTCGCTCTAATTATAGGAGGCATTAGTGCAAATCACGAACCGAACCATCCGTCCTGATACATTACAACTATTTTTAAATACCAATTTGCCGTTATGTTTATTTACTTTGGGCTTTGGGGCGAATTGATCATTGTTAACGATGTAATCAACAGTAGCAGTGATTGATTTTGGTTTTGGCCAAAATCAACGATTGTGGATTTTGTTTATTGAAAGACAAGGCAGCAAGGAAAAAATGGTTGATGAGTTGTGCGGGCGGGCGCTATGAAATTATCCTGTCTGCACGGCCAAATGGGTGGATTATTAGTACATCAGTGTTGTCATTCGGATTGCCGGCAGGAATAATTGCAGGGCCAGGTCGGTATAACACATAAGAGAATAGGAGATTAGCCGCTGGGGCCGACAAGGTGTGTGTGATTGTTTGGCCATTTCTTTGCAACAGATGGCCAGTGATATGCGCTTGTTGATTTGCACGAGATTTACTACGAGAAAATATGGTCAAAAATTTTATTTATAAATTTATAACTATTATATTTCCATATTACTTTGTATAAGAAAGTAAAAATATATTGGATATTTAAAACAATTAAGGAACACAATAAGTGGTTTAAAAAATTAAGTCAAAATTTTGGTACCACTATTATAAATGCAGGTTCGGAAAAATTAGAATTTTGGAAGCTTTTAGTCTATATTTAACGTTTAAAGTTGTCTTTTTTTTTTGAAGAAAATTAGGAAACTTAGTATTTCAATTTTGTGCTAATTGTGCCAAAGGAAACTCATTGAATAACGAAAAAAAAATCGCACTACAAGTACTATTGCAAAAAAAATTTAAAATCAATAGAAAAGTTCAGTTTTGGAGCCAATGCTTCGTTTTTCATTAAACTTCAACTTTAGAAATACATCCACTGATAAAATTTCAGCTTGAGATCTCCTTCCAAACTCAACCAGAGTAAAATATAAATAATGACAAAAATCATTCACGCTCTTACATAATTGACATAATTAATTCGAGAGAAATGTCCTTTTTCTACTTGAAGTTATTCTAATCTAAACACATCAGCGTCTTCTGTTCTGGTTTGTCTAAATGAGAAATTGTGCTTGCCTAACAATTATTATCCGTTGGTTGAATCTGATAATTATTTGCGATTGTCACATAAGTGTTGCTCTTTGCCTTTGTTTCTTTTTACATAATTATCACATGTCTTCAAAAATAAACCGGTTCTGTTACTGATAATCTTTGTTTGTTTAGCGTTTTTCTCCAAGTGGTATACCGTAAGAAAAACCATGTGAACTAGAAATTTATTAAATTTATTGTGAAACTTGCATACAAAACCTAGCCGCCACCTGGCTTTTTTTGTCTAAAAAATCAAACGCTGGTCACTCTAGTTTAGTTAGATGAGTGGCGCGAGCCATATGGCACGTTCTGCGCGGTGTAGAATATCATCCTGTACACAATAAACACAACCTATCTAATATCGCCGCCCCCATCTCATTTCTTCTATCCGGCTATTGTATTATATCGTATACATAGGCAAAAAAAAACCACCGGTCATTCCTGAACAGGAGCCGAAGGAACACCATTGTCCCCAAAAAGTAGCAATAAGCTGATGAAAAGAGATTTTGCCCATTGGCTAGACCAGATTAATGGATCAATCTGCACAATATTGTGAACTAGGGGGGCCCCACTGCTTTATTAGTTCGATTGTGATTAGGCGGGCAATTTTCATTGTGTGAAGTGTCCGATTTGATGGATGGAATTGATAGATAGATGATGGTTGCTGGTTCTTAGTGGAAGCGACAGGAAACGTTTGGTTTTAATTTCCAACATGACGTCATAACTTTGGTCTCGTTTATCAAGTGACAATTATTTCTTTTCTTTCTCCTCAACTCTTTTAACTACGTGCCAAGTAGAATTTCTCACACAATTGACATCCTCAATACATGATGAAAACCCATTCAACTCTCTTTAGGATTGTTTACAGATTGCCTTTTGGTCAAAAACAATACCACAATGGAATATATAAACCCACTGACACCTGACCATTGTAACATGGTACCAAAACGACCGATCACGTACCCAGAAAAAACCTAATTGATGTTTATTGTGCGTGCCACTGTTAAAAATCATACTGCAGTTATCAGGACAAAAACCGGAACCAATACTCACAACAAATAAATATGTATTTTGTGCTCCGCGCCGGCCTGTATAAAATTCGATGGGGCACCTCAGCAGTACACCGAAACGTGAAGGAATGCATCATCCTACCAAACAACAGCACCCACAAGCTTTATTGTGTCAAAATGACAAAAATCCTCAAAACACATCAAAAGCATTCTTGCATCGCTCTTTTATTACATCTACTTTTCGGGAATTATCACAAATCACTGGGTGGTGTGAGAACAACATTCCGATTTCCACCTCACACAACTTTCCAGGAATATTTTAGAATTCATTTCAAGATTTTACTTGCAAGTCAAGCCAAGCAGCATACAATTATTTCTTGTTATTGCATTAGCTATGCATAATTGTTGCTTCAGACGCATAATTCCCAAGTCACTATAAGAACTTGATAACAGTTTGGAAGGTTTATGTGACGCAGTCAATTATTAATCGAGTAATTATCGACTGGCGTTAACAATTCAAATCAAAAGTAATAATTAATGATCGTTTGAGGGGGGCGTTTGCTAGACCAGTAATTAATTCGAGGTAACGCCGTGTTATTATATTTGTTTCAAACGTAATCATCGCGGCATTAAAGAATTCTCAATTATTAATGGCTAACTTAAACATACAGAATAAAGGGGTAATTTGAATATCCGTATATTTCAAATTGACATAAATAAATGAAGAGTTTATTACCCAACAAATTACAATAACTAGTATGTACGGAAAATAAACTAGAAAACAAGATGGAAATCATTTGAATAACAGATAAGTGGCCAGAAATGTTAGAAGGAAATGGATAAAGTCATGGCACTAGATTAGTTGCTTGAGGCACACAGGCGATTACTTTTCTGGGGATAAGAAGGATATGAATGTAGTAAAAGGCAAAAATGAAAACTTTCAACGCGCTGTTTAATTTTTTTGATTTTTCCTATAAAATTTCTGAGTGCCTCCCTGTAAAAAGCGAAAACTACAACATCCTCCCCAATTCCCACTTATCAATCCCAAATTTTCATATTTATTCCAATTTCCACAAGACAGCTCATTACTACGACTTCAACAAATCTTCAAACACGATATCCACCAGAAGGGTGAAGAGAATTAGTGAAATTCGGCCGCGTCAATGAAACCTTATCGTTAATCGAAGGCCACTTAAAACCAAACCGATCCCACAGTATTATCTGGCATCGTATTTGTCTGGATTAACTTGTTAAGATGACAACGGGTGGAATGTCATCATTGGGTAAGAGGAGCCGCCACAGCTCTTCTGTTTAATGGAATCCGCTTCGTCAAACAGTTAAAATACAATTATGGGGCCCGGGTGGTAATTGCCCGACACCGGGTGGCGTGAGAACATCACTGCTGATGGTCCTTTGGGCACCAAGCGATTGGTCTAATTTATGGTGCCCTGTCAATACCATCGTGACCGCGCGCGGACTCACCTTACCTGCCTTCTAAATAATAAATAAATAAATACATCATCTTTATTGACCACGACAATTTTCTATTTTCATTTTTTTTGTGGGTAGGTATACATTTTTTTGTTAAGCTATTATGGTTTTGCACGTCGGAGGTCCTTGTGTTTGAAATACCACAAGGTCTTCGAATCAAGATCGTTTGGGAGGCGTCATCGTCATCATCATCCTCATCCAAGTGATGTGTTTGACAGCAGCAACATTTCGTTGCTTGCGAAATGTTATAATAGAGCCGTCTGGTTTTTATACAAGCCGGCAACAACATACACATACATTCATGGACACGAACGCGACCGAACGGGTTTGTTGGTTTTGAAGGCATCTCTTGGTGGGTGTTTTGTTACCTCTTTAATTTCCAATTATCCCATAAAGAGACGCCGAATCAAAAAAATAAACGAACCAAGGAGCACTTTTCGTTTGGTATGACGAGGCTGGATTCCAAACTTCAAGGCTTTCCCTTTTTTTTCATCGTACTCTAACAATGGTATATACAAAGCGCCTGACACAATTTTAAACAAAAATAGCACCTGAATTATGAGTTGATCCCACAAACTATACAATACAACCCGACTTTAACACCCACCAGTTTAATGGGAAGTCAAATTCGAAATTCTCATTACCAGTCACGTTTTACCCATAAAAGGCAACCAGAATTGTTGGAATTTATATAGAAGGTATTTTTATTATGCCCCCCCTAATGTGGATTGTCAAAGCGACAAAAATGCTGTATAGAATCCCAAATTGAATCACATAGTTTCTAGATGTTAAAGACTAACAAACACCTCGATTATGAAGAGAAAAAACAAACCAACCTCATCATGATATATTATCTCCAATCAAGATGGTGGTGGTGGTGCGATTTAATTGATGGTGTGTCGGCCCAAATCGGACATTTACGACTTTTTAATTGATAATGAAATTAAAAGTGCATCGAATGCGATCACGAGATCATCGGAATGTGTTGTAAGTGAAATGCATTTGTTGTGTTGTCCGTTTTTCGAAAACGAGGCCCCCACTTGAACGTTGATGTGGGAGATCTCATAAATCTGGACGAGGTATACAGACCAGCGGAGAGAAAGAGAGTCGTTATTGAAAAACAAGAACACCTTCGACATGTCAGCAGACACCGGGGCCCAGTTTTGATGTTATCACTTATAACGAATTACGGGCGATGACGACGACGTCGGCGGCTACTCATTAGAACTCACCGACAAATATATTCAACTCAACTCAATTCTATTCTATATAAAGGCGATCTCACCAATAGACCAGAATACAAATAAGGACTGTCCCACATATAATATACTGAGACATGCATGTCTTTCGATTTTATTCGGACTTAATTCACCCAACATGTATATGTGTCACAAATACATGCATAATTCAACTAATCCCGGCTATAAGGAAAAAACCACCGCACACACTAGATTACATCTCTCGCCACGATCGCTTTTATGGTCATTAACTTTACGATTTTTCCACCAATCCCAACCACAAAACCCCCTTTACGCAAATCACAGCCGAAAAAGCGTCAACTACAATCACGGATCTTTTTTGTCAATCCATGCCGTTAAATTGGCCGCTTCCGCTTGCAGATATATCACCTCTTGATGTCCGACCAACTATAAAATGATCCCGCAATGTCCGTGGGACCTGCAGGTCACCAACTACCAGCCAAATCACTGTACAAAATACACATTTCCTTCTTTTCTGGTCACGGTGGTGGCGCATTGCTTATGTACAACCACACACGTCACTTCCCCTTCCGGCGGCCAGATGCTCTCTCGGCTGCAGTCACCTCACCTATACAAACACCTGCCCCCACGGGGAGGGTGCCATATTTGCACAAGAGGAAAATTCAAGGCAAAATGAGCAAGGAAAGTGTCTTTTAGATACAAAACTAGAAAAGGGGCGGTTACCAGAAGAAATTTCAGAGAGACTTTACAGGAATTTTCGAAAAATTATTAGACAGGAGTGGTACTCATAAATAGTACTTGGATGGAAGTCGTAAATTAAGGGCTATAACAAGTCATATACCCGGTTCCATAAACTCATAATTAACTATTCTCTGATTAATTTGAATTGGCCAATCTTCATTAAATTTGAGCCAATAAAGGAACAAAAATTGCTATTTTCTCATTAAATATTAATTTATTTGACGTTTGTGAAATAGTAATTTAAAACAATTTAAGGCCAATTTACTCATCTTCAGGTAATTTTAATCAACATAAGAACACTATCTTCATTAGCCGATACCATGCTAACTACTGCTTAGTTCAGATTCTTAAATTCAAAATTTTTGTATTTTACATCGAATTTTGAAAAAAATACTTACGAATCCACAAAAACAATTGCCCACTGTGAATCGAGAATTGGAAATTAAAATAATCTTTACTTTTCTAGTTTCTTTAAGAAAATTTGATGCGCCACCGTCAATAGTAAAATTATTGATCCCATGTGGTAGTTAAATTTCTCCCATCATCAGTTATCCGAAGGTGTCAAACCGGTCCTAGTCAACTTTAATCCCATTTCAATCGATTTCTAAGATAAACGAAACGAAACTAGACAATCTGCATGCTGAAGACATGAAAAAACTGGCCTGAACACCAACAGGTGACAAAAAGTCGTGCCTCTTAATTAAATTATCAATTATTACATTATTATGAAGAAGTTTTATTGGGCAACGTGGGCCGACCGGCCAGCTGAGTGACAATCCGTGTTGGATGTATAATAATTTCTAAAAAAATTACTAATCGCCAATTTATAGATTACCCGGTGGGTGACAATGACAAAAATTAACCATAGTAATATTTATGTTATTCATGAGTGTATGTGCGACCTTGTAAAATGACTACATTTCCCACAGCTGCACACGAAAAAAAAAACAATACGAAATCCAATAGGCTTCGGCTGTTAAAACGAAATAAAATGTTTATTATTGTGGTCTGTGAGTTCACCAGGTAAACCTTGATTAAGGTACGAGGTAAGGTAGTGTGTAAGTGAATACAATTAGTTGCGTATACAACGTACACAAACCAAAAGAAAGTTTTATGGCCTGCCATAAATGCGTTTAACGTTCATTCATGATGCTCATTCACATCGACACAACCACAATTTAAATGCATAACCAAAACCCATAAATATTCACCTGTTTAGCGCAAAAAAAGGAATCGAGGATTCGCCGCCCTCAATCCCACAACAGTGTCATAGACAAAGGCGGTACCCCTTTGCATAGTCGGAATGGAAAGTACTCAATGACATTCTCTCGCGTTGCGATGTCGCAAGTCATTCATAAATGAAACGTGTCTGGACGAGTCCTATGCATACACATGGCCGCGGGCTAACACATGTGCCGTCGTCCGTCGTGCTATTCACCGTTATGCCCCATTGGCTCGACTGTACTCCAGCAACCTCTTATCACTTTCTTCATTTATCCAGCAAGCGCGACTTTGACACACTAAACTTGGTGCAACAGAATCCTTTAATCCAACAATATAGGAAGCCTTCACTATACTAGTGATTTCCATAATTAAATAATAAATTACCAACATTTAAGCTGATGGTAAACGAAAAGGATATAATAAAATTAAAAACCATAAAGAAATAATAGCAAAACAGGAAGCTTAAAAACACATTAAACGAAATATTAAACAATTAAATATATCAAACATTACAAAGTTGTTGTTTAGGTTTATTGCCAAGTTCACGAAGGCACGAAAACTTTTCTATAGTAAGTAGCAATAACGTCCCAGATAAATCACAATGGAGAACTTTAAAATAGCGCTTCAAACATTTTCGTAATTAATAAACTGAAAGATTACCGTCTGATAACTTTTTTATTGCCTAGTTTAATGCCTTCGAGATTTTACTACACGCTCACTTATAAATTAACAAAGACGAGCAGATTTTTTTATTACCTATAGAACTACGTTAACATGAACCTAAACCTGAAAGAATCAGTTTTTGAAGGTGTTTCCAGAAAAGTAGTAATTTTAGTAAAATAGCACTGTATTTCGCAAATTCTAAATTTCTAGGAAAAGCATCTTCAATATTTATATATCTGAGGTTAGATAAAAGAATACTCTAGCAGAAAATCCGACCAGTTGTTCCAAAACTGAGCTACAAATTTATAAAACCTGGCTCTTGTCAGTGTTAGGATTAGAGTTTCTATAAGGGCTACTACCTTGTTTCAGCATTAAACTTTTTAAAATAAAATATTTTTAGAATATTTTCCCATACCTAACCTCAATTGCTAGTTCATCTTTATACTTTTGATACACATTTTAACCGAATAAAAAAATGAAAATTTAAACAGTTAAACCAAAATCGTAATCTTGTAAAAAACTCTATATAAAATGTTTAATAACGACTTACAATTAGTCATCAAAAGGATGTTAGGTTAGATGGCAATTACATAGGAACAGTTTTAGAAACACTCGTACAATGTTCAATAAATTACGTAAAATATTTTGTATTTCTTTTTCATCACATAAAAATAAATCAGAGCTCATCATTCGGAGGAATTTCCTGGTTAGTTCTTACAAACAAATCAAAAGTTCCCACTAACAAACTTTATTTACTTTTTGCAAACAATTCCACATTTAACTCGTCTGCAATCTTAACTTCTTGTCTGAGATATTTCCATCACAAAACAAAATTGCGTAAACACACCACAAGTGCACCAAAGCGCGTTCCGCTTAGCCGAATCTCTGCGTATTATCAGCCACACACACACAACTACAACCCACTCTCCGATGTACTAATACGATAATTAATTATGTATGATTTCGATACGGTCACCGACTACCACTTGGATGGAATTGCATCTTTAATTGTAAAGAAAAAGCCACGCTTTACCTTTCTACCACACGCAAAGATGAACAGCCTTTTAAACACACCACTTTAAATTGAGCTGTCGAAATAATAAATTTTGACAACGACTTTGTGTGAAGTTATCTCGCACCTCCATCGTAAACTTAATTCACTGTTAAAACAGCAATTTAATTTTGCATGATGTGCATTCTGGCCCATCCACCATAATTAAAATAAGGTGACAGCCAAGCGGGGAATATATTTTAATAAATTGATGGGTGTTTTGCAAGCGCGCAAACATTGTGTTGCAATGCACCGAATTTCTAGAGTAGAGCAAAAATTATTTCGCAAATTTAATTACCCACACATTACAGACAAGTTGTAGTTGTTATTATTATTGCAAATGTTGACGTCAACGACATGGGAACACCACAAAAAACTTTCGATTCTCAATCGAACACAATTTTTTACCCTCTCACATCGGATTGTTCTCTAGAGAACCCAAACAAATTAAACCAGTGATTACTGGAGCTGAACTGACTGAAAAATGCACACTCGCGTCAACTAATGTAATGGATAATTAAGCGCCGGTGTCCCGACTGAAAAATTAAATACCCCACACGTTTCACTTCGGCAGGTCAGATAATCTACAAATGACATTAGGTCCAACCAACAAACAAACAAAAAATAAAACCAACAACTTAATTGTCTTTTTCGTAATTAATAAATATAATGAAATAATTAACCGTTAAAACAACCGCTCTGCTTTCGCTCTGAAATTTAACAGTGTTTAATTACAATAATTATAAATTATTACCCGACTACACACACTGCGCTTCTTATTAATTTCCGTATACACTTGCTAAAGACTTGCTATAGATTCCTCGGCACAAACTATAAAAAAATCTCCACAAAGAATTTTCTAAATGTTGAAGGAAACCCCCCTCCTAATCACATGCATAATAGTGCTTACTATCGGACAGTCGCATCAACAGGAAATAATTTGCATTTTGAATTATTGAAGACACTAATATTTGCGCTATAAATTATACTTAATTAGAAATCCATGAGGCACGGTCTAGTTGAAAAACATTTAAGAGGAGTGGGTGTGGAAGAAACATCATCCGCGGAGGATCAATTCATCTTAGGAAACAACTGCATAATCTTCAGATTGCAATGATTTTGAAGAAACTAGGTGTGAGGATAATCACTAGATGGCATTAGTGTGATGATAGAAAGAAGATAACATGAAATTATGAAGCTTTGTCGTCATCTTGCTACGTCATAAAATCTACTACTGCATATATAAGTACTTAATTACTTAATTATAAATGTTATTATGCTATTGAAAATTTGCGTTCATAATGCAACATATAATTACTAACTTAGAAACGAGCATGAATCTAAGTTGCTGAAATATTTCGAGCACAACTTACGTTAATTTGTTTCAATAACATATTTACTGGTGCAAGTAGCTTGTACAAGTTGCTGTTGCATCAACTAACTTGTACAAGTGACTATCACCGCCTAAATTTAAATTTAAATTAACTTAACTACTTTAACTATAATTGAAGGTGAATCGTATCAAAACCATTCATACAGCATCAACTAAAAATCGAACATTACACCCTAATTCCACTCGCCATTATTATTACTAACTGAAAAGAATTTTCTTCCATCTTGGACCACCACAACAAAGGCCCCAATTGAACCAAGAGGGTAATTTCCGACTTCTTTCTTATTGTTCTGAGTTAAGTGGACGAATTAAAACCAAATAACACAAACAAACATTCTTATTCTATAATAAAGGAATTGTTCAAACACCCCTAGTGAGTGAGGAAATACAATGCTGCGGAATCCATAGAAAATGCACCGCAATGGGGTTGTACCCGTAGTATACATCACTGCACGCGATCTAATCCTTCAAGTCATGTTTACAGGGAGAAAAGAAATAAAAAAATTTCGTTACCACCACCATAAGGTTCAGATTGAGTGGGCATCCAACGACGACAATAATATAAACCAGGAAGTTCCTAGCATGGAGTCTTCCACGTTATTTAGCAAACACAGATTAAACCAGCGTTGTGCAAAGGTTAACTACGGTCAATAGTCACTAACGCGTGTAAAGTTTTATGTGTAAGAAAAAAAGTTACTTTGGTCTTTGTAGTCTAATCAATATTTTTATTATAGATCACTCGTATAGCCTCCACGCCCTCTTTTTCGGACATTTGCATATTAAAAAAGGTGTTAGGAGTTGGATGATTTGATCCATACATCATTGGTCGTTAATCATGTCAACCAACTGATCTTGTCGTCGGAGTATTGTTAAGAAGAAAAGAAAATTTAGACTCTTGAGTAATAGTTTTCTTCGTGGGTGTACAGGAATGAATTCTATAAATCGTTTAATTCCTGTGCAAGCTACACGGGAGGTGAATGTATCGATATCAAGAGCAAGATCATTTTATGTAAGCAAACATTGTGCACGTGGTATTTAATGTAAATATTTCCTAAGTAATCGTTTGTACGGTACATATGCAAATAGATCCATACACAAATCAAACGGATTCAATTCAAATGTTATAAAAGGAACTGTGTTTGAAGATTTGCGTTTCTATTTGCTTATCTGTGTATATTGAAGCTTAAACCAACATTTATCCACTCTAATACGTTATTTATTTTATTAAGATAGCGACGACGATTTTAATTTAACGACACCAAGGAAAGCTTCTTTTGTATGTTTCAACCTGAACTAAACCCAAACACTCGCACTCTGAATTATACAACCATGTCCATACTATTTTAAGAGTACACTCTATTATTAAACAGACAACTGGAATGAGTACCCACTTCATTCATAATAACTCAGGGATAAATTAAGAATACCTACAGTTCACTGCAAAAAATTCCTCAAGACAAAAACTTGGCACTGTTTGCAAACCATCATGTCCACACACCACGTCTGATATTTTTCTTCAATAAATTTGTCACGATCCACTGTTAATGAATCCGCGAAAAACTAGAACAAATTGTTGTGTTGTGTGCGTTTTTTCTGTTGCTGCATTCGAGTGCAAGTGTTGTTGGGTGAGGCGTCGCTGGCCATGACGACGGTCTAGACGTCTGCGACCTTGCCTGAAATAACCGCGACGCCGGAAGACTTCGCGGACTCTGTCCGGAATTCTATTATAGTTGTCCGTCTACATTTAGCACCTATGGACGTGACCACACATCAATGTGATGGCTCGATTTTCAAGGGAAATCTTGCTCTGACTGTATAGGTGAGATGGGCTCCACAAGGTTATGTGGGTCAGAACGGATTTGGCCGATGCACAAATATTTACCACTTTATTATTGAGAAGAGCGTGTTTACTTTTTATGAAAAGGTGCTTTAATAAATTCGAGGATTACTGTTCAAGTGGGTATGAAAAGGACAATAAAATTGAACCTAACTACTTTTTCTTAGAAGAGGTGACCAAAACTACAAAAGGAGCTGGTGGTCGAAATTTGGTGCTTTGAAAACTGTTTAAATAATTACTTGATTATTTTTTTCCCCATTTTTTTAGATTCTATTGAACCATTCTAAGGAATGGTACCAGTTTATATCGCCGGGATTAATACAATTTCAAGAGGTTTTAAACGAATTTGGCTACAAAAAGGTTTCTGTTCAAATCCGGATTAAAATCTAATAAATTATTTGAGATTGAAACATTTCCATCAAAAATAAATAAAAATAAGCTTAGTTAAAAATTAATCTTATGAAAATATAATTCGAATTTTTCATACAATTATGAGCTTTTAGTAAATTAATTTTAACTTCACAGAACAATTTAAATTCATCGATAATTCAAAATATAATAATAATTTAACAAAAAATTGCTTTTGCATGTTCTATACCAGATAATAATCATATTTCTGGACTTGTATAACTAAATATCTGTTTCATAACGAGACTAATAAATATTTCATAAGCTTGATCACATTTTTACTCCATTCCAAAACGGATAAAACGACACGAAATTGGACAATATAATCCACTGCATGCGACAGTTATGCTCCTGATAAAATCGAATGAAACTTAATAGGGAAATGGGTGGAAAACCAAACTGCGTGAAACTAGCCCAAACATATTTATGCGTCTAGCCATTATCTCTGCTTACATACACCACACAGACGACAGCACAAATCTGCCAAATCGCTAAGCGAAAAAATACCCACAGTGAGTGCAAATGTAGGAAAAACTGAGGGGCCCCAACGACTTGGCATGCTTTTAGCAAAACACCAACTTAATCTCTCACTCGGTAGTCTTTTAAGCGCAACTTGCTAGAAATTCGGGAATTCGCTAGTCGATTTTTATCTGCCAAATAACCACCTTAGAAAGCACGCAGGTCCATCGAAAAGGTTGAAAAGAACAAAATGCCGTTGAACTCGTATAAATCGTATGAGGAAATTGCATGACATTTTACTACATATTTTCCCAAATAATATCCAACACCCCACACGAAATCCAAAGTATTGTGGTGTTAAAAATTATGCGATAATTTAGTTGTTTAGTTTTTATGTATGTGATACGCGAATATATCATTTTGGAGCCACCACAACTAATTTAAAAATTAATCTTTGTATACACGAACTTTCGTTTGGTAAACCCAACAAACATAATCCATCAGAAGCTATTTTAATGATTTTTTCCTCACGAATTTTCCCCGTCGTGAATAATTCATGGGAAATCGATGTAAAAATTCGTTGTAATCCTAAATAATTAACGCAACCTGGTGGATGGAATTCATGGTGCTTAACGTCTTATTGTGTCTGGGCCCGCTTAGGCTTTCAATCCGATGCTGGACAGATGCCAAAGTGGCGTCTTGGGCGTCCCCTCTCAGCTATTTATGCATTTCCGATTACGATGTTGAGCCGTTGCTCTGCCGGCCTTCCTGCTCATTAATTATGCTTATAACAGGCAAAAACCCCAGCAATTTCGGTGGTTTTACACAGCATTGTATTTTTGGGTACCGCGTACGTAATAACGAGGCTATTTCTGAGCCCCACACTAAATATATTAAGTTATCTCATCATGCAAGCAAAACACTTACAGCAATTTCTAAATTATAAATAAATAGGCTTATAATATTGAATTTCAACCGGTTAAATAATAAATTACAAGGAAGTATATAAGTCGGTTTATAAAAGTAAAACTCTAATAGCAATTACACCGAACTGGATTGAATGCAATAAAACCACGGGGAAATTATTCAAAGTCTCCACCACGCTTGTGGAATAAAACTTTAATCAAGATTTTCTTCGCCGCGCAACATGCAATTTATGAATCGGAAATTATTACTTAAAAACTTTTTGCAGCTAATCCACTATGTGTGTATGCTTCACTTTATTCCTTACAATTATCCAACAAAACTGTTCGTCTCCAGTATTGATTAGACAAAACAACTACAACTCATGTTTAACGACACTATTTTACGAGATTTTTAACGATTATATTATCAAAGAGTTTCAGGGGAAATTGCCCGATAAATCATTGACTGCAATTTCCGAAAGCTGTGTGAAAATACGAACAGGTATTATAAAAATTACATAAAGGGCACTTACCTACTATACTAATTAAAGAAGACACTAAAACTAAGACTAAAAAGGGCCAGGGTGGCGGATTGTGATTGTGGTGATATAAATAATACGATCGTCTTCGACCTGCAAAAAAAAAACAACAAATTAGGCAAAAATATTGAATTTTTTGTAAAAATATGTACACAATAGTAAGAAATTTGGTAACCAATGACTTTGTTTGTTTACCGCTTATTTGTATATTAAATTCATGGGTAATTTTCAAATGAAACCGTATATTTTTTATACTAATTCGAAAAGGTTGCTTTAATAGAATATTAGCATGCAATATTTTTATGGGGTTACATAATAAATATTTTAGATAATTGATAAAGATTTTATACAGTGTATAGTTTGAAAAAGAAAATTTTTTTCTTTATCGTACTCAAATAATGCGATTTTTGAAAAGTGCAACTTGGTGTTCCAAAAAATACAGAAAAAATTTATAAAATATAGTTAAGGATTTTTTTCCATAATAAAACAATCATTCTTGTTTTAACATATAAAGGTTTTTTGACAAAAATTCAACTACAGGTTCTAAAACTGTGATTTTTTTAAAGTATCTGTGACCATCTAAAATTTTTTGAATAGCGTAACTTGGGGCCCTAAAAAATACAGACTATCAGACTAAATTCATAAAAAAAACAGTTTTAGAAACCCGAAGAGGAACCATTTTAATTTTGGTTTGCTTTTTGATTTTTTCCAAAATCTAATTAGTTTTTAAACCCAGTTTCGTTTCAAATTTTTAAACTCGTCCTTCGACTTTATTTATGCTTCTCACATAATTAAAACAGAATCAAGAGGATTTATTTTCAATAAATTTGATGGCAAACCTAACTCTTTATTACAAATCATTTAAGAACCCTTAAATATTCACCTGCCATCACCTTTCCTACACCACTAACAAAATTCTTTTGCAAAAAAAAAATCTCCTTATTACTTTCAAATTAACATCTTGCCCAGACAACTTCATTCCATTCCTGTCACACCTTCTTTAATTAGTTCACCTTCAAAATCCAATTAGTTAAAAAATATGTTAAAGTTGTAACACCGACATAAATTTATCTGCTTCTTATCAACACACCACTAGAATTACCCAACGGAAGAAACTAATACAATTATCGGAGCAGCCTACCATAAAGGCATGGCAACAATTTTAATAACTCCAAATACTGCTCCATTTATCAGGAAAAAAAAAGGGGGACAATAGGACATGAGCCGTTATGATGTCCAAGATTGACACGAACACCTAATTATCAACTAATTACCAACCAAGGGGTTCTAAGAAAAGTCCATTTGGAAAATCGAGGTATTTTCAGATTAACACCGAGTTGAACAACCAAAACCAAGTCATAATTATTTTCGTTCTCGGTCTACTAAACTAATTGAATAATAACTAGTGTTGCAACTATGTCGATTTCTAATCCGGTACCAACGAAAAAACCAAAAGGAACACCATGCACCCGCAGGATTTTTCTGGCAAATCCAACCACCGTTTAACCTTGTATAGTAAATTTACACGAATGTTAGTGCAGCACGCGACACTGTCGCAGTTATACATCTTCCTGCCTGTATATGCCACATACAGTTTTTATTATTTGCTCCATTAGCATAAAGTGTAGTTCGTTTGCGTGCCATTAATACCTTTATCTGCTTAGCTTCAAAAAGGGATCCAGCCCTCAAGTTCGAGGAATCGAAGAGAAATTAAGCCCATTTTATACAAGACACCTTATCTGATAAATTAATTAAAGTAAATGGAGGATGAAAATGCAAACGTGATTATTTCGTTCGGGTGTTCTCTCGTCAATTAAGATTACATGGGATTTTAATTGTATGGTAATTTTTGGTTTGAGGAATTGTTTGGTTTTAGTGTGTGCTGCTAAATAGGGTAATGAACTTTGCGGTGGAATGTTTATGCTGTCTGATGACCCAATTTGGAAAAAAAATAGCGACTATCCAGAAATAGATATTTCAAGGGAGTGTTATTTTGGTTCCCACCGGTAGGTGATTTTGTTTTCTTTGAAATTTGACCTACCGTTAGATAATTATCATGTATTTGTTTTAGAACGCCAAGTTTAGCTACCGGTAGGTGATTTTATTTTCTTGAAAATTTTACCTACCGGTAGGAACCACGTACAAATCACCTGTGAAAGAATATTTTCATATTTTCTCTGTATCTGCAATTCTTATTGAAGTAGGATTTAGATTTAGTCAAAAACATAGTCACATTTCTTTAAATAATTAAATTTTAGATAAAAATCATTCAGTTCGTTGTTTTATTACTTTTTAAATTAAATTGCATATAAAAGACAACAATTAAATATCACTTAATTACATTTTATGAATATAAACAATCAACATATTAGATTACATTATAGCCTGATGTAATAAACTAGTTTAAGTTCATTAAAAATACTTTTACCAGGTTCCACTTTACATTTCTATAAAACGCAAACTTAACTAAAATATCATTCAGTTAAATTTCCCTGAAGGTCGCTCAATTAAATATGCAACAAATCTTTATTTTATATTAAAACTATTTCCACTATACAACAGTTTGAACATAATAAACGTACACTTAGTTACTTATGACTTTTTTTTTTCAGAAAAACTCAGCCTTGCAAGGCACTTTTCTCATGATTGTGGGATTTCGCTGAATGGGAAATAAATAATGTGTCTTATCCACTGTTTCTTTAATGAAATATAATGTAAACTATACACTGACATAACGTTTTATATTCTTATCATTGCAGTAATTAAAATATTTGCAACCTAATGAATTCTCATGGTTTGGTTTTGTTTTATTTCAGTCATTAAAACTTTTGTTGTTTCCCTAATGATCAAAAGCCTCACTTTATAGATTGTGTTTTATATTTAAATTCGACCACCAAAAAATGTCGCTAAATGATGAGGTCATTTGTTTCAATTTTACCATGATGGAAAATATCAACATAATTTTATATTGTGTTTGTTGGGTTGGACTGTTGGAGCAGCGCGCTTTACAAAATGTTTGTTGAAATTTATTGACAGAAAGCAATTATGGTTTGACGGGGCAGCACCAACGAACAAACCGTTCATTTTTAGTGCCGTTTATATTCAAATGATGCGCCTACACTTATTGTCATATTTTACCCAACGAAATTACGTGGTTTTTATTTATTTCATTTTTAGCTGATTGTTGTTTAAGACAATAATTTAGATTTTCTAGATAAAAACCCAAATCGGTTTGTTTCGCTTTTTGTAATGAAGAAAGTAACAATAGCAATGAAAGTGAATCGCTTGATGTGTTGTGTTTTCAAAACTTTTACTATGCAAATGTAAGTTTGTTTTAGTATAATTATTATTGTGGATTTTCGCAACAAATCGAAAACTTTCACTGTTTCTACTTGAAGAAAATTGTCGCTTAAACGATTTGATACACGCCAAAAAAAAACCACAAAAACGCTCACAGCTAATTGCTATTTTATATAGAAATGCGCGTGCATGATGGTTAAAGTTAAGTTAGTTTCTTTGGGAAATGATCGCTGTTATATGATTGTTCATAATCGCTTTGCAAGTAGATAAATAATTGCCCACAAACCGCATTAAAATTTCATTAAATTCAAATTGCATGTCTCTAAACTTTTTACTCTGTTTGCTGATTTGCACATCGTTTATTATATCTATCAAATAACAAAACCATAAAAAAACGATAAGTTAAAGACAACAATTATTGTCTTGGAAAGCGCAAATTTCAATTATAACAAATACAACATCACGCTATTTATGCAAAGGTAATTAGACCACCTCAACCGTTAATTAAACAAAACCAGATAAGATAAGATACGCCAACAAATACCATCGATGGGAACTTTCGCTTTTTCCTGAGTGGATGCGAATGTTCCGTTGATAAAAAACACACTGGAGCCGCCGCCCCCCCGAAATGTGATTTGGGGCACGCTATAAAGGGTTCATTGACCCACAAACCGAATCTTAAAGTTATGTTGAAGAAACCCTTCAATAGCAAGCAAACCAACGCACACACCGCCGCGACTCTCTGCCGGTGTATTATAGGAAATGTTAAGAAAGCGGAAAAAAAAATACGAAAAGCAAAGAGGAAATGATATTATACAAAAATAGATTTGTATGTGTGTCTGATTCGGTGTATAGATATCATTTATTTCACTACTGTCAGGGGGAATGTATTGTGGAATGTTCAGGTTTGGGTAAGTTGCAGGTTTTTATGAGAGCACGGGGGAAAGTTTGCTTGTTGGTGACAGGGCAAAATGTTTGGAGTTTGGAGGGTTCAAATTATGTTATGACTCAGATATGTGAATAAGCTTTTTGCTATAAAACAATAATTTTTCATATTTATGGCGATAATGAAACAAAACTGCAGGAAATGATAAAATATGTTTTCCAAGGGCAAAGTTGGTCCTTTGGGACTAGGGGACAAAACACCAGAGACAATAATTGTTTATAATCCGATTTATCTGCCTCTTACATAAATCTCTAAAAAATAATACAATTTTCGCAAATAAGCTAAAAGGAGTTAACAAAATGACAGATGCAATTTTTTTTTGCTTTACTTCTTTATATAAAATTTTAGACAAAATACTCCAAACAAATTCCTTGAAATTTATCAAAATTTCTCGAAAATACCTTGTAAATTCCCCTGAAAAATTCAAATAATTTCCTTGAAGAGGGACAACAAAATCCTCTTTGGGTTTAACGAAAATGTATTATAAAAATAAAAAAGTTTTTTAAAAAAAATTCTTTTTTTGAGAAAAACCACCTCCATCCAATCTCTAGCTCATTATGATTTGGAACAGAGTCCTCGCCCAAATTCCAATCAAAATTTATGAAACTTCCGTCCCCATTGTTAATTTTACATTTTCCACCGCCCACGCACTGCATCCATCCACAGCAAAGAAAAAAAAATGCGTTCTTTTCGTATTATATTTTAAGAAATGCCGTCAGACTCATATAATACAAATTGAGCAATGCCACACCGCCGCCGCATTCGTTTGGCATTGACATTAAATATTTTATTTACCTACAGATTCACTGCCCACATTATAATGTGCCTAACGGGCATTGCGTTTCTTGTCGCTTGTGTGATAATATGTTACAGTTTCATAACTGCCACGTGGGTAATAAGCTTGATAATGATACACCTAACTAATATGACAGAAACAAAAGGCCAATCTAACGAACATGTCGGCTACATCAAGCGAAATAAAACAGAATATGGTGTATATAATATGTGCGATGTGGTCTTGTTTTTCCACATAGGCAGCGTAATTAATATGGTAACATGTAATTACTGTAATAATGTACCTGGGTAATTAAATGGTGTTTTGTGGTGTCTTGGTTTTAATCCGGATTGTACGGAAAAATCACGCAAGTTTGTTTGTTTAGTTTGTTTATTTATATTACTTGCAACAAATATTATAATCTAAATAAATTGCAGTTTGATACTGTGAAGTGTAATAATCACAAATGTAAAAGGCTGGTACTTTAGTAATTAGTTAGCCGCGGGCTGTACTAAAAGCTTTTATAAATAGAATTGTGTTTCACAAAAGAGATATTAATCAATTAACTGCAGTGATAACTATTAATAATTTATAATTTTAATATAGGTAATTATATGCTTGGATAACAAAACGAACAATTGTGCTTGTTTTCGTGTAAAAAATCCAAATGAGAAACTAATCTGCATTATTCCTGCTTCATTTATTGGAGTAAATAGACACAATAAACATGGAGATAATCGGCGAGCGGGCTTTGTTATTCCAAATGCAGAAAACTCAAACCATAGATAAACTGCATATCGGTATTTTAATTCGTGTTTATCTAGGAAATGTACTATACCGTTTTTAAGTGGAATGCTTGCATTTTTATCTAAAGGTTTATTGGGTTTTTCACAGAAACATGTTGTGGCTTCTGAAATAGCATTATTTAGTTAGCAGGTATAATTAAAATTTTAACGACTGTAATATTGTTTTTCCTTTTCTGGATAAATTGTGTGACATATGATGGATGTGACGGTATGACTTGAGAAAAACCAAAACAGTCGTTAATTAGTTGAAAGAAGTTTGGTTTTTTGTGCGGATCATGCGTGGATTGTAAGAAAAGGTTTTTGTACGTGGGAAATGTTAAAATAAAAGTTCAAATGAGTATCTATGAATTAGATTCAAATTTGTTAAATATTATGACTACATGACTACATAAAAACAGAGGTTAGTACTGCAGTTAAACCTCAACATAAACACGATTACAAAAGTTGCTTATTAGTACGCCAATTTCTTGCCCCTTTTCAAAAAAATAAACGTTGCACTCAAAATACAGTAATTTAGTCGACCTACGCCAATCAAATTAATATATTTCAAATTTCCAGCAAAATAATTTAGTTTCAATTCTCTCTACTCAAAAAAGGACTTTAAATTTTCACCATTTTCGATAGGTGTAGTTCTAGTTTCTAAAAACTGTAAATATTATAAAATTTTGAGAAAATTTACTGATAACTGTTTAAAAAAAATTAATTTTGTAGATATCCTCCATTTTCCTAACATAAGTCAAAATCTTTTCAAAAAAAATCTTTTCTCAAAAACCGACTTCTATTTATATCCCAATTTTCTGGTCCACTAAACACTCGTAGACAAAATCTAATAAAATATAGAGTTATAGACAATCCTCTCATCGACGACTCCCAAAAAAAAATTACAACTGGAACCCGACGCCATAAAAACCGTTTCCTTTGGTTTACATTACAAAACCACACGCATTCCTCACCTATGTCCAACCCAATGTACATTTCAGGTAAAAAAATTAATTAATCCAGCATTCAGCCTTTCAAGGTGTTTTTTATTGAAAATGACTTAATTATACGAATAAATATTGCGAGAACACCAAACGCTTCACTGTTATTTATAATTTATCAAGGCGTTACGTAATTTTCGTAAACATGGCAAAAGTGTGTAGTGGATTTTAATAGTCATAACTTAATTATATTTCTATGATTGTTTTCGTATACATTTACACATTTTATTATTATAAACTGAAACTGTGGGTGGCTTTGGTTTTAGTGTAGGATAACAACCCAAAGTCATAAATCAAACAGTTAAGTGCATTTTTTCCCACTAGTTAATAATTAAAATTACCATCACCACCACCACCGCCACGTGACTATTTTCGGAAAAAGGAAACATATCTCCAAATTGGGTCAAGATGATGGATTCACTTAGGTCCATTTACTTAAATGGTGTTTATTTCGCAAATTGGTCGCTTCCACAAGGCACATTAGCAGGAGCTGAAGCAACTACATAATGAGCTGATAACTCATCACTTAGAGGAAGTCTCCAATTGCGGATCAACTAATTTGCGTGGGTGGGTGCTGCTACTCACGCGTGCCTACTTGAGTTTGAATTGACTGGCTAGAGCACTCGATAGTTGATAGCTTGGATACTATACAACGAATTCCTGACATATTTGGGGTGTTGTCTTTATGACCCACCCACAATCCCACTACCACCACATTAATCTGGTCCTTGTACCATCCACCCACCACTATCAAAAAGGATATATTTAGTTATTTCAGAAAAACAATGCATGATGATGATCAACGATTTAAATTGTATCAGTTCGAAGGCTGTGTGGCATTTAATTGTGAAGGTATGCGGTAGTGGGTGGTCCTTGCGGAACGTCTACTGCTACCGGCAAGGACGAATTCAAGCAATTCACAGGTAAACAGGCTGTCGCTTCTTCAGTTGCACGAATTGAAGACACGCCAAGATGTACTTAACGAGAAATTAAACCGCTCGACTGTAGTTACAAATAAATCAACTGATTACGTCGCTAACTACTTTGACACATATCAATAATTTACTAAAGTTCTTTTTTAGTACTTATAGAGAATTGTAACAAAAAATATTTAACGGAGAATTTAAAATAAGTATATTAATTTAATTGTGCGAAAAAAAACCATCCAATTTATTGTATTTTAAATATCCCGCCAAATATTTTTTGTTCCAAGTCTGTCTACTGAAAAAATGGACTTTCTACAATTATTCCTCAATAAATTGATTAGAGTATTTCAGCAGGATAACCTCTTGAGTTCGTGTCGCTTTTTTCGCCTGGCAAATATTTGACATAAAATTTAATAATATTAAAGTTCGCGTGTGTGTGTTTTGTGTACCAAGGTAAGCGACCTTGTATTTTGCAAAAGTTTTTTTTTCGTTGCCTAAATTACCGCTGAGGGAATATTATTAAAAGCACGAACCTCGTATAGAAAGCCTTTAGGAAAATTAAAAACAATTTCGTTTTGTATTCAAATTAGGGGGAACAAGGCACTAGTTTAATAGATTTGGATAATTTAGGGGGTGCTTTAGCAATATTTGAAGGAGTCCACGTAGAATCGGTTCAAATATAGGTTTTGTAATATGATAAAGTAATTTGTTAACGATTTGTATCGCCACACCTTTAAACACTTGTTACTAGACATTCTTCTAGGTCAGTGCCGGACTGGAGATTTTTTGGCCAAGAAAATCAAAATAAACTAAACGGTATAAAAAAATAAATCAAGGCACGTTAAACATCAAAATTTTTTCGGTTAAAATTGCTCCATTTTTATGTAAAATATAGAAAAAATATGTATGCAAAAGTTCAAGAAATAATGGTGTAAAACTTGAATAGATATATATTTTTTCCACTGCTTTCCTCTTCCGTTTTAAGAAAATCCATTAAGAAACTGAAATTTCAAATGGTCAAAAATGACCCTAACCTAACCAACGTACAGAGTAAATTCGCACATATGTACGCTTCATTTTGTTCTTTTAATACCAGTCCTGCCCTGCACTCATACAAAACTCCTGCAAAATTATCTTAATTAGATTAATCAGTCTACAAACAGTGCACGTGCACTGCTCCAATTAATCCACAAAAATATTTCCACATAATAATGCGAAACAATGAAACCAGGTGAGCTATAAATATCTTCTAGTTTTGTCTCCAAGCATCAGCAGAAAACACGTGCATTCGCACAGCTTTCCATCCAATACTCAAACAAGGGGAGCATTTTCCGCCGTCTGCGAAACCTGGAGCCAATCCAAATTCACCAGTGATTAAATCGCATATAGCACCACACAAAAAACACCTGTTGGAATTAGATATGAACGCGTTGGGGGCCCCCCCAAAAACCCAGACACAGGAATTTCTCTTTATCGCATATATGCGTATGTAATTGGACGTAATTATTAAAAGCTAATTAATGGGACACGCCAAAAAAAATCCACCACGGACGACATTTTCCTTTGGGCTCTATGGCATTTACAATTGGAATTTGCATATCGGTTGCGTTCTAATTAACAATGTTGGTATTTGAAGTCACGGAAAAAATTGTGTGTGGTGTGTTAATCTTAATTAGTTACAAGTTAATGTTGGAGGAGCGCGCGCGGGAAGTTTGGGTGCTATAGAGAAGAATAAAAAAACAATTGGGGTTAACGACAGTTGTATAAAAGGATTTACAATTCCATTTTGGTGTTCTTTTTTTATCGCGCTTTCTAACATAATATACCAACGACAAGTGGAGCTTTTTTATGTATTTGCAGATATTATTCAATAAGATTTTATCACTTGACAAGTCGTAAAATAGCTGGGAATTAATATTTACTTTAGGAAAATTGTGCTGGAAAGGGTGGAATATTTCGAAAGTGGATGATAATATACCCTCAATAGCAATCCGATATCTTTTCATTTCAGCACTCGCTATATGCTTATACCTACTGATATCTGTCAAGTATCACTTTCCACCCTAGGTATGTAAATAACTATTTTTACGTAGCCAAATTCAAAAAAATGTGCCTCAAAATTTCTGACAAGTTCACTTTGAATTAAATATTCTAATTTCAGAATTATACACAACAGTTCTTTGATATTGTTTAATCTAGACCCGCCAAAAATTTTCAGACATTTTCCAAAAAACCTGATGGCTTCGATTTACCACTGACCTACACGTTATCTGTGAAATTCATCCACAAACACAAATCGATTGTACATAACCTCCAGTTGCACCGCCTCTGTGTATCGAATACAACTTAACGGATGTCGGTGTGTGTTGAATGCATTTGGCCGGAAGTCACGATCAAATATAATTTTTTTTTCACTTTCGAATATTTCATTCAACCTTTACGATTGAATTTCTATACGCCAGTCGCCGAAACAAAAGGAATTTTTACTAAAACAAATTGCAGACGGTGTATTAAACCCACAAATTTAACTGATTAATTAAGCCACTCATTATAAACGCTGTTGTTCCGTTTTTTCTCCTCCAAAGGTGAATTTCTAGCGTTTAGTGTGTGTGGCACCAGGTGGCATAAATCAGAAACGGAAATACACATGTACGGTTAACACTAATAAAAAGCAATTAATTCCGAGGCATTTTTATTTTATTAGCCATAATATACCGTCAGTTTCATATTACAAAAAAGAAAATTCTTAAATGTAGTTCATTCAGTTGTGCGCACTATAGATGTAGCTATTACATATTTTAAACAGATTACACGTTTTTAAATGGTTTGTACGGTAGGTAGAGGGGGGTTACTGACCTGAGAATCTTGCTAGGAAACGGTGGAAGCCGGTGGCAAGTGCTTGCGCCAGGCACCGGAGTACGAGAGGCAGGGGGGTGCGCCGCCCCCAGCCCCATGCCGGCCACATCACGTGCGCCACTGAAACAAATAGAAACATTTACATTTATGTTCAAAATGCACACACCGTAATGTCTCAGGTTGACACATTTTATTAAATCATTAGGACACGTTTGCTCTAGTTTCCAGAAAATCTGGGAGAATAGTTTGAAGACACGCAGATTTAAAAAAAGAAAAGTTTTTTATAATGGTATAATAATGAAGTAAGAACTTGTAATCAATCTAAATATTGAAAAATTGAAAAATTTTTTTTAAATAATAAGCTTAATTTTTCGAAAATTCTTGGGGAAATAGGTACTTACATTTATTTTATAATATGTACATAAAAAGCTAAATTACAAACAGTTTTTAAACTTTAAAACTATAAAATAACAATAAAGAATTAACTTAACGATGTTTAATATTTTCAATAAATATTTACGCAACTTTTTTAAAACGATAATTATTATTTATAAGTTGAGTTTTCCACACAATGTTATACAACAAAGACAATTTTATTGTTATGGTAATTATATTGCTAATATTAACTCTTATTGACACTCCTCTTTTTTCAACAATTCGTTCTTAAATTAGATTTTAATGAAATTCAACTTCTAGTCAGCAAGATATGACGTCACTTGTCACATAATTAAAGCAGCAATCGCATCATTATATTTTCTTTAAATTAGTAAATTCGATAATAAATTAATGAGATGAGCAATCGCTTGAAAACTTAAATATAAAAAAATATTGGAATTTTTTTGCATTTTTCTGATAAAAATTATTTACCTATATTTTTGAAGGATTACAATATAAAGCACCCTTATTTCCAAAATGCAAGACAAATTTCCATATTTCTCAAAAAAATTAAAACTTTATAGCCAATCTTGCCTGTGATGTAGTTGTATCTACTAAAAATCTTGTTTTCTCTGTGGCGCCTCCACCAAAACTCCAAACAACAACCCTGTATTTTTAGCACCCAAATAAAGGACAATAAATCCTGACACGCCCTAAGCTATTTCAAGCAAAAGGATTCGCACAAGTTCATGACCAACACATCACCATTTTCCAACTAAGTACACCACACCACAATATTCATTTCACCCATCAGTTTAAAACTGTTAAAACAATTTAACGTTATTTGAAAACTTATCAGGAACATCAATTACACGGGGAATTATCTACCAAGGTACATATTTGAATATAATATTGTTATATTGCACAATTTCAATTGCTTTCACATGAAACAGACAGTGAGTGATGCAATGGAAAAATATCTGGTGTAGCCAGCACATGACTTTCTTATACAAACAAAAGGAATTCTAGTGTAAAGCTATGAATTTTCTAAAATGGACGGCTGTTTTAAAAATCACAGTTTTGGCTTCACTGGTTGGATTTTTGTAAAAAAAAAACATTTATATCCAAGCGGAATGACGATTTTATTTTAAGAAAGCTCATAAATTGTTTATAAGAAATTTTGTGCGTTTCTTTGAAGTTAAATTTGCGGTTTTCAAAAATGCATCTAACGAATTTGATTCTTTTAAAAGTTTTGGAACCGTTGTTTGGAGTTTTTAAAATTAACATTATCGCAAAAGTGAATGGTGGTTTTATTTTGGAATAAAAGTACGATCTGTTTAATGAATTTTTTGTGTGTTATCTTGAGGTCCCAAATTTCCAAAATAGCATTTTTCGAGGTTAAAAAATCGGTTTTTGTTAAAATTTATTTCAAAGCAAAGTGACAAACTGTTTATCTGAATTTCGTCTGCGTTTTTCTAACAAAAAGACATTTTTCTTGTGTACATGCACTTTTCCTGTACGAAACTCTCCCAGCTAATAGCTCATTATCTAAATAAAGTGCCATATCGACAAAAGTCCTTTATACTAATTATTGCGTTCGCTGATACAGCCCGGCGGTCGTAGTCGTTTGTCGACAATGTGTATGTTGAATTGAATCACCGTTTTGTTTATCATTGAACTGTAAACGTTCCCACAACCTTGACGGATAATACACACCAACTGTTTGTTTGATCGGCGTGTTATTAAGGAGGTATACTTGTTGCAACGGCATCCTCTTCATCTGCCGAAAAGGATTTTCCGAAAAATGATTATTTTTCCACTTATAGTTATTTCAGAATACCTGCCCCGGCAATAAGGTTGCGTGTTTACCACACCACAACAATAACCGTAACAATAACCATGCATGCAGTAAATGAGGAAAAAAACTTGGAAATTTGTAGGAGACTTTCTCCGTCTGCCTTTGATGCTCAGAAGCAAAACCTCGCCATTAATAAATTTATTCAAACGTTTTTGTTTATGTATAAAATTCTCACTAGCTTCAGTCTGCGAGTAAGTACATAAAACCTTATGTGTTAGAGACTACACTACACCGAGGAAAATTACAATAATTTCCTATTAAATCACTTAACTTATCTACCGATTTAAACCGAGATTAGTTCCTTCATTTCAATATATTTTTCCATTTTACCTGGGAACGCTTTCCTGGAATTTCAAGGAAACAAACACGAATTACATACCTTTTTATAACTGATTCAGAAGCCGAAATAAACATGATGGTTTGTTTGTAAACTTAAATACTACTACGCAATGCCTTATCGTTTATAGTGTATAATAAATGGTCTTGGAAAAAGCTTGTCATAACTTGGACCAAACTTTATGCGTATGATTTTCGAAATAGATAATATAATGTTAATGAATAAGGTTAATGAAACACCTGAGAAATTTGTTGCCCCTTTCGAAGGAAATTACTTGAATCTTTTTTGGAACTTTCTGTAAATTTCAAAACAATAACTTTTTTGAAATTTCACGGAATTTAGTCATTTTCGTAGGTAATTGAATTGGCATTACGAGGAATTTTAGGACATTTGTTAAGGTTAGTTTTTTAAGCAATTTGAGGATTTTTTTTGGATATTGCAGATAATTGAACGAAAATTAGGCCATGAAACTCTTCGTTTAAACATACAAATATCACCACTTTATTTATTTATTACTAAGCAAATGTGATAAGATTAAGAATATATTTACCTAAATAATCAAAAGTAGGTAAACTTGAATTTAAATTTTGTATGACGCAAATAAAACGGAAAACAATTATAATTTTTTTATTTTCCAATACAATGTGGGTTGAAAAATTATCGAAGATTTTTATGATTTATACACGCTTTGTTTTCAATTTTCCAAGGTCTATAACAAACGTTATTGGAAAAATGATATTGTTAAACTAGGACGATAAATTACAGCGACAATCTCTATAAATTAAATAATAATTCAAGAAAATTTCGAGTGTTTTTCCAAAGACACTTTTATTAAACCTGAAAATCAGTTAAATTGATATCGTTTCAGATCAGATTTAGAACAAATATCTTTTTTCCACTAGATCTGTCGAAATATCAGCGTTCTTTTAAATTTTTATGTTATACAATTTAAATCTTAAAAAATCATTAATATACCAGTAAATTTTGCTATGACTCAGGTTATATTTGCACCTGAATCACTCGACATGTTTTTCCAATCGCTTTTCCACAAATTTCAAAAATTCATACCGGAAATAAATTGCACATGTCAATTTCATCACTACACTCTCTCTCAAACATTCTAAACATTACAAATTCTTTCTACGAAAAAAACTGTCACTAACCATATTTCTCTGGAAATCAGACTATCACCATCAAATATTTCTCACTTTACTCATAATAATCGATACCTAATTAAAAGCGCTTCAAACAAATTGATCACCAATATTCCAGTAATTTTTTAATTGTTTATTGTTTGACCGACATAAAACACAACGCGTGAAATTTATAAACCATACCAGAAAACTATTTCATTAAAACTCAAATTATACGAAAAAAAAACTATACACAAAACAGTTATTTAAAACAAATATTCCGCTAATTATACTGTTCAGCATAAATGCTTAATTTAAGTACAGTAAAACCAGCATAAAATTACTTATAAAAAAAGTACCCACTGAGAAAATTTATTAATTTAACAATGTAACTTGAGCTGTAATCTAGATTTAAATCTGTTAGCAAAGATTTCATACCTACACACTGCACCACTACTTGGAAATAAGGGGCTAAAAACTTTCGGTAATTGTACAAAAAAACTTTTTGTAGAATATTTTCCGCTTGGCGGAACTTATTTTATTTATATTATTTCATTTAATTATGTAGCAACGGTTCTTTTCATTAATTATAAAATTGTAAACGGTGCCTTAATTAACATGAGTAGAATAAGATTTGCAATAAAATTCAGGTAACATGCCACCGTAGTTTGTTTTTATCATTTTTTAATTGAGTAATATTACGCAAAGTGTCAAAATATTTAAAGTTAAACACACCATATATGCTAATGAATTTTGTTGATGATGAATGGACAAACAGATCGTGTAAAAGCAAGCTTAAACAGGTCTATAAATTAAATTAGAAAATATTGTGTTTGTGTGTGTGTGTTTCTGTTTGAGGCCTGGTAACACAAAATTCAAGTCAACTCATATAAGCAGTGAAGAAAACAAACTACATTTATTCGAAACACCCACGATTATACATACATTGAAAAGACTTCAGAAACATGAAGGTGGTCCAATGCTCACATTAAATATAAATTCCATAGCACTTCGTCTGTTTGTGAAAAACATCACACAAATAAAAATCCACACGTTTCTTCAACGTTACCAATCAAACACCAACCATCGTCAAGCAAATTTGAAAAAACACCCGTTTTGCAGGAATTGCCTCCAAAATCCCAATCACAAAAATAACACAAAACACCAAATTTCTCTCGAAAATTCGCCCGTCCGGGTTTTTCCTCTGTCTACTTACAACGAAAACTAAAAAAATAGCTCAAAACACCAAATAAATTCTCCAGCAGGAAACGTTTATTCGAGTGCGATAGTCGGGGAAAAGTAAAACTCGCAGGATACTGGCGGCAGCGCAAATAAATACCAAAAGGAACACGCATAAATTAATTTATCATTATTTACAGCAAAAAAAATGTAAACTATTTTCGTTTCGTTGGCTGGTTTGAATTTTACGGAGCAGAGTTGTTATAACAGTAACACCGCCAACTACGAACCGTGTTTAGAAACTGACGGACAAGAGAACAGCATGCCATAGCAAAAGCCGATTTAATCCGAGCAGGCGTACGTACACGGACGACGGCTTCGGGAAGAAAGTGCAATTGTCTCGTCACCTGAAGAAGTTTCGCCCAAGTATAAATGTAATGATATTTCTACCTGTGGCCACACGGGCATTAACTGGGATAATGATGACGGCGAGGGCGACCAACACAAACACAATCGCCAGCATCATTAGCCATCATCATATTGAACCATTGTTCATAATTGGGGTTTAATTGCTTCGTTTTGATGACATGAAGATGATGGGCAGGTCCAGGTGGGTTGGGTAGATCAAGCAGGATAAATGTAAAGGTAAACCAACAGGAAAAATCAATATTCGGACGTGATCAATGGTACATAGATCAGGAGAAATGTAGGTCCTTCAAAGTAATCTTCAAGAAACATCTCTTGCTTCTGATGAAACAGATTGATTAGAAATTCTAAAAGATTTAGCAGGAATGTCAAACATTGTAAGCTGGTCAATGTTCAATAAATCGGGACAAATTTAAGTCGGAATTATATAAGAAAACTAACCATGATTTATATGACTGAAATTATTTTGAAAATAAAACTTGGGTACCAAAATTGTGAAGAAAATTAGTTCTTTTTGATGAAAAATTTAGGTTTGTGATTAGGGTACACTTAGTGTGGTCTACAAATATTAAGTTACTTCTACTTCGCTACATTTTAAAAGAGACTAAAGTATGACACTACAAGTTTCCACCATTATCTAAACATGAATAAAAAAATCCACAATAGAATAGATTTAAATACAAATCAGAAAAATTTAAGATTTTTTAGGTACTTGGAATTTGAGGGTGCTTAAAATGATAAATCGGTTGAATATAAATATAAATCAGTAGAAATCTACTCGAATATAGGTGCCCCCAAAAACATGAATTAGAAGCACGAAAGATTAATTTGTTACAAATAAAATTTGTACAACCTTGTCCTGCTTCTATTTTGTTCACCCCTGTCTTTCAGTGAACTAGTTTTTATTAATAAGAATTTGTCCTAAAAAGTTTGAAGGATTTTAAATTTTTTTCAAGTTTTGTTGAGTTTAACATTAAATTTTTCATGTCTTCATAAAATTATGTCCTTCTAAACTTAAAACATTCTTTTATTTTTTGGGGTATAAAAATAAGAAATTTTCATGTTTTCATGCTTCCTTGTTCTGTATCACTAATTTTTTCCACCTTTCCAACGCAATTTTTCCCAATTCTTTTCAAATATTTAAACGTGAATTGAACTGACAAACTTAGATACAAGATTTACCGAACTAAATTTGCGGTTTTCCGTCAGGTTCAAGTTCATACACATTTGCTAATTTGTGCTATTTTTAAAACATTTACGGCCACGCCGACCTTCATCATCATCAATACATAATTCCATTAAACAAATCGCCACTTTACATAATTTCTCCAATATTCTAGTCACCGAAAAATAATCTATTTTTTCTCTCACACAGCTACCTGACTGCATTTCGAAAACATCTTACATAATTTAACTCCATGACATATATTTAAATTGCTATTTTTTCTTAGTTAATTGACACACTTAGCATCAATTTAAAGCTACCTACTCTGTAGCAGTAGCCTAGAATAATAATTATTACCCAACGATTCTCTATTACAAATTTACAATAATTAAATAGCAAGTACTATCTAATAATTAGCAGAAGTGCCTCGAGGTACCTTTTTAAGGCCTAAATTAACTTTTACCAATCATGTTTTTATTATTGGAAAAAACCAATACATATACTTACTTAAAAAAATTAAGTGTGTTAATACTAATATGTCATTGCCACAAAAAACTTCGTGAATACGTAAAGACTAGTTGTCATGGCAACTGGTCCTGGAACAGAATTGGGGCCAAATTCTCTCAGGAAACTGTTAAGTGGACGCCACCGTCGTCGCCTTTTACAAGAAAAAATATTTATATCCACCAGTTTCCATCACCATAAAACTTTTTACAACAAACATTTTTTTGTTTTTGGCAAACCTCCTTCTCTTTTATAGCCTTACCTACATGTTTTTTTTATATTTCAATCTAATGAAAAGAGGTGTTAATTTTCGTATAAGGTGCCGGCCGCGTAAAACCCATTGACTTGGTGAAATTATTAAAATTTTTCGTGTAGGATTTTTTACTTACGTCAAAAAATATTTTTTGGTTAGTTCCAGTCTAGCTTATTAAATTTTATTAATCGAATTAAAGGCAACGAGAAAAATAGGAAACTTTCACAAATCAGTTTTTTTTGCGTCTAACAACAAATCTATTTTTATAATATCTTGTATATAACTTAATTTATTGATTGCTGATTGATTTGCATCAAACCATGCAGCGGTTTGGACAATAAAATATTATAATTATAAGTTATAACTAACGAATGCAAAATATGCCCGCTACACCAATACATTATCAGTATATCAATTAACTTTGTCTATAAAAGTAATTATCTATATGCACATAGTATCCACAAATGATTGCATACTAGGTATGGATTATAGAAGTTAAATGTGACTGCTTTCCCACACAACATTATAATTTTACACGCAGGCCACAATACTTTTTTCTATCTATATTATATTATACATAAAACGTACAAGTGAATTAAATAAAGGCTAATTAAACCTGCACAAAGCAACTTATATAATATAATAATAAAAATATAACAATAGATATGCGGTCAGTGTGTGCGAGTGAGTGCTTACCGGCACTTTTAAGGCAAAAGCAATAAAAGCTCCTTTAAATGTTCATGACACACGATAAAGGATACAAATTACTGTTTTAAACGAACCACAGAATTTCAAAATAATACCCACCAAACCCAACTTGGTATTAATTTTAGCATTGTCTACAAGAGGTGTTTGCGCGAATTAATAGAATAGTTCACTAGCCTATTAACACTGATGTGCATACTAAAAGCATTTTTCCAAAGTGATTCATCAGTGTCTGATGGATAAAACTATGGTGAATATGAAATTAGTTCGCACGTCATTTGCGAAGGAAATGCATTTTGATGCAATTAAAGGCGGCGTGCGGGTGCAGCAAAATCTGTTATAAATACAAATGGATAAACTGACCTAATTTTTGACACTGAAAAGTTTCGGAGGGCGATGGAGAATACTGATGAGTCAAGAAATAGAATCAAGGAGGAGGGAATTTTGAATCAAATGTATCTATAACTAGGTCTCATTTAAACTTCCTATCCAGGATCTATGTTGGATCAATTATTGTAGCTATACCTAAGTCTCATTTAAACTTCCGGCCATCCTAAATGGACGAAATTTTTATTTTTAAGGAGGTTTTGTAATCGTAATTACCTATTCAAATTTAGAGATTTTGATGGATTTACACGTTTTGAAGATTTTCAGAAATCTGTGAGTAACTATATGAGAAAAATGATTAACAACACAGGAAAATTGGGGAAGAGGATTAAGAACACGTAAAGGAAAAAATAGAGGAAAATTCTTCCGGTACGAGCATATGAGAAGGATGCGCTAGAAAATCCTGTTGATACCTCATAAGTGCATAGTGTAATCGAGGATCATGTCAGTTT
Organism: Pediacus dermestoides; assembly: GCA_963942485.1. Classification (NCBI taxonomy): domain Eukaryota; kingdom Metazoa; phylum Arthropoda; class Insecta; order Coleoptera; family Cucujidae; genus Pediacus; species Pediacus dermestoides. The sequence continues at coordinate 29,414,732 of OZ012627.1, read as the reverse complement.
CTCTTCAAATTCCTATAATATAGAATATAGCCAAAAATAAATGAAAAAGTGTTCAAAGTTTGTGCTAACTTAAGTTTCTATACTTCGATAGAGAGCTCTTCTTATCCTCTATCATATCCTCAGATTGCTTCTTAATCCCCTCTATGCGTAACTCGCCATCATGAAAAAATGTGGTCGCGTGGTCACTACCCACTTGATTTGTTTTAATATATTTTCATTTTAATTGAAAGTGCAGAAAAAAGAGTCCTCTATGATGAATTTTACGTTAAAATATTTTCCACATCTAAAATAAAAGGATAAAAAGAATTGTCCTTGTCCAGGAAGCAGTTATTAATTGTAATGTTAGGGTTAGGACTTGATATCTGCGACAATAAGATTACAAAAAGCGGTTCGTTTATAAATTAGCAGATGAATAATTTATTTAGGCGTGGAAATTATCTTGAAATGATGAAAAACTCTAGAAATATTTATACGCCATTTCTGAAGTTTTATAACTGTATGATCATGAATAAAAAATTCCCCGTCTGTTATCAAGTATCACTAACTAAATTAGGATAATAAAAACAAAGGACAAATACTTGGAAAACTATAAAAATTACGACAAATTACAGTTTTTTCTAGCATACAAAGCTAAACGCTTCCTATATTATTCCCTAGCCATTTACTTACAATTTCCATCATCAAATGTAACGATAATTTAAAAGTAAATACACAATAAACATGGAAAAAACTAAATCGTGGCTAATAGAAATTTTCAAGCACCAACATCATTCGCTCCTATTTATAAACAAGTCAAGTTTTGTTGTTTGTTCTTACTATTTTCCTCCAATTTGTACCGTAAGTTGACCTTGCCGAAGTACAAACAACTAATGAATCATTGCATCAGGTAACAATAATTGGTTCTATTTGTTTATATACATACATTACAAAAATTGCATAATTCACAAGGATTAACCATTCAAATCCTTGCACAACAAATTTCAACCTCAAATCATCATCGCAATTATCCACAAATTGCCTCCTCAAACACTCGTCATTTATCCTGTGCAAGAGCAATTTGTGTTCCGGAATCTGTTGATACAATTTTCGAGATGAGACATGATTAGCATACAAACATACATGCACACCATGCTGTGAGTCAGACTTTTAAACAATTTGTACAATTAGACCTGGCGCCCGCAACTAAACTAGCCCTACGGAATATTATACTAGAATTTATCTTTGACGCATCCGTTAATATGATAATGATGTGGCCTCGTTATCACTAAATAGCAATATCTGTGATTAGATCAAAGGATATGACTTGTTACCAACGTTTAGCCATTCTGGGAACAACAATATTTGTTTGAGAATATAAAGATAATAACTAATAGAGTAGAATATTATTCCAATTGTAATTGTAGAGAATCTTGGCTCAATCAAACACAAGAATCACTTATATGTAACAAATACTGTTATTTCACTATTTAAAAATTCAGTATGTACTAGCTAACAATTTTCCAGTAAGCGTCACTTAAGATAAATTATTCACCTGAGAGTTCCAAGCAAAATACTACTACTACTACATGAGTTTAAGCAAAATTTAATTTTCCTGTTTGTGAATTCGAAAAGTTGGACTCGTAACTCTCTCTGTCATAACAGAAATATAATAGCAGGGCAGTGGGAATGTTACAGAGGATTATTGACGCCAGTGAATGAGTGAGTCGTGCTATTTTACTTTTATCTGCGTATTGGAGGGTATTAAAAAGAGCATAAAACTGCATTTAAAACTTAATCCAATTCGAGTACAATAGCCCAGCATCAATTGCAGGGGATTTCAGTCATTAGTTGAAAAATCGCAAGGATAAATATATTTTTATGAAACACCCGGAGTAATGAAGCAGGGGCGGACTGAAGAAAAATTTACTGTTTACAACAGGGGACAAAGGCTCCTGAAGTTCTTTCCTCAAAAGTTGTGTGGAATATCAACATTTTGTGCAGAGAACAGGGTCAAATATTTCCGAGTATCAGTTTTTTAAAAAGATTAGGTAGATAAGGTAATCTAACTTAATTTCAATTTTTGAGGGATTCTATAATTTATAGACGATCTTGTCTTGAGATAGTTAGGTTAGATTATCTTAACTATCTCAACTTTTGAATTATTTTAAAGACGAGATACTCTTCAATTTCTAACTATCTCAATTTTGCCTAAAATTATAAAATTATAGGAAACATATTACTTATAGATTATAATTAACATAGACATATTGATATAGTACTATTTGCTACTTCAGAACGTGCAAAATTCGAGCATATGACCAAATTAGCTCCCTAATTCCCAGCTTAAGAAAATTCCTTCAAATTTACCCTGACACCTTCCCACTGTTTGCAACTAGTTTAATAAGCTTAAAGCCCTATTTATCTAACGTCAAAAACCTTATTCAAAAGCGGCACCCTCAGAACTTAACACCTTGAAAGAATTCCATTTTGGCCATTTCACAAATAACACAGAAACCCGAAAAAAACGGTAGAAGATAACCAACACCGGCAAAGGGGATTATACCCAAACAAAGTCTCCACAGGCGACGCAAAGTAAATTATAATAAACACTAGAAAATCCCAACAATACTCAGCACCACCAGCTTCTTACCTTCCGGTGTGTCGTACTAGCCATAGTATTTACTTTGCCACAGATAGTAATTGACAGGTCTTATTGATGTCTCAAGGACACAAAGCGATTCATTCACTGTGGTCAAATTCCAAAAGTAGCCCACGAAATCACAAATTAAAACCACACAGAGTTAAAGTTAGTCACATACACTCAGTAGATACTATTACACCGGAATGCTAACTAACTTTCGTTATCTCTTCTAGATCAAGGGATTTACGTAAATGACCCACCTTGCTTTACATTTGTAAACAATTGCGTCAAGCAGTGTAATAGTTTTTTCATGCCTTGTCATGCTAACCAAAACTGCTTTTTCGTTACTTTCCCACATGAACACAGGAATTCTTCTAAGGTCCTCCGACAGGGCACTCTTTGGTTATTGAAAGGTTTTCACCTGGAAGGACACAAAAAGCAGTACGTGCTTCCAAATACATTTCGCGTATTAGCAAACAACCAAGTCAATGATACCTTCAGTGGGCCCCAAGAATAGAAACTATTTGGTTTATTCTACAACTACGATAAATCCGTGTATTTTCCCCATATAACCATAAAAAACAACACAATGCTGGTGATGGTGTAATGTTACAGAAAGAAGAAAGCGCGCGGTATTGGAGGCTTTTGGGAGCCTTTCGGACCAGCACGATATAAAAACCAAATCAAATTGTCAGTGTACAATGCAATTATTAATAAAAACTCAAATGGGAACTTGTTTTACTAGATTATTTACGCATTTGTGAGCATATAACATTTGCATTGTTACTTACACGTTTAGCGGTAAATGTTGGATATATTAACAGGTTTAAATAGCTTTTAAACTTCTAGGAAACATACCTACCTGAAGTTACGGTGCGTTGTGTCTGTTTCTCCTTATTTAATAACAAACAAGGAAAAAATGTTCGACATGTTTCGAATAATTGCTTTCTTTATATTGGATCCAGATTAAGAAAAGCCTAGCCAATGCTTCTAATAACGTATTGTTTTCTTTCTGGATGCGTACTCGCACTAAGGCCATGCATGCTTAAGCACAAGACGCAATCTTCAAATGCATCATAACTTTAAATGTACATCGTACCTACGTAACAAGAACAATTAATTACTATGTAGAACCATAAATAATTAAACTGTTATATGAAATTTAATTAAAAAGGAAAACAACGGTTGAGTTGGAAAAGAGCGAACTGTCAAAAGAACACAATTTTCTTGTGATCACAGTGGAAAACGTCTGGAATTTATTGAACAATGCAATTTTACCATTGTTTAACTTCGACAGTGGAATTTGAGACAAATATTTGTGGAGTGACGGAAATGTTTGATAAAAACGATTGCAACGTTGTAAGGGGAAAAACAGCATGAGGCAATTTACATATTTCTAATGAAACTTGAATTTGCAGTTTTGGAAAAATAGCAAACTAACCGATATACTAAAATTATTTTCAGTAGGCATGTTCACTCTTCCGCTCAAGAGAAGCCAATTAGAGAAAGAGACCGAAAAACGAATGGTGTGAAGCCATTTCTACTAGTATCCTAGCATCATTGTAAAACTAAAGATAGATTAATACCCGTGAAAGATACAAAAAAGCGCAAAATTGATAAAAATATGTGATCTACTTTGGGTCTGAAGAAAGTCCGAAACGTTTTCGAAAACAATGCTTTCAAACTTCGTTCAAAGATAGAGTAGTTCTCTTTACAACTTTATACCCTCCTCAATTATAAAGATTTTTATTTCGAAATTAAGATTTTGTAAGTGGTCCGAACTCCCAACAGGACCTTAATAAAGTTAATAAATGAAACCCTATAGATCACAGGCATACATGGGATGAGGACAAAGGGGACTAAGGAGGAATTATGAGGAGTAACTGTATATACAGAGGGAGTCAGGGTTAGATAGAACAAGGGAACTAGATCCCCGAGGAAGCACAACCGGACATGGGATTTATAATGAAAGCTGCTTCAAATGAGACTTAATCTCTCTCAATTTGGCGAAAAGGTCCTGACTCACCTTGTATAGGCAGAAAAAGATGCGGATCAATAATTTTTGAAATAACAGAACATATCGTTGATATGAATTAAAATTAACCTTCGGACGACTTCAACAATTTATCCAACACCAGAAATTCTTTGGTTCTTTTAGTCCTCCACCAAAATCTGAAAGCACGACACATTTTTAAACTATAATACGCTTATTTTTGAAAACTTCATACTTCCCTTAAGCAAATATTAAAATTCGTGTAACTCTTGAAGCTTTAAAAAACGTTTTAATGACAAAAAATCCAAGCATTGTACCTCATACAATTTCTATTTCTCACAAGAGCGGTTACGAAATAAATTGAAATCTATCGCTGGGATAAACCAAAAAACACTTATCTTAAATGGGCGACAATAAAACAGGCAAAAAAACAATACCCAGAAAAGGTTGTTCACTGCCACCATGGTTTTTAACACAAAAATAATTACGCAGCAATTTTCATATATTCCACTGTAACTTCTTCGTGTTATAAAACAAATTTTATAGCCACGTTATCTGCAATAATTAATAATAACGTCAAGTTTTTCTATTCTTATCTCACTGCCGGTAAGCTATTTTTATTATTCTAAAATTCTTCCGACAATAAATTATCTAATGTGGTATTTTATACATAGCCGTGTTTTCTACATGGCTAACTTTTATAGTGTCACTGCACAAGTTTTATCAAAAATTTTTCATTGTACTTGATGGGGAAAAACTGGAATTATGTCATATTGTCGGGCGTTGGGTTTATGTCGCAATAATTACGCGACACTCTGGCTCTCTTTCTTCTTAATGGCAGAAGCTGAAGAGTGGCAGTTAGTAGTACGCTCAGCTCGGCGAAGCCCCGGTTCATCATCAGTGATGCTGGCAATGCGCCACAACGATCGCCCGTTACGGTCTCTGGCCTTTTCATGCTTGGCAGACTTTAATTAAAATTGAACTTGAACATCAGAATTGTAGATTTAAAAAAGCATATGAACCAAATGTATAGCAAGCTGTTGCACGACACCTCAGAAAAATGCAACCAACGCCACTTCTGATGTAGTAACTCGCTACATTTATACCAATAAGACGAACTTCAGACTATCGCTGTGTGTGTTTCTATAGAAAAATCAAACCCCAATTAAACCTGTATTCAATCACACAATTATCAAACAGTCGGAGTCCCGCGCAACAATTTTCCAACAACTTCTGCAGAAAATCATAGTAAATTACTCGAAATTATCTAATGATGCCCTATTGTATTATAACCCATCGTATAGTAATAGTACTATTAACCATGACCTACAACACAAAACAAAAAACCCCAAACACCCCCATCAATGTCACTTAAACGAAAATTGCATCTACAACCTGCACGAAAACAATTTACAAAAATCAATAATAAAACATCGTATCGTACTCTTTCTTGACTTGTGTTTTCCCAAGACATTACACAACAAGTTATAAAACTCCCAATCCACGACATGTTGCGTGCCCCGAACTGACTTTCATAAAAATTCATCTTGATGAATTCGCTGGTGGTGGAGCAAGGGGGGCCGCCGACGGCCCGCCAAGTCTTTTATCGGATACTATAAATCCTCGACTGTTTATACTATGCACGACAGGGTGACCGAAAAATCTATTCCGACATGGAAATGAGCTCTGCTGAGGAAGGGTGGCAAGTCGCAATGAAACCACCCCCCTGGTTCTTTATTTGCTTTAAATGTTAATGGGTGAGTTGTAATTTTATTCAATGAGCAGCTTGATGGTATCACTCCACAATAGGCGACGATTTATTCACGGTTTTATTTCAGCGTTTCTTTTGTAAACTTATTATACTACTATGTAATTGTCGGAGTAGTTCTTTGAAACCTTAATATTATCCAAGAAACAAAGACTGTTTTTTTATTAATTATTCATATTCATTAAATTTTGAAACTCATAAAATTTTAGAAAATAGAAAAAGTTGATGGGTTAGATACAGATAATGAAAAAAAACTGGTGATACTAGAGGTCAAAACCGACTAATCGAGCTTCAAGGATCGGAAAATGGAAAAAGTAAGTTATTGACAATTTTATCATTATTTTTCCCGTACTTTTAAGTATTACGAAAAATTTTATTTAATTTTGAGTTAACATATTTTTCAAAATTTTCTAAATTAAGACTTCCAAAATAAGCAAAATTGCATCATTAAAACTAGTGATACTAGAGGTCAAAACCGACTAATCGAGCTTCAAGGATCGGAAAATGGAAAAAGTAAGTTATTGACAATTTTATCATTATTTTTCCCGTACTTTTAAGTATTACGAAAAATTTTATTTAATTTTGAGTTAACATATTTTTCAAAATTTTCTAAATTAAGACTTCCAAAATAAGCAAAATTGCATCATTAACAAATTTTTTTTAAGTTGCGAACTTGAGGCTTCTAGTTTGTTTATTTCTCGAAGAATTTAAAAAAAAACATACTTTGACCTTCTAATTTCATCATATCATTTATGCAACAAGTTAGGAATTAAGAGATTCTGACGAGTGTGAAAATTGTGCCAGAGCGAAGCGAGGGCGCAAGAACACGAGGCAAAATCAATTCCTACCGTGTAGCACACTCTATTTTTTCTCATACCTGTACGAAAATGGCCACTTCTTTTGCGTGAAACGCGCTAACAAATTATAACAGCATAACACTGACATTTTTGCTTGACACTTTGCGGTGAGAAAATCACCTTGACAACCATAAACAAACACAAATGACTCCCGCATATCAGGGAAGGAATGGCTACCCAAGTGAGAAATGTTACCCCCACTCCTTATTTTCCGCGACTACCCTAAAAAGACGACTTTCTACCCGCATTTCACGCAAATAAAGTGGCCATTTTCGTGCAGGTATGAAAAAAAGAATATTGTACCGTTGAACTAGCTAACTGGAATACACTTTACTGCATAAAACATCTCCATAAAACTTTATTTTTTCCAGCAAATGCTTCCAACACAAACATGCAAGATCCGAAAGGCAAAAACCTAAGATCCATACAATAACAGGATAAATATTAAATCATGTAAAAACTGAATCTTCGCTAATGAATGAACTTATTCACAAGTGCATTGTGTGCGTTGAAATGTCGGTTCGTTCTCGGGTGAATTAATCTACTTATTAGGTAATTTTTGAGGTTAACAAGTTTATTAATTACGAAATTACAGTGCACCAATTATTATTGAACAAAAGCCGCTTGCAGCAATTACATACCTCTAAATACGTATGTGCGGATTTTGTGAAATGAAGCACGAAAATTATGCATGATGTTAACTTATTAAATAAATAAACTGTTAAAGTTAATTTGTTTTAACATTTTAATGGCTTTGTAACGCTAACGGCACGAGCTGGCGTATTGTTTGGAAAATATATGTGGTGAAGAGAAGAACATCCATCTAAGTATGTTACATGTGTGTGTGTATTAAATTATTTGCATGCTTCTATGTTGATAATTATGTGGCTGAAGACTGAAGATTGCAATCGCTCCCAATTATATTGCTAATCTCATTAAATGCCCGAGCAAAAAAGAACAGAGGAAAGAAAAACGGCTCTAATTATGGCTGAGATTAATTAGACATTATTGTGCGTCTGTTAAAAAACGCTATTTATCATATTTATTTGAGTTTTTCTTTAATAATATATATAATCTTGAACAAGAATTTATGGCTGTTTACAAAGACGGAAACCTGACCGGAAAACTTATACCGGGTGATCTGACGCGAGAATGCGAGAATATTACAGCAAAAAAACACAAAGTTGTTTATTCGTTTTTACTTTCTTATAGTATAAGAAAGTAATCGAGATTCTTTCCACCTGGACATTTTAATGTAATTATACGTTTTGAGGATCCCCGAATCTTTAAAATCTGATTAGTGGTTATAAAACTGACACTAAAACAGTCACATTATGAAATCCAGCACTGTTTTCAAAGTTTCATTTTACAGGCCTGAAAAATACACAAAAACAGCCTTTATAGCCTTTGCCTTCAATTTTCTTATATAAAATAATAAGGGAATATAGAAATCGTAATTTTTCGATTTAGGTTTCAGTATTTTCCAAAGAGCAGAATATTCAGAAATTTTTATGAAATTGGGGATTTTTTCTCAGTTGACTTGATTAAAATCGTAAAGAAATCTACTGATTTAGTTAAATTCTTAAATTAACCCGGTTTGTCTAATCTTCTTGGAACTTTTGCATTGCTCAAATATTTTTAAAAATTATCGCCTTTCTCAACGTATTTTAGGCAAAAAGTACACGATATAAGGACTATTTTTCAAGACGGATAAAACTAAATTGATTTGTTGCAGACTCTCCTAAACAAATTACAATCCAACGTGAGCTTCCACTTGTTTACACCATGACATTAAAACTAATCTCCTCTCAGTTTAGATTAGAGCCAAGCTCATCCACCCAACTATTGCAGATCACGTTTCCTGAATTGATGCATCCAATTTTCCTACTCTTCGTCTGTTATCGCACTCCCTGCAGTTCCATCACTACAGTTTGCAGCACGTCTTGTACGGGTGGTCGACTTGCACGTGCCCGTTATTTAGTACTTCGTGTCGTAGTTCATGAGAGGGTATCAATTCTCATTGATGGGATTGATAGGGCTGCTACTTGCCTCCACTTGCATTTTTTATGAGAATTAGAGTGCGAACAGCACGTAAGTCTGTGGTCTTTGTAACTAGTATGGCACCGCTGAGCAAACAATGCCCCACGATGACAATTGAAGCATTGCAGAGACCACCTGCCGACCCGCGAGGCACCTGCGTCCTCCTCTTGCTCGCGCCTCCACTATGAACTTCTTTGTCAGGTTTTGGTCCATGTATAAATAGACTCTAGTGATAACAACGCCTACCTGTTTATAGTGATAACGGGCACGTGATACAAAACGCCACTCTTTTATTTCCGTAGACACAATGGTGCTACTATCAGGATCAGGGCGGCTATTTTTGAGTAGCAGAGATAAATAATGGTGCGATGGTGCTAAAAATATCATGTGGGTATTTTTAGGTTATTTTGCTATTATTAAGAACCTGGCTTTTAATAGTCCATCCAACAAACCTAATGATTCATTTGTATTAAACATGCAACTGTATGACAACATCTAATGGGAAACTCTGATAGCACACTGGGATATATTTAAAACTTGCACAACATTGCAAGACTTTTCACAAACCTTGAAATATTATCCTTCCTGAAAATTATCATTTTGTGTCGTTCATCTAACCCACTATGTAAATTCCGTTCGCCCTCCAAAATACATCACGATAATTTTTTTTGCAGTTAATTTATTTTTTGGCATGACGTCCTAAATAAGTTGTACCGGCATTTATGGTCACTCGTTTTTATGGTCAATAAATAAATATTTTTTCACTTTGCTTTTCCGCATTTTCAAACTGACTGGATGTAATAAAACGGATTTTATACGAGGGACCTTTTTTGCACGAAACCTCAAACCTATTATTAAGTAAAAAAATATTATAGTTATTGGGGACTATAGATTGTGCGATACATTTTGGTTAATATATTATTTAAAACTATTCAGGGTTTTTGTAGTGATAGCAGCGAGTTCACGAAATTTTAAGTGGTCATATAGGTAGTTGATCTTATTGTTCCGGGGTCATAACCTCGAGATTTTACTCTTCTAGCAAGAATTTTCTTAACAACTGAAGTTAAATTGATATGATGGTAATGAACAAATTGTCCTAGACCCATATCTTATCTCTGATAAACCAAAATGATATCTGAAACTGATATTGTCTAAAGATATACATCGGTAAAACTACTCAATACATAGTTAGATAGATTCGTATCAAATTTAACTTTTGGCTTGGGTTCTCAACTTTCCTCATACGGTCCTGTGTTACAATGATTCCAAATTAAAAACTTTGTCATCTATAAGCTTGTTTGTAATAATAATTTTAAAGCTCTGGATAAACCCAACCAATTTCCATTATTCCATTGTTGTTTTGCATTAAAAATAGATGGAATCTTGTACATTATTAATACTTGACGTCATCGATTTCCTATTTGAAATGTTTAGATCCATCACTGATATACTCGTAATGGGTTTCATATAGCATAAATTCATTAGCACGTGAATCATTTTTAAATTATTAAACACAGGATACGAACTGGAATAGTTCCATAGGAAGTGGAATACCTACTCCCACATGCTCTCCACAATTCCGAGGGTTGTGCAGACTAAGCGCCAGGTGCAACCTCAGACTCAGACGGCCCCCGTCCGTCATAAGTCACATTGCTCCTGTGCCCTATGACCTTCTTTCGTCTCGGAGGGGTTCAAGAAATGGACCAGCTGTCCCCCTTTTAGCACGCGCGTCGTTTTTCATTGTACTGTTAAATTAAAAGTTAAATGCGGATTGGAATTATGGAGAATCATGCGGTTTGGAAATGCGCGCACCCAGAGGAAGAGGACGATGATGAAATGTGGCAAAAGCAGTCACGGTGACAGCTGGCGGGCGGTCGACAGCGCGGATCACTGATCGCAAATACACCTGCCCAAACATCATGATGACAAAATCCACCCCCGCACATGCCCTGGTTCCATCATCGGTTTTGCTTGGGAATTCTGTGGTGGTGTACCACCCCCTAATAGTCCAGCCAAGCTGTTTGCTCTTTCAATGCGTCCACAGGTCTTGCGGCATTGTTAACTTGTCATTTTAGACTATTCTAGGAAGAAGTAACTTTTGAAGTTTTGTTGCTTATAAAATAATTTAAATTTAAAAAAAGGTTTTTTACTGCCTTCGTCCTCATGACAACAGAGTGGTAGTTACCAGCACCCTACCATCAGGAAGAACTTCTCATCACACCCTTGCTTCAGAGCCACTGATGTAGATATATTGTAACATAATGACGATATGGCCCCGTTTCGGAAAAATTAATGCACGGGAATAATTTCCAATCAATTAAATTGTTGTTGGGCCAAAGCAACTGTTTGTTCGCAGAGACCATGTGTCGGATGGCAGTTTATGTATGGCGGGGTCGCCCGTCTACATCTGATGTATATGAAAGTCTACCTGTCTCGTAATGTTAGACGGTCCTCGACACGCGCCTACCTGATGATGGTCTTGAAAATTTCATTAAATTTTCTTCCTCTTCATTGCATTCGTTACGTTTCAGGTCGGTTGTAATTTTGTCTCGCATAGGAACATCAGTTTGTCTAATCGACTAAAGGTAAACACACACCTCGCACCTCAGTCTGTTTTATTGATTCGCGCTAATGAAAATGAGCTCACGGGTAAAGACACTCACAGAACATTGTTGAGGCAGGAGAAAATTATGTTGGTACAAGAAATCTCTCTAATAATATTCTTGTTTTCTCGTAGTAAACATTTTGATTTCATTTAATAAGAAATAAGAAACTCAACAAGAATTATAACTGCTTATATTTCTAGTAATTAACTCTTCTGGAGTCTTAGGCAAATATACCTTACAAAATATATGAGTCCTAATTTTAAAACAGCCAAATATAAAATATCGAGCTATAACAATATAAATCAACACAACCACCAAAGACAAAACCGCCATCACAGGCTTCGAATAATCCAAAATTTTATACAAATAATGTTTCGAGTAAACCTTCATACCAGTAGCAAAAAGCACATATGAAAAAACCCCATACACCACACCCATAAGCACCGAAACATACTGATGAGGCAGATTTATTGGTATACTAACAATAAAATAGTCCATCAACATCAAAATCGAGTTCCAAATGTGAAACAATCCACCTCCAATCCCATACTCCACTCCATCCAAAGGATACACCAAAGTCCAATATCCAGTAGAACAAGCTAGAGTGGCATCTACTGCTAATGTATGTAAAACCCACTGGACTTTAACAGCCTTATCCATGGGAATACGATTGATATGCTGCCTTGCAACACAGTATAATGCAGCTACTCCATAACATCCACACATGAAATAAGCCCAACCAGTGTAGTATGCCAACAAACCGATATTTTTGTAGAAGATAAAGAGCACTACCGTAAGGTTGGTAACGAAGAACAGCATGAAGATAATTCGGTAAACTAAATAAAAATTGTCGACGTTGTTTGAAGTTTGCCACTGGCACAAGTAGAAAGCTTCCTGGTTTTCGTGGTACCAAAGCAGTTTTTGCTTGGTGTATTCTTTTCTAAAATGGTCCAGCATCATGGTACTAGTGGAGATTAAAAAAGTTCAGAAAATTTGACATAACTGTCAATAATCGCTAATGTCAAGTTATACAAGAAACATTCTAAAGATGGAGGACATTGAAGGAAATGGAAAATGGAGCAAATCTCGACGAAGCTCTCCCAATACAATTATTTTATGAATTATGATCTGAGCCTTCAAAATATCAAAAAGTAGCAAGATTCACTAAAGTTTCTCCAATAATTTCATCCAAGGATTACTTGAACTTTTGAGCTATTAATCCTAAGCTCTCTAGATTTATTACTCAATTACTAATTAAGCTATTCAAACTAAATCTAAAGTAAATACAATGTAACTTTAAATGAATTTCTTGCACAAACCGGATTAATCATGAGATAAAATAAAGATGTTCAAGTCACGTAACAACCTACAAATAGAAGACATAAATTGATTAAAAAACCATATTAGAGTTTACTAGGAGCACACCTCCATGATGAACACCTTTGAAACACGACAAGTTTCCATTCTACAGATTTCTTATTTACTCTCTTTTCTGAGAAGGAAAACTGCGAACCCATGAATCAAATCACACAATCACGTATTATGCAAATGAAAATCCGGACTTCCAAATAAAAATTACTCCACACCATTCTCTCTTGCCCATTTACCTTGCAAATTAACACCAGAATAATTACTCCAATAAACTATACTGCCCATTCAACGACCTTCACAACAAAAAGCGCTTTGCGACCTCAAAAAAAAATAATTGTCAACAATTGAAAGTTGCTCTCTCATATTTATTCATGATCGACAATACCACTTGAATATTCTTTTACCTTGCACGCGATACTCCATCTTTGTGTCACTTTCATTAATGACCCAAGGGGGAGATTCGTATCCGCTTGAATTTTTGCACGAGCCAATCCAAACAGCGCACACAAGAAAAACATATTATAAGTTATTACGGATTAATAACAGTGAATAGTAAATCAAATTAATGGCGTGCGCATAAATCATATATCGGATATTATTCACCTAAGGTCACTTAGATGTGATGTGATATCTCAATCATGGCCTAACTCGATTGAATTGTTTGTCAACAACGCAGTGGGTATGAATTGGTTTGTGTATTTAGTTTAATACACATGGGGTTGTTTATTTGGGCGCCGGAAGAGACGGATTAACGCGTGCCGCGGTGTTATTATTACGAATCCACTCGGTGGTATGGCCACCGGATGACCGGACGCAGACTTGTACCTAATTTGTCGTCCGGCAATGTCACACTCTTCCGGAGCACCGCCCTATATGATCAAACCAAGGTAACACATTAGACAAATTGTATTTTAAACACCCAACTTGGATATCTAAATTTAGCTTAGAAATCCAGCAGACACCCTGACCTGGTGACCTTGTGCATCAGTCGCCGCACTTCCGTTTATGCTAATGGCTCCATCACCCTCTTGGTCCCTTGGTGCACCCCCATAATCGCCACACTTCTGACCACATGTTTGTTGGCTGTAACACCAAACAACTGAAGAAGACTGAGGCTTGTTTTTCCTTGGAGCACTTAAAGTGCTTTATGGGTTTAAAGCCGATAAACACGTGCGATTCTGAATAAATTTTACGATGTTTATATTATCAATAGACCTTCGATTTATGGGTGCTTGCCTTAATGAATGAAAACTTCCGTACACAGATAAGATTTACCACCGACTACCAAAACCATAGATCAGTTTTTAGGGCCATAAAGAAACACGAGAACTGGAAAAATTTGTGGTAGTCAAATTTTTAACACTTTTTTTGGAGGAAGATGGCGAAGAGTCTTCCTGAAAATGATCTCATTAAATAGCGACACATTTTGTATTAGCCATATCCAAACGAATAAACTGAATCTAAACGAGAAGAAATCGCAGACTAAAATAAGAAATCAAGAAAATGTTGAAAGCTCGGTTGAAAATTATGAATCATACCGCAATTCTGAACAGAGATTAATTAGGTTTATTCCGATTTCCTAAGATTAGGTTAGGTTACAATTATTTTATACCATTTCATTTACATTTTAAGTTTAAAAGAAAAAATATAGTTTTTCTGGTGTCCCTTGTTTTCCAAACTAAAATTCCAATGATTTTAGTAGGTACCACGAATTTATAGAAAAACGGTCTCCAAGACCCTAATATAAATTAATTTTGACGAAATTGAAAAATAGCTAAGGACCCAAAAGACGAGATTAAAGATAACACCCGATTTATCATGTAATCTAAAGACCGAATCCCGAATACTAAAGATCTAACCTAACGGCTTGCGTTCACACTAATATAGCGCCTACAAAAAAGGGAAATTTCTTGGAAATGCGCGGTACATTATTTGAAAAAGTGTAAAAAACCATTTCAGGAACCTAAGCGGCGCTTGCAGATCATGTTACACCCACTATAATAATATTAATATTTCCTAAACGAAAAAAGGTACCTACTGTAGAGACACAAAACACCCTCTGCCATCAAGTTTTATTTTAAACCATAATCCAATAACAAACATTTCAAGGTAAATTACTCGTATACGAAATTTATGAACTAATCTTAAAAAAAACATTTTTAGCAGGAAGTGGGAATTGAAGAGACAGCCTCTTCCTACTTCTTTATATGACCCTAAAAATTTGTCAAATCTGACAAAAAACCTTGTAAACTACGCGTGCGGTTTCAGAAAAACGATACACTAAATCTTGTACAAAAAAACACGGATAAGTGCATGGAATGATGGTTTAGCTTAAAGTTTGTTTGAAATGAGGGTGGCACCCATGGGAAAAAATGCGTTTAAGTTAAAATATGTTAAATGGGTTTTTTGCCTTAAAACGAAAGGGAGAAGAAATATTTAAATATGCCATATTTTAACTAATTTAAAGCACATCTGGATTTTGGGGAGTATTAATAGATTCACTTGGATTGGAATACCTACGACTAAAATAAAAGTTACGTTATTGGTCACCCCGAAGGATAAACGCAAAGTTCCTAGATGAAATATTCATAAATTTCTAAGGTGTGTGAGTGTGGTGAATGTTCACTGATATCCATCGTCTTGTTCTAAGGTGTCTCTATCTACCTGTTTCACAGCGTACAAAATTAATTTTTCCATCTTAAGTACATCATTGTGTATCTGTAGGTGTGTCACCAGATTAATAACAAAAGCCCAGACACTTCCAAATAATAGCATATAAGGCAAGGGGTATTGATTCGATTTATGATAAAACAACTCCAGTTTTTTCAACAAAATTAAACCAGAGAATAATTCATTCGTGTTATTGTAGTTGTTCCTAGAAGCAAATCCAATGATGATAATATATGATTAGATGTATCTGATTTTGAGATTTCCAAAGCGGAAGATGCCACGTGCACACGTGTTATCCACCACAGCATCTGCTAGTGGCTGCTGTATTTGATCCACACACAAGACACTCAAAATCCACTCTGTCTCACATGTGCCCTCTTCGCTAAACAACAACTAAATAGCACAGCCTCCAATATAAATACCACACATGTTCGCATTCATATCCTTTTATATTCTCTATACCAAATCCAAGGTGTACGCGTGCGGTTCCATATCCGGTCACAAGATATCCAATATTTATCTCCCTAACATTACAAAATCGCAATTGAACAGTGAATGAAATGCTGGTGGGTGATGAAAAAAGGGCCTGTTGGCAATGTGTGAGTGTAAATGGGCGGCACACTCTCGGGCCATGAATGACTCATTGACGGGCAAGTCCGCCGGTTGTGTCTGAAGGAAAGTGGGCACCGCGCTCTCATCAGCAGTCCGGAGCACGACTCGCGAGGATATCCGCCGCCCAGGCCCCAACAAGTCACGTGCCAACAACTATCACTATTTAGCTGTACAAGTGCCCAAAAAATCCAGAAAAATTTATCTGGATCAACAGGAAACATGCATAGTATTGAAAAGAGATTGGAAATTATCATTAGGTATAATATTATACGTAAAAATAAGTAAGGAAGGAAAAATATTCTGATGTTGAGATGAGGCCCGAATTTTGAATTGCCTAATATTTTGAAAACGATGATTTTTTCTCGAAAAATAATGAACAATTTACAAAATGAAAAAATACGTTATATGTCTTTAATATTAATCTATCGGTATCATTTTAAAAAAAGTGCATGTACCCATTGGTGCAAACCACCAGCTGGACCCATGCACAAAAATCTCATTCAAGATTTCGTACGCGTTTCCTCTCCAACAAGTTTTTGCTGGCAGACTTGGGGCCTGTCTGAATATTATATGGACACCTCTTCTTCCGTTTACTTTGTCAATGCAACGTATTATTATCCACTATTGTGTTAGCTTATCCACGCGTGGTTTATATTCAATAGAACCCCAAAAAAAAGACACACACTATGTGTACGCTCAATTTAGATCCAAGCTTGTTCAAACTTGAAATTATGTTGAAGCACGCCAAAATTGGTCAAGTTAGAACTAAATTGAAGATTTAGTAGAAGAAAAATTCTATTATTTGTGTACCTTCATCCATCATAGTTATTCAAATCGGTACAGGATAGAAAATTTTAAAACAAAAATATTCTTCTGTTTCTATCTACACAGAAATATAATTTAATATTAACGCCTATTTTTGTATAAATTCACATTATTATCTCCTGAAATCTCCAAATTATAAAATTTTCTTCAAATTAATTTAAAATTTAAAGGCTTTCAATAAACTGAAAACGCTAGTACCGAATCCATCAAGGCTCCATCTCCAATACACAATATATTATCCTTACAAACACCTTTGAGTTATTTGCACCTTTCGCCAAAAAAAAAATACAATTACCAATCCCTACAGGGTATTATCATTGTCCTTGTAGTGGTTCATCCATATCACCATTCTATACAGTAATTGGTATAGTGGCAAATTGTACGCGAGGTGAACTAGATGGTAACCTGAAACACGGGCCCCAGTAGCAGCAGCTGCTGCCGGTGCAACATCCGCATTTCATCCCCCGACCAAACCCCTCCCGTCCCACTCCAAGAGACTGCTGGGGTCTGTTAAACAAACTTATCAACACATCTTTTAGTTTTTTTTTTCGTGTAAGTTTGATTCTGATGACGAGAGAATCAACGTCTGCTGGGTCAAAAATCTTAGGTTAGGTGATAACCTTTATAAAGAGATGGAATAAAACGAAGAAGGGATTAATTTCAAGAAAAATATATGAATTAGATTTCGAGAAGAAAATATTCTCTAGAATCTCGAAAATACAGAGTTTTCAGTATACTATACATTGGGATATTCACACTTGATGGACTATTTTGATAATAAACTAAGAACAAATTTGTAATAAGCGAGAATTTAAAATTCAAAATTCAAACTCTTGTGTTTGTAATTTTCGGAATTTTTTGCTGTTGTCGCGTCTCGATTACTAAGTATTAGTTTTCGCGTGACAAATTATTGCATTCTTTCAGTTGTATTTGGGGTATGCGTTGTGCAGTAGTAAAATTGTAATTAGTTTTTTTGGGGGGTTATGATGGACGACACGCGACGGCAAATTCCTGGTGACAACCGCATTTTATTGTGCTGACAGTGGTGTGGCGTGGTCATAAATCCAAAAGATTAAGACAAATTTCATCCCATTTGCAATTCCATACAAATCCACCCTTTCACCCCTAGTTACCCAACAATTGCCATTAAAGTTCACAGTTTACAGCGCGTCAACAAATAATGTGCTATTCATTATTTTCATCCCATATTCCATTATTTATTTATGGGTATTTATATTTTCTATGGCGGGACTGTATGGTAACAATGAAACAAATAAAAGCGGAACAGCCACAACATAATGTTGGATGGCGGCGGGGCCAGCATCTGTCACCGTGCAAACATCGTAAAACGAAACCCAACACCCACCGCATTCGGAAGTGGCACAAGGTGTCTACCATAAAGTGTCTACCTCGGAGCTCTATTTTCAACGCAGTACAGTTGCTCCCAAACCAAATCCCATTATACACATTTTTACGATTATCCCAATTAATGTGCATCAAAACGACAAATTGCAATGTTAATTCGATAATACAAGAACCGGACTATTTGGTTTAGCCATTGATCCCACTGAGCAGAGCGGTCACCTGTTCAAGGGAGCTTCGCCCTAATGACTGCTGGTAGTTGGGCTGCACACGCCCCAATGGTCAATCACAAGGGCCGTCACAACACATGAATTCCAACTAGGCGAGTTGATGGGAACAAACAACTCAATTTGGCGATTTGCGACCCATTTCGACAGTTTAGTGTCCGGTTGGTCTGTTTGAATCAGCCGAACATGCACACATGGATGAGGCTAATTGATTATGGCGAAATAGGGTAGACAAAAATTCCTACCAAAATCATCAAAATATAGGAACCTACTGTTTAATTAAGAGCGAGATAGAGGAAGAATGTGACGCATATGTCTACTGAAAATAATTCTAGTATACTTTTCGATAAGACTTCTACAAAATATTGAAATAATTATCAAAATACAGGAACCTACTACTGCTTAATTGAGAGCGTGATAGAGGAAGAATGTGACGTATATGCTTGCAGAAAAAATTCTGCAATACGTCCAGTTCAACAATGACAATATAACAAATTCCTCGACAAAATATCGTTCATCATACAGTTCTTATCCTAACATTTTCCTACAACCATTCAGACAAAAACCGTTTTGAATAAACCGAAAACCCATACACTGGTACAATCAGGTATTTGAAGGTAACCCACAGCCACGACCTGAAGTGCTTCTTGCTGTTGTGTGGATTTTTAAAAGGCGGCGTTTGTTCCTTTATAATAATGCCAAATGTACGACGCCTCTTCCGGTTTCCAATCTGAATCAGAACTCTTGGTACCAAGACATGTTTTAAAATATCAGATTTTTTAAAACAGCAAAACAAGCAGATGTTTTCCCAACAATCAAACAATTGTTAAGGAATATATTTCCAGTAAATTTACTCGGAGGCTTCTATTCATATAATCAATATTTAATAGCAACTATTTAATTTGTATTAACGTTCAATATCGTTGAAAAGGGATTTCTATGCCGCCGATTATACCAACATTTTTTTTATGAATTATTATTAAACTAAACTACAGCAACTCTCCTATATAGAATACAATAAAAACATTATGAAACTAGACGTGAGTAATCGCATAATTACTCGATTTTGCAGGATAATTCAAATAGTAATTATGTCCAAATGCACTTGAAATATTTCTTTCAACACCTACAGCCGGTGCGCCATTATAAATTTTTCCAGAACCTCATGCAATAGTCAAAAAAACAATTATAAAGGAAGTAAAATAGACCGGATGGTCCTTCTAGACAAGCGGTCTACTCGCGAGCTGAATGCTAAAAGTCCAGCCTATGGGGGCTTTCCTGGTACATACATTTGACTCCTGTCATAGCTTCCACATCCCGTCTGTCATCCAGCTAAAAATAGCTGGTATCCTCCAAATAATTCAAGTATTTGTTACATGAGAAATATTACATACTAGTTTGTTTTCTTACAAAAGTAGGTGTATTTGATATGTAAATAGACTACGAATTTAACATACGAAATTCAGTTTATTATTGTGGCGGTATTACTCAAGTATTTTCCCCAAAACTTAAACCTATAAAACGTGTCGTGATTGCTAAGCACTAAGCAGGAATAAAACGCCGCCGATCGATGATTATAATAGAATAGAATAGAATAGAATAGTTTATTCAGCTTTAAAATGTACAAATATTGTCACAGCCAAGTCAAAAATAACACATATCACCTACAATACATATAAAACAGTATAAAAGACAAAACACAAGTATGTATAATACGTTAGCACAATAGTTGCAATACAAAATAAACCAACATCAAACACTCAAATGCATTGGTCCAAAAAATCGTCTACAGAATAATATACTTTATCACACAGAAAACGGAACAAATCATTTTTAAAATTTCTGAAGGTTTTATGCTCCTTTATTGTTCCCGGCAATGCATTAAATACCCTGAGTGCAGTATTCAGTGGGCCTCTTCTGTACAATTCTAATCTTGGTCTTTTAACTAACAAATTTTGCTGTCTTAAATTATATAAACTCATTAGTACTCAATACGATTTAAATTATAAATTATTTGGCTGATGTATATAGGAAATTATTATCCAATCAATTTGTACCCACAGTTAATTATCGATTGATTAATATTTGAAAGTTTCAACTTACCTTGTGACAGTGTGAATACGCGTTTGCCATGTTGGTGTCGATTCTCTGAAAATAATGAAAAATCCTAATTAGAACACGTAATAACAATAATTAATGCCGTTAGATATAGCGTGCGATAACAGCAAACTTACTCTTCTAGACAAGGCACAAAACGCAATGCCTTCTTAACATAATTAGGTAATGACTGCCTTGCATTATAAATATTTAAAAATGCCAATGAACATCCACGTTAACAATTTGTTATTATATTTATTTGCATTTTTCAGCAACACTCACGAATATATTAATTTCGGTGTTGTGTACAAAAAAATTACAAGGGTGAAAAGTATGAATATTTTATATTGTTAGGTTTGTCCAGCTAAGTGTTCCCAAAAAAATAATTTTAATAATCACTACAGATGTATAATTTTTTCCCTGTGGTGCAGAATTTGTCAAATTTTGAACCCAAAACAGGATTTTCCTTGACCCAACATTCTTTCCAAAAAAACTTTTTATGTTTTGGAACTTAACTTGTACCTAGTTAATTTGAACTACTGAAAAACTGGGCCTAATGTCGCATTTATTTTTCAAGCGTGATTTTTTTCTTCTTCTGACGTTATTATCAAAATCAGATTTCACCTCCCTTGAATAAAAACCACTTATTCTATTATTTAGTTTAATAACCCAATTCATGGACAAACAATTATAGTAGATCGAAACAAAACCAACACGCTTCAGAAACTTCCTATTTTTTCCTTGCTCCATTAGGCTGAAACAAAGCCACCTCTAGGACCTGAAGAAAACAGTTTTTTCTTTTATTTAAACTGCGGTTTCATGGACTGATGGCGCCACATTTGGCGTGTGCCGCAATCATATCTTAGCTTAGCCACATTCTAATTGCTACAACACATCTGCTTTTAAATTATCGACTAGCAGCCAAACGATTTCGTGATTCCAGGCGTTTTCGATTTTCATCGATTGATTTACCACCAAATCAAGTAAATCTTTAAAGGAGTGTTCAGTAACCTTCAACATTTAACATGCAAAATCGTTAAAAAGTCCCAATTAAAACCCAACCGTTGTCTCCCTAAGCCACAAGCACCTATTATCCTAAACACACTCATGCATTTTGATAACATCACTCAAAAAAATGACGACTGGCAAATCATTTGTGTCTCATTACTGAGCGGAAAAGGTCTGTGCATGTGCAATTACTATTTTCGCAGCTAATTCGACCCCGGTTGCAAATTGTTAAAAGCCAAACACAAAAAGAAAGCAAAAATAAATATTATACATATAAAGTCGTCCCTTATAGTTGCGTGGGATAAAAACGTGTAACGTTTGACCATTGTGCGTGCACATTCCCATGAACGGTGCCAAAGACCTGGGCACTAACATGCGAGAATATGGTTATTGCTCACCCCTTTCGTTTTGTCGATCATGGAACTGTGTAGTGTACAAGGTACGAGTATTTATTTGCAGTAAATTACTAACGGTTACGATTTCAGTTTCCATGAACAACAAATTGATCTGCTTTCGAAGAACCGAAAACGTACATAGAGCAAAATTCTGGATTTCGATTTTTTTTGAAGAGTTTTACATGTGGGGCTGCTCTTCATCATGTCCAATGTCCATGTGGGCCAGGACCCTCCGCAACCCAGCAAACAGTGGCGTATTGCAGTGTTGAGGAGCGGTCAGTGTAATTTATGCTTGTCCCAGATACTAACTACTTCGTCCCGTAACGCCTCACATTATTTAACAACACGCGAACAACTATTTTATAGTACAAGTCGAGGTAATGCAAAATGCGGGCACTTCAACTTTGGAATTGATGCAAAAATTACTTGAGCTTCAAATGGGCACCCATCATCAATCATTTTGATTTGGTTTTAACAGAAAAAGTCAAAGGATAATAAAGGCTATTCTTATGTATTTTTCAGGCTTTTAAAGTGAGAATTTGAAAATAGTTCAGATTTCATATTGTGACTGTTTTAGTGCCATAGTTTTATAATCAGTGGATACATTTTAAAGAAAGTTACGTTTTGACAAAGCGAAATGTAGGTTTTATTAGAAAAAACTCATTCCGAGGCTCTAATGGATTGCCTTTGTATATTTTTCAGGCGTTCAAATTAAAATTTTGAAAATACCACTATTTTCCACCGATTAACAGTTTTAGTGTCACAGTTTTATAATCACTGGTCAGTTTTTTACAAAGCTGAATGTAGGTTGTATTACAATACACCAGTTGAAAGGACCTAAAGACTGCTTTGTGTGCTTTTCAGCCCTTAACAATGAAACTTTGAAAACAATGCCAGATTTCGTAGTGTGACAGTTTAGCGTCATAGTTTAGAACCACTGATTAAATTTTAAATAAATTTATATTTTTGTGTACAAATGAAATGGTTTTATTGCAAATAATCAATCCTAAGGGCCTAAGGCTCTAATGGCAGTTTTTGTATGTTTTTCAGAAATTCAAATTGTCAGTTTTAGTGCCACAGATCCCTGGTCAAATTTTACGGTAATTTGTACTCTTATAAAGCTGAATTGTTGATTTTCTTACAGAAAAAAATTCAAAGGCTCTACAGGCTCCTTTTGATGGTTTTTCATACCTTTAAAATGAAACTTTGAAAATAGTGCCGGATATCGTAGTGTGGTAGTTTTAGAACCATTGATTACATTTCACGGCAATTTTTACAAAAAACCAGTTCCAATTCCAAGGTTCCAAAAGTGTTTAAAATTTTTAAAATGAAACTTAAAAAATTTGTCATCGATTGGTAGTTCTAGTGTTCCAGTTTTAGAACTACTGGTTATATTTTAATGTAATTTCGAGGGTAATTTGCATTTTTCAAACTGGAAATTAATATTCCGAAATGAGTGCACCAGACGAGAATGAATTATGAATATTTCTATATTCACAAATAGAACTGAAGTGAAGGTTTGAAACTATTATCATTCCTTTTGAAAATAGAATACCCTACTTTTAATATAAATAAAATTACATAACATACGTGAATAGCTCTAAATTTTTGAAAAATTTAGTGTAATATAGTCGAATAATTACACTTGGTCATAAAAAATTCATAAAATCTCCTAGCCCATCATTTCTCGATCTTTTTGGTCTCGTCCTTTGGTGTCTCACTTCGCGTGGGTCTCAATTTCGACTAAAATTTTGACAATAAAGTAATAAAGAAACGAGATCTTATAACTAAATGTTTCTGACCCAATAAATTGGACTTTCGGATGAAATATTAAAAATATCAAAGAAAAGTACCCCTTTTCCAAAAATTTCCCCAATTATCCAATTTTTTTCCCAAAACCTCGTCAAATTTGCTACTTCTAACTTGTGTACACCCTGTACAATGGCACCTTGTCCTGACCTGGCCCAGTAAATCGTTAAATATAAAACAAGGGGTGGTACCCTGCCACACCATTATCAAATGTGAGGCGGACTCGCAAAACACAAATACTATTGCAATAATTTATCATGAAGGCAATTACGTAGCATTGGACAGTGCCAAGGATTTTATCGCATGCAAATTTTATAGAAAAACCGGACACCACGTAGTGGAGTAGAGTAGACAAATCAAAAACGCTCTTTTATATTATGTGTACCGTACGTATACTTGTGCTATTCCCCCTGTAATTATTTTAATGCATTCATTATTCATTGCTTGAATAATTTATCAGTTCAACCTCAACCGTAGCTATGATTTTCCTACAGTTTTTTCTGTAATTACATTTCAGTTTTTTCCATGTAAATCTACAAAAGAAAATTCAGTAGGTAAATAGAAATGCACTGCAGTAAAGTGTATGCAATTTCCCTTTTCTTAGCTCTTAGCTCTTAGCTATGTTAATGATTGTTAATACAACTTTACTACATAGAAGGAAACAAGGCTTAAAAACACCGGCAGGTGTAGTAGTTGCTTCGAATGGTTGTGTTATTACGGTAAATCTAGGCATTTTAAAAATTATGCACTGGACCTGCTCAGTTGTGAGCAGCAAAACGCACGTGTGGACCTGTCAGATGCACTGGCTGATTGTTATTTAGGTTCTGTCATTTAACAAAACGTAATTTTATTAAATAAACTAGCAATAACAAAGCCATACATGCCCAAACGTTATTCCCTCGATGACACTCCAGTGAACCCAGCTACAAACTTCTAAACTAACTTTGAAATTAATAATAAATCCCCTCAAACTTTTCCTAAAACTAAAACACTCGAAACTATCCACAAGTTTTTTGTTGTTGGTGTTTTCACAAGAATACACCAACAAACCCAATTATTACACCTTGAATAATACAACTCACCATAATTTGGAGCAATTTTCCTTGTATTATTTTGAATAGTTCTAACACGAAAAATAAAAGTCCTTCACAAAAGTTCATTCACTCACTTTAGAACAGTTTGCTATACACCAAACTACAATTGCACTTCCAATGGATTTTTGCGCATAGTTTACCGTAATTTTAATTGAACGCAAGTAATTTTAAATTTAAGATTATTCGACGAAATGACAGAAAATATACATATAACCTCGCCATGTTGTTTTATTTGAATTGGATGTTAAGTAGTGACATCTGGTAGAGGGGTGCTGAAGATGTGGTGGTGAAGTTGGAAGGCGATTGCAGAAAACTGTGTTTTGGAGCCGGTTATAAAGATGGTTACTGTTTTAGTGGCGGTGCCAGAGAGCGCGCATTTTTAAATCGATTTAAATTGTAGTAAAAATATCTAGAATTTCAATCAAAATTTTTAGACAGTTTGTGTGAAATTAAATAAATACGTAGGGTATTTTTAGAAAAATAGAAAAGAAAATGCTTAGTTAAAATCCAACACTGCATTAATCTAATAATATATAATATTATATAAAATATTTATATAAATTATATAAATTAATACTAAATTCACTACTCACACGAGAGCTAATAAAATTTGAGTATTATTTTCACCAACTGCAAATTCTTCTTTCTATTTTTAATTAGTCTAGACTTCTCTCTACAGATTGTAAAGTTCTGTAGGTGAGATAATCAGCAAAAACCAAAACGGATGTGGTCTCTCTGTACCACTTTGGCGTTGTGATATAATTATACGGCACATTCACATCCCACGGAATTTATTTCTGCTGGGTAGAAAAACAATTGTTTGTCCGCTGTAAACCGAAAAATACAAAGCGCAACTAAAAACTTTTGTTGTTTTACATTTTATCCCAAAAAAATTTCTCTCATTTTTCCCCTAATATCCTAAGAGCGTGACTGTTATTGTTTGGAATCACCTGAGTGAAAAAAATAATTGTATACATATTTCAAAGATATTTCATCAAAAAATGTGTATGAGTCATTTTCTAAAAATACGGTGTGATCACAAAATGAAGACTGGACAATTTCTGAAATGAGAAATAAATTTGTATACCTAGTTGTCTTCTAAAAATACAAAGTGATTTAAAAAATATTATTACTTTTCCATTCTTTACGCTGAACAATTTTCTAAAAATAGAAAATGATGATAAAAATAAAAACATGAGAATTTTTGATAAGTATAGAATTGTTTCAAACTTTTCATTGCGAATCATTTTCTAAAGATACAGAGTGATCTCAAAAATATTTGTTATTATAAGTAAATGGATCTTATTGTAAATATTTCTCGATGAATTTAAATATTTAAATTTAATATTTTAAATAAAAATGTTTCAAAATACAGAGGAATTGTCCAGAAGCCCAGAAAAACCGTTTATTTCCAAAATTTATCAAAATTCTTAACCTAATAAAGGACGAATTTTTAATTAATGCAGTCATCGAATATTTCTAGTTTATTGTTCTCTTTATAAGATAAATATAACCGGATGTTTCGCAGCAGTTTTGGATTTTTTATGGAGTTTACACAGAATATTTTGCTAAAATCCTCTTAGATGTAATTCTTTGTAATCCTGCAGCGTTTTAAAGGACGAGCTCTACAACTACAACTAATTATTTATTGTTCAGTATTATTTAATTATTTTGTATCAAATAAATGAAGCCTTAGAAATTTGGAACAGTTTTCAAAACTTCTTATGGAAATTTTAGAAAATACCATTGAAAGTCCTTTATGAACAACTACCGTTTCTTTCCACAGGACGCAGGAGCGGTACGTACTTCAAATGAATCCTGGCATGTCATAAAATATTCTTAGTTTAATAAGTAATTTAATATCCTGCCCTTTAAAAAAATCTAACTGAACGATATTTGAAGCAGTTTTCGAGTTTTTACGCAAAATTTTATTGATTTAGGCATTTTTATTTAATTTATTTTGGAAACCCTTCAATTTCTGAACGATTACCTTTAATTTGATCATATTATAAAATATACTTAGATTATCTTACATATTAAAAATGCCTAACTGCTTCATATTTTTTTTTTGATATTTTCTACGAGTTCGTCAAAAAATTCTTTGCAAACGTTTAGTCACTTTATCGTGTGTCATTTTCTAAAAATACAGTGTGATCCCAAAAAGTACAAGGTAAAATAACTACTATAACAACAAACTCCGTCCTCTATGACCTCATTAAATCCTTTTCCCATATTTTTATGGACAAATATGATAATGATTCATATCTGCGGAAACTGGAACGTGGAACAGCATGCGATTTGTTCAACATTCCAGAACCGAAAGGAACACCACATCATCCATTCAATATGCAACAAACAACATACGATATGGGTTTATGAATCATAATTACAAAATAGTAGCGTAATCTAATTAAAAATACAGTTACAGTCGTTTTACAATAATTCCAATTCCGGAATATTCATTTTCCCTCAAAAATACGTCCCCTAAGTGGGTATGCTAAAAATATTGGACGATTCCAATCGACCCAAGCTCGCCTCTAGATCTAATCAAAAACGACCTTGATGATTATCAATAATTAATATGACTCATTTCTTACGAAACGAACAGCCATCCAAAGAAATCACTCGATGAATTTTATACTTTTAACCATGACGAGATTCTAATGGTCTGCGTGGGCCCCCCTTTGACCCCCCAGAACAGCACGGTCCCCCCATTTGTCCTGCTTTCCTGCTGCCCATCCTTCTGAAAGCGCAAACGTGAAACATTTATAGAAACTTGGCGTTGTCGACGTGTGTGTAGCCAGTTTCAAATTTGTTGTTGGTGGCGAAGCAAACCGTTAAAAAAATTTACTTATTTGTGTGTTTCCAAGAGTATTTTGTGCCTTGCGAGTGGATTTTTTACGAGCTTTCAACATGAATACCATTGGTAAGTTGCATAGGAAGTCGTTGGAGGAGCTTTTGATAAGGGATTCGTTTGGGTTCCGGTGAATTTGATAAGGTTTTTATCGCATTGAGAGGAAATTATCGCGTAGATTTGATAAAAGCTGCGAGGTGGACCCGGTTTCACCGGAAACCCTCAGTTTCAACAGATTTTATTCTATCACCGAGTGTTTTTTTCAAATTCATTAGCATTTATTAGCAAATATTCAAAAAAGTCCATATTCCTGCAAACAGGTTTCGTCAACATTATTAAAACCTGATG
The DNA here is from genome assembly GCA_963942485.1 of Pediacus dermestoides. Taxonomy (NCBI): domain Eukaryota; kingdom Metazoa; phylum Arthropoda; class Insecta; order Coleoptera; family Cucujidae; genus Pediacus; species Pediacus dermestoides. Next base: position 29,386,176 of record OZ012627.1, on the reverse strand, counting down.
CTAATAAATTTTTAGTGTTTGTTGTATTATTATTACATAATAAAAAATCGTCAAGGTGCCTCTTTTATTAGGCAGAATTAATTCGCTAATTTTAATGTTGCATGTGCTTTGTTCATAGAAAAATTACACAACAAACGAAGTGCAATAATGGATGTAGATACTCGTACATAATTTTTGGTTTCGCTTTTGGTATTGTTTCTGTTCCACGCCCAATTCCATCGACCTCCGTCTTTACTTGACCATTACATTACAATTTACATTTTATATACATAAGCTTGCTATTTATAGACATGCTGTCATTAATCTACGATATTATTCAACTGAATGCACAATTTTCCTTCGTGTTGTTTTGACGAACCAGCGATGGTATGTTGCAATAAACAAATAGATATTGGATGAATCAGATGATGATTGTTTATTATAATAAATTTAATTTTAACAGTTGATAATACAATTGCAATTTAATGGCGGTGCGGTGGAATGAAAAACATGTACCTAAGCGTATTGTGAAGGGCCTAGCGTGGTACCTTGGGGAGCATCTTCTGGTGCATCATGCATTGTGAAAAGTTGTACAAAAGTCGAATTTGTAATATGGCGATCGATGAAAGTTGGACATAGTTGTAAAACAGTTGTCGTTGCCTTCAGAAAGCTTGAGCTAGGAAATTTTGACTAATTTGTGAATTTTTTGTTAAAATAATGTCGCTTCTTCAAAAATTTGACTCGCTGGTTTTGAAAACATTTAAAATATGAGCAAATTCGAATGAAAAACTGTCTGGTCTTTTTCTTGTAACTTTGAAAATATGTTGCCTAGAAATTTTTATTTTGTGTCCAAGGAAGTACGCAATTTTTGAGTATAACAGAAAGGCTAAAATATATAAAATATAAATATAAATACAGGTGGTATAAAATTAAAATGAAAAATACACAAAAAGCATTAAAAATATTTCAAATTGTCATCAAAAAACTTTGTTTAGGGAAAATCTATATGATTCATATTTTTTTTCAATAATTTGTCAACTGTATTCTAAATTTTACTTTTTTATTGACCAATTATTTTTCCTTGGACAACTCTTCATGAAATGTATCAAGGATATAAATACCCACTGAAATACTATTTCCTATAACTTATTAGTTTTGGCTGAAAATATTTCATAAACTTTAACAAAATTATAAAATTGTAGAATTTTAAAAAAATATTACGGTAACTCTTTTATTTTTAATGGATCCAGAAATTTCCTTTTTTGATTTAAAAAGTCTTCTCTGCTTCACGCAGTCTTTCATTCCACAATTTTCGTTTTTCTAAAGGATACTCATACCAAACAATGTTAAAATTTTTCGAATTGGTTTTTAGACTAAAAAGGCCAAAAATTTCGCAAATTAATTTTTATAGAAATGTATTTTGCGTTATAACCATTATTTTTAACTTTTTTGCATCCTTCTGGTATCCTCTATGTCACTGAAGCTTAGATGAATTTCTACTGCTAATTTATTCAAACTATACGTGACTATTTTGATTGTTTATTACAATCCAATAAACACAACAAATATTTTTAAAGTCGATAAAAGTAGGTAGTTGGAACTTTTCCAAACAATTTTTTACAGCCCAAATCAACCCAAATTACATTAAACCCGTAAATGAAAAATGATTCAGCTATTCCAACCAAAAAAACTCCTATTATAACAATACGATGAGGCTTTTATGTAAATTAATCTTGTTGTAGTTAATCAAAATAAATTTCCTAATTAAGTAAACGACGAACATTCGTGCCCTGACACACTGATGGAAAAACATCCATAAATGAAGAGTCTTAAAAAGAAAAACAGAAATTCAAGTGGGTACATCAATTTTACGATTATTTGTCCTAGCTCTAGTTTAGCTAACTCCCATGACACGCAATTCCTAAGGTTGTTTTATTAAACAAATATATGCTTGGTAAATTTGTAATTATTGTTAGTGTGTCAAATATTTTTCCACTGTACCAGTGATGCAATGCAATTCCACCTGTCGTCGTAATATCAATTTATTATACCTACACGTACCGCGAAACCTTGTTAGGTATGTGAGTCTCCTTGAATCCTGTTATGTTTACGAACCAACAGCACATCACCAGGGACAAATCCAGCGATGATGTAACTACATCACACAGAAAGGACATAAAAATACTTAAAATCGATGATGGACTGACCTTCCCAGTGTTCCCACTTTTATATACGCGGCGCCAGACTTTACGGGACCAAATCATTATTAAGTGGAAAAATTGCATGTGAAAAGATTCCTCAATGTGGTTTTATAGACAAATAAATAGAAATAGAATTTACATATATGTGCAAGCACGAATGTAGTTTGGTTTCGGGTTTTATAGCGAGGGGGCATCAGCGACAAGAAAAAAATTTCGTTGATATGGCAATTTTCTGTTGTAATCGCAAAGCACGCAACAATTTCCCGTTGATTTATTTTGTGGGCAGCATATGGTTTTATTTATTATTGGCACGAGGCGGTTTTGTGTACCTATGCAACGAAAAATTGGTTTCCAAAATCATGTATTTGAAATTTCGCTTGACACTTTTGAAAAAGTTTTAATACACTCCAAAACTACTCAAAATTATTACATGTGACCACAAAATATAAGAATTTATGTATCATTAATTTAACGAACTAGACGAAAATATATCTGAAACTATAAAAACTATTTGATTTTGCAAGTGACCGAAAATAAAAAAATAACATTCATTTTCCGTGTTATTTTTATCGATTCAACAACACAATTATTTTAAGTGGATTTCCCCACCCCACCAACCAGCAAATTAGAATTCCCATCAAAATTAAAGCAGTTACATGTACAAGAAAATTGCATGTAATTTAATATTCCAACAAAATATGCGGCTGGAGGAATTTATTAAACCTTGTTATAAAAATAAGCTGATGTCAGCCAAAGAGCGCCCAAGTGCTGTGCTCTATTTATTCGTGAACTCAACTAACTACAGATTTTAAAATAATTTATGTGCTTCAAGATTGATGATAGCCTTTCACTTTATATAATTTAAAAATCGCAGCGGGTTTATTGGTTGATGATGACAGTAACAAACCGCTAGATATTTCTTCTGTTGTTTGACAAATTATTACTGGGGTTATTAAGGAAAAATAGCCCAATAAATATTGTTGTTTATGCAGCCATAAATATTGTTGGTAGTGGTTATGTAAACGAAACTAAAATAAAAAGTTAAGGCATTGACATTCGAGGTATTTTTGAAAGTTTTCCAAGTTTCGTTGTGGTTCAATTTTCTTAAATCTTGCGATAGAAATAATGCAACAGAAATTCAACAACTATGAATTTTGAGAAATTAGGAACTCTAATAATTAAATAAAAAGCGTTTTGACTATAATTTTATCATTCCTTGGAATTAATTGTCTAAAAAAAGTCTAAAGACACAAATTAGTTATAATATGCAACTGGACATATACGAGTATATGTTTTATATGAATTAATATAAAAAATTCCGATTTCTTCCCTCATTTTCATCTAATTGTAATCCTAACTAAAAATGTCTCTTTTCTTCCAGAACTTCAAACCGACGACCGTCTCGAGTACAACTTCTTCCCCAACTCCTCCGGTTTCGTCCAATTCCGCGTCAAGGCGCCCAACGATGCCCACATCGCCCTCTGCCAAGAGGCCGCCGAAGTGGACCCCATGTACGAGATCTTCATCGGCGGTTGGGGCAACTCCAAATCGATAATCCGCAAGAACCGCAGCAAACCCGACGTAGCTGAGGCCCCAACTCCCGGTATTCTAAACGATGGCGAATACCGCGGCTTCTGGATCCGATTCCAAAACGGAAACATCCTCGTCGGCCGTGAAAACGAATCCGCTCCTTTCCTAAACTGGAGCGACTACGAACGCGTTAATATTGAGTACATTGGCGTGTGCACTGGATGGGGCGCCCGTGGTGCCTGGATAATCGAGCCACCAAGAGGCCAACCACAAATGCAGCAAATGCAGATGGGCGGTGGCGGTGGAGGTTACGGAGGTGGAGGCCGTGGGCCAGCTGGAGGATTCTCCTCAGCTTGCTGGGTGGCCTCCCGAGGCGGACAAGTCCCACCAAGTGCTTTTACAGGGGGCGAAGACAACGGCGAGCCGCTGTACGTCATCCGCGCTAACTTCAACGGCGGTTTAATCCCTGGAAAACTCGTCGCTAGTCATGGTACTGCTTACATTGCATGGGGTGGCAATGAGCATGGTGTTCCAGAGTACGAGGTACTCTGCGACTTCCCCGGATCGTGGCAGGCTTGCACCGAAGCCAACATCCCACAAAATGCACTTACAGCTGGACAAAGCGAAGATGGTGAACCACTTTACATTGGCAGGGTGGTGCATGATGGTGCACTGACTGTTGGTAAAGTGCAACCAAGTCATGGAGTACTGTATATTCCGTATGCTGGGCAGGAGCTCGGTTTCAAGCAGTACGAGATTTTGTGTCAATAAAATGGACTGATTTGGCGAGTTCCACCACACCCAATGAAAAAAATATGAAAAAATAAGCTTCAGTTGCGCTTTGGATATGATCCAGAAAAAAAAAACAAAAAAAATGCACAATATTTCTACCGCTTTTAGGTGCCTTAATATATTTATATTGTTACGTACCTATAAGGGATTAAATGTATTATTTTTTATATTATATAATGTAGAAATATATACGATATTCATTTATGTGGTCAGTGCAGAATTTCTAATTTATTTCGATTTTATCCATAGAATAAACTTAAAATATAATTAAGTTGGATTTGGTAATTTTCATTTTAGTACCCCTGTATATTTTCTAAGTCTGTTTTCAATATTATTACATGTTTCTAGATGAATAAAATTTTTAATAGTTTCCATATTGTTTCTTTTGACCTCTATACGAAATAAACACCATTACCTACTTAGCCTTATCAGTTCCTCTGAATAATTAAAACTATTATTGTGGCTAATCAAATCAGATCTCGTTTTGTGGTTTTTTATTTGACCCACACCGGACATAATTAAAACAAATAATAATGTCAAACGATTTGACCACAATAATTAGATAAGAATTTTAAGATTTATAATGTATTGATACTGTTAGAATTTAATTAGTTGTGTTAAAGGGTTAAGAGTGCGAGGAAGCAAATTAAGTACTATAAAATTTGAAAAAAAATAGTGGGAGTTTGGAACTACTCATAGGATTTATGGTAATTTAGTTTATTTTTGTTACATCAAATTTGTCTCGTTATAGATTTTACAAAATAAATAAATATCAAAAGGTAAATTAAGCACCATCAGAATTTTGTACATTTTAATTTTTTCTTTATTTTTTTAAATTTTAATACACTCACAACAATAAATATTTGTACAAGATAGAAAATTTGCTACTGAAACCCCCTTTTTTAAATTATTGAAAATTGTCTCATAGATTTTATTAAATAAATTAATCAATAACATTTTTAAAACTCTTGGCACTTTAGAAAAAAAAAATTTTCCGTAGATAAATACAACAAATTTAAAAAAGTAAATCAAGCATCACCATTACAATTTTGTACATTTTCAGTTTTACTTTATTAAATTTATTCTTAATCTAAATATTCGTACAACAATAAATTAATGTACAAATTATGAAATTTCCTAGTGATATCCCTTCTTCAAATTATTGAAAATTTTCTACAATAAATCGTTTTTCGCGTTTTCTATTAATTACTCCAGATGGACAACCTCACAGTGGACCTAATCTACCTCTACCCCCAAGAAAACTCAAAACCACATAAAACCAACAAATACGAACTTATCCATGACGAGGACAACCCAATAGCAATCCTCAGACGTGGTTTAAAATTCACAATAGCCATTCGCTTTGCCGGCCGCGGCTTCAGCAAGGACAAAGACCAAATTCGTTTGATCTTCAATTTTGGTAATAACAGTTTTAAAATTATTAAGAAATTCTTAAAATACATTTACCTTATACTTAGGTCCTAATCCAAATTCCATAAAGGGTACTAAAGGATCTATTACAATAGATAATAGTCGAAGGAATAAAATTGAAGACAACCAAGTTTGGTATGGAAGCATTTTGGACGAACAAGAAGACACTGTTACTTTAGAGGTAAAAATTGAGCGATGAAATTAGAAATTATTTATTGATTTTTTTTAAGATGTTTGCTCCTCCAAGTGTACCAGTGGGGGCGTGGAGACTCCAAGTGGAAACAAGTCTGTTAAACTCAACGAATCCTCCATCGACTTACGATTACGAAAACGACATTTACATTTTGTTTAATCCCTGGAACTGCCGTAATTTAAGAATTTTTTGCTGAAAATTCCCTACTTTAAAGTTTTCTTGTAGATGACTTGGTCTACATGCCAACAGAAAGGCTTCTGGACGAATACATCCTAACAGACGTGGGAAAAATTTGGGTGGGTCCACTAGGTACCAGCAAAGGTCGCGAATGGGTCTTTGGACAGTTCGATGCATGCGCTTTACCAGCCGCCATGCTCATGCTAGAAAAATCTCAACTGCCTTATCCAAGGTACTAATTTCTTAAATGCCAAAATAAAAACAATTTCTTAATGTTATTTCTACAGTCGTGGTGATCCCATTAAAGTCACTAGAATGATATCCAAACTGGTAAACAGTAACGATGATGATGGCATTTTGGTGGGACGTTGGGATGGTGACTATGAAGATGGTACTGCTCCGTCTGCTTGGACTGGCTCCATACCAATTCTACAAGAGTTTCTTGAAACTCAGACATCGGTGAAGTATGGACAGTGCTGGGTGTTTTCTGGGGTGGTTACAGCGCGTAAGTAAACTGAAGAAGAGTAATGTTAGTATGATATTAATTTTTTGCCTTTAGTTTGTAGAGCTTTGGGTATTCCATCCAGAGTCGTTTCCAATTTAGTTTCAGCTCATGATGCTAATGCTACTTTAACAGTGGACAAATATTTTAATATTAACAACGAGGAAATGGGAGCTGATCCCCTCAATTTAGAAGGAGGAGAGGACTCTATTTGGAACTACCATGTTTGGAATGATGTGTGGATGGCGCGGCCAGATTTACCTCCAGGTAACCACCAATTTATAATCTTATAAATTATTTATTTTAATTTAGATACTGTGTTATTTCCGGAGTTTCTAACAATTTTTTAATTTTTTAAAAGGCTACGGAGGTTGGCAAGCAATAGACGCAACACCCCAAGAAACCTCCTCAGGTTTTTACCAATGCGGCCCAGCGTCCCTAGAGGCAATAAAAAAGGGGCAAGTGGGCTTCAACTTTGATGTAGGATTCATGGTAGCCTCAGTCAACGCTGATTTAATGCGCTGGAAAGAGGACCCCACATGCGATTTGGGATTTACCAAAATCTACTGCAACAAGTACCAGTAAGTATAACCATAAAAAAATCACGCCGGAATTTTTCAATCCATTTGCTTTGTAGCATTGGGAAAATGATTTTAACCAAACAGCCTTTTGTCTATGATCCAAACGGCGACAAAGACCGCCAGGAAATCACCGACCAGTACAAGGCCAAAGAGGGTACTGAAGCGGAACGCATGTCGTTGTTTAACGCTGTGAGGGGCACAGAAACAGCCAAACGTTTCTACGCATTGCCGGATCCGCATGCTGAAGATGTTACATTTGACTTGGAGGAGCTGGACAAGATCAAAATTGGCGAGAATTTTTGCGTGGTGGTGCATATTAAGAACAACAGCGACCAGGAGCGACATATCAAAGCTTGTCTTTCGGCTGGAAGTGTCTATTATACAGGAGTTAAGGCCCAGTTGATAAAACGCTCAGAGGGCGAGTTTAAAATGCGTCCAAAATCCAGTAAGTTTTTTGGAAATTGTGCGAGGCGAGGTATAAAATTTTGAAAATTACAGGTGAACAACTGAGGTTGACGGTGAAAGCTGACGAGTATTTGGAGAAACTCGTTGAATATTGCAACATGAAGCTCTACGCCATTGCTAGTGTGACAGAAACTCGCCAAACTTGGGCCGATGAGGACGATTTTCAAGTGCTAAAGCCACACATTGATATCAGGGTACCACCTCTTTATACTAGTAAAACTTCTTGTATTTATATCGAATTTTTCTTGTAGATTCCCTCGGAAATACCCATAAAGGTTCCAACAACCATAACTCTTCGTTTCGTCAACCCATTAAAGAAAACCTTGACGAACTGCAAATTTAATCTGTCGGGACCTTCTCTTATCAGAAACCAAATTATACCATATCCAGACGTTAAACCAGGCGCTTTAGTGAAAGTCGACGCGAAAATTATTCCAAAGTTGGCAGGTGAACAGAAAATCGTTGCCACATTTAGTTCCAAGGAACTGCTAGATATCACTGGATCCGCGAAAGTTGAGATTTTGGATGATGAGGAGTAATTATATATTTTATCTGCATGTAAACGTTTTATAGTTTTGTAGTGTGCTTTTCTATAATTAATAAACCTCGAATTAATATGAGTTTTTTATTCATTTGATAAGAATTGAAGGACCTAATATAGAACCTTGAAGCAACCCCTATGTAAATTGTTGTAAGTAAACTGCTGGCCAATTGAAACGTACCAAGCGAATTTTTAGGTTGAATTTAAAGTCAAATATTTTGAAAAATAGAAAAGATATCAACATGCGGTTTTCAGGATTTCAGAGATAATTTAATTGAGAAAACTATAGTGTTATCCGATTTTTTTACTTTGAAGTACATTACTATCTACAGGGTATGAAAGAAAGTCTTCTTTTTTTGTCAAATTTTATAACTACCGTGATTCCACAAAAAAAAATTTATATTTTTTTTATGTAGATTTTTTTAGTCCTTACTTAATGGGAAAACAACCTGTCTCTCAAAATTTTGATATCCCTGTTATTTTATAAGATACCGAATTTTTGCTGAAAATTTGATTTTTTCTTTGTTTTTTGTCGTTCGGCCGTATTGTGTTTTGTAAGACCCAATCTCTGTAGTTGATTATAATACCTTAGGAATGGCTTTCTTATAAAAAGTACTCTTTTTGTACTTTCATTAATTTATTGGTAACCAGTGGCTTATCAAAAATCGGTACACGTTCGCTAATTGGTAAATTTTTTAATTCATTTTTTGAGGCTATTTTCTTAATGGAATAGAATGGAATTTAGTTAGTTTATGTTCACCATTGGTTTAAGTGACTTATATCCTCGAAACGGGTTTTTCACTTTTTCAAAAATTTGCGCATATTCGTGTATACCGGGTGGCTACGAAATCGTTTTACAACCCCCACCATTTTGTTACATTTAACTGTATTAATTTGAAATTTGGCATGGTTTGATTGTTGAAAGGAATAATCATTTTGACGTTTCAAACAATCTGATGACACTTCCGGTTTCACCGGAAGAGCCACCTACTAACTCTCAAAATTTTTTAAAACAACCCTGTATATTTTTTTCCGTAAGAATTAGATTCTACTTAAAATTACCTTTTTATCGACATATCACATGATGATCTTTGCTTTCAAAATGGCAGCATAATTATTAATGCAAAAACCTGTTCAACAATATTAAATTTAATAAAAAATTCGGTATCTTATAAAATAAGAGGGATACCCAAATTTTGAGAAATTGGTTTTTTCCTTATTAACCAGGGACTAAAAAAATCGACATCAAAAAAATATAAAAAAAATTTTGTGGAATTCCGGTAGGTATAAAGTTTGAGAAAAAAAAGACGACTTTCTTTCTTACCCTGTAGATAGTAACGTACTTCAAAGTAAAAAAATCGGGTCACACTATTGCTTTCGCAATAAAATGATCTCTTGAATCGTGAAAACCTCATGTTGATATCTTTTCTCCTTTTCAAAATATTTGACTTTAAATTCAACCTAAAAATTCGCTTGGTACGTTTCAATTGGCCAGCAGTTTAGATAAAAATATAATGTAAAAGACAGATTAATATTACCATGATTATATCTTTACTTTTACAGGGAGAATTAAAAATATTATTACTTTTTTTCAAAAATTTTCATAAATTTATTGTTATTTTTTACCTTCCTGTAGTATAGGCAACTTAAAATACACCTAATTAGTTCGAAAATGTTTACAAGTAGTTCATTTGTACCAGTACATTCTTTGACAGTTATGTCATTTATTACGCAAAGAAATATTTGAAACGCTAATTAAATACTGGATAATTACTAATTAATTACTTAAAATGTGACAAAATCGTGCCAATCCCAAATTTGTGTAGGTTAGAATAACAAAATGAGATTATCCAGGTGGGTTAGCTTATTCTAATGACACAATCATTGTTATTCCTTTCTATTTCAGGAGATTTTCAAAATTTTTCTATTTCCTCATCATATTTATCTTTCTTTGCATTACTTATATTGAATTTTTCACATATTATTTCAACACGCGCAACTGGTTAGCACCTACATGTAAACATAGGAAAGAATGCACGAAAATTTTGCTGGTCGCTGATCCCCAAATAATTGGAAATTACAAAGAAATTCTACATTTTCTAACGCCTTTTAGCATTTTCGACAGTGACAGGTATTCTAACTGATATATAATTTGGTTCTGTGTTAAAATTCTGTTGAATTCCAACTAGATATGTGAGAAAAACTTATACTCTGGCATATGATTTTGTTCAGCCAGATGTTGTTATTTTTTTGGGGGACTTAATGGATGAAGGATATACAGCTACCGATGAGGAGTTTAACAGATATGTACGCAGGATTTTTAATATATTTTTGGATGTTTCCCAAGGGCATGTACAGGTACAAGGAGGAATAACAAATCAAGATGTTTAGTAACAAATTATTTTATTTTGTAGCATATTTGGTTACCAGGGGACAATGATATAGGTGGCGAAGAAAACCGAGTTCTCCCCCATAAACTTAAGCGATTTGAACGAGCTTTCGCCCAGCCAGATTTGATTAGCGTTAAAAACATAACATTTTTTAAAGTAAATAGACTAACACAAAATATGCCTATATTTAAAGACAATCGTGAATTTTACGACACAAACAAATTGTTTATTGGTTTAAGCCACGTGCCCCTTATGTTTCAACCATCGCTATTTGTCGACAAAGTAAGTAACATTTATTTCGCTGGGTACCAAATAATAAACTGTAATTTTGTAGGTAATAAAAAAAATGTTACCTCAACTAATATTTACTGGTCACGAACATAAATCCATGATAATCAGTACGGATGCTTTATTGCGTGAGGATTTTCACATCGTACCCCTCACCCCCGAAAACAACGCCGTTTTCGAATATACTCTAGGTGTTACTGACATGTACGAAATACTTATTCCCACTTGTTCGTACAGAATGGGTACGAAAAAAATTGGGTATGGTTTCGCTGTGCTTGGTAAATTACCTCAGGGTTTTGTTGCTTTAAATGTGACTTATGTATGTTTTTCTTGTAGAAAATAATGATCTACGGTTTACTGTGCTGTGGTCTCCGTCCCGTTTTGAGCAACTGCAAAGTTACTTAATACTGCTCATGTGTTGCGTCCTATTGAGCCTTTGCTTTTCCTTTTGTCTTTGCAGACGAGGGAATAGATAAGGCTTAAGTGTATACTTATAGTACAACTTGCTGATGTTCTCTCTTATACCTAAAGTACAACGATATTAACAATAAGATTTGTTATTCTTTTTACTGTGACCGAATTACATAATATGGTAGATATTACTTAATAGTTTTTTCAGATGTGATAAAATCCATTTCTGTAGTCAAATTTTGTGTTTATTTAGATCTTTATTTAATGGACTCTGTATTGTTTTATTTTTTTAACATACATAATTTGTAATGTAGATCAGTATTTTATATTTGTTCGTTTTGTATATATTTTTAAAATTGTATTCGAAGGAAGAAGAGTATTAAAAACAATTTACATTATAACTCTTTTATAATTTTTGTAACATGGTGGGTTGGAATAAACTATTGAGGTTTTTTTCATGACTTTTTCCTCTTGGATTAAAAATCCCAAAAATATTTTATTGATTTGGGGGAAAATTTAAAATTAATTAGTTAAATGAGCCAGGCATAGATAATTATTTAAAAACGTACTGATAGCATATTAATCTCAAATTATTCCCGGTTTTTTATTTAATAGATATTTGATAAAAGTTTAATTGATAACGGCAATACTTTAGTTAATAAATATTACTGATTGCTTACTTATTTTTATTGAGTGTCTCAAAAGTGTCCAACAGTTTTATCTAAGACCTATAAAAAACTTGATTCGTAAGTATGAAATAATAATTATTCTATTATAATTAATCCATTTTCTGTCTGAAATATAGAAAACTGTACAACTGTAGTAGCATGTTAGGAAGAAATACTAAATCAAATCATGGAAAAAGGTTAAGTTTTATATATTCATACATTATGCATTATTTTACGGTATTTTCCTATTCAGATTTTTGCAGTTCGTTACAGTCCTCATATTTTTCTTGTTGGGATTTAAATATATTTTCCATGTATTCATAGAACCAAAATTTTTTTATTGGAACAATTACAAAAAGAGGTCTAATTTATCATGTAAAAATAATGTAGGTTGCATAAAATTATTACTTGTAGCGGATCCCCAAATTACTGGCATACAAAATGAGCCATGGTATTTGCAATGGTTTACTATCACCGACAATGACGAGTAATATACAAATCTTTTATGAAATGATGTTCTAAATTGTGGTGTATTCTAGTTATTTAAAAAATGGCTACTCAGTGGCCCTTGAGTTTATACAACCCGATGTTGTAATATTTTTGGGGGATCTGTTAGATGAAGGTTCTATAGCAACAGATGAGGAATTCAAAAAATATGCTGAAAGATTCTATAAAATATTTCCAATAACTACGGAAGTAAGGGATTAACAGGAAATTAAACGAAATGTAATATTATTTTTTAGCGTATTTATGTACCAGGTGACAATGATATAGGCGGTGAAGGCACGGATCTGGTTAAAGACTCAAACATTGAAAGATTTAATTATTATTTCCCCTTAAAAGAATTGTGTACTACTTCTAACCAAATCTTTTTTGTGATAAATACCATGACAAATAAAATTCTTACAACAAGAAGAGTGCAACTTTACTGACAGTACTAAAAGAAACGAACCGTTTATTGGCTTAAGTCATGTGCCGCTCATGTTTGAGCCCTCAGAGTTTAGTTACGAAGTAAGAAATTCCCTTTCTACAAACACCATTTTAATGTGTCTTTAAATTTGTAGGTGTTGTCACGCAAGCAGCCACAATTATTGTTTAGTGGTCACAAACATGAATTTATGATATTGCAAAAGAACGTTTGGAAAGATAATATATCTATATTACATAGCGATGTGTTTCCTTCAGGCAGAATTTACACTTACAATTTGGACGAATATTCTACATACGAAATAATAGTGCCCACCTGTTCGTATAGAATGGGAAAGACGTATATGGGTTACGGTTTCGCTAAAATTGGTAAGCGATTCAAATTAATTAGTTAAATGTAGTGATATTTTCGTTTTTTTTTTTAGAAGAAAATAAATTAGTTTTTACTGTCTTATGGCTTCCCTCACGATATGATACTATAGTAGTTTTTGGAACAACTTTTTTAATACTGGTAATAATAACAATGTGGTTTTTATTACGTTGGATCTGCTCCAATCGGAAAAACTATATCAGGAAATTTTGGAAGAAATACGAAATAGTTCCGCCTGTTTGATGATATTTTGTATCCATTCCAGAAATTTAACAATATTTATACTTCGTATAAGCAAATAAACATAAATGAATTGCAAACTTCAAATAAATTTATTTTACCTCACTTCTAATTTAATACAATGTTAATAGGTAACCTTTTTAGAACTAATCACAATATTATTAAGTCTTACTAAGATAAAAAATTTAGAATCAGTCAAAACTATCAAATAATTGCATCCAACTTGAAATTCAACAACTATTATTATTATTACAATCATATAAAAATAGATAATAATAGAATACATGACCACAATCTCTTATTATATTAGACTGTTAAAAATATATTCCGTTTATACAAATAAATACTAATAGCTACCCACAGGGCAGTACCCCACAAATTCATAAACAAAAACGTAGCGTGGGTTTTCTCAGTGGGCTTCCAAGCAAACGGAAAAGTATTCTTAAACAATTCATGACCCACATACAGAAAAATTGCATTCATCCCCGGATAGAAAAACGGACGCCCACCCCACTTACGCAAAATATCGACAATAACAAAAAGACAAGCTTGAATCACAAATGCCATTCCGGCTGTCACCAAGACAAAAGACAAGGACCACAGTTGTTTGTTGAGGGGAATCGCGCCGGAATCTCTAGTGAAGCCGCAAAGCGCACCACCGAAAACTCCCTGTGGAATAAAATAATATTAAATGTGTTCAAGGGCAAATTATGGTTTGTTTACCGTAACCAATCCCCAGGCGATCCATCGCACGACTTTGGCTTTGACATTTTGATAAGTGTTCAAGGTGCGTCCGGCTTGCACTCCCAGATACACCATCAAAATCGATGTGAATACACCTAGAATACCTTGGAAAACAAACAAAACCAGTTAGATTTCTATTATAAATTATTGAACGTTTCCTACTTATTTCTAATGTAATTCTTTACCTTCGGGATCATAATAAACATCGGTTTCGTAGATTTTCTGACATGGTGGTGCTTTATACATGTGCTCTCCAAAAACACTTCGATCAATATAACCAGCAACACCTCCAGTACAATTATAGTATTTTCCCCCGTCGTCTAATCCACCAGGCCCCAAGTACCCGGCACCACATCCTGGTACAACCACCAAGAAAGTAACGCAAGTGTGAATTATAACCATGCAAGTGACAAACAACCATTGGGGCCACGCTGTTAATACATCGTGTATACAAGACACGCTCTACAAAAAGAAAACAGTTTACAGTCCAAATTCCATCGAATTTAATCTTCCCAATACCTCAACTTCCGTTCGTTTCGCAAAAATAATCTCCAGGATACCAACAACAAAATATGTGATACCAAAACGTTGTAATACTCCAGGGAAACGCAATTCGGATATAGTCGACATGTTTTTATTCGAGTTGATAACAATACCCAGGAGAATTAGCACTAACGAACGACTGATGGTTTGTATGACTAGCTGACGACGAGGGGTGGCTCGCCTCAGTTTATGTTGCATGGATACCGCTAGAGAAAGCCCCATAAGCCAAAGAAACCTAAAGAAATTTGACGAAATTGTTAAATGAAATGCTGCATAATTTTTCATTTATACCAAGGGAAAACTAGATCAGCTACGGTTATGCCGTTCCAAGTAGAGTGTTCAAAAAACCAGTATTTTGCGCCACCATAGTTGACGAATATCATGAGCATTATACAAAGTCCACGAAACACGTCCACGGATTTTATACGGTGGGGGTGCTTGCGAACTGTTGGCGTTCTCTCGATCACCAGCGGAGTACTTGATGATGTCGCTCCCAAGTCCTATAATTATTTAATCAAAAGGTTACCAGATAAGTTGACATATTTTTAAACAACATGATAACCGTAGGTGACTCATGAGCATCGCCCCCTGGCTTTCAACTTTTAGATTGTTATAGTCAGAATTTCAAATATTCTGTAATTGTAAAGTGGTAAACAGAAACAAATTAAAGACTGAAGAGAAATCTGCACGTATTTACATAACCAATAACAAACCACTTCATTACATAATCCCCCCTGCGCAAAATAGTTATAAAAATAGCTTTATTAGACTTTTACAATTTTAACACATTATTTACTTTTCCAAAGTCTGAGCTTGCCCCCTTCCCTTGATAATTTTAATCAACACATATGAATGTATAGATGACTCATTGTCACAAGTTAGATATCAAAACAAACAATAGGAAGAGATAGGGGAATCACCAATCTATCTTTCTTATTAGTGCTAGTTAAACATTCTTTTATAATGAAAATGATTCAAGCATGTTGTTTACCTCTTCCAATTCCGAATTCCACATAAGCAACCGTCTAAATCTTCCGCTGTTTTTATAAATACATTTTACCATGTACCAAGCAGTTCCAAAGCAGAACAACACGACGAATGCCATTAATATTGCTAAAAAATTCGAAAACTTGATCAACTGCAATCATTTTAGTTAAACCTTTTACTCACGTAAATACGCATTATCCGCCGGTTCTTTCAAGTAAATTGGCGGACATTTATTTGTAATATTCAACCCATATCGATAATGTTCATACAGCAACTTTTCAAACCTATTCATTGTTATAAACAATTATATTATACGATTAACAATAGAAATATGTACTTACGAACACTTCTTGTTTTCCTCATTGGTATAAAATAACTGCAATTTTGATCGGGTGTTCACTAGAAGCGATGTGTTCTTCAATGGGGCCAAAGTGGTGAAATTTTGAAAATCACAATTGTGACATTCATTGTATTGTCCAAACACCGAAACAGTACTGTTGAGATAATTAACAATGTCGATGCAAGCCTCGTCGAAGATCAAATTTAGTTTTTGTAAACATTTGTTGGGGTTATCGAACAACATTTTCCTTTTTATTGTGTACTTATCACACGAACCAAAAAAAAATCCTTCACACAAACTAGTTCATTTTGTAATTAACTGCACACTTCACGTGTTTTCGTAGGAAATCTATCGAATATATTAGAGTTTTTCGGAGATTTGTGGTACTTTCGACGGCGCAAATTCACAAAAATATCTTTATTTTTAACGTGACAGACAAATATGAATCAGAAACTCACAAAACAATCAAACGTAACTTCAGAGGAATGTCGTCTTCTTCAACTTATGGAGTTTAATTTTTATACAACCACATTGACAATTGCCTTGTATTTTGGGTTGCCTACATTTCATAATTTATGAAAATTAATTTAATATTTTTAAATTTCTAGGTAGGAGAAATAAGAAATATATTGTAATAATCTACATATAATGTATAATGAAATTCATGAAAATAATTATAAATTTCTTTGTGGAAAATTTAGGTATTTATACAATTTTTACTAAAAAAACTCAGAGAATTAATTTTTGAATTAAAAATAACTTTATTGCTTTAAAACTTGAATGCTTAATAAGTCGTCAAATATAATAAGGCAACAATTAAATCTAAAGTGTTAAAAACTCAGGCAAAAAAGGGTACATATTTCCAGTAAAAAAATTGTTATATCAAATTAGTTCCCCATCAATAAAGTTCTATTGACGTGGTGGCATGTACCCATGTTGTGGCGAAGGCTGAGTAAATCCCTTCGAATAAGGATTGGCTTGTCCTGATGGAGGAAATACAATCCCACCAGCAGGATGTGTATACTGCTGCTGTTGTGGATACGGCAAGCTGGAACTTTGTGGATTTGAATACGCGTTCGAACTTGGCACCTGACTGCTATCCATGGCCTGTGGAGCAAATCCCGAAGGGTACTGTCCATATTGGGCGTACTGCATTGAACCATACTGCTGCATTTGCGGATAACCACTCGCTGAAGATCTGTTGAAATAGTCGCTCATATGCGGATTATGGCTCGCAGCGGAGGAAACAGCTGGTTGATTTGGGGTAGATGAAGGAATAGAAGTTGATTGTGGCCGGCTGTTTTGGCCTGGTTCATTGGTGCCTTGCTGTGAAGCTGATGGTTTGGATTCTTTCGCCTCTTCGCTACCATTCTTTTGCACTTTTTCTTGCAGTGGATCAAATTTACTTAATTTCGCTTTGTTTAAACCTGTGTTCGATGGCTTTGCATCGCTGTTGCTACTCTCAGCGGCATCTAAAATTTTTAAAACATCTAAAAAATTACATAAAAATTTTTTCGCTCCTTGTGTTTTGCTAGTTACCTATTTTAGCTGGTTTATCTGCATCACTAGCTTTATCCAAAGAGTCCAGTAGTTTATTAACTTGATCTCTAATAGTTCTTAGTTCATGTTTCAAATGAGTTACTTCAGATTTTGAGATAACAGATGTACTTGAATCGCTCTTTAAATCGGCTTCGAACAAAATTTGAAGTTTTAAGATACGGCTGCATTGGATAGCAAATGATAAGTCGGAACTATCGAAAATTGTTATTAGGTCACCATCTGGAAATTCAATTAAATTGCTAATAAACTAAACAGATGTTTAGGTTAAGTATTTAAGGTTCGTTTAACTCATCAGCCTTTGTTGCTTAATCAGATCACAAACCACAATGCTTACTTACCCTCATCCTTATATTTGATAATGATGTCATCGAGGGGCGATAGTTTTCCACGGAAAACTCGCTCCATCATTAACACCAGTTCATCATAAGTAATAGCTTCGTTGTGTATTGGAATCCGACGAATATCATCGCCCAGCTGCACTTTAATTATTAATTTTCCACTCAAGTCTATCTCACTTTTCACATCCATTTTTCCAGTTTTTCAAATCACAATTACAAATAAAACGTGTATAAGCCTGTCGTAACGCAGACGAACATTCATCAAATTTAATCCACAAATAATTAAAACAACATTACACACTAATCATACGCTAATTCCTTGAGACCGTGAGACCGGAATTTTCTACAATGCACACAGCTGTCATAAAATAACCAAAGCTTGCCAATGTCAAACACAAGTGTTGCCAATGCACCGAAATTCCCTAAAGAAACACTTTGAAAATCGATGACTTATGACAGGTAACCTAAAAATAAGCAATTTATAATAGAAATGACTGTAACTCTCATATTAGCTACTGTATTGAGTTTTGTAAACGTACATTCCCAATTTATTGGTAAACAAGTAAGTTCCCTTTAAGATTTTGTGTGTAATCAACTAAAATTCTCTTTGTCATGTTAGATATTAAAATGGATTAACAGACCAAAATCCGACGAAAAAAATCTCTTCAAACTGAAAGCCGAATTGAGGTCACAACAAGCTACAATTCGCATATCAGATGATTTTGCAAAATACTCAAAATTACAAAGGAAAATCAATTCAATTGATGAAGAATTACGTAAATGTCAAGATGAAAAAAGTGGTATTGTTCTACATTTATCCGTAACTTATGGTCTGAGATTATCCCTAGGTATTTTGTTATTCATAATCTCTATAGTGAACAGATATAATCCAGTTTTTAAACTGGACGACGAGCTGAATTTCGCACCCTTAACAAGTTTGATTTCGTATCCCAACGAAGCAAATTATGTTTCATTTCATTTTTGGGTTATGTGTTGTACTGTTATAGCTAAATTTATTAAAATTTAATTGATTGCATGAATTGCTTTATTTGAATTTGGCGCCTATTTCCCATAGTCTTACAACAAGTCAATGTTTCCAATAGAAGAAACAAAAATAACCTATGTTATGAGTGTTGCCAATAGTCTAAAACAAAACAGCTCGAGGTTAAGTTACCTTTCTCTCGTGCTTTCGCTTTGCCGCAAATTAAAATTTTACATCGTGGCAAACTAGGAAATTGTTACCGACAGTTGTCAATGAAACTGTTCTCTTTGTTGCGTCAGCTCAATAAAGTGCAAGTACAAATTTTGTGTAAATCAATACAGAATCACACGTGTACTAGTTCTGTATCCATACGGACTATTTTTGTGACTGGTCCACCGGTCAAACAAAAGTGGGGCACCAACAAGAAACACAGACAAGTTAAATTAAATTTGTACTTCGACAGTATGGCAGACCCGAAGATTGAGGAAATATTAGCCCCATTGCGGGCTAATGTAAAAGAACAGGTAAAACTCAAGACGAAAAACCTTTTTTAGAGTCTGTATGAATTATTATTATTAGGGCGACCTCGTCAGAAAACTCAAAGCAGAGGGTGCACCAGTACTAGATGTAAAAAAAGCAGTGCTTGAATTGAAGGCACGCAAAAAAATCTTGGAAGATAAGGAATTAAGCTTGGCCCCTAGCGCAACTTTCGACCGTGCCAAAATGGAAGATTTACTAAAACGCCGGTTTTTCTATGATCAATCCTTTGCTATTTACGGTGGAATCACCGGACAGTTTGATTTTGGACCAATGGGGTGTGCTTTCAAAGCCAACTTATTACAAGCCTGGCGACAGTTTTTTGTCCTTGAAGAACAAATGCTTGAGGTGGATTGCTCGATTCTAACACCGGAACCAGTGCTAAAGTACACAAAATGCAGTAAATTTGTAGTGGGGTACTCATTGGCTTTTGTAGGGCGTCAGGACACGTCGATAGATTTGCTGATTTGATGGTCAAAGACGTTGCAACTGGCGAGTGCTTCCGGCTGGACCATTTGATAAAGGCACACCTAGAGAAAATTTCTGCTGATAAGAAAACAAGCAATGATGTCAGAGAGGAGTGTCAGGATATAATAATAAAGGTTGACTTGTTGCTTAAGGTTTATTGTTTATATTAAAAATTTTTTCGCTACAGTTGGATGGAATGAATAAAGGGGAAATGGCAGCAGTGATGGAAAAGTTCAGCATGAAAAGTCCAATAACTGGAAATAACTTAACTGAGCCAATAGAGTTCAATTTAATGTTTGGAACACAAATTGGGCCCTCTGGTTTAATTAAGGGGTAATATTAGGATTATAAAAATGAAATCAATGGTAGAGTGTGCACTTTTTTGTAGATTTTTGCGGCCGGAAACTGCACAGGGAATTTTCGTGAATTTCAAACGGCTGTTGGAGTTCAATCAAGGGAAATTACCTTTTGCTGCAGCTCAAATTGGTAATGGACAAATCCCTTTTAAAATTACATTTTTTTTGTCTACGAAATTGTTTAGATTATCTTGAAATATTTTACGTTATTTTAATTTAATCAATTTTGGATTAATGACTCGACATTTTGGGCAGATTTCTGATATCTTAAGAGAACATTTGCCAATTTTCCTCCTCTCCAGAATACACTTTTGATTAATTGTATTAGGTAATGCCTTCCGTAATGAAATCTCACCCAGATCTGGTCTAATTCGTGTCCGTGAGTTCACCATGGCCGAAATAGAGCACTTTTGCGATCCAAAAGACAAAAGCCATCCCAAATTCGCTAACATAAAGGACACCGAACTCCTACTTTATTCCGCTTGCAATCAGATGGATGGCAAACCAGCTGAGAAGATTCCAATAGGAAAAGCTGTACAAGAAGTAATTTAAATCCAATAAACTTTTAGACCTCTTCATGTAAAATTCTTTTATAGGGTTTGGTAGCGAACGAAACTTTGGGTTATTTCATGGCAAGAATCCAGCAGTTCCTAGTAAAATGTGGAGTGGATCCAAAACGTCTGCGATTTAGACAGCACATGGCTAACGAAATGGCGCATTATGCGTGCGATTGCTGGGACGCCGAGTGTCTAACTAGCTACGTAGGTTAAATCAAAACAAAGTCTTGGTGGAATTTACTTATATTGCTTTTCTTCGGTAGGGTTGGATTGAATGTGTTGGATGTGCAGACAGATCTGCGTATGATTTAACCCAACACACCCAAGCAACCGGAGTACGCTTGGCTGCCGAAAAAAAACTAGCAGAACCACGAATTGAAGACGTGGTGGAAGTCTGTCCAAATAAAGGAGTCTTAGGCAAGACTTTTAAAGCTAACGCTAAGACTATTGCTCAGACTTTAGCTGAGTTGAAAGTTAAAGAAGTTGAGGAGTTGGAGCGCCAACTGGAAGCTAATGCGTAAGATATTTAGTAGAAGAAATTGATCCTCTGTTGGACACCACGTTATTTTCAGGTCTTATGAACTGGCTATTAAGGAGGAAAAATTCACGTTAACGAAAGACATGCTTTCGGTGAAACGCTACAAAAACACTGTACACGTCGAGGAAATTATCCCAAGTGTAATCGAGCCTTCTTTCGGTGTTGGTCGTGTTATGTACGCGATTTTCGAACATAATTTCCAGATGAGGGAAAACGATGAACAGCGAACTTATCTGTCTTTACCAGCTATGGTAGCCCCACTGAAATGTAGCGTACTTCCCCTTAGTGGAAATTCCGAGTTTGTACCTTTCATCAAGACGATTTGTATGTAGTATTTGATTTTTTTTGCGGCATTTTGAATTTAATCGGTTTTAGCTTCGGAACTTACCAAGGTTGATGTTTCGCACAAAGTAGACGATAGTTCAGGATCAATTGGTCGGAGATATGCTCGTACAGATGAAATTGCTATTCCGTACGGGGTTACAATTGATTTTGATACACTAAAAGAGCCACATAGCGTCACGCTGCGTGAACGCGATTCTATGGGACAAGTTCGGATTCCTGTAAGTATTCTAGGAATTTATTTTAATTAGTTTAATGTTTATTTTGGTTTATTTGCAGGTTTTAGAACTTGCTACCGTAGTGCACAATTTATCATACAGTAAACAGACTTGGAGCGATATAGAGAGTAAATATCCGAAGTTTGAGCAACAGGAAAATAAGGCTTAATTTGATAAGATAGGTATACCAGTGAATATTAAATAATCTTAAACCAAATTGTGCATTTTGAGTAATTTATTAAATTAAAACGAAATTTTTTAAATCACGTATTTTATTATTTCCTGTATATTTAGTACGTTTCATAGTAATTTTAAATTACACCCTGAATACTTTTAGGCCAAATATAAAATTAAAACAAAATTTTACAAATCACGCATTTATTATCTTGTTATCCATAGTTTTTATCCACAAATCCTATAAAAACGGTTAGAAAATATGCTTTTAAGTTACGTCCAATGAAACACTATGCAAATTACCACTAAAAACTTTAATGAATAACTTAACAATAATTGTAGACAAAAAAAATACAAAAGAAACAGTAATTTCTACAGAACTACTCTAGATCGGGAATCGGTTCATCATCTGAGTCCTCGCCCTCATCCCCAAGGTCATCAAAACTGGGTTTTGCGCCGCCAGTTCCCAAACCACCCATTTGCCTCATCATTTCCTCGAAGTCACCACCACCACCGCCCATACCACCGAGACCTTCATCACCCGAATCGTCCTCATCATGCCATTTGTTGAAATCGCACTTGAGCCAGTGATGTTTAATTTTATCGGAAGTCAGTGCAGGCCAGTAGGGCTCATCCTGATTAGCTTTAGCTAACAAAATTTCAATACATCTTTCTCTGTTGAAACTTTTGCTCTTCTCTGGATTTATTTCTTTGTACAGTGGTATCTTTACCTCGTAGTGTTTTTTCTCTAATCCACCCATGCCCTTAAAATACACCGAGTCTTTGTTGAAACTGTGCCCCGAGAAAAAAGCGTTTGATTAGTCAATGTGTTTTAGTTTAGCTAGCTTTAGATAAAGGGTTACTTACTATATTTCTGGATTTTTCACATCCTCTAAATTAATAGTTAAAAATACTACAGCAGATCTTTGGGCCCACATAACAGGGGGTGGTAATCTGAAAAGTGAGGTTAAAAACTCGTGTTAAAAACCAATTTCAGCACATTAATACAGTGTTAAAATTAGAAGCAAACATTCTTCTACATAAACAGAAATACTTATCAACAGGCAATAAAACTGGCATATATTTTCAAAGAAAAATAGATAAGTCACTAGAATATTCTAGAATCGATTACACAGAAGCGCCAAGCATCAACATGGCCGTAAGTGTTGAAAAAGCATGCAATTCAAACAATTTCCGTCCACAGCTAGTCAAAGCTCCAATCTAGTTTACATCCATTGCTTGAATTGCAAACTATCATTAATAAATTTAATACTTACGTTTGTTCAGTCATTGTAATAGCTTTAAATTATATAAAACAAGTAGCAAGAATACGCCTAACTACACCAGTTTACCGGAACAAACTATTTGAAGTTAGTTGCAGACCAAAGAGGAACAGGCTGTCCGACCAGGCTTCGTGTCCACTCGACTAAACTCCCAATCACTACACCAAAGGCGCCAAATATAAATAAATAAATATTCGGTTTTTGGAAGTTTTGCACAATTTTGATATGCCAGGAACTTGTCTTGATTTGATGGTTTTTAAATGACAACTTGTTTCGGAAATATTGTAGGGCACTCTAGGATTTATTAAATCGTTCTAATAAATTTTTGCAGATTTCTAAAAAGAATTTATTGAATTTTCTGGGTCCGTTTTTGCAGCAAGTTATTTCGATTAAAATGGGACTCTATTTTAATTTATTAGGCAATTTAAAGTCGGAATTTAGTCAATTTGAGACTGTTGGGGGTGAGCTTAAAAGTTAAAGCTACTGGAACGATTTTAACTCAATTTGAAATTTTCAGTAGTTTATTGAAAATATTTTTTTATGATTCATAGAGAATTTTTTTAAAAGAAATTCTAGAACACTTTCAGATTGAGTTTATTTTATAGTACTAATTTAGATAGTTTCAAATGCCTATTTTAATGATTTGAATCCTGTTTGAAATTTTCAGTAGATTAGGATAGAAAATATTTTTTCGGAAATCAAAAAGTTCTTTAGGAAATCTTTCAGGTCGAGCTTTTAAACACCAATACTTATTTAAATAGTTTCAAATGATTTTTTAATAAAAAAACTGTTTTTTTTTACTTTTTGATCTTCGACAAAATTTTACCCATGCATTTCTCCTTTTTTTTTGAAAATTTCAAATTATGAGTAGGTACTAAATAGGTACCAAAATTTTGGATGTAGAATGGAAGTTGGCTGTGAGGAATTTGTTATTGGATATTTATTTAATGCTACAGGAATATTTTGATTTATGTTGAAAACAAATCATAAAATCAAAAATTTAGTTTTATGATTTTTGGAACTTTTGTGCACTGTACCATTATAATTATTATTGTTTGATTAACTGTTTAGATTGTTTAAACAACGAAGAGCGGGGGACCACGTGCTTCCACCGTACCAATTAGAAAGTCTTCATTTTGCGGCAGGTACTTATGAATTGTGAACCTGATACGCCGCTAGTAGTTTTTTAACATTACACGCAGTTACAACGATCACCTCTCGAACATTTCCCAACGAAATACACGCTGAAACCGATGACATATAAACAACTAAATAAAATAATTACAACCGGGGCCAAAGGCCACGAACGGCCAATTTCAAAATAATTGGCACCAAGTACCGAAAATTTCAGTTAGTTGCTTGTGTCGAACTGAAGTGATTATTTGGATACAGATAATAAATGTGTAGGTACCTACGCTCTGATTAACTTTTTTTTATTTGTCATTAAATTGTGTGGTTAAAATCGGAATCGAGGAGTTGGCCTTGTCTGGAAAAACATTCGAACTGGCTTTGGAATCGCGTTTTGTTTTAATTTATGGTGTGCATCGTTGTGTGCCGTGGAAAACAATGTTGAAAATCTGTGGTGTTGTGAGGTTTTTAGGATAATTTTTTGGAAACATGTCGATTTTTAAGGATAATAACTGGGTAAGTGGAAAAGTATAAAATATTATATATGTATGTTATATTCCCAGAACTGCATGAGTGTATCCTTTATTTATTTGTTATTTTGTTCATAAATAAATAATAGGAGTAGATAATTACTAAACATTTTTGTGGTCAGTTAGAAATTTATCTATTTTTTTATTTACAAAAATTCTTGTATAGATAATTTCAAGATATTAGAATATATTTGTAAAAAAATGTATGTAGGCGACCTAAACTTATCAATTATCACATCCGCAATTACTAGGACGTTAAACGGAAGTTAACTCACAATGGCTTCTGTATTTATGCTATTTTGTAGGTATGTCATTGCGTTATGAACAAAGTGCTCCTAAATATTAGATAATTCGAAAATGTTTGATATTTTGCAGTAATAGGAAACACACATAGAAATAGGTACCAAAAACTTAATTAAATGAACAGTAGATATAGCAAGATTTATGAACTAAATAAAATTTTAAAAAGGCTGTACTCAACTACTCATAGTTAATAGTTTAGGATTTAATATAAGACGGGAAACTAGCTATTTGACTTACTAATCTTCCAAATGTTAACAATATTGCTTTCAATTTTTTATATGAGGAGGATTCTCTTATCCTAGAAGGAACAAATTTCACTATTCCTAAATCATGCAATAAATACTACGCTATACCAAATGGTTGGTACTAATCTTTAGAACATCCTGTAGATATCTAATTTATTTTTTGTGAAAAACTTAGAAAAGTCGCCTAATGTACGTAATTATTTACGAAAATAATTATTTTTTGTTGAAGATTGGTTCATTTACAAATTATCTTTTGGTTTTATTGCGGTGATTAATACAAAAACGGATGCAAGTTATTTAAATTGATGTTAGTGACCTTTACGGAGAGGGGACCATAAATTTCTATAATAATCTATATTAAATCCCATCCACTTTGTGGCATGTCCAAAGGGCTTGTTTGAAATTTGGCGGATGCGCCAGGAATAAAAATCCCCACATCTTCAAATAATCCAAAATAAAATTTGATGTGCAAATTAATACATCAGCCCATCCTTCCATCATCCCACATTTTTCTCAACAATTACATCAAACACCTTTGGAATTGGAATAACATATAAATAAATAAACATTTGTCCTTGATGTAATGGTGAATCGAATGTTAGTAGGTGGCAATTAATTGTTTTATACAGTTGTTATTATTCTAATTACAGTAATTGTGTTCACAAAGCTTGTGCAACGGTAAAAATTATGTTAATTTCTTATAATGTCATAATAAGTAGACACTAAACCAGAAAAAATGCGCTGTAAATTTCGACAAGAGAAACAAATTTGTTGACTTGCTGAAAACCACATCCAACAAAATTAATTCTAATATAATTGGCAGAACGTAGTCGTAAAAATTGTCTTAAAGGCAGTTAAACATTATTGACAGGTCCGAGGACAGATCCTTTCTCGACGCTCTAATTTACAGAAAAAAAAATCACTCTGAATGTAAAACAAACAGAGAATGGATTTTATGCTATATTATGACAAGTAGGTTTTTACGATTTCCTCTCTAAAATAAGTCAGACAAACAAATTCTCTGTGTATTCAGTATTAGAGAAACAAAAAGCACCTGACACAAATAGGTTAAATTAAATTATTTATTATAGTTGGTAGAGTATACATATCGAGTCGGTTTTTCAATCTTGTTTTTACGCTTTCTTGCCGCTACTGCAGTCGATCAAACAGAACGAAATCGTGAGAGATGATGATATTATGCTCATTATTAAATAATAAAATAGTGAATTTGTAAATAATAAAATGCGTCCATTGTTTTCGAGAACGTAAATCAATTATTATGAGTAATGAAAATTATAGAAAATAGCTAAAATCATTTCAAATCCTATAGTAAAATTGTTACATAAAATTACCCTAAAATCTTAATTCGTGCGCTTTTTTAAAAAGTTACAGGAGACTCAAACAGAATATAATTTAATATTTTCCTGAAATCCACATTTTTGAGCATTTTTACATTTAAAAAATTTAATTTCCGCCACTTTCCCCAAACTTTTTCGATGCTTTCTAAATTTCCACTGCACGTTTCAGCCTCCACAATAAACGAATCAATTAACACACACATTTCACATAATGATATGATACGCTGATGTGTATGTTGGAAAATTGTGTTAGGTGGTCATACGCAAAGTTAATTTCGTTATAAACCGTGAGACACCTGATTATACGCCGCCGGATGGATGCGACTCTGCTTTTCTTTCTTTCCATTTCTTCTCTCATTGAAACTAATGATGCTGTTGGAACTGTGCCGTCTCAATGTCTGTCGTGTTCTTCTTCGAGTTTAGCTTTCTGCAACAGGATGTAGATATATGATACTTTGTACTAGAATAATTATGGTATTATGGAAAAGCTGCGAGGTGTTTGATAGTCGCATACAATTTAAAAGTAGTTAATGGAAAAATTCTATGGGTGTAATTAATCGAAACAAAAAAATGGCAAAAAAATATGTTTTGTGTTCAATATTTCTTTGCATATGATAATGCGGGTTATTTAATGGTTTTTAATATTCTAATTGTTCGAAAGTTTATTTTTATAATAGGATTTAATTTAGCTAGGTATAAGCAATTATAATTTAAAAGCTATTACTTAATTTGTTGTTAGTTATACTGTATATTGTTTGATTTGTTGAAAAAATACATAATTCATGACCACTTTCTTCTTTTAAGTTCATTGTAAGGAGGAAAAGTCGAGAGATTTGTGGTAATAAAATAATAATAATAGAAAATACTAACTTTAAATAAAATCGTAAAATTTTTGCTCAGATCCAAAAGTAAAATTTAATTTTGCATGTGAAATTTATAAATTCGATGAAATGCTTATTTTTCAGGAATAGATCTGGAAATTAGTCCCCAGATGCTGAAATTTCATATTATTAAATTGGTCACATTTTTTAAACTACCTCAGAATCTTTTTCGCGATTAAAAAATATTACATCAAAATTTTGGC
This sequence comes from Pediacus dermestoides, assembly GCA_963942485.1. Taxonomy (NCBI): domain Eukaryota; kingdom Metazoa; phylum Arthropoda; class Insecta; order Coleoptera; family Cucujidae; genus Pediacus; species Pediacus dermestoides. Next base: position 29,357,875 of record OZ012627.1, on the reverse strand, counting down.
TAATACAGATTTTTATATAAAAACAGCCTGAACAAATTTTGCTATTCTATAAATCCTGAGTTGGTGTTAAAGCTCCTTTTCTGTGGCAATTAAGAATTCCTCGAACCTTTCACAAGAAAAAATCGTGCTTCGTAGGCGTTACTCCATTTTAAACTGATCCTAAACTGTATTTCATATTTCATTTCAACATTTTTTTTATCTCTGCGATTTTATCATCCGCAATTAACAACCATCTACTGGATGGTTCATCCAACACGAATAAAACGATAACAATCAGAAAAATTCTTATACGGAGTCCGAATAAAACATCACAATAAACGTCTGTTGTTTTTACATGTTTTGATACAGTTTGCTCTTACAACATACATTATTTATTTATCTGGTATGACAATCACACTAGTCGTTTGTAATTCCGGTACACACGTGGGTTCCGCTACTTGGGATTTTAATGGTTACGCATATTGTCTTGGAATAATATGTGGAACAGTTAGGTTAGTAGTGAACTTGAACTTTAATGTTTTATTTTGGCGACGCAACTAATATACAAAACGGTACTGAAAGGGGGGAGGTGTAATGCAATCAGGTAATAATAACTGTTTCATTAGATGGGTTTGGTGATGACAGTTCCGGACTCAATTAAATCAGGAGCAAGTCGAAAAATAATTATATGTGGATTGCAGGTAATAATTTTTTGAAATTCATGTCCTTATGAAAGTGGAAGTTTTTTTTTATTTTTTAAGAAATATTTTTTTATCTATTGAATTCCTTGTTCAATTTGGAGTAAACTTTGCTTTTACAGAACTAAAATTGAAGTTTTAGTTCCAGAGATAATTAGTTTTTTCGAAAGACTTGAAATTAGTCACAAATCAAATAGGAAATTTAATAAAAAACAAAAAGTAACAAAAAATAATTATAAAATTACAGCAACTGTTCAAAATACAACCCGCCAGCCTCGATGCATTTCTGACAACGACGAACTAATGAATTAACAGCATTTGTCATCATTCCCGGATTTTTTAGTAATTTCAACGTCTTTGGAAAAAATTAATTATCTCTGGAACTAAAACTTCAATTTTTGTTCTGTAAAAGTAAATTTTACTCCAAATTGAACCAGGAATTCGATAGATAAAAAATATTTTTTTAAAATAAGTGGCATACATTTTTCTTTGAAATAATTGAGATGTGACCGAATTGCACGAAAATATTTTCATAAAATTGTCCTTAGGGAGGAGGACAGGCATGCAAAATTTTGTTTGAATCCAAGCTTTTTTATGGAAGTTATTGCAAAAAAATAATTTTTTCTTGTAAACTTCAACACCCTGTATATTTCTTAGGAATCGAGATAGAGGTATGTAATATACATTTTTCCGATTCAGGACGACCAGGAGAATGTACCATTAAAGTTTGCTCGATTAAAACTGATACACCCTGTATGTAGTAAAAAGTTGTGATTTTGGTCATTTTTCAAAATTTTTGTTCAAAACTGATAGGCATAAGAAATTTTCTACCATACGAAAATTTTCCAAAATTTAACATATTCTGGACTTGTGATTTTTTCCTTACATCACTCAAAAAATTAAAAAGGTTTATCTTTAGAGGGTGCACAACCACTACTCTAAATTTGGCACCAGTATTGTCTGAGAGTCTAAATTTGGAATAAAAGCAAAACCTCGAAAAGATATTTGGCACCATTTCCTATAATAACTTTAAATCACTTTTCGTTGAGCCGAAAAAATCGTTTGGAATCGTAATGGTGATTAATCACTTCTCAATCGCAATTATCTAACCAAATTTGGTAAAACAGTTCGCAATAAGTAGCTCTCAATTACCTAAATGCCAACAATTTCTTACACAATAACAGCAGTTTAGATTAGTAAAATATTTCGTCGATCCTGTTATTTGCTCCTTTTCCCATTCCCTCTCCCTGTAATCGTAGAAAATTTAGTCACGATCAACAAGCTTGTAAACTGATTATTCTAGCACTTGCTCTTGCTATATTCAAATAAGTGCATGCAATTCTTCGTGTTGTATAACACAACACTCGTTAACAGTTAGATGTATTTATTTATGGAAAATAAATAGAGTGATGATGGGTGTTGAATAAACTATGGAATTCGTCGTTAATTCGTATTATAAGCAAACTGGGACATAAATTATTTGTTGATGGACTAAACTATTGCGCTTTAAGTGAAATTTTTTCGCGTGTGTATTATCTTGAAAATTGGCCGTAAATAGAACATTAAATTGCTGTTTCAATGGCACGAAATTGACAAAGAACTTGTTCTATAATATTAAACAGCACTAAACGTGGTATTTTTCTTTTAGTTCTTGTAGAACAAATCGTCTTCGCTGGTACAATGGGTTTTACTTTCTAACGTGTGAACATGCATATATTAAGTATGTGAGGTGGAAGTTTTCAAATTTTATCACTTTTGCTTTTTGATCAAATGATAAAAAAGTTGTTAGAATGCAACTTTCAATTTTTAATAAAGTAGAAGATTTTCAAGGGTATAATAATGACTTAATTAATAGGAAGCTAAAAATATTCCAGTTTTACATGCTCTAAACTGTAAAGGGCAAAGTTTTACTAGGAAGAGCCACAAACATTATACAACTTGTTACGTATTAAAGTATAAACAATCGTGCTTCTTTCAGTGACTTCCCCGTGTTCCTTCAATAAAATAAATGCCGTTTTTCTCTCAATCAAATTCTACCATCATAAATCATGATAATTATAACATTCTGTAACGTAACAAACCGCGCACACTTCGGTGAAATGGCCACAATATCAGAAAGTACTCTCATCGAACTCCAAGAAATCCACAAGTCAACGTCACCGCTATTTACACCATCAATCAACCGATAATTTCCTTTTTAACTATGAAATTGCATGTGCATGATTTGTTTCTTGTAACGTGTTTTATGCATCTCAAATAACGTAACATGCGGAGCAACTATTAGAGAAGAAAAGGTCACAGTCAGGTATTTATTTATGTAGATATTAGAAAAGTTTATAATTCCATCGTCCGAGATGTTAATTTGTTATTGTGCAATATCAAATGTAATTAGTTGGGATTATCGTCGTGATCAAATGTCAAGTTCGTTCAACTTGATCCGAAAAGTAAAAATTTCATTATATGGTAATTTGGAAAAGAAAGCAAGTTGTGGTGGTAGTGGTTTTGAAAAAATTGTACAAACAATACCGTATTGTTTTTAATAATGTTACATGAGAACCCACTATTAATAATATTATTACACTTCAAGGTAAGATAACACAGAGATTAATTAATAAATTAATTAATAGAAATTAAATTATTTTGTGAGCTAGTGCAAACAAACAGTTATTATGATGGTGTTATGGGTAATAAATTATTACACAAATATAACAATTTGTTTTTAATTTCATATACGGATGGTCCAGGTTAAACATCATTAATTTTGGGAGGTGATAGAGCATCAAGAAAAAAGTAGACTTTTATTAACAAACGTTGCTCTAAAATGTTTTATAACAAAGATACAGGGTGTCAAAATTTAAAATAAAAACGCGTTTTCTTAACATAACTTCTAAACCATTCGATCGATTCCCATTTAATTTCACACACAGAGTAATATAGTACATTTCTAGATAATGATGGGGTTCATTTATAAAAAACTTTTCCAGTAGCGTAGATACTGGGGGACCGTTCAACTTTTCCCCTCCAATCTTTGACGCCACTGGATATATTGCAAAGAAAATTAGATTTTTGGATTGTCTGTTCAATTTAGAGAAAATAGTAACTCTTGAAAATTTTTAATTTAAGGGTTGATGGCGATTTTCCGGATTTTCCAGGCCTACCCGATTTTTTTTTAATTCAGCACAGCATTTGATGTTGTTTTTCCGAACCTTCAAACTCAAATATCTCAAAAACCAAACCTTAAATTAAGATTTTTCAAGAGTAACTATTTTCTCTAAATTAAACAGACAATCCAAAAATTGAAATTTCTTCGCAATATATCCAGTGGCGTCGAAAATTGGAGGGAAAAAGTGGAATGGTCCCCCAATATCTACGCCACTGGAGATTTTTTTATAAATGAATACCATCAATACCTAGAAATGTACTACATTACTCTGTGGCCGAAATTTAATGGAAATCGATCGACTGGTTTAGAAGTTATGTTAACAAAACGCGTTTTTATTTTAAACTTTGACACCCTGTATATTTGTTATAAAACATTTTTGAGCAAAGTTTTTTAATAAAAGTCTACTTTTTTCTTCATGCTCTATCACCCCCAATATTAATGACGTTTAACCTGGACCACCCTGTATACTAAGGCGATTATACATTTGAAATGTGTAGAATGTTACAAAATACAATAAATTAAAATGCTTATAATACAATTCCTTTCAGTAAATTAATTATGGAAACAATAAAATCGGATTAACCACAAAATTATTGCTTCCGCAATTTCAGAGATGTTTTTCAATTTAATATGATTAACACTTTTCCACTTCGGTGTCATTTTAACTTCCTAAATGTTTTGTATAAATCAACGTTATATTATAAATTAATAGAAATTGTTTGACCTTTTCGATTAAAACCAAAGGAAATGTTGAAAGTGGAAACCATTTATAAGTTGACAAACACAAAACACATGCAACTTTTGGTGTGTTACCCAACATCCTTCAGACAAATTAATTCAAAAAAAAAATTAAATAAACTGTAAATTACAAACCGTAGCAGATTTTAATATTGATAAGATGGAATAATACAGTAGACCTCTTGGTCTTGCTAGATTATAGTAATAAAAACTACAAAACTATAAATATTAATAATTCTTTTCTTGAGATTAAACAAAAAAATGTTACAACATAAATTGGTTTGGTTTTGACATTTATAATATTATAACACTTTCTTTTGTGTTTCAACAGTAGCATATTGAAAATAATTCGGATTCAAATATTATAAAAGTTGGAAAGCAGATGAAAAGCGCACATTATCCGCAAGTGGAATTTTAATTAAAAATTAAAATTAAGAGTAAAAGTTTTGCGAAGATGCGCCAGTAATAACAATTATCTGTTTTCTAATGTGTTTGGTGTGTGGATATAAACTTTCAGGTGTGTAAACAATTATTTGGCATTTAGAGGGCAATTGAGTTGTTGACTTTAGATTTCTTATTTATTACATTATCGTCAGTTTTGCTACTGTAATTTGAATTTATAGTACGAGAAAAACTATTAGTACATTTTTTAAAGCGAACACTGTGTAGGTACCCAGGTACAGGAAAACATACATATTTATAAATGTTAATGTTTCGTTTGTAAATAATTAACAATTTTTATGTAATCTAAAACTAGCTAAATTCGTCATTCACTTGGAAAATCCCGAAGCTAAAAATAAATAGGTAGTATAAAAGCTAATTTTTGTTATTATACCTGCCCTACAAGTCGCAAGATACGTCTTAGAAATATATTTTAATTTGTTTCAAACGCTACCAAAAAATTTATAAATAAAATGAAGAGATTAAATTGAAAATCAGAATCAGTTGATCTTGACAGTTTTATGTACTTATTTCTTGTAGATTATCTATAGATTTACCACATAATTTCTACTTTTGTTACGACTTTTAATGGAACTCAGCCTGCCTTTTTGCACCAAATAAATCATGGTTTTTCTTCAAATACAATTCCAGACATTCGATTGATTCCATTTTATTTTTTGTATATTCCCACAGCTTTCAGAGAGATCCATTTAATCAGCATAATTGTTAACAACAAAGAAACATTGTGGTTTACCTGTTATATCTCTTTTCCCATCAAACACACAAAAAGATTTGCGGTTTTTTTACATATCAACACAAATACCGGAAAATTAATGGCACTGCAAAATATCAAGGTGCAAATAATTTAGCAACATTATTCATTTCGAAATCCAGTCTAGATATAAGTAAGTAAGTTTTTTCATGTAAAAATCGAATAACTCCAAGGTGCGTACATTACATTCAGATTATTACCTTAGGAACATGTTAAAGGTGTTACATAAGTGTTACATTGATTGTATATTATAGGAAAAGCTGTGGCCCGACAGTTTTAGCCTTTAGGCCATCAAACTTGTATAATTTTGTGCTATGTGATATAAAACAGCTACAAAACATTATTATGCGCGGCTTGGAGAAAGTTAAACAAAAACGATAGATCGTTCCGTTTAAACAACTTTTAGATGGTGGATTATGGTGAATAAATCTAATGTCAAAGGGCTAAAGGTAAACCTTGTTGAATTTTAAGTTAGCGATTAATTATAAGTAACAACTAACAACAACCGGTTTGTTTTATTTTATTTTACAATAATCATCTTACAACACAGTTATATAAGTTTATTTACCCTAATAATAGGGAAGTCTAGAACTCAATTTATAAATGCTAAAATGATGATGATTGCACTCACATAACGGAGCTATTAAACTCAATTATCAATAACAATATTCAATTAATTCCTACAACAGCATAACTCATTATAAGTTACAGATAACACAAGAAATCAGATTTATGTCGTCATAACTTTTATTAACAGTTGTAAATGATTTAATACTTTCTTGCTCTCACACCTCTTCATTAATTATTACTATTTACCCACCATATAATTTTTTACAAGCTGTCATTGTTTTATTGTAAACCAATCCAAGTGCAATTTATATTTTAAAACGGAAATGCGAATAATGTGAAACGGTTTTTGTAACAATATCATTCACCATTCTCATGACGATTACTATTTATTTATTGTACGAAAGTTCATCTATAATGGGGAATTGTACCTCGTGTATCTCCCGTTAGCATTATAATAAAATAACACCATCAATTACCTATCATACTTTTACCCGAAAAAACTACAACTTAATTCTGTTTATTTGAATACAATGATGAGTGATAGATCGTATGATAAATATTTATAGGTGGAAGTTGGGCAGGAAATTTGTGTAATATCAGACAATGGTGAAAGAAACTTATTTTTCGCTGAAAATTTTGTTAATAAGGTCAAAAACTCCAGAACCTTCGCAATTAAAATGATTTTAATTAGTTTTTTCAACCATATGACACAAAAATATTAATTAAAAATGTTTACGACACTTTCTCCTTTATTAACACATTAAATAAAATCATATAAAACTTTATAATGCATTAATATTGACCTTAGCCTTAGATGTTTGGAATAATTGTCCTAGATTTTATTTATCTGATGGTGGTTGAATTGTTTTTAATATTTGATTAAGAATTTCGTCAGAACCAGTTGATGTTCAGTTCTCGGCTCTCTCAATTTTATCTTTGGATTCTTTGGAAATTGAGTCCAGTATTTTATCTTGGATATGTTAGTCAACAAATGGTAACTACTTTATTACACTGTTTCCATCTGGTTGCATTTCCAGAATTATATTTCCGTTTTTGTTGTTATATTTAGTGGAGTACAATTTGGTAGCTTCCGTAGATTTACTTTATTATGAGATGACAAGGGTCATGGCTTCTTATATAGTTTTTTATTTCTTCACATTTTCGTTTACTAAGAGAAGTAATGGGTTTTATATTTTTGATATTATTTTAATTTGTAACTGTCCTCGTGCCTTAGAATTTCACCCACAAGCTCTAAAATTTCTTCGACAATTCATATCTTCTTTTTATTTTGTGCTTGTGGATTTTATTTAATAGATTTATAACTGAAAAACATCGTTTGAATTTTTATCACGCCTACATTGCTCCTAATTTAAATTACGAGCACGCCTATTAAAATAAATTTAATTTCAAAATTTGATAAATAAGGAATTCCCACACACATACACGAACTCACCCATATAAACATGCAGTTAATGCATAATGTCATAATTTCATTTACGTAACATATGCGCCCATCCACACGCAACATCACCCAGGAATCTTAACATTTACAAATTGATTTCTATTGCAATTATTTATGATGATCATTTTTTTATTGGACAGGTTTGCATATAAACGAAACGAAATGTTATAAAAAAGTGCGACATAATGAACGAATAAACGGTTATTTATTGCATTTATTAGCTTTTGTATATACCATATTTGGAACAGAGGCCAACCTATGCTAATCTTGGCAAATGTTCTGAAGAAAATTCTTCAACATTTCAATCAGAAGCAAGTGCCCAAAAATTCGTCAAGGTAAACGTGATGTTATTTAGAATTTAAATGTTAAAAGCATAATTTGTCAGTTTCTTTCTAAACAAGTCATATTAATTTAAAGTTGATCTAAAATTAATACCAAGGTTCATGCGATAATCACTCTGTGCAGAAATACTCTACCACAATATTGTTTTTATCCTCAGCGCCTTTTAATTTTGTTCTTAATAAATTGTACATAAAAACCCATGATGAGAGATGAAAGTAATTTTATTGGATTTATCGGATAGTGGGTCAGTTAAATAATTTGTGCAGACCTCCTTTGGTGATGATAGTACTGGAAGCCAAAAAGTTGGAAAAAATATCTTCATCAACTTTACTCGGCGCGGCGTTGTGTTCAATTAAATAAACACGGTCATGGTCACGATTGCTTTTTTAACAATTAATTTTCTTCTTCTTCATGTTTATTGTGTAATGAAACAATTAATTATCGAAACAAGGAAAAATTGATTATTATTGCTACAAAACGAAATTTTGCAATCATGAGAAATCGAGTTAAAACATAATTTATATAGGTGAACTGCCGTTTTGCGTAACTTGCCACTAACGAGAAACGAAAAAAAAATCAAAATGTACGTAAATTGTACATATATACGCATATTACAGACAAATATGTAATATATAGTAGAGCAATTTGCATTAATTAATTCAGCATATCATTAGCTTGCAATTACTTATTATATGAATATCTATAATTGGGAAAAAACTGAAATGTAGGTATATGCTTTGGAAAATTAGAAATTTAATTGAAGTCTAATTCATATAGAAACTGCCAATTTTATTACAAGTTGTTTTAAGGAAATCGGAAACCATAACATCATAAATATCTTCTGATGGTTGCATGAAATTTGTGAAAATATTGTTAATGCTCATAGTAACCTTCATTGTTTATTTGTTTATTATTATCAGTAATGTCTAAATAATAGTAATTAATGATATTTATTGGTTATAGTTTATATCAGGTACTGTTAGTTATGTTTTATTACTTATTTATGAGACAAATTTTTTCAAAGCCTAAAAAGGTGTTTTAGGAAAATTTTCTATTTTTAGAAGAAACGATAAAAAGTAAATTATTTGAACAACAAACTTAAATGAAATAATTATGACCAATTATCCGAAAACTACGATATTTTAAGGAAATATTTTTTGATGGTAGTAATTTTAGATTTTTCAAAGTAAAACTGAATAGGTACATCAAAATTAATATAAAGATATAAGATTTTTATTTACTTATTTTTTCCTGTTTTTAGATTAAGTACAATTTTTATCAAATAAATAATAAATTTATTTAAGTTTTATTGTATTTAATAAAATTTATCTTGTAGAAAGTTTGCATACTTTAAGCAATTATTCCAATAAATGGAATTGTCCTTATCCAATTTATAACCAATCAAAACTAATATTCGTGAAGTTTTCTGAAAAAACCCCCAACCGATTCCACTTCTTCAATCACATCGTGTGTACATCACAAATATTTTCTCTTCCAACATGCTCATTTTGCTTTTGTTCCTACTTATAATCTAACAATATTTGCATTGAATTGTATTATCTACGCGGTGGCTTTTACCAAACTTGTTCCGCTTGGTTACCTACAATTATTTTTGTGCAAAAAAAACCATTGAAAAAACTTTTACTTACTTACAGTGAGGATTAATGACATGAGAAAATTGTTGCTCGATTTTGACCTTTTCGGTGAATCATGCAACTGGCGGCGAGTTTCCTCGGACAAGGAATTCATGAACAGGAAATGATGTTGTATACAGGGTGCGGTAATATGGTAACAGTTGCGCTATTTTATAGAAAAGACTTTTTTCTTATTGGACTAATTTCGTCAAAAATATGAGTTTTAAAATTACGATCATATGCCAGATTTAGTCAGTACAAGAAATGAAATCTTGAAAAATTAAATATTAAACATTTTTGTCAAGAGTGGCTCAATTTAATCTAAGCTCAAATAAGCGAAATCCCTGTAACATTTTTTTAATTTTAGCCAGATTAATTTTCAGGAAACAAGTGCCTCTCTCTTGCTCTCAAGAACTTTAAAAATTTATACCAGAATTCTCAAAATTGAGCTTTATTAAAGAGTTTTATCCATTAAATCGTTATTTTAAAAATATCACACGTAGTTTCAGAACCGCTAACTAGATTTTGTTAACTTTTACATCTAAAAATTTTTTTTAAAAAACGGTACCTTTTTCCTTTTTTTTTATTTCTGCATATTTTCTTAAATTTATCAATTTTAAATTTAATTTACTTAAAGTCTGACTGTTTTAAGTTTTAAGGGCTGTAGTTTAGACACCTCTGAATACATTCTCGCCAAACTAGGCGCTTCAATTTATATAGTGATAATTTATAAACATTTTAATGACTTCATTCCTCGCTCCTTGTTTGCCATCCGAAGGAGTCCTCAGGAATGTCGATTAGTTTCCATATATTCTAAACAAAAACCCGTGTGGGTTTGTTTGTAGATATATTGTAATCTTCATTGGTTTTGTACTATAATAATTATGTAAATGTTGCAAATTGTTCAACAGTATAAAAAAGGAATAACTATTTGGTACTGGTTTTCTTACACAAGCCAGTATTAAATCATTTTGTTGCATAAATTTTATTTAATTGTGTATAGTGTGACCCGAAAGTTTTGTCAAAAGCACCTGTACCTAGTCATAAGTATACAATCATTAATTTTATTAGTGACAGGTTCGTTTTATCGACAGTATTTGATCGTCGAAAATTTCTCGTCACACATCTTGTGTGCTATACTTATTTGTAATAAATTCTAACAAAATCCAAAGTTAATTATCTAATAGTTATAAATATACGCCTGATGGCTGAAAACCTATTCACATAGTTTGTTAAACTCATATGCTGGTTTTTTATTTATGGAATTGATCTTTCAAATTTAATTAATCGTTTTCGACATTGAAATTACAAAACTATAATAACAGCAGGTGCTAATTCGATATATAGGAATTATATAAAAGTCTCAATGATAATATAAATTATACCTGTAAGCGTTTTAACTCATTTATAAAATGTAAAAGCTTATTACATTTGTTTCTCTACATCACGATTTAGATCGTGTGCTGATTAGAAAAGAAAAATTGCATTTTTAGTAGTTTGCAAATAACAGAATTTTGCACAGTTAGAAAAATAGCGGTGAAACAAAACCCCATCATCTCAATAAAAAAACAGTAATTTGCGATTATTGCAACGAACAATTAAGTTATTGTTGTAGAAAAGCATCATGGTCTAGAATTAGATTAATCAACAAGTTTCTTTTTATTTTACAAATAAACATCAGCAATTTCCTATTATTATAATAGAACATCAATAATAGAGTTGTATTACAACTAAAGCATAACAAATGATTGAAAATAAAACTTTCGAATGAAAAACTATAATTTAATGTATGATATTATGTATGTTATAATAATAGAGTTTCAACTAACATTCGAATTTAGTTAACGATTTTTTCTCTCCTGTATTGTTATTTTGTTCATGTTCCTGTTGTTATTTTAATAGCGTTTGATGTAAATGTTTATTAGTAGGGATTTACTTTCATTGCGCTGTTGTAGGTATTGTATCATAGAGCATAAGGTATCCTTATTTTATCCTTTCACTTATTACAGTAGATGATATTTTTCTATTGGATTTCAGCATGTGATACGGTATTTTACAAAATTGTGTATGTGTGTAAGTGCATGGAGGTAATTAGAAAAGCGGTTTGCTTTCTCATAACACCATAAGACACGGAAAAATTGAATTTAAATGCATGTGTAATTTGAATTTTCTGCATAATAAGAGAAATAAATTTGCCGGGTTTCTAATTTTTGCAATTTTCATTCGCATTTTAATTCTAATTGCTAAAGATGAAGCATTATTCCATCTCCAATATAATAGCCAAATGTTTTCAAGTACTTAATATCAAATTTGTGCCAGTTTCTTCTAAAAAATTACGCCATAATAACCAACTTTTTCACAAATTTCCAATCACCACATAAAATCTAAAAGTTAACCTGCTACATTTACCTCGTTTTAATTACTTTAATTCACCTTTCCAACAAAGAACGGACTTTTAACATAATTACATTTATATAACAGACCTCCACCGAGTAGCAACCATTTAAAATACTTTACGTGTAAATACAGTGACAAGCTTTTCCATTTATAACACTCACATCCATGCAAATTTTTTACAAGCGCATTCATACTCAAAACGATTATAATTTATAAGTTTTCTCGTAGTTTAAATGCATCAGACTCCGTGTAGAAATCGACATTATCCATTATTTTTTGCTTAAATATACCTACTCCTATGATTTATTACTAATGCACTAGCAAACCGAGTGATTTCTATTTAGAAATTAAGTAAATTAAAACGTTTTTTCTCTTGAATAAAATGTTATGTAGATCGCAGTAATAAACATATAAAATCGCCTATTAGTGCGCACACATTTTATACGACAACATTTCAAATCTTATGGCATAAATAATCATGTTGCTAATTTGTACTAGTTTGCGATAAATAAAACAGAAGACACTTGTTGAAGTTTAAATGATTTTCATCCGGCATGCTCTGCTTCCTTTTTCGTTGGAGTGGTCAATCAAACCATTTTTTTCGATCAGTTGAAATAAACCAGGCAGTAATAATTGTTCACCCAAATGAATTTCAAGTAGACAGCTCGTCATATTCTCGCTCTCTGTCGCTCTGAAGGAAAGCGAACGCGAAATAGAGACAGATACAATGTGACGAGTTGTCTACTGAAAATAATGCTGCTATACTACAAAACATAATGAAGACATTATTTCTAAGTTGTAAAGAAAAAAAAAACAACGTGTGTCTGGATTATTATAATTTATAATGGCATCATATGAGAATACGTGTGTCGTTTACCATATGCCGATGGATGATCTTCCATATTTTATTTTTGTTCCTCCATAAAATAAAGTTTATTGTAACATGATATACAATACACGTCAGTTCAGTTGACTTCTTATTTCTGCATCCGTGGGCTCCTGTTCCTATAGAATATCCTGTTACTCTCTTCGCATTCTTTTTCTTTTGTGTTCTGTAGCCATGTGTGTAATGTTAGAACTTCTGTTTTGAAACAATATAATAAAAATTCTGGAAAATTTGGTTTGCTATCTAAAGAATTTTTTTGTTATGTGTAAGTCATTAAGTATATGGCTGTGAGTCAATAGGCAAAAACCAGAATTTGCACTAATTACAATTTATAAATAAACGATAAAAATTATCAGCTGAAAAGCATACAGCATTCAATTAACAGTTTGTTAAATTTATAGCTTACCAACTGTATGTTTTATTGCTAATAATTTTGTATTGTTCTCAAGATGATATCTTGTTTTTTTTTGTAAAGTACCACAATTTTTATGATTTACAGTGTGCAAAAACAAACAACATACCATTCATTTTAAATGTTCCATAAAAATATTTAAATTAGTTTTGGTGTTGCAGTCGCAGAATATCCAATAAATTAGCTGCCCTACCTATAAACCTCCATTAGGGCTAATAGTCCAAGTGCTACAATTGTTTACTAAAAAAGGCACTCAAGCATTTGATGTACTCTTGTAGTCGAGCCTCTACTACCACATCATGTTCCAATAAGTCAAAGTACTCATCAACCACAATATGTGCCTGTTTAGTGCAGTGATGGGCGTCTTTAAGACACACACACAGCCCCATCATTCATTTCTACTATCGCGTTTAGAAAATCTACACACTCACACACACATACAAACCATGTGATAATTATAGCACTACGAACTTAATATAGCCAAGATCAGAGGCACAGCGTTGGCCCTGTGTAGTTTTAAAGTAGTGGTGCAAGTTAGTGTAAGTTTTGACGAAAAATCGGATTAGGCGAAAGTGGAAATCGTGTAGTGGACAGGGAAATTAATATTATGTGAAGTTATTAAAATCATTTCAAGTGTTTGGTTATTGTGAGGTATTTGTGTGATAAAAATAAAAGGCACTGGGTAAAAATGGGAAAAAGTGCGTTGGTTGTGGTTTTGTTTTTTCGGGCCAAGTCTGCGACAATTTCGTTGCTTTCAATGCGAATTTACACGTACTATAAAATTTATTTCGGGTGTTATTGCTTAATATTTACAAAAATAGCTGGCGTGCATAAGAGCATAAATTCAAATAAACGAATTAAAATTTTACAAGGTTGATTGCTAGGTAGTTCTTATTTTGCTTTAATTGAAAGTGCCAATACCTAAAATTTATTAGGCGAAGTACAAAAATATTCTATATATTAGACCCAAAATAATCAACATTTTATTGAGCAGCAACTCGTTATTTATACCGGAAGTTATAGTATTCCTGTAGAGGTCCCGATTTTCGATATAAAATTCTTACCATTTTTGCAGGAATTTTTATGATTTGCCCCATAAATTAGGGTAAAAAGGTTTAATCTGAGAATTACAAAATTTTTATGTTTATTTCTATTAATTTTAAAGCAAATGTAAAAAATAATAAAATTGTATCTAGCATTTCTTGTTGCATTAAAATTTTAACAGAAAAGTAAAAAATTTGCTGTTTATAGCCAATATGCTAGAAATGTAGTAATTACCTAGTCTAGAATTATTAATAAATTAATCTCGATTGATTTTTATTCAATTAAAAACAGCGAAAGGCATACGTATTTTCCCATAACTAATTTTCCATTACAAAACGAATACACAATTACCTTGCTATTTTTAATAATTGTTTCTATAATATTATCTAACCGCACTTTGTTTACCTATTACATCATTTTAGTTGAATCAAACAAACTAAGGGATTTCATTATGAACTTTACTTATATAGTGAGTAGGTATAGGATTATTTTAAAAGTCTACGAGCTCAATTTTCAGAAGCTAAAATATTTTTTTTACTCATTTTTTAATGTGCTATTCCTCCGACAAATATTAACTTAAACAATGTCATTATCATGTGATAACAAAATACAACAATTGGATTTCGACCTTCCCAACAATTTGCCTACCTATGGTTTAAACACGATGTAAAATTGCTTTCCACACAAACCCATATAACCCATCCTCGTCCAATCCATTATATTTCCAACAACTTTACACCGTAATGGAAAAAATATCACGAAACACATTCAAAGGTTGTTTATTTTATTATGTAGTATAATACTTTTTTTCGCAAACAACCAACGTCACGTTAAATTAACAACTTTTTATCCAGTGCACTTAAAACAATTTTCTGTGATAGTCGCAAAATGTAGCGTAAGTTCCCCAAGGAAATCCTACGAACACAATTCGTAAAATGAAGAAATTTTGCAACAAAATAACCAAGCAACAGTGGCGTGTGACAGTCCCAAACATCAACAACACATTGTTCAAAAAATCAATCAGCAAAGACGAATCTCTCAACAACTCCTCCGGTAAAGTGTCCAAACGCTCCTCCGGCTCGTACGACTTCCAAGAAGCTCAGATCGAATACGATCGTTGCAGAAGTCTTCCTAACAGCGTCTACATCGATACAGATAGTAGTTCCGACTCTTGTGACGAACATTTCGAAGATGCTAAAGCAATGATGTCGGATAGAAGCAGTAACAACGATTTGAAGAAAGCAGAAGAAAGCGACTCGGACCACGAGACGTACGCCGATGTTATCCAGATCACCAGCAAACAAATCGAGTCGAAGAATCTTAGCTTAAACAACAGCCAGTTTGAGTACGATGTACCTAAGATAAGCTTCAAGTTTTTCGAGGCGAAGAAACTGGAGGAAGAACCAGAAAATGAAGTAGAAGAAACTAATTATGATTGTGCGAAAAACAGTGATGTGGAGGTGAAGGTGAAGGTGAAGGAGAAAGAAGCTAGTGCTTCGCCGGAGAAGTTTGTGAGTCAAACGGAAATTCATTTCCAAAACACTGTTAAGGATATAGAGGTGGTTCCAATGATTAAATCTGGAAGCGACCCTAATATTGTTCTACGAAGGAAACACGAGGAGTCCGATGGGGACAATTCTGATGATGACGGTTATTACAAAGTGCCTAGGTCCCTGAAAAAATCCCATCGTCTTTCACAGTCCTTACATGACTTTGACATGGAAACCTCCCAACCTATCACCATGTCAAGCAACACTAGCATCGAACACATCTCTTGTAGCCAAATTATTTCAAGTGCTCCCGAAAATAAACACGAAATTTCCAGTGGGCAAAATTCGGAAAATATGGATTATTGCAAAACCCGCAGTAAATTACCTCTTCTATTACGACGACCAACTCTCCTTAAAAAACCAGTAAACAAGTGGAACAACTTCCGGACGAAATTCCACAACCTCATGGCAGAGCATGCCAAACAACAACGCGTGGGCGCCTTCGATGACAAGGAAAAAATTACTATAAACTTCGAGGAGATGTACAAAAACTCAAAAAGTAAATGCAAGCGAGTTTTGAATAACACTGGGAAAATTTTTACGAAAGGGCGAAAAGTCCCCAGGCGGCAGGACAGTTCGGAGTTGGATTTTAGTAGTGCGGTGTCGACGCCTACGGTTGGTAAAGTCCGACCACCGAAATTCGAATTGACTGCTAATGATATTGAGTATAAGTTTAATACTAGTGTAGATAGTGAGATTAAAACTGACTGTGATTCGATTAAATTTTCCAAGGACGAGGAGTTGGTTAAACGGGAGCAGGAGTTTGATTTTGCGAGTATTAAAAGTGCTTTTCGAAGGAGCAAAATCCTGCCAGAGGTAAAAAGGAAAAAGGGTTCATTTGGCAAATTTATAAAATATATATTATAAAAAAACTACTAAAAAATTAATTACGTAAAAAGTTTTTGTTAAAATAACATCCATTTTCCACCAAATATGCATAAAAATCTGTCATAGATACAGGACTGTATTAAATTATATTTTTCCAATATTTTGCATAAACTAATCTAATTTTAAACAAATTTATAAGTTCCAAAAAAGAAACTCAAAATTTTTATAATATACCTAAATATAAGTTTTTTCAATCTCGTCATTATATTTTATAAAATTCTGTTAAAAGTGTCAAAAATTTATCATTATTTCAGTGTAATACTAAAAATAAAAACATTTTAGAAAGACATTTTATAGGACCAAAAATTACAATAAAAAGTTTGTATTACATGCAGTAATAGGATAAAAGCAGAGTTTTCGATATTTTTGACGTTTGGTACCCTTTTTAGGCCTTTTTGCTCAGTGTTCAATTTCTGAATAAAAATGTCACTCTTCGATGAAACTTTTTTACATCTAGTATAGACCATTGTATTTCCGCATAGCGGAACTGAATTCAAATATCACAAGTCCATCCATCCGGTCATTCACTCATCAGAATTATAAATAATACTGTACCTATTTAGTACTGTATATGTGTGCACTTTTCTATGATAACAATAATACAAGAAGCCAGTTGCAATGGCTAACAGCGCGTGTCTGGCTTTTACTGTTTTTATAAATTAAAAATGCTAATAAAAAAACTGTAAATTTCCAATCGGAAGAAAAACTAGGATGAGCATGTGAATATTATAGAAGAAATAATGTTGCGTGTTGTGTGAGAGCATTTTTTTCTAAGTTATTTGTGTGGCCTCTGACCAAACCCGCGGTAGTTAAGGCAATTAAATTAGAACTGAATTAAGGTTTTATTAAGACCAAGTCGCAAAGTTTTGAACTTTCACGTTATATTGTTTAACCTTTTGCGCCTTGTGCGCTGGACTATAATTATTATTAGGATGTAGGTAGGTAATTGTTTCTTCTAGACTAAGTTGTTGGTCCACTTGTTAGGAATAAAACAGCAAAAGAAAGTAGTGTATAAAAGCATGTAAACATTTTCCAAAAGCAATAAAGACACAAAGAAAGTATGGTGTGAATGTGTATTAGGACATGTAGAAACTTGGAAAAAATAAGTAGGAAATGGAATGGAATTGTTAGTGTTGATGGGAATTAATTGTATAGATTTGTTCGTAATTTTTTTCGTTGTTGTTGCAGGGTCAAAATGGTTTTGAGGATTTGCGAAGGTATATCAAGCAAGGAGGCGATTTTTGTAAGGAATTGTCCACCATACTACAAGAAAGGTAACAGTTTATTACTATAGCAGAAGAGGAGGAGGGGTTAAATATATTTTTATTAAAAAAATTACCAAAATATCAGTTGATAGTTTTAAATTTGTGTAGGTACTATTTTTTTCGAAATGGTATTGACTCATTATTATTTTTTAATTGGACAACATAAAATATTGTCGTTGAGTGTTCAAAGTTCAATAAATTTTATAATACATAAACAAATATTGTGAAAAAGCGTTACATAATTTAAAATAAATTAAAACATAATTTTTAGCTAACAAAAGATCTCTAACATTTGCAAATTAATTAAGCTTGTTATAATCCTGGAATATAATTATTCAAAACTGACTTTCCCTTTTCCATATCTCTTAGAGCGGAAGCTGAAACCCAATACGCCAAAAACCTCTCCAAGCTCTCCTCGAAACTATCCCGCGCCTGCCGCGAAGGTGTTGGCGGCCTAAACGAGGCCTGGAAGGCCGTCGCCGTGGAATTGGAGTCACGTGCCGAGGGCCACCGACTAATGGGCACTGCCCTGCTGGAGGAAACAGCCCGTCCACTTCGCAACCTCACCGAAAGCCAACACCGCGCTAGAAAAAATTCGGAAACAGCTGTCGACAAGTCTGCCAGATTGTTATCGGACTGGCGAGCTGCTGAAGCCAAAGGCAAGAAACAGAGCCATACATGCGCCAGGGACAATGAGAAATTACAAGATGCGGCTATTTTGGATACGAACAAATATGGGAAACTTACGTAAGCGCATGCATATGTGTAGATATTGAAAGTGTTTCGTTATTAGTGCCAATTAATAGCTAGCGAGTATTGTGCAAGATTAATTAAGGAGATTAAGTATTTTTTTGTCTATTTCAGGTTATCTAGAAGTACCAGTTTAATTCAGTTAGCGCATATGCATAATAAAAATACGTCGGATAAAGACAACGCTAAGGTAAGCTTCAGATTATTGTGAAATAATAATAACACGTTGCGTTTTCTCTTAAATGAGTTAAATAGAAAAGTAAGAACAGAGAACAAGTATATATTTTAAATTATTTTGTTCGCAGTTGGAGGGAAAAAAACGCAAAGCCGAAGACGCTGTAAAAAAAGCCGACGTCGAATACTACACACTTTGTGTACGAGCAGAACGCGCCAGGTAAACCCCCTTTCTCCTTTTCATAAATAGAAAAATTCACCTGTTTTCATTTTTATAGACTGGAATGGGAGTCTGCAGTTCTGCGAGGCGTTAGCACTTTCCAGCAACTCGAAGAAGAACGACTGAGCAACCTAAAAAGCGTCCTCACTTCCTATTTGCACCACAGCAACGAACTTGGACCCCGTTTAATACAAGTGTGTAATTTTTTTTTGTTTTATAACAATTATAATTATTATTCATGTTTCGTTTTTAGGCAACAGATAAATTGAAAACGCCCGTTGCTGAGGCCGAACCCACCAAAGATCTGTCGGCGTTTTTGAATCTACGCCAATCATCCCAACAAGTTTCCGAACAATTGTTGCCCGATTTCTACTGTGAACACATAACTTTAGCTATGAATAGGGAGCGTAGGAAGCAGGTGAGTTATAATGTGGATTTGTACATAATTTTTTTTGTTTTGTATGTTAATTTACAGGCGTTGGTGAAACTATTACATTTGATACGGCAGGATATTGAACGCGAACGAAAATCGAAGAATGGACTTGAGAATTTATCCAAAGCCATCAAGCAAACTCCGAATTTTGGTGCGGAAGATTCGCAACAAAGTGTCACGGAGAAGTTGTACCATGTAAGGAAACCTATTTCGACTCAATTCTAAATAATATCACCATTTTTTCCTTCAATAGATGAAATCGATGCTAACGTACTTGGAAGGAGCGCGCTATAAGGTACAAAGTGCCCTAGCTGAGTTGGACAGTCGTCCAAGATCCGGCCATCCTCTCGCACCCCACATTACAATCACCCGTGATAAATCCGGCTTGCAACAGAGTATACTAAAAGTACGTTTTTGGAATATTACCTGAACAATTTGATTTTAATCGAGAGTTTCTAGATGCCACAGTGGATGAAAGAAGAATGGTTAGAGTCGGATCGTAGTCCAATTAGCGAAAAATCGTCCAAATCCAATCGATCGGACAACTCGGACCCTCACAATAATGACGTAGATGACAACGATTGGACAGATCGAGGTGCCGCTGATGGAAACTCTAATCAACCCGATTCTGATTTCGGTGAGTTCAACTTTAGTTAAGCATGAACAAAAAAAAAACTTGTAATTAAAGGTACCTACCATAGATAAGTCTTAACTTGTGTGTAAAAATTTTTATTATTAGTATCTTCTTTTTCTCTTTTCCAGATGAGTTTTCTTCGCAATGCAGCAGCTCTGCCGGTGGCAATAATTGCGCTACTGAGGAAATTCCCGTACAGCCCATTGCAAAATGCAAGGCTCTATATGCGTACACGCCGAATTTGACTGATGAGCTGCCGCTGAAACCCGGTGATGTACTTTCGGTTTATCGACAGCAGGACGATGGCTGGTGGCTGGGTGAATGCAACGGAAGCGTTGGAATATTTCCTGCTACTTATGTCGAAATTATACCAGCGTGAATAAGACTGTTTTGTATGACGAGGATTTGCATGAAATTTTGCTAATGTAAAATTAAAACAGAACGATTTTTTCTTTTTTTGTAAAAAGAATAATTTTCGTTTTTACGGTGGGGTTTATTGTAACCGATTAATAGATGAACCGTGATTTAATTGTTAACACATATTGGATTTTTTGTATGTTGTATAAAGGGAAAATTTGAAAACTGTTTTTATTTTCATTTTTGTACAAAGTGTTTTATTTCTGTTTCTTTTGTAACTATTTATTCTAATGTAATAACTATATTGGATGTGTAACTTTACATGATTGTATGTTAATATTGGAAAAAATTGCGTTAATAAATATTTTTTATTATTAAACATTTCTTATTATTTTATTTTTCTAGTTTTTAATTACGTATGTCAAGTAAGAATCGATTTTTAAGAATGTTTCCATATGATCCAATCATTGGATTTTGAATACTTTTTTGGAAATCAAATCTAAAACTTTAAGGCAAACTTCTTCCCTATTTTCCCAATGTGTCAATTTTTCAGTGGGTGTGTCGATTACAAAGCAAACTGTCGCCCCCATGCATCTGACAAATCATCCTCTAGCCATCATCATCACTATGATTTATCCAACACGTGACCGACGTTCACGTGTGGTGCACGAGAGGCCCCACTTACATGTGTCAAACATGGTTTTGGTGAACCCCCTCACACAACGACGGAACGGACGTTCACAAATCCAAAACGGCGGAACAATTCAATTTTATTCCGGATTCAATTGTATGGAAAGATAAGCCAATATGGATTTGTTTGCGGCTTTAAATAAATTTCGTAGTTGCTTTGAATTATTTATTTGTTATATTGTTTTGGGGTTTGTGTTGGTTTTTGGCGAGTGTATGATCTTAATTTAATTTTAAGCTGATGGGTTTGTAAAGCTGTTTGTTTTTTTAGTTGGGGGCAGGGTGGTTGTGGTTTAATTTGCTTTTCTCATGTGATAATTTGATTTGCGGGAAAAGCAATAATTTTATGTTATGTTGTTTTATTTATTTATTTGATAGTTTGAATATAAAAACTGTTTTTATATTAGAAAGAAGTTATAAAAAAGATAATTCTGAAAAAGTTTTAAAAAATATTTAGATATTCGCAAAAAAATTGCAATAAAATTTGAAATAAGTAAATAGCGTTGTAAATGATGTGAAATTACTGATAATTGAAAATTATTTTATGGTAAGTATATGACATAGTGGGTCTTAAAATGCTTCTATTTCAAAATACACAGTGTCAAAATTGAGGAAAAAATTTCAAATAACTATGATTTTGGTAAATTTCCACGGTAATTTTTTTCCCTGGAGTACAAACCCTGGACCACAGATTCACAGACAATAAATTAATTGAAATAGCCGTGACTGTGACAGCTATTAACAAATCACCAACTCACTCATAGAACCGTAAAATTGTTGGGTTTTGGCTGTTGACACTTTGTCCACAATCAATGGGATCATCTCCTCCCATTTCCCAGGCGCACGTCCTTTGATTTCAACCACCCTAATTTAAACCCCCGAAAAATCTCAAATTTTACAAGAGAAAATAATCCAAAATATCTCAGAAAGCCTTTTCGTAAATTCCTTAAAAAATCGTTCAAGTTTCATTGTAAAATCACCTTAGAATTTGATTTTTCTTCTAATAAGATCAGTTATAGACCCTTGAAATAATATATTTATCTCACCCTATAAGTGCCCCTAATTGGTAAGCCACACTTTTATAAGCACCGGCAATATGTTTGGGGCTTTTGTTCCGGTGGTTATGCCGCGGCCTTGTTCAAATATTTAGCCCCCAGTTGAAAGTGGGGTGGTCGATGTCCTTCCACCCCATTTCCCTTAACCAACACACTCTGGGTCCATGGGAACCTGCATTAAACACCATCATTATGTCATTGTTACATATTGTTTGCTAACATACTTAAGTGTGGACGATTACTGTCATTTTTTGAGATAAAAATCAGATAATGAGGATAAGGGGACAGTTGGGTGGCCCTTCGAAATATTTTAGGATTTATAGAATGAAAATTTAACAAATGAATGGACAAGAAGATACCTACAGAAAATATGTAAATTAATTTTGTAGCCTTTATCAAAATTATCCTTTGAAGGATTAATAACTAACTGAAACATTACTTGTACCAAAAAGCAGCAAACGCGTTCAACTAAATCCTTGCATTGCTGTTGGAGCCCTTTAAAATTATTCTCCGCAACATCTGCAACTGATGGGCCATTCCACGAGTCCTTAACATCTTTTACAGAAACTCTGTCATCTCCAGACTTGCCTTTGTATGCCCTTTACATCATATTATTCACCCTTGTTTGCTTGTTGGCCAATCCGATCCAAGTTAATCAATTCGAGGGTTGCGATTGGAAGTTTCAGGGGTGGATCACCGCCCTTAATCAATAATATCTCTGTGGAACTTTGAGGGAAATTGTGACTAAAGACTATGGGATATGAGAGTGAAATTTGGAGAATTGTAGGAAAATGGGTGGTTTCGTATTAGGTTTGTAGTATAAATAGAGAAATCCCCAGGGATGGAGATCATTTTATTAAAATAATTATTGTGGATTAGTTGTAGTGTTTTGTGAGTTGTGAGTGTTTTTTGTTGTAAAAAGTGATAATGTCTAACCGTGGGCAATTGCCGGACTCTTCATCGTCGCCTCCAATGAAGTAAGTATTTTTTTGTATTTTTTCAAGTGCTTATATTCAGAAAGAAATATCCAAATTTTGTAAACCTTTTGCACTTGTCGTGTCTTAGTGTCCATGCACATTTTCTTCCAGTTTACCAACCACCCCTTTTTGTACGTTGTTCTAGTATACAAACCAGTCTAAATGAAATTATTTTTCAAAGCTTGCAATTTGGCGGCTACAGTGCCGGCGAACTTTCAGAGGAGGAAGTGTCCGATCTTCCTAGTTGCGCTTTCGCCACCCGACCTTCCTCCAACTCCAACTTGCAACACCATTATTTGTCTACCTTACACCACAACCCAGGTAAGAAATTGCGATTTTTTTTGTAAGTTGCTTGTAAAGTTGAGGTTTTAGATAGTGGTCAGTGTGGCGGTGGCTCATTAGGCGGTTCAGATTATTATGGTTCTTCTCCATATCGAGTGCAGAGACACGCAGCCAACATCAGGGAGCGGAAACGGATGCTGAGGTCTGCTATTGGACCCACCGGGTACAACTGTCTTGATATGTGGCTTGTCGTTTTTTTTTGCCTGCTCTGTGTTGTTGAGTTTCCGTAGGTTTTATTTTTATCAGAATTTTGTAGCTAGTTAATTTCGCTATACCTATTCAAAAATTTGGACAAAGACGAAACTGATGATGATTTCTGTAAGAAATGTAATTGTGTCAGCTAGAAAAAGTTGCTGTAGAAGTTAGAAATTGGCAAATTTATCTCAATATAATAATTTTTAATTTTACCAAATTCTAATACAAATTTTCTAGCTGAACCAATTCCAGGGTCAATCTAAACACTCTTTGTCCTTCCCCCATTCTATCCTAATTAATATTGGTTTGTAGCAGTATAAACTCTGCATTCGACGAGCTGAGGATGCACGTGCCGACGTTTCCATATGAAAAACGCTTAAGCAAAATCGACACCCTCCGCTTAGCCATCGCCTACATAGCTCTCCTTCGGGAAGTCCTTACTGCTGACTGTGATCCTTTAACTTACGTAGAACGGTGTTTAAGAGGTGAAATAAAAGCTGATCGAGCCAACTGGAATACAAGTGGTATAATTACCAAGTTTTTGTGATTAGTTTGTGGGTATTAATGCGATTTTTTTACAGATTTAACAGCGCGATTGTCTTGGATAAACTGGGAAAATCTTGGAGTGACTCCTGGGCGACGAAGTGCTCTAACATCGCTGGCATTGACTGCGGATAATATAAACTCGTAAAAAGTTTATGTGAATTATGTTTTGTACTTTTGTAAATACGTTAATTGTTGAGCGGTTAACAACTAAAAGAATGTATAGAGGTACCTACGTATAGTTGTGCAATATTGTCTAAAATAGGAAATAAATAATCTAAAAGTAAGAGAAATAGTGTTCATTCAAAATTATTTCTACTACTATTACTTTGAGATAAAAACTTCTTGCTTAATTCTCAATTACAGAATAATTGAAGCCAAGTCCTTATTATATACAATAGAAAAACTGTAAATGTTGTAATAAATACATTAATAATTGACAAATATCAAATTTAAATCGCATAAGGAAGCCGCCAAAACGATAATAACTAAAAATGTAGAACGACATCTAGTAATAAAACTTTCAAGTACATTGTACAGAAATCTACAAAATTAAAAATTTCTGTAATTTGTGACATCTATTGAAATTATAGCGAACTTCAGATGTAGATTCCTATAATATTTAAAGATACCTGTAAATCTGGACATCTATTAAAATTATTTGGAACGTGATTATACAGATTTCTGTAAAACTTAACAGGTATCTGTATTTTATATTAAAATTATTGGAAACTGTATTAAACAGATTTCTGTAATTTATCATATCTACATATTAAAATTATTTTGTAAATGTTTAGATTTCTGTAAAACTAAAAATTTTTCGACTACAACCAATTTTTTAAAATTATAAAGTTGATTTGAAAAATCGTGTGAAATGTTAATTTTTTTTCTTGGAAAAAAAGTATTTATACTATATGCGGGACTGTGGGTAAAAATAAACAGATACATCGGCATCGTCTAATTATATAATTTATTTGTATGACAATAATACATTACTAAATAAAGAAAAATTAAACAAATTTTGTTTTCTATTATATAGTAACCTATTAAATAATAAAAAAGAGATTCTAAATAATTCCACTGGGATTTTTTAAGTGATATTATACATTTTGTTTGTTATAGTATTTACACTAAGCATCTCGTCAATTTCATTTTCCTAATATTACGTAAATGGGACAAAAAAGAAGAATTATACAACATAGATTACAATTGTATTGCTCAGAGATTCACAAAATTGCAAAAACATATCATAAAATTTAACAGTCATAATTCAAATAAAAAAAATAATAATAATAAACTCTTAGAGCATTTTTAACTTACAATACAAATTAATAAGAAGAAAAACAAACGGAATGCTTTAAAGTAGGTACAAATAATAATACTTAATAAAAATAAAGGTGTGTAATGTATATTATTTATAATATAATATATGTATATACTTAGTTATAATAATATAACATTGGTCCTTATGTGCAAGTATTGCTTTAAAATATCTATCAATATAATAAGTAGATTTAAAGTTCTATATTATATGTATACGGAAATAATTTATTTATAAAATGACAAAAAATAGGGATATTCTATATTTGTTTCTTTTATAATACAATATAATATAAACCACATTTACTCTGTACCAGTACTCGCTCACGCATACACTTTTCCTTCAGTTTCAAGAAAAGTAAAATCATAAAAAAATAATAGGGAACCATCTAAGTCAATCACTTTTTTAAGCCACTACGTTCAAGAAATTAATACATTTATATCAACGATATAATTTTATAATTAATACATTTTGTTATCATATTTAAAATTTTTTACTCGTTGTGTAGAAAACACCAGATTTAGTTTAGTTTAGCTGCAGTCGGCTGGACGGTAAACAATTACGATATGCCACAAGGTAGTTTACTTACTTTACTTATACAACACCCTGCATAAAATTACAATTTGTTCCTCGTTTCATCTATATGTATTTTGGTCAAATTTCATTTCCCTCAAATAAGCAACTAATTATATTATCTATCACACTTACTAGTGAACTAACCCTGAACTGGGAGCCCCCAAATTATCAATCTCTCTTTGTGCCCGACTAATTTTACTTTTGTCTTTCGGTGTTTCCTGTTCCCCCGTTTCCATCGCAAACATTTTCATTTTTTCCTTGAACGACAGTTTTTCAGGCACTGCACTGCTCTGGTTCTTCTGTTGGGCTTGCTCGGCTAGGCGACGAGTGCGCGGGTCACGGTACACCTCTTGGGCGCCGATGACACCCGGCGTCGCCGTAGAAATACCCGTGGTGGGGTCCGTAGGCGTAGTGGGAGATGCCAACATAGATTCAGCTTGACGAATGAAACTCTACAAACAAAAGAAAAACCGAATAATAACGAATCTTCCTAACACTAGATTTTTAACATACATTTGGATCTTCCCTGATTGTTTCTTCAATCTGTAATGTGTTTGGAGGCGTAGCTTGTTGTTGGTTAGGACTGGACGCTGATGCATCGTTAAACGAGACCCTCTTGGTGGTTTCCTTTGTTCTCATTGACATAACAGCGAAACTAGAGCCTCGTTCTGGTGGTGGAGGCGCAATAGGCTCTGGTGGAGGTTGTTGCTGCTGCTGCTGCTGTAGTTGTTGGTGATGATTATTATTATTATTAACATTGGCACCAGGTTTCAAAATCGATGGAGGTGGAATCTGGGACGGTTCTTGTTTACTTACAACTGTACTAGCTGGAACAGTGCTCACCACTGTTTGACTTGAAACTGGCTGCGGCATATGAGGCGTTGGGCTTTCCTAAAGAAGAACAAACAATCGATTTTTAAAACAATTTAACCTCCTACTCACGATAAAGATTCTACTGTTTTCTCACTTAAATCAACAACTATAAACTATTAACTTTCTTACCTTTTCCGTATCCTCGTCGTCTTGCTCCGCTGCCTCCATAGCTCTTCTCTGGAACTCCTTCTCAAGTTGCAACACTCTTAACTGGTCCTCCTGTTGAGGGGTTCGATATGGCATAGAAGACAACTCTCTTATCTGTTGTTCTTGCCATTGTCGTGCCGCCTCTCTTCTGGCTTCCTGTTGGCGTTCTTGCTCCTCACGAGCCCACGGATCTCGAGGGGTTTTATTGGAGGTCACCCCACCAGTGGGATAGAAGGCCATTTTTGGTGGATCACCCGAACTAGCGCTGTACAATGGGTGAGTGCTGGTTGGAGGTGGATCTGGCGGATCGTCCATTTTCTTGTTGGGTTTTGGGGCGATGGGCGGGGATTTGTACGCTGTAGGCGAAGTGGGAGTATTGGGTTGCTAGAATAAAAGATATATTTTAATAATTTAAAAGCGAATGATATCTCGACATTAATCTAATTTTTGTAAATTAACAATTTCTTATAAGTTTTTGTTTTATTCTTACTCACCTCCATCTCAACGTGTTTCCCCCGAACCCCTCCAGCATTCTGTTGATAATAATTCGGACTAACTGGGTTATGCTGATGGTAATTCTGCGGATGCTGCTGCTGCGCTTGTTGATAATTCTGCCCCAACGTCAAATTCTGCATACTCTGAGCATTTTGAGCCATCTGAGCATTATAATTATGATGTTGCTGCTGATTATAAAATTGCTGCTGCTGTTGTTGATAATAACCAACATTGGGATTGTTCTGTTGATATTGTGGATAAGGCGGTGACAAAATCCTGTTTTGTCTTCGTCTCACCTCCTCTCCCATTTCAGCCATTTTGGCAGCGCCTCTCAAGTGACGTTCTTCGTTACTCATTCTATGTTGCTGCTGTTGTTGCGCCTCAATGTTATTATGCTGCCTCAACTGTGGTATATCCACTTTATTGCTTTCATATGCTCGAATATTTCCACTGCTTGCATATCGCATCATCTCAGCTCCATGGTTGTTAACTCCAGCATGGTGCTTTAAAGCATCTTCACTTTTAGAGGTGCGCATTTCGTTATGACGACTCAAATCCTGCTGGATTTGCGCCTCTTGTATCTTGACATTATTAGAACTTGGATATCGCATCATTTCCTCATGGCGTGAGTTTTGAGATTGTCTAAAGACGTCCTCACGTAACAGACCACCTCCACCCACTTGGCTATTAAAACGTGGGTCATCCGGTCGTTGTCCATTAGCATTAATGTGTAACGGTTGCATTCCATTGTTCGGATAATTTGGACCTGAGGCAGTTGGACTTGGATACGGATTATTAGCGGGGTAGAAATGTGGTTGAGGCTGGGATTGAACTTGAGGTCGCTCATCGCCTTTTGGATGGAAATTTGGATTGTGGTTTTGGAAATTTGGTGGGTAGTGTTGTTGTTGGTTGACACTTGGATAGGAACCTGCACGGTTTTCGTCGTGTTGTAGGCGATGCGTCGAGGGGGCGCTCTTTAAATTTGGAATAGAATTGTGGATATTAAAACGTTGGTTTGAAGGGGCTACTGGTGGGGGGTAGTAGGCGGACGAAGGACGTTGCGAGTTGGCCACAGCGGAAGATTGAAGGGAATTTTGTGAGCTTCTCAATGCTGATGTTCTACAATAGAATAGAAAATATTACAATATTAAATTTATTATAAACTGGCATTATTAGGAAGTCCAGGAATTTAGTTGCTAGAGGCAAATTAATTGTATATTTAGTATAAAATATGTAAGTTTCTTACCTATCACCCAAATGTTGTGGACTAGGAATCTTGTTCCTATATACACTGAGATTCTGATAAAATCCCCCATCTTGTTGATGTAAATTGTGCGTGGATCGGCTCCGCAAACCCGCCGGATTGTTTACAGGACCATTTTGGGCAGCCGGTGTGGCACTGTTTGTATTTATACTGTTATTAGACGACGTGCGACTGTAACCCGGATTGAAAACATCATGTGCGGGATTGCGAGCTTGTTCCGAATTTGGAGAAATATGATGAAGGGCTGGTACTGATTTGGAGGAGGGTATTGTCCGTTCTGAGTCTACTCTTGATGGCAGGTCGCGTTCAGACATTCGTCTCGGACCTAAATAAAAAAAAGAAATCGTTAGTAATTTGGTTTAAGACAATTTGGGAGGGAATGAAAAACTGCGAGTTGAAACAGGAAACATCCAACATTTATTTCGTGATTGAATGTGTATGATGACATGAATGTGCTGTTTTTGTACAGAAAAACAACTAAGGGCAAGCTCTAAATGTAAAAAATAAAGATAAACTTGCACAAAAATAATATAATTCTAATCGTGGAGAATTTTATGATAGAGCAATGAATTTGGAATATTTCTTCGTTATGAAAGTAAAGATTAAAAAAAAGGATTTATTTTGTTTATAGAATTTTTTTAAATAAATAGTTTTGCAATAAAAAAATTGCTGTCAATCTTCTAACTGTTCCCGTAAGATCCAAAATGGACCATAAAAAACCCACTATAATAAAAAAACAACTCAACGCACAACTGCCTAAAGCTAAAACGTAAACGAAACGTGGTAAATCGTGCGCAACATAGATAATCGTAATCTTACGATTAAAAGCGCCAAGAAGTTGGTAATCCTTTAATGCAGCTAACCTAGCAGCGGTGTTATCCTGCTGTGCGACGTCGTCCTGCTCAATATTGGCACAGCTCTGCGTCTTTCTCGTCGCCTTTGGACTCTCCGTACAATTCTTCAACACCGGGCAGGTTTTCTTAGCATACCTGCAACATTTCCGCACCACCGCTGTTTTTTTCGTCTTGATATCCGAGCAGCTTTTCCACGTTTTCGGTATGTATTTCTTGCGCATTAAAATCAGTTTCGGTGATTTGGGTTTGTTGGAGTTTTCGTTATTTTTCCGGTTTTTATTAGTGCTGTTTCGGCGAGTTACTATGTATGATTCGGGGAATTTCTTGTGGATGTGAGTTAGGCGCTCCAAACTGTCGCACCGGACTAATTGACTGTTGAATGGGGGTTTGTTTGTTTGGATTACTTCACTGTAACGGCGACTGTTCGAGTTGAGTTTTGGTGTTTTTTGTAAATTAGTAATATTGCTTAGGCAGTCAACGTCATGGAGGCGCTCCCGGCTGTTTTTTAAAATACCTTTGGTCGGTTGTGGTTTTGTAGTTTTGTGCTCTAAACTATTCAAGTCTTCTTTGTTAACTTGTTTTTTGGTCCCGTCGTCTTTTGGTACAAAATCCACATTGAATATGCAGTTTCTAAATTGACATTTGTGGGAAAAATCGTCCACTGTACTTTTGGCAATAGCAAGATTATTTTCCGATTTGCATTTCGCCACAACTATAACAAAATCCTTATTCTGATTACTGTGCTTACTCCTCGATTTCGGAGATAAATCCGGCTCAGAACTAAACAAAACTCTATTATTCCTTAGAACCTCCCCCTTTTCCGACTGTTCTAAATTTTCTTTCTCCACAAGCCCTTCAGTTCTACCCTTCAAATTAATATTATAGTCGCTTTTACTTTCGGAGCCGTTCAAGCTCCAATCGTACAAAAGCTTCAGGATCTCCAAGCGCTCATACTCTGTTAGTTTATCGTTTAATCGCTCCTCACTTACACTTTTACTCCGACTGGTAACATATTTCCGTTTGCTTAAAGTTGGCACGCTGGTAGCTTTATTATCGTATTGCTTTCGTAAATCGTGTCCGTGTCTTATCTCATACGGAGATTTCCAATTCTTGTGCTTTTCGGGAATGTCTGGGTCAATTTGACTCAAATCCAAGTTACTTTCGTGTATGCCACTGTTAATACTCGAGGTAGAACTTGACAAATCCTAAATAAAAGCAGTTTAAAAACAGAAAGTACGGATTATATTTAATGGTCGTTCCTCAAGGCGGCCTTTCTGAACCATCGACCTTAAACTATTGGACATTTCTATTTATTTCCACTAGTTCAAGGTAGATATATTAGATTCAAAAAATCATCTTAACTAATGCCTTAAAGAACGGTCACATAATAGGTGGACTACCTGTAAGGACGTGGATATAAGTCGCTGCTGCCGAAATTTCCTCGCTCCAATACTTAAAAATTTATCCGTGTCCCCAATCTGATCAATATCAAACGCCGAATCATGTATATCAATCGAATAACTCTTCTGCTGTACAAAACTATTCGCTTTTTCCTTCCAACTTTTATTCGTCTTAATCTCCTCAACTTTATCCAACTTCATTGTGGTGCCAGTTTCATCGTAGGTCAATGTAACATTCTTTGGAGACGGTTCCGAGAAATCCGTCACTTGTAAACTGAATACAGGCTCATCCGTTTCAATTTCAATGCGTGGTATAGTAAATTTACGTTTTTCTGTTTTGTACAAACTGTCGTCGGAGCAGAAGAACACATTGTTTTTCGGTTTGGTAGCTGGCGGTGTAAAAATGCGGTAATTTTGAGGACTGTACAAGGACTCTTGAGAGCTTTGTAACCCGTAAGGGTCGTAAAAATAATCATCCATGGCTGCATGTGGGACAAGGGGACAAAACAAAATAGAGAACATAAACAGCTTACAGTTCATCAAGAAAATCAATAGATATATCATTAGATATGTAAACTGAGTTTTAGAAAACTACGTTAAGTTGTTCCTGAATTGAATACGCGAAACATTTTTTCCATTTCACTTCAAGGACACACGTATTTTTCCAAACAACAAACTAGCTTAATTAGCCGATCAAACTATAGAGCAACTCTATAATACAAAAGTTTCACAGTAAACTCCTAGCAAATACAATTACTTTCCTGTGTAAAACTTTAGCCGACACAAACAGATCCTCGTCGCTCGATAAACTTAAAAATTTCATTAGACAATTTTAAAAACTGGAAAAATAACGTACCTCTATGTGGTGTTGGACTAGGCTGTTGGAGAAGTGTTGCCAATCCGTGGTAAACAGCACCACCTTTCGCCACTTCCAACGTAACAACACTGCTAGTCCTCACTAGAAATTCCGCAGCCTTCTCCTGAGTTATCCCCAGTAAAGATTGTCCATCCACCGAGAGTAATTGATCACCAGCTGCCAGTCTTCCGTCTCTATCAGCTGCACCACCTGGTACCACTGATTTAATGTAAATGCCTAAGCGCTCTTGTCCGGCACCCTTTGCCGCCACTATGGACAGTCCCATGCCGCCTCCGGCTTTATTCAGTCGGATAACCTGAACCTAAGACAAAAGAAAGAGTTATAACACTCCTTAAACATACCCAGGTACTTACTTCTGGTTGGGTGGTACTCAAAGCAGACAGTGGACGTGGCGCTGTCATATAAACAGTCCAATGTCCCGAACTAGTAGGTTGTGCCCCCAATCGGCAAAGCCCAGAAGCTTGAAGTGGATGCAGGAAATCAGCTAGGCCAGGTGGTACTCCTTGCACCACATCACAACTGAACCCATCATCTGGAAGCAGGAGTTGTAGTGGTGGTGCTGGATCTTCGTATAAGGTCACTTCACGACCCTCGGCACGTGCTAGCTCATCCGCAACAGTTTCCGCCGCTTTGGCTGCTTGATCTAACATCGACGGACAAGCTAGTTTTTCGTTTGGTTCAGCTAGAAATAAATCAATAAATTAATTTAGAGTTTAGGGGAAATTCGGCGTGCTTACCTCTGTATTGCATTAGGAGCGTTCCGAATTGTAACGAGTTTAACTTGAAGCAAGCCGCAGATAGATTAGCTAAATCTTCAGGAGTGTACTTGGGTGCTTGTAGTAGATGAGCGCATTGTACAATTTTAGCCAGATGACACTCAGCAGCGACTTCCAAGCCTTGAGACTCAGCCCAAGCTTGTAGGTTCCTCAAGCGGTTGAACAATTTATTCCCAAAGCTCCTCGTACATAAATTACTATTACTTATAACGTTACTTAGAGCCTTGGCCGAGATCCAGTGGAACAACTGCGAGAACAACTGTATAGTTAAAGCAGCATTGGTGCGACATTTCCTCAATAAATTCATAGCACCACTCAAAACACTGATCACCTCCCTCGGATGATCATCCCCTGTTACCGACATTAAATACGTCATAGGCGTGGTGAGCTCATCCGTCAAACACGCCACAAGATTCCTAAAAGCCAACTGGACTGCATCCGCCAGCGTATCTTGAGCTTGTAGTGAAAAAGCACTAACATGCCTGTCGGATTTTAAAAAGTGCAACAACTCGCTCGCATTGGGTAGCCAAAAGGCCTGCGAAATGCTCTCAGTACTTCTGTCTTGGACTGTATGTCGAATTAGCATAGCCGCATGTTGCAGGAGTAATGTGAGTTTGTGAGCGCGCTCTGGTGGTGTTAGTTCTGGGCGGTAGTGGGTCGAGGCGCGGTATCTGGCGCATAGGTACAAAGTGTAGGCGGGGGCCAAGCGGAACGTTGGTGTAGACACGTCTAGGTGGGTTATGACGCGGGCCAGGAACTGTTCTTGGGGCTCTTCGGGAAATTCAAGCACGGCGGGCAGGATTGGGTCTTGACCACGCGGGTATCTGTCTATGCCGCTTAATCTGGACAGGAAAAAAATGAACAGTTTAGTTGTCGAAACGATTTGTCGAAATGTAAATATAGAACAATAAAAAGCTGGTTAGATTTAAAAAGACAGTTTTTCAATCGTTAGTTAGTTTGTGCCAGTCAAATCAAGAATATTCATGCAAATAAGCGATTGTAATTGATTGATAAAATAAGTCGATGGAAAAAGTTACCTTTAATAACAAAAGTTTGTTCTGGTAAAATTGCTTAAATCATTTCTTATAAACAGGTCTCTATCGAGAAAACTACTATATTGTATAAATTATATTTTCCTAAGAAATTACTTTTAGCACCCTTCCCTCAATAAAAAAGCACTTTTCACTTACAAAGCAATTTAGAGCTTAGATAAGACCCAAAAACCTCTATATATTTCTGACATACTCTATATAAAATTCCTCCCATTAACTTTTTGGTTGTACTCTTTATCCCTTTATCCTTACCTGTTTTCAGATGCAGATCCCAAGGATCTATTGTCCTCTCTAGCACCACTATGAGTGGAAATAGTCTCAACATTGCCCTCTAAATCAAAAGTCGTTTCGATGTTTTCCCTTGATGGATCCGTTGGACTTAAAGCTCGAGGTGATCTACTGTACCACATAAAAAGCAAAATAGTGGAAACAAAAAATAATAATTGCAACACAGAGCAATAAAACAAACAAAAAAAATCGTGCAGTTAATACACATTTTAGGAAAAATGGTTAGGAATATGGTAATATAAAGATTAAGAACTGAAATAAATATTTTGAATTTGACTCCACAATAAAAATGTAGCCAAATCTTTGTAAATATTTTGCACAGGGCTAGACTAAAATTTTTTTAACTATTGAAAGCTATAACTGCCTTCTTTTTAACTTAATTAAAAAAGTTATTTCAGAAATGTTTTTATTTTAGTGAGTTCTATACACTATTAGAAAACAAGCATCAAATTTGAGCATTTTTGAATTTCTTTAAGCAAATCAGATCGAAATATTGCCAAATTCACTTACTGTTTCTAAAAAAACGAATATACATATTCCCAACTTCTTCCTCAAAAAATTCATGTACAAACCTGTCATAAATGCGGGTGTTATCAACGTTGCTCAACGGATACCGCGTTCTGTCCTCCTGAGCCGGATCCAGGAACCTATACGTGTTACTATGGCCAAACTTGACAAGGCTACCATGAGTTAAAATCGTGGTTTGGTGTATTCGTTGACCATTGACATAAGTGTGAGCGTCGGCGTGGCACGGGGTTAAAGAGGTCACCCCATCGGTGTTGGTGATGACACAATGCCGCGGTTGGATGTGGGGCCCGTACAATTGAAGGGCGATGCCGTTGGCCGAGCCCACCTAAACGCCAAAGAAAGAGAAAAAGTGTCAGTTTTCGAGTAAATGAAATTGTTTACACACCATGATGTTTGCTAATACGACTTGAAACACCCACTAACATATGATATGTTGTCGAGAGACTGGCGGACAATGTGTTTAGGTTCGAGTGGCGTACACGAGAATTCCCACATGAATTCACCAAACAGCACTCAGCTGTTAATGTAAAACGAACCAGACTCTCCTAGCCCTTATATCTAATTATACGTTCATTTAGATAATTGAATAATGAAGTATCAGTTAACTGCGTTGCTGCACAGGCAGCAACTAGAAGCAATTATCTTTCGAAAGGCCCCACGAAAAAACTCGTATCTAGTGGAGCTGCTCGATAAATATTTTGATAACAGTTAAACAAACCATCACTTCGATTTCCACGCTATAAATAATGTATTACCTAACTAATCAATCAAGCGATTAACTAATCCCCCAGACTATTACATTAGATTAATACAATTATTGCTACATTAAGATGGAACTTTTTGAAAAAGCTATAACTTATTATTCTTCAAATTTTCCGATTTCGCATTTACCTCCATAACTTCATTGATAAGCCTGATGGTCCTGGCAGTGTCACTAGGATGTGGCGCCGCGCCATCCGGACCCAATTCCACCAAAAGTGGTGCAGCATCGCCTCGAACATCCCGAGAACCCGCTGTGGCTCCTAGAGCTCCCGGTTTCTTTTTCCGTTTTCGTGGGGCGCAGTCTGCTGGTCGTCTCCTCACGTGGAACATGATGGAGCCTAAAACAATATAAAAGTTGTTGTTGTACTTACAACTAATAAGTGAATTGTGTGTGTAAACTGGTAATTGTTTTTATAGGAGAATCAATAATGCAGGAATCATGTAACCTAGTTAGGTGAAATATCGCTTGGATAATATGAAGACAGACAGTTATTGATATTTGGAGGAGTGGAACAGGTACGAAAGGCGGTTGAAAAATTGT
Source organism: Pediacus dermestoides (assembly GCA_963942485.1). Classification (NCBI taxonomy): domain Eukaryota; kingdom Metazoa; phylum Arthropoda; class Insecta; order Coleoptera; family Cucujidae; genus Pediacus; species Pediacus dermestoides. The sequence continues at coordinate 29,321,513 of OZ012627.1, read as the reverse complement.
TATTGGAGCTTATTTGATCAATTACTTCTCAAGGCGCAACATCACATCTTATAGAAGTTTTATAAGTTTCTATGGCTGCGATATAAATTTTAAATATATGAACCTGAATGTTTGATTTATTAAAGGTATAAATAGAAAAAAATTTATATCATAATCAAATAGAATACATTTATTATCACCAAAAATTACATGACATGTCAGAAAATAAACATTTATTCCAAAAAATAATATACAAAAAAATAAACATTTATATAAACATAGTATATTATGCAATGAGCATTTAATGATAGCTATTAAGACATGAGTATGAGAATTACGACACGAGCCGTAAGTGAGTGTCTTAATAGCCATAACTGTGAGTTGCATACATTATTTTTTCTACGACTAGTCAAAATACTGAAAAAAAAGAAAATAAATATTATGGCAACTTTATCATAAACTCAAAAATGTCAGAAAATCAAAATGAACTGTCAATTTTTTAATTTTAGATCTGTTAGATGCTCATGGCAATATTTGATATTGACGGAATATTGCTGTAATGTTGCACTTCTAGGTTATAAACTTGTATCGTAATGAATCTCATTACAGTATAGGTAGTAAATGTCTAATAAGTCAATTAAAGTATGGGAGTAGAAAAATTGTATTTCATAATAGGGACTTTGTATGATTTTCAGAATATTTTTTTTGAGAAGCTGATACCAAATTAACACTACCAATATTTTTAAATAAAAACAAATATTGAGTAAAAAAATTATTTTTGCTGCAGAGTATTATTAATATAGTCGTTTTACATTTCTAACAGGAAAAAACGGGATTTTAAAAAAATGCAACATCCCTACTAAATACAATACATTTATTGTCACCAAAAATTACATGACACGTCAGAAAATAAACCTTTATACAAAAAAAGTATATGTGTAAAAGACAAATAATTTATGAGAAACTACTTTCTAAAACTGTTTTTCCAAAAATTCCTGAACACAAGGTACAAATAAATCTAAAAAAAGTGACTAAAATACTTCTTCAAATTGTAAAAACCATTTTCTTGCAAATTTTGATTTATTTTTCTGTCTATCAAAGCATTAAGGTCCCCTAAAAAGACTGGTAGTTTATTATATACATAATTCAAAGCCCCAGTATTAACACAGAATTATTCCGTGGTATTAATATGGATGGACAATAAAGAAATCATGGAATTATGAGTGAGATTTTGAGAACATGCTGACAGTTAAATGGAGAAAATTTCACGATAAAACCAACAATAATAATGCAAATTTAACACGAAATAATGAATAGCTAGCACACCCAGGACTGCTTTGTGAAAACCTCCAACTATCAGTAATTCCATACAAAAAACATTGTTATGGAAAACACACAAAAAGTGGACATTTAAATATAGTCTGCCGCCTCTCAAGCAATAAAGCCAACATTATTACACACAGTTCAAAGAAACGATTCATTGTTCCATTGACTAGGAGGAAGACGCCTATCAGAGTCCACTACGTAAGTCTATGTGTTCATATTAACAACCCCCCTCTCTTCAGATATCAAACTTGAAACTCAATCACTCCTGCTGAATAGACTATAATGTGCGGCTTTTTGTTTAGCTCACTAGACAAGAGCCATCAACATTAATCGCCTTTAAACGACAGATTAATCTAACCCGGCACTCAGTTCCGATTAAATAATGAAACAAAGTGGCTGCCACTGTATCACAGCACCACCAACAGAGAAATCGATATAAAATCACACAGTTTCCAGTTTGACTTGTCAGATTTTCCAGCACGCTGCGGAAATAAACTTGAGTTGCCGTCATCATCATCCGCATTACCCAAATTACTTTCTTTGCTTTGTTTACCACAAATTGAGTTTGGAGTACCTACTCAAACTTTCCAAACTGATATTACTGGGAAGAGAAAAATTTACCCGGCAGCATTGTCCCTTTGACTTATATTTAGTGCTAAAGCATATTATGTGTGCCAACTCGTCCAGACGAAATTTCATTTAGCAGAATCTGTTTTAAAGAACAAAGTCAAGGGCGATGGTCTAACAGATATGGATGACGATGAGGGAGTAGAGAAAAACCTTTCGTGAAATTTCATTACAAAACATTAATCAACTGAAATTCCATTAGGGGTTTATTAGTAATTATCTTATGGTGTAAATGTTTGTTATTTAATTAATTAGTTTCGTTATTATTAATGGCAGCGGTGTGGTGAGCATGATAGGGAATTATAGAGCGAATAGTAGCGGCCCCAAACTCTCAAAATTTGGAAGCACCGAAATTTTTAGATAGAAAAATTCATAGTTTCTTTCTGAATGATAATTTGGATACCAATAATCGTTTTCCAATACAATGAATATTTGATTGCCCGAACCTTACAATTTTAAATACACAAATTTCTCTAAATACTCTACATACGAAATGCGCATTTCTTTCGTTCAATATTTGAAATTAAAACATCAACAACATACAATTTGTACAAAAATATCGATTCCCTGTCACATGAAACAACCATTCCTCCACCTCCTGCTTTAAAATAAAAACCGATCACTCAAAACCAATACAATATTATTTAACTACTTCTTCTCTTTTTCATGTACAACTTTATGTACAAAAAAAACTTCTAGCGTCTGGCCCTGATGTCTTTTCCATTAATTTTCTGTTACTTTCCAATAGCTTCATAATGTGCTCTAGATTATTTTCCCCAAACGCAATAAACCAAACCACCAATCAAAATCCTTGAGCTCAACATTGACCTTTACACACAAACTACTTTACTCATCCAGGCACGTGGGAGTTTCCGAAAATTATCCTTCTATTGGAACGTGTGGGGGTGGCGTGTAGTTGTTGAATATTTCAAGTAACTTTCCATGTGCCCTTGTTATTACATTACAATTTTACATTAAGTTGCGTTGCCCTCCTCCACTTCCCCCTGTTTTTCAAATGCGTGTGGTAGAATGGGAAATTAATAATAAATATCAATCGACTTTACTTGGTTGGGGGTTGGGGGTTGGCTGTCGCACCAAGTGACATTTGTTTGCAACAAACAGGAGGAATGTTGTTTAAAAACACTGCAATGCACCAAATTCTGCTGGATATAACTGGAAGAATTGCCGCAATGACGAGGAAATTAATTTTAACATGCATGTATGTGAAGGAAAATGTAAACAAATTATATTGTTTGGATTGGTGGGTTTTCCGGTAGTTGTAGGGGAATTTTTCACAAAGTAATTTTGGTGTTAGGTATACGATATACAGGATGTTTTATTTTGATTTTATCCGTCATGGTTTGTTTATTTTCGTATAATAAATTATGCGTAAACAAAACTTATATAAATATTTTTCTAGTTTTGATTCGGACTTCTCAGAAAAGGTGAACAGTTTTTTTGTTGACATTAGTTTGTTTCCGCTTCAAGTCACTAAAGTTCAATTTTTAGTAGAGAGAATTAGAATTTAAAATTCTATTTAACGACTTAGATCGGAAAGCAGCCAGTCCATTTAATGTATATTAAATTTCCCACCATTTTTACTACTCAAAAAATGGACTGTACGAGCCCTAACAACTAAATGTTCGGACAAAACCAAATTTGATTGTCTTTTTTCCATACGCGCAAAAGTTATCTAAATTAACTTCCATAATATTGATGGTTTTTTCTGTTATAATGCCAACATTTAGTTATATAAAAACGTAAATTTCGTAAAAATCCGCTCGGTGGTTCCAAAACTGTGGCACTTTAACCCAGCAGGATGGGAAAATTGTAGAAACAAAGAATTATTATTTTCAAAGCGTTGGATCTAGTAGTCGGATTTTGATGACATTTACTTTATTGCAAAGCCGGATGTTGGTTTTCTTTACAAAAAAATCACACAAGTTTTTATTTGGTGATTTTAGGCATTTATCGGAGCTTCAAAGTTGCACCTTCAAAATGATAAAATTTTCTAGTAACTGTTTTAAAGAATCACAGTTTTGAAACCGCTGATTGGATTTGTGTCAAAAAACATTTAAATCAAAGCTCAATAATCGTACTATATTGAAAAAATCCTGAAATGTTAATATGATTTTTTTTGCATATTTTTCGAGTTCCACAGTTCACTTTTCAAAAAACGTGTTTTTTGAGGATGCTACCTACATTAAAATAATCAGAGTTTTGGAACCACTGGTTGGATTTTGGTAAAATTTACTTTATTGCAAAGCTGGATGTTGGTTTTATGTACAAAAAAATTCCCAAGTCTTTATTTGGTGATTTTAGGCATATTTCGTAGCTTTAAAATTGCACTTAAAAAATGTGACGTAATTTTCTAACGTCTGTTTTTAAAAAATCACAGTTTTGGAACTTTGGGAAAACGACATAAAGGTGCTTTCATGGCCCTCATTCAGTTCGGACTTAAATGTTATTGAAACTTTTTGGCATAAAATTAAACGTATTCTACGCAATAATCCACCAAGAACCATTGGGGACTTAAAGACCAAAATAGAAGAAATTTTGGACAGTTTCACGCCAGAATTGTACCAAAATTTGATAAATACAATGCCTGCTAGAATACCGGCAGCTATTAAAGCAAAAGGAGACGTAACCTCTTATTAATGGTCCTAAATTAAAAATTATCCCAATATTTAGTTGCAAATTCATTTTGTAAAGTTTGCTAATTATTAAGGTTAAAATATTGTTAAATCACTTAAATCCAATAAATAATTGTTATTAAGGCTTTATCTTATTGTATTGTTAGGTGTTTACTAATTATTTGCGTAAAATTTCCAGTTCTCCTTTCATACTTCAAAAATCTACTTTTGTCCGAACATTTAGTTGTTAGGGCTCGTAGAATGAAATGATAAAAATGGAAGATATTAACAAGGAAAAATCTGATAAAAACGAAAACCATTCAAATGGCGGTAAAATGATGTAACTGTATACAATTTTTATTTATATTAATTTAAGGATAATCGAACATGATAAGATACATTTAGATTTTATTAAAATAATGATGTCATAAAAAAATTTAAGGCGTCTACCAGAAGTACATTACATAACTTTTTTATGGCTATCTTTCAGTTTGATAAAATTATAACAAAATAAATATCAACGAGTTTACAGTAAAATATTTACGATATAAGAAAATGTCCAATAATTCGTAGTTTGTGGTATAAAAATAGCGATTTTAAAATTATTAGTCAGATTTCATTTAAATTTGCTGTAAATAGTAAATATGTGATCTTTTTGTACGAAATTTTTTTACAAAACCGAATACACATATAATGAGGAAAAAACATAACATTTTTTGATCATCCTTTCGGCATCTTGCATATTTAACAAATTTGTTTGATATCGCCTTCACAAAAGTACTAAAAACGTTGCCCGTAAAATTTTATATTCATCTAATCTCAATCCTATATTTTATGTATTAAAGAAAATCGTCGACATGAAGACTTTTTATTAATACACTTTTTTACTCAATTTTTAGTCCCGAATTGTGTCAGCTTCGCTCGTAAACTGAATTTAATTTGCACTAGAATAAAATAGTTTATAGTTTCAATTTCTACATTTTCCTCTGTAAATCGTAAAATTTAATTGCTCTTCTTGTACATCCATCTGTTTGCCAGTTGCAAGTATTCCAAACATTTTTTTGGACAATTTGTAAAATTAGCACTAAAAATAAAATGGTACAAAGAAGTTCGTTGTCACTGTTATAATAAATAATGTTATTGATTGTACCCACTTTTGCAATTAACTATATTAGTCTATGAATATGTCAATACTAATTACAGCGCATTACAAATGATATAAAAATATCTAGTAGATGCGACATGTATACTGTACAGTAATTTATTTGTCTGCGCACTGTATTGAATTATAGCATAAATAATAAATTAAGTCCGTAATTATTTATTACAGTTTTTTCATTAAACCCAACTTAAGTTGACTGTTCTAATAAACTCGGCTGAAATGAACTTTTTCTAGATAAAACGCCGACTGCGTAACGCAATTAAGAGCAGGCAAAGAGTGCATTAGCACACACTTCCAAGTTTGGTGCTCTAATTTCAAAGAGCTTATAATAGTAAATAAGCTCCTTTGTTCTCCTTACCAGCACCAATAAGTAACTTTACTTTTAAACGAACTAAATAACTTTTAATCAAATAATCAAATACATCATCAATGCCACTTTCTCGACATATCAATTCAATATTACAAAGTGGCCCAATTCCAATTAGCGCTCAACTTTAAGAACAAAAACTTCACTTCCATAAGGAATGTTATAGTTTGCAGTTTGGTCTTTGTTTGGCAACAAAAGGAATTGTAATGTAAGTGCATGCGTTTATTCAATGTTGTAAAGTTGGTTTTAATGCAACTGCTACATAACAAGCCGCTAGGCAAGCAAAACAATAAGAGCGAAATGTTATGGAGCGCTCACTGTAGTGTACAGTATTTAAATGTAGATAAGTAGTAAATAATCCTGTTTTGTTTTGGTGACAGTCTGTTTGGTGCCAGTTTACATTGTGGGAATGGAGAAATTGGTTTTGTTGGGTTTTATGAACGGGAATGAAAATAGTGGTTAATGTAAAGGAAAATGCGAAGATATTTGGACAGGATTTTTGAAAATCATGTAAAAAACTGGTGTAGGTGATTCACATTATTTTCATATTGTACTTTTTAGCCAAACAATATCGAAAATTAAGTAATTTTTATATTTAATCTAAAATTCTACTAGTCTTGCCTTCATTTATCTGCTTTCAGTTTGACAAATTTTAGGAGTAGCAACCGAAGAATATTTTTTTAATTCCTTAAAAAATTTTTTAATTATTAGGGCCGAATTCGGAAGTAAATCTCCCCAAAATCCAGCCTGTTATTTTTAAAGATAAATCTCGAAAAACGTCTTTTTCAGAAGTTTCATTTTGTTCATATAAAACTTTATGATCTTTTCAAAATAAGACAAACAATCCGCCTCTGAAATAAAGGTTTTTTGACAAAAATCCAACCAGCAATTCCAAAACTATGAACTAACTAACTTTGAAGCCACAAAAAACGTCTAAAATCACCACTCAAAAACTACCAAAAATTTTTGTGTATAAAAACAACATCCACCTTTACTATAAAGTACATTTCCCCAAAATCCGACCAGTGATCCTAAAATTATAACGTTTTCTAAACAGTACATGACGCAACTTTTTGGTTGTATAATTTTCCATCATTTTCCTGGTTTGAAGTGTCACAGTTTTGGAACTGCTTAGCGGATTTTCAAGAAAATAGCGTTTTTATACAGGAAAACACGAGCGTTATTATGAAATAAAAAACAACTGCAATAACCTCGCTTTTGTAAAAATTTCCAGATAAATTTTAAATTTATGTTCATTGTTTTAAGATCCTTTTAGATGCACTGATGGTTTTTGAAAAAAAAAGACTGTTATATTTATTGAAATTTAATTAAAATACAATTTAGCAAAGGTTGTATTAAGAAAAAAATCAGTAACACGCGGAAGTTAGTTTAGAGTTTTTCTGTAAAACCTAAATTTGGAGTGAATTTTACAAATTTTATTTTTTTTTTAATTCATGAAATAAATATATTAGGTTAAGTTTGTCTAAGAAAATCATATGCTGGCTACATCAGATATTTAAATTCTACAGATATTTGTATGTAAAAAAAATCCATTTATCATTATCAAAAACATACCCAACATAACTTCACATTTTGCGTTCCTTAAACGCTTGTATGATCTAAAACCCATCATTGTCTTGTTCAAAATTCACCACTTTTTACAAAAGCACAACAGAAAACCCCTCCGAACATAAAAAAAATTATCGAACAAAGCACCCGAAAAACTTATTTTGTTTTTCAAAAAAACTACATTTTTTCAATTTTCACTCACTAATTAAATTAACACAGAAACCACACTATTTTCGTGGTAACACCTCAAAATACATCTACTCCACCACCTCTCTTTTGTCTTTCTACCCCCACTGAACGTCTTTATATTTCTGAATCAAATCCCATCTTTCAGCTTTTATCCTGAAAGGATCCGCATTACACCGCCAGATAAGTGGTTTGAAAATATTCCAAAGGCAACCAACCGCCCGCCCCCTTTTACAGCAAAACAGCTAGCCAGCGCACGACTAGTTGGTGGCGGTCTTGGCGGCGGGTCTTGCACGACTGTGAACACAGTTTAATACCTACTACTCTATACTAGAACGACTATCAAATAATTAGGTACAAAGCATGCGACGACGTCTACGTCGACGGTAACGCGATGTGGCCGAAGCCCAACCCTCTGCCTCGACCTCTTCTAGTTGCATACGTCATCGATGGATGGATTTGGACACGGATCTGGCTACAAGCGGGAGTGAGCAGACAATAGACAATCAAATCAATCGTCACAGTTTTATGCAAACGGGAGGACGGATCGAATGCTTGCGAATGACATGCACAATTTGATACGCCTGTGTTTGATTTGTGTTTGTTGGTAGCGTTTATTGGCGTGTAAATAGACAAGCATCGTATGAGGATGAGTAGAAAATGTTGGAGTTTGTTTTGCTTCGAGAAATAACAATATAGAGGAGTGATTTTCTGGTGATATTGAATGAAAGCCCAAGTTTGTGACAGAAAAGTAAAATAATAAAATTGTAGGTTTTCTGGTTGTGGACCAAAAAATGAATATTTTGGGGGGAAAAATTACACACATACATACAGGGTTGGGCAACCCCTAATTTTTGAATAAACGTTTTTATTATTATTACTCTTAAAAGAAATATTTGTAGTTTTCTTATTCTATTCAGTGACGTACTTTGTTGTTAAAACAGCTACTCTATTTTTATTTAATTAATTTAATTAATTATTATTTAATACTCTTTATTTTATTATTGAATTATTTTCTTTAATATTTAAAAAACCACAAGTCGCACACCCACCAAACCTTATATCATTGTAATTTTTGAAATATTGTCTATGTGAAAATTTAAAAATATACAGGGTGATCCATTAAAAAAAAGCACCAATCACTTAATATCTCGAGAAATCGAGTAGCTCCTAGAAAACAAAATACGTCACTGAAGAGAGTAAAAAAAGCTACAAATATTTCTTTTAAGACCAATAATGATAATACAAAAGTTTAGCTAGAAATTAGGCGTTCCCACACATATGCCCAACCCTGTATATAATTTTAGGTAAAAGTGTTAAGGTTCCAATTTTTTAAAATTAACACTTTTCGAGATATTCGCACATTTTCAAAAATTTTAACACAAAATTGGAGGTCTCAAAAAAACACTTATTTTTCGCTTTCCCTTGTAGTTTTTGAAATATAATTTTGGATTTGTCAAAAATAAGGTCTAAGGAATGTTAAAATATAACAATAATATAATTATCTTATACAGGGTGTTCGCAGTTGGCCGTTAATTTTCAGAAATTTCAAATGTCGAAAAGTTCTTTTTCTTTCTTTGTGTTGTAGAGAAATAAATTCTCATTATGCCTCAATTAATATGAGATATTTTTAAATCATTATCTTCTTTTAATTTTTATATAAAATATCGAAAACGATCGTAAAATACTCGTAGCAGAAAATTTTATTGGAGATTTTGTCGGGTTAAATATTATTTTAAACTTCTTTCAAACAAACCATAATTTCAAATAAAGTGATTAAATCGATTATGTGTTCATAACAAAACTGTGTAGTTACTTATTTACTTAACCAAATGTTAAATTTAATATTTAGTAAACTGTACTGAATTATTTCCCAAACACGCCATAAATTTGTCATCTCCAATGCACGAACTCTACCTCAAAAAGTGTACTTGATAAAGATCAAATATTCTAAAACGGAAATGGAAACCAGCGAATCCATCCACGATGTTTCGTTTTTCTAATCAATACTTTCGTTGCTGATGATGATATATCCAAAGAATGTTATTTTTTACTAGGTCACCGGGCATATAAAATAACGAAATTGCTAATCGCTTAAGCTTCTTGTTAAATCTAATAAAAATTTCCCCAACGCAATACGAAAACTTTATTCGAATAAGTACGCGCCAAGTTAATTAACTTAATAATTATTTAGAAAAGGTGAACAGTTCAGTTGATGCCATAAATCCCCAACAGTCGTAAAATGCCAAAAGATATGGATATAGAAACGGAAACACGGACAAGCTATCTCGTTTTCGTTCAAATTGCGCCGTACAGTTCGGAAATGGTTATAAATATCGACGGATACAACACCAACAGAGCTAATGCCACCACGTCTATACAAACACCTAAATCCATGATGTGTCAAACAAGAATTAATTGTTATTGCTTTTTGGCTGGAAATAAATGGGAGGCCATTGAGGTTGTTACTTATTCTCCGAGCGATATAAAAAATTGGAAATGGAGTTTATAATTGGGAGGGAGAAACCGAATGCGGTTTGCAGAATCCAGATGGGAAAATTGTAAAACGGAGAAAAAAAGATTCTTAGATTTTTATGCTATAATTTATTCTAATGGAAATTTGAGCACAAAACTTCCGAAAAATTTAGGGACTTCCCCGAAAAATTAGAGTTACAATAAATTTGCTAATTCTCGAAATATTCGAGTTAAGAAATTTAGACGTCAGCGTTCATGATAAAAATTCGACTTCGAGAATAAGAGTTTGAGTAGTTACTCGGTATTTTCGAAATTAAGCTTTCGGTATTATTTTTCAAAAAATAGTCCCATACATCCATTTATTTGAAAATGACCAATCCCTTACAACATTTTACATAACCATACTGAATATTCATGTAATCATTGTTCAGCTTTCCAAAGTCGTGTGAACTTCCCCCTCCCTTCCTCTCGTTACGCCAATGATCATTTTACGATCCCTATCAACTCACCACTGGGTCAGCTATGTGATGAAGCCTGGATTAACTGACGATAATCGCTATCGCTCTACCTGATTAAACTTAATCTCGTATTGAATTTTTTAAATTAAACTCTCGGTTAGACTTATGGATAAGACAACAAATCTAGGTACCTACTACATCGATTAAACATTATAAACAGCTCAAGGTTTACAAATTATTAAATTGCATTGTAACTAATTTCAAAGTAGCGTGAGAAAAACATGGTGTTTTTCTGCTTGTAGGAGGAAAACGGACAAATGTCAGCTTGGTAAATAAATAATAAAAAAGGTTTATATACATATATCAGGTAATATCAGCTATCAAAATCGATGGTATGAAGTTTTACTTGCGTCATATGCACTAAATTAGTTTTAAAATTTGTAATATTCGAGGATTGGTATTTTTGTTACATAATAAATACAAAAAATATAATAAAAACATCAGCTGGAATGACTTTTTTATTACCCGGAGTAATTTATAGGTTTCATTTATTTTTCGGAAATGTTAATTAGACAAGGTACACGCTATTTGTATAAACAATTAATTAATTTGTTAAGGTATCGTGTCAAAGGTTGATTACAACCACAAACCCATGAATGCGTTCTCGAACCAAACGCGATACAAATCTCCAGTAGGTAACCCAAACCCGTTTCGGTCCAGCACAAGATAACAAGAACCACAACAACACAATTTAAATATACGTACGTCTTATGCCCCAGTCCATCATTTTACCACATCTACCATAACTTGCTCACCCCTAGTTTATCTCCACCCATAATCCACTAACCCATCACAATAAAACCAACAAAATAACTTTGGTCCCCCGGTTTCATCGTAAAAATCTCATGGTTTTTGGCCCCTTTTCAGGACATAAACAAAGGCCCAAACACCCTCGCGCGGCGTCTCGCCGAGAATGACGCACTTTAACCTCTTGGATGTGCAGCCAAGCATGCGCCCGCAACTCCTTGCCAGTTGGAAAGACAACCTGGCGGAGATGGAACACACAAGCCGGAGAAAATAATGGGCCGCTTGTTGGGATTAAGTTAAGAGAGAGGGCTGTTGTCACGCGAGGAGTCCCAAGAGCTCTCTCGCACACGAACACTTCGGTGAAGGTGACGAGGAGGCCAGGTTTAATTTTATGTTTGGGTTGTTTTTTTGTGGTGCAACGAAATGCACACGGGAGAGGAACGTGGTCGTGAACATAAACAAATGGGTCGCGTGTGGGTGGAATTTATTTACATGGAGGTGAATCGGATGGTTTGGCTTTGATTGGGATTTAAATTTTAAATGGAATGGTGTGCGCCATCTAGGGGATAGTGGATGAGGCCAAAAGCGTTTGATGGTAGATTTCGATGGAAAGTCGGTTTTTTAAATATTTAGATAACGGAATTTTTTTTTATTCAACTGGTAAACAAAGTGTTTAGTTTAGTTAAGGAGAAATTTAAGAAAAAATCAAACTTTTTTGTCTATACTATTTTGTAAAGGAAAACAGAATTTTAAACTAATTTTTTTGCTTAAAGGGGAAAAAATTGCAGTCTATAAAAATTTTACATTTTCGTTCTAGCATAAATTTTTATTCCTAATCCTTCAATTTTTTTAAATTTGTCAGTTCATAACTTTTGTAAAAATTATACCATGGTAAAAAAACGTTAACAAAGAATGTAGTAAATTTTATTCTCTACAAAATTTTGATTACACTGAATAAAATTGAATCTGAATCTGAATTGTTCTGACACTTTTTTTCATAGGATCAACAGGAAATGACGAATTTCGAAAAAAGCTGTTCTTATTTGTAGGTACTAATTCGAAAACAAAATTTTCCTGTAGCTCACAAAATTTATTTTATGAAAACTGACGATTTCACGACTTATATATTATTTAGTAAAGTGGGAAAAAATTACATTCCAGATTTACACATCTTTTTCTATGACAGAACAATTTTTTATATGACGAAAGCCTAAAGTAGAGATTCTAAAGTACCCAAAAACTATTTTCATAAACGCTGTATTTTAAGTAGTTTTTATCATTTATGTACAAAAAAAAATTAAGCAGCAAACCCCACTTACCGGTATTCGTAGCATTCATAAGTATAGAAAGCGGACACTCATCATCATCCAAAACATATTCCAAATCAGTGCTCCCCGGTTGTTGGGTGACTTGCACCAGGCACCATTGTGATGGATCAGCTTTACTAATTCCATATTTGTCTAACATCTCCCTGACAACTGCACCGGCACAATCGCGCACCGATAACAGCAAAGTTTTGTAAGGCACATCTTTGCATAAGGCCTCACCGTATATTTTCAGAGTACCACCTGGAAAGAAATTAATCGAAAACTTTATGAGAATTTATCAAATTAATAAATGAAAACAAAGCATTTGTTTTACAAATATCATTAAGTTGAATTCGCTATTGTTGTATGTTGTATGGAGTGGTTTTAATAATTTAATTAAGCGAACTAAAATTTTGTTTTGTTCTGGGAGCTCGTTATGTTGTACAAGGTGCACCAGAATTTACAGATTTATTATAAAAATAATGATTATTTTGGAAAATAAAACACGAGTTAGTTGAATTTAAATTACGATTTCTTGACGGTACTGTTTCCTGTTCCTGAACTATTGAATCTTCTCAAAAAGTGCTCTTACCAGTGTCCGGTCCTCCGTCCTTCGACCGAAACTGCTGCAACTTCTTCTCCAGCTTTTGCTGCCTTCGCCGCCTCATCACAGCTTCCGGATTGGAAATAGAACGCGTAAAAGACGTTTCCGGTAGTTCTAAACAAAACAAACTCAAACTCAGAATTTTCACTTTAATCACCAACAAACCTGTATATAATTTCTCAGCCACTCCATCTTGCTTCTCATTCATATCACCATTTTCACTCTTCATCCTACTAAGCTTCTCCTGCTTCTTCAACTGCTTCTTTTCGCGTTTAGACAACTTCCGCCTGAAGCTAACACTTGACTCGATTGTCCCCATACTGTGCACAGTTTTATCGTCGATGTTCTTCAGCAGGAATCGCCCTTCGCGGTCATCCACATGCCAGTTTAACTGGACTAACAGTGGCTTCTCATCTGGGGACATTCTTCTTTCTGGACAACCTTCGTGTAGTTCGTAAAGAGCGTAAGAAGGCACTGATAACATTCGCATGTCTGGACGGAATTTTTCGACTAGGGTGCCGATGACATCTTCGACGGTGGCATCGGAGGCCACTCGGATGCATTTCGTTGCAACTTTTTGACCGGAATCTTGGAAGTAGAAGCGCATCACCCCATGGAACTCCAATTCCTGTCAAGAAAATTTTGAACATGTCCGTTACATTATCCAATAAGGAGGGAAGTTCATCAACCTTTACCTTGAATAGGCTATTACAACTAGTATATCTAACCCAGAATGTAGACATAGTACGCAAGAGTCGAGTGTGTGTGAGGCTGCAATTTCACGACCTTGAAATAAGTAGCCGCAAGATGCGATCTTCTAGGATAATCTAACTTTAACAACTAAAATTATCCGTAGTAAAAAAACTTAAACAAAACATTTCCATTTAACATTATAAACACGATTCTCTATACTCTACCGCCAGAAAAATATCCGAGAGAAACGTGTTAAAAATCCTTAAAAACAACTAGATAATACTTATAAGTACACCATTTTAAGTATTTTATTTTGTGAAAGCAACAACCGTAAATATTAAGTGCAATGTTTCTTGGCGTTTACCTACTTTCTTACATTCTCCTTTTAAACAGGCACATTCGAACATCTGAATGCATGATGATGATTAGAATGAATATAAAGGCGACGCAGTTGACATATTTTTGTTGGTTGGCTTCGTAATTATTATACAGTGTGACCGAAACAAACATCAAACATCAATGGATTACGAATTGTTGGATTTCAAGATCGAGGCCTAGAAAATGGTTTCGTGTGGTTTGAAACCTAGGTCAGGATAAAGTAGGTAATAGTAGAGTTTAAAAAAAAGGATTAATGAATAAATAATGATGAATACTTTTTCTATTACATACTTCTACTACAATATCCAAAATAACACAGAAAGTTCCAAACTTTTTTGTTATTTCCCAGTTAATTTAAACTTCAATATTTTACACAATCTTTAAGAATTATTAGTCTTGACCTCACATAAAAAAAATACTGATGCTGACATTAATTTATGTTTTAGCCAAAAGAAATAAATGCTAAATTCTTACCAAAACACGCACATTTTCTAACAATTAAACGAAGTAGGTTGCAATTAATTTCAGGAGTTATGCGTACTTTTTCCTATTATGTTAATAAAACCAACAGAATAATTTCGTCACGTTTTTGAATAAAAACCAAACATTGCATTGGAATTTAGTTTTATGATTCACACTTGGACCCTCATAAATTATTATTTATATTCAGTGACAGCTGTAATTTTTCTTGTTAAATCACCGAAAACCATAAAATGGAAAATTATTAACGCTACAGGTTTTACAAAAAATGATTAACGATTTCTAAGAGGTATTTTATACCTAAACTATTTAATAACCTAATTATATTCATGTTTAACTAATACCTAACACTTTTCACACGTCCCCCCTTTACACATGTATCAAACCAAAACGAGTTTCCGATTAGATTACCTCGTACTCCACCGGAAGTGTTTCAGCAAATATTGACTAACATTATGAATGAATGAGTTTTACGCTATGACTAGTGATAATAGCGATAGTTACAATAATAGAAAACTACAAATGTTTGTGGGACTTTTGCGGCATGATATCAAAGCGCCCAACCAGTTAGAGCACAATTAAATAATCAATTTATTCGTTGAGGGAGCAAATTACATGATTTAAGATGTTGACACTGGCAGTTGAACTTAAGTTTGTGTGTATCGTTTGCGGTTTGCACAGCAGCCACTCATTAGGCTTTATTGTTGTGGTGTGGGTGTGAAGTTAACCGAAAATTGACTCTGGTATTTAGCACCTGTCAAAGAGAAATTCTCGGGCAGGAAATGTGAGTCAACGAGGTTAGATAGTAGTGGATTTCTAGGAGAAAAACAACAAATTGGGTGTTAATTTCGAGAAAATTGGGACCAAGAAAAAATTTACATACATACTTTATTTATACGCAATGAAATTTTAGTACTTAAAATTGCTTAGAAAGTGCCAAAATAAAGTTTAAAGCTTCTTTTACATAAAGGCAAATCTTTTTTTTATGGTTTATAATATTCCTGTTTCTCGTCCTTGGACCAAATTCGCAGAACACCCAATTTTCCTGTAACCTACTTTTCATGCCCAGACAGTTTCTTTTGTTCAAGTGTTCAAGTTCAAGTCTGGGCCCCATCTAAAAGTGGACCAAACCTACCGCGTAAATTTGCATAAAATTTGAATAGAATCACCCAATCTTGTTATTGTTGTTGTTGGGAAGCAAGAAGTGCGCCATAATGACAGACACACGAGGCAACTCCCAAAACAGAATTCAGTTAGAAATCGTACGCCAGACTGATTTTCGACAATGATATAATAGCCAGGAGGAAGAACTTCCTACAAAGTCTACGTGGGGTCGTTCAAGCGTGTTTCCCACTTGACAACAAAACTAAACCAGCAGGGAATTAAAAATTGAAATCGTATTTCTTTATCTAAGTATGTAGTGTTAGTGAGCGCACCTTACGTTCTACTCGGTCACATGACGTTTTATTTTGATAAGATGTTTGCTTCCGTGACTAAAGTCAAGGTTGCAGTTAACAGATAAGAAGTCTGTAAGTACAGGTGAATGTAATTTTTTACCTCGTTTGGTTCTGAGAGTTCGAACAGATCCAGGCGATTGGCGTTCCATTGGTTGATGACGTTTCGCAGGGCTTCTCTTTCGAGGGCCCTGCGGTCGTTCGAGTTACCATGCATCTACGTCTTCTGAAACAAGAAGAAAATTTCATCAAAAATCACAATTATGAAAAAAAAGTGTAAATAATTTAGTCAACTTTTAGTAGTTTTTTCCAATTTTGATTCTGTTATTTAAAAAATTTCTATGAGTCAACGAAAGTTCCACCTTTTCGTAAATATAAGTGCCACAAGGCACAATTTTAGGTCCTTGAATAATCTGCGCTATTATTATATTATTCACTAGCTCCAAAACTACGTTTTTTCAGCTGAAACCACCTACATCATAGTGCCATTAACATGCGTCAATCTCATTAAGATTTCCGTTTCCATTTTTTGCACACGCTCTAACCTAACGGAAAGGGTTGATTGTTTCGTCGCGGTCGAGCTAACGCCCTCACCTCCCTACATCCCCTCCCTCGAGTGATATCTAGTTGTATAACAACGTGGAGGTAGGAAGTCACTGGTCGTGGGAACGAACTGTCTCATTGTGACGGCGCCCAAAGCTGCTCCACCTTTGTTAATATTCCGACACAAAAATACTACATAGAATTTGTGTTTTGATTTGCTTTTAGCATGTCTACCACAATAAAGTTTTGTTCTTCTTGAATAGTGTGTATGATTTTTTTGTATGGATGAATGGTTTTTCTGATTAGGGGATTAGTGTCCTGGACAAGGTGAAAGTAGAAAAGATTCCCTCAGGTATACAAAAGAAATTGGGTTTTTTTTTATTGAAAACGAGAAACTTAATTGGGTTTTGCGAGGTTTGTTCATGTGAAAAAAAAATGTTGTTGAAACCTGCTGGGGCTGGGACCGTCTTATTTTTTCCAATTAATACAAAAATAATACAATTAAATAAAAACTAGTGACATATATTAGAATTATATTCCAGCTTCCTCATTAGGTAATGAATGATTTTGAGTAAAATTGCGTCGTTTATTGCATAATACAATAAAAGTTAGTTGTGCCTCTAGTGTAAAAAGTGCTGGCTTTGCACACGATGAAGACATTAAACGTAATTTTTACATAAAGAGCCTATAAATTATTTTTCTACGATCAACACTAAAAATACGGCAAATTATTTCAAAATTTTCTTGTTTTTGTTCCTCATACTATCTTATTCCAATTATTCTAGAGGCATTTGAACTACTAACAAAGAAACTTGCGACCTCTTCAATTTATTTTAATGCAACTTATTAAAGGTATGAATGACGCTGAATAGCTTGATTATTGTTTCATCTTGATTAATGGATTGAAAAAGAGGTCAAGCACCACTCTTGAATGTCTCCAATACATTATTTAATTTATCGTCTTTAATCGAATGAAAAACGTATTAATTATCATAGAGATCATCTTAATTTTCGACTAAATTGAACCTGGAGCAAAAGAAATTATATCTAGAAAATAATTAATAAAGTGAAATATTAGAATAAACCGTATTAATAATTTTTTTAAAACATCATAAATTTAAACACTAGGCGGCAAAATCTTATTTCAACCAACCGCAAGAAGCTAGCAACAAAGTAGTTTGTGTTGGCAATAGTAAATTTGAAATTTCGTTATTTTCGTTTGATTCTTGAATCGTCCAACGTTAGAATAGAATTTTGTAAAAGTTGATGCTGTAAACTGGGCATGATTCACAATTATACAAATGTATAAATTAAATTTTTTAATTGATACCAACATAACTCGATGTTGAAATGAGTCGCAACAGGCGCGAATTTTGATGATCAATTTCAGAATGAAAAATTTCCAAAAAATACGTGTATAGACCCTTAATATGTTGATATCATTTTTTTAATGTGCATACAGTTCAAGCTATTGATTATGGATTAGGACGAATTCACCCATAACTGTCTTTTATTAGCAATTTCCAACGATTGAAACGACCAGCTATTACCTCGCAAAACACTAGTTTAAACACTAATTGTTTACGTAATTAACAATTTTAACCCCGGCCATTTTAACATCCAACTAATCCACTTGGATAAGCCGCTGAAAGGCACGAGCTAGTTAATTTCATGAAACTAAACGTGCGCCATTAACACACTGCCTGCTAGTTCGTTATACTATTTATAATATAATAAAATATTTAAATTTGCCAAGTTGTTTTTATGCATCAACCATAAAAAAACGTGTAAATATTTTAGTTTTTCGTTTGGTTTTTCTGTCAACAGAGATAATTAAAACTTGGTGTGTGCGTACATCAATTAAAAATGCTGGAGGAGAGTAACGACCTTTCTGTATAACAAGGTGGATGAAAGGAAAATTCAGTACATTATTTTTAACTTGCAAGCGGTCCAATGTATGATAGATAATAACATTATCCCAAACAACATTATCATTGGAATGCGAGATGTAAACATCAAGTGCATATTATACCGTTTAGTTTATCTTTCTCTGTAATAATACATCTTAATTTCATCCCGATGTATTCACTATTCCTCCTTTTTCCCAGATCCCAGAAGATTAATAGCCGCACTTTAGGGTCGTAATCTTCAAGAATATATCAATCAATGCGGACTGGGGCGTTCCATTAAGTAAAGTATTTTATGCCCCCTTCCGGCCGTAAGTCAAGCTCATTGAATATGTTCACTGTTCCAATTATAATTATAACCAATGCATATTGTAATTAATGTCACTTTCATTTTATCCTGAGTATAAGTGCGCTAAAAGCAAAAGTCTACTCGTACAATAAATTAATTGTATGATTGATTTGAATACAGTTAATGCACTTTGTTGCAAATGTCGCCACGAAATTAATTTGTTACGTTGTCTAACTGTAGAAATCGTGGTTAACAAGCGTGGTATTGGAGCGACAATTTAATTACCTAAGTACTTGTACTATAATTTGTTGGAAATAAAACCTCAGATAGACCAAAGGTACACCACAGAAAAGTTTATTGTTTAACGAAGTAAAGTTTATTTCACTGAAAGCAATAAATGTATTTTTAAAGCAAAATAATTTGATATATTTTGAGATTTTTTCTGTGTACTTCTACGTTTTGTTGTTGTAAATAAAAGTATTGTAGGAGGCAGAAATGTTGATAAATATTGAAAAACAAGCCTTGACTTCATTGGAATTTCAATCTAATGTAATATGCGATGATAAATGGAAGCTCTATTCATTACGATATGCCATCAGCGTCCATCCTCTTCTAGTGGACTAGTTTTATTAGATTCATAATTTATTTTGTTTTTTCTGAAAATACCTCGACTGACATACAGAGAAAGTGTTTTGTAATGCTTCGTCTACCATCATGATTACCTCATTTGATAATAAGCCCTAACCATCCAGTACCAGTATTTCACATAGAAACCTGAACTGACCATCGGATTTTCTTAGCCAGAATTAAATTGCAACTTCTCGAATAAATCCCATTACCTAAGCATCAACTAACTTTACACCACTTTAAATAAATTCGATATGAAAAGGATAATATGCGGTATCCTGTAGTTCCCTAGTAATACAGGTGTTCACAATAACATACTATAAGTTCTGCTAGACTGCCTGAGAAAAATCACCGAGTGTACATTAGAGAAAGCATAATAAGCATTTCTCGTCCACGTTTATTAGCAATCCTCTGTATATTACACAAAGACAAACCATTTGGTTCCAACACACGAACATAATTTATTTGCAATGGTAATTTGTGCAAGTTATAAAGGAATTCAAATGAGGTGTGTTTATGTTTAGGGGATTAAAAGTGTAACATTTTTTTTGTGTTGAGATGATGAACTGGCGTTTAATGAGAGCTGAATGGGTGAAGGTAAAAAGGGGAGGATGATGGTGCGTGAGAAATTAATAGCGTTAGAATAATTGTAATTTGAGAAAGGTTGATGAATACCAGACGGAAATCAAAGGTGGCTGTTGGATAATTTAGAAATTTGTAAGCGAAGATTTGGGTCTATATGGTATTCATTTTCTAAATGCACTCACGTGACCAGTGAAATTTACGCTACACAATAACCAAAAGTTTAGAATGAATTGAGGCTGAAGGTTTTATGGTAATTATCTTCGCACATATTTGTCACGTGAGTGCATTTATAGAATGGATAATCTTTAGTTAAAATTTAAGAGTTTTTTGAAAATTATTCTCTTAACTAAAGTTCCATTATTTTCACAAATTTGAAGAAAACTCGAAAAAGAGTAACAATTAGAGATTCAGAACTCTTCCTGCTAATTATCTTATTTTTTATTGTGGTCTAAATTACAGGTTTCCTTCTTTCTTACTTGGGACTCGGGAAATATCCAAAAATCCGCCTTTTTTTATCCGCTTTTTGCTCTTCCTATCGCTATTTTAAATGTTGAATTTTCTCAAATTAAAAAAACGAACCACAAAAGACTTAAAAACGTAATAGTGATATTTTTTTCAAAAGTTCCAAGGAGAATCAAAATTTTAGTTAAGGGAGATTTTCTGTAATTTAAATTTCTATTGCATTTCTAAATTTGAAATGTCATAAATTTGAAATAATTAAAAAATTAGTAAATTACTCAATTTTTAGAGTATGTTCTATTTTTGACCGAATATTGAAGGTAGAAATCTCGGTAGAGTGGGAAACTTTACTAGGTTTGAATTTTTTGGAAGACTGTCCAAAAAAACTCCAAATTCCGCTTTTTGTCATTATTATCCAAAGTTTTTCCTGCAACTTTATTAAATTAGTTTTTAGACTGTCACGTGATACGTCTATCTAATCGCTGGTGCGACTATAGTACAAATAGTAGTAGTAAATTGATGCTTTACGAAAGCGTGACAAAGAAGAATTCGTTAGTGCCCCTTTTACAAGAAGGCAGGTAGAAAATTTCCTCATTCTTGTAATTTTTAAAATAGTTCAAGTTTGTTAAGAATTCTTGCATTGTATTTACTTCTGTGATATATTTTTATTACATGTTTGTGTGCAAATTTTTTATAATTGTCTGTATATTTTTTATGAAAAGCAGCATTTCTCTTTTTAGTGTTAAAATTTAATTCATGTTATCCATATCTAAATATCTTTTTACGTCTATAAATTGAAACAGTGAAAATCTAAGCAAAATAAATTGGTTCAAACATTCTGAAATTTTCTAGCTTCTTGACATGCTTTTTCCCCTAGATACTAGATAACCAATTCCTTTTCAACTACAAAAACATATTCATCCACAACAAAAAACATTCCTTCATCCACTCCTAATCCCCTCCCACTCTCTCCATTACATAACCTTTATTATCCCTTGAGTTATTTTGGTCCTCTCTGGATTATCGTGGGAATTTGACACGAAAAACCTCTAAACATATTTCAATCAACTGGCACAAAAATGTTTTTGTGATAAGTGAAACTTGCGCCGACAAGAACTTATATACCTGCCATGTAGAGGGTGAAGTTTTTATTGATGCTGCTGCCAAGAATAACACCCATGAATGGAGGAGTCACCAGGTTCAAATGCATGGGGGATTGATGGAAAACAGACACGCAGTAAAGTTAAAAAGTTTGAAGTGGTGCGGGGTTTTAATTTTCTAAGTGGAGGCTATTTTGGGGCTGTGGCAAGAAAATTGAAACAAAATATCCAATAGTAGTTTCGATATTTTAATCCTTCACCTAATTTTCGTTGATTAGCTAGATAATGATCGAAGGCGAAGCGAATTTATCGACAATTTTAGAATGCATGGTACTCGCCAGTACGGAATATTGAATTTTGATTTTTGTAGCGTTGCCCTATTTTTTCTTCCATCACACACAATCACAAATTCCTTTTGCCATAACGATAATAAATGGTTATTAAATATTAACATTCAGTTATTTCTAACGTTCAAAATTGACTCGAAAAGTATAACGGAAGAACTTTCCCATTTGTAACTGTAGTGCAGTCAAGGGAAGCGCGCAAAACACACTTTTGTGTGAATAAGCAAAACTTGTAGCTGGTAGAATTCAACATTCAACAAAATTGTCGTTTTATACAAAACGGTGACCTCTTGGGTGGCAATTTCACCTAAACCACATGAATAAACTGCAGAATTAGAAGCGACTAGGGACGACTTCTTGGCTGCTTCTGCAAAAGAACCAACAACTACTACTATACAACAAACTCGTTATTTTGTAACTTCGCCATGTTGAACACTCAACCGGTAGAATGGGCTGCCTTGACCCCAGCAGCATCCAGATGGCTTCTTGCATATCGATATTAATCAGCTGCGGCACACACATTGATTTTGATACATTTTATCCAATTAAAGAAAAAATTCGTTAGAGTGTGTGTGTGTTCCAAATACCTAAATACAAGATTTTTACATAAATTTCGTATTTAAATGGTAAAAATACATAGATTAAAGTGAAATTCTCCAGAGAACGGTCCCATAAATAATTAATAAGCTCATGGTTTTAGCTAAAGTGAAAACGATTTAATTACCAAACATAAACAATTTTATACACATCCAACACAACAAAAGCAAAATAAGATTGTATTCCAAGGTCTCGGCAACCTTAAAATAAGCTAACCTCAACTAGTGGATTACATTTTATATACATATATTAATTATGCATGTAAGGATAAATTATGTCATGATTCAAACACAAAGAATGCTTCCAATAAAAATAACAAATATTATTACTTAGCTTTTTTACCAAGACAACAATATTTACTTTGTGGTAAATATACAAAGTATCAAATTGTTGCTTAATAAAACAATTTCAATAAACAAAAACTACAAAGAATCCAGTCTTGTTGACAATTTTTTTACATTCCGAGACAAAGAACAATGAATGAACTAATGCTGGTCAGATTCAGTGTTAGTCCAGTGGCCTCCAGTGGTCATACAATTTGCTGCAAACTGACGTCACCAAGTACATAATTAGATTAAAAAAGCTGTAAGTGGATGACGAAGACTCGGTAGTTGAAACGGAAAAGAATACCTACAGAATACGATCTGTGTGTGTAGATGACAGGTAATTAAATATGATATGAACGAACTTTCAGAAACAACAAGGGAAAATGGAAATCGTTTATTTAAAATGTTGAGGAACAATTCACCTTGAGGCGGTAAAAATATAAAGGTGGAAAAATGAAAATTGTTGCCAAGAAAACAAATAAGAAGCCAAAAAAAATAACTAGATTATTTGTTATTATATACAGATACAAAAATATTATAAAAGATCTTTTTTTTTTAAATACAGGGTGTCCGGAAATTTGGAGCAAAAAACTTGGGGAGTGATTCTACTCGAAAAGTTAATGTGACAAGTTCCTATAACATTTTTCCGAAAGTTCATTAATATTGGGGTTACAAGTCCCCAAAGTTTTTTTTTGAAATCAATTTTTTCCAATAACTTTTTTTCTAAATTTTGATGATGCCTGATTGAAGAGCATCGAAAGATCTTCAAAAAAGATCCTCTTGTTGTATAACGATAAAACGAGTAGTTTTCGAGAAAAACGCGTTTCTGTTTAATCTTGAAAATGAGCTGTAGTTAAGTAGTTTGTGTGGCTAAAGTCAACAATGACCGCAAATTCTTTAAAGGCGTTTTTCTCGAAAACGACTCGTTTTATCGTGATGCAGCAAGAGGATGTTTTTTGAAGATTTATTGATGCTCTTTAATCGGGCGTCATCAAAATTTAGAAAAAGTGCCTAACAAAAAAGTTCCGGGTCTTTATCCAAAGGTCAACGTCAGTTTCGACTCTTTGACGCTGGAGGATTTACCTCAAATTTGGTGCAAAAATACAAATAAACATTAGTGATAAGTGTGCCAAATTTGAAACTAATCGGTACACTAGAAAAAAAGTTACTGGAAAAAATTGATTTAAAAAAACAATCTTTAAGGCCCTGTAACCCCAATATTAATGAGCTTTCGGAAAAATGTTATAGGAATTTGTCACATTCATTTTTCAAGTAAAATCACCCCCCGAGTTTTTTGCTCCTAATTTCCGGACACCCTGTATAAATCAATAATTTCCCCAATTCCTAAGAAATTCTCAAACGGAAGTAAAAATTCTGACCTAAGTTCAACTTCCATTAATTTGGATGATTTGTCCAATTACAAATATTTTGTTACTCACTAAATTGTGCAATATTGTAAATTGATATGAATCACAACCGTAAGTGAATCAAATTCTATAAAAAGAATAAAACTTCACACCACACAAAACTGCTTTGAATTACAGTTAATTTCCACCGCATAAGCAACACACCACATTTTTATAATAATTTCCAGAATAAACTTTTTCTTTTTGTTTTCATTTCCGAACCCAAAATAAATAATATAAAGTATCAGGAATGCTGATTTTACAACTCTGGAAAAAAATAAGTTGACACAAGATATTTCTATTCTGAGGCATAAGATTACCAAGAACTGCAGGATGATTCATAAAATAAAAATGCGATGGGTAGGTAGAAAAACCGAAAAACTCTTATCGCTCTCTAGTACCTGATTATCAAGGCAAAAATCAAACACTTGTGTGTGTGTTTCCGGTCAGATTTTTTATCGCTTAAAAGAGACTTAGAATAATAGTTCATGTCGACAAAGAACATAAATTTAGGTGCCGCTGGTATGGACAAAATTTCCGGTCAACACTCGAAAACTGTGCATAAATTTTACTTAAATTTCGACTTTAATCTTCTACTTTATCTATAGTGGCACAATTTTAAAAAGATCAATAAAGAAAATAAGAAATCTGGGTTAATAGAAAAAATATGATTAGATTCGATTTTGTGATGGCAATTTAATAAATTAATCCAAGATTTTGATACAAGAAGACGTGGTTTTAACACTTTCCCTTTAATTTATATTTCTGGTTCTAAAAAGCGCTTAATAAAACCTTTCTGTCTGTTCAGATTCGTTTAAATCTGCTAGATTACAAAAAAATTCGTAAACTATAATTGCTACACCTACAGATAAAGCTTATCCACACCAAAAACAAATATTACCCAAGATTTTCTTGAAAAACTTAACACTCCTTGCAAATTTTTCAAATTTTGTAACTTAACCTCAAATTTTGACAGATTCATCAATTCTGCCAATTTTCCAATAAAGTCACTAAATATTTCAGTTATTAATTAGACATACGTCAACTTGATTTTGACACCTGTCAAGTTTGTGAAATAATGCAAAATAAAGAATTTACAAACTTGTTTTCTACGCATAATTTTCGTAAATTATTATAAATGAAAAATATGTATAATAAATGCAAAAAGCACACGCAAATCCACATAAAACAATTCTTCGTCCCTGCCTTTACTTTCCTCCAACCAGCCACACAAATTCCCCAAATTCCAACACAGCGGTATGTAAACCAAATGCCCATAAATAACAATGCGTAAATATCAACAACTAATAATAATTATATTGTTATTAAGTATTTGTGCGCCTCTTATAACGTTTAACATTCAGAACACATCTACCGATATCTCTTAAAGGTAAATTACTATTCTCTGCTTGATTTCTTTTCAAATACAAAGCGAATATTATCGCCGTGTGTATGACATACATGGAAACACACCACACACACGGTACTAACATGTATTTCGGTGAGATGACAGTACCTGATCTTGACCTAAACCGGACATTTAAAACACACGCGTTACGAATGTCCCTGCGTAAACCTGGCTTTTACCTGTCCATAGCAACTTTAACTGTTTTCAAAGTTAACAAACTTATTTACGAGTTCCCTTGGGATTTTACATGCGACAACGAGAACATTTTCGCGCAGATTGCGTTTTATTACCTGTTTTTGTGTACTTATCCAACATCAAGAAAATTTGCACACACAAACACAAAACATTTGTATAAAACCAGGTACTTATTTTGCAGGGGCACTACACTATTAGCACATATTTCAAAAACTAACCGAAAATCATTCAACAAATCACTAGTTTTACATGATAGAGTTTGCACATACCACACGGGACAAACGGTTTATTAACATAGGAATGCGTAAAAAGTTTTCCCAAGATAATAGCAAGGTGTGCCTGCCACATGAAACGCGTCCTCGCAACTCACAGAACAACAAGCGGTACACGGCGGCTGTAAAACCACGCAGTGGTGGGAAACAATTCATTAGAATTTGTTTTGTATCCTGGAGCCCTCTGTTAACTCACCTATGAAACACAACTACAGAAAACTATAAAAATAAAAAGGAAACTATATTATCAGCATTATTGGGATTTTCTATAGATCTCCACTAAAAATTAATCATAATCTCTGTCCTCTAGATCGGTTCTACTCAAAAAGCGCACAGCCGATTTCTTCTTGGGCAAACTAGGCGAGGCAGGTTTAGCTTTCTTCATACGTCTCTGTTCCTCAGGTTCCTTTCCTTGACCAACCAGCTGAGCTCTGGCGATTTGAATTTGACGAGCTGAAACTAGCGGTGTGTTTGCATAGGCTATTCTTGGGGGCTTCAGACCAAACCACACGTTTTCTGATAATTCCGATTCGTTTCCTGAAGCTGATTTGTCCAAGGCGCTACTTTCAACATAACAGAAACTTTTCTCTAAAATGTGATTAATTGAGGTTAGAAAACGCACAAATTCACAACGAGTTTACCTTCATCCTCCGGCAGACAGGCACATGGTCGAAGGAAAGTGTCTGATTGATTTTGGCTGCCGGAAAAATCCATACAGAAAATTTTGGATTCAAACTGTAAAATTGACAGATTCAAATGTCGATAAAGTAGAGTACACAAACTTAGACAACCAACAATACACGCAGTTTAGCCAATCTTACTAATCGATGAAGCTAAACTCCCTATCAATAAAAATAGTACATAATTCGATGTAAAGTATTTTACATGAACAAGTATTTTTGTTGGTCTAATTTCCCGCTTTTCACTTTAGTTGTGCCTTTTATGTTTATGTACTGTAGATTCACATTAAAACACTATACTGTGTGTAAATGAATAAATTACAGCAATTAGTAAAAAAACCAAGTGTGCAAGAGCTTCTTCGAAATAATTTCCTAACCTAACCTCTAACTGTCTTCTCTCAAATGGCTGAAGAAATACCATTGTACGAAGGGTTGGAAGACTTTGATATAGGACAAGAAATCAAAAAGGTACTATTACTTCCCACATATTTAAATCATTTTGTTTCTATGTTGCATATTCTAGCTACGTGAGCGAAACCAAGAGCTTCAAAACCACATCACAGGGCTAGACGAAGATGTGGAAAAACTCTGCAAATGCATAACAGACATGAAAAAAGTGCAAGAGAATTTAGCCAACAACATCTCGGAGTTGTTTAAAACAGCCAAAGCCGAAATTGATCGGAAGGATCGAATGATAGCTGAACTTCGAGAACAGTTGGATGGATTAATATTTAGGCGTAATGTATATCAGCCTGCCATTGTGGAAAATAGGAATCCCAATAAAGATGAGGTTGTTGAAGTCAAACCTAAAGAGCGTGAGGATGATTATAGTAGAACTAGGAAATACAAGTCGCGTGACTGTAGAGAAAGAAATCACAGAAGAGACGACGGATATAAACGGAAACATGACTATGAACGAGATTATGATAGAAAACATAAGCATAGAAGTGATTCCAGACGAGATTTAAGAGAAACTTTAAAAGATAGACAACACTCAAGGTAAATTAGATAAAATTTCTGTAACTTTGTGAAGTAAATTGTGTTTTTCAGTGATTCCAGATCGAGAAGCAAAAGCCATCCTAAAATTCACGAGGAAGAAGTATACAAAAAGACAAGAGACTGTCCAAGAGTAAATAATAGCGAAAAATTAGGTGCGGGTACCGCACCAATTATTGTGATAGATTGTGAGGAAATTTTGTCTGATGAGGAAAAAACTGTTAATACTAAAGAGAGCTTAATAGCCTCGATAATAGCAAGTGAAGAAAAAAATATTACGGGTAAAAAGAGAGAAACTTTAATGAATAACGGTGCTAAGACTTTAAAAGATAAAAATATCGAGAATAATTCTGCAAGGAATACAATTTCTAGGAATACAGAGGCAAGCGAAGAAAATGGCGTAAAAAATAAGCAAGAACCTTTAAAGAATAACGCATTAAACTGTTTAAAAGATGAAAAAATTAGAAATACTAAGAGTAAAAAGGATAATCCTGCAACGAATACAGTTACAACTAAGGACAAAAATGAAGAAAGTAGTATAAAAAATAAAAAGGAAGAACCTTTAGTAAATAAAGTAGTAAACACTTTAAAAGATAAAACCAGTAGTAGTAAAAAGGAAAATTCTGATGCGATCAACAATGTGAAATCATTGACACGGGAGAAAGTGAGTAGTTGCAGCGAAAAGGAAAATTCTAGAAATGATAATAAACTAACTTTAATATCCGATGATAAAATTAATAACATTAACAAAACCGAGGAATCTGCAAAGATTAATAAAGTAAATACATTATCGGACGAGAAAATGATTACAACTAGTGAAAAACCAAATTTTTCAAAGGATAATAAACTAGATGATAAAATTAGTAACACTAACAAAAAAGATGATCCTGTAAAGAACAATAAAATATTAGCGAATGACAAACACACTAACAGTGAAAAGGAAGATTCAACAAAAACTAAAAAAATTTATAAGGAGAAACTATCTAAAAACGTAGATAAAGACACGAAAAAATCGAAATCGAAACATTCCAAGGATAAACTCAAGGAAAAAGTACATCTTCTGTTTGACGAACAAGAACCAGAACCGAATTCAAAAGGTGATAAATCCAAGCTACCTAAACTAGAATCCACGGAACCTCTTCCAGAGAAATCAAAGGAGAATACGCAAAAACATATCGAAAAGAAATCGTCGCCCCCTAATTTTCCTCCAAAAGACAAACCTCTGGTAGAATCATCAAACAAAGAAACAGAACCGGTTTCAATGGATATTAAAACGAAGACACCTAACCAAGAATCCACTACGCATCCTGTAGAAAAATCCCAAATTGAAACACAAACTTGTCTTTCAAAAGATAAATCTCCGATAGAATTATTAGAACAAAAATCAATTGAACCTCTCGCCAAGAAGCCTCGTCTAGAACCGTCTCCTCCCAAACCCGCAGTAGAACTAAAATCCTTCGAAAATATCTTATCGAAAAACCAGGAGATTACCTCAGCGAAAATGCAAGTAAATATCTCGCCAACCGAAGATATCCCTGTCTTACATCTAGACGAAAACCTTTTCACGGCTTCAACTAATTTGGACAATACCCAGAACCAAAGCATAATGAAATTGTTGGATGTTATGAATATTAGCACATTAGAACCGATTCCTTTAACTGAAAATAATCCACAGGATAATTTATTAACTTTTACTAACTGTTTGAGTAAGATAACGTCAACGCCCAAAACTGTACAAAGTTTGGATTCTTTGGGGTCGCAAAACTCATCGAAGAACAGTTCGAATGAAGGCGGGACTTTGTTGAGTAGTAATAGGAAAAGACGACGATGTATTATGAGTTTTAAAGACTAATTTTGTAGTAATAGTTGTAAATATGTACTTATTCAATAGTAGTTAAGAGGAACCAAATAAAAGTACCTATATATTGTTTTATAATTATGTACAAGAAATATTTTTTTGTGAATTTGTATTCATTTAATTTTGCAATTTCAACAGTATAAATTTTGTTTGTACGCGACTTATTGAATAATAAAACTGAAAATTGAACCCAAGGAGTTTTCGTACCCCCCAAACTAAATATCCTAGCACGTGTCCACTCAACGTTTTCATCCAACATAATACTCGATGTTTTCCCGCTGGTTAGTACAACTGGGCGCCCAATATTGATTTTGATTAGAGAGCGTCGCAACGTTCGAAATGGCTAGATCGTGATTGTAAATTAAAAACAATTAACCGAAAACACCAAACAAAAAAAAATGTGCGCTTAGTGAAAGAAAATTTCATTCTTCTCTTCCTCTAATTAAAATAAGTAATCTGCGCTTTATTTTAAATTGTTTGTATCATTTAACAAAATGTCGATTGTGTTAAAGTCTTTGTCGGTGTTGTTAGGTTTGTTTTTTATATTTGTGGGTCTCCTGAAAATCTCCACCTGTATTTCCAAGGATTTACATAAAGATTTGGTAAGTGTACTTTGTTTATTTTTTGCGAATTGGTTTTGTTACACAATAAAATGATATTTTAAATTTTTGGCCCGATGCCTGCCTAGGATATGTTTGCAAAATATTTTTAAGACATGTAAATGTTTTAACGCTGTGCCCACAATTTACAAACACGTCATGCACATTATTTTTATTTGTTTTGTCGGCTTAATAAAAAAAATAAAAGTGCTAAGGATGAATGGAAGGAATTATTTATATGAATTGTTTTTTTTTCTAGAGGAAAGAATACGTAAAATACGCTAAAGTTTTTCCATTTTCCGAGCTATTAGACTTCAAAATTCCTTCGAAATGGTACAGGCGGACAGTGGGGACTTCAGAAATTCTTTGCGGGGCTGCAATGGCATTTATACCAAATAGTAAGTAACTAAGTTGTTTATGCTCATAAATTCACGATGTACAAAACCACCTTTAAACTTTAAATAAATATGTGCGAATTTCTACATACTATAAACAAATGTGGTTTAATTTTGTAAATTTTATTTTATTTGTGGACGTCTGAGCAATGT
Organism: Pediacus dermestoides; assembly: GCA_963942485.1. Taxonomy (NCBI): domain Eukaryota; kingdom Metazoa; phylum Arthropoda; class Insecta; order Coleoptera; family Cucujidae; genus Pediacus; species Pediacus dermestoides. The sequence goes on along the minus strand of OZ012627.1, from coordinate 29,290,269 downwards.
GTTTATTTCAGTTTTGTACATTAGCTAATTTTTGTGACCGCAACCTACATTTTGTCAATGTTACGTTAAAAATAAAACTATTTAGGTAAATCAGTTTAGAATAATATTAAATTTGTTGCGGCTGTCTCCTGTGGGAAAAATTCCACAACTGCTGCATTAATGTTTATTAATAGCCACTTAACAATCTCAATAAAAATATTTTCTTTATGTATGAGCGTGTGTTTAGATAAATATTTTTTTAGAATATGCAGTAATTTTCGCAGTTGGAACAAGATGAAATTTATTTTCGCGGCATTGAATCATTTTAATATTTCTACAAATACTCGGTGAAAACGAAAATAACAGAATAATCGACTAAATCAATTCGCAAGCTTTTGAAAAAAATAATAGCAAGTCTTCATTGAATTTGTTTCAATTATTGCTATAGATTTGGATACAGTTTTCACACAAAATCTAATAAAAATAAAAAATCACGTTCTATTTTTTGAGAGACTACGCAACTGAGAACAAATTTATTTTATTTTATACCCTAAAAAAACTGTATACCCATTTTCTAAAAATAAATACTCCAGTACATTTCTGGAATGACGACCGAAGATCCGCTCTCTAATAATAACACGTTATTATCCAATAAAACAGTTGTATTCGCACCTCAATGAGCATGCCTTAGGCTGTATATATTCACTTCACTATTTATGTCTTCCTCAGACCTAGAACAGACTACAGTTTTTTTCTTTCTAGGTAAAGTAAAAAACGGTGCCAACATTTGCCTCCTGGTCCTCACCGTAATGGCCGTCTACTCCCATTACATGGTGGCCGATCACCTGGAACGTACCGCCCCCGCTTTAGTGTTCCTATTTATGTTGACTGGACGCCTAGTTGTTTATTTCCAATTGACCAAACGTGCGCAAGAAAAAGCCGAAGCCACCACAAACGGTTATAAACAGGAATAAAACTACAATAATAACAACCACAATATTACAATTTTATCATATAAAATTCGTCCAAAAGCAATTTGAAGATTACGATAAGAAAAAGAACTAAGTGCCCGAAGAACTGTTTAGAAGTTAAGGATGGAAAAAAACTTAAGTAATACAAGTAATATTATTAGATGAATAATGCAGCAGAACTAATAATGAATTAAACCAGATGTAGTAAAAGTTTCATGTGATACAATGTTTAATTTAATTTTTTTTAAGGGTTTTGTCTGTTATCAAAATTTGTCAATTATTTTTAGGGCTCTGGTTTTGGACCCTGTGTGGTGTCTTAAAAGCATTTTTTTCTAAAGTATTAGAACCTTAGAGTTACAATAGATAAAAAAACACATTTACCTTCTGTTTTTTCGATAAAAACGAATTATTTTGTTTTTAATATCCTACTTTATTTTTTTGTATCTCACTGCCATTTGTGAATAACCTCATCGTGCATAATAAAAGATCATATTATCATCCAACAATTATTTTATTTGTGACCTGCTCCAAGAAAGGGAACGTATATCGCTTTTTTAGGTTTTTGAACAGTTGATTCTCTCTTTGGAAAAAAACATTTTTTTGTGACATTCACTAGAAAATTCTTTAGTATATTTCGTCTAATTTCTGTGAGTTTGTTGTAATTTTGAAGTGCTGGTTTATTCATTGTCATGTAATCGAAATTAAACAGAAATAATGTGAGCCTATAACTTGAATTTGTTGTCAAAAGGGATGACTAATTTTTATGGAATTTATTAAGTAACGTATATTTTTCAGTTTTTAGTTTTATTTCGAACGAGCAACAGTACAGACGTGTGTTGTGTTTGTTCTTACGTTTAATTATTAATACGGTTACTTCTCAAGTTATTTTTCAATTACATATTTGCTATGTACAGTGCTTGTGTTGTGTTGTTAATTAGTGATTTCCTTGGACCGCCAGACGGAAACAAAGCAAAAGGGCTTCAAGAGAAAGGTACGAAAATGCTTAAATTTTTTTGCAGAAACTTTAAGATAGTTTTTGTAATTTTGCGTTTGATTATCTTATCCTTATTGCAGGTAGGTCCCATGATGATTAAATGAGGTCCACATCATCGTAGAAGACTACCTACAAGGTCAGAACGTTTTTACTTTTTTCCGTTAAAATATTTCAATATAGTCCGGGAGCTAGTGAATTTTTTGTCATTAATTTTTCCAGTCAGCAAACATTGATAGGATTGTTCAGTTAGTGATTCTAAATAAAAAATATTATATTATGTATATAGGGATGGGTTGTCAGAAAGTGCCCTTAAAATACAAATGCGGTGCACATAATTTTACATTAATGAAAATGCTTCTACTAACAAGTCGTGTACTAAAATTTAGTAAAAAGACAGTCTGGCTGATCTGTAGGCACACCAAATATGTCTGGCACGTGAAAAACTGAAATTTTTTTAACAAAATAATTGCACTTATTTTGGTAGTCCTGAAAATTTGTCAGATGACAGTTTGCATTATAATAATAGCGTAAAATACAGTCTGGCTATAAGGCGAGATCACCAAAGCCCTGCCAGACTCGTCTAATGCTCATAAGGCTATATACGTCCGATTATACAGGGTGTTTAAAAAATACACCAAAATATTTCAGGGGGTGATTCCCGAGATCATTCTAAGAAAAAAAGTTTATATGAACATGGGTCCGAAAATCCTTTTTTAACCGCCCACCTCCCTGTTTTGATCCACCTCCGGTGAAAATTTCAAAATGATTTACACTCTATCTTATTAAGCCTAAAAACATTAGTGGATGTGGTGAATTTCATCATTTTACCTTAGAACAGTTTCGGAGACAATAAATGAAAACCTTCTCAGGGTCACAAATTTAAGGGGCTATACCTAACTCAGCGGGTAAGCATTTTCGGACCCATGTTCATATGAACTTTTTTTCTTATAATGATCTCAGGAATCACCCCCTGAAATATTTTGGTGTATTTTTGAAGCACCCTGTACAGATGATTGGTGTTGTACCTACCTTATCATAAAGGGTGTCTCAGGTTTTAATCGGGAAAATTTAACAGGCTATAGAACTCGCAAAAATAAAAAGAAAAGTTCATATGAACATGTATGTTTCAAAGCTTCGTTTTCGATATACAGCGTGTTAAAGTTAATAAAAAAGCTTTTCTTTTCAAATATGTATCTCAAAGACTACTTGGCCGATTTTGATAAAACTTGGCAAGTTTTTAGTGACAAGTAAAGTGCTTCATTTATGTAATTAGATTGAATTTAATTATTCTATGGGCGGCGCTGGGGCATCCTAATTAGATATTTTAAAGAAAAATTTCAGCACGCCATAAGTTTAATATTATTTTCAGATTGAACAAATAAAAATGCAATGTTTTTGTCTCTTGCATTTTCTGCCTACCTTGCTTACTTTTCGAGAAACAAAATAAAATTTTCTCCACCAATATCACCACCGCAAAATAAAAGGATTGTAATTTTTATCAACCCTAAAAAAATACAGTGATATGGCAAGATAGTGTAAGAAAATCAAATAATTTTCCTGCGTCGCATTCTCCTCTAATTTCTCTCTATTTTGAGTGTAATTTGCATTCTTATATTTTCGTAGTATCGTAGTTTCACATTCCACTACTTTGGCGTATTGTCGAGTACGGAACCCTCTTAAGAGTTTATTTATTTATTATATGTAGTTCAAAATTTTCAGGCCTAAGTACCCAAAAAGTTTTTAAGAACTTCAGAGCATAACGAATTAAGCACGTACTATTTAGAGTCTGGCCAGACTTTGGTGATTGAAAATAATAGCCAGATTGGTTTTTTTCGTTGTATTATAGTACAGACTATCATTTGAAAATTTTTCAGCACAGGGAAAATAAGTGCAATAATTTTTTATTTTTGTAAATTTCAAGGTGCCGCCAGACTCACTTGGTAATTTTATAAATCAGCCAGACTTGTTTTAAAGTATATTCCATGATAATATCAATTTGTATAATAAGTTTCAAAACTGTAAAAATAAGTGTAACGTATCCGAGAAATCGAACTGATTTTCCGATCAACGGATTTATAGAAACAGTTCAGCCAGACCTACTTTCCACAACTGGAGGTAAGCCAGATTGCTTTTTCTGTAAGTATTATGATCTACTTTAGTAAATCAAAAAGATTCATAACTGGAAAAATAAGTTCAACTCATTTGTATTTTCCACCTATGACCCCATCGGAAAAATGTTGCCAAACTCAGATTTAGTTGATTAGAATCACTAACTGAACAATCCTATCAATGTTTGCTGACTGGAAAAATTAGTACCAAAAAAATTCACTAGCTCCCGGACTAATAGAAAAAATTCCATCAACTGAATTTTCGTTAACTGTTTCAAATTAATCAATCCGGAATAATTTTGGATCATATTCTTGAGTGTTTTAGTAAAATTTTCAAGGTTAAACCTTAAACCACCTTCAAAATCGAAAACTATTGACATATTTCTATTAATCTTTCAATTCAGTATTTAATTTAATCAAGAATAAGAACAGAGTATACTTTTTAAATATCATAATATACTGGCGTACACCTACAAATTTTAGGCACTCGCATAATTTTTTGGGCCCCTTATACATTTTTTAAATAATTTCTGCATAATTTTTGTATGTTCTTCTTATTTTATGCTTGAAGCTTACGGTGTTTCGTATACGAAAGTATAAATAGGTAACGAAGAAGTAGAAAAACATGCGCAGAGTTTTATGGAAAAATCCTTTATAATATTAAAAATAATTAATACAAAACAAATAATAAATTAGGTTTATAAATAGATAAATAAATACTAAACACTATATTATAGATACAATCTATAAATGAAATATCACAGAATTTTTAAAATTTTTACAAATACTTAATTTGTAGAATACAATTTTTTCTACTTACATATTTCATGATAACTCTATTAGCAGAGGCAAAATAAGAGAATGTAGGAAAAAATAGGGAATAAAGATTACTTTATACAGTAATGTACTGAAAATTGTTGAATATTGAATTTTTTTGTTTATTCACTATTTTATGTAAAAAAATATTCCCGATTTATTTCAAATTTTGATTTGCCTGTACTATTCCAACATCAACAACTTTGTGGTCTTGACTTTCTATCAAATCAATTAAAAACCAACTTTATTTTATATTCTTGAAAAAACTCGTTAGAAAATCCTTCGTGATTGTCCTACTACAAAATCCTCCTAATAAAATGTTCATAATGGCCTTTTTCACCCTGGCGCCTCCGCCAAAATTCCAACTCATCAAGACGACTTCTTCTCCACCGTTGTCGCCCCTCCATGCTCCGACCCCGATCCAACATCCTTCAAAATACACTTCTTGTAATGCGTCCTCATGTTGCTACTCTGCGAAAACGCCAGCCCACACTTCTGGCAGGTGTAAGGCTTCAAACCGGTGTGGAAATTCATGTGGGTTTTCAGATGGTGCTTCTTCGTAAAACTCTTCGGACAAAGACTGCAAGCGTAGGGTTTCACGCCTATACAAAAAAAAATCAGATGCAATCTCCGCGATAATTAATGAATAAATTTGCGTCGAGTTTCATTTGAAATTGTTGTGTTACAGTCTGTCAAAACGTCGAAAAAGATAATTATCTCCTCGTTAATAATTTGTTTTTCTTTAGTGTTTGTTTGTTTGGTTTAATCGTATTTATTATGTGGTGTTTCGAGTTTCAAGATTAGATTAGAATATATGCTGGTGAATTTATGAATATCAGACAAGTAACAGAAATGAGAATGCAATTTATTACCAGTATGAAGTCTGGCGTGCAGACTCATATTCGAGCGATCGGCGAAGGTTTTTCCGCATTCTGGACATGAGTAGGGTCTTTCTCCGGTGTGGACGCGCTGGTGCTGCTTCAGTAGCATCTTCCGGGAGAAGCTCTTGCCACAAACCGTGCACTCGTGAGGTTTCACACCTGGAAACAAAATCAATTAATTAAATATTTTCAATTAACGCTATAAAAACTTCTACCGAAAGCTGAAATCTTTCTGTCGACTCATAATATTATTTCAACGCCTTCAAATATTAATCAAACGCATATTCATCATTCACTAAATGATGTTGATTTAGTTTCGGTTCGTTTAGGTTTAGAGCATAAATGCATATCATCAAACTTATTATAGAATTATTAATTACCACATACAGAGAGCGCAATAAACTGAATGATAGCTTTACATCTTCAACGAATACTAATTTGAATATCTGTCTGCAATATCTATGTAAATTTCTGAATAGGTACATTCTTAATAATATGCTTTGTGCATGTTCATAAAATGCTAATACCAGTTAATAATTGCAGTTTACGCAGGACGGTAAGTATTTAAAATTTAATTAGAGCCTCGACTGTTGTTTCGTTTTTACCTGTGTGTATCCTGAGGTGCATATTGTAGGCCACTCTTTGGTTGAATCGTTTGGGACAATGTGGGCACGCGTATTCCTTTCGATCTCGATGGATCTTCATGTGGCTGCTCAAATAACCTCGATCGTTGAACACTTTACCACATTCCGGGCATTTTGCTGCGAATTCTTTGGTGCCCTCGTGCACCGATCTGAAAAAGGACAATTATATACAGTTCAGGAGCAAGATATTCTATAGACACAAAAAGAGAGTAGTTATTTATACAGGGTGTTCAAAAAAAGAGTATAAGTTTTTAAGGGTATGTAGTATGGACCGAAACAAGTCGAAAAGGTTTAATAATCATAGGTCCGCAAATCTACGATTATGGAAATATTAGTAATTTCATGTTTCTAATACTTTAGTTAACTGTTTTTATTTATAATAGATTGTGTGAAAAAATAATTAAATTACCTAAAAATAAATTTAAACAAGATGTTCAAAGTGTCCTCCTTTCATTTCGGTGCAAGCAGTGCATCGTCGCTGTAAAAAAATCGGGGTTCTTTTCTAAAATTGCCGCCGTTTGCCGAATTGTTTACACGCCTAGATCAATTCTATGAATTTCTCCAGGATATTTACAAGCACGCTATACACTAAATTTTTTAAATAACCCCGAAGAGGAAGGTCGAACGAAGTTAAATTAGGTGACCTAGCAGGCCATGCAACAGGCCTTCCTCCTCTTCTTAACTAAAGTAGTAGAAACATGAAATGGTTCATATTTCCGTAACCGTGAATTTACGGACTTATTTCGGCCCATACTACATACCCTTAAAAACGTTTACCCTTTTTTTTGAACACCCTGTATATAGGTAATATTGAACATTATTTTCTGTAAAACTCAATTCGCAAATTCTACTACAGTTTTTTTAATAAATTGATTTTTATATTTTTATAACTACATAGTGAGACATACGTTTAGAACATCCTTATTATAAGAAGCGCATTTTTAACAAAAACACTTACATTATTTACAATTTTATCTTAAATGTACAACTGATAATGACTTGGATTATAAATTAATTGTGTTTTGTACTTTTATATAAAGTAAATATTTTCTAAAGTCAGAATTTGATGTATTAGCCATTCAATACTGAGATAATTCTGAAATAATCAATAAATCCCCTTAGATCTAAACTTATCTAAATGATTAAATGTCCTGTGCATTTAGTCACGAAATTGTTGTTTAATATGCAGTATCAAATAATCCATTTAGCGACTAGTTTAGTCATTTCTAGTCTCCATGATAATTTCACCCCAAATGTTGTTAGATTATATGGCAATACGAGTATATACCCATATCCTCTACGCAGTCGTTGGAATTTAGAAGACAGTGGAAATGGAGATAACAGCTTTTATATCTGCAGTAAGCGGGTAAGTATTTCAAAATTCTAGAGTTATTATAATTTTATCTGCAGTACTTGCTTAGGAAATCTTCGAATTCCAACTAATTATGATTTTATCGGTGCCGAATATAAAGAAAAAGCTGTTGGGAAACAGTTATTATGGTATTATAATGAAACTGACCAAACGATTGCAACGGCAGAAAAGCTCGATCTAGTTGTTACTATGAGAGATATTCCAAAAGAAGCAAGTTTTCCTGCTTTGAAATTATTTTCAAAACTGGCAACTGATGCTGATTCACAAAAATTTGCATTGGCTTCAGTCGGATAAATGATTATTGATTTCAGAATAAAATTAAGTAGTTTTTATTTAATATCTAACCTCATTTACACAAATCGAAAATTTTAGGATCGGTGAATATTAGAAAAAAATCGAAAAAAGAAAAATTTATTATTTTAAAAACTGACCTCAACCGATGCCAATTCATATAAATTTAGTGTAGTGTCAGTTAGATAAATAATTAATGCTTTTTCTTAACAGGAATAAAAATATTTCAGAATAAAATGAATATTTAAGTAGATTTATTTCATATCTAACCTCACTCATCCAAGAACAAAATTGTAGAAATCAGACAAAAAAATTCCAAAAGAAAAAAACTGGTGTAGGTAGGTACAATTTGCTAGTTCACGATATCCTAGATTTATAAGGAAATATAAGTTACAGTTCCTAATGCAATAATTAATTAACATTTTATACTACATTTATTATAATTAAATCCCTAATGGAACGTACAACTTGAATTTATAATGGTTTAATAACGCTATATCTGATTTTTTCAATCAAAATTCCTTTTTAATCAGAGTTTGTGTTTAATTTCTTTAATCACATGGGACATGGGACTGCTAATTGTAAAGGTTTAATTATCCTAATCAAGTACAATAAAATACATTCTGACATATGAAGGGAATATATCAGTTTGTAACTGTGCTTTCTGCAACTTAATAATTGCTGTCGTTAATACAATGCGTCATGTCACGAGAGTGCTCTACCTCCATCATTCACTTAGTTTTGTTGTTTTGCATTCGCACTAGCTCAATTTTCTCTATACTTCGTTAGTAGATATAGTTGATGCATTGTGCACAGCCAATTAAACTGGTACAAATTATTTTTTTGTAATTAAATCTTCTGCATGGATCAATGATTATCTACTAGAATACTAGAAAGACAGTTTAATTAATCGCCACATTATTTTGAATTATATCTGGTATATACCACGAAGCCACAATGTACATTCCATATAATTAAAGATCCTAATCACCATTTCTACTGAGAGCACAAAAGTTAAAACTTAATTAACCGAAATCCAACTCTATTTGTGGAATTTACTTACAAGAGGAAATATGCAGAAAATGCTTGTTTTATCTCATCAGTAAGAAGGTAGATACTCTATTTTATTATTAATCCTAAATACTGTATAATTTTCCCAGCTAGATCCCAGTCCAAGACATTGATTTATATACCTTGATATAAAACAGTTATTGCATTTCGCGTGTAGTAATCACTAATCACGAATCTATAATTAAATTTAAACGTACACAGCTTTTGTACGATGGCAATGATGGAATGGGAACTATGTATGAAGAATTTTTTTCTCTTGTAGTAATCAGATAACGTCGGCAAAACGACGACTGTGACAGGTTAATCTTTACCAAGTGAGTTTGAGTTTATAATAAAATACCTAATGCGGTAGTTGGTTGATGTTTTCTTTTATCGCTGTGTGATGTAGAAAGCAATTTAAAAATATCACTTTATAACGAGATGGATTAGTTAAACGAAAATGTGGCTTTTCCACTTATTACGATATATTATCTGGTGCTATAGGCGGTGTAATTGTGCTGGAAATTTGTTGTAATCTAAATTCCTTCTTTATTAATTATTGATGATATGTTCTCATAATTACTGTTGTTATTTCATTATCTATATGTTAAAATTGAAAAAACGTGTGCAAGGATGCTTCCTGCAATTCACATTTAAGTAGCATCATATTGAACAATTATCTTAAAGCCCATCATGGGATATTAATTGCAATTACTGTATAAATAAAGTATGCCGGTAATCAGTTAATCAAACAGCAATTATTTTTAACTCCTAAGAATGCTAACAATTTTTATGTAATTGTAAAGGTTGTCATTCTCAAGTAAAGATTTATAATTATTGATGTATTACCAGCAATCCTACGCACACAATCCTGAAATGAGCTTAAGGACTAATTTCAATTATACATAGGGTGTATCAGTTTTAATCGAGCAAACTTTAATGGTACATTCTGCTAGTCGTCTTGATTCGGAAAAATGTATATTATATACATCTATCTCGATTCCTAAGAAAGATACAGGGTGTTGAAGATTACAAGAAAAAATCATTTTTTTGCAAGAACTTCTATAAAAAAGCTTGGATTCTAACAAAATTTTGCATGCCTGCCCTCCTCCCTAAGGACAATTTTATGAAGATATTTTCGATTTTGGGGGGTACCAGTGGCGTGCAACTAGGCCACATCTCAATTATTTCAAAGAAAAAAGCATACCCCTGTAATTTTTAAGAAATATTTTTTTATCTATATTCCTTGTTCAATTTGGAGTAAACTTTGCTTTTATAGAACAAAAATTGAAGTTTTAGTTCCAAATATAATTAGTTTTTTCGAAAGACGTGCCAACTTGAAATTAGTCACAAATCAAATAGGAAATTTATTAAAAAACAAAAAGTAACAAAAAATAATTATAAAATTACAGCAACTGTTCAAAATGCAACCCGCCAGTCTAGATGCATTTCTGACAACGACGAACTAATGAATTAATAGCATCTGTCATCATTCCCGGATTTTTTAGTAATTTCAAGTTAGCACTAAAGTTCTAGGTTAGCACGTCTTTGGAAAAAATTAATTATCTGTGGAACTAAAACTTCAAATTTTGTTCTGAAAAAGCAAATTTCACTCCAAATTGAACAAAGAATTCGATAGATAAAAAAATATTTTTTTTGAAATTACAGTGGCATACTTTTTTCTTTGAAATTATTGAGAAGTGACCGAATTGCACGCCAATGGTGCCCCCCCCCAAAATCGAAAATAAAGTTATTGCAAAAAAATATTTTTTTCTTGTAATCTTCTTGTAATCTCTCTGAGGAGTCGAGATAGATTTATATAATATACATTTTTACGATTCAGGACGACCAGGAGAATGTACCATTAAAGTTTGCTCGATTAAAACTGTAGAAAATTAAAACTTAATGCAACTCGGAAATTGTTTAGAGAATCTAATGTAGGTACCTGTAAAAGGAAACTAATTAATAACTTAAATTGGGACTAAATTGCTATTTTTTTAATAAGATTTTTTATAATATTTTAAGTAACACAAATTTCGACATTTATTAAAGTAATTAAAAATAAACACGATGACTTGGATAAAATTAAGCTAAATTGAAAAATAAATTGAAAAACTGGTTCCACAAAAATTTAATAAGTAAAGTTAGTATTAATAACAAATAATTTATTTAACCAAAGCGGCTGTTATAATAAAATCCAAATTTGGTTTATAAACACACTCTTATTACTATGCCGACTCTTTTTGTAATAATTATAGGTGCCAAGAGGAATTTTGAGGGCCATGTCGTAGTAAAGAATAAAGGTCAGATCAATTTTTTTAATTTCGTGCCAGTGGCGTAACTACCGGTTTTCCATGTGTTCCAGGAACACAGGCCCCCAAGCTTTGTGACTGTTTACTGATAATAAATTTATTTTCTATGCTGAATAATGTCTTTTTCTAAAAAAGATTGGGGGGGACCAAAGCTTTCCCGAACACAAGTTTTTTTGATGTAGTTACGCCACTGTTTCGTGCCATTTACCTATAAACCCCGAGGATGCTTTTTCTATTAGCAATATTATTATTTATATCCACAGTTAGTCCCTTCTGTATTGTAAGTATCAGAAGTTATAAAAAAACAATATGTATAAATTACTGTCTTTAATAGTCTTTGTGCTACAATTCTACAAGTCTACTGAATGACTATTAAGCTAAACTAAGAGGCATTTCATTAAAATCAAATGAATCCCATGTGGCTTCCAATCAATCATTCAATAATCAACCACAGGGTGTCTTATTATCTGTTGGTTCTGGGTTTTGGAAGATGTTAATCGATTCTCATTGAAATTGCAAAGCAGCTAGTTAGTTTTTTGAAAACAAGAAAATGCCTTTCTAAGTTATTGATTCAATTATAGCAGAATTAATCAGTCTATAATTGGTATTGGCTAGTTTAGGTGAATTAAAATAAACTATGATGACATACTAGTGGATATAAGTCTGGTCATAAATGTTTTAAGTAAAAGTGAGTATGTAAAATAAAATTTTAAATTCAATTTTTTTTAAATTTATATAACAGCAATAGCAACAAATTTTGTTGGGTATTTTGCAAAACTTTAGGAAATAAAAATGATTTAAAAGGTTACATCGAATTCTTCAGTCAAAAAAAATCATAAACACAAACTGAAAGTTAATTATACTATTTAATGAACAAAACACAAGAATTATTAGATCATTTCTTGTATTTTTTTAAAACGTGCTTCCAAAACTAGATCAGCGCCGTTTCCGAGGTTGAATTCACCGAAAAATAGCGCACTTTCAGAACTGGTCGTATCCTACTTTAAATTCGAGCTTAACGCATAAATTTAAAAAATCATAATTAATTCGATTTTACTAAACCTTAATTAGAACTCATCAAAAATCCAGTATTAAAACCAAAATTTAATGAGACATCATCGCTTAATTCTTCCTTAACCATATGCTGTTTGAAATCTCGCAAAATACTGATGTCTCCATGTAAATTAACTTCAATATTAGCATATCAATTATGATCAGCGTTCAGCGATTCTGTGTTGAAATGCTACCATGCCTATCAGCAAAATGATTTCATAATTATATGTTGGGTAAATTTCCCGGCAAGTGCATTTATTTAATTTTTTCCTCATAATTACATGCCTATCAGGTAAAATTAACAGTTTGTAACGTGTTCCAGATATCATCATCAACCAAAGCAAATACAATAAAAATAATCCAAAAGGTAAAACTCAACATGATAGATCGATATGTTTAAGTATGTATGTACATAACATATTATAATAAATTGGCTTTTAGGTGCTACAACCTCAACATGGTACATTGCGTGTTAAAAGCAGTACCATATCCATATCTATCCGTTTTAAAATTACTAATATCTTGATGATTGCCTTTAATTGTTCAAAACTCACCTATGGTATTTGTAGTTTCTCAACTGGCTAAAACATTTCCCACACTCGTCGCATTTAAACGGTTTTTGTTTGTTGTTGGTACTGTTGTGATTGTGGTTGTTATTGTTGGTACTGCCACTGCTACTGCTGCCGCTTCTGGTGCATTTAGTGTCGCATTTATCATCGGATGATGATAGACGCTCATCATCTTCCGTTTCATTGGAATTGCTCTCGAGATTGTTTGATGGGTTGGGCGTTAAACGATCTGCGATGTCATCGTGATGTTGCTGCTTCAGTTGCGGAATGGATGATTCAGGTGGAAATTGGAACTTGGCATGAGCGGCAGGCGAGAGGGATTTGTTGGGGTGGAAGAACTCAGTGGGGCTTTGGCTGGCTAGATGGGGGTGGAAGCGGGAGGCGGAGGATGTTGCAAACTGGAAGTTGTTGTTGGTGTCGTTTTCGTCGAGTTTTTGCAGGAGGAGCTGTGAAAAAATAAAAATACCAAAATCAGCTAACGTTCACACATTAAAACCCATTTTTTAAAAAGAATCTGAACTAGTTAGATATATTCAAGTATGCAGATTATTAAATTTTTTTCATATCGCTCACAAAACTGTTGTCCAAATTATTTATTAAAATCCCTATAAATAGAAGTCTCATTAAAATTGGCATCGCCAGAATTTCCGGACAACTTCACATAAATTCTTGTTGTGACACCGAAAATTCCTGCAACATTTTTCAGCCGTCGTCAAATGTTCAACTAATCATTCTGTTCTAATACATCTAATGAATTAACCAAACATTTCTCTAAACAAATTTAAACGGTAATTATGAGCATCAAGAGAGAGATGTCGTAAAATATTTGCGTATGTAAATGCTGTTGATTTATTAGCACTAACATACCAATATAGATAGTAAATGCGCCACGCCGCGCCGGTTCCTTTACTGACCGATTTCTTCGTGAATTTCTCTCATATACGGTAATAAAATAATCTTAGATTTGATTTCACTGACAATGAGTCCGAGGTAATTATAATAATATATTATATATGGTCTGTTTTTTATTGTTACGGTACTAAGTCCATACGCAATTTACAGGTAATTTAAAAATAGAGAAAAGATAACATGTATATCTAAATAGTTTCCTTGTATACTCTTCAGACAGGTGTACAAGAAACCAGGTATAAATTAAAATAATTAGTGGTTAGTTATAATTTACACGTAATGTTTTGTTTGGGGGGATCGGATTTATTGATACAGATGAGTAAATTTGCGTGGATGTGATGTGAATTCACACAACTCGGTCAATATATTATTATTATATTACAACTTGCGACATGTGGAATTTTTCATGGCTTTAGTTAGCTTGACGAGCATGCTAATAATAATTATGTACGAACATATAGGTATATATATGTTCCATTACGTTAAAAAACGGAATACCATCGCGTGTAATTTAACAATAATTAATTACCAATGGGTTTTGTAACCACAAAATTGTAATTTGCTTCACAAATGGGAAGTTGAATGAAAACATGTTTGGTTTCCTGTAGATGACATTATTTCCATTTTTTACTCCAAGTGTTAAAATGCATTGGCATAAAAGTTCATCCAAAATTAGAGTAACATTATTTATATTTTATTTATACAGGGTGATGTGTCACGACGAGTTGACAGTAGACATAACTCTATTACTAAACACAATTTGGTTCTAAATTGGTACACACCAATTATAAATATAATATAATATAAATATTGCCACCTTTCTGGTACTTCCAGTTACACCGGAAGTAGACACAAACTTTGTTATTTTAAATGGAACACCCTGTATATTTTTGAATTTTTAGATTCTAGACTTCATTTTAGACATAAAAGTATTAAGATTGTATGGTCCTAACATTAACGGTATTATAATTATTTACACTTTTTCATTTTTTTACAAAAACATAGATGTAAATAAAAATTCAAATCTTGACAATGGCACGTTTTTCCCAAAATTTTTTTCTTGTGTTTGAAGTAGGAATATATACAAGCAAATAAGCTGATATAGTTTTGGAAAACTTGCTTTATACAGGGTGTTGCTGGTTGTCCGTTCATTTTTAAAAACTTTAATCAATAATAACTTAATTTTTTTAATATTTCTAGATTTTCGAATTCTACACTTAATTCGAAACATAAAAGTATTAAGGTTTAAGGTCTTAAAATTAACGGTATTATAATTAATTACGTTTTTTCAAAATTAACCGTCAATCACAAGCACCCTGTATAAAATAAGTTTTTTAAAATCAAATTACCATGTTTCTTGTACATATCTGCGCACACTAAAATTTGGTTTGTTTTTTGAAAGAACGTGTCATTAGTAAAATATGAAAATGTTTGACTCTAACTTTTTGTATAAAAAATTGGAAAAGCAATTATGTACCGGGTGTCCAAATAAGAAAGGACGCCGGCTGTATCTCAGAAACTATTTATCGTACAGCCTCCGAAAAAAAATATTTATAATAAAAGTTGGCAAGAGAAATTGCTGGAAATAATTTTCAAGTTTCTAACTCGACCGCTAGAGGGCGTAACACTAACGAAAAAATAAAAAACAAGGTTTTTCTCAAAAATATCTCGAGTTAATATATGCTAAAGATAGTTAGATTGTAATCTATGCGAAATTAGAAAACTTTTTTGTTTGGAGTATTTTTCTCTATCTTCTCAAATAAAGGGTGGGGAAGAGGCGAATGTTTGTTTGAAAAAAGTGTAATAACTTTGTTTTGGCTTAACCGTTTTCGATAAATTTGGTCTCGTTTGAAAGAGCGTTTATTCGGGCTTCGGATAAATAATTGACATCATTAACTTAATTGTTTTACTGCTCGCTAGAGGGCGCTTTGTGACAAAGTCGAAGATTTTGGTAATTTTCTCAAAAATGTTAAATAGAATGGTGCTATTATTACTTACTAAGAAGAAAAAGCATAAAACAATGAAGAAACTGGTGAAAACCGCAAGTCGATATCTCTTTTCAATACAGAGATATGAATGAAAACTTTTTTAGCCAAATTTTTGCATGAAAAAGTGTAAATAATTATAATACTGTTAATGTTAGGACCATACAACCTTAATACTTTTATGTCTAAAATGAAGTGTAGAATCTAAAAACTCCAAAATATACAGGGTGTCGCATTTAAAACAACAAACTTTGTGTCTACTTCCGATATAACCGGAAGTACCAGAAAGGTGGCAATATTTTCATTAAATAGAGCACATTAATGGGCGTGTACCAATTTTTAGAACCAAATTGTGTTTAGTAATAGAGTTATGTCTACTGTCAACTCGTCGTGATACCCTGTATAGGGATACGATACTACTAGATACTAATAACTATTTTTTATGGTTTCAGAAACGAGATAATAACGCAAAAACTACCTCGACAGTTCATCTAATATTATTTATGTAACGACACTAACTTCGCCTGAAATGTTATTCAAAATTTGGAGAATTCAACAATTTTTTACAATTTACAGTTTCAATAACGCAAAAACCACCTTGACATTGTTTTGGCTCTTAATTGCCCCCTTTTAATTAAGAGCCCGATAAAATCATCTCATCATTAACCTCCATTTTTTGTGCAAAAATTCTACAGACACTTCCACGAAATTAATTTTCCTTTTAACCAGTTAGCAAAATTAATATGTGGGAATCGAAGCACTTTAGATTACTTATCCATCCCGTCATTTTCTATATTTTATAAGCCAATCCTGTATAACCAAACAATCATTTATAAATTCTTCATGAGTATATGGGGCTACAAACAGCTTGTTAATAACGCACACAACAAGCTGTTACAGATATAATTCCATGAAATATGCTACCGCACAGGTATTTCTTTGCAACTTTTTCCCTTTGCATACAAATGGAGTAATAGACATTCCTTTAAAATAACTTTTCCACCTGTGATAAATGAACGTAAACTGAAGAAATCGTCTGGACGCAAATAGATTTGTATAATTATTATGCAAATATGTGTGTAATTTTACGAGACTATTGGAAATATGTTGTAGTCGTAAAGTCCACTGATTTGGGCGCTAAAGCTTTATACAAAATCTTATAAATTGGAGTAGGTTTTTTCTGGTAAATTAAAATTTCATTGAACATCTCAAAGTTCTTACAGACACCGACAAGTAATTCTATGAAATTATTTTCTTATAACTTTTCACCACGCATACAAACGAAGCAATACACATTCCTTTTCCACCTGTGATATAAACGTCCAGGCGTAAAAACACTCGTACCTAGACGTAATTATTATGCATGTTGCAACGTTTTTCTTTTATTGAGTTTTACACGCCTCATCTACCAACTTGCATACCTGTTTTTCCACATTAGCCAAATAGTCCTTCCGCGGATCCACCAGAACTGGTTCAATCCTGGGACACCAAGGACTAGGTATGACTTGCCCACACATTTTCCTGGTTTTCGTTTTGGGCGCATGATGCATATTCAATGGGAGTAAATTCGGGAGTTTTCGCAGGTGTTTTTTCGGCAGAGCAGTTGTCGTCGTCGTCGTGGCTTCCATTAGACTCTCCTCCTTTTTTTTTATTTTCTGCACGATTGCATCGAGTTTATATCCGTCGCGATGCTGTTTTATGCTGGATTTCTCGATGTCTATTTGGATTTTTAACAGTGTGGCAACGCTTAAGAAGTCTTCTAACAAATTCGAGTAAACTATCACGCTGCCGGTGTAGATGTAATCAAGTATAGAAGACATGGTGGTGAAATTGATGTCTGGTAGAATGAGTACGGTTGGATCTGCGGTGTCATCAAGTAGTAAATCCTGTTGAAGGAGAAATATTTCGGTTACTCAGATTATTATCGTGTTAAAGCGTTTGAATATTAATTAAGTTATTTTCAGTTTCAGCTTTGGTACCTAATAAATAAAGATTAAGATAATTAAATTTATTATTACAAGTCGTACTCTTACCGTTATTGCGTTTACTGATTACGAAATTGATTTTACCAATAGGATATTCTAGTAAAACTAATTGAGATCTCCAACTGATATATTAGAGAGGGAACAATAAGGAAATGAAACACCGTAACAAACAGCTTTAGTCACGATTTTTTTTTACAAAGGTGACAAATTTATTTTCTTCGTTTAGCGTGTCATTAAAATGTTGTCTTTTCACCTAACAGTTTTTTTTTAATTTATACCTAATACATTATGTAAATTAAACATCAATAAATAAATCTAAATTTGGAAGAAAAATATGACAAGAAAAAATAACTGTGAATTTGGCGATGGGAAACATGTTAACTTTCAAACGTTAACATGATGATTGTATTAATAATTATTAGGACCGAAAGCAAATTCATAATAATTAGTAGGTTCGTAAAGTTATTATGGATAATTTTGGCATTTTTTGTAGATGTTGCATGTTGTATAATTGAAATCTAAATTTGGGATCGCTTTTTTGGCTTTTAATCGCTGATACGCTAATTACAGGTTTGAATTTCGATGCTTTTTTAGAACAAAAAATTATATTTAAGAAACTTGTTAATTTGTTATGGTGCTGAAAAGACCGATTTTTTTTGGGTTTATCCTTGGATATCCTTTGGGTAAACAAGTTTTTGCATGAATTCATGTATGGTAGTGGAATTTACGCCATCATGAAAATTAAAAATCCAAAATGGTTTTTTGATTTTCCTCCGTCCAGGTTCGACTTGGTTTTGGACGTAGAATGAGCCGTATTAGAGTGACCCAATATTTTACAGGGTGTCACAAATTGTCGTTTTAATAACAAAAAAAATTTTCAAAGTGAAATATCTCGCAAACAGTTGAGTTAATGCAAATCAAACAAGTATACCTTTTTTACGTGTCTTGAGCGTATCTATCATAATTCTTATTATTTTGTAAAAAAATTTAATCCCCTACAAAAATTATTCAAAAAAACCCTGAGACCTCTTCGATAAGTACGCGACTGAACAATATTATTTTGGTTCTAATACCAACAAATTGTAGCTTCCTTATAGACCTATTAACCCACCAAATTTCAAATCTCTACTTTAAACCTTTCTGTAGATATACTTACTTAAAAAATTATTTGGAAAAATATTTTTTAACGCCCTGTAAGAACTTTTGGACTAAGGTATGTTTGGTTTAAACGAATTATTTTGAGCCCAAAAACTTGTGGTAGGATTTTGTAAAGACCTTTTAAAGACACCGTGTATAGAGATATCTAATAAATGAATTGAACAAATCACGATACTATATTTGTTATAGTTAGTATAAGAAAGAAAAAAAATATGTTTGGTCTCATTGTAACGAGGAACTTTTGACATTGGTAAATGCGGTAAAATCCTTCTATTTTGTTCGCTAGTATACACAAAAAATTTTTTTTTAAGTATAAAACCGAAATTTTTGCAAGTTTTTAAGGTCGAGAGTTAAATAAAATCACCGTTTTGGAATCAGATTTTGTTGAAACTTTTTCTAAAGCTTAATGTTGTCTGAATTTAAAAAAAATCGAACCTAAGCCTAAACCATTTCCCTACTTAAAATAGTTGCCTTAACCACCTTCAAAGTATTTCTATTTTATAAAAATCTCAAATTGGAAATTGCTAGTCGAATTACTTAAAATTTTAAGGACCTACTTAAGTAAATCTAGTTTTATAACCATCAACAAAACAAACTGTATTTATCTGTAGACTTAATCTAGAACCAAATCGTGCCAATTTTCCCACAAACTATAACAGCAATCGAAGTAACTTACTCTTAAAACTGGACTAGCAATAGACAAAATCAGTTTATGTGCCATCAAACGATTTCCGTGGCAGCTGAGAATCACGTCGCAAGTTGTTTCGGTCGTTTGCAGTCTGAGGGCACCTTCTCGGATCACCGCATCCATATTTTATTCTGAAACAATAACAATTATTTCCTATTTATACTATTTAGTTGCTTTAGTTTAAAATCCAGAAAAAAGCGAATACAATTCGAATTAACATTCCTTTGGTGGTTATATTTGTGTAAATTATAATAACGAAGGAAAAAATGTTGTGGTTATGCAACTGGAAAAATTGTTAGTTTCATGCTCTGTTTGGCTTTTTCCCCGAAGAGTTCAAATATTTAGCAATGTTTTCCTAAATGAGTTATTTATTTAATTTCGTGTACACTTATTACAATTAACAGAAATTGTACAGGGTTAAAAAAGCTTATTCCAATTAGTTTGGTATGCTATTCAGGAATGTAGCTTTTTGCTGGTCGTCTAAAAAAGGTGTAAATTAAATTAGTCTAGTTTTTGGTTGCGCCACAACATGCAATCTAACATGTTTTATAAATCCTTGTTGGGAAAATTCCATTATATAAAATTAAATGAAGAATCCAATAGAATTGGATAAAAGTATTTTTCCATTTGTAGTCCAATAATAATTATAGGTATCGTGGTACATCGCACGCAACTCAACATTTACTAAAATCAAAATTGTGTTTCAATATACAAGCTATTATTACCAAAGATCAATTCCAATTATAAACTACGGCCTTAAGGAAAATATTCCCAAGTAAAATTGTATTCTAAAATAATCGTATGATAATTTTCTGTGCATAAATTGAGTTTTTAATGTATTTTAACGACTTTATTAACAGCCGGTGTCTTCAATTAGTACCCAGGAGCGTCGTAAATTTCATTATCCTTGTGCATCAGCCACTATTAAATAATTAATATTTCGTTCAGTTTTTCATCTTCGACAATTAAACGCCTTATTGATGTGTTTGCGTTTCCTCTAAAGATTCAATTTCAAACTGCAACATGCAATTAAAGCTACTAAAAAAGCAACTAAAGCTAAACTTATGTACAACAATTTTTTCTTGCACACACCATAAAATTATTGATGATATTAAACGGAACCTACAGCGGAAACGTCTAATGTGATTTAGTGTAGATACTTACATATGACAACTTCTAATGTAAAAATTTCGTTATTAACATAACAACATTTATATACATTTAAAATAAATATAGATCATGGCAGAGGCAGATTAATCGTGTTGTTGATTCCTTGTTTATACTTTACTTTAGTTTTATAATAGTTTATTCTAACGGTTTTTTTGTAAATCACTAAACGAAACTAAATCATCCAAAACTAAAAACTAGTCTGGTGCTGAGACAGCTTGATAGTCTGTTCAGTCTACTCGCTTTTTTATTTGTTTGTTTCGTTTTTGGATTGTACAAAAAACGTAATTGGTAAAGGCAATTAGGTTTTGACTGAATGTTGACTGACCACTGCAGAAAAGAGGTGCACGTTCGTGGAGAATGGATCCGGGGGTCTCTTAGTGGATAATCTACTTTCAAATTATACTCGTATAAGCAAAAAAATTTTTCAGAGGTCAGGCAGCGGAAAGAGGTTATATAAAGTCGACTTAAGTTTGAATAACTTAAATTAAACTTGTAAATTTTTTGTTAGTTTAGGTGAACGGTCACTGTTTTCAGAATATTATTCAGGATTTTTGGAAAAGTTGTGGTTTTACTCAGAGAAAAGATAACAGAAACCAAAATCCAATTTTATGTTAATTAGTTAGTTAGTTTAAAAGTTTCTAGCAAAATTGCTTCAAAATAGTAGAAAAGAATATAAATTTGGGCCACTTATCAGATTTTTTTTGACATTATTGAAAAAATCATTTCCATTATAAAAGCTAATTTCCGAGTTATCATTTAGAATACAGTTTTGTAAATCTCAATGTGGCTTTTATTAAGAAAAAAGTCGTCAATATTATGGCAGTTAATTTAGATAATTTTTGTGAGAATGAAAGAAAAACCAAAATTTCTGGTCAATCTTCTAAATGGTAAGAAAAATGAAATTTCTCATTAATCTTCTACATACTCAAGGTTGAAAATTTATAGCTCTACACCGGATTTGCGGATTGTCACTTAAAATACAGTTTTGCAAAGCTTAATGTTGCCGTAATTGAGAAAAAAGTCATCAATGTTATGGAAAATAATTTAGAATATTTTTGTGTTTATGGTAAGAAAAATAAAATTTCTCATTAATCTTCCACAATCTAAATACTCAAATTGGAAAATTTATAGTTCTACACCGCATTTGCGGAATGTCACTTAGAATACAGTTTTGCAAAGCTTAATGTTGCCGTAATTGAGAAAAAAGTCATCAAAATTATGGAAAATAATTTAGAATATTTTTGTGCTTATGGTAAAAAAATAAAATTTCTCATTAATGTTCCACAATCTAAATACTCAAATTGGAAAATTTATAGTTCTACACCGGATTTGCGGATTGTCATTTAGAATACAGTTTTGGAAAGCTTAATGTTGCCGTAATTGAGAAAAAAATCATCAATAATATGGAAAATAATTTAGAATATTTTTGTGCTTATGGTAAGAAAAATAAAATTTCTCATTAATCTTCTACAATCTACATACTCAAGTTTGAAAATTTATAGCTCTACACCGGATTTCCGGATTGTCACTCAGAATACAGTTTTGCAAAGCTCAATATGGGTTAAAATAGGAAAAAAATCATCAACATGCAGAACAGGCTGAAAGATAGTTTAGAATGTCTTGGGCTCAAACATTTAAAAATACATAGAGTTTTCACTTGAATTACATTTCATCTACCATCGTATAGAACACATTAAAAATATGAATTAGAAGAGGTTTGTACAAAGAAAGTCATGTGCTGGTTACATCAGATATTTTACATTTTATTATGTTATACTGGCACATTTTTAGATAGTGTCAATAAAAATATTCTTTTATTTTAGACCATTGTAACAAGTTGCTATAATAGTTCCATTTCTTACCCACCTGTCCCAAAGACCCTATAATTTCTTCGTAATAATTTATGGTGTGGGTCGGATGTATCGCTTCTATCGACAATAATTTCTCCTTGACCCGAACAAACCGTAATTAAAAAAAGCCAAAATCAAACCAGTTTGTTTTTATTAGATTAGAATTTAGATGCTATGCATCCACTGTAAACGCGGATGTGCGGTGGTTCTTCTCTCATTTGACAAAGGTCAACATTCTTTTCAGATACAACAAAATTATGCTCACCAAAACCTATCTACATGCGTGAATGACAGGTTTAGTTCTAGATTTGAACTTCAGATACAATAGAAAAAAACTCCATGTCAGAGTTTGCCGAGTGGGAATCTGGATGGGTATAATATAATTATTCTTCATGTTATGTAGATGTTTTTAAAGGAAAATTCCTGGGCGGTCTCGCACAAATTTATGTGCCACTTTGTTTCGCGTCTGGGTTGTTGACTTCACTACTTTTATTTCCTGAAAACATCTTTTGCATATTTTTAACATAGACAAAAAAAAGTGGATTGATTAGAATGTAACCAGTTTTGTGCATTGGAGTTTTGGGGGGAACAGATGAAAATACAGAAAATTTATTATATTAGATATTATGTAGGTGTGGCAAAGAGGCGAAAAATGCAAATTAGCTTGTTGTTATTCTAGACTTCTAGAGCACAGATTATAATAGGCAGTTAGAGCTGCGTGTGTTAATCCGACACTAAGGAAGAAAAATGCTGAGTCATGGCGTGGTATACGATCAAGAAGCATCAACTAACTGCTTTTGTTTCAACTTGATTACCGTAAACAAACATTTTTTACCTACTAAGAAAAAATTTCAAATTTTGAATAAAAAAATTTGTACCACGCTTAAAGATAAATTTCCAATTCATCCTATTATATTCAATGTATGATCCAAGCGTTCTTTTAAAAAACGCTTAATCATCGTATTATAAACGAATCAACAAAGATTTTTGTTTGCACTTGATAGCCGTGACCACATTAAACAATTATTAAATTTGATTATGTCTTTTGCTACAGATTTGTTTACAAATAACAATTAGGTATGATGTGCTGTCAAATTTAACACTTAAGTATTATTTATAACTATAATATGGCATGTAAGAAGCAAATTTTGTGCGGCTTTTTTTTTTAATTCTCTTAATGTGAATAAAATTATGTAGTGGCCGTTTAGAGATTGGAAAAAGAGCAAAAGGTTTGTTTATTGATGGGATAACGTCAAAATGTAATGGATGTTCCATTAATATTCCGATACATTTCATAATTACTTTTCGCATGAAATTAGCGTAGTATTCCAAGTATATGTTGCCACTTTTTATTTTTGGAACTGCTGATTGGATTTTGGTCGAAAGCTAAATGGTGATTCTATTTCTAACAAATTTTTGAAAATAAGCAATTTTCACTGAAGTCTAACCAGAGGTTCCGAACTATATGAAAAGAACGCAACTGACTAGAAAATTAATTTTTTTCGAGGTTTTGGAATCTTGATTGAAGTTAAGTTAAATTTGAAATTTTCAAGGAGCAATGTTGTCTTAATCTGATAAATGTATTGCTATTTTTTCTTGTCATATTCTGATTCGTATTTAAAATGTAATAATTTAGGAACCGCTGGTGAGATTTTCGAAAAAAATGCAAAATCTATTTAGGAAATTGTAAAAAATTCAATTGTAGGTCTGCTGCTTATTTTTATTCATAATTTTCTGTAACAACTCCTGCAAAACTTTTAATACTATCATTCCAACTAACTAATTTACCCTAAAGCTATCTAGACTAGTTCCCATGTTCGATACAATTCCACTTTACCTGCCACACTTAATTACCATTAACTGTAGAATATAATTCAATTTTGGAAACAACCACAACAAATTACCAAGTCGTTAATTTGTAAATATATGACACACGTCGACCCATGCAGGTGTTTCCTTTGCAACCTAGAAATTCTAGTATTTGCGGTTAGTTTTCTCTAGGTAATAACAAATTTCATCAAGTGTAATAATAATAATAACTACCTGCGATAAAATCATTATTATAATGCGATCCGAAATAAAATGAATTAGAGTAAGCTATTAATATGAAACATCACAATATCCACACAACTGTCAATTGTCTCGACAGCTAGCTTGATGTAAATGTCAAAATCTGATCAATTTTAGATCCACTACTTCGATTTTTTCCATAGCCTACTTTTTTATACAAGTGCGTTAGCGTTAGTTATGATTGATAGGTGGTGCATTAAATCATTAGAGTGGCAGCTTATAGTTAAATATGCATTAAAGGTAAAACCATATATGATGATAAGCTCCAGCTAATCCGTCATCATCATCAGAACAAGTGCATTCACATTATTTTACTTTTTCCAACCGAAAAACTTCTAAACTATAACACAAGATTTCACATGGGATAAGATTTTTCGATGGTTGGGTTGGCTTCCGGTCTTATAACAGGATCTTGACCTCGAACAATCAATTAAAATATGTTATGAGATACAAAGCACACATCTTTATATCTACACAAAAGCAGAAGCAACTCGTAGTCGGGGAATATCTTAAATTTATTTTCCTTAAAAGGCGCTGAGGCACAAATGCACATTGCAGGTGGTGCTGATCTATTATCCTGTCTACAGTTTAAAAGGCTCCGGTCAGTTGAACCGGCAGCTTTATTAATATTGATTTGCAGAAACGTTTCAATGGCATTTGGGAAATATAGTTTTTACGTCGAGTGGAATCGGTTATTTCCGGGATAGTTGGATTTTGTATTATGCGGAAAGTAAAAAGTGTTTTATGGTTGTTTAAATTTATGTCCAAGCGTTAATGCCATATGTTGTAATTTTTAACAGAATTATGGAAAAACTACTGAAATTTTGCTGTTGTCGAAGAGTTCAATGATCAGTTAAACAACATAATATTTTTTTATAATAAACTCACTTATAAGTAATACCTTATTTATAATAAAAATTAATTACCTACTATTTTATAGACAGTACATTACTTTTCCAGTTTTAGTTTTTCGCCCAAAACATTTTTCTTTATTATTTTGATAGAATTATTATAGTTATTTGGCGCAAAATTTTTTTTTACTTTTCCTTTCACTTCTTTTTATTTATGTCCAAAATTATATGATTTATGGTTTAAATAAATATAACATAAAATTTTAGTAAATCGCACAAGGGCCTTTTTTAGCGACGCTTTAAGACTCCTGGTATAACTGTATTAAACTTTTTGCCTCAGAATATTATGAAGAAACCGCCAAATTAAATTATTAAAAGCTCTTTTTCAGTACCGAGAATAACGAAAATTTTAAAAATTGGATAATAATTCAAATTGGAATTTTCTACAATAGAGAAATGAAAATTTCGACAAACCTACTTACTTTCGAAAATGTCCAAAATTGGACTATTAACTGTTAGATGTTTAAACATTGTCAAAAGTTCATGAAAATATGTGAGTCAATCGGTCATGAAGACAATTTTTTATCATAGTCCATATCCATAATTTTTAAATATTTATTTCTAAGTGGCCAAATGTTAATTTTGTTTGTTTTCCCAGAAAACTCTGTGTGTATTGAAATTTCTAGCAGTTCTTGTGGTAAATGAGTGGACACTTGAAGTGTCAAGTGATCCATTAACTTATCCCTAATGAACACATGGAAAAACCAAAACTCTCATCTACTTCACTAAAAATAGATATTTAACTCCACAACCTAGGAAATTAAATTACCGCTTTCTACCTACAATATTCATATTTTGACCACATTGTAAATTTTGCTGGTCCAAAACATAAATAACTCTGACTTCATCTTACACAACACCGTTGATTTATCATAGAGAAAAGTGGCTCTGGAAACTTGCTGCAATTAAAAAATAAACCGAACTTACACAGAAATGTTAATGAGCTATTAAACATATTTTTTTACAGAATTGCCATTAATAAAACACTTAGTTTATACGAGAGAGTCGCTTTTAGAAAATAAACTTGAGGCTTAGTAAGGATAAAAAAGTCTGGCTAGGAGGACAAAATCGTTTGGGCGCCTGCACAAAACGTGCACTGAATCAAGTCATTTTTAATTGACACACAACATTCAAGTAGGTATAGTTTTAATTAAAATATGCATGTTATAAAATTACAAAAGCCGCAATAAAATCATCAATAATTTATTGCCATTATCAATAGAGTAGGAATTCGTTAACATGTGATTAAATACTTCTTCTCTAATTGCTTCTTAGTGTCTCGAGTATAAACTAAGAACTAGTATACAAGACAGCACGTTTGAAATTAACCAGTTTTATTATACATACTTGTAATGTTTTTCTAAAATCGGTGTAAAATACACAGCAATTATTTAAACTTTTTTTTTCTGACCCAATTATCACATTTAACAGCAAATTCTCAAGGTTCGTTGTCTAATTGCCTGTTTGGGTCTCCAATTATTTCCTGTACAAAACGGGACTGTACCGAAATTGCAGATGATATCGTATGTGAAATAACGTTAAAAAACTGCGTTAATGATCTGATATTTAATTTATAACATGCAACGTGGAAAAATACTCGGTGGATCAGATGAATTTTTTAGGAAGTAAAAACGATGTTGAGTTTCTATAAAATCCCTGAAATCGACGCATTTTTATGGCCAATAAAAGTTCAGGTTTTATTTTAGATTTTTTAATTGAAGAGAATTGGAACTAAAATATTTGGGATAAAAAACTAAATTTGCCATATTTTAAATAAACCATCACTACCTATATTTATGAATATTGTTGGGGCCAATTAAGCTAAAAATGAAGTAATCGGAGCAAATTTGGACAAAGCCACCTGTTTACTTATACTCTCAGCTACTTAGCAGTGTTTGCACAAAAATGCTGCTTAGCCCATTCATTCCACTTTACTTAATTAAATTAAGCACACAAAACACAAATTGTACGTGCTTTGTATACCTAAAGCAAACTAACCGATATTCCTAGCTATAGCTTAGCTATAATGTCCATTCAATTAGTTTAGGCAGTTAATTACAAATTTCCAAGAGGGAATTAAATGGCTGTCAGTCAAATCAAGACATTAACATATTTTCTTAGCACAAGCTTGAATAGAAAAATTTACATTATATCATATTATATTTATCGGCTTTGTCTTGATGGTCTAGTTTCGTGCTACCACTGTCATTCATCAACGGTACCATCGTCTATTATATGGTAATTTTCTAATTGTGTATGCTTGTTGGAATTATGCTAATACTCTACAGCCTTACCCGTTTTGCCAATCCGACCAAACATGATAATGCTTTAATTATATTTCAGCTAAGGTGCAGCAGCGAACAATGTTGTTGTTATTATACGGTTTGTGTAACAAGTTCTTTTGGTCGCTGCCTACTCATACATTTCATATTATTATAAATGTTCGGCGCGCGTTTATGTTGACGGCGAAAATACTTGTCTGAAGTCTGAAGTCTCAAGTATTAAATTGGCTTTTTGTTGATGTATCTAGAATATCTACCTACTCGTTTTATTGCTGTGATTACAACAAATTCATTAGAGTTGGTTGATGAGTGAGCTAAAAACTACCAACCGGTTTTTAGGTTTTCATATTTTAATAGATTGGTTTAATTAGCGGTTTGTGCTTAATGTGCTTTTTGTTAAAATGCAAATGATTGGCGATGGTTTTCTTGGAGGTTGCTTTGGAGACTCCAGTAGGCGATTAGGCAAGAAACCCGAGAGGTTACAAATTTAGTCCAGAGATTTTCGTACGATTTTTATCATTAATTTTGATAATCGTTGAAGTCAAATATTTTTTGTGGTTTGAAAATTTTTATAACTACCAATCGGTTTTTAGGTTCCATATTTTTATAGATGAACTTAATTTAACTGGCGGTTTGTACTTTTTCTTGAAAAGCAAAATATTGACGGTGGTATTCTTGGAGGTTTCTTTGGAGACTCCAGTAGGCAATTAGGCGAGAAACCCGAGAGGTTACCAAATTTAGTCCAGAGATTTTCGTACGATTTTTATCATTAATTTTGATAATCGTTGAAGTCAAATTTTTTTTGTGGCTTTTTAAATTTTTATAACTAGCATCCGGTTTTTAGGTTCCATATTTTCATAGATGAAGTCCAGAGCGGCACGAATATTTTTATTAGGAAAAATGTAATAGTAGATAATTACAGCAAAAAATGTTTCCTTATAAATAGCAGCCAATTATTATTGCAAAAAGAACATGTTTTGGTATATTTGTAATTTTTCATGAAACCATTTTTAAACTATTATATAAAATCTCTTCAAACTCTTTCTACACCAATCATAAAAATATTTTTAATTCACCACTTTCCCAAACGGGTTAATTTACATCTTTTCACGACTTTTTCTGGCCTCCCCACAACTAACTAGAAAATTGTACCGTCATGCTCCTACATCAACTTACTTAATACACATCCTCCTCAAAATCACATCCGTCATTAATAATTTTACATTTCGTTTTTAATTAATACCGAAACATTTTAGTAATTGAAGTCATGTATGATTTACAATCTCGGCTACCAATCTAAATTACTTTTGGGAATAGTGAGATCGAGTTTAATTGTATCGTTGTAGGTGCAAATGAGACCAAGAAAAAATCATTTTGATTGTAATGAGGGACTTTAATGGACATGGTGGAAATTAGTTGTTATTATTTTATAACTACGCACGGGAAAAGCGACTTATTGTTGGAATTTCTGGTATGTGGACGGATAAATTACTAATAATTGCTTTTTTATCAGACGATTTAATCTTCTCTTTATATAGCGTAATTATTTAATTAGTCAAGATGCTGCTTAGGGAAGATGCGTTTAAAAAACTCCTAAGGCAGCATGTTTTATATGCAGCATTTTTTATTTTAACCTAAACCAACTGTAAATTATAATTTTCTAAGAGTGCACAAAAAATTAATAAATAAATAATCAATAAATTTCCGCAAGCGTCAAATAAATAATATCTATAGGTATTTAAACATTTAAAAGAAATACCAAGCCGTATATTATGTATGACACACCGTACATATAAAGCTTATATTTAAACAAAGTGCCGTGTGGCGTGTCGGTGAATTATTTTTAAATGGAAGTGGAACAATTTTTTTAACGGGACCTCCAACAGTCCTCATGTTTACATAAAATTTCAAACATACCAAATTTCTGTGCGTGTGTGACGATTTCTAATATCATATTTATTTATTTAGCAATTAATACCAAAATGAGTACCTATGCGTGTAAGGTGTTTTCAAGCCATAAATTTATATTAATTCCATGTACATATTAGTTAAAATAATTATAGTTGCGGTTACGGGCGCACAGAAGTCGAAAAAATTGTAATTTTTTTCGGTGTAATTGAATTTAAAACGTTAGAATAGCTAAGTAGAATTTAATTGCTTGTTGATGGTGTTAGAGGCAATTTCTTTTGATCTTGATGAGATTTTTTTCTAGTTAAGAGTAATTAGATGGAAGTTCAAGGAGCTGAATTTTTTCAGTAGCGAACAGGAAAAAGTTGTGATAAAAAAACAAATATTTTATTTTATATTTACGGTCAAAATTATCAACGTGTGTTACAGTTTATGATAACATTGACTTAATAAATGTTAAATAGAATGAATTTTGCACTGTATGATCGAATTTGCCCCATGTGTGTCCAAAATTGCCCCAACCTGCAGCAGTTTCGTAAAATGGAACTTTTTAACGTTTATTATAAAATACAGTGTACCTACTCGCACCTCAAATCTTTTTTGTATAATTTGAAAAATTATAACGCTTTTTATGTTCTATTTTGTAAATAATATAAAATCTTGTGAAAAAAGTTACTCCTATCATTCTTCAAATTAATTATGTTAGGTTAGATAAGAACCGACTGAATTAAAAATAAAGCTAATTTTTACCACACCACAACGTTCCAGTCTTGAATTTTAATCGAAATTTCCAACAAAATACAATTGGAAATTAACTAGAACACACACATATGAATGTAATAATAAGACCAATTTACCAAACATGAATAAATGAAACTTAATTTAAAATCCTATCTAAAAATTAAAGAATATAATGTGAAGTGTGCGTATGTGTGTAGAACTGGAGTGTAACCTATAGTTTACAGTCTAATAACTAGTTATGCGTTAGAATTGTTATAAATTATTACGTAGAGGAACTGGATATAAAGTTGAAAAAAAAAGCTACGTGTAGTAATGATGATGATTAATGTAAATAAACATTTATATGGAGGTTTTTTCGCCTGGTTTTCTTAAAAATAAAACGGGCCACCCAAATTCGTGAGTTTTTAGTGCAGTTAAATTGAATAAAAATGGTCGTTATTCAAATAGTAGCTCTGCTGGTTGTTTATTTAATATTAAAAAAAATTACACGTGGTTAATAAATAGGAAAATATGCAAAGTATTTCTTTCTAACAGTAACAATTTAAATTTAAATTATTTTTTTCCGTCAAACCTTCTAGCAAACTCAACCTTATTTATAATAGATATTTTTAAATTACCTCTGCGTGCGCGAAATCCTCTAGTTTATTGGCTACAAATTGATTGAAATCTTTGACATGCAGACTCCGGTTTGCACGTCGCTTATTTGCAGTTATAAACTATTACATGACGGCGTTTGATATGGCTAATAATGCACTTTGTTTTCATGTTATTGTAGTACACAATTCCATTTCTAGACACATATGACCTAGAGACTGGTCTGTATGACAATACCAGTGGGTCGAGTACTTGAAAAAATTAATTAAATGGGTTGACAATACCGGTTAAAAAATATTATCCTGAAATCTGCTGGAAATGTGAAGTTTGTGCAAAAGGAGGTTTTGAGGTGGAATTGCAGATAATTCGCCAAGTGGTTTTATTATTTTCTTGGGTCATAATTTCATCTACTTTTAGACGAGAATTAGCGGAAATTTGTACTTGTGTTTATATTCAAAGTTCACAGAGGGGATAGCTAATTTCCTCAAAATCGGCTAAGAGATTCCAAATTTACATTTTATTAATTTTTTTAAACCGTCTATTAAAATTTCTCTAGGAAAAATTTAAAATT
The DNA here is from genome assembly GCA_963942485.1 of Pediacus dermestoides. NCBI lineage: Eukaryota > Metazoa > Arthropoda > Insecta > Coleoptera > Cucujidae > Pediacus > Pediacus dermestoides. Next base: position 29,258,407 of record OZ012627.1, on the reverse strand, counting down.
CTAAAAAAATTTGTAAGAAATATTAAGAGTTCGCAGATTAAAGACCAAAAAACTTCTAGTCTTAAATTTTCGTTAGAGCATATAAACTAAAAATTAGTTATAAATCATTCACATTCTTATAACAAATCTACATTTTAAGAATATTTTATCCTCGAAAAAAACTTGCACAAATCACTTCCTTGCAGCGTTGAAACATTCTCCTCTACAAAACGCTCTTGTAAATATTTAACTCACACCTTTCTTGTCAGATTATGAATTAATTGATCACTGAAAACATCTACTAACTCGTCGAAGTAAACCTAGGCACGTGTGCTTTTAAATTACCTCGATAATGCCATCGTAACATCCTGCTTATTACTTTTACATGCAAAACTTAAATACTCATCCTTTAAATACTGTTTGTACTTAAGTGTATTCAGCCACGTTTACATGTTTTTCCTTCTTAAAAAAATACTTATATGAATATAAACTGTTGAGGCATGCTTAGCATTTTACCATATCCAAAGGATATGTATGTGATTTTTCAAGCTAATTTCCGCCGTTTACTAAACGAACATTTATTAAAATGTATATTGAACATTTGCTGGCTAATGGGAATGAACAGTTTGCAGAAAAAAAAGTTAGGCAGGTATGTACATTTATAAACTAACATTTCATTAATAACTACGCGTAATGGTAATGTGTGGGACCCCTGCGGTATACTCACATTATTCCTAGTTTTCCTCACTACTTTTACAGTCCGAGATTTATTCTGTAATATCGACACCACGCAGATGCACATTAAACTAAAAAAACACCATAAATTATGATTAGTTATGTAACACGACTATAAAACTGCACGATTTTTTTGGTCGTTAAAAACACTTTATGTTTGTTCCGTTAGAAAACAACGAAACGAACTCAAATAAAACTATAAATTTTGGAGTTTGTCATCCCATGCAGTATAATTAAGTAGTCGGTTTGGCTAAAATATAATTTATTCTTGGTTAGTTAAATTACATTGCAGATTAATTGCGGTACATTTTTCCTCAACTCATAAAACAAACCTTTGTTGCTTGTGGTTATTATGGTAATGAGGAATAATTATAATTTTTTAATTACTATGCGTATTATGTTAAAGTCGTATAGTTGTTTTCCCATCGCGATAAAATGTGGAATCTACGGAACATTCAAGCGGAATTGGTAGCTTTAATCCTATTTTATAACGCGTTATTTGTTATTGCCTTTCCTGAAGAATGCAGCTTGAAGATGATATATGTAATATTATATTTATTTATATAATAGTCGATACATCGGAGCCGGTTTTATTCAATATTTAAACAAGAGATGAAATACTTTATTTTTATAATAGGCCAGTCATTCAAGCATTTTAAAGTTTTAAAAAATGCAAAAGTTTTGAAATTTCGACACAAGTTTGAAAACGCTAAAATAATATTAAGTCTAAATTTGCAACCCGTCCGGATGACCGGAACATTGTCAAAAATTGAAAAAACAACAATTTGCAATATCTTTTTGTACAAAATTACAAAAGTTATGCAAACTTGGACAAATGTTAAGTAGCCTATTACAAATCTTCCATTGAGTTTGCTACCTTTTTTGCTAAACGGAACCTCGATTTTTATTAAATAATTAGCAAATTTTGTTGTAATTCTTCGTACAAAATTCCAAAAGTTATGCAAACTTTATGTTATGTTATGATACAGTCCTGAACCCACATGCCAATTTGCATAAATTTTTGAGGAACTGAAATATTTTTTTTTATTTCTTTATTACTCGGGGCGGTGAATTTTTTAACAAAGGAGGGTCAACAAAATGCAAAAGTTTTCGAACATGGTTGCGAATGTTCGTTACACAGGTACAGACTGTACTTTGAATTTGCAACCTTTTTATACCTCCGGAACTTTGTTAAATTGATGACACCATGTAAATGATTCCAATTTCGTATATCCAAAAAATTGCAAAAGAGTTGCAAATCTCAAATTATATTTGTCTATAATATTATTGAAAGTACTTCTCAATTTGCAACCTCATAGCAAGTCCGGAAAATATTTTTTCTTATTTTTATTAACACTATAGGCAAGGCAGTGCCTTGCTCTCTCACTCTCACTCGCTACTAACTTAGTGTAAATAAAAATCATGAAAAATATTTTACGGACTTGCTATAAGGTTGCAAATTGAAAAGTACTTTCAATAATATTAGACAAATATAATTTTAGATTTGCAACTCTTTTGCAATATTTTGGATATGCGAAATTGGAATTATTTACAAGATGTTATCAATTTAACAAAGTTCCAGAAGTATGAAAAGGTTGCAAATTCAAAGTATAGTCTGTAATTGCAACCATGTTCGAAAACTTTTGCATTTTGTTGACCCTCCTTTGTTAAAAAATTCACCGCCCCGAGTAATAAAGAAATAACAAAAAATATTTCCGTTCCTCAAAAATTTATGCAAATTGGCATGTGGGTTCAGGACTGTATCATAAGTATTACATAAAGTTTGCATAACTTTTGGAATTTTGTACGAAGAATTACAACAAAATTTACTAATTATTTAATAAAAATCGACGTTCCGATAAGCAAAAAAAAATTTGCAAACTGAATGGAAGATTTGTAATAGGCCACTTGACATTTATCCAAGTTTGCATAACGTTTGTAATTTTGTACAAAAAGATATTGCAAATTGTTGTTTTTTAAATTTTTGACAATGTTCCGGAGGGGTTGCAAATTTAAACTTAATATTATTTTAGCGTTTTCACACTTGTGTCCAAGTTTCAAAACTTTTGGAATTTTGTGTATCTTTTTTGCTTGAATGGCTGGCCTATAAGAAGAGTTTAGATTAAGAGATAACATTTTTTGTTGGAAAAAATTATGGGGTATTAGTTTTAGAATAACAACAAGCAAACGGGTTTTAAAAGTATGCTAAAAGGAAGTTGGAGACCCTAAAATGTAATATCATGTTGGTCATCGTTTTACTTTCACTATAAAATCGCAAATTGTATTTACAGGAGTAATTGATGTTTGAAGGTCAAAGAAATCATTATCTAGACGCGAAAATGAAATAAAATATTTTTGGAGAATGGAGAAGTTTGGAAAATTTTCATGGAAAAAAGATAACTGCTATATTATATTTTAAAGCAAAATTACCAAAACAATTCACGATCACATAAAGAAAATTCTGCCTAAGAGAAAAATTGCGAATATTGTACAAAAAAATTTTGCTGAATTATTCGGATATCTATAAAAGTAAAATCAATTTTATATAATAGTTTTTAGAGCGCTTTTTTCAATACAATACAAAAATCGACATAGAATGTATACATTTGTAGATTACATTTAAAGTAATAAACACTGAAATTATCTTGACCATATAAGATTGTACCAATAAAATTCTCTTTATAACCTCTTCTAAATCCACCATCCAATTTTTTTCCTCAACTCGAAAAAAAAAACAATTAACTCCAACTAAACATTTAATTTCCCCACACTTCATTCAAAGAAGATTGCTTAAAAAACCCACACCCCGAATCTAATTGAAAATCAAACAATCAATTTACCAATAGCAAACAACACAAGGTGCCAATACCATTTTTTCCGCTTCTCAACTAGCATCACCACAAACGTACTTAAGTGTTTCTTTTCAATTATCATAAGCAAACTGAGCGTAATTATACTTATCTACTGTGCGCTTGTTAACAATATGAAGTTAATTTGGAGCGCGGAACTAGAGGGGGAACCCCTAATTTAATTTGGAAATGATAAATAGGAACCAGTTTTTTATGTATGAGTGTGTATACTCGAGTATAATATGCATTATTACTAGATACTTGTACGTACTTAATACTTTACGAAAGTACTAATTACTGTCTTGGAATATAAAAAAAGTTTTATTAATAGTTTTTGTGGTTTCGGTGGGGTGTCTACTAATTAATATTTGAAAAGCTGAAGCGCTAAACGTTTAAAAAGCGGTTTGTTTCAGAGTAATTTAAATCTATTTTCCAAAAGTGCTTGCGCTTGATGAGTTTGATTGATTGTCGAATGTCGAAATTTATTAAAGCACTTTGTGCAATGTAACTACTTTTAATTACAGACTCATCGAACAATTAACTATTGGGTGACCCGAAAATATTTCTACTTCCGTTAGGTTAATCAAAATATAGTGCAGATTAGATTAGATATGTCCACTAGATAATTTTCCTGTTTACAGTTTAATACATGAGGTTTCATACATGGACATTGTCCATAATATTGTTGGATTATCATCAGTTTGATCTTGTATAGAAGCTTGATCTAACAAAAACGCAAAACTGATGTGAATTTTTAATCTGTTTCGGCTTGTTTCAAACATATATTTATTTTGTTACTGCAGTACTTTTCCACTAGAGTCTAGAGGCATCAACAGATGCACGAAAAATATGCTAATTTAAAATGGTTCCTTCTAGCAACCGGATTCTAACTCATTAATATTTGAACGCTAATTTTTTTACAAATTATTAAAAACTTGGAAAATTTCCACAACGGATATTTAAAAATAATAATTAATTACTTACCGCGGTGTTGGTATTAAATTAGTAAAAATATTTCGAAACATTGGTACAACGTATAAATTACCAATTTCATGGACTACGAGTACATTTAATTGAAAATCGTTGAAAAACTGTGGGGGGGAACTAGATGAAGCTCACGACCACACGCAGAATTCCAAAGTGTACTTGTTTTTCTGCTTATTAATCATGTAGATGCTCGATACTTTAAATTATAAATAGAAAAATTTCTTCTTTATTTTTGATTTTCAGCGCTGTTGGTTTTGCTGGGAATATTTAACGGGTTTCGAGAATATTTTAGGTATTAGTCGATTTTGTTTTAAGGCTAAGAGTAAGTACACAAATATTCTTCAAGAGTAAAACTGAACATACCAGAATTCTTTTCAGTAGAGATGTGCGTCACACTGTATCTAGATCTATCTTTATCTGTTTTGTTTTGTTTTGTTCGTTTTGAGAGAGAGGAAGAAAAATTAAGAGAAAATAATTCTATAAACTAAGTAGTTCTCACATATGATTATAGAGTTTGTGAAAAATCTTTTAATAATAATCTGAAGATTTGAAAAAAAAAGTTAAGTTATCAAGAAATTGTAAGATACAAAAAAGTTTCTAAATTAAATGGAAAATACTCTCTACATATTGGTGCTGCAAAAAAAAACAGTGGTGTACGTTTCATTCAATAAAATGTTTTTGAAGAAACGCGTACGCACGCCTCTGTGTTCTAAATAAAATAATTGCAACCACTATTAATAAGAGAATACAAAAAAAAAGATCTATGCAAAATTTCAGAAGACTAACTTTTTTTGTTATTGATTTATAGCAAATTATTTAAAATAATTTATTTTCTTTAATGCCCTGTACATCAAAAAGGAAGCAACATTCGACCATAGTTTATTAGACAAACCACCTTTAATTTTTGCTAAACTATCGACTGGTGAAATCCTGACGATATAAACTGGGACACCCTGTATACATGCTAATCATCTACAATTTATTACTAAAACAACAGACCTTTGAAAAATTTACTGAAACAAGAAGGAATTGAGTGACCTGCCTGATCTCCAGATTTAAATCCACTTAATGTACCTATTAACTCGAAATGATATCGAGTTAGGTACCCACTAAATATTTTGCAATGTTTGTCCAAATATCAACATTTCGAACATACTCTATATGCTTCACTTAATTTCAAATCGACCCATTTTAGAAGCAGCATTTTTGTTCACAATTAAATAAAATTTAAAACGAACTTTATCAGAAATAAAATTCAAGGAAAAACTACTTGCAATTTGTCATTTTAACTTAACATTGTTTTAACTCTTCGAAACGTATCTTAATTACCGGTATCTAGTAGAAGATGTTTTTACAGCTATTAAATTATAATATAATTTTTTAATAAAAACTCTAATTAATATAATTATTAATTACAGTCTGACCTAAAAACTAACATTTCCATAGAATAAGACTTTGATTTCCTTCTTTAAAGCACAACCAGTATCATGACCTTTCAGAAAAAAATAATTATGCATAATCTTTAGTTCTAGCTGAAAGCAGATTCTTTCAAATGAAACTGACTTTATAAATCAACACATATCTTTATAAATATTTATATCACATTAGTCTTGAAACTATCATATCCTTTCCAATGTTTCCTACAACAATTTAAAAATATATCTAACTAGCATACAAAATGAGTAATCAGCATGTATCCCGATAGTCAGTTATGATCCTCCGAAAATAGTCAAGAACTCGTTTAAAAAAATTCCGTTGGTTGGAACGACGAAAAGAATGCTGCTATAGACCCCACAAAGAAATAAATTATGTCACAAATAAAACGATATTCAAAACAACCGCATACCTAATCACATAATATATATGCGCATAAATCCCATTTACCATGGCCATGATCTTGATACCCAAACACTTGAACATGGTGTAGCAAGTCATAAAAGTGATTTTAGGCATGAAAACAATGTCAGTATGTTAACAGTTTGACTGTTGTGTTATTCTTGGATAATTCTGCGAAACAATACAGCATTGTGAAAATTTTGGTGGTGGTGATATGGTGGGCGGAAGCAGGAGGACAAAGTTGGGTTTTCTAGACCGCGACCGCAGCGAAATGGTCATATTTATGCCAGGCATGTTCCGTTTTATGTTTTTAAAGCCAACAACATACGAGAGAGCACAGAGGTCATGCCATTGTTTATTCCAAAACTGTCACACACATAACGTCAGTTTTGTCATTGTGAATGAAGGTAGAGGAAATTGACGGTGATTAGTTGACGAGATTTATGCCTGCTATATGGCGTGTTTTTGCTATACTATAGTTTAGGAGTTCTGGGAAAATATAAGCAAGTGTCGTTGATGGGTTTTGTTAGATTAGGGAAAGCGAAAAAAATTTATTGTTAAAATGAACTGGACAGTTAGGTTAAATGCTTATTTTGTTTGAAGAAATTTTAACATTGACACTACTAGAATCATTTATTGTACTTAAATGAACTTCTACTAAAAGCTCCTCGGCTTTGCTTATGCAGCGTTTTTCGGCGCCTTTAAACTGTTTTTGATGGACTTACATACTTCAGGCGCTTGTTCATGTCAAAGTTAATCATGCGTTAATCTTGAGCAAAGTGAAATGTATGTATTATTTCGAGAGGTACAAAGCTTTAGTTCAGATAATTTTCAAATTCACTCTTTTATTATCTTGGTGGTGCGAGTCCAAATTTTTAAAAAATATAATTTGGTAAATAAATTAAGATATTTCAATATTTAAATTTTCAGTTAAAGCGTTTAAAAGCTGTTTGGATATACAATCATAATTTACAGTTATGTTAATAGAAATAATATAAAAAACCAACTATTACATCAAGGATTTCTTATTAAAGAACTTTACTAATTATTTTTATTGTCAATAAGTAACTAAAATAACATGCAATAATTATTTTTGTAAATTAAAGTCGAGAACCTCTGATATGTACCTACAGGGTGTCCCAGTTCATATCGCCAGGATTTCACAAGTCGATAGTTTAGCGAAAATTAAAGGTGGTTTGTCTAATGAACTATGGTCGAATGTTGCTTCCTTTTTGACGTACAGCCCATTAAAGAAAATAAATTATTTTAAATAATTTGCTATTAATCAATAACAGAAAAAGTTAGCCTTCTGAAATTTTTCATCGATCTTTATTTTTGTATTCTCTTATTTAGTGGTTGCAATTATTTTATTTAGAACACAGAGGCGTGCGTACGGGTTTCTTCAAAAACATTTTATTGAATAAAACGCCACTGATTTTTTGCAGCACCAATATGCAGAGAGTATTTTCCATTCAATTTAGAAACTTTTTCGTATCTTATAATTTTTTGATAGCTTAACTCAAAATAACCTAATAGTACAGTAAATAAGGGAGAAAAAAAGGCTTCAAATAGACTTTTTTTACCCTACAGCCAATTTTTTGTAGAATCTTCTAGAGGGTCACCCTGAAAGTTTAAAGCTGAGTTTGTGTATTCGTAGACCTCGCCCTTCCTTCACCAGCCCTCAATTAAGGGTTGGATTTTTTTGTTTATTGAATAACTTTTTTCCTATTAAATTTTCGAAAAAAAGAGTCAGTACAAAGTTGTAAAGAAAAATATTTCCTACAACTTATCTTTTAAACTTTTTTTAATATTGTCGATATTTAAAAAGTTATTCAACAAATAAGTTGAAAATTTTGGGGAAAGAGTAGTAAGTAGTAGTAGTAAGTAGTACCTAACTAGAGAAAAATTTCCCTAAAATTTGCAACTTATTTGTTGAATATCTTTTTAAATATTGACAATATCAAAAAAATATTAAAAAGAAAGTTGTAGGAAATATTTTTCTCTATAACTTTGTACTGATGCTTTTTTCGGAAATCTAATAGGGAAGAACTTCTTTAATAAATAAGAAAAAAAAAGTTAAGTTATCAAGAAATTGTAAGATACAAAAAAGTTTCTAAATTGAATGGAAAATACTCTGCATATTGGTGCTGCAAAAAAAACCAGTGGTGTACGTTTTATTCAATAAAATGTTTTTGAAGAAACCGGTACGCACGCCTCTGTGTTCTAAATAAAATAATTGCAACCACTATTAATAAGAGAATACAAAAAAAAGAACTATGCAAAATTTCAGAAGACTAACTTTTTTTGTTATTGATTTATAGCAAATTATTTAAAATAATTTATTTTCTTTAATGCCCTGTACATCAAAAAGGAAGCAACATTCGACCATAGTTTATTAGACAAACCACCTTTAATTTTCGCTAAACTATCGACTGGTGAAATCCTGACGACATAAATTGGGACAATCTGTACTATACAATTTTTTACTGTTCATTCCAGAATTTTATTTTGGGTTTTTCTAATTAGGTTAGATTGTACATAATTAAATTTAAATAAAACTATTTTTACAGAAACATATGTCGTCTCGAAGAAAATGTGAAATATTTTTAGGTCACATTGATTTATATCAGATCTTTTTCAGAACTTTTACACAATTTACAACGGTATATGTCGGTTTTTAATCACTTTATTGTTTGAGAATTATTTTTAAAATAACTTGAAATTGTGTTTTTAAACATTTTTTAGCAAAACATATTATTTTATAAATAATCAATTAAGCTTTTATACATTAGAATTATTTTAAGCAGCCATCTGAGTCACATTATTTCTGTTTCTACTCTTGAGGGTGAGAGAGATAGAATATACATGACAGCTGAAAATAATCCTAATATTTGAACTTATTTTAGCAAAATTATTCTTCAAATTTGTAAACTACACCCAAGGTAGTTTCAAGACGTGAACACTGGTATCCAAGAGAATTATGTGGACGTTCTCATTAAAAACCCTTGTAGGCTTTTCTGAAGCCACAATTTATTTCTTACAGTTTCAACAGTTGTTTAGTATATTTTCTTGAAACCTTCCTTTGTATATTCAGCCTACGTATTTAACTGAAATACAATCCAATGTCAATAATCTTTATAAATAAGAAACAATGAAGCCAGTACGAAACCAACATGGTTACATTTTTATTTAGTAAAAACACCGATAAACCTCCAGTTTTTCCCACTTAGGCACATTTTTTAAACGCGTTAATTCCACATTTACTAAAGTTCAATCCGAAACTAATTTATTGTGTACATGCTATTAGCATTGTTCTTGCCCAATTCGGAACCCATGAAATCGAAACAATAACTTATTTAATAAAACGATGCTTTTATGCTTGAACCCACGTCCAATGATAATTGATATAATAAATATGTTGGAGATTATTGATAGATTCAAGGGTTTATTGATCGGCCTTCTGGTTTGATCTCCCACTGTTCAACGTATAACTTACGAAGATAATTGACTGTTTGGTACTTAAGTGTAGATTTTTCTGTGGATGGAAAACGCGTAATAAATTATTTTTATTATTTGAAGTAACAGGAGTTGGAGAAATATTTTATATATTAGATATGGAGAGAGGACTTTCTATTTTTTTAATCGCCTGACCCATATTTTATGTCTGGTGTATTCGAGTAAATCTTAAGTACCCGCCTGATGGCTACAGTGATAATTACTGGGTGTGTTCAGATTATTATTGATTATTTTAATTAATTTCCAACATGGTTTTCTAGTCATGTAACATGGAAATTTATGGTACCACCACCACCACCACTAGAACTTACCGATTTTTTCCAAAACCAAATCAAAACACTTCCCCTCACAAAATTCACCAAAAAACCAATCACCACCCCACTAAAACTCTCTTAGTGATTCTTGTGACTTAAATCCGCCTCATCCTCCCACAGAGCTTCCGGTACCATCCGGATAGGAAGTTGATTCATGTATTGCCGGTAGTTGGGTACTACCTATTATACAAGACACGAAGTACGAACCAGACTGGCTGTGGCGTCTTGGACTTTGTTGTTACTGCCACACGAGAGCTTAATTGTACGGTACTATAGTGGTGGTCCCCCATGTGGTATCTCTTGTCTATTTCTTCAGTGCAAAAGGATTCGTTCTGGGCTGGGTGTGTGTGAGTGTGAGCGGTGGCTGAAAGAAAGCCCAGGATTCGTTGGTCCAAAGCGGATGGTGTGGTGTGTGACTTCTTATCTGTGTGATTGGGTACTGTTTATTTGGGTTAGGTGAAAAAGTCATAAGAGAAAAAAACAAGTTTTTTAAATTTTTAGATGTTGATGTGTAATTTAACGGATTTGGAATTTATTGAAAGTTATTAGGAATTTTTGATGGATATTATATTTGTTTTGAAATAATTTGTTTGCAGATAAGAAAATTAAATGTTAATTTTCTAACGAATTAACGAAATTTAAGACACATGTCTCTTAATTATAACGGCATTTTAATATTAATTTTCAGGCAATAGTTTTGTAAAGCTGTAAAACAAATTGAAGGTTACACTAAAATATTGAGCTTAATGAGATGTTAGCATGTGTTTATTAATAATGAAGAAAGAGAATGGTGTTTTTTTCAATAAATATTTATTACCTTTTTATATCAAAAATGCAGTAATATATTTTAATAGTTATAGGGAAATTTTACATAAATAATATAAATCTGGTAAGGTTTCTTAATCTTTTTATCTTCAATATAAATTTTTGTACCTATTGTAACATACAAATTTTTCACCAATATTACTGAAAGTTGGTACTGGTATTAAGATGTATCGATTGCCCTTATATACTTCAATAAATTGACTTGATTTTTTTGAATATTTCTGTGGACACTCCAACAAGCAATTAGGCGAGGAACCCGAATATACAAATTTTTATTCTGCTTATAATTTAAAAAACCCTATGAAAAATCGATTTAATAGGATTGTTCCTGCAACAGTTCCAAACCAGTCAGAACGAATCAAATTGCATGAAATAATTTTTTTCTATATTCTTGGAATTTGATTGGTTCTGATTGATTTGAAACTTCTACAGGAACTAATGTAATAATAATGAAACTTGTCTTTCTTTGTATTTTGATGAGAAGAATCGACTGCATCTAGTCTTCAAAATATGGTCCATTTTGGTTTTATAGCAATTTTTCTGAAAATATTTAAGAATAGTATATTTTACAACAAGACATGAAGATACCGTTATTTTTTTCGTGAGGTGAGAATTGTGGACGAACTGTGTAGCAGCGAGTGGGGCAATCTCACGAACGAAAAAAAAACGTATTTCATGTCGAGTAGTAAATACTATTTTTTCTACGATACTGTAATTTATAAATTGGATTATAAACTAAAATTTTTTTTAAAATTATTTAAGGTGACAGTTTTCAAGTGAATCGTCAAAATTATATTTTAGTTTTTATTTTAACTATTTTAAGCTTTATACAGGGTGTATCAGTTTTAATCGAGCAAACTTTAATGGTATATTCTCCTATTCCTCCTGATTCGGAAAAATGTATATTATATACATCTATATCAATTCCTAAGAAAGATACAGGGTGTTGAAGTTTACAAGAAAAAATTATTTTTTGCAGTAACTTCTATAAAAAAGCTTGGATTCAAACAAAATTTTGCATGCCTGCCCTCCTCCCTAAGGACAATTTTATGAAGATATTTTCGATTGTGGGGGGCACCAGTGGCGTGCAATTAGGCCACATCTCAATTATTTCAAAGAAAAAAGCATGCCACTGTAATTTTTAAGAAATATTTTTTATCTATTGAATTCCTTGTTCAATTTGGAGTAAACTTTGCTTTTACAGAACAAAAATTGAAGTTTTAGTCCAGAGATAATTAGTTTTTTCGAAAGACGTGCCAACTTGAAATTAGTCACAAATCAAATAGGAAATTTATTAAAAAAACAAAAAATAACAAAAAATAATTATAAAATTACAGCAACTGTTCAAAATGCATCCCGCCAGCCTCGATGCATTTCTGACAACGACGAACTAATGAATTAACAGCATCTGTCATCATTTCCGGATTTTTTTGTAATTTCAAGTTAACACGTCTTTGGAAAAAATTAATTATCTCTGGAACTAAAGCTTCAATTTTTGTTCTGTAAAAGCAAATTTCACTCCAAATTAAACAAGCAATTCGATAGATAAAAAATATTTTTTTTAAATTACAGTGGCATACTTTTTTCTTTGAGATAATTGAGATGTGACCGAATTGCACGCCACTGGTGCCCCCCAAAATCGAAAATATCTTCATAAAATTGTCCTTAGGGAGGAGGACAGGCATGCAAAATTTTGTTTGAATCTATGCGTTTTTATGGAAGGTATTGCAAAAAAATGATTTTTTCTTGTAAACTTCAACACCCTGTATCTTTCTTAGGAATCGAGATAGAGGTATATAATATACATTTTTCCGATTCAGGACGACCAGTAGAATGTACCATTAAAGTTTGCTCGATTAAAACTGGTACACCCTGTATATAAAATATTTCATGAAAAGTGAATGAATTGATATTGAAAATTGATGTAAATTTAGTGCATATAGGGTTTTCATTAAAAAAATCACGAAGAAAATCATAAATTTTGTAGTTTGAGAAACGGCGAATAAAGAAATTAAATTTATAAAAACTATCAAATAATGTGACTTTTTGTTAAACATAAACTAAGTAGAACTAATTTATTTCAAGTAATGTAAAGAAAGTACTAAGATTTATTTCCTGTAATTATGTGGAAAAATGAAACCAATTAAAATAAACGACCAAAAACCTTTTTCAATTCCTCGCTGAAATTACTCTTATGGAAAATGGAAATACGTAAAATACAACTAAATAACGATACTGCCTCAACTTCAACTTCTTCAATCACATAAACTCATATCACTGTCTAGAATAGCAATAATATTAACTAAGGTCGGGAAGCCAACAAACACTCAAGGAAAATATACGACTTTCAAACTCTCATCAGCGTGCCAATTTACGATTCCAATTTTCTCTGAGTCCAGTAGTATCCAAAGACAAAATATACGTACTTATGTACGTATTTAGACATCTTTCAAGAACCATGCGTAAAATAAATTACAAGTGAAATATAGTCGACGCATATTATCTATAAATATAAAACGTAAAGAACGGAACTCAGCGGGGTGCTCCCTGTGGGACTCCAATAAATTTCACAGTACATCAAACACGCACACATCAGAGATAATGAACAACACACAAAAACGGTACACATTCAATTTTTCTCCAACTAATTATATTATTTCATTATTATTATATTTCAAGGAACAGTGGACTAGTTGCGTTGAAAGCGCGTAGAATTTTTTAACTCCATGATTAATGAGTTTTAAATTCGAAAAATACACACTTGTAACTGTTTGAAAAAACTAATTACAGAATTACAAGTCAATTTGTGGGTCTAATTAGAATTGGTAAGTGGAAATTGGGTTTAATTTCAAAAACAAATTGGATTGTATCAAAGACTAAGTACATCAGATCAGCTATAGTTTGATAGTTTGAGATGAGAATCGATATTTCAATGTCGACTTTAGACATGTCCGGATGAATAAATGGTTTCATTTACAATGAAAAATAAAGAAAATCGTGTAGGGAATGTATGCAAAGATGTGTAGTAAAAATATTGTTATGTTCAAGTTATTACAGTCGGGAAACTTCAAAGATACAGAATTGATGGAGGAGTGATAATGGGAAATTGTTTGAAGTTTGAATAAATGTAATTACCTACTATTCGCCTGTGTATGATTATGTTTGTTTTATATTATTGAAAATAATCATTAATTATAAACTGCCCTACAAGCATTTTATTAGCATAAATCAATAGAACTTGCCGTTATTTCCTTTGCTTATTCTACCTAGTTTAGTACAGGAATTTTAAATTTTATAATAAATAGTACTTAGTAATTGATTATTTTTCAAAATTTTCACCAATATTACTAAAAGTTGATACAGGTAAGACGAACTGATTGCCTTTGTGCCATATTCCAATAGATCGGCTTGATTTTCTTAGTGTGACAATAATTTTTTTAATATTTCTGCGGAGACTCGAACAGGCAATTAGACAAGGAACCCGAACATAAAAATTTTCTTTAATTTCGATTAGACGAATTAACAAATTCTGAAAGAAAAGCTCCTGCTGCGAACCAGTTCCTCTATATCCTCTCTTACCATCACGTATATTCCTTTTACGAAACTACGTTCATTGTCCTGAAAAATTCTATATTATAAAAATCCTGCAACTTTCATTATTATCAAATCACATTCGTATAATCCCATTAAAATTCCACGTGATCCAAATAACGCAAATCTAATTACCTTAGTACCATCACCCATACAAGATTTACGATCTAAGTACCAACATCTAATTCCGATATCAGCGAAACCACTTTGCTAAATTACAGTGTCACTACTACAACACAAATAAATGATTTATGCACACGCACCACATCACAAGACCAGGTGAAGGTTGCCTAGTGCTAGTGTGTATGTGTGTGTGATGTTGATGAATACAACAAAACAAATTACATTTAACAGTACTTGACATGGAGATGAAAACGACAGGAACCAAGGCTCGTGTCCAATAAACTCGCCTACAGCTCTTCCTATACTTATTTATACTATTATCTCAGACACAATCTTATGCAACTACTTGAGAGCTTGAGACTTTATGCAGACACTAGACGTTTTTGCAACAGGTACCGTTTTGTAACACTTGCTTTCTGGTAATCCAATAATAATTATGGACAGGTTTTCGTGCTAGGATTTGGTTTTATCGAGTGGGCAATTAATCGGACATGTAACAAGTACCATATGTGAGTGGTTAGTGTGGAAAATCAAGTAATAAAATTATGCTGGCTGGTTGATGGAGTTACATAAGCTGGAATTAATTGTAACAAAATGCATTTTACGGTGATATTCTTTATTTGAGTTAATGTACACTTGATTGTTGTTATGGAAAAATCTGCTTATTCAGTTCAATTTAGTTTACTTTCACCCTTTACTTAAATACGTCCATTTTTGCTCAAATTCGTTACTTTACATATGAATAAATTATAAATTAGAAATAGTAAAAGTTCAAAACTTCATTTTAAAATAATTATATGTTTTATGTAATTACGTATATTCTAGGAGTTTTGTAAATTTAATAACGGTTTAGGTTAATTAGATTGTAGGTACCAAGTTTAACTATAGTGGTGCTGGTACCCCAGGAGAGACTCTAGTGCTTTAGCTTATAAACAACTAGGTTTAGAAAGGCAATATTTCTAATTGATACCACTTTTAACAGGGCGGCTGTTAATTACCTATTAATTGCTCTACAAACTTCCTTGAAAATTCTCTATAAATTCCTGAATTCTTGTTTTGTTACAATGCGAATATTTTCGCAGTAGGAAAGTTATGCACTTATTTAGCCCGAATTACTTTTAAAAAACAACTATACCAGTTTTAAAGTGGATATCCATTATTACCGAACACTAACCGGTTAAATAACAATAAATTTCTTTGCAATTGCATGTGAAAAGTTGTGATAATTACCATGATTTTAGTGGAGTGGTTCAATAATAATTTATGTTTATCTGCAATTAAAGCCGGTTTGGTAGGCATTATCCAATGAATCCGATTTGTATTGCGCCAAATTTAAAATTGAAAGAAAATATTTAAACTGAGGATAACAAAATTCAAGTAAAATATGTTACAATTGGGTTGTTCCATTTCAAATCGTCCAGGTTAAATTTTTTCGAGTCGAATATTTTTTTTCCAATTCTTTATCGGAAATTATGAGATACGTATTTTTTCTTTTGGCTCAAAAAATTTTGTTTTTCGTGTTAGGAATTTTCTAAAATTAGACCCAAAATCCGGTTTTTCACTATTGGCACGCAGTCCGTACTTATAACTTGAATATCTTTTTCAAAAATGATCCGAATTTCAAAATTTTGGTCTCATTTTGTAGGTAAACGTTTTTCCAACAAAACTATACCCTAAACTTGATATATTTCTTAGGTTAATTTTTTTTACAGAAGAATAACTGAAAAAATCAAAAATTTTTCAAACTGAAAAATCTCGGATTGCCACAATTTTTTTTCTTGATATTTTTTTTATACAAGTGCAGTAAAAACAAGCACAGTTGACAATAACCATATTATGCAATCCCTGTAAAAATTTAGATAATAATAATAATAAACATCATTGTAGTATAAGAAGTAAGTATAGATACGATTTTCGATAAATCCCATATTAATTTTAAGAAAATCTGGTTTTGGAACGGGGAATTTGCGCATGTGAAGACAGATTTTATGAGTTGTTTATTTACTGCCCTTGTTTCAAAAAAATATTTAAAAAAAAAAGTGGCAATCCGAGATTTTTCAGTTATACTTCTGTAAAAAAAATTCACCCGAGAAATATATCAAGTTTAAGGCATGGTTTTGTTGGAAAAACGTTTACCTACAAAATGAGACCAAAATTTTGAAAATCGGATCTTTTTTGGCAAAGATATTCAAGTTATAAGTAGGGACTGCGTAAGCGAATAGTGAAAAACCGGACTTTGGGTCTAATTTTAGAAAATTCCTAACACGACAAGAAAAATTTTTTGAGCCAAAGAAAAAATACGTATCTCATTATTTCCGATAAAGAATTGGAAAAAAAATGTAACCTGGACGCTTTGAAATGAAACGACCCAATTATAACAGTTAACTCATTGAATTAGTGGGAAATTTGACATTAGGCAAAATTTTTAAATAAACTTTGATATAGTTCCAATATAAAAACCAAAAGAGCAATTAACAGCTTATTGTCTTCTGGGTTTCCTCCGCTTTCGCGCCATCCTCCTGGTCTGCTAGATTCTTCAGGTTTAGTCTTAAGGCTCAGATAAACCAGTAGCATCAGAACTATGAGCAAAATTACTTCAATTTAGCGCTTCTAAAATTTTAAGATTTTGTGCCAGATTTTCTTGTTCTACCACATAAAGCCAAAAGAAATACTCGTATTTATTATTAGGTGAAAAAAATGCTCCCTACATAAAACGTACAGATTTTGTTATCTGCTCCTTGTAAAGTTTAAAACTTTTAAATTTATGTTGAGAGTCATGTTTTTTACGTTGGACTAGATCCAGTTTCCTGTCAGATGAAAAAAAACTGATCAGTATGCGTTTGCTGTTCAAGAAATTATCGTTCAAGTTGTCTAAAAAAATGTTTACTTTTCATCTAAACTAAGAAGTCAAGGTTACTAAAACGGAATACCTTTACCTCGGAAAGAAATTAACTTTAGGATTGTAGATGTTGTAATAGATTATTTTAGTCTATAATTTGGAGCTATTCAATCGTAATATAATTTGGCTGACCACCACGACATAGTAAAACCACAACACACTTCTGTACCTGCTGGGAATAAAAACGACCGATAACCAAAATTGCGGTTTTATGGACTTCCGTCTTATCCATTTTTACTAGTACAAAAAGGGTCAAATTTTTCCAAAATAGCTTTTTGACTTCTATAGAAAGGGTCAATATTTTTTATTCTCAAGTCGTGATTAATAAACCTCGCTATTTTTTCAAATTCCTTCCGTTATAGACTTTTTCAGCATTTTCCATAAACACCCGATTAAAGTCGCCAAGCTTCCTGCTTCGAAGTAAAACAATTTCGCATTCCAATAGTTTAATACATGTTAACAAAAACCCATTCGATTTTATCCTCTAATAAACTCCGCGTAGACAAAAAGCGTCTCGTTACAAAATCAACAACTCATTTATATCCACTACGAGTACTACCTATTACTATTACAACCATCGCAGAGGTACTTAATTTTTTTTGTTGGTTCGGCTCCAACAGGCAAACAAGGCCTTTATTTTAACATACAAAACAAACTGTAAACAAATTATACGTTGATAGATTATTTAATTATAAATTATGTGGAAAATAGCAAAAACCCATTAACATTATCTCAGGGCATTTAGTTAGCTTACATTGTATATTGATTTTAATCGTTACCATGCAAAATATCACGGAAGAGGTACCTAACTGCTAATCATTATCATAAATGCTTAGTCATCATTGCATTAGATAACAGGTTTTATTTTACATATTTCCCACAATACTACCGATAATAAACAATAACTAAGGAAAATTTGTCCCTTCGGGCGGACCAAATATTTTCAAGTTGAAATAAGCGATTATCGCAGGCACGCGTGGGTTTTTCAATATGTTCAATTGCAACTTCAGATCGGGTTGAGATTGAAATAGTCATGGAGTAGTAATCATACACCAATCTAATGTGCTTAAGTGCTCTTAGAACTTTTTAATGCCGCTATTTATAATTGTAGCTAATAGCTATGAGTTATATATTAATGTATACGGTGGCTTTTTCACTTCGGTTCTGTCATATAAATGGATCAAGATGAATGGGTGTGCTCTACAGAGTACCGCGTGCGCCACAGTTTCATTAAATTAAATTTCCATTAGTGCAAATACGGTTTTTGTAGACTTTTTACTCGTAGCTTTCTATCTAACGGAGATTATAATCCTTATTAATTCTTTGTTTGAGTTGATTTAATTGATATCAAAGCAGAAAACCACGAGATTAAACCTATACATGTCTTCGAAAAAAATTCACCGTTTTAACAATCGTAATTTAGTATAATTTCGTTGGAAATATCATAAAATTCACTGTATATGTTCTTGTAATTACTCGCTGATGATTGACGACCTCCTTTTGTGTGTGTCCAAATTGCCCACGATTATTCGTTATATTTTACAGAAAAATCCACGAAATTGTAGGTATGAAAAATATTCTAAAGTGCGATACATAAATCAGGAACTAAACTGCTGGCCAATTGAAACGTACCAAGCGAATTTTGAGACTGAATTTAAAGTCAAATATTTTGAAAAGGAGAAAAGATATCAACATGAGGTTTTCAGGATTCAAGAGATAATAATTGCGAAAACAATAGTGTGATCCGACTTTTTTACTTTGAAGTACGTTACTATCTACAGGGTATGAAAGAAAGTCGTCTTTTTTTTCTCAAACTTTATATCTACCGGAATTCCCCAAAAAAAAATTTTATATTTTTTTCATGTCAATTTTTTTTAGTCTCTGGTTAATGAGGAAAAAACCAATTTCTCAAAATTTTTATATCCCTCTTATTTTATAAGATACCGAATTTTTTATTAAATTTAATATTGTTCAACAGGTTTTTGCAATAATAATTATGCTGCCATTTTGAAAGCAAATGTCATCATGTGATAGGTCGATAAAAAGGTAATTTTAAGTAGAATCTAATTCTTACGGAAAAAAATATACAGGGTTGTTTTAAAAATTTTTGAAAGTTAGTAGGTGGTCCTTCCGGTTAAACAGGAAGTGTTATCAGATTGTTTTAAACGTCAAAATGATTATTCCTTTCAACAATCAAACCATGCCAAATTTCAAATTAATACAGTTAGTCACTTAAACCAATGGTGAACATAAACCAAGTAAATTCCATTTTATTCCATTAAGAAAATAGCCTCAAAACATGAATTAAAAAATTTACCAATTAGCGAACGTGTACCGATTTTTGATAAGCCACTGGTTACCAATAAATTAATGAAAGTACAAAAAGTGTACTTTTATAAGAAAGCCATTCATAAGGTATCATAATCAACTACCGAGATTGGTTCTTACAAAACACAATACGGCCGACCGACAAAAAACAAAGAAAAAATCAAATTTTCAGCAAAAATTCGGTATCTTATAAAATAACAGGGATAACAAAATTTTGAGAAACAGGTTGTTTTCTCATTACGTAGGGACTAAAAAAATTTACATCAAAAAAATATAAAAAAAATTTGTGGAATCTCGGTAGTTATAAAATTTGACAAAAAAAAGAAGACTTTCTTTTATACCCTGTAGATAGTAATGTACTTCAAAGTAAAAAAATCGGGTAACACTATCGTTTTCTCAATTAAATTATCTCTGAAATCCTGAAATCCGCATGTTGATATCTTTTCTATTTTTCAAAATATTTGACTTTAAATTCAACCTAAAAATTCACTTGGTACGTTTCAATTGGCCAGCAGTTTAGTACAGTATAAAAAATATTTTTCCTTTGGAATTTCTTATTATACCACAACCTTTCAAAAATTTTACAAATAGTTGTAATCATATTTAAATATGTAACTTTGAAGCACCGTTAAATTAAAATAATTACCTCCATTCATTTTTCGTGGTTGACCAAAATAATGACTGAAATCAGATACCATTAAACGAAATGCTGAAGGTCGACATCTTCCAGCGCTTATAAAACGTTAATTTGAGCCATATCATTCTTGGAAATGTTTTAATTTTAATTAGCTGACACTGGGATGCGACTGGTCGCTTATATGGCTAGAAATTGTTGAAATTATTCTCTCAGAAATGGAAAATTGTGTTATAAATTGTATGGGACGATGACAGCTTCGTAAGATTTAACTGTTCATCAACAAGATGTGTGGAAATTAAACGTATATTTGTCGGTGTTAAGACAAACTGTAACAAACGAGTTTTTTGTAGAAAAGCGGAAAAATTTGGAAAATCTAGTCAGGAATTTTATTAGAGCGCTAATTAGTTCTCTTAAATACCGATGTCGAAGTAATTATATCTACTTTAGTATTTTGTAAGAGATAAAAGTTGTTTTAAGCCAAATAATTTGTTATTTAAATTCAAAAAGCGTTGATATGTACTTTAATAACCTTCATTATTTTATCAATTACGGACAGAAGAGATAATTTTAAATGTAAATTCTGCAAAATAATAGGATGCATGATATTCTCTAACAATTTATCATAATTGTTGTCCCTGCCCTGTCCAATTATACCAAAACAAAGATTATCCTTAGAATATTAATATAAGTATACACAGGACCGGATTTTCCACAGCAATATGACAAATATCCTGGAGCCAACAATTAGAAAATTTTGAATAAATTTCGCTTGACTTGATTTTTATTTTAAATTATAAAAATTAGTATTTTGTCAGGTTACTAATAAAAACTAAATTTTTAGAATTTAAAGTCTTAAATTAACTTCTGTCTTTTAGACTTTAATATAACTAAATGTCTCTATAAATCCACCTGTTTTTATATAACTGCTCTCAACTTTAAAGCGCTTTTTCATATATTTTACGATATTTCCTTCATTGCCTCTATACGAGTAAAAACATTATTTATGGTTACGCTAGTCACTGACCCAAAGACAATACAGAAAGTTATTATATTAACAGTAACATATATGCAAAAGATAATTACGTAATGGATGCAGCGATAAATCTAAAATAATTGAAAACCTATAAAAAGGCTGCAAATGAGGTTAATAAATTAAGGAAATATGCAGTAAAGTTGAGCTAAAAGCAGAATTGCTATAGCATAATCAGTATTATTAGACCAGGTTTGTTTCTTATAAATATAATAAATTGAGGAGGTAAATGTCTATTATTTAAAAGAGACACGATATAGTATAAAAATATATAATTTGAATTTGCTTCAGGTGTATTTCAACAAAAACTTGGAATCTCAGTCGTTATAGTATAATATAAATCTACTGAAGTTTTCTTATGCTTAAACTTGATTAAGTTTCAATTTTTCCCTTAACAGATCCGACTCTGTCCCCTCAACTTTTCCACTTTATGCACAATAATTTATAATCCATCACAGTATAATTCCGGGCTGTCACAGCCACACCATAATTTTTTCATATATTATACATAATATATCCACTTCTCGGACATGTCACTCTCTACGTCCACGAGGCATGACGCGCGAGTCTTTTAATCTTTATTACTGAAAAACGTTCATAAATTGCACGATAAATATCAACATACAAAAGCAATGTCGTGATGGTCGAGCGAGAGACCCGTTGCACATCGTATGGCATTGGGTTTTATCTCTTAGAATCGAAGAGAATGGATCCGTTTGTTATCTATGATGTTCTTAACACATTGAGTATATGGACAGGTACGTGACCGCGCCCCACAAGAAGTACCACTGAATACAACAGGTAAAAGAACAGATTGCTTGCAGAGATATAGAAGCAAAGTGGAGCGCGATTTTTGAGCAAATAATCGGAAGCTGTACTATCAAACTATTTTCTAAAAACATCTATTTTAGTTTTTTTTAACTAAAACTACCAAATTAGCTGCTATTTTTCTAAAACAGACTTGATAAAGCGACTCTTGTGGTCAATATCACTAATCACGAGCTATAACAAAGCTGGAGATTACACCATAGTGCTCTCGTGCCTATTTTTTTATTTTCGCTGCGTAGAACTTTTTCGATTAAAATTAGTTTCGGCTTCCTCTTCCAAAACAATTTAACTTGTCCGTGGGACGATCCACTTAATCAATTTATTGTTTTACTTGGAACCCCCTACCGTTCGAACTATTTTCATTACGTACCAAAATAGTACCTGCAACATGCGCTATCACTCATTCTTCTAGTTGTTTTAAATTCATGTCAATCACTATTCTGGTTGCGTGTCCATAAATCAAATTTATTAAACTAATTTGGAGTGCGTAATAATAATGGTTATTAAGCGATGATTAAAGTCGGGTAATTACAGAGTGTCTGAAATGTATTATGTAACTTTTTCGATGTTAGTTTAGTTATACATGAGCATAGGATAATCCGTTGAAAATTCTTCAATTTCTTGGACACAAGTTGAAAAAGTTTTAATATAAAATGTCATTATTATACAACAATAGATGCGATTATAAAATTACTAACTGTAAAAGGTTTTTTTATTCCTTAAGGAGAGAGTTAGTGTGAAATGAACTCTTGGTTAATACACTCGTAAAATATGAAATTAAAGTGCGTACTTAATAGTATTTGGTAAACGACATTTTTCCTAGGACACGAAGTATTTATTTGTAGTTAAACATTTTTAATTGAAATTTTTTCTAAATAAAGTTCCCATGAGACAAACCTACCACAATTAAATCAACGGAATAATTAAAATTATTTTTATATGAGATTATAGTAATAAAACTGAGCTGCAGAGACAAAATTCCCATACTGTATTCTCAGTATTTCATGGCGATGTTCATCATCTCCAGATTCTGAGTTTAGAATTGTTACAATACACCTTTGCCCCTTTAAGAATTTTTCATTTTTACTGCATCATGCACTGGTACTTATAATCACGATGCTGCAGCGACAAACTTAATTAAACAGAAAAATGTATTACACATTACACTTTGTTTTTAATTAGCCACGCACATATGAACTAACTGTGGGAAATGAAATGACTATTTAGTTATTTACCTTTCAAACAGATTTACAGCTTGCGCTATGGTTCTAACAATTAATTTTTTTTAAATGTCGTAGGCACCAAACAATAATTCAGCTTCTAAGCGAAATATTACCTCGGTAATTATTTCCACAAACAAAAACATAATGTCAGGGGATTTTTTATTCTTACTTATGAACTTATGTTGTTCTTGTAACTTGGTAATAAATTTTCAAAGTGCCACATTTTTGTTTTGTCTTGTGAAATCCGCGTCACGTGAAATGTATGTTTATGTTCTAATTTTTATTTGCGCTCATACGTGATGCATCCCTTTCCGCTCATTATATTATATGGCTGGATTAAACTAGAGTTATTATATTAATTAAATAAAGTTTCATATGGCACAACATTCACCGGTGTTGCAGTTGGTTTTTTGTAATTTATAAGACAATAACGCATAAAATAATGTACCGCAAGTCAACATTAATTTGTTCACAACTTTTGATTTATTTGCGACGTTTACTCTTGGATTTTTCTTACTATTCTGTTCTGAGGCGTACAAAACAAAAAAAAACATTTTTTTGGTGAAATGGTCTCTATTATGGGCCCCCATAGTTCGCCACTGATTTTTATACATAATTCGATTAGTTTTATATACAAATTTCTATAAAATTTTAGTTTTCGTAATGCATAACGTTTTAGGACCTGAATTTAATTAATAATTTTTATGGTTTTCCAATTTATTTGCTAAAAATACGGAAATTTTGTAGTTATAGAGGGTGTTCCGGAAAAAGTGGGAAATCTCTCGGATTCAGATAGGGCATGAAAAAATAAATTTTGATTTTTTTTCGGAATGAGACTTTTTTTTTAATGACTTAATAAAACATGAATTCGTTTATTATTCTTTTTCTCGAAAACGGTCCACTTTATCGACAATAAACAAGATAGCTTTTCTTTAGTCTACGGTTCAAACTACCTGATTTTGTTGTTTTAAGTCTTTCACACAGGGTGTTAAAAGTTTAAGCATTAATTTGTAAAGTTTAGTCTGCCCCTGGTAAAATAAACAAGCTAGATATGTGTCAAGGGCATTATTTCAAGAGGCCCTTAGTAGTGTCCATCATATTAACTTTTTATAAAATTCTATTGAGTGCTTTAAAAGTTATTAAAAAAAAACGATTTCCAGCGACGCTCTTCAGGGCTACATATCTTCGTAGGGAGGGCCTGTAGGAAAAATTTTTATAGGAACTTGTCATCTTATTTTTTCATGCCCTATCTGAATCTGAGAGATTTTCCACTTTTTCCGGGACACACTGTATACAATTTCATTTTATTTCGACTATTAAGAGTACCTACATTCATACATAATTTTTGTCAATTTTCGAAACATGTTCCCTTTTCTAAAGTTTATTTATCTCTTCTTTTACGAAGCACCATTCTATTCAAATCTTCATTTTTAATCAATATATAATTATAATATAAGTATTATCTTATAAGTTTACAAAAAACTACCTAATTTTATTTATTACATAATCTATTTAATAAATAAAATCTTGCCTCTTTTGGTGATCCACTGGTTCGGTTTATTTTTTCATTGGTACAATTAAATGTGGGATAAAATGTAGAATTATTTTTGTACTGTTTTTTGCAAAGTTTATTTAAAAAAATGTACCTACGTAGATAGGTAAATAATTAAATAACAATTTGAAAAATAATAATTTACTTTAGCATCATTTTAAAGCCATTTTATCTAATATTTTAAACCTATTCTTGTTGGGCAAATGCCTCGTTACGTTCCTGATAAAAAAATGAACTTTTCAAATAAGAAAATCTTCCCTCCAAAATTTTTGTAACCTACTATTGGCAACACTGATAATAGTTATACAAATTTATCTTAACTTAAAATTCAGTACATTTTAAGCTTTGTTAAAAATATAATTTAAAGTAGTTAACTTTTCTATAAGAAATAGAATCTACGGTATACAATATTTAAGTTTCTATTATTGGCAACACTGAAACACTTGCTTAATGCAGGTTCGTATCTCCGCTAATTTTTATCGGGACAATCACCTACACCAAAATAGGTGTGGCGCCACACTGCCATAGTATCTGTCAAACGCCTATTATTTATATAAATTCAACAATACAATTTCGTAGCAAATTAAACAAACATGGTGGTAAAAGTGTACATCAGCGGCATATCCGGCAACAAAGAGGTAAGAAAACCATAATTAATTGAGTTTTTTATATTTAATTTGGGGTAGGGTGATGGCCCTAGTCCAGTATTTTATAAATAATACACCTGTTCCTTTTGACAGGTAAAAAAACGCCAGCAAAGGGTTCTACTGATATTGGATTCCAAAAGTATTAAATACGATGTAATAGACATTGCCGAGCCTGGTAGCGAGGAAGAAAAGGATTTCATGCAAACGAAATCAACTTCATTAGGCGCAACCATCAGTGATCCGAGCCCCCGCCATCCTTTGCCACCTCAGTTATTCAATGACGATGCTTATTGTGGGGTACGTAGCCAAAATCCTAACACAAAACTTTGGGGGGACAACTTGAACAAATATTTTTGTCGGATATACAACCGGCGCAATTCATGACTCACAGTTTGCGGTTTTTATCTTTGAAGGACTATGATCAATTCGACATGGCGAACGAAATCGACGAAATGGAGGTCTTCCTGAAATTGGCCCCTGATAATTCCGCTCCAACGGTCACCTCAAATGCCGAAGTAAAATTAGGAAACGGCGATGTGGACAAAGAACAGGACAATAAACCAGATGAACAAATCCAGGATGTAGTAGGAGATAGCGAAGATGCAAGAGCGGTTGAACCAAATAACGAAACAGACGATCAAAAAATGGAAAATGGTGGCAATCAAGGTTTTAATTATGAGGAGGAAGACGATAAAAAAGCCGGTGATGACAACACGGAGGATAAGGCTGATGATGCGTAATTTTTTTATACTGATCGATTGTGTCGTCTAAATGCACTGAATTATCATCTTGATTAGTTTATCGATTTTATTCACGTGCTATTTTCATCCTTGCCAAAGCAAGTTTCATTATGACTATTTTATTAATTTTAAGTATTATTTATGCTAAACTTTTACAAGGTTATGGTCCTAATTGCTTCGAATCAAAGGTATTGTTACAATTTATCCGTTATTATACACTGTTGAATTTATTATTATCGAACTTGTAAATATATTCCTATATTGATTTTAATCATTATATCATAACTTTTGTGAATATTTCATTGTGTTATTTACAGTCCTCTTCAAATTTCTGTAGGTACGTTGAAATCTCAGTTATTTATCTGTGATACTGATAACGATAACAAAAAAGGGCACACGAAACCATCCATTAAGAAAGAAGCGGAAATAAAATTGAAAATTCAGATTCACTATGTATATTTACAACATAATTTTTTGTCAATAAAATATTAATATTACTATATCCACATGGTGCTACAAATAAATATGACCCACTATTAGTTAAAATAATCATTATAATACACTGAGATTACAGAGTAACAGCATTTTCTTCACAACTAAAACTTCCTTTAGTTACCTGAAAATTAAAAGAAAGCAAAATTAGCTAAAAATAATTAAAATATTTTCTAACATTTAACACTGTAACAATATTATATAAACAAACTGGACTGTAGTTTTTCACATACATACAACCACAACGTTCAAATTATCAAAATAATAATTAAAAAAAACGGACACAAATCACTACATCCAAGAAACCAATCACGCCATATTTCAGGACAAAAACCGGCTCTCAAACACAAACTAGTGCTGTGTACGCTCCACGAACCTTTAGGCTAACGAGGAGCGGGAGGTGGTGGAGCATATGGGAAATACATCCCGGCAACCCCTTGTGTGGGCGGCGGTGGAGGCGGGGCATTGAAGAACAGTGCCCCATTGGGTAATTGGTAGGCCCCAAAAGGACCAGGTGGAGGTGGAGGCAGACTCTGGTAGGTCAACAACGGCTGAGATGGAGGCGGTTGCACCTGAGGTGGTGGCAACTGTACTGGTGCTGTTGAGGACTTGCCTGTTCTCATTGAGGATGGCGGTGGTGCTGGCGGCGGGCTGTTGTTTCTGTCCCTACTGCGACTAGAACTGCGCGAACGTTTCCTGCGTCCTCTATCTCGCGATCGGCTGCGTTCTCTGCGGATGTTGCGGCGAGGTGAGCGGGATCTCGACCTGGAGGGTGACCGCGGGTGGACTGGGTGTTGATGAGGTCGACCACGACCCCATCGGTTGCGACCTAAAAAGAAAATTTAGTGATATCAATTCCATGAAGATTTAGGCAGCTTTAGAAAAATCTTTCATTTCAAGGAAATTTCTCACCGCGCCACTTTATTTTTATACAAGAATTATGTTACCTCTTCCTGAATTTCCATTCGAATTCCAACTACGGTTATCAGCCATCTCTTGGAGTTTCGGATTGATGACTTGTTTAGCCTCTTTTAACACAGCCACCAAATCGGCAGCTTTATTGGAATTACTCGGTGTAAAAAACGTGTAGGCAGTGCCAGTGCGTTGTGATCGACCGGTGCGACCAATACGATGTACATAATCTTCAGAATTGGACGGGTAGTCAAAATTGATAACAAATTTAACATCTTCAACATCTGGAAAAGTCCACAGAAAATGTCTCACTAATCGATTTAGTTTTAATAGTTAGCATTGCTGTTGCCTCGACATATTGAAGATAAGTACCCAGTTACTTATTTACCATTCCTATTAACAGTATAAGAATTTGTGAAATATTTTTTTGGAAAAAAACCTCAATATATTTTGAAGGAAAATCAATCGTGTTACGGTCACTGTAAACGAAGGCAACAACAAATTAAATTATGGACTATAATCCCGACATAACATTTCATAAAACATTCCTATTATATGTAATTATTTTATACAGGGTGATTCACTAGTGGCCTCTTGCTCAATATTTTAAGAGGTGGTTCTTAAAATTTTGGCTATTCCGTCCCTGTAGGGACTAATTTGATTAGTGATTACATTACCCAACAAGAAACCTCTATTAGAGGCTCACCCTATACAATATTAAATTAAGGCACTTTTGGCTCAATGTTAACAGTAGGCAACAACAAATTAGTGAGACTGAAATTCCAAATAAAACATTCCTGCTAAACTTTGGTAGTAGTAAAAAACACAAATATTATACAACATGTACAGGTCACAGATATTTTAATATAGTACAGTAACAAAAATAAAAAATAACATAATAAACCATCTGTGGACACTAACTTAAAATATATCCATATTTGTACGAAATTCCCTCTGAAAAACGTGGTAAAAAAACTGAAAATTTTGTTTTTGGATCAAAGTGATAGATTTTCTTGGTTAATAAATTTGGTTTTTTTTTTACAAGAGGCTTATAAATGATGCGTACCAAACAACAGTGCACCGTCAAGGGGAATATCAGCATTGGTACGTACATACACATGGCACACCGAGCCAGTTCCAAATCTGACTCCGGCGTGGGGCAGAGCGTTGTCGGGTGGGCCCGCCTACGGCCAGGTTATAGCCTGCAGCAGTCCGAGCCAGACCACAGACTTCAACATGGCCGCCTTTGGTCTGAGCACACAGCACGTCGTTGTCCGACACTGAGAGGCACAGCCACAATGACAATGATTTTGTGTCATTAACACGCTTGTGCCTCTGGAAAAAAGAGTAGTGCCCATTTTACTTTTGCTGTTGCTGATTATTGTCCCATGCACACTGGTCAACAGGCTAATAAATTACAAAACGCTCGACTCTCTAACTACAATCATTTATTAGGAGCTTTTTTGGTATTATATGGATTATTGCACACGCGGGTGCCAGCACGTTTCTTTTTAAACAACAAAAAACAAATCATAAAGTAACAAACTAAAAAACTAAAAACAAACTTAACTATTAGCCTGCTAATCATGTTTCTTTTTTTTTATATTACAAATTAAACAAAAAAGGTGTAATTTATAATTAAAAAACTTTTATACAACTCTTTGGTTGTTGCAGTTCGGGAGTCACATACCTAAACCTCGGGCTGCTACGTCGGTTGCCACTAGAATTGGAGCTTTCCCAGAACGAAAATCTAAAACACAAAAAATATTATTGTTGGGTTTGCTTATTTAATTTTTAGAAAATAACAATCGTTATTTTTAGTGTGATCCTTGAATTATTTCCGGCATTCATCAAACACTTCAAAATAGTTTTACAGTAGTATTTGCTTTGAGTACTAACATTTTTATGACCGTTATTTAATTTACGACCTGACATCATTTATTACCTTGTAGAACCCAATCTCTTTCCTGCTGCGATTTATCACCATGTATACAAACAGCAGGCCAACTGAAACCACCACAATAAAAATTACTAATTTCACTCCGCAAAAAAAACAATACATACCCGTCTCTTTTCATTTTTCTTGTAATATCATCCACACGACGTTTAGTTTCAATAAAAATTATAGTTTTATTCTCCTTTTCCGACATTATTTCTTTCAGTAACGTACTCAGCTTTGTTTCCTTTTCATATTCCTGACAAACATCGATTATTTGTAGTATATTATGATTTGCAGACAACTGTAAGGACCCAACGTTAATCTGTATATAATCCTTAAGAAATTCCGTTGCTAGAGCCTGAACTTCTTTAGGCCAAGTCGCCGACCACATAAGGGTTTGTCTATCTGGGCGGATTTGTTCAATTATTTTCCGGATTTGTGGCTCGAAGCCCATATCAAGCATCCGGTCAGCTTCATCCAAAACTAGATAAGTACAACGCCGTAAATTTGTTCGACTACTTTCCAAGAAATCGATGAGTCTTCCCGGGGTGGCGATGACTATTTCCACCCCGTCCATTAAATCTGTGGCTTGTGGACCTTTTGGTGCCCCTCCAAAGACACAAGTGTTGCGAATTCGGGAAGTTTGTCCGAAATCCGTGGCAACTTGCTGGATTTGTTGTGCGAGTTCCCGCGTAGGAGCCAAAACTAGCGCAATGGGACCATCGCCTCTTTGCAACCTCGCCTGGTGGTTTATATGCACAATCGCTGGCAGTATGTAGGATAAAGTCTTACCGGAACCAGTTGAGGCGATTCCGACCATATCGCGACCACTAAGCGCAATTGGCCATCCTTGTGCTTGAATCGGCGTTGGGTTCTTGAACCCCATTTTGCGCACTTCCGTCATGACGTAGTCGGGGAAACCAGCTTCTTCAAATGTGAGCACTGGCTCGGGGATCGACTTGCCTTTCAGGGAGATTTCCTTGTTCTTTCGCCACTCTTCCATTTCGTAGTAGGGCCTGTTTGACACTATTGGATGTGGGATGTAGAAGTCCTTCTTGAACGGTTCTAAGCGGCTCATGTCCCAGCGGGGTTTTCGCAGAGTTGCCCCAGCTGCATTTCGGCGACCTCCGTAGCCTCGGTCGCGGCTTCGAGACCGTCGACGGTCTCGACTTCTTGAACTAGATTTTAAAAGAGAGACATTCACTTAAATATTTACCGACAAAAAACACTTGTATTATATAGATACTTTTTTTAATTTCTAACTAGTTTACTACTAATTGAATATTTGTAAACAAACAACACAGGGATAAACAATAATTAGAAAAATTAAACTGGGTGTTAAGTACACAATTCAAACAGACAACTATTCCAATTTATGACCTATTTATTACAGTGTTAACTTACCGCCTTCCCGAGCGTCCCCTCATAATTACCACTATAAAATAATACTTATAATACACCTAAAATTTATACTGTTTACACAAAAATGTTATTTATTACAGATTGGAAGGCATCACAACAAAATAATATGGCGCTACTGCGACTGCGCTAGTCAGTTATTGATCTCTAGTAAAGGGTTTGTGACTTGACTGTAATGAAAAACAAACGAGTTTAAATTTACCGCCATTATCAATTATTTTGAAAAAAGTGGTATTTATCGCGTAATTTTCGCTTAATTGCACAAAAATATCTAATTGTATTGTTTAAATAATCCAACAACATTTTTTCTTGACAGTATTGCCCATTAATCTTGCTGCCAGATATTTTCTTGTTTATTTCATAATAGAATTCCATTTCTTCTATTTATAGATATGTATTTAGAAACACGTCGTTTAATCGTTTTACGTACATAAGTAAATAAAATGTAATTTGTACGGTGTAATAAAACTCCATACCGTTTAATTTTTTAATTTAATTTAATTTTAAAAGTATTACATCAGTCTAGTTTGTGATATCAGTAAGCAAGAAGGAATAAGGTGAAACAATTTTGGCACCAACTTATTTATTATAAATAAATACATGACTAGAACCAATAATTAAAATTACAAAATATTAAATTCAATGTTAATAGTAGTCGTCATGGCAACATAATTCTAGATTCCGACATCCTGCAGATTTTAATAAAACTACATAATAAATTATATAAGATCCAGTTTAAAAAAAATATAATCATAACAAAATTTAAAAAATAATCAACGATACACTATCACGTTAAACTTATAATTAAACATAATCAATAATAAGTAGAATAATGATGATACGGTGAAGGAGTCGGTGATGTAACATGTGGTCGTGGCGCCAGCGGCGTAGGATGATAAGGACTTTGAGAATACCCACTAAAAGTAGGAACAGGCGAAACAGACCCACTGGGCGCCGCAGGAGCTAATATCCTCCCATCCCCCATAAGCCGACTCTGCTCCAGCAACCGAGGCTGCTCCGAAAGAATCCTAGATTCATCTGCGAGTAACCTACTGGAATCCCCAGCTCCTAACAGATGATCATTTCCCAGAATGCGATTAGTTGTATGATCCGATAAAATCCGCCCTTCAGCTCCTAAATGTCTGCTAGGCGCCAAATCCGTTCCGAGGAGTCTACTCTGATCTAACAGCCGATTCTGATGTATTCCATGTTCCGTTAACAAACGACTGTTAAAAGGATGACTGCGCAAGCTCAAATCCACACTATGCCGACCTGGCGGTGTTAAATCCAAGGAAACAACTCGAAGAATATCCGCGTGGGTATACGAAGGAGGCGGAGGACTGTAATTCAACCGTAAATCCACCCTGTCCACCTCGGGATACAAATGGTGATACCGATTGAGATTCGTGTAGTTATGGAAACTTCTAGCCGACATATCCAAACCTTGGATTTCAGACGAAGAATTCAAGACTAAAGGCTCGACGAAGTTCCTGTCGCCCCGGAAATCCGACTCGAGGTTATCGTAACTTTTCACAACGCGTCCCTCGACACCTTCGATTAAATCATAGGGTTTCACCCGGAAGTCCACGTCGGAACTTCCAGTGCCTTCATACGGGGCGTTTTGTCGCTGCCGCTCATTTATCTCCATCTCGTAGTTCTTCAGTCGAAGATCCAAGTCAATGTCGAATTTATTCCGCATGTCGCTCGATAAATCATCTGGGTATTTCCCGCGATCATGGTCGAGTTTCTCTTCGGCGTCATTTTGTTCCATGGAACTTGATTGTTCGGCAGAAGCGCTAGTTCCCAAGTAGTTTTTAGTTAAATTATCCACACCCAGTACATTCATTTGCTTGCGCTCCATATCGCTTTCTTCAAACTTCAGTCGGAAATCCTTACGAGGTTGATAACTATCTAACTTGTAACCAGGTGATTTGTATATGGATAGATCCAACTGGATGTCGTTGGTTTTGGAGTTATTTATACTCAAGTTCTGAGCGGCCATTCCATTACTGTCATCCGAGGATAAATGTTCATTTTGTGTTGAGTGTCCAAAGTCATACCTCGGAGGACTAGGAACAGGTGACAAGCTTTTCTGGTTGTAGTTTTGAGGGGGCGACAGTTGATTGATGTAATTTCGGACAAAACTCGACCGGTGCTGCATACCACCAGGACTATTCCCCGGACTAAAGTCCTCCTGGTGGAAGTTGGAATAATCCATGTTGATACTATGACTGTGCCTCAGTTCATCATTCAACTCATCCGTCACAGAAATATGATCATTAACCGAAGGCGACATGAGATTTATATCCCTTTGCTCACTCATACAAACAGTCTCACTATACGAAACTTCCGGAAGATTATCCGGCTGTGCAAGAGTATACAAATTATTCACCAGCGAATCAGTACAATTCCCCGTGGAGCTCACATCGATGTCTATATTAGGCTCACTACAAACAGAATCCAACGCCGCCTCCACCAACAAACTGGCGTTCGAAGCGTCCTGTCGACCAAAATCACTTAAACCCAATTTAGTCCTTTCGTACATTTCCGCTTCTTGCAAAGTGATTCCTGGAAGGTCGTCTTTGTTTAAACGGTGATCCATTTGATATAGTTCGGGTGGTTTTAATGGATGCATGGGTTGGTCTCCAATCCACTTCTTTGAACCTTTGCTTAGGATTTTCATAGCTGGAGGGTTGATGTATTCTGTGGTTGGTGGGCTGCAGATTGGTGGCGGGGATTGAGGGTCGTCCATGAGAGGCGAGTGCATGGCTGGGGGGTCGTCCATGCTTTTGCTATCGAGACCTTGAAAATAATATTTCGGTTATAAATTAAATTACAATTTTTGGAATTCTTGGTCGGATTTTTAATTTACTCACTTGCGTCATCCATATCGCTATCCTCGTCAATTTGCAGATTACTACTAGACTTAGACGAGACATTCTCTTGTTCATCCTTCTTATCCAAATCATCCTCAAACCCACTGTAAGCCTGGAAAGTATAGTCAATACTCCGCTCAATCTTCGGCATGGTATCCTCAGTAAATCCGTGCATTTTCTTGTAGTGAAACTGCAAACACTGCTTCGTGGTAAAAGCTGCATTACAATTACCCCCAACAGCAACACACCTAAAACCCTTGAATAAAAAAAAAATTACCACAATTAACCTCGCGTACTTAAACGGTTTGATTCCACTATGAGTCAGCATGTGTATCTTCAAATTGGACTTGTTTTGAAAGTGTTTTCCACACCTAGTGCAAGAACAAGCCCCGTCGAGTTGCTTCTGGTGCACTTCTTTTAAATGGCGTTGCAACGCAGCTCTAGATCCCAGAATTTTCAGACAATTCTTACATTGGAACTCCTTGAGTACCTCCGAAATATCACTGTGCATTCGCTTAATATGCACTTTGAGTTTCTGTGGCTGGCAGAATTTCCTACCGCAGAAATCACAAAGGGGGCGAGAACGGTGAGGGTTGGCGGAGCAGCCGTAAGTTCGATGCATTTCCAAATAGTTCAGTCGTAGGAAAAACTGCAAGAAAATTCTTGTGAAATATGTGTTACGTTTTGAGGGGTTTTGTAGGTACTTTTTTGCAGAACTGGCACTGGTAGGCGCCTTGACCATTGTGTAGTTCCGCTGCATGTTTCATTATGTTCTCCTTGCCCAAAACTGCAGCCCCACAAACTTTACAATGGTACTTTCGGATTGTTAAACTATATCTTACGTCGTGGAAAACCGAACAGTGTGTGCGATAATAAATAGGATGGGTGAACGTCATATTGCAACCTCCACAAGCTGTAAAAACAGAAACAGAATTAGTGGACAACTCTTAATTAGATATGTTTATCTTACAAGTTTTTTCCAGTTTCTTCTTCCCACTGGATAAAGTACTATCCTGCCAAAACAGCAACTCCTCGCCCTTCTCCACATTTCTAACACTAACAAAATACAGTTTGTCCCCTCGGGATATCACAATCAAATTCTTCTCGTCCCTCGATGGTGCCGGTCTAACAAAGCGCATCCAATTACTCGCTTCTAAATCCTCGGTGTTTACATAGATGTTACCCTGGTCTTCCGTGGGGATCTCCCACAAATCTCTCATACTAAAATCCTCAGGAATGTCCACTTCTTTCACTACTTTACCAACTAGCGGACCAAACTCTGTAAATTGTTCCAAGATAGTGTTAGTGAAGACTCCGGCCCCATGATTGGTGTAGGTATCGTTGATTCGAAGGACACTTGGTAAGGACAGTTGGGCGTAACTGTAGTTGTTGTCGTCTTCTTTTTCT
This sequence comes from Pediacus dermestoides, assembly GCA_963942485.1. Classification (NCBI taxonomy): domain Eukaryota; kingdom Metazoa; phylum Arthropoda; class Insecta; order Coleoptera; family Cucujidae; genus Pediacus; species Pediacus dermestoides. Next base: position 29,222,723 of record OZ012627.1, on the reverse strand, counting down.
GTTTTGATGTTTTCGCCGTTATTTTGGTATAAAGTTTGATATCTGCTGGTCCAATCTTCCAAGGAGATTCCGTCGGTGATTATATAGGAAGGATGGATGAGCGGACAGCGGTTATCTGAGTGCTTTGTGTTGCAATTTAGACAGATTTTCTGTTTGATAGTGTTGGATTTTTCTGAAAGTATTGCGTCTTTTTGTTGGGTTTCCAGCTCAGGAGCTTTACGAACATTGAAGTCTTGTTTACGTGTCTTTACATCCACTTTTTCTTTTTTCATTAGTTTATCTGGGGGGCTCTTTTTCTTTTTGGATTTTTCCTCGAGTTTTGCAAGAGAAACTTTTGGGGATTTTTGAGAGACACTCTCTTCTGAAATTGAAGAATTCTCTGTAGAATCATCACTTATTTTATTTATTGGTTTTTTAGCAGTGGCCTTTTGTGTTAATTCTGAAGGTTTATCAGTGATATCAATGGATTTTCTTGCTTCAGTCTGTTCTGTTTTAAGAACTTCTTGTGGGGTTTCTTCCCGGACGATTTTCGGTTTCTTATTGGAACTTGCCACCGAAACAATTTTTTTCTTCTTAAGTTTACTTGCCGGTGATTTTTTACTGCCATTAGTCTTGTGGTTGTCTTCAGATTTATCCTTTTCACTTTCACTAAAACAGAATAATTATAAATTTATAAAATAAAGAAAAATTCATTATAATTTTTTTCTGATTTTTAAAACAAAAGTTCATTTTCAAAGCATGCTTTTCGTTACAAAATACATAAACAAAACCCACGTGTTGTTATTATTGATCTGTCAAACTAGCTCCACCCACTTTAAAGATGTCCGACCATCTGACAAAGAAATTTTACAACAAAATCCAGACAATTTTCACTGAATTAACTTAAATTCTACATTGCATCCTACCTGTTTAAATACTGTTGTGCAATATCTAATAATCTAGTGCTAAAGTTCTCGTTAGTTGTACAGGAAAATGCAACTTTCAATGCATTCCACCGTTTGACGTTTAAAGGGCCCACAACAATCTCCAATATTGAATTTTCGTGCAATTTCAACACGTTTCCATCGGTTTTATCACTGCTAACACTCGACAACCTGTTAATACTACTTTGGGCCTTTTTTGACATTTTTCTAAAAAATAACTAAAGAGGATAGGTCATCTAACGTCCTATCCTCTTTAATGCGAATGACATTGAATGACGTCAGGAGCGGCGCCAAACTTAAATTTATTTCAATAACATTGCTGCTTTAAAATGATTGTACACGAGAAAAAATATTTTCACACGGGGTATACATGAAATTTGATTATCTCATGAACTTTACATAGTTTTTTAAGCGATATACTAAAAAACGAACTTTTTTTACGGTACTTTGTCGTTAAAACAGAAAATGACATTATGTAGGTTTTCGTTTCTTCTCCTAGAGGACACCACACTCTCGTGTCAAAAATCTGTCATTCATGACCTAACCTAAAGAAGTGTCATTTCTTTGTTTAACCTCAAAATTTTTTCAAAATGTCAACAACTCAAACCACCACTTTAACGAAAAACAAAGAGAAATCCATCAAAGAAGCGACCGCATCCTCCAATACCCTAGACGAGGTGCTCGACAAAGTGAAAAAAGTCGACAACACTTGCTCATTTGCCAAATGCAAGTTGCGTACCAGTGACTTTGCCATCGATTGTAAGTTTTGTAGTGGACGTTTCTGTACGAAACATGGTTTGCCTGAGATTCACGGTTGCGGTGAGGCTGTTCGACGTGAGGAAAAACGTAAGTTTCTGCATCCGGAACCGAAATTGTCAAACGAAAAACATTCACAAGCTCAGACTAAGTTGACGATGAAGTTGAAGCAAATGCAGTCGGAAAGGAAGTCGAAGCAAGGGTTTCAGAATAAAGGGAAAAAGTGATTGAAGTTAGGAGAGTGTATGCTATTAATTTAATACGAAATCTACAGGAGATTTTTGAAATGCAAGTGGTTTACTATTATTACAGCTAAAAGAACCGAAAATAATACTTGGTAATATTTTTTTTTATTTAATAAATAAAATGAAAAATTTACACATGTTTTTTTGTTGTATTTATTTTCATCAGGAATTTACTTTAATAAAAAAATATCAGATCTTTCTGTGACACGTATGTACCTATTGTATAAATACACTGTGTCCCAAATTGGTGTCTCCACTATGGGTAACTTCTTTATTATTGGAGATACAAAGACGGTTAAATTAGAAAAGTTTTAAAGAATTTTATGGCCATTTCAGATTAGCCAACAGATTTTGAATATCTCTTTTAGTTTTTGAGATATTCGGGAAAAACCAAAATGTTGCATTTTCTTTAATGCTCAATATTTTTTTTTATTATCCATTTTGTGCTGTTAGGACTTTGACATTCTTCATGCACTTTTTTAAAATACTTCTAACGGTGTTGACAATTTTTTCCCAACTCTTTTGTTTTTTGAGATACGACTACTAACTTTTGTTTTTCTTATGGACGGCAATTGTTTTTTTGGCATTGACAAGTAGCATTTTTTATTACCTTTCCAACGATGTATCACAACATGACGAAAAATTCCTAGTTTCACAAGAAAAATCAGAAAATTGTATTTTTCAATAAAAAAAAAACAAAAGACATTCTATAATGAATAAAAATCAATCCCTCTATCGCTGCATGAGCATGATGAGCGTATTTGTATGCTCGTGATTTACATACGGGCAAATTGAAATGTTAACACTGCAGCTGAACGACAACAACCCCACAATACTTATTTCAGAAAACTTGCCACGAATTTCATTAATTTTGGGCCATTTGAACAAAAGAGGGACAATCGTTGTGATATAAATAATGAAGAGAGATATCATACACTCATCATGCAGCGATAGATGGATTGATTTTTATTCATTGCTGGGATTTCCTGTTTTTTTTTTATTGAAAAATACAATTTTCCGATTTTTCTTGTGAAAATTGGAATTTTTCGTCATGTTGTGATACATCGTCGGAAAAAAAATGCTATTTGACAGTGCCAAAAAAACCATTGACGTCCATAAGAAAAACAAAAGTTAGTAACCGTATCTCAAAAAACAAAAGAGTTGGAAAAAAACTGATAACACCGTTAGAAGTATCTTAAAAAAGTGCATGAGGAATGTCAAAGTTTTAACAGCACAAAATGGATAATAAAAAAAATATTGACCATTAAAGAAAATGCAACATTTTGGTTTTTCCCGAATATCTCAAAAACTAAAAGAGATATTCAAGATCTGTTAGCTAATCTGAAATGGTCTTGAAATTCTTAAAAACTTTCCTAATTTAACCGTCTTTGTATCTCCAATAATAAAGAAGTTACCCATAGTGGAGTCACCAATTTGGGACACACTGTATATTGCACAAATTATTCTTAATAATATTTATTGCTTAAATTATAAATAAAGAATTGTAAATATTGTTGCGTTACAAATTAATTTGCATTTTAACTTATTCACTTATATGTACATTTAATAACATTAAAAAATAATATGTACCTAGTTTAGTTAGGTAAGTACAAGAAAACAGTCTATAAATATAATATTTCGACATGTAGCTATAAAAATATAGTTAAAAATATACTTAGATATATTATTTTTACAAATATAAAATACTTTACCATGGGACATACATTTAAAATAATTTTTAGTTGAATTGAAGACTCTTGTCATCTATATCACAGTTAAAATCAGTCCAAAATCACAAACGGAAGTTATTTTCATTGACCTTTGTGACAATTGGAAACACAATTGGTTGAATCTTAACAACTGTAATAATATTTCATGGAATATCTTACTCATTAATAATAAAATCGACTGTTACAAAAATAACGCATATAATCGCCCAAATAATAACAAACAAAAACCAACCAAGATGCCTAAACGGACTAGCAAACTTGTGTTTTCCACCACCAAAATCTTTCATACAATGCATTCGGGCATAAAAGACCAAAACAGCGGGCACAACGTACTGCACCACAACCCCGGCATAAGTCCCAGTTATCTCAACCAAGCGCTTCAAGTTATGCGTGGACAAAGCGACAATAACCGGAGGTACCACAGCTAAAGTGGGAAAAACCAAACGATTCACTAAAAAATTCCGCCGTTCATCCGAGGCATTAGATTCCAAAAACAAAAACTTCAGATTACTCTGCAATGTTATGGCGATGATAGGAAAACTTGTGGACATTGGAAAGAGGGGGAAAGCCCCCAAGAAGAACCCGATCATTTTCATGAAAACTCCGGCATCGTCCGATGGAACAAAATTTAGTGAGTAGAGAACGTCCAGGGTTTCGAAAGCGAACGTCCCGGTTATTGCTAATAGTAGGTAAAATGAGCAAATCAGCATGAAATCGAAGCTGATTTTTCGCATAATGTGCTGTTTATCCGAAATAGGGGCTAACAGCGCGGGAAGAGAGTGGTGGCACATGAAACTGTAGACACTCGAACCTGCAAGCGCTGGAACTTCCCGTAAATTTATCATACTAGGGTGCCCTTGAGGCCCTAGCTGCACCAAGCGAATACTAGCTAAAGTTACCATAACAGCAAAGGCGAACCAGCGAATGCTTATAGTGAAAATTTGTAAATATTTAGTTTTTTGTACGTTGAAATAAGTGAAGGGCCCCACTGAAAGCGCGAATAAAGCAACAAAAACTCGATACATATCCATTTTGCTTACACTGTGGGAATCCCAGCATTTCACAGTGTAATCTTCAGTATCGTTTCTAGTTTTACAACTGAGATTTACGATAGTTTTCCCAGAGGCAGCTGCATAAATTGCCAAGTCGCCAAACAAATAAACACACAACGACAGGAAGAACAATACATGGCCGAATTTATTCAAGTAAAGTGCGGCTATTTCACCTAATTCCACTTTGGTATTCAAATTATACAACCGCTTGCGTCTGTTAACTCGTAGAATCGCAGTTTGTTCGGTTGTGTCCTCAGGTTCCGATTCGCTGTCTATAGCAACTTCGCTCTCCTAAAAGACAACAATTCTATATTCCTGCTAGCGTTTTTTACAAAACTTACATCGATTTTGTGCGATTGTATTCGACGCCAATGTATAGTAGCATTAGCACAAGCCATACTTTCTATAACGAAAGTAACTGTGATAAAACTGACGAAAGCCAGTAGGATTAACAGGATGGTACTTAGGAGCCAACCAGCGCCTGCAAAGGCTGCTGGTAAGGTTAAAGCTCCAGTTCCTACTATTAAATTAAATACGTAAATCAGTCCCATCTGAAAAAATGGTTTTATTAGTATGAACTTTGGGTTTTGGAAAAACTTACCAAAGGGGGATACTGGTCGATTTGAGGCATTGTGTTTAAAAAGTGGAATTATTGAGCATTATAAAATTGGAAAGAACAACAAAGAAATGTTGTTTAGATTAAAAAAATAGTAACTTTAATCTTTAGTCAAAGACGGAAAATTTTCACTAATTTATCTAAAGAAATTTTGAACCAATACTGCTTGCTTGTCAATTTTTAAAAATAAATTTCCTCTGGATAAATTCCCTAAAAAATCAGTAAATTTTACACTCCTATCATTGGCAACACTGAAGCCAGCCACACTTCAGTCACATGACCCATGACGTTCATTGACATTTAAATTGAATAAATTTCAGCCGATGTGATATTATTACATTTTCTTTTTAATTTAAGTAATAATTTAAAATGAGTACAAAAACCAAGACGCTGGAAAAGAATGGTTCAACAACCACACAAGAGCTCTCGGTGTGGACTAGAGCAATTACAGCAAATTCAGAGTGGCCAGATAAAGTATAGATTTTAGGTTATGTCATATTACTTTATTAATTTTCTAATAATTTCCAGGATGAATTTTTGGATGTAATTTACTGGGCGAGGCAAGCTCTAGGAATAATATTAGGAATTTGTTGGGGCTTGGTACCTTTAAAGGGCTTTTTAGGACTTGTGCTGTAAGTGCAAAGAAAGACTCATGAATTTGTAATAATTATTTTCGTTGTAGATTTGCAGCAATAAACGCTGGCGTTATATATTTCTACTTTAGTAATTTTCAAAATGTGGATGAGGAGGAATACGGTGGTGCCTGGGAATTAACCAAGGAAGGTTTCATGACTTCTTTCGCTGGTTTTCTCGTAAGCAGTTTTAGCAAAAGTAAACACAATAGATAACGATAATAATTATTTTCAGGTAATTTGGATAATTATTTACTCTGGCTTAAACTATGATCAGGGTAAACTTTCGTGAAATTACAAACAAATAGAACCAGTAGCATTAATTCCAATTTTGTATGAAAGTAATATTGTCTAGTAATAAAATCAATTTTTAATATATTGCCAACATTTCTTCTTTTCGATTTTGTAAAAGGAAAGTTAATAAACTATTATTAAATAATGAATGCTTTTATTTAAAGTATTGTATAAAAAGATTAGTACATAAATGGAAGCATATTTATTTCTAGAAGTGTATAAAAAATTACATACATACATAACACGAAACGCAAATCGAAAAATTGAATAAAAAAATCAATGGAGACGACTGGCATTTATAATACAATTTCGATCTAAAGTTGCCGTTATTTATTTATTATAATAACAAACATGTACTTAGTCATTATTATTCTAAAAAATCCAATTTTTCAAGTTTATATCGCAAAAAGTGTAGAATTACAATATTAGATAATATTTATTTACTTTTCGAATGATGGACTTAAAAAAAATATAATATATAAAACATATTTAAAAACTTATCACAATGATTCTAAATAATATGAGATCTACTACTATTTTGAGAATGGCTAAAATTTGTGGCAACCACATTGAAAAGTTTCTATGGCCTAACACAAACTGTGTCAACTTTAAATGCTCACTGGGCGAGAAAATGAATTATGAGGTTTCACTTGGAATGATTAATTTAGATAGTTTTTTATCTATAAAGCAAACAGTATTACGTTAAAGAAGTATAGCTATCTAAAATAGAAGTAGGTAACAATAATGAAGAATAAATGCACTGGAAATTATATCACATGTATAAAAATTAAGCTACATATTGCAAACATAAAAAAATATATACTTAGGTAATACTTTTTTTACTCAGCAGTAACAAAATTTAAATTCAGCCTGGGCTTGTCATAAAAAATAGCTACTCTAAAGAAAACTACGGAAGCACAGAAGAAAATACATTTACCAGGTGTAAATGTAAATTAGGTTATAAGACAATTATTATTACACAGTATCTAGAAGAGGATTTTTTTTGGAACATTCTAAATTTGTTTTTAAATTTAATATTAAAATACCTTGAAGTCTAAAAAATAATTTCGCTTCTATTCAACATTAATAATAATGTGGCAGTCAAGAATTGTAATTGCGTAATTTATAAAAAATTGCCTTTGTTATAATGTTACATAATATAAAAGAGCCAAAGTGTAACAAAAATACGATTGTTTCATTTCATTTATACGTGTGTATAGACGTTTATATTTGTGATGATTTTTCTTGTTTTTTTAAACTAAAAATAGAGAAAGTTTTATCTACTTATATGTGCATCTTCGGTTTCCCTACAATTATAATTGCTGTCCCTTTGCGCTCCATCTGAACTACTAGACGCTTGATCAGGTTTAGACATTTTCCCCTAAAAAAAAATTTTTTTTAAACAATATCAAACTACAATTTTGTAATTTATAAGCTGTTAAGTGAAAATAAAAAAAGCCACAGCAAAATAAAACTAAAATACCTTATACCGGGATAAAATCTTCAAATTACCTCGCTCAGGAAGATAATTCTGCAAAATGCCTTACAAAAAAAACCAAAATTAAAAATAGCTACTCCAAGCAAAAAAGGTTGTGCCAAAGTTAGACCGACCGATATGATAAGCGATAAGCTAAACATACTCACCACCTCTTTTAAGTTTATGTTCTTTGGCAATACGCCGATCAATCGATGACGATTCAGAACAATCTAAAGCCTCCGCTGAATCCGGTGTATTTCCTGTGGAATTATTAGGTGAAGAACCGTCACTCAATAAACTTAAATCAGCAGTTTTTGCTTCGGAGTTCACCATGGACCATGGGCGTTGTTTAGGGGCCACCGCAGGAGTAGATTTCAGTTTAATATGTTTTAGAGAGTCGCAGTCTTCTACAATAAAAACCGTTAGTGGTTTCAAACGACAAAACTGAAAAGGAGTTTACCAGTTTTCGAGCCATCAGGAGAAGCACCCTTCGACATAGTCCCAGCTGGTGAATGATCAAAACACGCTTCCGCCGCCAGGCTACCGTCGCTACTTTCCTGCGACACATAACTTTCACCTGTTAGCCTTCTAGTCAAAGGGGACGCCGCATCTACTGCTTGCTTTCGTCCAAAACTCGGCGAACACTTCTCCAAATTATCAATAGATCTTGACCGTGGGGTTGGCGTCATTAATCCACGCAACAACGGCGAGTTTCTACTTAGTTTTGGTGTACGACGATCATCGCTCAAGACAGGCGAAGCGAAATCATGATTCGGACTGCCATCCGCTTGGAAAGAGTTGCAATCATCGGAGGTTGGCGTCACTGAACCCGGACGGAAGAAAGAATCCAGACCTTCGACTAGGTCTTGGGAAATTGAGTCGGTTACTGCATCGGGTGGTTTGACTACTGGGCGAGTTGGGGCGCGGGTTTTGGCGCGGCGGGGACGACCTAAGAAAATAATTTATTTAATTATAGTTATAAAAATGCATATAAATGTACCTTTGACTAGATGTTGCAGTTGGTGTGTAGCGTTCGGCAATTCTGTAACCGAGTCCTCTTCTTCTGAATTACGCGGTATTGACGGTAATAGGCTTGGAATGTCGTCAGCAGACAGTCCTTCGACACTATCCACCACAGATTTAGGCCGTAATTTTCGTCCGTGCATACTTTTGCGTTTAATAGACAAATGCGGCGTTGCCTACACAAGAAAATTGCATTAAAGCACAGTTAAAACTTGAATTTAAAACTAGAGAAAAATACAAAACTTCTAAGGTACTACCGTACTTACTAAATTTAAATATTCCAACTTCTGCATGTGAGAATAGAAATAGTTTCATGTTATATACTATTAAGTTGATTATAAAAAAAACTTACCAAAGGAGAATGATCCGATTGGTGACTACTATCGGTTATCGAAAGATCACTAGCACCATGCCTGGAACTGTCCGAGCTACTCAACCTAGATCTTCTTGGAGGTGAGTCAATTCTTATTGCACTTGCATCCCCAACCAATATTTTGTAGCTTCGCATCAAAGCTTCATAAACCTCATCTGTCACCTGCTCTGACAACTGTGACGCAACCATAACATTTAATTCCCTAAAAAAAATCATAACTCTTGTATAAAAAAAAAACATCTACCATAATATATTGACTACGCCTCGTATAACGTATTTGCCGCTCTATCGCAATGACTACCGAACTATTGTCTGCGGAAGAAGCAGAGAAAATCCCTAGACAATTTTTAGGTTAGTTATTTATGATTCACGATGGAAGTCGACGGTGCATCGAATAATAAGCGGCAAGCCCCTAATATTCTTATAACTGGTACACCAGGCGTTGGAAAATCAACGCTATGTCAAATTCTAGCGGAACGAACGGGTTTACAATGGTTGGAAATATCGAAAATCGCCGTGGAAAATGAGTGTTTGGAAGAGTACGACGAGGTGTACCAATGTCCTGTTTTGGACGAAGACAAACTTATGGATGGTTTAGAGGAAACCATGTGCCAAGGCGGTAATATTGTCGACTACCACAGCTGTGAGTTTTTCCCGGAACGATGGTTTGATGTGGTGTTTGTCTTACGAGTGAATAACACCACATTATACGACAGGCTATTCGCTAGAGGTTACAAAGGACAGAAACTAAAGGACAATGTACAGTGCGAAATATTTCAGACAGTCCTAGAGGAAGCCCGTAGTTCTTACAAAGCGGAAATAGTGCATGAACTTGACAGTTTAACACAAGCGGAACTAGAGGAAAATGTACAGAGGATATGTTTCTGGTTACAGGATTGGTTTCGGGACAATAATTCCTAGATGGTTATAATTATAGTAATTACATGTGATAAGTTTGAATAATTACAACAAAATGTAGCCTACCTTACTCTGTTCATAATATCCACCCCCGCCTGTTGTTTAATACAAGTTGTAACAAAGTCAATTGGTATTTGCTTCTTTTTCTTACACTCCTTTTTAATATCCTGCACAGTTTGCTCATCATGCAAAACATATGGACATTGATCCTTGCAACACTTCAACATTTTTTCAGTAGTATTCTAAAAATAAAAATAAACAATCCAGTACATTTAAAATACATAATTTAATAATAATTTCAAAACCCACCTGGATATAATCACAAATACTATTATGGATATCACACGCAACTTGCTGTAGTTTATCCTCAACAGGATGAGGATGTTTATCATCGCGATGCTGCGCCACTTCCTGCAAACGCACCAACAACTGCTTGGAATTCTCCGCATCTTGTATCACTCCAGTGGCATGATTAATATCATTATTCGACGCACTGGATTCCCCGGATAAATTCTTAATTGCCTCTTGGGTTTGCGTTACAAGTCTATCCAACGCTTGCTGTTTGGACGTCAGCAAAAATCCTGGTTGTAGTGGAAACGAATTCAACATGTGCTGCTTATAAGACACATTTCGATTTAGCAAATCCTGAATTTTTTTCATTAGGGCGTCTGTACGCTCGGCAGAGGCCTTCATACAAGGTGTTATATCGTAAATAGGAAACGGCATATACTGCACGCATTTATTGCTTTCAAGGGCGTAGGCAATATCGTTGTATCCTTGCAAAGTTATATTGTTGCGGTCGTAGATAATCGTCCGCAGGTTATTGTTGATTTGCAGGGCTTTGGCTAGGAGACGAGCGCCGGAATCACCAATGAGATTTCCGGTGATGTCCAGCGTTTCCAACGATTTGTTATCACCTAAGGCGTTCAGTAAATTGTATAAATCGGAACGCAGGCGACAGTCTGGGATTATCAGCGATTGGAGAAGACAATCGTCGTCTTGGATTATCTGCACTACTGCATCCATTATCAATGTCATGTGCTTCTTCATACTGCGTCCCATATTCAAATGTTTTAATGACTTATTTTTACTTATTGCTAATACTACGTTGCATAAATCTGAATCCATATCTGGAAACGAAACAGTGAAAAGCGCGAAATACAACAACAAAAGGCAACTTACTGTTATCAGAAATATCTAGACTAGAAATACAACGAACACCATGAACACAGGATTCAAGAACATGAGCACCCTGACCTCCTAAACCATTATTACTTATATCTAAACTCATTTCTTTGGTAAACTCATTACAAGCTAGTCCCAGTAGTAAATTTCTTAAACACAAAAGATTAAATTATTTAAAGTACAACTTATCATCTCCAACTTACTTTAGAGCCTCTTGAGGAAGTTTGCAATGGGACATATTTAAATACTTTAGATTAAGTGTAGTGCTAAAGAACTGCTTAAAAGATATTGGAGCTTCTTTATTCTTCTTACTGCTAAATGGATTACGTGCTATGTTTAAATGGACTAAATTCGTTGTACAACCACGTACTAACGATCCAAAAAGCTACAAAACACAAGGTTTACCAATCGCCAATTATTGACCAAATCTGACTTACATTTTCAAGAATAACATCAGTGCCTGAAATGTCTATGTGTTGAAGAGCATTCGACTGAGACAGTAAAGTGTGAAAGTTCTAAAAAACATCAAAATTATCTCAAAGTAAAGCTAGTTTTACTCGCCACCTACGCTTATATCATCTTTGAGACTATTCCCACTTAAATTGAGGTAGGTTAAAGTGGTTAAATTGCTGGGGTTGGCACTAAGCGCCGCGGAAACATGGTTAATACCTTTTGAGCTCAAACCGCAATGAGCCAGATTTAAATGCACTAACCCTTTGTTTAGTTTTGGGATGCACCCAGCTAAATAAGTAGCACCTGCACAGAAATAACATAAAAAAAATAATTTTGTAGCGTAGAAAAAGCGTACCTTTATCTTCAATAGGATTGAAAGACAAATCAATAGTATGCAGGGCAGACGCCAAGTTCAGCTTTAACACAGTGGAAAACTTGTTGACAAAATCCGATTTTAAACCTAAATTATCCAAGTAGATCTCCTCCAAATTAAGCGATTTTCGCAAAACATGCAAAATCCTGTCGATGTTATCATGCGACAATTTCACTTGGTTTGCTCTTAGTTTTGTAAACCAAGTGTTGTATTCTAGAGCGCTTATAATAGGAATCAAATCTCTGTAAAAATTAATATAAATAAAACTAGAAACTAGTCGAAATTTTCTTATAGTACTTTTGATCTAGATACTCAAAGTCCTTCAAGCTCAACTCTCGGGTGTTCAACGACACGTAGATGTTATCCACATCCCACGCAACTTCCTCCCGATAAGTCATTCCATGAAAATCGCACATGCATGCGTATTGGGTGGAAAAGCCCCCACATGGCCCTACATGCCTCCGACTACTAGCTATCGCCTCCAAGTCACGCAACTGTTGCAGCCTGGTGTTTGGAATAACGTCAATCTAAACGCAAAAAAATTAAAACCCGAACTAGCAAAAACCCAAACTAAATTTCGCACCTTTTTTATAATATGTTGCAGCGGCACCGTAGGGAAAATATTGCGTATGGCGTTGTTCAACGCCCCAATCATACTGTCTGCCTCTGCACTGCATGTTGAGTCGTCCCCCGTTAAAAATGAGTAGACTTTGTCGTTTACTGTCAGGCTTAACTGATTGCCTCGTTTGCTCTCCAACGCTTGAATTTCCAGGTAGTGGAAATGGCAGTCGATCTAGAAGAATTATTTTGAAGCGGTTTCTTAAACTATTTATTTTTCAACAATTTACCTTCGTTGGCACCTTTGCAGTGAGCAGTAAAATTCGACATGGTGAGAACACCTGGAAAATTTTCGGAAATAGAATTTAAAATAGTTGAAGATTTGTATGCAAGTCAAAATTTTATTAAAATTAAAAATTTCCATTTTTGATATAATTTCTAAAAAAGTGATATATTTAAAGGGGATTATATAAAGCTCTTTATTGTATGTGACTAAGTGCCATAAAATTAAACAGTTCCACATTTAAAAAAATAATTTTTTCAATTTCACAGCCATTGTAAATAAAACACTCGTAAATCTTACAAAATATTTATTTTAAATCTTATAAAAAACACAATTTACAGCTTTGTACAACCTAAACCTAAGCAACAAATTCACAATAAAAAATCCTACTCAGCTTCATTTATTTTACAAACATCCTCATACTCCAATCCACTCAATTTCCTCCCCTGCAACAACCCACTGGCAATTTCCACATCAACACAAAAGTTTTTCTCATCAACTAACAACAGCGTTGCCTTTTCCCCCCGATACGCTCCATTGACAATCCTCAAAGGTTTCCCAACGGCTGGAATGACTGTTTCCAAATGTTCCTGATCTAACTTTAACTTTTGTCCAGTTTCGAATATCTTAACCACAGCCGCGTATTTGTCGATTACTTCACGAACAACCCCCTTTTGTTTATAATACTTATCACCCAGGGTTTTAGTCACAACTTTAACGACAATTCCCTCAGCTAGCCAGTAGTCTTTTCGATTATCTTTCGCGCGTTTAATTTCTTGTTGCTCGCGGATTTCATCCAAGGCAGTTTTTCGTTTTTCCACTTTGACTTTCCTAACTTCTGGCACTTCAGGTTTTTTAAATAGTTTATTCAACGGAAGTGGTACTTGAGGCTTCGGTTTAATCTGGTCGAGTTTCAGGTCTAATTTCAGCGGTTCTTCCTCGTTTTCCCTCAACAATTCGGTGTAAACTGGCTCGACGGATGGTCCAGCTTTAGCACTTACAGCTTTCGCCTGTTTTTCTATAAACTCCATATTGCGCTCCTCGTCGTCTTTGTCCATTTTCAGCTTTTTGTTTCGGCGTTCTTCCTTGGCTATCGTGTCAGGTTCTCTGTCTATATAAGTGATAAACCAGCCTTTTTCCGTTTCGTCTACTATACATTTCCCTGTACGTCCACACCATTTTACAAAACCTGTTAGGGTAACCCAACGCGTACCATTCATATGTACATGGTTCCTGTCAGCTATATACTCCTGGTAAACTCTGTTAGCGTTCACTCTTTTAGAACCAAACTGCCGACGTAGGATTTCCAAGTAACCTTTTGCAAACTCATAGGAGAAGTCGTCGATGTACCTTTTGGAATTATCGGCAAATAGCAGGAGTTGCCTTTGATGGGACTCGGACATGGTGTGGCATTTAAAGCCATTTTCGTCTCGACACTGTTTCTGGCACATCTGACAATACCAACGCAGTTTTTGGAGGCCCTTGGCCTTCATTTTATTGGCAATGTACTTTGGGGTACCCACTTCAGCGCGCGGCATGTTTGCGGTTTAATATCAACAAGTAAACTAAAGAAAAAGTGGGTTTTTATGTTAAAAACCCACAAGTTTGAAGCGTTTACGATAAAATGACGTTTGGTGTTTGTAACCCACGTGAAATTAGCCACAACTGCATTTCCAACTTCGAAAAAATAATACAAAATTCCCCTAGATTGGATGAAAATTTAAAAACGAAATATTGATTTACTTTTATCTGCTTCCGTGGTAAAACAGAATGACACATGTTTTTAAAAATTTTCTACGGAAATTTTCATGCTAAAGCAAACAAACTTTTCTACGAAATCAGATAAAAAAATGCGCTTACCAAAACTCTATTTTCAGTCTTATCTCCTTTGGTTTCCAGTCGAACCACATTTTTAAATAGGATCTTCACCTTGTTTCCAACAGAGGATTTAATGCTTTCTGTTGAACAACAATAATAATAAACATCAGCATTATTTTTTCTCTTACATAAACAACAACTGGACATGGTGTTTATTTTGTAAACTATTATACAATGGTTTGTCATGCCAAATGTGAAAACAATTCGACGATTTCATTAAAACAAATAATACCATGAGTCATTTTACGTAGGACATGAGTAATAATTGCATTCGCTCCTTCAGGTCACTTTGAATTAAATAAGCGTTTAAAAGTTTACTTGTCATGAATAATTAATTAATTTACAGCTAGATTTATTACTGGATAGTTAAGGGGCAGTAGGTCAATTGTGGAAATATTAGTTAGGATCATCCAATGTTTATAAATTGAAGTAAGTAGAAAATTACAAAATTTGTACAAGTTTTTTAAATCCTTGGAATATCCATTGCAAAACCTTTTAGTTATCTCAAAATTAGTGCAAAATGCTCTCAGATACAGTAAACAATCACTGCGATTATCTATTGCAAATAAAACCGTTGCAAAAATAGTTTGTCAATGATATTGACACTCCCCTTTCCAGGTAGTGTAAACATTGGATTTTCCTATTTTCCACCATAAACCGGCCACTTACCATTTAAATCCTTTGTAAGCTGTGATCTGGTCGACATAATTTGAATAAAATAAAACACAACCACTTCATTTAAACACAGTTATTATACCAAACATAGTTTTTCTTCAATTAATTGCAGAGAAATAAAAAAAAATGTATAATTTAGCTGTCACTCATTTTCGGGTTATTAGGGTGGTGTTAGTGGGTTTTTGTGTATTTTGCTCTAGTAAAATTCCCTAAAAACTTAGAGGCGACACTGTTTTTTGCAGATAGTTCGGTTCTGTGCCAACCACAAAACAATAAAATACTAGAAATATTATCTCCACGATGCATTTTCTCAACGTTCATGCAATTATTTTATTGTACAATAATTAAAAAGGTTAATTTAAATATATGAACAAATTTAGGAATAACATATAAAATGTAATATTATTTCCAACCAAGGACGTATAAAATAGAGGACAGAAAGATCCCCGGGGTGGGGGTTGAATTCGTGTGTCAAAAAGTGTTGCACGTTCAACTGGACTCAAGCGTACTTGATAGTTTCTACGCATGCGCCAGCAGTCAATATGGCGTTTTATTGGTCAAGTGTTTGTTTTGGTTTGTCACTGTCATAGCAACTGGCAACTATGGAATCTGGCAACGCATTTGTGCCTACACCCATCCGGGAGCTTTCTCTCCTCTATTTTTATACCTTCTTGTTTCCAACACAAAATTAAACTATTAGGGGATTTTTATTTTTTATTTTTTGTGCCCCTATTTTACAGTAACACCAATAAAATAGTATAAAATTTACCAAATAAATTATTGTGAAAGTAAAAGCGTTTTATAATCCGGAAAATGCTAAAAAACACAATCTAGGAACGATTTTTTGTACAGTCTACACAACTAGCAGATTTTTCACACTGGATGTAGCATGAATCGCTCCATTGCTGCTGTATTTACTTCTGTGAGGATAACCATAAGACGTACGTAGTTTTCCCTTACACCATAACCTAACATTGATGTTAACCTTTCGTGAATAAAAGTTAAATTTTTTTATGAAATTCTATGTATTATGCAAAACAGTGTGTGGCGTCCTATGACAAGAGTCTCTTTCCAGAGTTGGGATAACTAATAAAATTACACGCCCGCAAAAATGACTTCAGCCCCCGAAAAAAGTGATTTCGTGAAAAGTGTTGAAAGGTCCTTAAGTAAGGGAGACACAGCGCACTGTTTAGCTCTTATAGACGACAATAAATATGCGGATGAAGTGCAGAACAGTTCGTGGGATTTAATCCCGATAATCACCCAATATCTAACCGAAAAAAACCAGCTAGTAAACAATGATTTGTTTGGATTTTGCGTGAGTCTTCTGAACATCATTGCGGAAAAGGCCAACGCCGAGGAGGCGCTTTTACAACTAATCGAGGAAATAGAAGAGTGTGACAGCGATAAAAAATTCTTGGTGCTACTCAAGCCTTTGCAAAGTGTTTTATTCCGTGTGCCATCAAAACGCACAAACTCCTTCGCGTGGGGCTTCAACGCCATTCAAACTTATCTGGACAAATGCGAACTACCGGAAAATAAAAACCTGTCAGGAAAAGAGAAATTGCTGTTGGACGAGGACGAAACAGTTCATCGGATTATAAACTTATACATGGCGGTAGTCGTCGAAGGTTTCTACAAAAGTTTTGTGGAGGAGCTAAGCGAAAGCCGCAATGAATTTTTTGTGGAGCGTTGTGCGCTTTTGTGTAAGTTTCTAGTGCAGCTGCTCGGAACGCCACTTGGGTACTTAAACATGGAGGTTTTCAACGGGGTTAAAAGTAAAGGACGAATGGTGGCCGAAAAACTAGTTTGTAAGATAATTTCCACCGACAGTGATCCGTATAAACTATTAAAAATGCGATTTGAAGCCGAGTGGAACGAAATGTCCAGACCAAGCATTCTAGGCACCGCTGTTTTATTTTATTTGGTATTTTCCGAAGAATACCTGTTGGAAATCATACCTAAAGTCTACGACAACGTGTACTTGTTTCATAATGCTTTATATTTGGCGACGGAGCTTTTAGGCAAATCCAGTCAAATGTTGATTGAAAAGGGCTTGAAACTAGCTGCGAGTTTACTGAAGCTTGTCAAAGGTCTTAAGTTACCTTATTTGCTTTTGGACAGCGAAGACCATAGCAATTTCTGTAAAAGCTTATCCAATGTTATCATCTATAATGAAGTGGATTATCTCAGGCAATTTGGTTTGAAAATCTACGAAAGCTATTTGTTTGTGTTTGAATTGCACGGGACTTATCTCGTAATTTCTAATATGATGTCAACTATAAATCACACAGGACTAAAGGGCTACACTGTAACCCAGTACAAGGAGCTGGTCTGTAAAGAGTTGACAAAAAGCGAGGAAAACTTGTCAGTGTTTTGTAAAGGCTATAAACTGTTTAATGTTCTGAGAAAATTCTGCTATCTTCCAAAGAAAGAAGAAACGAATTTGGTGGAAGCGTCCGATCAAATCATCGCGTCGTTGAACCTGTTGCGTTATTTATTTATACGCGACACTAATAACGCTACTGGTATATGGAATTATGAGGTAGTTTTAGAGAATATTTTCTTTGCGCCTTTGAGGAAAGGTATTCAGTTATCCAAAGCGCATTACGAGCTGAAAATCAAGGAATTATTGGAGGAGAAAGCTGAAGGAGATAAAGTTATAAACGAGACCAACATTTCGGTGGTTGTATCCGGACAAACTTTACCAGAAATGTCTACAGAGGAAAAATTAAAAGTATTGCATTCGTCTGTTACTGTTTTGGATATTATGGATAGTGTTTTAAGTCGTTTGATTGAATGTATGCAGCTGGCCAAACCAAAGTTGCATCAATTGAAAAAGTGTTAAAATATTTCGTATTAATAAATTATTACTTGTTAAACTTGTTTCTTTAATCTTTTTTTAATAACCAAACCAAAACTCAAGTCACCAAATTTCTTGTTGCTTTTAGACTCATGCGTTATTCTGAACTCTTGCCGATTTAATTCGACTGACAGCAGCACTAACAATGAAGACAACTACGAGGAGGATATTAGAAATAAAATCATGGCAGCCTCATTGCCTTTTGTTACTCAATTGGGGTGGTCGAAAGAAGCGTTAAGTGCTGGAGCTCAAACCGTGGGTTATCCTGGTATTACCCATGGGTTATTCACGCGCGGGGGTGCCGATCTAGTTCATTACTTCCAAACTACATCCAACTCGAAATTGTTGTATTATTTAAAAGAGGTATCCAAAGAGTTTGTTGTTGAAATTTATGTAATTGTCGGAAATAGTTGCAGAAAACTCATGAGGAAACCCCGCTAGCCCCGGCTGTTTTCGTAGAAAAAGCTGTGGAGGAGCGTCTGAAGATGATCGTACCGTATCTAAGCAGATGGCCCCAGGCTATAGCTATCATGTCTTTACCACCTAACGTGCCTAATGCTTTAGCCACGTTGCTTACCATGGTGGATGATATTTGTTATTACGCCGGGGATAGATCCGTAGATGTAATACTTGAATTGAGTTTGATATAATATAGCAAAGTTTATTTTTCGTTTTGTAGTTTAACTGGTATTTAAGACGAATAGGCATCGCAGGTGTATATAAAGCAACAGAGCTGTATTTGATGCAGGATAATTCGCAGGAGCACCAAGAAACTTGGAAGTTCCTCAACAGACGGCTAATCGAAGCTGTGCAACTTAACGAATTAATTAGTAAATCTGATTTGGCTAGTCAAGGTGCTAAGGATGCGACAATGTCAGCGTTTGTAACTGTAAATTATTTTGGGTTTTTTCATCAAAAATTCGCAAATAAATTGATTTTTTTTTATTACAGGCACGAAATATATTGGGACTAAACTGGAACAGATAGTATTCGGTAATTGCATTGGATAATAAAAAATATTTACCTAGTGATTAAGTTAGTTTATTTTTAAATTGTTTCATTTCATTGCTGTTATTATTTGTAGCATGTATTTAAAGTACCTCAGTTTTATGGATTACCTAAATGTAAATACAATTTATTTTAGGTTCAAACCTGTTTGTTATTAAATTTGTTAAGAAAATTTTTTTATTTTGTTTACGACTAGTCTATTCAATGAAATTATATTTGGATGTTCTTGAGTATTTGTTTGTGTTGGCTCAGGTACTTTCGTCAGGAATGTACAATGTAGAAAGTACCAATACCAGGGTCAATGTTTTCTGGAGTTGTAAATCTAATCGACCTATTATCCCGAACTATCTACCTGACTACCATAAAATTTAATGTACTCTTTAAAATTGTTTTACAATGGACGTCTAATTTCTTAGTTTTTGCTAGCTGACTCATTTCTGTTTGCTATTGTAATATAAACATAATTGCAAATTAATTATCCTGATGCACCAAATATTTGAAATTCAAATAATGAAATTATTTTAGGTTCAGAAACCTCGTGTTTTAAATTTGTGAATAAAATCACTTCGTTGGTATTTTATATCGTTTATTATCACAAACATTAACAACTAGTTTTTTATTTATAATTTTAGGCACGATTACAACAAAATAAAATAACTTGCAAAGCTAACGTAGTAAGTAGGAAAAATAATAAGGGAGTGGAAACTTAACCGAAATTTGTTACTATAACGTTATTTAAATAAATGTCCAAACATTTTACTAGAATGAATCCTATAGAGGAATGAAAATGATTTCGCTAAAATTAACACAAAACGTTCGATTCAAACATAACTCCCAATAATAATGAATATATTCGACTAGCAAATAAACTACAGGGTGGCTGAAATTCCGTTTCCAGCATGGGGATCTCGCTTATTATAATAGATAGACCATAGGTTTAAATTTGGCAAAGTTGCTAAATTTAGAGCTCAATAATAATCCTAAGACAAATTTGAATTATCTTGAACGGTCTTCTGAAAAAGTGAAAAAAACTGAAAATTACAATTTTTGAAAATCGCCCATAACTTTTTTATTTCTGAATATTTTTCAAATCTGTAAAAACATTCTCAAAGCAACTTTTTATGCTCTATCAACCAGTGATCGTCGTTTCTTTAAACATCGATTCGTTTTTGTTTTTTAAACGCCAACTTCCGTTTTTCTTATGGACGTACTTTCTACTTTATACATCGTTGGATAGTATATTTTTTTCCAAATTCATCGATGTGCTACACATGGTATTTAGATTTAATTTTAATTGTTAAAATTTAAAAAATCTGTCCAATACAGCAATCATCTCAAATCGAGCAGCCTAAACTCGCTTAGTTTGTGTTGTTAGTGTTGTTACCATGGTAATTTATAAACAATTTAAAATTTTAAAATTTGAGGTTTCTCACAAGCATAGATGTCACAAGCGACAAATTACAATAATAATTAGTTATTCGCCGCGAATTAAATTAAACTATGTTTTTGAATAATAAAAAGTGTGATATGATGCGTATTTATTATTCATCACATAGAAATTCTATCCTAACGACACAACGATACGCAGAAACATATCCTGAAAGAAGACAACCATCTTCTAGATTATTTTCTACACTGGACAACAATTTAATGAAATTTGGGGCCTTTGAAAAACCCAAAACAAAATATGGAAGCCGAATTACAGAAGAAAACAAAGAAAATATTTTAGCCGCGGTAAATATCTAAACACTGGCTTTGATAGAATTATGCAATTTCAACCATTTAGGTGAACGAGAATCCTGGTATCTCGACAAGAGAACTGAGTCATAATTTGGAATTACCTCGATATTAGATTCAAAAAGTTCTAAAGGAGGAAGGATTTAAACCATTTAAAATCCATGTGACACAGACATTGAGACCCGGAGACGAAGTTCACAGACTCCAATTTTGCGAGTGGCTTCTTGATAAATACCAACGTAATGAGGATTTTCTGAAAAATATTATTTGGACGGATGAATGTTCATTCACTAACTTGGGCATGTTTAATCGTCATAATGAACATTATTGAGCCAGAGAAAATCCCCGTACCTATAGAGAAGCAAGACCACAGCACCGATTTGGTATCAATGTCTGGGTAGGTTTATGGGCGGCAAGGGTTATTGGTCCTCATATTTTCGAAGGGACTCTAACCGCTCAACGTTACATTGACTTTATAAACCAAGATTTGATGGAATATTTGGAGAATGTCCCACTGAATCAACTACGGCAAATATGGTGGCATCAGGATGGGGCTCCAGCGCATAATGCGCAGATTATTAGAGAACGCTTTAATGAAATTTTCCCTGAACAATGGATCGGAATCCATTGGCCAGCTAGATCACCTGACCTGAACCCCTTAGATTTTTTTCTTTGGGGATACGCCAAAAATAAAATTTTTAAAAACACTTATAACAATGTCGAAGAGCTGAGGAATGCCGTTTTGGGAGTGATGCGTAATATTCCACGTAGAACGATAGCGCGAAGTTTAGACAGTGGAGTACGGAAGCGTTTGCGGTTGTGTATTAGAGAAGACGGGCATTTATTTGAACATCTACTTTAAATTTAATTTGATATAGCATATTGCTTATTGTCATATGTTATTCGGCTTTCATATTTGTTTAGATTTCTTAAAGGCTCCAAATTCCATTAAATTGTTGTCCAGTGTAGAAAATAATCTCGAAGATTTTTGTCTTCATTCAGAATAAGTTTCGGCGTAACACTGTGTTTTTAGGAGAGAGTTTTTATGTTATGAATAAAAAGTACACGCATAATATTAGTCTTTTCATTATTCGAAAACATAATTTTAGTTCACAGATTATGATTAATAATAATTATGTATTGCAATTTGTCACTTGTGCCAGACCTCAAATTTCTTAAATTTTGAAATTGTTTATAAATTACCATGGTAACAATACAAACTAAGCGAGTTTGGGCTGCTTGATTTGAGATGATTGCTGTATTGGATACATTTTTTAAATTTTTACAATTAAAATTAAATCTGAATACCATGTGTAGCACTTCGATGAATTTGGAAAAAAATGTATTATCCGATGATGTGAAAAGTAGAAAGTGCGCCCATAAGAAAAACTGAAGTAGGCGTTCAAAAAACAAAAACGAATCGATGTTTAAAGAAACGACGATCACTGATCGATAGAGCATAAAAAGTTGCTTTGAGAATGTTTTTACAGATTAGAAAAATGTCCAGAAATAAAAAAGTTATGGCCGATTTTCAAAAATTGTAATTTTCAGTTTTTTTCACTTTTTCAGGAGACCGTTCAAGATAATTCAAATTTGTCTTAGGATTATTACTGAGCACTAAATTTAGCAACTTTGCCAAATTTAAACCTATGGTCTATCTATTATAATAAGCGAGATCCCCATGCTGGAAACGGAATTTCAGCCACCCTGTATATGATAATTAAACATTGTAAAAATGATAAAATCACTGAATCAAACGCATCCACATAAAATCTAATCTCTAAATAAAACTGGTTAGAATATTTTTTCCTTCATCCATCTAACAATCAAAAGTACGGTCCTTCTTCCTGAAGGTAACTTTTCACTGAGGACGGTAAAGGCAAGTTCGGTATATCATTAATATTCGTATACTGTTTAATAACAAATCGACACAAATATTTCAACGATCTAACATGAACATAACGCGACAACGGCTTTGTTAACCGCACGGGGAAATTAGGGTGATTCCTATTCCTTGTATAACAATATATTCCATTTTCCGACACCTTCATCGCGGTGTCTATAAGCTCCGTTATAGTTTCGTAACCCTCCAAGTCAAACAAACTATATCTACCCCTGTTATATTCAATGCGCGAGTGTAGAGTATTACCGACACTACGAAAACTAATTGTAAATAGATAACTAGTGGATGTGGAGTCTCGTATGAGGAAAGCCCCGTCTGGACAGCCACGCAAACGGCATTCGGCCTCGTGCCTTGTTAAGGGCCCCCAATACCAGTAGCATGTAGAAGACAAGCTCGTTATTTCGTCTGTGGGAATGCGAATTCCAGTCACGTTGTTTGGATTGACGTGTAATGGGGATAATCTGTCGTCGTCGATTATCTGTAACTAAACTCCAAAAATTATGTTGTTTTTAACATGGGAGCTTAAACTCACCACAGGTGGTGATGATTGACGTGGCACTATAAGATTATTAGTTTCGACTGTCGCATAATCATCCGAGCTTGCCTCTGCATCATTCACCACGGGCAATTCAGTGTTGAGCTATTAAACCAACAAACCAATCAATAGTTTTATTATTTTTTTAGCGCAACTCATACCTGGCATGTTTCTTCGTATGTTGAAGAAGCCACAGGTTCCACAGCATGTATACTATGTCGTTGGTTGTTACTTTTAGTCTTTTGCCAACTTCTCATGCGTGTATGCATTTTTTTCAAACTTTTCCTAAAACTATTGCACTTTGTTTCACCTTCTAAAGCTTTAGTCTTTGGACGAATTTCCACATGTTCGTTGGTGTTGCGATTACGAATTTGTAAATGTCTTAAGCGGTACAGCCAGTTTTTTGATTTCTTGGTGTTTGGTTGATCCATTTTCCGTGTAGAACAAGAAACTGGCTGATGTTGCAAATATTTCTTATCAAGTATAAAAATGCGTGTTGATGTCGCTACGCCATAAATATTGGTTTGGCTGTTTGTACGGTTATAGTTACATTCTCCAGAAGAGTAATACTGTTTATATGAAGATTTATGCTTATTTAAGGGAGAAAAATTAGATAATAATAAAACAACAAACGAAAAAAATGTTACTTGACAGCTGACGTTTTTTTAGTAATTATGGAACAATATTGCCAATTAGAGGAAACTTACAAATTCCTAATAAATATTTAGATTTTCACGCTGCAGATTAATAATACTTTTATATAAAAATACCTATTTATTTTTTAAGGTCATTAATGAACCAACAGAACAATTCATTGTTTTAAAGCAAATCTATTGGAAACAAATAATCTATCTTTGGCAACACTGATAAAAGCGTAAATAAAGTTACAAAAAATAATTTAATTAATTGCTATACTTTTATTCTAAATAACATTTTCTTGAAAAATCTCATACAATATAATCTTTTCAATAATTGAAATAAATCTAATGTACTTTTAATTTCAATCATATTATTATCACATTATAATATTTTCCCATATTAGTCGTTACCTGAAAACCTTTTTCGGGCTTGTATTGACAAGTGACAGCCTGTGTCATAAATGTAAACTAAATTTGTCTACCTGCTATAGAAACTAAATTACCCTCATAATAGCGTACCTACTAATTGCTCTAGCCAGGTTATAAAATAGCCTCATTTAAATGTTAAACCCACAGTTTACCTCCGCATCTGCCGATGTCAACATCGCAACATGGAAGTTCAAGCCAGTGAATATTTAAGACAAAAAAAGTGGACACTAGCAGTGGATTTGTACAACAAACTACTGCAGGGTGAACATATCAACAATCAACAACACATTTCATATCTCTTCGGACGGACGCAAGGTTTATGGGAATTGGGCAACATCGACGAAGTAGTGACTGATTGCAAGAACATCATCAAACTATCGGCTAACGAAGAGAATGAAAACGACTACGCATTAAACGCACGTAAAGTACTTGTGCATACTTTGCTAGTTCAAAAACGATTTACGGGTAAGTACTTCAATTCCTTTTTCATACAACACACTAAAGTTTTGTTGGATTGTAATGTAATACGCATTTTGTTTGGTTGTTACGTAGAAGCTGAATTGGTGACGAAAGAGTGGTTATTTCTATTGTACGAAACCGACGGCGACAACCACGAAATAAAAAAGATTCTGCAAAATCTTTTGGAGAGCATCGTTAACCTGAACTCGAAGCAGAACCTCGATAACTTCTGTAATTTGCTACTATCCGCAAAACATACAAACAGTAACCGAACATCTCCTAGTGCTAACAGAACATCTCCTAGTGCTAAGGTAAGAAAGAGTTTTTTCTACCCACATTCATTACTTAACCTGTTGGTTTAATTTTCTAGATGGAACGGCCAGTATTCAACTGTATCTACTGCAACATGTCCTTCACGGACAAACTGGAATTGCGGACACATTGCCAAACCGAAACACACGATTTGATGATTATGTCTGATGAGGGCCACGACTGGCATTATCGGCCGCCTCCAAGAGGCTTCAAATCTGATACATATGTGCTGTGTGAGCAAGTAACGGAGCTGGGGTGCTGCCGGTATGGAACTCAATGTATTCAAGCCCACAGTACCGAAGAGTTAAGGGAGTGGAAGGAGCGGTTTCAATATCGGGAGATGAAGCTGCAAAGAGCAAGGGATAAGGAACTACTTGGTAAGTTAAAATTTCAGACGATTATCTAATTTGACTCATGCAGAACTTGTGATTAATAGATTATTGATTCAAGTCCAAGGTCAGTATCTAATACAAAAGTCGAAAATTTTAACGGGTTGGCAAGTTCTATCGGTTGTTTATTATAAAAGAAACAATAATCAACATAATGGGCATTCCTAGGCAATTATCAATAAAACAGTAATACAGTAATAACAATAAGCACATTATCAGGTGCATGTTTAAATGCGATGTAAGCACTTTCTGAGAGATTTGTTGTATGGTTTAAAACTACACAATGTTTTGTGGAAATCAGTTTTTGTTTAAACAGTTTTGAAAATGATAAAATTTAGTTTATTTAAGACAAAACACACGGTATCATTCAGTATATTGCTTAATTTTAATTGCGTTTTGTTGACATATTTTTATTTGATAGCGAAAATAATAGTTTTCAATATTTAAAAAATTACCATGTTACTTAATTACATTCGTCTAAGTAATTTTTATAAATAATTATTAATATGTTATAAAGTAATTAGGGTGGATTTTCGACATTTAGGTAATGATGCATCAAAGAATACTAAAGAGTTTTCAATATTTACTTTAATCACATTGGACTAAGTAATTTTCATAAATAATTATTAAATAATTAGAGTGGATTTTCGACATTTAGATAATAATAATTTGTACATCATATTTAACTAAATATTTAGGAACAGTTAGCAAACTAATTTATTTTAGTTCCCACACCACTTAGGCCGGCCGCACCATAAAATTTATTATAATTTTATGAAATAGGTATATGTATTTGTTTCCTGTCTCATGTTTTATGTTTCTTTGGTGTGCGGCCGGCCTTATAGTAATTTAAAAGCATTTTAGAACAGTAATGTTGCAAATTTAAATAAAATTCTAGAAAAGGTTCAGAGACTAACTACCTGGGCTAATTTTTTTGTCCTTATCATCAAAATATTTCGGGTTTTTACAGGGCTTTAAATCTAGCAGATTTATGACTGTATTCTATTGAACTATTGTCTTGAATTTTATTATTTATTATAAAATATTTGAGTGAATGAAGTAAAATAAATATTTAAATACTTACGTCATAAAATTTTCAGGTACTTTACTTACCTGGCATTTCCGGGGTTGTAATTTTAATTGTTTCCTTGTTTCTTAAAATATTTTTTCGTGTTTTTCAAAGAAGTATGGGTTTCTATCAGGTACTCTAACTACAAATATTTATGGTATGTTGTATTATTTATTATTCAACCCAAATAAATTTAACTTTTTGTGGAATTGTAAACAATTACATAAAGCAATACAATCTTATTATACGGGGATATGCATGCACAGTTGAGCCACCAGAACTACAGAAATTCAATATGCTGAGTGTACGATGAAATGAGACAGACAAGAAGCCACGCCCTTGGCAGCTGTATGGCTAATGGTAATTTCAGATTTATTATTATCCCAGCGGTGTACAGGATGGAGCATTTTCGATGGGATTACAGGGTATCTAGGATTTCTGTTGCAGTTAGAAAAAAACGGATAGCACATTTTTGGGTCAACTTTTTAAGACAAATTGAACGGTGAAACACGAAATGTCTACCTTCTTTTGTTTTTGAGTTACAAGCAAAAACTGATTTTTTACCGAATTTCTCAAGTCAGTGTATCTCGGTTAATTGAAAAGTTACAAAAAAATACTTTATATGTTTTTTCTAGAGATTTTAATTTGAAACAAGATGATATAATTAAATTTTAATTCCGTTCAATTGTTTTTGAGTTAAGACATAAAGTTGTATTTTTTTAAATGGAAACCATAGTTGGCTATGGATTCATTAGAAAGGATTTTTTCCAAAAGTTTTCGTAACAAGTTAGCTGAGACAGTCATTTGTTTCACAAACAGATCAATCACGGCACACCTATAATAGATTTATTCTTTTTTAAACTGAAAATATGCAATAACTTCGTTATTTATAAAAATAAAGATATGATGTTATATATTTTTGGAAAGCTGAGAAAAATCCTTTCTAATGAATCCATAGCCAACTATGGTTTCCATTTAAAAAAGTACAACTTTATGTCATAACTCAAAAACAATTGAATGGAATTAAAATTTGAATATATATTCTTGTTTCAAATTAAAATCTCTATAAAAAACATATAACGTATTTTTTTGTAACTTTTCAATTAACCAAGATACACTGACTTGAGAAATTCGGTAAAAAATCAGTTTTTGCTTGTAACTCAAAAACAAAAGAAGGTAGACATTTCGTGTTTTCACCATTCAATTTGTCTTAAAAAGTTGACCCAAAAATGTGCTATCCGTTTTATTCTAACTTCAACAGAAACCCTAAATACCCTGTAATCGCATCGAAAATGCTCCACCCTGTATACATGGTTGTCTATGGGTGGATGGGTGAACTTCAAGAAATTATGAATCGGCGACCAACAGGCGAAAGCGTGTTAGCTAGTGCCTGCCCCATCATGTGGTCCGTCTCGCTTGCTACCGCTTTCTTTCTAAATTCGGCTAATTTTTCAGTACATTCACTGTATACACTTGTTTTTCCCTAAGCCATTCAAATATTGTCTCTTTTCGAGAAGTTGAAGTAGTTTTCGTAATTTAATCGGTAAATCCACTGATAATTTTAAAATTTGAAATAAATATCGACGCCACTGACCAGTTTTAAATATAATGTGTTGGCGCGTTTCGCCTTCCATAAGCTTTGAACGACTGCGCATCTGACTTTGGGGCAATGTTTGGTTGCAACGCCTGTAACTTCCAATTGCAGTTTATAGTACCGTAAATAGGGAAAAAAAAGGCTTTAAGTAGACTACACCCAAATTTTGCAGAGTTTTTGTATTCATAGACCTCGTCGTTCTTTCACCAACCCTTAAATAATTTTTTATTTATAGAATAACTTCTCTATTAGATTTTCGAACAAAAGCTTCAGTATAAAGTTGTAGAGAAAAATGTTTCCTTTTGTTTTAAAACTTTTTTGATTTTGTCAATATTTAAAAAGTTATTCAACAAATAAGTTGAACATTTTGAGAAAAATTTTCTTTATTTGCTTACTACTTATTACTACTACTACTACTCAAGGTTGGAAAAAATCAGGACTAGAAAAAAAAATCGATTGATTAAATCATGTTTTTTTTTTATTTTTTGTAATGGTACTGCTTACAATGAATATTTAACTCTCCAGAATAATCCAAACAAATAATTTAATTATTTAAATATCTCAGTGATTTCTTTCTTACAATATAAATACATTTTTTAAAATTTTTTATTGAATGAGACTAATTAACAAAAATATACAGGAACTATTAGACACGGGATTATAGTAAGAATTTAGTAGATACGCTTATTGGAATGCAAGAAATTGCTTTATGTGGATTATTGCGACTTTTGATCAATTCCTGTACCATAAGCATCCAATTAATAAACCTTTACCTTTCAGGCAAATCCTACACCGAGGAATTGTTAGAAAAGTGGGCCCAATGTCCAAACTCCAACGCTATTATGCGTGATAACATCGAGGACGTTTTAGCCGAATGCTCCTCCCCCCTCATCGCAACAGTCTCTTCGAAAAACAGCGTACATGAGTGGATATTTACTCTAAGTACCCAGCGCCCATTGCGAGCTGTCGCTCTTCTACAAGACACCCACCGAAACCATTTCTTCCTGTCGGAAATCGTCTGGATAAACAATATGAAAGAGGATATAAAAAACAAGCAGGAGTGGATGTCGCCGCCAGAGCGCATCGACGATATATTCACGATCGATCGTTTTGACTACAAAGTAACAGTTGGATTTCGAACGGATATTTTCGGCACTTTTCGTCAGTCGATTGTCTTTGATTTTCTCACGGAACCAGTTTTGGTGAAGCATCTGTGTGTCGATGTGGTGCCCGATTCGGACATCGATAAAATCAACGAGATTCGAAAGGAGATAACTTTGTCGATAGCCGAGCGTTGGACGAACAGTAACAGTGACATTTTGGCATTTCATTCAACTTTAGTTAGTTGTAATGCAAATGAAGAATGGGAGAAGATGCTGCGTTCGATTTATCCATGTCCCCAAGCCGATACTTTTTTACTATCGCATGCAACAGTCACAGAAAAGAAGTTTACAAGAAACAACTATCGGGAACGAATGCATGAGTTGTTGTTTGTGGAGGAGATGGCGCGGTATGATCTCATCGCCCAGTATAACTTAACCACCAAATTACAAATCGCGCATAGTTATATCTTGTCACCTAACAGTATGGCGGCTAGTACAGCGAAGTATTCCAGTAACGGCGAGTTGTTCGCATCGATCAGCTTAGGAAAGGAACTATCAGAGGACACTTCAGAAGGCCGGTTGATTTTAATGCACTGCAACACGGTGTACCTCTGCACAACCAATCCACAACTCAATGAAAAGCGCAAAGTTTTTGAAGCGCTGATTGAAGACAAAGGAAAGAACACGATTTATCTCCGGTTATCTTCGGATACTGTCCAACAGTTGGGTCTAACCCCAGACTCAGATCTCGAAGTGCAAATACAGTTTCAACTCAACAGGCTTCCGTATTGCGAATGGCATTACACCATGGACAAAATGCCGAATTTCAAGACGATTTTTCCGGAAACTTACTTGGAGCCAAATATCCCATGGTCTCCGCTTAGGCAGTGGTCGCGGTCCTTGGACGGTAGATTGAATTTGAAGCAGAAGGAAGCGGTGGTGGCTATTACAACGCCATTGAATATACCACTGCCTCCGATTTTGGTGATTGGACCGTATGGGACTGGGAAGACTTTTACGTTGGCGCAAGCCATCAAGGAGTTGGTTAAGGACTCGTCTAATAGAATTTTGTTGTGTACACATTCGAATAGTTCAGCGGATTTGTATATTAAGGATTATCTGGATGGTTGGGTGCAAGGCGGTAATGAAAATGCGAGGCCGCTGAGGATCTACTACGAAAAACGATGGGTTTCTACTGTTAATCCAGTTGTGCAAAAGTATTGTGCTATAAAAATGAACGGTACCGTACGCCAATTCAAAATTCCCACTATTGAAGAGATCATGAAGCACAAAATCGTAGTGGTGACCCTTTCAACATCCATATACCTGTCAGCAATGGGTCTGCCCCAAGGTTTCTTCACGCACATCCTCCTGGACGAAGCAGCCCAAGCGATCGAATGTGAAACTGTAACCCCTCTGGCTCTAGCTAACGAAAGCACAAGAATCGTACTGGCTGGAGACCACATGCAATTGGGCCCCGATATATTCTCATCATTTGTCAAAGAGCGCAATTTGCATATATCATTGTTGGAAAGGCTTTACGATCACTATCCCCAGCCATTCCCATGTAAGATTCTGCTTTGTGAAAACTACAGGGCGCACGAAAGTATCATCCAGTTTACATCCGATTCCTTCTACGATCAGAAATTGGTTTCCAGCAGCAAACAACCGAAACATGGGAAGTTTTTCCCACTGACGTTTTTTACAACTCGTGGCGAAGATGTGCAAGATAAGAACTCAACGGCGTTCTACAATAACTCGGAGGTTTACGAAGTTGTTGAAAGAGTTTCAGAGTTGAAGCGGACTTGGCCCGCGGAATGGGGGAAATTTAACGATCAAAGCATAGGGGTTGTTACTCCGTACTCAGATCAAGTATTCAGGATTAGGTCTGAGTTGCGCAAGCGTCGCATTGACAATGTTTGTGTTGAGCGGGTGTTAAACGTCCAAGGTAAGCAGTTTCGCGCGATTATCCTGTCAACAGTTCGTACTAGACGCACTTGTACCAATGATTCCAAGACCTGCGAAGTGGACTATGGGTTCCTCTCCAACTCTAAACTACTCAACACAGCTATTACCAGAGCTCAAAGTTTGGTGGCTGTAGTGGGCGATCCAATTGCCCTTTGTTCCGTGGGGCGTTGCAGTAAAGTGTGGGAGCGTTTCATACAAATTTGTAATGATAACACGAGTTTATTTGGTATAACTTGGACCCAGTTGAAGTTGCAGTTGGATGGAATTGAGTTGAAGAAAATTTATACGTTGAATCCGCTTGCGCCAGAGTTTATTCCCAGAAAATACAAAGAAATGGTGATGAAGGTTGTGGGGAATCCAGTAGTACAACCTCCAGCGCCTCCAGTGAAAGAACCAGTGGCACCTGCAGCTTTACCTCCGCCAAACAGTTTTAATCATCACGCGCCGCCGGTTGTTTCATCTTTTCCAGTGTCGGAGTTTTCTTATGTTCCGTTTATTTATCCACCACCTCCACCGCGACCATTTGTCTATAATATACCAGCGGCTGTACCTGGTATTGTAGCAGCACCACCTCCACTTCCCCTGACTAATGGTTTTTCTCATCCACCAATCCGCGTTGTTAACCCACATGGGTTACCACTGGTTATGCAACAACGATCCATCGCAGCAGCCCCACCGATTGCACTCCCTAAGAGCATTCCTCCACATTTCCTCCCGAAACCCCCGCTAAACATCCCCACCAGCAACAAACTGATACAGTTTATGAACAATGTGCATTTCCCTGAGGCGCAAGTGTTAAATGACTGTATTAACTTGCTGCCCCAAAACATGTCCCTAGCAGATATGCTACTGCAACCCTCAAATCTCCAAGAGCGATGGTATCTGTACCTAAAAGACACAATTGGAGTGGACGCAGCGGAAAAATTCAAATATCTTCTACATACAACAAATCAGAAAGGCTCGAGAATCTCCGACAAGAATATTTTTGGACGGGCCACACCTCAATCTTGCGATTCACCGACTTTTAGCTGGTATGACAGCCCCTCTAATCAGATCAACGTCAACAAGCCAATCTACATGCGCGAGCACTTGCAGCATGAGCAACAAGGCCCAAGTAATGGTGTGGGCCATCAACCATCCATTCCACAACTGGGAGGTGTGAGAAAATCCAATCCGTTGTATGACAGGCATGTAACTACCACTGCGAAGGAGAACAATTTTGTACGGGGTGGTGTTGGTAAGGTGGAAGTGAACGGGGTTTCAGGGCCCGAATACGATGTCCAGAAACAGTTGCAGAAGGTTATTAATGAGGAGTTCGCTAATTTAAATATTGGCATAAGTGGTAATCACTGCAGTGATGTTGATGAGGTTTTCAAAGCATTTACTACTAATAGTAAGGGTAGTGTGCAAAGTAATGGGTTTTCAGTAAATGATTCTAGCAGTAGCAACAGTAGTAATGGCCGTTTTTACAAATATTTTCAGTAGCTCGTCTATTTCTTATTAACTGTGTAAAATTGTAAATACTGTGTATATTTTTTCTTATTGTTGTCTAGTTATATAGACTCTATTGCTTTTTTTTTACTGTATTTATACTTATTATTGTATCCTCTAATTGTCTAAGAAGTATTTATATAATTATGAATATAAGTAATAAAATGTTTAAACACCTACTTTGTTGGTTTTGTTACTAAATGTACCAAACTCTCCTACTTTGATTAAAAAAAAAAACTTCTATACAGGGTGTTCGCGCGAAGTGGCTCACTATTGCTAACTTCGTTATTATTGGAGCTACAAAGTCGGTTAAATTAGCAAACTAGTAGCATTTTTTCCGCTGATTACAATGGTGAAAACAGAAAAACAATTGACCATCTGGTTTTCGAGACATTCAAAATAATAACATTTTTTTAAATGGAACACTATATATTTTTGCAAAAATCGATGGAAAATTAAATTCTATACAAAAAATATCCTCATCTTTTTTTGATAATAATTTAAAATAAGCGAGTTATTTTGAAAAAAAAGTTTGCAATTCTTTAAAATCAAGTAGCCATAAAACGGAATAGTAATTTATTAAAACCAAACAATCATAATTTTGAATTTAAGCAAGTTGAAAAATACTTTAAAAAATTACGGAAATATTGAAAATTTACAAAATTATAATTTTCATGGCTACTTGATATTAAAACTTTGAAAACTTTTTTTCAAAATAACTCGCTTATTTTAAATAATTGTCAAAAAAGCATAAGAACATTCTTTGTTCAGAATTTAATTTATCATCGATTTTTGCAAAAATATACAGGGTGTTCCATTTAAAAAATGTTATTTTTGTGAATATCTCGAAAACCAGATGGCCAATTGTTTTTCTGTTTTCACCATTATAATCAGCGGAAAAAATGCTACTAGTTTGCTAATTCAACCGACTTT
Organism: Pediacus dermestoides; assembly: GCA_963942485.1. Classification (NCBI taxonomy): domain Eukaryota; kingdom Metazoa; phylum Arthropoda; class Insecta; order Coleoptera; family Cucujidae; genus Pediacus; species Pediacus dermestoides. The sequence continues at coordinate 29,188,848 of OZ012627.1, read as the reverse complement.
GTAGCTCCAATAATAACAAAGTTAGCAATAGTGAACCACTTTCCGCAAACACCTGTATATTAAAAATATTAAATAAAATAGTAATATTTCCGTAATTCTTTCAAGTTTTTTTCAACTTGCTTAAATTCAAAATTATGATTGTTTGGTTTTAATAAATTACTATTCCGTTTTATGGCTACTTGATTTTAAAGAATGACAAACTTTTTTTTAAAATAACTCGCTTATTTTAAATTATAATAAAAAAAAATTAAGACATTTTTTGTACAGAATTTAATTTGTCATCGATTTCTGCAAAAATATATAGGGTGTTCCATTTAAAAAAATGTTATTTTTATGAATAACTCGAAAACCAGATGGTCGATTGTTTTTCTGTTTTCACCATCGTAATCACCAGAAAAAATGCTACTAGTTTGCTAATTTAACCGACTTTGTAGCTCCAATAATAACGAAGTTAGCAATAGTGAGCCACTTCGCGTTTAACTAGGTACCAAAAATCACAAACTGAGATATTCAATAAAAATTGATTATCGTGGTATAAAATAAAATTAAAGAAACACAACTTTATGTTTATTAAAAGCAAATAAAATTGTAAACGGATATAATAATATAACTTTATTTTAATACCACGATAATCAGTTTTTATTGAAATTCTAAGTTTGTGATTTTTGGCACTTAGAATAGAAGTCATACTCTTCAAATAATAATACAAAATAATTTTAGGGGCGTCTAGTTGCAAGATTTATTTTGCTTGAAAACTTTCGAACTTTTTCGCTCTGACTTCCGAATAATCTGAATATAGTATAGGTACATTAAAAATTATTTTGCATAAAGCATTATAAATAAAAAAGATCCAAATATATAAAAATCTATGTATTTAAAACAATATCCAAATATATACAAAAATCTCCTTGAAATCACAGTAAATATATTACAAATGCAACAATTAAATCGTACGTCTATTCAAGTAAAATGTTTGTCAAGTACTAAACATTAATACTGATTTTATTGAACCTAGAATAAAAATCATTAATTCTATTATCAAAAATGTGGCAAGCAAACTTTTCCAGCGAAAAGCTCAGAAATAACCGTAATCCACAAAGCTAAAACAAATAAAATATAGGAAACTCCCACTTGATGGCTGTTGGGAAGCTGGTAGGGTTGCCCTCCAATTTCATCAACATGGAACCCCATGGGAAAAATAACTGCTGCCAAGCAGAACAGCACCACTAAAACCAAACGATATTTCTCAGAAATTCTATCGTTTCCTTGTGGATTGGTACTTACTGGAGGTAAACCCTACCCATCGAGCGTATGGTGTTACATTTCTGTCCCAGTGGGACGAGGCAAGTAGAATAATTGTCGTGGTTATACAGATGCATCCCACAAATATGCAGACTAATGCTAATAACCACTCAGGTTGAAGGTCTGGTGTGAAACAAACTTGCGGTCTGTTGTAAAGGGTCATGCAGGTCCACATTAGACCTAGGCGGGTATCACCTTGAAAAACCAAAGTTGTAAGGGTTCAATAACATTAAATTACAAGAAGTGTTCGTACCTCCCACATCTGTTATGATCCAGTCGGGTAAGGCAAGACTAACTATAGCAAATATATCGGCTGTTATAAATAATGTTCCAGAAACCATCGTTAATTTATCCATTTTGTGTTATTTTGGCCAAAAAACAGCTTTTGTTGTGGTTTCTTGACAATAAAGTTATCAAGAAAATTTAGAACTGTCAAGCACAAAACATCAAATTCCCTAGATGAATCAGTTGCACCAACATTGTTTTTTTTGTTGTTATTATTGAACAACACTGCAGTGTAATGACAGTTGGTTGTGTTTGACATAACCTGTCAAATTGCCCATATTTTTCGATCAAAAATGCATAGCAGCTATGCAAAATTCCTGGTTATCGTGATATTATCCCTGTGCGTACAAAACCACCAGTGCACGCATCTGAAGGGCAGTTTTAGAACCAACGACTTCTTCAAATTTCTCATAAAATTCGGTTTCCAAAAAACTGATCGACATCAGCCAGAAGCTACCCATGGATACATTTTTGGAAATATCACGTCTAAACACAATTTCCCCGCGCATGTTACGTTTGCTTTGTTGGATAGATGGTACTTTTTGGATTATTATAAAAACCGTGTGATTTATGATAAAAACGAGGCGTGTAAGCGTATGTTTGGTAAGATAACAAATAGGGCATTCGATCCTGTTTGCAAAAACGATGGGAAGGACTTTCTAAGGCGCGTGCCGTGCCCCAAAGGGCAACTGTGCCCAGATGAGGACAATCCTTCTAACGTGGTTAAGAACTACCAGTTTACATATGTTATCCAAGAGTTTAAACAACCAGCGTGAGTTTTAACTAAATAATAAAGTAAACTCTTGATAAACCCTTCAATGTCTTGCAGTTTTTGGTATCTTTCTATGGTGGCGTGTTACTTAAATACCACCACATGCGATTGGCATCACTTCGACAGTCACCTTCCGTATGAAGTGGATTACGATATTTGGTTGGTGAATGGCAATCCTAATAACTCCGCATATAGTGCACTTACCTATCAGTTTTCGTTTGACCGACAAAACACCTTGGAGTTGTACTTGTTATTTTGGCTGTGTTATATGGTGTTGGTGCCGTTACAATGCCATGCTGTTAGGGCCCAAAAACACCCAGTTACCAAGCTGTTCACTGCCAGTTTGTTGTTGGATTTTGTGGCATTGTGCTTGATTTTGGTACACACTCTTAAATATGCGCTGGATGGGGAAGGGTATCCGAAACTGGCGATGACTGGAGACATTTTTGATATACTGTCAAGGGTAAAGTGAATTTTCTGTTTAAATAATTTGATTAAATAACGGTAAAAGAATTGCGATAAAATTGTTATATTTATTATTTTGAAATTACATTACATTTTATTTTTATTAAGATAATAATGAGATGGAGAAAAGGAAAAAATTTAGAACAGTTCAAGTGTTATAATAACTGTTATTAAAATACATCAAGATAATTTAATTACATATTACAACTACTTTAAAATACTTTAATCAATGACCCAATTTCTTTTCAATGTTTATACAGGGTGTTCGCGCGAAGTGGCTCACTATTGCTAACTTCGTTATTATTGGAGCTACAAAGTCGGTTAAATTAGCAAACTAGTAGCATTTTTTCCGCTGATTATAATGGTGAAAACAGAAAAACAATTGGCCATCTGGTTTTCGAGATATTCACAAAAATAACATTTTTGCAAAAATCGATGATAAATTAAAGTCTGAACAAAGAATGTTCTTATGCTTTTTTGACAATTATTTAAAATAAGCGAATTATTTTGAAAAAAAGTTTTCAAAGTTTTAATATCAAGTAGCCATGAAAATTATAATTTTGTAAATTTTCAATATTTCCGTAATTCTCTCAAGTATTTTTCAACTTGCTTAAATTCAAAATTATGATTGTTTGGTTTTAATAAATTACTATTCCGTTTTATGGCTACTTGATTTTAAAGAATTGCAAACTTTTTTTCAAAATAACTCGCTTATTTTAAATTATTATCAAAAAAAGATAAGGACATTTTTTGTTTAGAATTTAATTTACCATCGATTTTTGCAAAAATATATAGGGTGTTCCATTTAAAAAAATGTTATTTTTGTGAATATCTCGAAAACCAGATGCTCAATTGTTTTTCTGTTTTGACCATTGTAATCAGCGGAAAAAATGCTACTAGTTTGCTAATTTAACCGACTTTGTAGCTCCAATAATAACAAAGTTAGCAATAGTGAGCCACCTCGCGCGAGCACCCTGTATAATTATTTATTTTAAAATTTGTAGAGTAATCATTTTTATTTACTTCATATATTTATGTGGTAGGTGGATAACTATTTTTATTATCAAAATTCGTGATATTTGCATTATGATAAAACTTTTTATTGTGAACTGATAAACGTTTCCTATCAGTGCTTCTAATAATAAATAAATATGATACATATTGTTTATTTTTCAATTGTGAATTGAAATTGGAGCCAAAATTTGTTTATAATGCTACATTTTTGTACTCCTAATAAATATGTTCAGACAAGGCATTAAATTGAAAGTGTAGGGAGCTATTTTCTTACTACTAATTAGCCAGTAAAATGATTTTGCTGAAGGCGAAAATTTTGAAAATAAAAATAACGAGCAGACTAAATTTACATATTTTTGACTGGATATTTATAAAACTCACACTATAGTCTATAGTGACGATATTTTACGCCTTATCGTTTTTTTAATCATCGTTGAAATTTCTTTTAACTTGTTCTTGACTATCTAAATTTTCTAGACATCTTTCATGCTACTACTTCTTCTATTAGCCAAAGGCTGGGCTGTTACCCGGCTAGAACTAACTTGGAAACCTCTCGTTTTTGCCATCTGGCTCTGTTACGGCGTAGTCCACATCCTGCTATACGTATGGAACTTGGTATGTACCCTAAACAATTAAAACATTCGAAACTAGCTTTTTTCCTGTTTAAGACGGAGGTGGATATAATTGAAGAAATCGACGAGTACCAAACTTGGCCCGGTTGGTTAATAATCGTATTTCGCAGCTTGATAATTATTTGGTTTGTGTATGAATTACGTACAACCATGTTCTATGAGCACAACACACAAAAGTTGAACTTTTTGCTGCATTTCGGTGCCTCTAGTCTCGTTTGGTTTATATACTTGCCCATTTTGGCGCTGATAGCACTGCATGTTTCTGCTTTGTGGCGATTCAAACTTCTTCTAGGTGAGAAGGGATTAACTTCCTGTGCTGGCTGTAATTATTATAAACCTAATTTTTCAGGAATTACGTATTCTGCGGATTGTTTCGCTTATTGCGTGATGGCGCATTTATTATGGCCAACGCGTTCCGAACAGTATTTCCTTTTGAAAGGCCCATCGTCCGCCGATTTGGACGAATTAGATGAGTTTGATGAAGCCCCGCATATTGTGAATAATTCCTACACATCGTTGAGTAGTCTCTACGATGACCCAACGCCTAAAAGCAAACCAGTCACCGCGTAATTTGATCAACAATCAAGATAAATCGACGTTTGATCTTATGAAATTTTTGTGTGAGCGCAAAACTGTATTGTGATTTTTTGTAGCTATTTAACTAGAGCACTAGAAAAATTCTTGTTGCAATGGCACCATAAAAAAGGACTATTGGGGAAAATGGTTTTGGTTGTGGTGCCGGTTTTGTGGCAGTGTTAGTTTGTACAAAGCAATTTACAAACGAGTTAGCTCATTTCCCTATTGTGATTTATGTGAACGTTTTTTAAATGCACATACCCGACTAATGAAATTGATTTCTGTCCAAAGTTATTGTTAAGGAAATTGTTAGTGTTTTGTAAATAGTGTTTATGCAATCAGTACTAGAGAAACAATATGCCAAAAGAAAAAGACAACTTTTTCCTTGGATTATTCGGTACATTCACTAAAATGGATTTTAATTTTATAGTTGGATATTCTTGTATTGCTCAATTTTATTTTATTTAAATACCCTGAGATTATTATTTAAGTATTGTAATAAGAACTTCAAAACTTTGTTTTTAAGCTCTTACGGATCCTGTTTATTGTTTTAAGGTCAAATATTTAGTTTTTATTGTAAAAAAGCAATTTATTGTAAATAATAAATGTATAGCATAATTCCTATCTATATTCTAGTGCCAATTTAACACATACCACTTGTTGTTTGTACTTTTATACGTTTGTCTAAAGTCCTTTGTTTAGTTTATAATTTTCATTGTGATCTCTGTTATATAAACAAAGAAATTATTGATAAATTCCTAGAATGTTCTTAGGTAATTTGCAGAATTAGTACGACTAGATTAAACATTTTTGCGTGATTTTGTAAATAGCTCCCCAAAAACCATATAATCAACATAACATATTGTTCATCTAGTTTTTCGTGTCTTAGAGTGTCAATTTGAATGAAATGAAGCCACATCGATCAATTCTAACAAGAAAAATAAAAGAAATTTAATTAATGTTATTCATTATTATTAATATAACGAAAATGCAAATATTCTTATATAACACAAACAAAAATAAAACATTATTACTACAATAACTTAAGACCGCCTGTTATTCTATCCACATCTTCCACCTTATTCGGTCCAATTCCCACAGATGTAACAGTACCAGAACTAACTTGACTCCGACCGGCATCCCTCACAAGACACGCGTTTAATTTCGCTTGTAACGCAGTTTCATAAATGGTTTTAAGTGTTTCCTCGCAATTATCATCGACTTTAAGCACGATTTTCGGCTGGCCAAAATGCAACCAACTTTCCAAGAATGGACTGGATTTTTCTACGGATAATTTGTAAAGGGAAACTGCGACATGAGCAGCTTGAGAGGCGATTTTGCCTCGACCCATTTGCAAATCTGTTCGGATGATTATCACCATTTTCGTGTTGTGGGAGGCTGTGAGGGTTTGCAGGAATTTTGTGAACATTATTAGGAGGTTTCTGAGGAACTTTCGGAATAAACGCGTTAGTTTTAGCATGGGAGATGTGGAGGAAAATTTTGATTACTTAAACTAAACCTAAACCAGTCCTTTTTGCTTTTTTTCTTGGTATTCTTGCATGCACTTTTTAAAGTCGTTCACTTGCACTTGGCACTTTCTCCAGTCCTGAGTTTCTGCTATACATTCCTAATTTTAAAATTCTATATAAAAATTTTTAGTTTCTGTAGATGTAAATATAATTACTTGTACTGTGTAGTGTAGATTAATGCAACCAGTTTTCTTAAGCATTTCCTCTACAGGATCAGTGATTTCCTGTTTTCCATGACTCATAATAGGAGAAAATTGACGAAAATTCAATTTGTAACCTCAATATAACTTGTGTCAAATCAAAACTTACGTAAGTTAGGTTAGGTTTCTTCCGGTCCGGTGTATTTTTCATTTCTACTATTGGCAACACTGAAGTTACAGAGTGTCCTCGGTTTATAACAAAAAATATTGGCAAGTTATTTTAAAAATAACAAAGATTATATAATAAACCACATTCGTTAGTGTTTACTGTTACATTTATTACACAATAAAATAAATAATCAGTATATAAATACCAGGTTTATTTTTATAATTAGTTTTTTAAGGCAAATTTCTAAGCCCAGCCCTGGATGAATTCTGACAACCGTTCAGCGGAAGTCAATAAAAATGTCATAAATGCTGTTTAAAATCCACATTATTTTATCAGTAATTACAGGCAGGGCGATAATAATACAATAATGAAGCACTTATAAATCAGTATTAGTAGCGGAATGAGATTCTGAAATGATTCGTTCAATGCAATGACATTTATTGATAGACAAGGTGTGTGTAAACTTATTGGAATTTAGGTTATAGGTTAAATTGCTGAAAAAAAGGTTTGTGATTTGAATTTTTATTTTTTCCTTCGAATAATCTTTGGGTTTTTTCCTCGGTTTATCAGTGGATTGCGCGGTTTTTAAAAATAGTTGATTTTTTACACAAAACAATTAATTTGATATTACTGAACTTTATTGTTATAATTTTACTCTCTCGTCTTTCAACTACAGTACAATTTTCGTCTTTATTATTCCAGTTATAACAAAAAATAGTCCAGAAAAATGCCTGAAGAAAACACGGTGAGTACTTAAATTAAATTAACGCTTATATAACTGTTTATACCTTTGCGTTTACACTAACAATAAACAATAATACAAACATAATAAATTAAATTCAAGGTTTTCTCCGTGGGTGAACAAACAATTATTTTAACGTTTATTACTTTCGAGTTATTTTCTAGGACATGAACGACTCTTCCTCTTCTATAAGTCAGGAACCTTTAATAGGTGTGATAGATGCGGGAACAAGAACTGTAAAATTTTGCGTTTTTCGTCGACATAACACAAAAGAAATCGCCGAATATGCCGTTGATATTAAATCGCAAGTACCTCAAGAGGGTTGGCATGAACAGGACCCCATGGAGATTTGGGAGGCAGTGCAATATAGTATGGCTCAAGTCCACATGAAATTAGGAAGAGACGGTGCGTTTAAAATAATAACTAATAAATCATCTATCAATATTGTACAGAGATAAAAGCGTGATTAGTTCTCTGTTACGAATGTATTAACTTTAAGTGTTTACTTTTGTACTATGGATGTAGGATATATTGGATTTTGATAACCCAGCAGATTATGCATGTAAATCTAGTGTTATCGGACGACGGTTATACAATAATTCGTTTTTTATATAGACAGTTAGATCTCTGATTGATTTTGGATAGAATACAGAACAAATTGTTTACAAATTTACTGATAAAGCGCTTGGACTTTCTCACTAATACTAAAATTCCATGGCGTGGTTTAATCAGCGTACATTCAAAGTCACTTTAAAAATGTGCTGATTGATATATTTTCTAACTTTCCATTATGTAACAGAATTTATCTATGATTTCAGCTCAAAACGTACAAACAATAGGAATAACTAATCAAAGAGAAACGACGATATTATGGGACAAAACCTCTGGTTTACCTCTACATAATGCAATTGGTAATAAGCTTTTCCCGTGTTATCTTAAACAAACAAACATTGTTTTTTTTCTGTAGTTTGGAATGATATAAGAACTGATTCAACGGTGGACGTAGTACTAGGAAAAGTTCCTGATGGCAACACAAATTATTTTAAATCAATTTGCGGTCTTCCAATTTCCCCGTATTTTAGCGCTTTTAAAATTAAATGGCTCATGTACCATGTGCCCATGGTCAAAAGGATGATGAAGGCGAAGAAGTGCTTGTTTGGCACTGTGGACACGTGGATATTATGGGTAAGATTAGAGTTAGAGAAATTACAAATTTGAGTTTAGCTAAAATAAAATAAGTAGAAGGACCAAAAATCTCCTTTTTCTGAGTTATCACGGTTAAATTAACGATTTTAATACTTTGTAACATTTTTACTTTTACCAGTTTTATTTAACTACACATCAATGGGTCATTCCATGTCAAATCGACCAATAGTTGGAATCGATCCCTTCGATTTGGACGAATTTTGGTCAGAAGTTTTCTTTTATCATATAACGAAGTTCTGCCAAAGGAAAAAAATTTAAATTTTTTTTTTCAAATGTTATGCAAAATTCAAAATTTCACTATTTTTCCAGTTTTTCAATCTTATTTTTTAAATATCTCGAAAACTAAGATAGTTACAAAAATGACCTACAGCTTGTTTTAAAGAAGATACTTGGGGCTATGAAAAAAAAATATTTAGTTTAGATATGTAAGAGGTATAATGTGAAAAAATTTGAGCCCAAAATTTAATGGCGATCGTCCATTTTGACGATTTTCAAAAATTCAAAATTTTACAAATTTGGGATTTTTCAAATTTTCTTTCGAAATATTTTTTTTTCATAACCCCAAGTATCATCTTTAAAACAAGCTATGGATCATTTTTGTAACTATCTTAGTTTTCGAGATATTTAAAAAATAAGATTGAAAAACTGGAAAAATAGTATAATTTTGAATTTTGCATAACTTTTGAAAAAAAATTTTGTAATTTTTTTCCTTTGGCAGAACTTCGTTATATGATAAAAGAAAACTTCTAACCAAAATTCGTCCAAATCGAAGGGGTCGATTCCAACTATTGGTCGATTTGACATGGAATGACCCCAATATTAAATTGTCTTGTAGAAATTAACCGGCGGCCCCAACGGTGGCGTGCACATAACCGACGTGACAAACGCCTCAAGAACATTCCTAATGAACATCGAAACCCTCCATTGGGACCCGTTGCTTTTGCACACATTTCGAATTCCGCAAGAGATTTTACCAGAGATTCGGAGTAGCTCAGAAATTTATGGAAAAGTTTCCAAAGGTTTGCCGTTTGCTACCGTGTATATTTCCGGAGTATGTACTGGATTAATTTGAGGGCTTTGGAGTTTATTGTATGGATTTTTAGATTTTGGGCAATCAGCAGTCGGCTTTGGTGGGGCAGCACTGTTTCAAGGAGGGTCAGGCGAAGAATACCTATAGAAGCGGGTGTTTTTTGTTGTATAATACCGGAACATCCGTACGTTGCCTTTAAATATAAAAAACAAGAACTAATGTTTTGTCTCTGTATTATAGAGGGTCCAATCTACGCATGGTTTGGTTACAACAGTTGCGTACAAGTTCGGGAATTCCCCTCCAGTTTACGCTCTAGAAGGTTCCGTGCCCTCCACATTTCTTAATAAATAATTTGAAGCCCTTTGATTTTTTTTTAGGTAGCGTCGCCGTAGCAGGGCAAGCAATGAACTGGCTGAGGGACAACATGGGTTTCATAAAAGACGTACACGATACTGAAACCTTGGCTAAAGAAGTGTTCAATACAGGCGATGTGTACTTTGTGCCGGCTTTCCGAGGGCTGTATGCACCGTATTGGAGGAAGGACGCTAGAGGGTGGGTAAGTTTTCAATCGGGAAATTTTCAGTATATTAAATTTGTTTTTTTGGCAGGATTATTTGTGGTTTGACTGCGTTTTCCACCAAACATCATATAGTTAGAGCTGCGTTGGAAGCGGTTTGTTTTCAGACTCGGGATATTTTAGAGGCGATGAACAAAGATTACGGGATTCCTTTGACAAAGTTGCACGTTGATGGGAAGATGACAACTAATAATCTTTTGATGCAGTTGCAGGTGGGTTTAAACATTTTTACGATTCATGAGGTTTATTGAGAAAGTTATTCAGATTTTGGTTGTTGGCCCCACAGAAAAGGGCAAAATACTTTGTAGACGACTTATTTCTTGTTTTTCCAGGCGGATATCTCCGGAGTTCCAGTGGTAAGAGCCCAGTCCAGCGACATAACAGCAGTGGGCACGGCAATAGCAGCAGGAGCAGCAGAAGGCATCCAAATTTGGGACATCCAGGCCGAGCAACGCGAAGTAGTTCCTAGTGATACATTCCTACCGACTTCTACAGAAGATGGTTAGATATTCCACTAAATTTTACTTCAGTTTTATATGAAATTGTATTTCAGAGCGAGATGCTAGATATACCAAGTGGAAAATGGCGGTGCAGCGCTCCTTAGGCTGGGCCTTCGCCAAGAAGTCAGCGATAATGACAGGTGGGCATTTCTTATTGTGGTTTCTGGTTAATTAATAATTCGGTTTGTTTCAGAGGAGCGTTACAGACTTTTATCGAGTATACCAGGAAGTTTGTATATTATATCCAGTTTTGGACTTGTTGCTTTGTCTGAGTATCTATCGCGTACAGGGAACTTTTAGATTACTGAAAATACTCTCAATCCTATTGCTTTCTGACAGTGTACTATGACATTAATTATTATTATACATATACAGGTGTTATCTTTATTGGTTAAAAAATATATTAAGTACTTATGATTTTTTGTGGAAATCGTGGAGAACTGGAAATTTACACTTTACTTTAAATTGGTACTTATTTGTTGTTTACATTGTTTTGTTATGTACTTAATTATTACCAAAAATGTGGTTGTTAAATATATAAGATATAAAGAAATTAAACTGTTATTGGTTGTTTTATTGCTTGCCCTATTAATATTAGTAACTGAGCTTTATTATAAGAGTGTCACTTAAAGCCGCATCATATTTGTTAAAATAATACTCGTAAGTAGATAATTACGCTATTTATTATGATTTATTTCAATTATACATAAGAATTACAATTGGCAAAAATATTTACATCAATAAAAAACATATAATAATTCAATTTGTTGTCAATAATTATATACAGACATTGGACTTTGGTAGTCAGTTCCTGAGGAAATAATATTAAAATATTGTATGTACAAATTTCACATTGTAAGAAAAAACCTGCTATTAGGAATATTAGTATGTTATATGCGTAATTTTTTTGTAGTTCAGTAATTATTAATTATCAACCTATTTTACATCATACACATATTGTACTATTCAGTAATAATAACCAACAAAATGTATCAGACTTATTTCGTTTTCTTTTTTGGTTTGGTTTGCTTGTTTCTTTGCTTACAGTACTGTTAGTAACAAAACTATAAAATAAATAATAAAGCGTACAGTTTTCGTAAAATACTAAATATACAAGTAAATATAGTAGATATGTTAAAAATACCATTTCTCTTCATTTTATTTAAAGCATACCAAAATATTGCATTTGTCTACGACCCTAATAATTTAAACGCACCACCACGGTAATAAATATATTTAATATAAGCGCAAGGCACTGAAAAAGAGTTCATTATTGTACAAGTTTTATTTACTCTTGTCGCAGTGCTTTGCATATTATAAGTAATACTCTCGTTACTCCTCGACCTAAAACATCAATAAATCGTACAAAATTATTACTTTGAAGTCATGAAATTATTATTAAAAACCGCACAAACACAGCAATTTTTAATGAATATTTTCAAAAAATACACCGATTGCTAGAAACTTACTCGCTTTTATTCACCACCAAAGAAAAACCATACTTATTGCCAGGGTCGTCGACTTAACCATAAATCGTGACCCTGCGGTTATTGCAATTATTATGATTGTGTTCGAAACCAAAAACGCCTTGTCTCTATTACATTGTGTGTGCGTGTGGCAAATGTTACACTTACGGCAGTACATTAACTTTATCTAACTAATAAAGACTAGGTATGCTATCCTGATTTAGTGCCGAATTCATGCAAAATATCACAAGCCATATCAACATTATTTCTGGTAATTCCTAAAGCTTTTATCACTGAATCCTGCGAGTACCCTTCGCTGACCAACTTTTTTATGTAATCCATGTTGAGGTTCTCGTAGGAGACAGTTGCGTCTCTATCCAAGGGATTTATGCGTTTCTTATGTTTGGGCGGTATCTCCAATTCGATATTCTCATAGTACGGATTTCGAGATACGTCTACGTTAGCTTGGCTAATATTAGGCGTTGTATTAGACTTAACAGGCTGATGGATATTCCTCGGGGCAGTTCGCGACGACGGACAACTCAAATGTCTCGTTTGACTCTTCGTGTCAATTATATTATCACAATTCGATATAACCACCCCGAAAATAGTTTCTGGTGTGCTCACCTCGACTAAATGATCATCTGTACTGTTGTTGCTACTGCTGCTGTGGTGCATCTCCAACATTGAGCTACTTTTGGCTATCGGTGGTATCTCAATTGTGTTATGCGTGAGATTAGTCACGGATTGCGCCTCAGACAACCCCGCGGGATTGGCTGTTCCATTGCGCAGATTCAAATGATGCGAGCAGGGTGGTAGAAGAGTTTGCTCGTGAGTTGGGGAGCTTTTACGTGGCGGTAACGGTGGAGGAATTGCACTGGGGACCAGAATGGTACCTGGACCGTTCCTCCTGCCGCATCTAGGACTGCTTCCTGGGGATATCATTGGGCTTGCAGATGCCTGTTGGATTAAAGCGTGCTTTCAAATGGTTTTTTTCGAGGGTTATATTTGGTATACTTACGGAAATATCGGTATTTCGAGGTGCTAAAGCCAAAGCATGTAAGCTACTGCCGGCGCAGGTCCATAATTCCCCGGCGTCCTACAGGAAATAAGCGTTAAGTACATTTGTGAGACCATATGGTTTTTTAGCATGAAAGCACGTGCAAGTTTTGCGCACAAGCCACAAACAAACGTAGGTACTTACCGTCAGTTTTAGGTTAATTAAGCCAATGCACAAGAGCCAAAAAAACGATAAAACCACACAAATAAAACAATAATTATAAAATAAAATATAATATAATGTATTAATTAGGTTTCTCTTTCTAAATAAATATACAAAGATGATTTATCACTAAATACATTAGTAACCAAAGTTAAAATAATTATATTGAAATTATAAAATCATTTTTTACAACATACTGAGATATAAAATCGACTATATTATTAGTAATACTTTGTTTTTTGTTTCAAACAAAAAACGCACTAAAACCGAATTGAATCACCATTAAAAACAAATATTGTGATGAATCCAATAATATAATAAAATAAAACCACAACACCTGTCTCTTAAAAAAACCTTTTTGTACATAATAAATTTTGAATATCTACATAAAAAGCCCTGTTTTCTTGGTCAAACTTAACCAATATTGTGCTCATAAAATGGCCAAAAAATGTGTAATGTTAATCACATGCAAACAGAAACCAAATCGGTTTCATATTCTCCACTTCACAAACAAACAAACAAAAAAAAAACAGACCCAGTGCACACAAAAACTAAGCTGATGGACAAAACAATAAAAACAATTTCAGGGAGGACAAAGCAATTATTAAAACAGGTAAATGTGAAGCACAGCCGAAGGTGGGACGAGCAATTTTTACTCAGCATAATCATTCGTGCTAGAATTTTCATTTGCTACCTCTAACTCAAAGTCATCATCGTCAATGTTGCAGGCGTTTGGTGAACTAGTCGATGCTGATTTAGGCCGATGGTGGGATTTTTTCGGATCGAATGGATCTACGACGATCTGCTCAGTTCCTTTGATTTCGGCTCGACAAAATGGACAGCCCTGACTGCCTTGACCTTCTGAACCCTAATCACACAGAAATAAACAGAGTTGGGGAAATGTCGGCATGATTAACAAAGAACTTACCGCTTGCCATGCGGTGAGACATGGCGTGCAAAGCAGATGACCACAAGGTTCAATTCGGACATCTTTGTCATTTTCCGCGCATATTTTACATAGTTGGAATGTACTACCCATTTCACAGTACAACTCGTATTGTTCTTGAGTTACTGCTATGTGGTCTTCTTGGCTTGGCTGCACCGCCCAAGACAAATCCGGGTTGACGGGGCGGCCATCCGGATATAAATAACTAAAAGAATAGAATAATTGGCACTACTATTAAAGAGATAAAGAAAAGGATAAATTTCGTATCAATTACATAAATTTATGGGTCAATTTTGAGTGAATCCTGTAGTAAATTTATAAATCTGTAGCTTATCAAGAATTTAATTTTAATTTGTGAAAATGACAATCGGTTTTAATGAAACTATTCCTGTAACTCTTCAAGTCCATTATAAGCGGATTCCACTATATTAGAACAGTCTGGTTTTATTCCATCAAAAAAATTAAATATTGAACTAAATTCTATTCCTCATCCTAGAAACTCACAATCCTTCTCTGAATCCATCCAAAAGCGCCTGAATCAAACTCTTGTTCTGCGGTATCGTCTGCAGGACCTCCCCTTCCGGTGTCACATACCCAATGGCCCATTGTCCTAGACGCGTGCAGGACAATCGAAACACGTAACTGCCATTTTTTGTATTATATCGAAGGAGTCGCGCCTTCACTTCATCGTACGTTAGGAATGCCACATAACCAGGATGTGTTACAGCCAAAATTTGCCAATTTCGCAGCAGCGTCGTCCATGGCTGGAACAATCTAACGGAAAACCTCATTTCAATACAATTTAAAATGCTAATGGATGCAAATTAATAGGTGACAGGGCAAACAGGATGTGATTGAAAACGATTTAGGTGAATATTTATTATAATACTTACCTAGTAAAAACATCAAACTCGAAATTAGATATGTAATCATTGCAGGTGAGGTCGATCGTTGACTTTAGGGCCATCGCTTCCAATCCGGAGCTAATCGGATGGACATTGTTTAGTTCCTGCCTAAATATTTTCCACGGAACCAGAGTACTGCAAAGTAAAAATAAATTGTGAAAAATTCCTCAACACAATTTCGAAAACCAGTCACATACAAAGTGGCTGTCAAAGCCACGAATGATGAATAAATTTCCAAGCACGTGTGTGTATTTGTTGCAAAGGAAAACAGTTTGCTGCATTTAGCAGGAGACGCATGTTTTTTTAATCAATTCTCGCATCCCGGATATGCGGGAAGGTAATATAGATGATGCAGGCTAGGCTACAGCGAGTTTATCTTTTCCTTTACAGCTGGGCTCCGTTTCAATTTTACATTCATGTAATATTATTATTATGTATTTTATTTATGGCAAGCACGTAAACTTTCCTGAAAAACATTTTATCGGGGCGTTTTAATTGAATTTAGTTTCCTGTTTAGACAGATATGAGATATAAGTATGTTGGAAAATTTCATGTTTTTGCTGTGGATGTCTATAAATATACCGGCATCGGCATGGATCAGTTCATATTTCATATTTGGTTTACGGTGTATGAATATCAATACCAGAGTATCAGATTACGTGGGGATTTTTCCTCGCGAACAATATCTTCGGTTTGATAAGCTCAAATCACATCAGACAATATAAAGTTAAAATATGGAGAATCACAGTCAACATCTCAATTTTATTCATTGCTAGTTAGTACGTAAAACCATTCAAACTTCCTTATCAACAACGGCCTAGTTTCTAAATACATAATTATCACAGTTAATTGTCGCGCAGCAAAACTCATTCATACTGTTCGTCTGAAATCAATTAGGAATGAAATAAATGTCTGAAACAGATGTTTTTATTCATCAATTGAAATTACAGAACAATCCGTTTTTTCTCTTGATAATGCCAGTTGTCAGAGGAAGAAATAAAAACATTCTGTTCAATTACGACTTATATAAGATAGCGAAATTGGAAACAGATATTTTTGTATGATGGGCATCAAACAACAGCCATAATAAGAACACGATAATATTTATCATTAAATGGGGAATTTAAATAAAAATTTTGATACACAGAAAATCAATATAATTTAAAATAAGTTGCTATACAAATTTAATAAATAATCGTACATGATACAATTTTAACTATTTATTAAATTTAATTTTGATATTCTTATTTCAGAGATAAATATTACGTCTTTTCATTTAGTTTTATGGTAATCTCAAATTTAATCTACATACATATTTAGTCACTGACTTTAGGGAGAAGTAAGGACTCAAATTTATTCCATATTTCTAAAAATATTTTCGCTTAAAGTCATAAAGAAATAAAAAATTTCCATTTATTTTCTATAATTATTTATTGGAAATAGTTATTTATTATACAAGACGATAACATTGTAGGTACTTTATCTTCGAAAGCTATTTTACCGTCGAGGCGTCGGCCGAGACGCTAATAAGCTCGAGAAGATAATAAAATGTTATCGTCGTGTATAATACAAAATTTTTTTCTATAGTAAATGTTAAAGAAAAACCAATTATAAAAAAAATCAATTACAAATTAAATTGTTATTAAGCACAATTTAAAATGTCAGTGAATATTATTAGTTGTCACTTTGGTGTTAAAATCAACAATAATAATACCCTTGTAGATAAAGTGCTACTTTATCTGCCCTTGCGGTTAAAGTGCTACTTTATCTACTATTTTGAGCTGATAAAAGCACACTTTAACATTGGCTATAGAAAAATAAGATTATTATAATTTTATGACAAAATCAAAATTTTTATTTGGATAGCCAAACTATGTATAAAATTAATAAATCTGCTATGTTAACGAACTAAATTAAGATTTCTCATTGGTTAAACAATGGTTACCATGACAACCACTTAGTACTCCACTATCTACTAGATCCGCAGCATATTTTGGCTAGTCTAAGCTTCCCAATATCATTCCACTTCTAGTCAAAAAAAAAATCTGCATAAGAAGCCTAATCCAATTTGAAATTGAAACTACGCATCTCCCAAACTCCTTTCAATTTCGAAACAAAACAACTAAAGTAACAGAAAAACATTATTGTAAATTTAGTGCTTCTATCCAACTTCCGGCTTAAGCTCTAACTATTATTATGCGATCTTGTAGGAAATCTCGACCGTTATTTAAATAAACCGAGGTTCCTGCCTACGTATTTCAATTTGAAAAACAAACCCACTGAAACTGAATAAAAACAATAAAAGCAGAGAGAGTCGTTGTCTTAAACAACCATCACATAAATTAATAAATTAGCTCAAACGTGGAAAAATCCCTCAAAAGCACTTAAAAACTCATCTAGTATGTGTGTGTGCTAATAAAATATTGAAACAAATGAATGAGTTAAGCACGAAGCGAGAATCACAACCTACTACGTCTAAATTGGAGTGAAATTGTATTTTCAGCTTGAACGTAATCAATATTTCATTCATAGCCCACGCCGACCCGCTTCACACGGGCACAAATAGTATTTTCGGGCCAGAATAACATTTTACCATTGGCCTTAAAATAAGCCGGTTTTTATTTTTGTCTATTTTTAGTTATTGTATTATAATCAACGGCGCGACATCAACTCAAAACGGACGCACCTCTGGCTAGGTCAAATATTTTTGCGCGCGGGGGCAAACAATTTTAAAATAACAACTTTTTTGTTTTATTTTTGTGCCCACGTCGTCAACAAATCCCATTGAGCAGCAGCACTTTGGTTACATTGAAAAATTAACGTTATTAATTTCGAGTAGTTGCTGCGAAAAGTTTTCGGTACCTCTCTAGCTCTACCTACGTCAATAAATAACGGGTTATTTATTGATTTTAAAACAGTTTTGTTTGGATTAAAACTTTGGTAAAAAAACGTTTTATGGATTTCCAATATTAAATAATTTGCAAACGCAAATTCAGCGGAATAACATCCGAGGGGAAAATTCGGAATACTCCATGGAGGCACTAAGCTTTTTAATTAAAAGTTAATCAAAAGGACAAAACGAAGTTTAATTGTAATAACATTGAAAGCAATAAATTCATTTAGACGGGAAAATAAAACAAATTACTCTGGATTACTCATGAATTACCAATTTTGTGGCAGATGCACGAAATAATTAGTTTTTTATTAAAGTGACCTTCCTTTTATTTACAACAATCATTAAGGTACATAAAACGCCTGTTGTGTCGTGTCTTCACTCAACAACCAAAAACGGGATTTTTTTTAAGTGTAAAACTGAAACCAACGGAAATATTCTTAGGCACGTGTGCTGAATTTTTATCACCAATTTCCACAAACATCCATCGGTTAATTATCCAATATTATACAGTAGACATATGAATCATAATATCCATTTAATCAACATAATACGTATTAATTCAGTTCCATTGAATTTAAGCCATGATGAGGTGTTATGAATTGCGGGAAGCGCTTAATTAGCGAAAGGTAATAAAGATACTTGGGAACCTTTTACACTAATTAAAAAAATTTATCTATGGGAAGTCGCTACGTAAAATCTCATGGGCGTCGCCTCCAAAACTTCCAGGGGAGACGAACAACTTGTGACATAATTTCCAAATAATTTTGTTGACAAATACGACCTCACTGGTTTATTCTGCGATTTATTTCAATTCTTCACACAATTTCTAAAATGTTGACATCAAGGTCCAGTACAAATAACGCTGTTTTCTACCAAACTCTGTATATTTCCAAAGTGTGTAAGTTTTTCAGGAGTTAACTCATACATTTCCATTTATATAGCAAGAAAAAGAGAAATAAAGCTTTAAAATACAGTAATAAAACGAAAGTAGAACACACTTAAAAAGTAAAACTAAAATACGTAGAACTGAAACCTAAACCCTTCTGCCCCCCATTCGGCGACGCTCATGTTTGGGAACTTTTAACACTAATTAAAAAAATATTTTTGTGTGAATTTTCTATGTAAAACCTAATGTCTCTATTAAACCCACTCGTTTTTTGCGAATGGAAACTTATGTTACGTATGATTGTGAGTTAATTAAATTAGTTCAAGTTATTGTGTCTTCACCAATAATTAAAACAGGCGCCAGGGTTTTACTTGGTATAGGGCGTGTAATCTAATTTGGGTATTGCGTTTTCTCCCACTGTTAACACACTTATCATGTAGTTTTTCAGTATATTTTACCTGTTGCCAAAATTGCTCCTCCAAAAATCAGCGGCGTCCGATTTGGTGATACGAAACTGGTCACCGGCGAACACTCCATTTGGAAACAGTGCTTTAAGTTCACTTAACATATGACTAAACACCAAACTAAGTTTAGTTAAGTTTCTTCTGTAATGCGAGCTTTCGTCGAACATTTTCTCCTTGCCCTCTTTGAATAACTTGATTGCTTGTTTACACTTCCGCATTAAATTAATAATAAATATATTGAAATGTTCGATATTGTGCAGGGCTGTCATATTATCCTCGTATTTGTTGTAAATAAGTCTTAATCGTTGATAAGTGTCCGGTAAGATATCTAAAATAAAAGGGGGCGAATTCTTCAAGTTCATTTTCTGATGTTGACACAATTTCACAACTTTGTCCATCAGTTTCCATGTTTTATCTAAAGTCCGTTTATCCGTGGCATATTTTGGATGTGTCGTCACCACATCCGAAAATGCACCCTGTAATTTTGAAAAAATTGTAGACAAATTCTTGTGCTGAATGGGACGATTTCGGCCTGCCATTTTGATGTGCGCGTTTTTTTACGTTAACTTAACATACATTAATTACACTACCGAACACATTGTTTCAATAATAACATTTCTAATCACATTATTGTTTAATAACACCCTAATTAATTGCCTTTGGGGTAAACAACTATCGACAAAATTGCTACATACACGGTTGTCATTTTTACAACACTGCACTGAAGTTGGTTACGCAATGTAGACGCGTTTGCCTCCAGGACCGGACTTAAAACCAAATAACGGTACTTTTAAAAACTGTATTACAAGTGAAACTCAACAACTAGAACAAAATTAAATACAGTACATAAATCTGCTAATTAATTATCAATAGTAAAATTAATACAACATAAGAAATAATGATAATAATAGATAAAATAATAAAAAATGTTATAAATACATCCCTGTGAAAAGTAACTACATTTTTCTAGTAACTACCAACGTCTAAGTAGAAAACTTACTAATTAATTTAATAAAAGTAATTCAATTTATAATCGGAAATAAATAAACCATATTCTACACATATTGTACTTATTGATTTATATCACAAATTCACATGCAAATATTCGAATAAAAAAATTTAGAAACACGGTCTGGATGTTATGCTATTATCACAGCACGAGTGTATGTTGAGTTGCCTATACAATTTTTCAAATTTAAAAAAAATCTTCTGCAGTTTTAAAATAAACGGTTTCTTATAAACTAACTATTATAAAATAAAACAAATACGCTAACTTGGTCTGTTTTAACTGAAAATGATGTATTTTATTAATAGATTAAATAAATTAAATAATGCTCCTAGTATAAGTATAAAATTTTTTTTGTAATCAAAAAATATATTCAGTATGATAGGGCATAAATTTAATTATACATTAATAATAAATAATATTAAAATACTTATCCAAACAGGCAATAAATCGACTTCACATTTCAACCTCTTTATAAGGTGTATCACGAATTTCTTTCATAAATTAAATATTTCTCAATTTGGAAAAATCTGGATACCTACCTACATTCCACATGAAACTTTCCCATTCATTCATCGACTTTACCTTAATGAATGTTTGAGGGCGTTCGCTTGTGGCTTAATTAAAATTAAAATAGCGCAAAAACTTTCTGCGTGAACAGTTAATTAACTTTTATCGGCGCGAATACTATCGACTCAGGCAAAAATTCCGCATATCAACAAAAGGAAGGACAGGTGACATACCTAATTAATTTCTATTGATCACCCGGAAAAAACTGGTGTGTTGTATTTGTTCAGTGTTTCATTAAAAAATCAATTTGTGTGGTAATTTAGTTATTATAACGATTTATGTTATGCTATGTGGATTATTTACCTTAATTCCAGCTTATCTATGTATGTTAAAATAAAAGTTACATAATAACACAATGCACTTTATATAATTATTTAATTTGTTAAAATAAATACAACGCCCTAATTTTTCCACGATTTTCAGGAGCTTTCAGTATAAATCCCCACCAATACCAACTTATAAATCTTGTTAATGCGAAAAAACCCACTGCCAAGCTTTTTTACTTTAATCACCATAAATCCAAAGATATATGCACCAATGGCCGAAGGCCTAAGTACCAAAACCTGTATAATATCCCCCACACACTTCCCACATCAAATAACAAAATTCACATACCCCTTTTATCATCATATGAGCACAACCCTGTTGGCTGTTGGTACTTATAACTACACAAATACCTGGTGATATTATCAAGTGAATACAACCCCACTCGTATATTACCCCAGATATTACACCATTGATTTTCAGTCATATCGCCGCCCAAGTAGCCCCATTCTACATAACGTTAATTTAACTGTTGAATGCTTGTATGTACAATAATAATTGATACTCATTCATATGTAGCTAATTGACTAGTGTGTAATTCGCAGTGGTATTGACAATTAATTTTGGGATTTAGTGCGTCCACTGTGGATACCTGTCGGGACTCATTTTGGGGGCGATAATCACAAAAGGGCTCGGTAACTGACAGAGCTAATCGCGTTTTGTTTGAAGTCAGATATTTAGAATAAAGATAAATATACCATAAGTATTGTGTTATTTTAAAACTTTTTCTCGATAGCAATGATGTAACTAACAACTGTTGTATTATTTATTTTGTATCTTATATTGTGACTGTAAAAAGAATTCCGTTCTGTTTGCTTTATTTCTAATGCCACTGGTGTAGAAGACTCAAGGCATCTAAAACTCATACAAACGGGAAATTGTATTTTCATTCAGTAAGCATAGCGAATTTATTGTCGAAGTGCATAGACTAAATTTAAATATAATATGTAGGTACATTTATAGCATTTACATGCGTAGGTGTTGTGATGGTGAAGTTTCCATTTTGCATGAGTTACAAATCGTATAAAAAATTACTACGCTTCCTTATAAATAATACTATAGGAAAGAGAGCGGAAAGTATGAAAACTAAGCAGGAAATCTAAAGAATATTTTCACCTCACAGTTTCAGGCTGAAAAAATTATAAAAAAATTCGAACTGTTAAAAGGGGATGGAACCCGAATATTCATGAGGGGAAACGTATCTTGATTTTATATTTCAAATATGTATTGTAGTATGGATAGGCGGATCTTTATCTTTTCTGTATGGACTAAGATATTTTCATCATTTTTGAAAGATTATGATTAGGAAACAAGTTGATATAAATACAGGGTGTCCCAAAATTAGCCTGCCAAAATATACCAGCTGATTCTACGTTCAAAAATAATGCAAAAAGTATCAATAAATATAGGTTGAAAAATGCTTCCTAAGGAGGCTACAGCCCCCCGAAAAGGGGAACCCCAAAGAGGAGTTTTCTGTAATATCTTTGCAACTGTTTGAGGTAGATTCATGAAATTTGGTGAGTTTGAAGCTTTTATAATTTGCCACATATTTCTTTTTCCAATTTTCAGAAATTTTGTTAGGGGCGTCACATACAGGGTTGGTGTTGGGTATATTATGCCCCATATTTTTTGTGGGGATAATTATTAAATTTTTTATATCAAATTTTGAAACTTGGTTTATTTTTACACAAAAAAGGTAATCTCAGTCGATCATTGTATGTTGAACCGTTTTCGAGTAAAATTGTTTTGAAAAAATCACGTCCATGAAAACTATACTAATAGAAATAATCACAAAACTAAAATTTATCAAAAATAGACAATGGATTAAAATTTATAGGTATTTATTACTTCGTTTAGAATTTTTTCGTCAAATATTAATAATAAAAACAAAATTCCAAAATGAAATTTTTTTTTCAATTTTGTGATTATTTTTATTAGTGTAGTTTTTACATGGACGTGACTTCGATTTTACTCGAAAACGGTTCAAGATA
Organism: Pediacus dermestoides; assembly: GCA_963942485.1. Classification (NCBI taxonomy): domain Eukaryota; kingdom Metazoa; phylum Arthropoda; class Insecta; order Coleoptera; family Cucujidae; genus Pediacus; species Pediacus dermestoides. The sequence goes on along the minus strand of OZ012627.1, from coordinate 29,165,233 downwards.
CAAAGATCGACTAAGACGACCTTTTTGTCTAAAAATAAACGAAGTTTCATAATTTAATACAAAAAATTTAAAAATTATCCACACAAAAAATATAGGGCATAATTTACCCAGTACCCACCCTGTATGTGACGTCCTTGGCAGAATTTCTGAAAATTGGAAAAAGAAATATGTGGCAAATTATAAAAGCTTCAAACTCACCAAATTTCTAGAATCTACCTCGAATAGTTGCAGATATATTACAGAAAACTCCCCTTTGGGGCCCCCTTTCGGGAGGTTGTAGCTCCCTTAGCAACCATTTTTCAACCTATATTTATTAAAACTTTTTGCATCATTTTTGAACGTAGAATCAGCTGGTACATTTTTGGCAGGCTAATTTTGGAACACCCTGTATATAGATTGTTTTTTAAAATTAAACTACTACCGGAAATTTTCTGATAGAAAATAGACAATATATCTATAGAAATCCAAAAGTTCTTCCGTACTGCGACAAAAAACTTCTTTACAATTTTTTTTAAGATTTCTCTAAAACAGCGAAAGATGGTGGTCGTTTTCTAAAATCACGATAACCGGAAATAGATAAATTTAATCCAATTTACTAAAAAATGTTTTTCAGAAAATTCCTAAAGATACTAAAGTATTCTCAACGTTAAAAAAACGCCTAGATGTAACAAAATCAAGTCATATTTCGCTCTTTAAAAGCACCTTTAAAATGACAAGACCTAAAAAAACCGCCTCAACAAAACTTTATTCACATTTGTACCAGTTTAAGCCACTCCACCCCCCGTACACAGTCCCATCTGAAATAACTACATCTTCAACCACCTCCGCACCCTTTCTCAACGTGTTTTTCTGCGGTACCTTGCGGCAATCTCCAAGAGTGGTTTGCAGATAAATCATCACAACCGGTGCGCGCCCCAGTAAGAGAAGGCACATCCCAAATTGCAATTTATATGTCCTATATATATAATATAAGTTTCATAAGGACATCCCTCTGATCCTTGATCCTTGGTCGTGTTAAAGGGGCTGCTTCGCATAGAGAAAAAGCGCAAGCGTAACCATACGACACCCCGTAACTGAACAGGAGTCGTTTGTGAGTGTCTCTGGCCCTTAGTGTTGTGCGGTCGCGACAAACTCCTATATATTCTGTAACTTGGTACATGTTCGTAAAGTTGTTTGTTCTGTATAGTAGTTACAAGGCGGAAGAAGAAGTTTGGACGCGGCGATTTTGTCAACATGGGGAAGAAGAACTCGAAACTAAAGCAGGACACTATTGACAGGCTCACCACCGCTACTTATTGTAAGTTTTAACTATTAAAAAATATTGTTGTCTAATATTGTTATCACACATGCATATTATTAACTTGGCGAAAAGTTGAGGGGTAATCCAAGTTTACAGCGTTGTGTTACAAGATATTAAAAAAGTTCTGAGTGGTTTGTTTGTTCTTTTTATATTCCACAAACGTTGGTGAAAGTTTTGATTACATAGGTTTTAGTTGCCGGATCATTAACTCGAAAGTAATTGGCACAAAATTACAGGCGATTATCTTCAAACACCACACAGATAAATTCTTGATTATCCCCAACAATATCACGGTGATAAAAACCACCAACCAACAGTTTTTCATTCGACGAAAACTTTAAATTGTATCATTTGACTAAACCAAATATAACCCTGTGGCCGAGCTTATCTTATTAAGTTGTACTGTGTAAATGCTTCTGTAAATAAAACATTCACAAAAGCAGAAAACTAATGAGGGTACTTATTTAACATATCATGCTGTGTTTATTTTCTCATCTAATTTGCAAATCCTTTATTAAAATAATAGCGAAAGTGGGAGTTAATTGATTTATTACATTGTTTATTCAATTATAATGACCTAATTCCGATATTTACATAAGTATAAATAAACTATATATCTACAGTTGTACATAATAATTTATATTTTAGTCCATCCATAATGGAAAATAATTTATGTAAAGGATAATGGATGATAATTATCTACATAAAAATGTAGATGCGGCAGTAAACGAGTTTTATTTGATACCTAACATAAAATATGGATATCATTATCGTATGAAACCGAATAACTGAAAATTGTAGCTTTCGTTTTGGAAAAATAAACAAATCACATGACAATCAAAAGTGATTATTTGTAATGATAAACTTGACATCGACTTTGATTTATGAAGCGCAGCTACTATGCTATTATTTAATCATTAATTAAGGTAAACAAAATGCTGACAAAACTGTTTTTTGAGTATACCGCGTAAGCACGAATTGATCTGATTTGATATATATATTTTCCTGAAAATTTATTTGGCTATTTTAGTTTCAGTTTTTATTAACAATCCAACATTTTGCTTCCGCGGATTTTATCGTAGTTAGAATTTTTAAAGGATGTAAAAGTTTTATGGGATGTAGTTTAGATGTGAAGTAGCAGTGAATTGGGCTTTTTAACACGGGCGCATTCGCCAAAATTTGAAGAGTTTTAGTTGCAGGTGGTTATTATGGGGGAGAGATTGAAATTTTTAGTATTTTAGTACAACGTTATTTATAGGCAGTTATATTCGAAATAGTTTTACAAAAGGTAGAATTAGGCCAGTCATTCAAGCATTTTAAAGTCCATTTTGCCTAAAAAATGCAAAAGTTTTGAAACTTGGACACAACTTTGAAAACGCTAAAATAATATTAAGTCTAAATTTGCAACCCGTCCGGATGACTGGAACATTGTCAAAAATTGAAAAAACAACAATTTGCAATATATTTTTGTACAAAATTACAAAAGTTATGCAAACTTGGACAAATGTTAAGTGGCCTATTACAAATCTTCCAAAAGGTGAAAAAAAAATCCTAAATAATGTTAACGATACGATAATTTCTACATTTTATTTTGTAAGTGTAGTTTCTTGAGTGAAATAGTACAAAAAATCAATAAAAAACATGGATATACAAAAATTCGTTCGTATGTTTGCGGTTTATCCACGATTTTAAAATATTTTAACCCGGCGCATCCGCCAAATACTGAAAATTTTCTTTAGCTCTCTATAAAAACGACGAAAAAGGGGGAAAACAGAAAATAATCTTAAATAATTAACATTTTATTATGTAGGTAACATGACATAGTAGAAAAAATTAATAAACAGATATACAAAAATATGTGGATTTGTCCAATTTTTTAAACATTATTTATCTATACTGAAATTTACTAAAGGTCATCGTTCTTGTGTATAGTAATTAATTTTAAAATATTTTGAAAATTTGCATAAAATCCCGGCGCATCCACCAAATACTGAAATCTTTCTGATAATCTTAGACCACAAGAAACCCTAACTAAACTAATCTAATTGTTGATTTCAGCTAACAATAAATTCAACAAATTCAATTCTTTTCCATAGCCTACTTAAATTTAAATAAATTGAAAGCCATCACACATTCTTCCCCTAACAATTTTTGGGTAATTACTAGGTACCTAACCAAAAGACAAATAACCCAAAATCATCAATCTTCCCTGCGGAAAAACCCAAATAATTCGATCCAATTTAACAATTTCAATTCCTCCATGGTACACACAGAAAGCAATCGATAAACCAAGTCCCACCTCGCCATAGCTCCATAAATATTCAACAGTGGTGCTAGTGGTCCGTTGGTATGCCCCCGAAGTGCGAATAAAATAAATACGCGTGCACAGGCTACATCAAGGCATTTTATCTTATTTATCGCGGTGCAAAAACCAACCCGAATAATATCTATAAACAAACCATCTGGTGCTGGTGTGAAGCAAAGTGCCTCTCTCTCACTGTGTATAGTTAATTATACAGCGTTAAGGGCTCGACTCATTCCACCATCACCCATCTGTGTGCTGATGAAGATTAACTGCAGAAATATTAAACTTTCGGAGTGGGTATAAGTAAGCCAATTAGTTCCAGTAAATAGTTTGCGGGCTAATCTTCGAGCTGCTGGTTGATAAAGAGCGCGCCTGTACATTCTACTCGTACATTGTGCAACCGAGTCCACTCGTTTTACTATATCTACGTGTACGACTATATACACCAGAAGCTTTTTGGTGAATTTTCTTGGTAAAACTACTGGAACAAGTTTCTTTTGCTTTGGAAAATTGATCAGTCATGCTGTCAGTGCAAATACTCCAAGTTAATTAAAGTTTGAAAAGGAAATACCTTATATGCTGGTAAAATTTATTTTAGAAAAGTTTCGTTTACACAATGGAGATTAGATTTCTGGTTAGTTGTCGAGGAGCGACGGGGTTATTTATTTTATATCCAAATGGATTTGTTTACAATGGGGCGCGGTGCTTGATTTATAAGTGGGTTAAAAATACTGCTGTGGGTTCGAGTGGGCAGAAGAAAAAGAGTTTGCTCTTTCTATATAATATAAAGTAAAGGATACGTTCAGTTAGGTTACAATTACGACTGTATAGGGTGATTCCAAATTTGGTACTTCAGGCTTTTTCCTTAATTACAATTTTTGAACAAGATATAATTAAAACTAATTTGAAAAATGGACTAAGTACAATGAGAAAAATGTTCCTTCCCATAATATGTTGTTAGACAAACGATAACGATAATTACTTTGAAATTTTCAAACTTATTTCTTGCGCTTTAAGTAAATTTTGGTTTAACTCAAATTAATATATATTTTAATGTTAAAGCTTAGTCGTTAATTACAAAGAAATACTTATTAATAAAAAACAAATATTTAATAAATACTAAATATCCTCTATTAAAACAAATACATTTCCAACTTTGGTTTAAAAACTTCATTATTATCCAATTCTCCAAATTATCCATCCATACATTATCCCGAAAATATAAAATTCCTTTTCAATTTGTGCCATTTGTTCAAACAATGCAATCATCGACTCCAAACCTTTTACAAGCCCGCTCACACATGCAACCAATTGCTAATCTAAAACTCGCAATAACAGATTATATGCCATTTTATTAAAACAATCTCGTGACAATGTCCGTGGGTAGCGCAACTTAATTCAGGTTAGATTCCTATCAATTAAATCGTCGCACATAAACAAAGCACATACGAAAATAACTCACACAATTGTGTTAATCGTTATTTTTCGTACAAGGTTACTTTATTTTTAACTTCATTGTGAGTTATGAAGCTATTTGAATCAGTTGGAAGACCATAAAAAGCACACAGAACTCTGTGTTGGGTGGTTGTTCGATAAGAATATTATCGTGGATATTGATGTGCGGCATATCCTGGACATAACACGTGCCAAATTATACCGAGTCCAGAGGATGTTTGGGGCGAGTTTCGCTCAATTTTCCAAAAGGAAATATAGAAATATGTATCGCGTTTATACTAACTTTCGTCGGTGGATGATAAAAAATTATAATACGTTGGTTGAAAGTTTAGAATTTTCAGCAAAAATTGAAAATTTCCTTGCAGATTTTTTATCTTTAAGTTTATTCATCTACATATCCTAATAACACACACCCAGCACATATAAAGCCCAACAAGTTTGTTTTGTAACTTTATTTCCGCAAGTTGAATGTCGAAAAAGCCGCCGTCGCTCTCTCCCATTTTATTCCGCACTGTCACAACATAACAAGATTTATTCCTCTATGACACTTTACTGAATAGTGGAATGCAAATTTGTGGGGAGAAAAAGGACCCGTTCTGCGAACAGAGCAACGAAAGTAAGTGTCTTAAAAAAAGATATTGCCACTGTGTGCAGCACACGCCTTGGCTATCGAAAAAACGAGTTGGATTTCGGTTATTTACAGCACAGTTTCAGTATATATGGTGGATTTATAAACATAACATAAAAGTTTCATTTCGCGTTTGAAATAATTTGTCCGTTTGTTTCTTGGAAGTTTATGTCATGTGAAAGGTTATACCGTGAATAGCTTCGTGTCTGTTATCGTTTAACTATTTAAGCATGTTAAACTAGTTTGCATATCTGCTAGGATTATCATTTTGAAGCCTCTTAACATGCAACATTATCATCTTGATAGACACGTTGGAAAATGTACCGAAAATTATTTTACTCGCCTTTGGATTTTACGATGTGTCGAAAAACGCGTTAAAATAATTTGAAATTTTATTCTTGGGGCAAAGATAAGATACACAAAATTATGCTGATGGGAGGATTTTTATTTTCGAGGACTTTAAAAATAAGGATTTTTTTTAATATCTATAAATGATCTAACCTAACATAATCGCAAAAATGTAAATGTAAAAAGAGAGAATTGAACTCGAAAAATGAATAAAAAATATAACGGATTATTTAGAATCTTTTTTAGTTTATTTTACTTTGTTGTTTTGTATCTAGTCAACAAATTTCGAAAACCTCTTACTTACCAGTGCAAACCAAAACGAGCTTTTGTTGATTAGTAATCAATACTCTCAGTGAACTAGACATTGCGCCCATTGTGGCAGTTTGTCGAAAATTGCTGTCTCAGTACAATTTTGTTTAACTCCTCGAGAGCACAAACCACAATTCGAATCCTCGAGACTTTTAATCCGTTCTAATCTGTTAAATGGACGGTTGAGTGTAACGAAATGATAAGAATAGGTGTGGGTGGTATTGTTGCAGAGCTTAACAGCAGAAAAATTGATTATCGACCGTTTCATCCCCACAGCTTGTTTGGGTTTCTATTTAACAGAAAATATTTACACAAACTGGTACACTATTTTTGTCGTTAAATCCACTCTACTTTATTTAGGCTATATGAAATCAAGAGGTTTTTCACCATGTTCTACATTCATTTAATTTAATTGCATGCTGATGTGCAAAGGGATGAAGAGGAATTGTGAGCAATTAATTAATTGGAGCGCGCACACTGTGCTTGGAGCTTAGCTTCAAAGAATGTTAACTATTCTAAAAACCGTGCTTGAGTCTCATTTTTCTCTCGGCGAAATTGGATTGAATCTTCAGCAGGAAAAAATCAACTAAGCTTTGTATCTTTTAATAAGGTGCCGTGTTGCTATAAAAAATGAGATTTAGATATACACTTAAATTTTGTGTGTGGGTATGTGACGTGGGATATTAAAAGGAGGTTTTATTGTGCTGAGGCAACAAAGGCAGATTTTTATATTTGGGAAAAGTAGAAGCGTAATCTTATTATTTACACATAAAAAGGATTTTTGCGTTTATTTTGTTTCGCATAAATTAATTTAATTTTTGAAACTCCCACCATATTCAGAAGTGATTCAAAGGCGCCTAATTCAAATTGGATACTTTCAAACAAACTTGAAAAAATCATAATTATTGTTTGTAAACATTATCTTAATTTTCACCAAAATTTAATTAAAGCACATAATTTTAGTTTAGAAAATAAAATAAATTCAATTTTTGAAATTCCCGCCATATTCAGAAGTGATTCTTAGGCGCCAAATTCAAAGTGGTTACTTTTAAACAAGCTTGGAAAAATCATAATTATTTTTTATAATCTTAATTTTTATCAGATTTTAATTAACGCACCGGAAGGGCCACCTACTAACTTTCAAAATTTTTTAAAGCAACCCCTTTTTTTCCGTAATAATTAGATTCTACTTAAAATTACCTTTTTATCGACATATCACATGATGACATTTGCTTTCAAAATGGCAGCATAATTATTATTGCAAAAATCTGTTCAAGAATATTTAATTTAATAAAAAATTCGGTAATTAGAAAATAAGAGGGATATAAAAATTTTGCAAAATTGGTTTTTTCCTTATTAATCAGGGACTAAAAAAATGGACATCAAAAAAATATAAAAAAATTTTGTGGAATCTCGGTAGGTATAAACTTTGAGAAAAAAGAGACGACTTTCTTTCATACCTTGTAGATAGTAACGTACTTCAAAGTAAAAAAATTGGGTCATACTATTGTTTTCTCAATTAAATTATCTCTTGAATCCTGAAAACCTCAAGTTGATATCTCTTCTCCTTTTCAAAATATTTAACTTTAAATAGGGACTTTGCATGATTTTCAAAACAATTTTTTTTGAAAAGCTGATACCAAATTATCACTATCAATATTTTTTTAAAAATTTTTTGGTCCGTACTTTCCATGTAAATAAATAAAAAGTATTGGAAAATTTGAAATTTCCACGCATTGCCCGGAAACGCCCGAATCGGCCCAAAAGACTGCTGACGTCACGAATCTAGTTCCACAGTGCAGCACGCCGCATTTTGACTTATTTCGAAAAATGTCAAACGCGTAAAAAATATTTAGACATGGCAATCTCAACTAGATTCGTGACGTCACACAGGAGTCTCCGATCTCAAAGCGTTTTCGGGCGGCAATAATAAATTTGAATTACGGTCAATTTATAATCGTTTTTTTATGTACAAATATTGAGTAAGAAAAATTATTTTTGCTGTAGAGTATTATTAATATAGTCGTTTTACATTTCTAACAGAAAAAAACGGGATTTAAAAAAAATGCAACATCCCTATTCAACCTAAAAATTCGCTTAGTACGTTTCAATTGGCCAGCAGTTTATTTTAGAACGAATTTTGAAATTTCTCTTATAATATTCTCGCTAAACCTAACTCACACTTCTTCATGCAAGCCCCCTCCCTTCAGATTAAATTATTCATGTCAAACACAATTCTTTCAGTATCCCCGAATGACATCAGCTTTGGAGGGTTTTAATAGTTTAAGACAACGAACTTTCCATTATTCGCAACGCGCACGCGGTGCTCTCCCTTTCTGTACTTGAAACTTTTTAAGTACTTTTAAGGACGAAGGCTAACTATGCTCTAATGAAACTAAGTACTGGAGGCCATTTGGTTTTCTATTAGCTATAAAACCAACTCATACAAACTCTGAAAATTACCTCGCCACACAAGAAATTGCCCAAGATGGAATTATGCAACTAAGATAGTTAGCACAAGAAACATTCTAACGGAATTCTTGCAACAATTAGTTTCTGTCATGTTATTACATACAACATCATTAAACAGTCCCCTCGTTGTTATATGTTATAATTAATTTAATATCACTTGTGTTTAGTGTTAGAGCCTCCACATCAAGCAAATTGATTCCTCGCTGCTTGGCACATAAATCCAACCCTAGTTTCGTATAGGGTCGCGACAAATTAAAAGCCATTCACGCGATATTACCTATCATAATACATGAGAGTAAACATGAGATGATTGTCTATAACTATCAATCCTGTTGTTGGTGCACGAGGGGAAAATATGAAAGAGTATTGCGCCGTGTTTGTCGCCGTCAGCGTCTGGACGGGCGCCGCAATGACGGGCGCCAATCGTCCTCCCCGGGTCTGAATCACAGGATCGCCGAAAACAACTTAAATACATGATACCGTGTTCTTCCACCTGATCAATCTTCGCCTTTTTGCTCCCCCAATGTGGGAAAGTTCCGTTTGGAAGTCGGTTTAATTACATAATCAAATAATGATGTTGCGATGAGGTTTATTCTGGAACTAATGTACATGTTGAGGGGGTCTATTAATAAGGATTAGGGATTAATGAATTGAGAAAATATTACAAATTTTTGGCTTTCTCAAGACTATACAATACAACATTTATATTCATCTTGCGGCAGCCCAACCATTAATATTATTTTGTTGTAAATTATTTCTCTCTGCTAATCTACAATCTAATTAATTACGAAATTATTTGAAAAGCCTTGCGATTCTTCCCCACGGATGTTAATTAGCCCGCATTCTTCACTTCCACTTAATTCCAAAAGTATCCTCGATATCTCCTTGATCTCTTTTTCGTTTAAGGGCACGTCGACAAAGTACGTGAATCAATCTTTCACCATCAGACGTAAAGTGTATAAACTCGGGAACAAAACGGGGAAAAACCAAACAGGATATAGGGAAAAGTGTCGTCAGCACACACAAGTTTGTATAAAGTGTTTTAATTTCGTCGATCATCGACTTGAAATATTTATACTACTTGTGAAGTTGAAGTGAAATGGGAAAGGTCAGGGAGGAGCGTTCAGGTTTGAATGTTAAATCAAATTTGTGAACTTTATAATATTATGTAGCGATAAAATGTTGAAGTTTTGTAATGTTTCGTTGAACGTCAAGATAATTCTAACCGAAATTGAGAAAGAATGTTTGAGGAAATAATATTTATATAAATTTAATCGAAATCGAAGTTTTTGAACTTTAAAATAAAATTTTCACATATTGCGGTTCATATTTAATCAATTTCGAAAACTGGCGGATTTGGCGATTGAATTTGGAAGAAAATTTCTCATAATTACAGTTGACCTCTTAAAATCCATGGAAAGACTTTACGAAAATAAACTTTTACCAACTTTCTCCAGATCATATACCTATCTTGTTAAGCATCCACTTGTTTTATTTCCCACATATTCTCCAACCATTACTCGAACGATGTACAATAATGAAACAAATGTTCCTCCCATTCACTCTACATTTCTCTTGTGAAACAAATTTGATGATTAAAATTACAACGGTACCCGCGTGCAAATTTATTGCTGGCTAAACTCGAGAGCATTTTAAATTTCGCATATATCCCTAGCAATAAAATAAACTGTTATTTTATAAAACTAAGATGTGGCCTGGATGCCTATATTGCTTTTGGTGCATCCCTCTCTCATCTCTCTATAATATAAAGTTTATATTTTAGAAAAAAACCAACAGCTCGTAGAAGGGTATTATATAGCCCTTATATACATGGTTATAAGCACCACTAGGATGTCTTTTTAGGGCACGTCGTAAAAATTCATTCGTTTCCGGTTTTTTTACGGTCAAGTTCAGAACGCATAAATGTATTGTCAGTAAATTAGTCATATAGATTTTTTATGTTTTGTTGCGCCATCACAAAGCCTCTCCAGAGAAAATGTACTATATACCTATGTAAAAATGCGAATCCCCTAAAATAAGGGAGTATTATTTTAGGTCGCACCTTCCCGGATTTTATCCGAAGAGAAATTTGACGAGTTTTCGCAATAAATTTTTCAAACTTTTAAAATAAATTCTAAGCTATCTTTTACATAATTCGCATTTCTTCACAGATAACTTTTAGATATGCAAAACAATAGTATGGTACATTTTTACTAATCTGAAATTAACGTGTTTTAAAAGCACTTAAATAATTTAGGATAAATTAAAAACTGCGATTTGTGTAATATTTTCTGTTAGGACTATTGTATTAAATATTTTTTGCTAAAGTCGCATAAAAAAGCTCATTACTAACGTAGAATTTTTTTCTAAATATTTTGTAAGTCTCTAGAATTAGAGCCCAAAGAAAAATTTTAATATTTTCTGGCACCGGCGCATCCGCCAAAAACTGAAAAACAAATTTGGTAAAATCTGCATTATTACTGTATTCTAACATAATATATTTACTTCTTATTCTTGTCTAAAAGCAGTTGTACTATTTTATTTTTACTAAATGTGTTGTAGCACCCTGGAGTTACATTTTATTGAAATATAATGAAATTTTTTAACACCGGCGCATCCACTAAAAATTACAACCACAATTGCTGTTTCTTACTCTAGCCTAAAATTCCTAATATATTCACTTCTTATCCTTTTCCAAAAACAATTGTCTACCAGACACTTCCCAGCAACAAAGAACAAGTTTATTTTATTCCAAGTAATGTCACTTGGGTAACATCGAGCACTTCAGCCGCAGCCGTTGGCGGTTAAACAGTTTGACAATCGCATTCTCCCTAGTCACTTTACGAAAATATACTCCCGCACATTGTGCCACTCTGCAAAACCGGATGTGTTGGTTAAAGCAACAAAAACGTGGACCCACCATCTGGAACTTGTTGAAAAGGAAAAGTTAATGGATAGTTAATGTTACAATTTTTTCGTTGTAAAATTAAATAAAATATCGTGCACATTTTGTGGTGTTTCCCTCTGTAAATATTACATGTGTATTGGACGATAAAACAAACTAACGCTCGCCACAAACCTAAATATGATACACAGCTCAGTGTTGTTTGCTCCCTGTAGATGTATAAACATAATTCAACATTATATCGTGCACCATGGTGGGTTAAACTGGATGGTGGCAAGTTGAAAAGTGTGCGGGGTCGTTTTGGAGATGTCAAGCGGAAAAGGCAGGAAATGTTAGCTTGGATTCCATCCACAGGGAGCGTGGATAATTACAACCATTTTCCATGTGTAATTTGCTACTTTTGTTTCGTATTTCGAAAGAAAATATGTGGAGGGTAAATCGTCAAATTTCACTTTGAATATAAAATAAGGAATAAGAGTATTTCCTGAGGTACAGTTTTTTGTTTGGATATAAACAATATTACACGAAAAAAGAAAACTTCTCATATAAAAAAAAATTGTAATTTAAAATAGGATATTATGCAATAAGCATTTAATGATAGCTATTAAGAGACGAGTATTCGTAATAAATAACGAGTGCCTTAATAGACATTAAATGTGAGTTGCATACTGTTTTTCTACGACTAGTTAAAATGATGAAAATAAGTAAATAAATATTATGGCAACTTTATCATAAACTCAGAAATATCGGAAAATCAAAAGGAACTGTCATTTTAAAAATTTTAGATCTGTCAGATGTTCATGGCAATATTTGATATTGAGGGAATATAGCTCTGTAATGTTGCATTTATCTATTGGTTATAAACTTGTATTGTAATGAATTTCATTACAGTATAGATAGCGAATAAATCAATTAAAGTATGGAAGCATTATTTTGTAAAATTATACTGACACTTATTGCGAATATTATCTGTTGGTTCAGTGAAGCTATTGATGTTGTGCCAGAACTTTGGGGCACCCAGTTGCCCAAATCAACAACCGTAAACATTTACCACCGCAATCATTACGGCACAATCGCAGGTAAACTGTCGATCAAAACACAACCCATTATTCTTTCACAACATCCCAAAAATAGCATTCGTCGTCAAAGTCAACCTAAATATTAACAGGAACGAGGGACACCTAGTTGTCACGTTCTTCATCCTCAAGCGAATTTCGTCCCGCGGTGACACCCAAAATAGATTTTGACGTCACTCACAATATTAATCAGTTTTGATAAGATGACAGGTTCATAACCATCTGGGTGCCATTATGCCATCACCGACATGCAAATGAAGTATTATATAACACCTTCCTTGGGGTATTGCTTGCACTTTGATGCTGTCTTCGGGGGTGCGCACGCCAATTTAATAATGCAAGAAATTTAGCATTCATTTGCACTTGTATCGACTAGCTTACGAACTTATTACATAGAATCATCCACGGTTTATTAGTGTGGCGATATTAATTACTTCATCCAGGGATGACAGCTGAATTTATGCAAATTCTGTCTGTCATAACAAGGGTCTGGAATATATTATAATACATGTTTACAGAATCATTCCAGACAGATTACTATACAATTGATAATCTAATCCTGGCAGTAATGCCTTCAAACCAGCAGCTGCTGACGACTGCAATAAATTAAGATATAAGATATATTTCACGAACCATGGACATTAAACAGTAACTTCCTCATCCGTTCAGTTTCGTCCTTGATGGGAAATAAAACTAGGCACTAGGGGATGGATGGATGTTGTGTACTTGAGGAGAACCACGTCTGACTCTGATGGCCTAGTTTAAACTGGCACACACGATCCTGCTGCGGCATTCCTAATCTACTGGCCTATTTGTTGTTTACTATTTTTCCGTCAGGGAAATTTCGTATCACAAAAAAATGGGAAAAGCCGACAGCTCAATTTGTTTTTTAACATATTATCATTATACACCACTGGCGGCTGTCGAGTATAATTAAACTTTAGTACAGGAGAAAAAAATTTCCCGCAGGACTTTCTCGCATCAGCAATTTAAAATAGCTGTATTTTAATTCATGCAATAATAGGCAATTAAAACATTTTTAATGGAACAATCAGCCTCCCGCGTGTTTTTGCGTACCTGGAATGTATGTTAGAGGAATTTTTTCATTTTATGACAAGGTTGTGTGTGATATATTACGGGGGTGAAAAACTGCTCCTTAACCTGGTGTATAATTATCTTATGGCAATAATTAATCCGATAACGAGCAATAATTTCCTTAATACACGCAATGTATTAATATATTATACTAAACAAAGCTTTATCTTAAATGGGTTTGAGATAAATTTACGTGTAATGTATGAAACATTGTTCTAAGTTACTACTGTTTATAATATGTTGCTTTTTTGTATAGAGCAGAATTAAGGTGGAAAATTTTGACCTAATTTAGAATATATATAATAAAAATAGTGCAAGATATTTTTACAAGATAAATTATTTCCACTGAATTATCCAATGAATAATTTCGAGAGAATTACACACATTCCTCCATTATAACCTCTGCAACAGTCGAATACATTATCCGGTATTAAACTCTGATATAAATCTGTTCCATTGCTTTTCGGAAATTATTTTGTAAATGAAACTGCACCATATATTTGAATATTTACGTATATACATAAATTCCAGCGGGATTATTCACGTAGCCAAAACAAACAAACAAGCACCGCCTTTGTCTGCATCATTTATAAAGAACTGTACAACTTCTCCCCTCACCACTCACCCATGTCCTTTTTGGGTGACCACCATAACTTTTAATCCATTCAACAACTTATAAAATTGCAAAGCACGCTCCATTATACAGCTTTAAAGTCCACATTATCCAGCAGGTTTTTTCTCTTTAATTCACATAGTTTGAAAAAGCATTTTAATAGCTTGGAAAGCTGTGGGGAAATCGATATTGTGTAGGTATAGTTCATTATACAAAACCAGCCCACCATAGTGCTCCGTGATTCAATTTAATCCTTTGTGGGGACCAGCTACAACTGTGCCGGCTTAAGTAACCGTTTAAGGATAATAGATACACAAACCAGATCAATCTCAATCTTGGAAGTTGGAGGCTGACAGATTCAAGTGAATATGCAGGGAAGCGATGATGCGATGATAGGTTAAATAAATTCGAGACGGAATGGAATAAGTTGTTTAAATCAAGTGAAACATAACCTTACCTAACCTAATTCTTTTAACATTTTGGTAGAGAAAATTGGGACTAAAATATTAGGCGGCAAGTTAAAAATACAATAATCCCGTCTAATATTTTAGTTCTGATTCTCTCTTCTAAAAAAATTGGACAATTCATGAAATAATAAATGTTCTGGTCGAGTTGTAGCCCTGGATAAATTCGTCCTGGCAGACGAATTTCCTCCGTCGTTACTAATGAATGTGTTGTTTAAATGCGACGTCTGACAATAAAAAAGCGAAATCTGCTTTCAATCATTCATGAGAAAATTTCCAGAGAATAGCACGCCGAGCACGCCGCTTCTCATTTGAATATAATATGAAAGTATAGGTAGTGGTGGAATTTTCTATTAGGTAAATCACATCGTTACTCCAGGAAGTCATGCCATGCCACTAGTTATTTGATTTACGGGATGAATAAAAAATTAGCTATATGAAAAACCAGTCAATCTAAAAAACAATTTATACAACATGGTTCTGATCTGAATAATATCCATTAATTATCCTTCCAGTTTTTGTTTTCTTACAAATTGATCGGCGATCATTTAAAACAGCTAGACAATGACCACAACAACAATTATCGTCAAACTCCCAACAATTCCACAAAAACAAATGGAGGGGATTTTGTGTTGTTTTGCTTGGGTTGTCTCGGAATTTCTGCAACTAATGGTGTCTTACACAGCTTTTCCAGTTCTAGATCGTCGTGTAATCACTTGATGAAATCAGGAACGCCATTAGAGAAAGGTCGTGTATGGGTTTTTGTGAGTAAGGAAGGTTTGAGCTGTGATTTTTCTTCAGACTGGTAATTGGACAATGAAAGCTGCTATGTGTGGAATGTTGAGAGGTTTGTTATTCGTGTTTTTATGCGAAAAAACTTACTTGGTTGAAATTTATGGCCAGTTGGATTTTTTAAGGAAATAATTTTATTGT
Source organism: Pediacus dermestoides (assembly GCA_963942485.1). NCBI lineage: Eukaryota > Metazoa > Arthropoda > Insecta > Coleoptera > Cucujidae > Pediacus > Pediacus dermestoides. The sequence goes on along the minus strand of OZ012627.1, from coordinate 29,149,330 downwards.
ATGCAATTTACAGCATAAAGGGTGCGGAAGACGGTTAAAAAAGTTTTTACACGTCATTTCGTGGCTTGATTAAATTTATAGGAAGTTTATGAGCAATTTTGGTTTTTAATAGACTTTTATTTAAGAAATTTTTGAGGCAGACGATTAAATACATTTTTGATATTATTACTTTTGTAATTTTGGAACTAGTGGCTGTTTCAAAGATTTTTAAGATTAGGTTTGGAATTCCTGGTCAAATTATAGCACTCTTAATATAGGGTTGCAATGGATATACAGGTTGGATTAAATACGTTAATTCCTGTTTAAAATTAAAATCAGATGGCTTTCAGAAATTTACATCTTTTCCAAGCGCCACTATTTTTTCACCTAAATCTATTCTCCCCCAAGCAATTTTCCCTCCCCATCTCCAACAAAAGCCCATTTAACCGTCGGCGCAGACTTCTTATAATAAAACCTAGTCACACTTTAATTCTGCCGTTCAGGTAATTTGGCACTGAGCACATAGAAATTCGGAAAATTTGCATTCGTATTACATGGAAAGAGCAAGTGTACGCCGCGCCGGCTCCTTTTACACAAACAAAGCATGTAATCACGTGATTAAGCCTCTAGTAGATGTCTGTAATCCACCCAGGAAATATCGTGGAACTGGCTGTCAAAATCAAACACTTGGAGCTCAACCAAAACCAGGGACTTGGAATCAGGTGCTGTGCTACATAAAGTGTGTTTGGAGTGTGGCATGCTGGTTTTTACAAATATATAAAGGAAATTCAATTCGGGGTTGTATAGCCCCATATTTTATTCGATTGAATATTGGGAGCTGTGGAGCACCGGCGCGGTGCGTCGATTGTCGTCTAGTCCAATAGAATTTTTTTTCCATAATACGAACTTTGGTGGATGTTAAAGAAAACGAAAAGAAAAAACTGCCGTATATTTAAATGTGTTAAGTCTACGCGCGTGGAGGGGTTTTTATTAGCAGTGAATGTCTTTTGGGTAAAAGTTTGGCGTTTTAGCATTCGGAACATGTGCGACAATGTTCTAACAACTTTTACACACAGATCCAACTAAAGCGATAAAATATTATAATATAATAAAATTTTCTCCACAGGAATTATCGGACAGAAAACTCGAGCATTGTAACTAATCTAATATGAATGGAAAAAACCGCACGGACAAGTGTATTCGAATAGATGTAATAATTAACTGTGTCAAATCCGACGTGACATGATGGATTATGAACGATTATTTAATAATGGATGTAGTTAATATAAAATATAAAATAGGAAAAAATTGAAAGGGCCGCCCACAGTATATTAAATCTTAATTGCTGGGTTCCATATGGTTTTTTCTTTAGCGTGGGGTCCTTTGAGCTGGAAAGGTCCTGCCAGGGCAATTTTATATCATTAATTACTTCCCAAACAGTGCCTTCTAAAGCTCTCAAATAAAATCACAAAAGGTATATCCGATTAAAGCGATTTTGGGTCGTTTGCTCCATTCACATTTATTATGTAACAGATGATCCCCTAGATAAAATATATCAACAATTTAAAAATTGCCTATAATATCTATTTAAATCAAACGCATACCCAAAAGGTCCTTACAAAATCCTACCACAAGTTTTTGGGCTAAAAATAATTCGTTTAAACCAAACATACCTTAGTCCAAAAGTTCTTCCTTACTGAGTTACAGGGCGCTAAAAAATATCTTTCCAAATCGTTTTTTAAGTATATCTACAGAACGGTTTAAAATAGAGATTTGAAATTTGGTGGGTTAATAAGTCTATAAGGAAGCTACAATTTGTTGGTATTAGAACCAAAATAATATTGTTCAGTGTCGTACTTATTAAACAGGTGTCAGGGTTTTTTTGAATAATTTTTGTAGGGGATTACATTTTTTTACAAAATAATAAGAATTATGATAGATACGCTCAAGACACGTAAAAAAGGTATACTTGTTTGATTTGCATTAACTCAACTGTTTGCGAGATATTTCACTTTGAAAATTTTTTTTGCTATTAAAATGACAATTTCTGACACCCTGTAAAGTCAAAAATATTAGGTCACTCTAATACGGCTCATTCTACGTCCAAAACTAAGCATAATTTCTATCTTATACCGTTCTGTAGATATACCTAAAGAAGATAAAGGGCGAATAAAAAATATATCTTTCAACACCCTGTATTTTAGTAACGTAACATTTTTGGGGGTCGGTTTCTACAACCATTTATGCTTAGTTTTGGACGTAGAATCAACTGTATTAGAGTGACCCAATATTTTTTATTTTACAGGATAAGTCACAAATTGTTTATATAGAAAAACATTTTTGAAGTTAAATATCTCGCAAACAGTTGAGTTAACGCAAGTCAAACAAATATACTTTTTTTACGTATCTTGAGCGTATCTATCATAATTCTTGTTATTTTGTAAAAAAATTCAATACCCTACAAAAGATATCCAAAAAAACACTGAGTCCCCCCCTATAAGTACGACACTGAACAATATTATTTTGGTTGTAATACCATCACATTGTAGCTTCCTTATAGACTTATTAACCCACCAAATTTCAAGTCTCTACTTTAAACCGTTCTGTAGATATATGTACTTAAAAAACGATTTGGAAAGATATTTTTTAGCGCCCTGTAACTCAGTAAGGACTAAGGTTTGTTTGGTTTAAACGCATTATTTTGAGTCCAAAAACTTGTGGTAGGATTTTGTAAAGACCTTTTAGAGACACCCTGTACAACCCATAAATGCCATTGTGTTAGATTATTAGAAATTTCCTCGTTTAAAAAAACTAAACAGTATCCAGACAATTAGAATTTGACAAACTCATTCATATTCTAACCTTACCTATAATTCCACTTACTTAAAATCCTTCAAGTATATAATTTTTAATTTAATTAAAACTAACTTCGATAATCCTTCGACAAATTTTCGTTACCATTCCACCACTTCTGCTTTATGGATTCAACTGTACTTAAAGAATTCAATTCTTTTTTGCCTCTTATAAACCTAACTGCCTATAGCAGGATATACACAGCAAAAAATTTTTTGTTCAACGATAATGTTGGGATCTCTCCTTTTATGTGCACCTCAATACAGAATCTGCGCCCTGATTGAAAGAACTTCAATATGAAAGGACTATCTCGTTTATAGAGAGTCGGGCTTAGCAGGAAAATGTTATTTTAATGAATGAATGTTGTGATTCCAACGGAGCGCCAGTAAAACTTGTGTACAAGACAGAAATGTGTATATACTTGTATATCCCTTTAGGATATTCCCATTCACTTTTGTTATTATTTAATACGTCTTTCTGTTGTAAACCGTGTATATACAAGAATTTATCGCGTTTATTTCCTAACGCGAGGTTCCGTTTTTTTCTTCCTCTCTCGCCTCGGCTATAATATTATACTGAGGGAATAAATTATGACAAGACAATTTTAATCAACAGCTCATTAGGATATTCGCGTTCGTTTGCAAGCCAAGAGGAAACGTATACACCAAAGTTGTTTAATTAAAATATAAATCTGACTTGGTAGACGAATATTCAAACCGGGGGCTTGCAAAAAATTTTAAATCGGGATTAGACCTCGGAATAATTTTTTCTTGTTTTAAAATTCTCAACCGGAAAAAAGAGCTCAGGTTTATATTCATGAGAATGGCGGGGTGTTATGTGCTAATTATGACAAATTGAAACGATAATCCTCTGGATGAACCTCTACATGTAAAAAATTAGGGTATAGTGTAAAAAAACCTCAGATTCATTTGCTTCTTCAACTATTCACATATTCACAGTTTTTGAAATAAGTATTTCAAATTCTAATTATTTTTTTAAAGCACTCACGCGGGAAATTTAAAAGTTAACCTACTTTCCAAATACATAACCAGCTTTGTCCCTCTGTGTTTTCTACACACTTCCATTTAAAACCCCGTCTCTAATGTCTTTTTTTAACGTACTTACACAATGTTTTTTTTTCAGTTAGGTTTTATGGGCACTCTTAAACTTAATCCAATTTAACAGTCCAAGGTATCTAAGAGCAACAGCCCATCTATCTTCCTCTCAATGTGTTGAAAACGGACATAAGGAAACAGTTTGCGTCTTTCTCTGGACATTCAACCTTTGAATTGGAGTTTTATTTTATTTTATTGGCAATTAAATTTGGGTCACGTGCAGAGAGAGGCAAATATAATGGCGTTTAACGCAATTAAAACAATTGTAATTAAATTTTACGGTTTTGGTGTATGTATTTGCTTTGGCTTTAACTGCAATAGTTCAAATAATTAAATGATTAATTTAATATAATATATATGGTGCGATATTAAATTGCTTGAATTCAATTTCAACGAGCAGTTTAATCAATTGTGGGGGTTTGCTAGCTGCTACTGGGTGTTTAATCAATTACTGGTCCATAAAATTCGTGCTAATCTGGAATATTGTGGGATTTTTGTTTTCTTTTGTTGTGGAATATTGGCGATTTTCGTTAGGTCTTATTTGGGAAAAGTCCGGTGATGTATGAGCTTCATATTTAATGATTTATAGTGATAACAAAACATCCGTGTGGTCAGACATAAATATTTTACAGCGGGAAAATAAAATTTCCACTCCTGGGAGCTGGAAATATGGACAATAAAACATAATCTGGTCATGTAAAAATTCAATAAACTTTTTGGGATAGGTATTCTGTTATAATATGGTACGAAATACTTGAATAAGAGATAGAAATGCTGATTTTATTTAACAGTATATTGTAGGTTAGTTAATGCTAGAGGCGCTTAATTTCTATTATCAAATAAAAGCTGCTGTATATTCGCAATTATAGTTTATAGTTAATTTTATAAAATGTGAAATTGTGTGTTAGGTTAGATTAAAATTTTTATTGAATAAGTTTGTGTATGCATTCTGTTTAACCAAAAACCTATTGAAGATTTATAAACCGACCACCATATCCAAGAATATTCAACGAAACAATTTCCAAATTGTTTAGAACTACCGGAGCAATGACTGCGGATGAAGACCCTTTTGTGCCTTTTGCCTACGTCCGTTTTTCATGAGGTCGCACTAAGCAAATAAAATCCAGCCAAAAGCATCAAGAAACCCGCGCGCGCCTAAATAAACCAACCTCCCTTTCGTAGCTGCACCCCAAAATTAAAGTAATTTACAAAATCCAAATGATGTTCCGATTCAAATAAAACGTTGGACTTGGACATTTTATGCGGCCTGTTTCGGAAGATTCACTGTTTTCACTCTGCGGGAGGGGTATGCAACCATTATGTCCAAATCCACCAGAGGGAAGCTGTTAAAAGCAACTGGGAACTGTATAAAGTGGACTAGGCAATAAATAACTTTGTTTCTTTTAGTTGGAATGGTTTTTGAAGTAAGATGTGGGGTAAGGTGATGATAATTTTTCAAATAGCATCTTGTAAAGATATCCAGATATGGAAAATTGTAAGCTCGTTAATCTTAAGGAGTGTTAAATGACATGTTAAGATAACATACGCTTTGGGATAATAATATGCAGGAACCATTCATTTTCCTTGTGCTATTCAAGCTGTATTTTTCGTACACAATTTTCCAATATATAAAAGATTCCTCCTTGATCCCACATAAATTTCATCTTTTACTAGAATTGCGTCTTCTTGCATACATTTATGTCTTCCAATATACAATGTTATGTCTGTAATATTTCAAGTACAATGTAGCAAAAATATCCAAAGAGGAAAATTATGATTATGTTACATATTACTTCTGCTCAATAATAATTCACCGTTACAGTAATAACATTACAAATGCTATTTTACGTTAAAATTGGTCAGTAACATTTAATATTAAAATTTTCGTCGTCACAATTTTGGCGGATGCTTTTAAAAGTGCTGCAACTTTGTAGGGAAAAATGATATTTTCATATTATTTATACCGTTTTATAATAATTTAACCTTTTCTCAAAATCGGTAATGAATTTCTCTTAAAAAAACATCTGAATGTTTGCATAAAATCGTTACAGAAATACAAATAATACGTTCCGATTTTTCATCGTAAAATCATCATACCATTAAATATATTTTATCCAATTTTCAGTTATATTGTAGTAAAAATATTCGCCTACGAAATTTATGTTTATGTAACTTTGGCTTATTTTGTCAAAGCATGTAAGATTAGTTTTATTTCTCTGTAGTGGATTACACAAAAGGAAATCTCGAACGCAGTAAAAGAACAGGATTTTTCCTATTATTACAACTGCAATGCGATGCAATATCAATTTCCGACTAAAGACGACTTCAAGGAACAATAAGCGATATTGATCAAATACATGCTCCTCAAGGGTCTCTTTTACCAACTAATGACGCCAAACCACATTCTTTCCACAAACAGCCCAATTAATTAGTGCTGGATAATTGTTTACCCGTTTTGACTTTCCCACGCAATAATATTATTACAATCGAAATTCGTCATTTATGGGTCAAAAACACCAGCTACTGTGTCGTAAATCGACTAGAATAAACTGAAACAGGACACTGGAGAAATGAACAAAATGCGAAGACACGAAAGAGAAAACGAGGCGCGTCATCAACAATATGACAACATAAGGGCGTGACCCTACCAGAACTCTAATTACTTTGTGAAACAAACAGACGCAATAAATTATACACATTATGTAATTTTTCTTGTTGTTGTCTTGTTGTCTCTGAGTACGCCCGCGTCTTAACGCACCAACTTCCAACGCCAAGGGGGCGTCCTTATTAATGTACCATTATTTAAGCTTGTAGCACTCATGGGAAAAACGCCTAGCTCGTTTGCAAATAACTGTTTTAATTATAACTCTGTTTTGGAAAAATTAAATCTGTTTTAGATAAACAGCACCCGAACGCAAGGGAGGTTTCACAGATAACCCGGAACACATGCACAATGGGAAGCTAGCAGCAGTATACCTGCTTATTTAACTCCTGCAATAATTTGATTACGGCAAGGCAAACTTGTGCGTGAGTTTCCCTTTAGCCCATAAATTATTCAATGGCCCTTTATGCTTAGACGCAATATCCACACTTTGGGTAATAAAATTAAGCAGGTGGAAGTGAGATGGCTAGTGATCACGTTTACAATGGCTGATTTATACTGTATTTGTGCCAAAAACGCAAATTGAATTGGTATGTTGGTTGTCGCCCTCGTTGGTGTGCCTACATAAACAAATGAAGAGGTGCAAGGACTAAATTTAATACTCCTAATAAGGAAACGATGTGACGTGGTTTAAGGATCAGATTTTATAAAAGTTTTAGAAACAGGATTAACTAGAGATGATAATCCACAGAAATTCTTAAATAATAATTGGAAAATGACTCATTTTAAACCCCCAATTTTTCGAATATCTAAATTTTAATACGAAATTATGGAATTTACAAAGATGAATTTTTGGCGGATGCGCCGGTAGTAACTACCAATGCAGGTAATTTGTAGCAGTCTGTAACTCGGAATAAGACTTTTTCAACAATTATTAGATATATTTGAATAAAACTCAGTTTAAGTCATAAAATTTTAATACGAAATAAAAGTTATGCAGTTTTATAAATTTAAATTTTTGGCGGATGCGCCGATGCCAAAACAATATAATTTTAAAAATCCTGTAACTGTATAAGCAAATAACAGCACATATTCCTTGATCCTCAAACTAAAATGTCCGCTTAAAAAGCTTAAAATCCTTTTAACTCCCAAATCGAAACAATGCGTTTTTACCCCAAAAACAAACCCCACTTATTTTTTTTTCTGGGTGGCAGTTTCACCCTTCGGAATTATCCGCAAGAAAACAGATCTAGCTAATATACCCAAATTTAATTATGCTGCACGCATTTTTTCCTGGTTCAAAAGTTTAATTGTGGCCAAAGCTTAAAAAAGCCGAATTACACTTGGAAGAGAGCACGAAGTTAAATTAATGGAAATGTATGCTGTCGACCTAAAAACGCCGCCCACCCCCCGCACCGCCAACACAATCGATCTAGAATTAGGACACGGGCAAGGATTTGTTGACATTCTGACTTGTTTACTTTATGCTACCACCAGTCTGGTATCATTCATCTTGTAAGATTATTTCCCCCCTGGTTCCGCTGCTAATCCCATATCCAAACGCTGGCTTAAGTTGGCTGCAGGAAAGTGTCGCGGAATTCTTAAACGATCTTCTTGCTACGCCCCAAGTCAGTAACACTAACAGCAAACTAGATTAAGGGAAAAACGCACATCTCATTTATAGAAATGTGACAAAAATGTTATTCAAATTGGAATTTTTCGAATATTTAAAAAAAATTTTTATTCTTTTCATGGTAACAAAAATGCGGAATAGTAACTAGAGAAAATAGATTCCAATCTGAATTTTAAATGTTTGTTTGTCGTATAGATATAAAAACAGATGTTTTGTTTATTATTCACGGCGCATTTAGAGGGTGCAAAGGGTTCGAGTAAATTGATCCGGGATATACGTATTTTATTATCAATGGGCAATCGGGGAACTACATTATAGTGTACCGAAATTGCTATTTGGGATTTTGGGTACAAATAACTATAATTTATAACTAAATTGGTTGGAGAGCCCATGAACAACCCAAAATTAACTTTATAATCAATTCTGTGCAGTGCAGATGTCGCCTCTAAATCTAAATCAACGTAATTCCATATCGGATATCGGAAAAAATCCCTCCTGGCTAACGCCACATCTACTAGTAAAACCAGTTTAATTAAAGATGAAATAATTTAGCTTGATATAGAATCAAATTCCTACAACGAAGCTATAGTACATAAAAATATTGCTATAATATGTACAGATTTTTCAACTATGCTGTATACTGTTGGGGTTGACTGCGTTCTTGTATTAAGTTTTCTCGTCACGTATGAAACTGTGACCGAAAATATATTTTAAAAGACAATGCTGGCGCGTCCCTTTTTTCTAGGATCATATTATGTTATGTATTGTCGGAAACATATTGTAAAATTTCGCGTTTGTCACTGGGAATGATCATCATCAAGTTGTGTTTGCTCATAAAATCTGACAAGATGGTCATTCTGAAATTATTTACCGTGTAATTATGTTCATGTCAAGAAGCAATAATTAATGTAAAATAATTACAATATTTATTTTCAGAATTTAAATTTAAAACTTCAAAACTACATTTTTTTAGGAGTTAAAGATGCTACTAGTTTCTCAAGTGAAATATTATTATTCTTAAGTCTACACACCAATTATTGGAATTAAGTTAATTTGAAATGACTATGAAAGTTCCCGTCGCAGGAACATTGACAATTCTGTGCAATGGAATGTTCTATTTGAGATAATTGCATCTGCCATCTGTGTAGTTTGAGGTTTTTAATGGCTTCTAAAATCACTATAAGATGTATTCAGGTTGTCCTAATGATTAGTTATAGAGTAACTGAACAAGAAAATTCGAGAAATGAGAAGCCAGTGGATAATTATGATTTTATGCACTTAAGCTTTCGATAAAACTACAAAATAAAGTACAAGAAATATTTTTTGGTTATGAGGTTAGATTTGACTGCATTTCTTTCATTTCTTTCTACTGAACTTTTTATAAATTGCAACCTAAACTTTTCATTTTATAGAACAGTGTTAGAAAAGGACAATTACCAACTTCCTAAAATGAGCATCAATAACCCCAAATATTTTCTCCCAGTTGCATTTCAACACAGTTCGTTTATCCTGGTTATTGATTTTCCTCTCTTCCAGCATCATCTTATTTACCTTACCCATCCAACTAAAGCAAGAACTTATAAAGGTAATACTTGGAAAACTATCACAATTTCCCAACTTTCATCCACTTGGATTATTACATTTTCCAAACCGTGCGTCAGAAACCATCATCTCCCACACGTTTGCAGCTAAATATTGAAACTTATGTCATTAGTCACAAATTAATGACTTTTTTTAATATATTATGCTTCCCTTCAACCCAACTAAATGTCATGTTGTTACAAAAATGTGAAATATCTCCAACCACCAACGTCACAAAATGCATTCGATTGTAACCTAAACTTCGGAATTTTTTTCCACCATGGGTTTGGCGTGTGATTTGGGCACGTTTGTCATCGGGTTTCTAGCTGGATCTATTGCGGGTAAATTCGGCCGAGTCATTTACAAACGGATGACGGTAACTAGAGAAGTTGAGGACTGGGAGAAGGAATGTGCCAGGTTAAAGGAAGAAGAGGAAGCGCAATTGACCCAGGAGCCAGAGGAAGAATTTTGCGCGTGTGGTTGTGAAAATGAAAAATAATTCAGTATCTACATAGTACATTATAATTTTGTTGTACATCCAAAGCATATGCATTGATTTTACAAGAATAATATACACAAATAGTGTGCTAAATAAAAGTGGTTTTTATTTGATTGACTTCAATATGTGCAACCAGTGACAGGTGCCTTTTTTCCACGTAAAAGATTCGCTCGCTCGAATAAGCGATTCATGAGATGCTTGGGGAGAAAGAATAATGTTACTGAACCTTCACCTTTTTAGTTTATTTTGACTTGACACCAGCGATTTGTTACGTGTTACGGTAAAAGACCCCTGGTATTAAACTATTTTAAAACCATAAAAATTTAAATTATTTTGTCGAGTTTATTTGTGAAATAAAACGGGTTTCAATTTGCATTCGG